>CM057000.1:87221215-88532882 GCA_029891345.1 Dryococelus australis | reverse complement strand
GAGTTAATTCTAATTCTCTCAGCAAACTACTGTATTTAAGTGCTTCCCCTAAATTGCTAATCATTAATTCGTGATTTCTTTCAATCATTTTGGTTGCTTTAGTATTCCAAGCAATCATGTGGTTCAAAGTTTTTATAACTTTCGCTAACTCTTTTGCTAAAATGCCTATGTCTTTCGAGTTTTTCTCTACTTTAGCATTCATCCCTTTCACAAAAGTTAACTGTTTTTCTACTGTATGAATCAATTTTTCTTGTCTCGTCTCCAAGTCACTAGTCACTAGGTGAATACGGACGTAATCATCATTCGTAATTGTACCAGATAAAAATTTCAGAATGCAACTCCTGCATCTTTCAAACCTCTCTTTTCATCTGGGTAAAATCAAAGTTAATTCATTTACTTCCTCCTCAATTATGTTCAGTTGGTTCCTAAATTCCTGATTAATATCCTCGAATTGTCTTTTGAGTATGTCTAGCACTATTGTCCAGCTGTCGCCTGTTAATACGATGTCCATTTTTTGGACGCTACAGTAATTCCACCAATGAAGAACACTCCGCCGAGCTCTGGTTAGTCTATCTTGCCCCAGAGGGCCACTGTTGTTGTGAGGAACATTGCCAGACCTAGTGTGACAGAATACATACCTAGTAGACAGCCTACAAGGCCAACACTGGTATCTAGTTAGAAGGAGTACTGAGGTACCCTAGTAGCACAACTGATGTAGCGTATAATAAAAGTCTATTGCCAACTAAAAATAAGTGACACTTGTCAAGCTCCTAAGACTGAGATGCTACTGAAGCTTCCTTACAACCCCTACGATATCCTCAGTTATCCAATTTGGACTCACCACTGGAATATGATATTGCAGGACGCACAGGCCCGCGTGCAGAGAAGGCCTCAGGATCCCCCTCGTGGTGGATTGACTCCTCTGGTGATGTCTCCTCTTGTCACCTCGGCTCAAGCTCGGTCAGTGGCGGCAGCTCCCTGCGCCGTCAGTGATCCAGAGTGACGAAGGCTGTAGCTGGATGAAGGAAAGATGGCAGACACACGTGACATTGTTATATAGCCTGGTCGCGCCCCCTATTCCCCTCCTCTCGTCGGTGGTTGAGTGGCACCTTGCCTCTCGTATCAAATTGGCACCCATCAACACCTTGGTGCCATGCCAGCCTCATTGTCATAACAGCATGTAGTTATAGAACTAGCAAGTAACATGGGTCGAGAAAGTGCTGAAACTTTGCCTTCTATAAGTATCTGTGTTCTATGGTATAGACCACCACCCTGTGTGTTATCTTGAATTCTTCTTTGTTTTAAATTTTTCTTGTAATTTCTTACAATGTTTCCTAAAATGCCCAGGCTGTTTACAATAATGACATGTTTTGTCTGTCTGCTTACTAGTAGTTCGCCCCTGATCCTGGGATTTATCTTTTTGAATTACATGGGCTGAATCTTGTGTTTTAGACATTTCCTTCACATACTGTATTTTCTTTTGACATGAAGTGGGAGGTTTCCTGAAGTGAAAAGATGACTTCTCTCCAGACTGGTCTGCAAAAGCTATATCTGTGGAATTTATGCAAAACCTATCTAAGTTGGCAAATCTATATGGCGTATTAGCAAATATAGCATGCGAGCGCTCAGTGGGTTCAATCCATCCACGATGGTTGAGACTATTTCAGCCTCCGACACTGAAAAATGAAAAATCATAGCTGCTCCCTTTACATCAGCTATGTAGTTGGCCAAGGGTTCAGAGTGCTGCTGCAATCTATTGACCCATTCCAGCCTAATATTTACAAGCATTGTAGCTGGAATAAAATAATTCAGAATATCTTGTTGATATTGTTCAAAAGTAAAATTGTCAGCAATTGGTAGTGTTGTTCTGTCACTGTAGGGGGAATGAGTGAAGGGGAAAATAATTTATAATAATTGGTTGTCTGGTATATTACCTTTTTGTTTGATTCTTATGAATTCAGTGAAAAACTTTAACAACTAATGGATATTTAGTCCATCAGTTTCAGATAACACTACCAAAATCCTTTCCAAGTTTGGTTATGTGGGTTTGACCGGTGTTCTGCATGTGATTGAGTAGGAAAATGGGTTGAGGGGTGTTGTGGAAGTGCAAGGGGGGTGGTTGTGTATGAGGGTAAGCCTGATGTAAAATGAGTGGTGACAGGGTGGTATGGTACTGTAGGCTGGTATGAAGTGAGTACCTTTGATATATGATTAAGGTGATAGGGAAGGTGTTGGTACTGAGGGGTGGCTGGGTGGTTTATGGAATGTGAGAAGGCTGGGAAGTATTTGAAACAGTATTTAAGTTAGTAGACTGGTTGCCAGGATATTCATTGAAGGCTGGGTGGATTGAAATGTTATGAGGGATGGTTGGGTGAGAAGGGGTGAGGGTAGCATGTTGGAAGTGTCATCAAGTGTATTCACATTGCAAGAAACTACCACCATAGAGGTAGGGTTCTCATCATTATCTTGTGTACTGCCTTGTTCCCTGGCAGAAACCAAACACACTGATGAGTTGAGTTGGGGTTGGGGTTGGGTTTGGGTGTGGGTGAAATGAGCGAGCATGATGTGTGAGTAGCTGTGGTGGGTGGCGAGGTGGGTGAGAGTGGGGATGAAGAGCCAGAAGTCACAATTTCCGCACCTAGCATTCAAACACTAATACCCCTTTTCTGGTCACCCTGAATCTGGCAAGCTTAATGGTGGTTTTTGGGCACTGCCAAGTCCCGAACTACCAGCTGTAGTTAACAGTGTTTGGGTTGTCACAATTTGTAACTGCTGTTTTATTATTTCATATTTTGTTGTTACTAATTCTAAAAACTTATTAATTTGTGACAAATAGGTTATCTGTATCTGGCCCTGACCTAGTAACTAATACAGTTAACCTGTGTATGACATGTGTGAATCTTGTCAGACAACAAAGTAAGTCTGCTTGATGTGTACTATGTTATTTGTAGCAAAACAGCTGACTTGTTCAATTCATATACCTTTTTCGCGCAGATGGCAAACTCATCCATCAAATCAATTTGCCTAACATAGTCTACTGATGATGGAATGCCATTTTTTAGTGCAACACGAAGCTTTTTTTCACAGATTTGGTGTCCCCAGAGTAATTTAATTTATGAGATCTCAGCTCATAAACAAGCTTATCTCTGAGTATGTATTTCGGAACAACACTACTATCCATTACTCTGACCTTGGGTCTTACTCTTAAATAAAAAAAAAATATATAAATGCTAACAACACCACAAATTATTTATTTACAGTGCAAGTTTCATGCAATAATTTTATAATGACCAAGTGTATGCAGGTTGTGTGTTCTGTGTGCACGTATTTTTTTTATAGGTTAACCCAACCTAACAACTAGTGACATACTAAAATGGCACGTACAATGTTTGTGGTAAAAAATAAATAAACTGTCAACCAGGCAAGATGGCTGCGCACTCGGGTCAATGAGAAAACGAAAAATCCGGCATAAATTACCTAAAGACGTTGCGAGACATGACTAAAATAAACACAGTAACAAAACGTTTTTCACAAATTCACAAATAAATTAAAATTTATTAACCTTACCGGTTTTTGCCGATGAGTAACAAGGGGACAGTCTGGTTGATACAGATATGAACACATAATAGAATTATGTCGCCCAAACAAATATACGTGACTAAACTAGAAAGATGCCACCAATCTGTTGACACTTTGTTACTCTTGTGGTCGTCACAACTGCATGAAGCACACTAACTTCTACCATGCAAATCTAGCTGTTCGACCATTATGATACCATACCACATTTTAAAACAAAACTGATACCACTTATTTAAAAAAAAAAAATCGCTGGAAAAATATTTATATATGTATGCTGGTAAAATGTGTATGTATTAAGAATTCATTAAACAGCTACAACTTGAATAATCATATACTATAGATGTACTCAACCATTATTTTGAAAGTATTCTGTAAAAACAAAAAATTTAAAAAATTCATATTTTCTTTCATAGGCAGATTGGCAACACCTATAGTTTGTATCAAAATGCTAAAGATGGAAAATTATGGCACCTAAACAGCATAAACTGAAAGTTAGTAATTTTTCTACAAAAAATCTTGCCCATATGTTTTGCTATGATTCTCTCTCTCTATCTTTCTCTATTTCTATCTCTCTATCTATCTTTATTTCTCTCTATCTATCTCTCTCTAACTCTCTATATCTCTATCTCTGTACCTATCTCTCCATATCTATCTATCTATATATATATATATCTGTATCTCCCTCCCTCTCTCCCCCTCTCTCTCCCCCTCTCTCTCCCCCTCTCTCCCCCCTCTCACTCTACCTCCGTCTCTCTCTCCCCCTCTCTCCCCCCTCTCACTCTACCTCCGTCTCTCTCTCCCCCTCTCTCCCCCCTCTCACTCTACCTCCGTCTCTCTCCCTCTCTCCTTCCCTCTCTTCCTCTTTCTCTCTCTCTCTCTCTCATATATAATGAAAGTTTGCTTACAACTATCCAAATATTATTTCTCAGGAATATTTACTTACTTTACTTGTGCAACAGTCTCAAAACAATTAATTATTAAAAAAAACTAACAATTACGTGGGAACTTTAAAAAAAAAATAATTGTGTTTAAATCTGGCCTATGCGTGACCCACATCCCTTCTACAGCCTTACTCTTTGATGACAGGAGCTGTACATAGGAAAATACTGCGCTGAACAGGAGATAGCCTCGAAAAGAAGTGGATGCCAGAACTTTGAAGCTGACTAAAACTTACAGACGAACACAGAAGGTGAAGTTGAAATCAAAGTTGAAATTGCATCCTTTGCGAAAAGATTAAGGAGGAGGGTAGAAACACTAAACTAGCTGTGGTGCATTCTAGCACCCGGGAGGTCACTCCAGATAAATAAAGAAAAAAATAAATGAATTAAAAAAATAATAAAAAAGTCTATTAAGCTGCTGTACCCTACTTCATAACAAAATAAAACGGGCTACCTAGTAGTCGGCTCCGCATAGAGATGCCATCTACATTCTTGCTTGCCGAGACTACTAAACACAGCGGTGATAAAAAAATGCATGTAGCTGTCCTCTCGTACCGGTGATGAATGCTACGCCATAGCACGACCAGTGCATAGATTGACCAGCAAACTAACGCTGAATTAAACCTGAACTAAAACTTTTGGTACCACTCTTGCAGACAGATGGTGCAGAGGTGCCTAAATGCCTTTCAGGGCGATATCAATGCTCGTTTGGTTTTTCAAAGTCCACACTGTCGAAGAGCGACCGTGAAACTGTGAAATCCGTTAAAATTTACTGCGGACATAAACAACACTTCTAAATTACGTGTAAAAAGGTGACTGAAACAGTCAAACCAGCATCCGACATTTTGGTAACACTAATGGCAAAGCCACAAAATGCTGCCTGAATGCAATGTGTCTTCTCTGCCACCTATCCTGCCTGGCAGATGGACGAGATGAAAAACTAATTTGAAAGGACCCAAAGAAAAAAAAATTTGCAGATCATCACCAATCTACTATGTTAACAATCCCCAAAAATAATTCCAGTTACCCAACTTCACTTCCAAATAAATATAAACAAAAAAATGTAAATCACTTACCAAAAACTATTATTTTATGTCCCTTTTGAAAATGGCTCAATCCAACTGTCCCCTTCTAGCGGGTGGTGTAAATCTGATCCTATGACCTCTTGCTCAAGCCCAGTCTCGACAAACTTCTTCCAGATTATGGACTTATGCTGTGTAGCTACTATGTATATGCAGTTCTGTTGGCAATTGATTATAGCTTTCTGCTCCAAGAGCCAGGGTTGTCGCAGAATATCTGCTGCCTGTAGTTTCTCCTCAACGTGGAGTTTGGTAGGGATAGTTTCTTCCCCGAGTTTCGTTGTAAGGTGATCTCTCTGTTGGTATAGAGGTGGACTCCCTCCTGGGCCTTGTAGATAATCGTCGATGAGGCTTCCCGGATCAAACTCTCACTTTTTAGCCTACTTTCCGAAGGAAAGATTGGCGTATGCAATTCCCCGAATGTCTGTCTGGAATGTACGTCCCCACTAATAACTTTAAAATCAGACAACGGAATTTCATGAAATTACATTCACATGTAGTATTTGGTAATGATATTGGACTTGTATAGTTTTTGATTATGCCGAGTCCTTCTTATTTTCAAAATGGTGGCAATTTTAAAATTTAGGGCCCTATGTTATAACTCTGGAAATACTTAATCAATTTCAACCAAATTTGATATGTGTATGGTGCATGATATGAGAATTGAAATAAGTAAAGATTATCATATCAATCTGCCATTTTGGAAGTCAGTACAAATTGAAAAAATAATGCTTTTCCATTATCTCTTGGAAACCCTTTAACGTATTTAAACCCAATTTTGGTACATTGACAGTGCATGATGTAATCATTGAATTTGGAAACTGAATGTTATGAGTCGGACATTTTGGAAAATAATGCAAATTGGAAAATTAAATTCTTCCATATTATCTTGGGGACTATCAAACCGAATCTGTTATATTGGCAATGCACAATGTAAGTATTGAATATAGAAAGTTATAATGTTATTAATCTGCTGTTTTGTAAGGTAGTGCAACATGAAAAATGAAGCTTTTATGTTATATCTCGGTAACTACACAACCGATTCCTGCTATGTTTAATATATAAGTAATAATATTGTAGGCCATTTCCTTATATGTATCTTAATTGGACAATACACTTAATTTCAAAATGGCGGCAAGTTCTAGCTAGCCCATGACAGAACCATCACAGGTCAGGCAGCTTCCACAGGTTACACATTCCCCACATATATCTGCTAGCTATAAGGCATCACGAGTCATCTTGAAATGAACTTGTAATTAATTTGTGTTCACAAAAGTGTCAAAAGAAAGATAGTCTTTTTTCTTCCTTTAAATAAATCAGTACAGTATTTTTATTATTATGTGGTCTCACAAATGGTGGTCTCTATGCTAGGCAACTCTGGCTTGTAACTTGAGCAATGGCAGACTGACAGGTTCACGTGTGTAAACGTGGGCGATCTAGTTGGAAGGGGTGAACAGTCATGTGTTAGTGAGTGATGTCTTTTTAGAAATGCTTCTGAGTTGCTCAGTAGTAGTGAAGAGAATCTCAATGGTTATTGACCAAAATAAATGCAACAAACTTACAGTACTTTACTACCTATTTCCTAAAAATATTTCAATTTTTTAACCAATTTTGTATTGTTCCCCAAAGAATAGCTGTTATTTTGAGGGTGTAATTATTTTTGGGAGTCATAGTGTTGTTATATATCTGTTGTTTCCTACACGTGCTGGGTGAATGGAGTTTGTGGAACATTTTGGAGGGGAGGGAAAGATGGTTTTATCAGTAATGTGAAACTGTAGTTTTCACATATGGTATATGACCATTCCAAACAATTTATATGGGTTGTAAGTTTGTCATAGAAATAATTAATTGAAAAAACAATATTTAAAAGGGTTTTTTAAGGCATTGCTTGTAGTTCATATAACTGCTTCATAATTTGAGTAAAGATATTTACTAGTACTGTCAACTCTTGTTTCAAACACCAGTGGAATAGCAACCCTCTCAAATTTATGCTTTTGTAGGGAACCATGAAAAAATTTAATTGAAAAGGTTTTTCCTGTAATGATACATTTGAAATAATAATCCTTTTCCTGGGAACCATGCAAGATCTTGGTGTCAAGAGTTTACTGTACATACATTTTAGTACAGTTACGCCTACTACACATGGGGCTCTTTTGTGAGTATGAATGTGTACACCTTCTTGTTCACCTCAACGTTTAACGAATTTGTGTAGTGTGAACATCTACGTAGTATGCTAGTGGCTACAGGGACGCCCGAAGCACTGAAAAGCTGGGGGTAGCAAAAGTGAATTCAGATCGGGGGCGGATCCAGTGACAACTTTTAATTTTTTTTTTTGGCGGGGAGAGATTGAGTGGTTTAAGCAATTTGGGGGGGGGGGGGGGTGTTAGCGACACTTATCATCCCAATAAAAGGGGGGGGGGGGGTTCTACCCCGGGAAAATTTGGATTTCAAGGTGCAAAATGATGCTAGCTATTTCAGCATTTTTCATACCTATACATTGAATGTATCGCTGGTAAAAATATTAGTATTTGTAACGTAAAATTTGTGTGAGTGAAGAATTTTACAAAGATATCTTTATTAAACCTGGAGCCTTCTCCATTTAATATTTATACACAATTAAAAGTGTGCAGAATAGCAAGCTCAAAATTAGAACATTGAAATAATAATAATACTCTAAATTAAATTAAATTCATTATAATGCTCCATTTGTGCAAACCATTTTTCTGCATGCTCATTTCTAATATGTAATTATAGTGTGAGCTGAGAACTAACATACAACTATTTTTAGTTGTTAACAACAAATAGCTGCATGTAATTATTTTAGTGAAGCAAAAATTATCTTCAACTGAAAGAGCTAAACTGTATATTGCAATGTTTATAACAATGAATTTTATACATGCGTCTCTTACAAAAAAATATTTGACAATAATTGGAATTATTGTATTGTTTATTACATTTTACCAAAAAACCGTTTCAAGAGATGCAAAGTTACAATAATGTAACAGCACAATTTATAAGTTCGTAGGTGATTTGAAACACTGAATGCCGAACACACATTTTGGTGGTTCTGCAAACAAATTCATTCATTGCATTACCAAGGTTTTGATGTATATGAAGCAGTGACAAATGTGTTAGACGTTTTTGAGACATGTCTGTGTGGATGTATGTCTTAACTCGTCGCAAAGCATTGAAAGATCTTTCTCCTGTAGCAGCTGAAGTTGGTACACAGAGCAGTAGGCACACTAGCCTCTCCACCTGACCAAAAATAATTCTACCTTGGTGTGGCAATTCTCTCTGAGTAACAACTATTTCTTGTACAGAGAAGACACTTTTGCAAAATAGATGGCAGCATTACAAGATGAGCTGAAAGTTTGAGCAAATTAAAATTTTCTACGTATATACCAATGTGTAGATCTAGTTTTTCATCAGGTATACACTGTCCTTTTGCTGCATTAAGCAAAGCACTTTCCAGGGAAAGTAAAAGTTGAATTCCTGGTTGATCAAAGCGATCTTCAATTTCATTTGTGAGCCTGTCAATAACTGCAAAATACTCTTTGCGCAAAAATATTCTCTCATCTAACCTGACAGGTGACGATGTATTAAGAGAATACTCGTAGCTATTTGGTGGAATTATGACTTGATGCTTTTGGCATATTTCACTTCATTCCACAAGTTATCAAAAGTATCATCATTCTGGAGATGCACTAAAGTGGTTTTTAGTATACCTGATTCATGTTTTGCCCCAGCAGCGGTATAATCAGGGCTCTGAATAGCGTTGGTTAGTTGTTCACAAGGTCCGAAAACAAGTGTTGAAATCTGTAATGTCAGAAGTGTTCCAAATTGATCTAGTTTCTTTAGGTAACCATTCATGATAATGATCTTGTCTTCTCTAGCCGTACCTATATGATGAAAAATACTCCTTGTTGTTTCAATTACTCGACAGTAGTTGTCAACATATCTTTTGATGGAATTTTGCCTCAGTTCCATCGAGTTGTGCACAGGGGCAAAATACATTTCGTTCCACTGGTAGTGCTTTCACTGTTGTTGTTACATGGATTCAGAACCACATTCAAGTAAGTAGTTTTGCGCTTTGCAGATTCCAATATGAAAGTGGATACATCCTTTACTACTACGAGCACATCACAAATAATTTAATTTTCTCTCTCTATTTCTTGCAATGCTAATTTGAAAGCATGATTTGAGTAGTGTACGTATATCGCCGTGGTCTGAATTTCTGTTATTTTGATGCAAACTCCTCTTTCACACCCTGACATATTCGCTTCTCCATCAAAACATATTCCTCTGAGGTTGTTGGTGCTCAGGTTCATATGTGTGAGGAAATAAATGATAACAGAAAAGAGAGTATCAGCTGTCTGGACAGTTATAATCCTTAAAAATACTTCTTCGACCACAAGTGAAATCTGACCCACATAGCCCAGGTAGATAGTAAATTGCCCTTGCCCTGATATATTTGTGGTGACATCTGCTATAAGACCATAATATATACTTTTCTTAACATCATCTACTAACTCATGTTGAAGCATGTGTGCTAGTATTTTAATTATTTCGTTCTGTATTTCTCCACTCAAACATTTGTCACACTTGGCAAGCCAGTTCTTAAGACAAGGCACGTATTCACTTCGTTCTTCCAGGAGCTGCATGAGATTTCCATTATTGTGTACAAGACTCTGAATAGTCAGACCACTACGGTCTAAATAACAAATAGAACTAAAAATTGTTGTTAAAGCTATCCTAGCTTCTCTCTGTTGATTTCTTGTTTGTTTGCTAATTCTGATATGGCAGGTGTACCTTTGAAATGCTGCAATGCATAATGCACAGAATCCGTATGACCTTCGCTTTTCTCATAAATTTTAAATTTCTTGCATGCTTTGCACCATGTCTTAAACCCGTCTATTATAAATGCATTTTCAGAACGGGCAGTTAAATTGCTATCAGAGCAAGTGGTCACATTTGGACACATAGTGTAGCCATATGTGGTCTTCAAACCATTCACGACGGCAGCATATGTAGTTTTAGTTTTTCGGGAAATGTTGTGAGGGCGGTGGCACAAACTGGTCAGAGACTTCATTGTATACTGCAGGCGGGTTTTTGTTTTTCTCATCCTGTTCCATTTGCTGCCCTTGTATGACATCTATACAAGGAGAACCTGTATTGTTTTTCTACGAAGGTTTTGAAGTCAACAAAATTTTGTCAGATTTTTCTGGTTCCTTGTTCACTTGAAAAACAGTTTAAGTGCTACAAGGACTGAATTTGTTCAAATGCTGCGCTACTAATAAAATAAATAACTTGTATCTTGATAAAGTGTGTATGTCTAAAAGGTAGAGCAATGTTGTTTCAAAGGTCTTGTCTTAATTTATTTTATGTATTCGTAGCAAAATTCATTCTACAAAAATTAGTGCCAGCCTAAGCTACAAATTTAAAACATGCAAGAAAGTCAATGTGCAAAACAGTTCGTACAGACATTATTAAAATTTATAAATATAACCTAACTAATATCAAAAATATAGTAAAAATTTTTATTATGTTCTTTGAAATATGCCAGCATTGTTGGAGCAGGTAAATACTGTAAACAAATGAATCGGAAGTTGAAATATTAGACAAGCCTGTAACACTTTAAAATGTACATTGTTTTTCTTATATTATTAACATACAATTTTATTGTTTATTTCTCACACTTTCAGTTTTGCATATTATTTTCTGTACGAACGTATGTAAATTTAGTCACACATGTAACTCAAGTAATTTTAATTTATATACTTCTTATTTTCTTAAATGTTTTCTTTTTCTTTTTAGTTTCACAATTATAATTTTTATATTAGCTGTACCATGGCAATTATACATTGTTTAACTTAATTAAGTTAGCTAGCTTTGTATTTTTCTTACTAATAATTCATTCAATTTTTCTTTTGGTCCCATTTTTGTGAATATTTATAATTCTTACATTGTTGTATTTGTATAGCTGTTACGCAGTTTGAACGTGGTCCATGAAGGGGTGGTTTCGTAGATCTTGCTTATTATTGGCCCTCAGGTTTAAACACTGGCTTGTGATTGGCTGATATGTCAGGCCCCTTATAGTAGCTTCAATCAATCTGTTCTAACGCGATCTCTCCCTTCAACAGCCATTACGTACAGGCATAGGTGTAGGACCCTCGTTCGTAAGTGAACGAAGGGTAGGGTTTTTAATTTAATTTTAGGGCTTATTAGACTTCCCCCTGACTTCAATTTTGTGCTTTGAAGGTTCCAGTATTGAAAGAGTGGTTTAAATTTCCTTTCGCTCTAGGTTAGTTTTCAGGAGGTGGAAGTCCATTAGGTCGATGTAATGAATTTTTCTAGTTTTAATTACATGTCGTATAGCCTTATTAATAAACCCTACCACATCTTGAGAGTCGCCTAAGAAACTGTCGTACGTGTTAAAGTCAAGCATAGCTGCGAGAGCGACATGCTACCTGCAGAACCAGGTGGAAAAAGTAACTTTTATTTTGTGTAGTGGAATCAACTGTCATAATGACTTGTCTCAGTCACCATGTTGAATCATACACACACACTGCATAAACCAGCATTAAAATTTGCTTATAGGAAATGTGAGTTAGATTTCCTGTGCCTACCTGAGCTAGTTACTGTATTTAGAAAATTTTTAATCTAGTGCAACTTATTTAGATAGCTGAGAAACTTAATTTTATTTTACATGTGAACTTTGACATGGGAGCTTGCAAACAAATACGTTAACAGTTCGTTATATGCATGGCCACTTATCAGCTGTAGTAAGAGTGTTTTGTGTCTTTAATTTCTTGCTGATTGCCATCAGGATTTTTCGAACCCAGTTGTTGAAAATAACTCTGAATAAAAATTAATGGTAAAAGAAATTCTGCCAGGCATCCTTGTTTCTCATTTGCATTTTTCCAAGGTTCCTCATACCAGTGTCTTAATGTTAATTTTTAATTATTCTGAAAGTGATGAAAAAAAAGTGTTTTGTGCACAAATTGTGTATGATAAAGTGTGTGTGTGTTGGATAAGGTGTTCAGCATCAATTGAGTATTTCCTGCTCGGCTCAGGTTAGCATTGGGCATTAGTAATTACTAACTGGGCCTGCCGCACACACACATACAAGCAGTCATAATTATTTTTCACTACATTTGGGCCTATATTTTCTAATATAATTGCATCTACACATGCTCCCGAGCTTTATAAACTGCAGAAACATTTATTATTAAACAACCTGCAATTTTATACACCTTACACAAGTTTATACAGCCATCCATTTTGTTCACGAGGCTTAATAAACTCTAGCATACAAGGACTTGAATACTAGCCAGTACAAAATAGGGATGGTACTGTTTTTTGCTATCTTTCTTGTACGAGCTAATTGTAAACAAACATTTTTGTGCATGCTAGAATGTGGTTTTGAGCCTATTTTGGAGTATAGAAGTGGATGAAAGAAGCAGTTGATATGTTATTAATTATAATAAAATTTATGGTTGTCATACAATAGGAATCCGCCATACCATTAAAAACTTTTCCAACTTTTATTTAGTTGTATAGGTAACATGATAAAGTCTGCATAAATTATAGCAACACCACCAAATATAACATATAAATGTGCATTTGACATTTTAAAGGTCTATACCTTCTTGTTCAATTTGTTTCACATGTATGGGTAACTCACTTTCTTGATTACTAGATAGTATTCAAGTTAGTGGTTAATTTCATGTTCACCTTTTATGTTCACTTAAATGTTCAAGTAAGAGTCCCGTGTATAATAGGCTTTATGTAGAATCAATGTGTTTCAAAACTGAATTTCATGACATCTTTTGTGATAAAGTAAAATATGTGGTTGTTATTTATTTTTATTTGAGACTTGGCAAAGTATTTCTTGAGTTTCGATTCAGCTAAATACGAAACCCGAGTGATCTTTTTTTTTTTTTTTTTTCCCCCTTGAAAGAAATATTGTCCTTATTTCTTTCTCTTTTTATTTCAGATGGATCAAAGCCAGGCATAGTTCAGAATCGTTACCGTAACCACACTCCCAATGAGAACATCATCAGGTTAGCATAGCATATTAATTTTTGCTCACCTAAATGTCGTACATATTTTATTTAGAACATTTTTGGTGTTAATGTGTATGAGTGTTGTTATTCCAGTGGAAATTTCATTTAAATTAACATCCAGTCGCTGTGGTTAATCAGCTCAGATCACTAGTCACTCTTTAAAACATTTTACAATTATCACAAAATCACATATAATTATTTATCTTGTGTATTACTTTTTCTCATGTTGATAATGTATACTTATTTTAATGTATGTAATCATTGTTCGTTGTGTTGAGTGTGTGAAATTTGTAACACAGAGTTAATGCAAAATATGTGTTTTGGTTTATGTTACATATAGTGAATTATATCATTTCTCAGTTACAAATTGTTTCTAAACAATTGTTATTGTTTTCCTGTAGCCATCTTGTGACAGTATCTGCAGTGAACCTTACTATTAACAGAATTGCGTAAGTCATCAACTCTATTGTGCGTGGATAAACCAGTTAGCAGCACTTAACATTTTTCTTCTGCAAAATGTTATTTGCTGGTTATATTCTTTCCCTTTAATCTTTAATAACTCCCATAGCCATACCTTTGCACTTTACATTTTTATTTACTTCTTTTTTTCCGTGTTAACACTTGCATCTGTGTGTTAGCATGTTTCTGAATGTGCAGTTTTGAGTTGCTAGTTTGTGAATGGCATTTCTCACTCCTCATACTAGCTAAGCTTTCCCCCCCCCCCCATTATAGTATTTTCCGGCATATAAAATTTGAAGTCATGTAAGATTAAGTCTAATCCAGCCACTAAAATTAGAACATTAATTGTCCATCATAATAAGACAAAAGTTTTTTGTGTTCTGAGAAAGGAAGTCAATTGGAATGACAAGTGAAGATAGTGAGATAAAGTTTTGCTATAGTGAATTATTATAATCAGATTTATAGTATAGTGTCTCTTCACAGGTTATCATAGCCTAGACTACATTCCTTTAGTGGACATCCAATGTCTGTGAATGCTATTAGGTGGTTTGAAGCTGGCATGTTGACTTCCAAAATACAATGCAGCAATACAGTCGGCAGCAGTATTTTGTGCCCTCTATCTCAGCTGGTGGTAGGGTGGGACGGGGATAGACTTACGGAAGAAGGGCTGTTGCACATCACTCTCCCTGCTAGGCTGGTGTGAGGAGAATGGTCTGGAGTGGGTACATTATTACATCTGCTGTTGGCATGCCTTGAGGATTCACAGAATATATCATGATGACTAAAACAAAAACTGAAGTTCAGGGTTGATATTTTTGGCTTTTAGTTGCATAATTTTAAATTATTCAACTGTCAAAAAAGTTTTTTTATTCAAACTATTTTCAGTAAAGAAATAGAACTCTCCTTTTAAAATGTTTTAATTTTTTTTAAACAGTAGACATGCATTCACATTATATATTTATGTACCATTTGAATGATTTTCTTCTTATAAAAAAGGGCCATCAGAACATTTGTGGTATACGGATGAGAGAAAACTTCAGACATTCATGCTTGCTGATATACTGGAGTAGGTGTCAGCTGCAAAATATCTGCAGTTGTGCACTTACAAAACTTTTTTTGTTGTGAAATTTAAACCATGCAAAAGGAAATAGGTTAAATAAAATACTGTCAAAGGGTCTATGTGACTATCAGAATATATTATATTGCATAAAAGGCCTAGAAGTGTGGGAGTGCTACTACACACGAGACTCTGAATTGGTGTATGAAATCTCTATCACCAGCTTGCCCTTGCAGAGACTTTCAGCACTGACCATAAAAAGCTATGACATTGTAATAAACCACTGCACTTCCTTTACCTAAAAACAGGTGTGAAAATGTTCATGAAACCTCTTTTCACGTTCAATAAAGAACATGTTACTGACTGAAATATAAAATTGAAAGTAGGTCTTGGGATCTGAAACATTTCCAAATGCTATTTATTAACATACAAAATTTAAAATCATTGTGTAATTTCATGGGAGCAATTTTGAATTTGTCAATTGCTGGCCAACTTGATAAGTGGAAGCTTTGAGTTGTTAATCATGATAATGCCACAGTTTGTGAGAGAATGCACAGGTAGCTGGTTGAGGGACATCTAACTTACTGCCTGTACTCACCAAACAACACTCATTACGAAAAAAATAAATTAGTACAACAGCTCCAAACCATAGCTCAATATAAGATAAATTAAACTTCTTAATTATTAAAATTGAAACGAAAACCTTGTTTTATATGCCGGAAAATATGGTGCACCCCTCTCTGAACTACCTAATAGTTTTTTATACAAAATTATTTTTCGTTTGCTACAGTTGAGACCTGTAGACTATGTAGTGAATAAATTTACTATATCTTTTATGGTAAACAAAGCATAGCCATTTGTCCACTCCAGAAAGATTGCATTAGATGATTATTGATGTGTGGACCAAACCATAATAACTTTGGACAATCAATTTCTAGGCTTCGAGGTTTTGAGCCACGTCAAGGATTTCTTCTCGATCCGGCTCAAACCCAGAAACTTAGAAATTGACAACAGTTGCGAAAGCCTGTGAACTATTAAAATTTTGGACAGTTTTGTATGTTCTAAATTTTATCAAACACCTTTTAAAAGTAATAAACAGGGTGGACACTGAGTTGGGAATTTTGGGAATCTATAAATAAATAAAAGTGATTTTCATTTCTCCTCCACTGGAATTAGGGAAAATTCTGTGAGTTTAATAATGTAGCCAGGAAGAAACCATCTGGTTTGAATTTCTCTATCTTGAAAGCACTGAAGTTAAGTTTCCTTCAAATCCCAGCTTCGTAAGTCTGGCGGACCTGTTATTTAGTGGTGGCATCCAACTTAACGACACAAACAGTGAGTCATTCACAGCTCACATCTGCTGAGCTTCAGCGGAAGAACCATACAAAGGCAGCAAGAGCCTCACGCTGCAACTTTCTAAGAGGTGAAGCAGCTCTCTCTCCTTCTCTGGTGATACTATAGGGTGTTTGGCAGTGGACAGCACCTGGTCTGGTTGGGCAAGTTCTCCACATTGAGTAGCTCGTACAATTAGTTTTTCTTCACCCTAATTCAAGACCGATGATGAGGGGGCTGGAACACGAAAGTAGTAAACTTGACCACTGATATTGCCTTATGGGACGTCTTGGTGGTGCTTACCTTGAGAGACTTCATGTACCGTGCGGCCAGTAGCACGGGGAACATGTGGGGAACTAGACCAGAACCTTAGGCTCCTGAGGTGCCCAGCCATTGTACAGGGTCCGCTTGGTAGGCTGACGGGAGGGTAACAGATCTGGAGTCACTGTTATAACCCTACGTCTTTATGGTACCTTGGCTTTGATGCAGAGAAGGATGCTCTTGCCTGCTGCCATCAATCTGCATGTTAGTGGTGGTGCTGTTGTCGACTTTGCGTTGTGCGGAAGAGCAATGTTCATGTTGGGGACATAATTTGATGTGGTGGCTCTGGTAGCGATATCCTATGCCAGGGCCAGTCAAGACCCAGGAGGACCTCTCCTTTGTGTTGGATTGCCTCGATGGCCAGGTGGTCTTTAGTGGGGAGTTCCATTAGTAGTCCAAATGAAGTACCGTTGGTTGAACATGATGGGATGTATTACTATCACATTGAGTAGTTTCGACTGACATTAAATTAATTATTTCTATTACTGCCACCCGCAGGGCCCTTCTACGACTTTTGCTGGTACTACCTTGCTGAGCGTAAGGCATTTAAAACTCTACTGCAAACTGTAGAAGAGAAGCTGGTATTTAAAATGGCCGTAGCGTGTACTTCCAGGACACAGTGGTAACATCCTTTGTTCCCAGCGTCCAGCCTGTGCAAGTTGGGCATGAACTAAGGGTAGCACAAATTGCTGAGTCCTGGGTGAGGTACCCACAAGAGGTCGATCAGCCCTGATTGCTTCTAGTCTGCCTTTGCAAGGTGGGAGAAGTACTGAACACCTGGCCTGGTCAATTCTCATAGAGGGTAAGAGTACCTAGTGCATTCGGGTGCAGCCAGAGGTCTATCTGTTGGCAGTTCTCGGTTTGCCTCTGCCTTGGTGGTTTCACGCAGCTACCAGCTTTTTCAAGCAATTAAATTACCTTAAGTTTCTGACGTTAAAGAAGAAAAGGTTTAAATAAAATACGTAACTCAAATTATTAATAATGCAATGTCAAAGGGTTTTACAAGTTATGTTAAACCCTGACTCCAGCTGTAACAGGTCGTTGCGTGATACTGTCCCCGTGTATAGCACCCTGCTAAAGCTCATGCTGTAAATAGCGTAAAATTTTAAGATGGGCTAATCTGTAATTATTTTAATTAAAATTTATTTATTTCCCGCGGCTCGCCTTTGCCTGTAGACTAATAGTATTTGTGATTTTCCAACGTATTGTATTCTAGCATTTTTGCATATTAATAGTAATTTTATTAGCTTTTAGCTTGTACCCATTAACCGGAACTTTCTGTAAATCCTTCCTTAAAACGTAGTAAATATTGCCTATTATATTGAAATACTATTGTTGCCTTCATTTCTTGTTACTTTAGATCCCTTTTGTCTTTTTATTCTTTGTTTAATTTCAGTGTGGTGTGCTATATTATTCCAGTTACTTGGCACAGCAATTATATTTAAATTACTCTCTCTTATTCGGCCGTGCAGTGGTCTGAATACTTCAGGAGGAGAGGCCTGACAAAGGGCCCTTCTCTGAGATTTCAGGACACCCGCCGCCGTCAAGGGACACGCAGTCTCGTTATGTGGGTTGCCTATCTTATGATAGGTTTGCGGGAGTGACCAAATTTCGCCTCGCTCTGGACCGCTCATCTGTAAACCCCATAGCCAGTCCTCCTCCTTTCATTTAACTTGTGGTTGTTTTTTTTAATCAGTGTGCATGCAGCACGGTTGTCTATGAATCCGTCAGAGGCGATGTGAGAGACGGGCCGCTATAAATCAGACACTACCCAGCCATTTAATCCAGGACTCTAATCCCAGTATTCCTGGCCTACGAAAACTGGATTACGAACCCCTAGACTAAAGTAAAATTTTACCCCCCACTTGTGAGACCACATTAAAGCGGTGGTTAGGTTGATGGCTTCCGGATGAGGACTCTGACTCGGAGGAAACCCCTTCTAACCTCACCGTTACACAACCAGCGTGTTCCATTGTTGAGCACCCAGAGCAGCTGCCACACGAAACCCCTGAACGTGCCAGTGTATATTCCATTTCCCATTGGAAGCAACTTTCTCGGAGCCCTGCTAAAAATCTACTTGCAGGCCAGTTTCGTATCCTTCCGCCAAATGTAAACAAACACTGCCATGTGACTGCCATTTAGCATGTGTCAAAATCAATTTTTACATGCCATTGTGTGTGTACAGGTGTTCGTATACTTTCGCTACACCTATAAATAAACATTGAAATATGACTTCTACTTTTATACCTATCAAATGTGTTGTTTACTGTTTACAGCTTTTCAAAGAATTCTGTTTTAGGTCTATTTCAAAAACCATTTTGTACAAATATTCACAGTTTAGGCCTATAACATTATTTAGGTCAGCTTTTTGACGTTTTAAAAAAATCTCAATTAACAATAGTTCTTACGGTAACGTTACATTAACATATTTTTTTCCCACGACATAGCACATTACACATAATGCACGTTAATATTTTGCAGCGACTGTCTTCACTGTTACAACTGCGGGGTAATTAACTGTAGTATTTAACTTTTTGTTATTCATGTGTGTTGTGGTATTTCTTTACAAGCATGGCCTCAGTATGAATAACGAAGGAATAGACAGTCCAACAAAAAAGCGACATTAAAATCAAGCACGCAACTCGTCTCGCTCATTTTTTGTTATAGAAACCTAAAATATAGCGGTGAATATGCACAGAAATAAGCCTACTATAACTTTTATTCCACTCATATTTATATGTATTGCTACTTATTGTGTATTATGTTTATTGAAATTTATTGGTGCTGGGCTTGGTTATTTTGTTGGGATTGGTGGTAAATCACGTTACATGACTGTGTTTCAAACACCCTAGGCAAAGGTCCAACGTTGTGATAAATAAACATACGCGGATGTAATTAAGTAACTTCGTCATAAAAATAGTTAACATCAAATATTTGAAATCACTCACACACGCAGATCCAGCGTAACGATCACCACACAGCCACACCACGCTATTGCACACGCAGCGGTTAACGAAACACACCGTAACAGTATATTTATTACTACCGTGGAAACATAGGTTTATCACAACATCGTAACTTGGTTAGGTAGGTTTAAAAAACAAAACGTCTACAAACGTGATGTGGTAATTTTAAATATTTCTCAGAGTAAGTATAATTTAAGCTTCGTTTGGTAAAACAGCAACACGCCATGTCATGGCTCGCCACGTCTGCCAACTTCACTTTGTTTATTCCCCGCCATCATATCTAAATACATTAAAATAAGTATGCAAACATTAAAATCTCTTTTCAGTTGTAAATTACAAATTCGGAAATCATTATTATGCTGTAACAAATATTAAATATGAAATTCAAAACATGTACAATTTATTCGCATACTAGCAAAGTGAAACTTCCCGAATATGAAAGAGACAAAGACAGAGAGAAAGCGACAAACCTTGTTCAGCAGACAGTTGTTTCAAAGTTGCTCTCGTTCGATAAAACAACAACGTACCATTACGGCCTACTCACAATATTTTCCGCTGTTATTTTAAACTATAAAAATTAGATATGTTGCCATCGGGGCCACCCAAATATTTAAATACGCACTGTTTAATTTTCAAATAGTATACTAAAAAACTAGGCTAAAATAATATTTTAACTGTAAACTATTCCTTACCGGCCATTGCCAACACGTCGCTGCTCTCTGTTGTTAATTCATATTTAAAAAGAAATAAATATTACAAATTATAGAAGATATTAAGGTAAAGTTTCATGTATTCAATAATACAGTACTCTAAAGTTGACCACAATGTTATATATTTGTGGAATACAGGTTATTGAAAAAAAAACAGGTTGACATGTTTTGCCTAGAGTGTTTTTTCACAGGTTGATTTTCATAAGTCGTTTCCAATCGGAATGGACTATAGTTAAATTATTATCCAGCAAGGTAATTCGGGTTCGACACCGAAGACTGAAACCCTTCCAGGTTTCTGCTCGGTGAAATTGGATTCTGGGAATATAATAAGGGTTCGAATCCCCATTAAACTAATTCCCAGAGCATCTGATGAAAAATCCCTAGCCAATTTTGTCCCTGCTCGATAGCCGACAAGGCCACGGTGGATCAACCTGGTGAGCCCTTGCCAGACCACCCATCATCACACCCACTCATAAATTGTGACTCCGATTGAGCATTACATTTCCTCAAGACAGCTGGCGTCTCAGCTAGTGACGACTCTAGTGGTCAGGAGGACAAGGCTACCCGGATAGCATGTTACTTTGAATCACCGTGGGGTTGGACTCTCCTTTACCTGGTAAATTCCAAGAGGGCAGTCAGTACTCTAATCGCTTGCCCATCAGACCGCAGTAGCAAACGAGAATAAAAAACCCACACCACCAGAGAGTAGCACACGCGTAAACGGGAAGCAGTATGCTAACCCTGCCAAATTTCTGAGCCAATGCGAGAAAGAACTGAAGGAACACCTCGTAACCCGCAAACATTGGGTGAGCAGGGCTCACCACCAACTCATCGGTCCCGCCAGAAAATGGTGGGATAAATGCAGGGAATTTGTGGAAGGTTGGCCATAATTTAAAGCCCAGCTGATCTCACACTTTTCTGGTGACAAGATCTTAGGTGATCTCCTCACCGAGCTACTCTCCCGCATGCAAAAATACGATGAGGAGGTAGAATTGTTTATTAGGCCAAAGGAGCACCTATATAAACGCATGTATCCGGAACAGAGCGAAGGACAGAGGTTCAGGTGCATTACCCACACCTTTCTTCCCATGTTACGCAATCTATTAGTCATGCCCCAGCCTCAGACGGTTGAGGAGCTCGCAGATAGTGTAAGGGAGCTGAAAATAAATGAGCCTCCCATCCCCCGGCAAGGAGTAACTGGCATGCGCCAGGACTAACGGTCCGGCCGCCTACCCCCAACTGACCACCTCTAGGGCGTGATGAGACTTTTCCGCACCCCACTGCCTGCCTACCCCACTGTTGGTACTGCCTGGTGCAGCACTACAACCAGTAGTGTCCGAGGCAACAACCCCTGGTGCTGCACAGCTCAGCTGCCCACCCTCCATATGCACAGCCGCGTAACAGGGAGACACGTGGCGAAACATGTGGGAACAGAGAGACGGAGGGAAACTATAATCCCGTGAAGGATAAGCCGTTAAACTTTTGTCAGGTTCTTATACGCCCTAACCCACGTGCCACTGCTAATCCCAGGCCTGCAGATACCTTACTACGAGCAGAGAGGACCTCAGTTAGAGCACGAAACCCCTGCGAGGTTCGAACCCCGGATGTCACAGAGGCGGACGAAGCGTCCCTCTTGCGCCAGTAGGTCACCATTGCGGGACTCTAGGAGATTAGACAGCCCCCCATCTCGGTCCTGCTGCATGTATTCCCTGGAATATTTCTACAGGAGATACTCTTCCGCTCGTTCCCTGCAGTCATTTAGTTTGAACAGTAGCACCCAGTTCAGATGCTGGCAGACACCAAGTCGTACCCCACTAGAGCCGTTTTGGCGCGATCCAGCAGATCGCCTCCACCTCGAAAGCGGAGACTATAGCTTGAGACGTGAAGGGATAACCCTTTCTCCTTTCATGACGAGCATTGTGTTGAGGCCGCGTAAACCCCTCACACCTCTTCTTGCCCTCCCCTGGCTGTAAAGTGCCAGGAATCTAACGACACGTCGCCTGCAAATGGTGTGCAAGTCTTCCCGGCCTTCTTTTCTACGACTAAAGATGCACCCTCTGTGAACGACGACCCGGACGCAGCAGTGTTCCCCCTCCAACCAGGATCGGTCCGGGCCATGCCTCCCCCGAAATGGTGGAGCCTCTCCAGGATAGGGACTTTAGGACGCAACCCCTGCTATCCTACCCATCCTACCTCTTCCAGGAAGAATGGAAAAAGTGGTATAGCCACTGATGAAAGCGTGACACAGTCCTTCATTCCACCTGTGGACCTACTGGTCAACTTGGCGACCAGCCTCAGCAGCTGCTGGAGATAGAGAGAGAGATGCAGTCTCAACCGCAACGACAGTAAGTGCGAATTACCGATCGCCCGTGTGCACAACCTCAACCAGTTTTATTTCTCCAGGATCGGGAGAATCTACCGCGAGTGAGTATAGAGTTCCAATCACCTGCGCTGTGGCCGCGAAGTTATGAGGAGACCCTGTTACGAGGGCACGTGGCGAAGCAGATGATACCCCCAGTTCGACTCCAGACCGAGAAGCAGATGTGCCAAACAGTACAGCCGCAGTTGATGGCGCTAGCACCCAGGATGCTGGCCCCATGCTGCCGACAACCACCAGTGGCCCCTCTGCATGCCAGGTGCATCTGCCGCGTGCCAGGCCCCATGGTGGTCGTCTGCTGCATTTCGCTGGCCTGCCACGGCACCACATAAGAGAGTGCGGCCCATAAAGCGCCGCCTTTCCAAATGCCAACACCCGCTACCTGCTTTACCCTCGTCATCTGAGTGAGTGGCTGGCTGAAGCCAGTGTAGACTAGCACCTGCTCCCCAACATAATCCCCAAGCAGTTAACCTTAGTAGGGAGTATTAGCATTATGAAGTCCAATCATGAAGATGTTATTAGGGAAGGGCAGGTGTCAGGTCATTAGGAAAATCCTAGCCAGATAGGATTAGGAAGTGCGACGAACAGAGTCCACGTAAGAACCAAATGTAATTATATGTTTTGTAACTTGTACTTGCTCTTTTTTTTTTTTCAAAGGTTGTGAATTCTAGAAGTACAAAACATTTTGAGAGGAAGTGAAGTCCCACACGATAAAAGTATACCAAGTAAAGTAAATAACCTCCCCAATAACGGATACACGTAAAGTAGACTTAATGCAAATGAAATTTTTTTCAAAATTTATTTGTTCCGTAGTTTGCCGAATATGAAAGTTTTGTTTACAGGAGGAAATTTAAAGTAGCTTCAAACTCATGTGCAAACTGGAAAGTTAATATTTGCCTATCCCTGAAAATCCCACTAAGTACTCACATAATGTAAGCAGTTATTAAAAATGAAATTTTATTTCAAATTGAATTATTGTATGTCACGTTTATAGTAACGTCACTGAACTGTGTGAGCACTGTTAGGAAGTGTGAAAGCATAATCAAAGCCTATTAGCAGGCCCGTGAAGGTAACCTCGATGAAACCCTCTCCACTCCTTGCAATGCGACTGGGTAACATTGAATAATTAAAACCTGTCTCTTGCATAAGAGCATGAGGTGAGAACTCGATGAGAGCCCATCGTAACCCGCCACCCAGGTAAAATTCACAACATTCATAACATTTTAAAATTAAAAATGTTGTCAGTTAGTGTAAGAAATGCTCTCCCATGTAATTACCATATTTTGTAATTTGTATTCTCTTGTTATGAAATATGTAAAGTAAACATTTCCACTAAGGTGAAACCCCATTAAAACATAACAAGAACCTTTTGAGATGTACTGACACATATATATAATAATCACCGTAGCTACGTAGGTCTAGAATATTGTTCTATATTTTTTTCCTCAGTAGGAAAAACACCTCTTAAGCATGAGTAAAGTGTGTAGCTTGACCGTAATATTCCTTGTGTTAAATTAGGTTTTAGCATTGTGAGTCAGTGTTGTGTAATCCGAGATGTGTAATTTCTCACTTTGTATGCCTACCCGCCGTCAGTACGGCTAGTGTGTCCTATCTACTCAGTTAGTCAGATAATCCCACACACGATAACCCATGAGAATATTAATCTCGTCCCCCAACATTGAAACGAATCATGTACACTATTTAATCTATATTACGCAGGAACCCCTAATGTTGTAAATAATGTCCACTCGCGCTGTAACACGTACCTTCTAGACCTAAGCTGTAATCTTGTACTTGTCAGTGAAGCCAAGTGTAATCTCATTAGAAAGAAAGGGATATGGTATCGCTTAGCATATAAGAATTTTGAGGTAATGAGAAACCTCCGACCCATGTACATATCGTTTGATGTTAGCTATGTAAGGTCCCGCTTAGAATCTCTAAAAAGAGAAAGTGCAAAATGTAAATTTTGTAGGTTAAGACAGGGAAAACCTCCCACACATGTATGCTAGGATTAATGAGAATATGGATCGTAGCCACCACATAACCTCACACGAAGAGAAATTGTCAATATTGTAAAGCCTGGAGTAATATGATACTAGGTATTACAGACGTCTGACTGTACTATACGTGTACTGTGTATGTAACCCTATAAATTTTTGAGACCAGACACTCAAGTTTTATGTGCAAGAAACCTTTCACTCCAAGTGAATCCCTTAACGTTGTTAAGTAATTGAGGCCAGACGCCAACAGCACTACGCAACCACCTACAACGCTCACGTATCATGAGCTCAACTAATGTAGCCACGAAAGGAGGCACATGCCTACCTGGTACTTAAAACCCCTGCCAAGTGCAGATTATCAAGTTAACCCCGTGTGCATAAACCAGCATCAGAATTTGTAAAGAATTTCCCACTATATAAAGGTGACGTGTGTCTGATTAACTAAGGCTGGATCACATTTGTGTGGCTTTGGTTGCACTTAGGCCGGTTGTGTGTTCAGGGTTCAATTACTGAAGTCTTGATGACGAGTGGTGGTTGGCTGCAGACGGTTGATGCTGGTGTAGTCTCGTTCTACCTGTTGGCCTGCTGTAGGGGAAGCTAAACCAACCTGCTGCTCGGCAGCGAGATGAGCAATCCTTTGCTCTTCCTTTCTTGCACCGTGTCTCACCTTAAATATCATAGAGCGGATTCTTGTGCTGAGGACTGAGAGTCAAGCACCACGGACACGAGTAACCCTAGAACAGCGTTGCCCAGTAGTGAGTGGTAGCACGAGCCTGGTGCCTCAGAAGGCCCCCTACCTTAGCGTACGAACCAGAAGCATTGAAGCCGCATGAGCTACCACTGCTACTACTAGATGTGCGATCCCAACCAAGGCCAGGCCGTACCACATAAGCAAATACTCCCGCCAGCACCCAGGTACTCTGGTAGGGATATAACTCAGGTGTACTGTCTCTCTCCCTGGGTGGAAAATGTTCCTAGTGGTCGGGGCTTCTCTATTCTACTCCTCCAGTACCTTTATACTTTGTAGGAATAAAATAAATGGCCGTGTAATATGTGTGTATCAGAACTGTAGCCGCCTGAGGGGGAGTCTCCAGGTATAGCTAGTTCGTAGTAACAAATTCCTGGGTATAGCTAGTTCATTGTAACAATTTCCTCTTCTTGGTCGGCGGTACTTGACTCGGAAGTTCTCCTAGCAGTTGGTTTAAAAGTATTCTATGACTGAGACTCATAGTTAGGAGAAACAATGCTGTGTTTATTAATCGCTTTGTAAACACAGTGACTCATGCTCTTCTGCCAAGTAGACGGGCGGCTGGATGTAAACCTGCGTTAGCCAGGTGTAGGTGACCTGGTTCTATGCTAGTTCGGGAAAGTGAATTAAAACTGACAAAAATTTCTTCAAGACAAAACTATTTATAACCGGGGTGTGTCTATGAGACAAAGAAGTTAAGCCACTGCTCTAGTAGTGTGGTAGTGTGGAATGTCTGGTAGCTACAGAAAGCTTCTGGAAGCTATTGGCGTCACTGGGGCATCTGGTCGCAGGTGCTGCAGAGCTGTAACGGTGATGGCAATGGTAGCAGCCTGTGGTGGTTGCTGAAGAGTGTTGGGCTATTGGTGGCAGCCTCTGGAGGGCTGCTGAAGATCTTACAGTAGTCAGAGGGCCCTAGCACTAGAAGTGGTGGAGCGAATTCGAAGACTGGCAGAAACAAGTTGGTGAGGTCAGCCGCGCACTGACTTAAAATGTCAGGGTAGTGCATGTCGCTGCGGCCGCAGAGGGGGCCTGTGCCATCCTTCTGCTGCGAGGCCGGAGTGGGGGTATCACCCTCTAGTCATCTCTCGGCCTTTGCATATCTTCAGTGGCACTCGAGAATGCCCTGAGGTGGCTGACGGCTTGTCGGCTCTCAGTGCAGAGGAGGAGGGGGGGTGATGCGCCTCTGTAATGCGTAACCACTTGTATCCACGTGTCCAGCTGCCCTCCAGGATTGTGGCAGGCTGCGACTTCCGTATACCGGTTGGGGTAGGGTTTGACCTACTCTGGGGTAGAAGGACGTGTACTAGGTTTGCAGTGAGATGAGTCGTAATTGTAATTAAATAGTTGATATAAGCAACATGCGTCAAAGGGAACCATTTATTAGGTAATAAGATACTTAATGAGTGAGTGTGCCACATGTCCTAATACCTTAGTCTCTTACCACCGCAACCTTAAGAATTTTTACTATTGTGATAAAAGTGATAAATCATGTGTAACCTACAGTTAAGAGTGTTTAAATATTGTGATTCTGTGTATCTCAAACAGAGATGTTTTTGAAAAACAGCAAATTGCTGAACTAAGTAAATTTACCTTCCTTCACATACCAATGGTAAGATTCACGTGCAAATGGTATGCCACACTTATTGAGTATTGACATAGCATGTAACTAGGATACTGTGCGACCATACTGACTGAAATAAGTCAGTTATATTCGCCTTGCAGGGGTCACAGTATACCGCTCCCCCACTATCAATCGTATGCGAGTAGGATTGACACTCCTTCTTTGCATCCGTTAGGTTTCTAAACTTTTATTTCTCGAGGACAGTAATAAATTTAACCTATAAATATTTTGAGAAAATGAAATATTATAACTCAAATGTTTCAAGGATTAAAAAATTTTTTCCCTTAAATGTAAACTTCCCTCGAATTAGGAAGGCCTATCTTCGATGAACAAACGACTTGTTCCTGCAAACTTCCTTTTCAAAACTCTTCCTCCCTTGGTGAGAAAGATGAGCGAAGAAACGAGATGGAATGTCTACTAGGCACTGCGATGGCACTGTGTGCTGAGCTCACGCCCACCATGCAATCAAGAGAGAGGACTAGAGCGAAGACTCAGAAGGAAGCGGCTGTTCACCATCACAGATAAATGCCCGATGGTGCATGACCCAGAGACGGGCCCACCACTTTCCATTCAAAGCACCACAGACACAGAATAGGCACTCTGCCAGAAGCCAAACGTACAGTAAATTATATTGCGGCAACCACCGTCGACACTTGAGCACTTGTGGATTCGAGATGGGTCTTTGTCGCTTCAAGGGGCAGGCAGATTGACGCATGCCAGCATGCTGCGCAGTGCAGCTGCGTTCTCTACGGGTGACTTTGTCCCATCCATGAGCAACCTGAGATCTGGTACAAGTCATATCAGTGACGAATGAGACAATCGTGTCGAGCCTGGAGATTCCACTAGTCTAAACAGCAGATTATGTAATTGTAATTTAGTCTGGTAATTACAATATACACTGCCGGCGCGGAATTCTACATGCAAGCGCCACCCTGACGAATAGAATAATTAATATAAAAAATACGCAACCCTTCATGGTAGCACGGAAGAAGTTCCAATCAACCCCCGAGATTGCAGACCCCCTGTGGCCTTGTGACATCACAACCAGGCAGCCTCAGGACGAGGTGTTTTTATTCGTTGTCGCCTCTAAGCAAGGAGATAAGAAATGTTTGGCGCTCCAGCGTTATAATAAACCTACCCCCGTGTTGGAAGGCTACGCTACCCCCTGCACCCAGGAGGACTGCTGATCTGCAGAAATTAAGTATAAATATTTGTCCAGCACTGTGGTCTAGTAGATATGCTGGGCTCGCCTACCAAATAGGATCGCGAGCCCAACCCAGTCTGAGAAGACTCTCCTTTCTCTCCAGAGCCTGCGGCAAGTCTCGAACTCCAACCCACTGCTTGGGAAGGCAGCACTTTCTCCATTCGGCTGCTTGGGAGGGCAGCCAGCTCCTACAGCTTGTATAAGGCTCATCCACATCAGTGACTGCCCAGGTCACCACTCTCCATATGGTAAATCCAACCACCTAAACCCACTACCCCTAACTCAGTCAACTTCCTTTGATTCCCGCGGTAGCAGGTCGGTACGTGGTTAGTGTCCTCTTGGAGAATTCCCTTTATCACTTCGGACACTGTAAATTGCATATGCATTGTGACACTCCTTAATTATTTTTATTTCTAGGCTTACCTTCGCCTGATGAGTAAGTTAATTGATTGGTAGTAGCTAAATTCTAGTGTGTTTTAATTAGCAGTGTGGCGTCCGCAATATTTCTTTTTTGAGCTTAATAAATATTACATAATTCGTAAATCTTGTGTGTCATCTACAGTAATTGTAATCTAGTTTTCCCCCGTCATAATTGGTTGATTTTATTTCAGTGTTAGCAAATTAATAATTGCATTTATTTGGAACATCATCAAACGGTTGTGAGGTGTGCTGGGCTCCTCAGGTGACGCGGTCTGGAAAGCTAATTGGCATTCAAACCTGCAAGGGCATGCCACTGTTCCTTGGTTTTCAGTGCATCCGCAACCACTGCTAGACGAATGACTTAATACCTTGACTGCCCATCATATGGCAGGTCCTTGGGAACGACTGCAAAGTCGAGTCCCCCCTCCCCCCCCCCCCGGACCGCTATGTCCACAGAATGGTAGCCAGCTCAAAAATTTAATGCATCACAAGCATGGCGGATATGGGAGCTGCCAGAGGCGACACAAGAGACACTCTCTAGGTAAATCACCTCTTATTGATAATCTCGTATCCATTTCAAACCCAACAGAGTTGTTACCTCCGGAACCAGTAGACTTATCCATGTGATATGACACAGTAATACCGCTGACCCACGAAAGCCTCCTTGAACGTTAGGTTGGTGTCCACTGGACAAGGACGAGCAGGAAGACATTGCACCGGAACCAACAGAAATGGTAGTTTCTATTAATACTCCGGAAACCCCGGTACCTCCTGTTCAAGCCATCCCAACTCCATGGAGCATTGTGAGATTAGCCAGCAGCAGATTGATATGAGTTCGACACCCGACGACAGAGGAACTGCCGAATATTTGCACGACAAAGTTGACATCCGGGAAACCTGTCAGGATTCGACTCTCTCCGAAGGTCGTCCCCAAACCACGCGGCAAACAACTCCCAGTCAGCTTTATCCCCGCATGCTGGCCGACGAAACCGCTGTGGATAAATCCTATCACCCCGGCCAGATCAACCACCGTGACAATCACCCTTGATTAATCATCAATTATTTTCATTCATCCCCTAGGGACCGCTGGCATCCCACCTCTTGACAGCTCTGGTTGTGAGGGTAGTAAAACTCACTGGAAGGGAGTTCATTTCTGTATGCCTCACCCAGGGGTTTGATTCACCTCTCCTCCGCCGGAATAAAGAGGGTAATCAGCCTTGTCACCCCTTAACCCTTAAGACCCGAGAAGAACGGCACATGTCAAGGCTATAGTCTGTACAAGACATGGTAGCTCCTGGGAGGTGTCCAGAATACCTGTGCCTACCAAGAAATACTCTCAAGACCATCCTGATTGTCTACCCTCTTATCTCGGTTCGTCTGAACAAGACTGAACTCAGGAGGGCTTGTGCTACACTGGATAGACCTGGAGTGTGCCATCTTAATTTAGATTAGTGTCTATGAACCCAGAGCTATCTATGTTGTTCTTTTAATGAATAGTTTCCTAATGGCCCGGAAAGGTGGACGGCGCGGTAGTCGACTCAGACGTCAAGCCCGATGGGCCCTTCATTGGGAGTTAAACCTACCTACTACGAATCCAGCTTCCAGACCGTCCAGCGAGCCTCCACAGAACTCTCTGCATACCGAACCCCTTTTTAATCCGCCCAAGGAACTGCCACCAATAATGGAGAACAGTAGTTCATTTTTAGACTCGTTGCTAGGCATTAGTTGGCAGTGGCCTGATCTGGAATACTTGAGTAATCTAGAGCCACGAGAATCGGAACCTGAATCTAGCCCCAACCAAGACCGTGTCCAGTCTGCAGCAATCCTACTAACACGTGTCAAATACATACAGTCGCTGAAAATTGATAACCGTTTTCATTCTCCCAAAACTGTCTCAATCTCGTCAAGTAGTTGTGATTGCACCAAACTTTGTCCCAGTAAGAAAACTGATTAGACCGGCCCTGAATAAACGCCCAAGCAGTGTCAGAAACTGAGCAGGAACTGCCAGAGGAGAGAAACAGTTAATCTCCATTTTATAAATTTAGCATACTTATTAAAACTCCCAACGTGCCTCCCCACCCCATCTTTTTATTATTAGTGACAGTTGGCATCACATATTTTGGCAGCCTTTACAGCGAGTAGGATCAAACTCCCTGGCGAGAGGGAAGTCTATGGGTTCAAGCTGAACCTGGGGTTTGTTTCCCCTCCTCCACATAGGTACCAACTCTTCACCAAGCAAGTGTCCTATTGCAGATCCACGAGACTGCCAGGCAGAGCAAATCCAGAGCAGTACGACACTGCTGAAGGAAGTACCAGTGTCACAATATAGAGGAGGGAATCAGCATTCACATTCACCAGGTATAATTTAGTTTATCCGCTAGGCCAACTAGTTAATAGGAACATCCCCGATAGCCATGGCAGAAGGACGCTATATAGCGTGCACCTAGCCGACCAGCAAATTTGTAAGAGAGCAAGTGAGGGAGTGTGTCAAGTAATATTAAAAGGTTTGCGTGTCTCATTCCCTATTTTTTTGCTATAAGCCTTCAACCATTGGACTTTGTTCACACGGGTATTCGAAAGTGGCATGTTCATAGGCTTATAAAATAAAAAGTAATTTGCTTGTTTCATTTGTATCTTTTAAAAATACGGTGTTTCATGTTTCTACTTTGTGAACATTAAGTAATTTTAAAATGTATGCAACTTGATTACTCACTGAAACTGAGGCTTAAAGTATGTATTTTGCAAATTTGAATAGAAAATTAGAAAACTTGGCAAAAATGTGCCCATGGAGTGGCTATGCTGATAAAGCTGCAAATACTTATGGTTACTGGAACTTACAGTACTCTGCAACACGTGTCTATTGCAGAGGTGTAGCTGAGCCGGAACACACTGGAACATCACCCAGGCATGGGTTTCTGTTCTGAGAAGTTTTTTTTTTTTTAATGTTGCCCAAGGTAACGATTACGTATTTCCAACCAATAATTATTGATTTTTTTTTCATGAACTTTGAAAACACAACTAAAACTTCAATCACTTTTAAGATGTTTTATAGTGTGCAAGCTTTGTTTATAAATGACATATTATTCTATGTACAGGTGGGATGAGTTTATGAATGAAAACATCCAGATGAATTACTGCAATCATGTCATGATTTTTAATATAATTAAAACTCAAACATATCTATCTTGTTACATTGGACAATATTGCAGCATACCACTTTGACCTCCACGCTAACCATGTACTCTGTTCCATTGCCTGTCTGCCTACAACATGCAATGTCAACTTAGCTCTGTTCATTTCTTATTCAGTTCACTTACTTAGCGGTTAAACTATAAAATATAACATATATTATAATCTATATTTATAGAAAATAATTTGTGTTGCAATCTATTTACATAATATTTTAATTTTGCCGACTTGAAGTACAAAAAAAATACTGTACCATTATTACCTTTCCACTTCACTCCCCTCCTTTGTGTTTCCTAAGAACCATTAAGGTTAGAGCATTCTGGGACTGCTAAATTTACGACTGCACCCCTATTTCATTGTGTCACTACAAACAGCACAGTGTGTTGGTGAGTCTTAATGTGGGAAGTGAGGTAAACTGCATGTGCGTGAAATAATTTCATCATGTTAAGTACTAATTTTAGGTTATTAGTTCAATTAACACTGTAGGGAGGAAACAAAACATAATCTTCTCCAAACACTAGCTGTAAGACCAGCAGTGAAATATACTGTTTTTTAGTGGACACTAGTTGCAAGTATGTATGACACATACATACTTGCAAAGCTGTCTAAGAGTATGGAAACTGACATAAGGCTGGGGGTTGTGGGTGTGTGTGCATGCATTTGTGCACTTGTGCATGCACAGGTTTCCTAGGAGGTCTCCCATTTCCACCACCCTTTCATTCCGGTGTTGCTCCATACTCACCTCATTTATCCTCTTCGGCTGTTAAGACTTTGCTGTTAAGGGCCACCCAAATCTCCCCACTCACTCACTTATTCTCATCTAACTACTCCTCCTACTACAGCAGCTTATCACAGATTTTCAAGTGGTTACAAACTACTACGCTCATGATCGTGCAATGTGAACTATCCTCATTTTACCCAAGTCACGTAGCTAGTTTCTGAACCTTTTTACCCTCTCTCCCTCCTGGGGCAGCTTACAAGCTAATATTTACTTTTTTTCCAAGCACTAACACTTCTATTCTTTGCATGTTTTCAGAAATATGAATATTTTGCTTACACTTTAGTGAGTTAGTAGATAAAAAGGAATAGTTTGGGGTAGGAGAAGGGGATGGATTTTTAAATCACACATCCTGGTTTGGCAACTAGAAATCCTGAAGTATGCGTACATGCTGATTACCTGAACAAATAAACATGCAATCCTCATTCCCTCCTCACACCTTTAATGGCAAAGGGCAGAAAAAGCCTAAAAAATGTTCATCCGACTTCATGCCTTTAAACTTACTCAATTGATCTATTAGATAAAGTTAGTACAATTTACCAAAGTCTCGACTCATCAATATCTTACATCTAAAAGCTTCATAATTTTAAAAGGAAACAAATTCCCACTAAACTCCTTTTTTTAAATTTTTTTCTTGTAGTACTAGTTAAATTAGAACAGACTTTGTATAGGGAAGAGCTGTTATGTAATATTGTAGAAAAATTGCTATTCCTTCCTTTCTTCTTCACATACCTCCTCACATGTTGCCATGTTTGAGCTGTTTGGTGTTATTCTTGGTCCTGGTTGCTCTTGCCTCATCATTAGAGGTGGTGGAAAATAACATAAATTTTGTCTCCTTGTAGCATTTTCAGTGTGTGTTCGTAGCATTTATCATTAATTTTTATATTTATGTAGTTAACAGGATTTTACGACATAATGTAGGTGGTAGAAATTGGCATTCCTTTTGTTTATAGAATTAAAACACATTCAAAAGAATTCATTATTCTGCTGCGCCAAAAAATTATTTTTTCAAACAGGTATGTTATTTGTAGAAAATACTCTTGAAAAATATGTCTACATTAATTCATACAATTTTTAACTGTTCAACTACTTACAACAATATCACAAGCAGAAATAAGTTTTTATAAAACACTATGTAGGTATATACACTCTAGGAATAAAAGTGAAAACATGGACGGTTACTGTGAAGACAAATGTTACTTAATAAAACCAAACATATAACACACTAAAACTTAATTTAAGGTTTTAAATGAATGCATAGAACATGTTTCAACATTGTCTTATGTCATAAAGTCCTTCTGTTAGTCACCATCAAGTTGTATCTACTGAAGAACCTTTCAGCTTCATACTGCTGACTAGTGCGCAGTAACATCTTGAGACTGCTTCTGCAAACTCGAGTTACCTTAACTTCACAACTGCACACAGTCAATATTCTCACATCCCTTTCTTACACTGGAAACTAACTGTGAATATGAATGAAAATATTCGTAACCTTCAATGAATTTGTCTAGTGACATTTTAGGAAAAGAAAAGGTTACTTTTTCTTGCTCTACAAAAATTTGACTTCTCTGCGAAACTTCTGCCCAGCAGTTGAGGGATTGAACTATTCCCTATTTGCCTGATAGAGACATTTGTCTCTCCCATTGCCATATGTTTTGACAGCTTCACAAGAGACTTCTGTTTACAGAACTTCAATTGATCCTTGAGCATTTCTCACTGTGTCAGTTTTTCACAGTCACCGAGTGCCTCTTGTGTGCATTGTGGAAAAACACTGTTTGCATAGCACTGCAAACATGCATGAAGTGTCAGAAGTTCATTCCACAACTTGTGGGCACATGGGTACTTGGAACCTTCTTGTTCAGTGATAAGCTTAGCTATTTTACTGAACAATTCAGTGACAAATGTCACTTGAAGTTTCAACTGCTCAGCAATATTTTTTCTAGGGCTGGACCAGTACCACCTTTTACCTATTCCACAGATAACTATTCTTGTGAGTCAATACTGATTCTCACATTAGAAGAGACTTTTATGTGATAAATTAATATTTGAATATTTTCATTATTTATTATTAAAGTATATTGTATGCAGCCAGTGACACTTAAAAGGCTTCTTACAGTCATTACACTACTCCAAAACACAAGAGTTTTAATCAGTAATCTATAAAAAAAATTATGCTACAATCAAATTAAAATAAAAAAAAATTTTAACAGGTGTATGCTATGAAGAGTAAACATTATCGTTTACACTCCAAACAGCATATCATTCGTATTTGCCATATTTAAATACATAAATATTTTTACTAATTATGACCAGCTGGTTTAGCTTCTCAGGGTTCAATGAACTTGACAATACAAAAATATTTATGTAAATGGAAATGCTGAGACAATAAATATTTTTACAGATACCGGTACAAAGTGATACTTCCTTGCCGATACAGCAGATATCCAATATTGATACAATGGTCATATGAGTAATGAACTGAAAGACTTCTACTGCCACTAAAAGTATTTTAGTCACACAATGTACTATTTCATGCTTGTAAACATACAACACAATAGGAAAATTTATTTCTCATAAATTTCTCAAAATCTGAGAATTAAAGTAGCTCTCAAAAAATATTTAATTAATATACAGTTGACTCTCGATGTATCATTATCACATGTATTGATAAACCATATCCACCAACAATTTTGTGCAGCCTGGGAAAAATCCCTATCTAAATAATGTTAACATATAACGCTTGTATCGTTTATTGCATGGAACATCGATCGAAGTATATTTTGGGTCCCTTCACTTAATGTTACCTGCAACTATCGTTTTTAAGCTGGTTGTTTATGCAAACTTCCAGTAACGGATTGTTATGTACATCACGCGTGCCGCCGTTTATAATTACTCTGTGACGCTCTGTCTAATGTCTTGTCTTCCCAACACGTCGGTCGACACTGCGGCCGTGCGGTGCGGCGTAGTGCGAGTTTGACTTGTTTTGGCTTGCTACTTCTCCTACATGCTGACGAGAGCGGAAGTGGTTCCCCATAGCCACCAGCGTGGCGACCTGGTGTCCTCTTTCTTACCTCTTTTTCTGTTTCTCTCAGCCACACATCTTCCTTTCTTCCCTCACATGCCCAGCCATTGAGAGGGGAAGTTGTTGTCTAGCCAAAGATAAAGCACATGTATTTTCTCTCTCTCTCTCTCTCTCTCTCCCTCTCTCCTCTCTCTCTCTCTCTCTCTCTCTCTCTCCTCCTCTCTCTCTCTCTCTCTCTCCTCTCTCTCTCTCTCTCTCTCCTCCTCTCTCTCTCTCTCTCTCTCTCTCTCTCTCTCTCTCTCCTCTCTTCCTCTCTCTCCTCTCTCTCTCTCTCTCTCTCTCTCTCTCTCTCTCTCTCTCTCTCTCTCTCTCTCTCTCTCTCCTCTCTCTCTCTCTCTCTCTCTCTCTCTCTCTCTCTCTCTCTCTCTCTCTCTCTCTCTCTCTCTCTCTCTCCTCTCCTCTCTCTCTCTCTCTCTCTCTCTCTCTCTCTCTCTCTCTCTCTCTCTCTCTCTCTCTCTCTCTCTCTCTCTCTCTCTCTCTCTCCTCTCCTTCTCTCTCTCTCTCTCTCTCTCTCTCTCTCTCTCTCCTCTCTCTCTCATAGCACTGCCTCTGCCTTCCACCTGCCTGCAGCGCAGCAGAGCAAATAAAGTGTGCCTGGTGAACGTAATTTTATTCATATTATCCGTTGCTCAAAGTAGTTGCACCTAACGTCATTTGTATTTCAAAGCATATGGTTTCACCTGAAAATGTTATGTAAAATATTTTAACGAGGAATTATTATTTAAAAAGATGTTTTCTTTTGTGAATAAATGTGTTTTTTTCCCGTAAAGTTGAGGTTTTATTGTATCTGGCATAAAATTAACATGATTTTAAATGTAATATTTATTTAACTCGAGGGGCAGTATCTTGGCTAAAAAAATAATATGTCGTGAAACATATACTTGAACTCCCTTTGTCACCAAAATTTGTTTGAACATCAAGTGACTTGTATTTGTAAGTGTAAAATTCATTTTGAGTAACTTCACTGGGGAAATTGGAAGATTTATATGAATTTCAAGATTTATATGAATATATTTCAATAGACATGCATCTTTTAAATAATAAACTGATAAAATGTAAGGACCTATTTGACACCGTTTGCAATCTAATAATGGGTAGATGAGCACTGAGCCGAGTGCGGTGTAACTTACAACAGGGAAAATGAGAGGACATGTTTCTGAATCATAAATTATAAGACATTGAAGAAATCAATTATAATGGCCTTATTAATTAATTTTTTTTCAAATTAAAAGTTTTCTGTTAAATACAATGTATTAATTACTTTAAAAGATAGACATTTGTTGCACAAACAAGGTGTTGGCACTCAACAACAATTATGGCAGGGAAGGGTAATCATCCCGCTACCCCTCCTCCTGAGGGTGCCATGAGCACACTGCCCAATAGATAAGTTCTCCGTGCCCTCTTAGCTGATAAAAAGTGCGCGTGGGACATTCAAAATTTGACTTTGCATTGGGTGTTATATTATTTTCATTTTTAAAGGGTTTGTAAGTTTTAAGTCAGTTTGCATTTGGCGTCAGATTACAATAAATTATATATATATATATACATATAAAATTTACAGACTTTTTTTTTATTTAAACGAGTTTAGGTGAAATGATTTCTGATGTATTATTTACAATAATATTTCTAAAATTTTCTGTTATAGCGTGTTTACTAACTAAATTGTATTCTCAGATGATGGACAGCTCTTACTATATTCAACATAAAGTTTTATTAAGTTCTGAAGTTACATTTTATGGATGCACATGTTAGAACCCTCATCTACTGAAATCCTGTATGTGTGGACATTTTTTTTGGCAGTCCCCTGAATAACGATAGATCGAGAGTCTACTTATTGTTACGCGCTGCAGTTGTCACGGGCTGTGAACTTCCATTATGCCCAGTCCGGGGTAACCCACCTCATCGCTCCTCTCACCCATACAGACGTGCTCGCTGCCTCATTGCTGCCCTCCCCCTCCTGGGGAATCATGTAAATTACTGGAAATGGCGAGACCTGGCTGACGTCACAGACCCCCCTCCTCCTGCTGAGGGACCGACGAACATAGCGGGGCACAAGAATATTCTGTGAATTAGGACACTCTCAGCAACTAGGGAATCAGTGAAATTTCAGGATGACAGCGTACGACACTATAAATACTGCAGTGGTCCAGCAGCCTGCAGTCTTGGTAGAAGCTTCAGGGCAGAGTGCTGTAACCGGGACATAAGTTAAGAGGCTGGAGACTACGAGATAGCAGTGTCTAAGGTGTTTTGTGAATGGATGAGAGGACCTTGCAGACTGGCGGGACATGGGCTAAACTCAGGTGGGACTGAATGAACATGTAATGCTGATTTTATTGTAAATAGACAGTGTTACAGACAGTGTGAACGAAAATGTAGACCGAATGATAGAAGGTATAAGCGAATAAGTGGACAATAAAATAGACTGTGTGGACAAGAAAATCGACAGTGTGAGGGACAGTGTGAATGAAAGGATGGACAGTGTTCAGTAGAAAATGAAACATGAAGTGGACACCCTCAAGAAGGAATGGCAAGAATTCTTACAGCAACAGGGAATACGACGTACAGGAGTGGAAGAGGAGTAAAGGTTGATCACCATCAAGCCGACGAGTGCAGGCAGCAAGAAGGTAGAGGCCACCGCCAGTACATCTATCGCAGGGGAGGTGCAAGAGTTCTGCAGTGTGGGTACGCCTCAGCCGGGAGTGTGTAAAGACGTCACAATTAAGCCCACCCCCTGCGATAGACAGACACCTTGGTGCGAATACTGGCACCAATTTGAGGTTTTTGCCGTCCTGAATGGCTTGACTGAAGAGCAATGGGCATACTACCTGGTGGCTGTATTGAGGTGACCTGCATTGAGTATACTGCAGTCGCTACCAGAATGACATTGACTAGAATACTCCACATTGGTGTCTGCTTTGGAGGCTGTGATTCTGCTACCGATACCTGCGACACCCGCCATGCCCAACTGCGAAGCTGCATCCAATGATCAAGGGAACCACTGCAGGATCTGTGGATGACGTAGTGAGGCTGACTCACCTGTCTCTAGAAGGGTGCATTGAAGAGCCACGATACATAATCACAGTCAATTTTTTTTGGATGCTATTACTGATGTAGATGTGTGCCGAGATGAACAGTACGCCTAGCATCACCACACAGCATGCAGGCTGCTCTTGCCCAAGCATTGGAGGTAGAATCAGCGAAGCAGGAGCCGACGTTCCGGCATGCAGTACAGGCAGCTTCCCTGTGCAATGACTACGATGGAGATACCATCCTGGACATCTTGAGGAAGTTGGAGACCACAATGAAAGATATTGCTGCCAGAGTCTGTGCTAGGAAACACACTTTTTGTCCACCTATGTGTCGGGAATTTTGGGAGTGTGGTCAGACAGGACACTTGAGAATTCATTGCCTGCAAAGGAACGTCAGGACCCGGCTATCAGACGCGAGTACAATTGAGAGCTTGTTAAAAAGACTGGCGAAGGCGGTAGAGGAATTTTTGAACTCCGTAAAGACTGTGGCACCTGTCCTTCATTGAGGGATGTGCTGAGAATGATGGAACTAGGGTAAAGAGGGACACTTTCAAGTTACGGTGTCCAGGCTTGCCACCTGAGATTAGTCATTGAGAAACTGGCCAAGGGACAGCTGCACAAACAATTGGAACTGATAGCCACAGTAATACCTATTCAAATCACAGCCCCATCGAAGCAACTGGTAATGTCCTATCTGAGGGAATGAAGGAAGATGGCTGTACGGTGGTAAGAAGAACAAGGATACTGGAGTCGGACCACGTAAGAAGTCACCCTGCAGTTAATGCAGGCAAGGAAGCAATAGAAATCCAGTTTATAGACGAAGCTGCACATATGCATCTTCGGGAGGAGGAAAACATCCAGAAGGCAGGAGATGAGCATATCCCAGTGTCTAGTGGCATCAAGAGAAACACTCAATGTGGTCCGAGAGTTGCAGATTTTGCATTCGAGGAAGGGTGGCTAGTGTGGCTGTATGAAAGAGAGAGCCTTTGGGGTAACACATGTCAGTACCTAGGATGTTGGGAAGGCCTTTACGAAAATTTTAAGTTAGTAACTTACACTTTCTTCCAGATCTGTCGCCAGGACTCCTTGAAAGAAAAGTCTCAAGTGGTCGACATTGACTAACTGGCACCACGAATGTCCTGATGTTAGCGAGTCTGTTCAGGACGAACAGACTTAAGGAGGGTGGGGCAAAGCTGGGCGCTGCAGTTGGCACCGGCTGCGAACTCCCATTACGCCCGGTCCGAGGTGACCCACCTCACCCTCCTCTCACCCAGACATGTGCTCGCTGCTGCATTTCCATCCTCCCTCTTGGGGAAGCCAGGGGAAAATTGACAGTGGGGAGACCTGGCTGTCGTTACAGCCCCCCCCCTCCCCCCCTGCTGAGGAGCCGACAAACACAGCGGGGCCACAAGAATATTCTGTGAATTAGGACACACTGCGCAACTATGCAATTAGCTAAATTTCTGGATGACAGTCTATGACCTTATAAATACTGCAGCGGTCTAACAGCCAGCAGTCTTGGTAGAAGCCTTAGGGTTGAGTGTAGTAACTGGAACATCGGTGAAGAGGACAGCCGATGACGGGAGACTACGACTACAAGGTGGCGGCGAATGAGGTGTTTGTGGTGAGAATGGATGAGGGGGCATGAAACCTGACGAGTGAATGCTACTCTGCGTGAAGTGCACCGAGCAGTGGGGTGTGGTCCAGCATCCATCGGGCCTCCAGCACTGGCCCCTGCCAGCACTGGCGGTGCTCCGGAAATGATTCAACCTATGTTGGCTGTCCTGCTCCTGTTGGGTGAGTAACTAGTTATTGTGGCTCTATGTTTCTATACACGCAGTTCATAGAATGGATGGCTGTCTAAAGGGGTGTGTGTTTCTGACGTACAGATTCCCAAAGGGGCTCTGCAGTCCCACACTATGGTTTGTACTGTTAGAAAACCCAGTGTCGTGCTTGCTCCGTACAAGGGTTGAGTTCCTAGCAGTCTGAAAGGATTTATCTCTATGACAGATTCACTCTCAGGATAGGAATAACTTGTATTTATTATGTAAATAAATATGGGTGACACTACTAAGCGACGTGCGAACAGAAGTAATCTACGCTATACAGGTGGTCGTGACCTACTCCTAGGCTATCCAGGATGAGAATGACTTTGACGGCTATAAAAATAACTCCTACAGTTACTGTACCCTGGGGTTGTCCAGGTGAGACTTTTCTGAAGGGGCCACTACTAAAATTACAGTGGGTGTAGTTGCCACTCACCAGCAAGTAGGTAGCGGATGTTGAACCAGGAGGATCAACAGTGGAAGTGTGGAGTGAAGTCTTGCAGGCTTCTGGTGTTGAAGAGCTTCTGGAAGCTGTTGGTGGTTTTGAAGTGAGCTACTGGAGATATCGCGCATCTTTGGCCGCCCATGGCCTTGTATAGTGAGCTCGGCTGGCCTATGCCTGGGCTTGAGTGGGAGGTGTGATGTCTGCCTGGAACAAGCGGGGTGGGAGTAATATAGCCTGGCGCTTGTCTATATGGCCTGGGGTGCTCTGTTGCGTTTGGCTCTCTTCGGTAAGCTTTGCTGGTGTGGTGACACTCTGTCTGCCAGGTGCGTCAGGGAGGCTGATGTGCTACTGCTGCCTCTTGGAAACAATGCTTATTTCACGTGCTAGAACCGCCCACTAGGCTGGGAGAGATTCTGTATGCACTCATGAATAACGTGTTGGGTTTGACCCTTCCTCGGGATACGTAGTACTACATGAGTAGTGGGAGAATGTTGGGTCTGGAATATCAGGCAATACCACGTTTCTGTAACTGTCCCTCCACGGGAAACAATCCTGCAGCCATCTATAGTCCATTCACAACTGGAAGAGACATTTTGAAAACGAAACTTTGAAATAACACCCTAGGCGTAACATGTTAACTTGTTTTGTCAGTAACTTGTATTCCACAAAAATATAACAGTGTGATTGACTTTAAAAGTACTGCATTCATGAATAAATGAATCTGTAATTTATTATCTTCTATAATTTATAATATTCATTTCTTATTAAATATGAATTAAAAACAGTGAGAGCAGCAACGTGTTGGCAATGGCCGGTAAGAAATAGTTCACATTTAAAATATAATTTTAACCAAATTTTTTTAGTATGCTGTTTGTAAATTAAACATTGCCTATTAAAAATGTTGAATTATTTAGGTAGCACCGATGGCAACATATTTCATATTTACAGTTTAAAATAACAGCTCAAAATATTGTATGTAGGCTGTAGTGATACTGTGTTTGTTTTAACAACTTAATAAGCAACTGTCGCTGGTCGCGCTCTCTCTCTTTATTTGTCTCTCTCAATCTTTGGAAGTTTCGCATCAGTAGTAAACTAAAAAATTGTACATGTTTTCTCAATTGTAGCATATTTCATACTTATTACAGCAAAACAATGATTTTTGAATTTGTAATTTACAACTGAAAAGAGATTTTAATGTTTGAATGCTTACTTTAATATATTTAGATATGATTGTGGGACAGATACCATCTGAAGTTGGCAGATGTGGTGAGCCATGACATGGTGTGTTAACTTTTTTTCCAAATGAAGCGTTAATTATTCTTACTGCAAAAAATACTACAAATTACCACATCACGTTTGCAGACGTGTTTTTTAAACCTACCTAGGTAAGTTATGATGTGATAAATCTGTGTTTCCACGGCTGTAACAAATATAATGTTACGTGTGTTTCGTTAACCGCTGCGTGTGAAATGACATGGCGTTGGTGCATGGTGGTCGTTATGCTAGCCCTGTGTGTGTGCACTATTTATTCATTTTAACTCTGAACGGTTTTTATTACTATGTTAATTATTTACATCCATGTCTGTTTATTTATCACAATGTTGTACCTTTACCCTAGGTCTTTGGAACACAGTCGCGTAACTTGATTTTGCCACAATACCAACAAAATGCTGATCCCACTCCAATAAATTTTAATAAACCTAATAAACAGTAAGTAGCTATGCATAGAAATATGAGTGGAATAAGTTTCCCTAGGCTTATTTGTGTGCATTTTGACAGCTGTCTTTTAAGTTTGTATGATAAAAAATAAGTGACACGAGTTACGTGCTTTAATTTAATATGTCTTTTTCGTTGGACTGGTTGTTTCTTCATTTTAATATTTATTCCAACTGAGGCCGTCCTTTTAAGAAATAATCCAACACATATCAATAACAAGAGTTAAATACTACAGTTTTTTACCCCGCAGTTGTATCAGTGTTAAACAAACACAGTCGCAGCAAAATATTAATGTGCTGAGGCATGCCGGGTTAAGGACTAGTTGGCACGGTCGTCGTCGTTTTATGTTGTGCTAGACCAAGCGGGCGGTGTTGTGGGTATTCTAGTTAAGTTTCTGCTTAATGAAGGGTTGTCTTGGTGGCACGTTGGCTGGTGGCTAGACACAAAGTTCTCTATAGTCAGTGTGACAAGTGGTTTGCGGATAACTCTCTAACTTATGCTCTTTCCCAGTGTGGGTTTCAATACGAAGGTAATTGGATTGCAGGAGGTGTCGGGAATATCTGGCTTACTAGTGCTTTTTTTGGCTAATGGTAGTGCTGCTGATTGGCACTGGAGGTGCAGACAACTGGCTGTCGGTCGTTGATACCGTGCTGGCCAATATGCTATCGTAGTTTCCTAATGGCTGCTTCCGGACTCCAAAACCCGGGGTTGGAAACCCTGTCTCTCATCTCGGTATACTAGTCCATGCAAGATGGGGTGGTACTCTCACTGAACACATGTATGTGGCGGAAAACCAATGTACTAATATACGGGAGAGGTCGGTTTATCAGTCAGGTTAAAGCAGCGTGGTCCTGTTCTGCTTGCCTACTCTGAGTAGGTGGGGCTAATATAGACTGCTGCTTGGCTGCGAGATGGGCTGTCCTTTGCTCCTCTCTCTTTGAGCCGTGCCTTCCTCTAAACGGCATAGAGGTTAGGATGCCGCTGAACAGTACAGGATGTGCACCGTGGACGCGAAACAAATCCCTGTAGTAGTGTTTTGCCAGCATGGGCTCGGTGCTCCAGCAGGCTCCCGCCACCAGCGGTTTCACCAGAAGCGTTGAGCCATTTGGGCTGCCTTCCTGCCACTACTGGGTATAGGTTGCAACCAAGACCAGGAAGTAACCCTCGAGTAAATACCCCAGCACCTAGGTGCTCCGGTTAGGATGCAACTCAAGAGTACAGTCTTTCCTTAGTTGGATGAGTTGCTAGTGGTTGGGGCTCTGCTGTTTTATCCCCGGAGGTCTAGAACAGGTGGCCTTCGTATTGTATATGTGTGAATGACCAGTGTATTCCTGATGGGGATCCCCACTTGCAACTAATTTGTATAATCAGACGTCCAGTCTCGGTCGGCAGTGCACGACGTGTACGGTTCATTGTAAAATGAGTAAATTTTATTATTTTTTGTCTCTACAGGAGACCTGGTCTACCCCATCTTCGCACCATGTAGATCCCCCCCCCCCCCTCTTTTAATCTTCCTCCTCGTTTAACTGAGAAAGCTAACCTTTTTTCTTTCTCAAATGACTTGAGCAGGTTGACACGCATGATGCTATCAATTATACTGCTTTCCTCATTCTCCCTAAAATAATATATTTAATTGAAACTATATATGCCTACTTATCATTATTACCAATACACACATCACACTCTTCTAAACATTTATATAATTTTGGAAATTTGAATCAATTTTCTATGATAGTTGTAACAAAAGTTATATTAAAATGATATAGTCCACGTACTACAATGCAGCAATGACTCAGAACGGTCTATCACATTGCTACGTAACAATGAACTATGTTCCTACCAGCACTGTGTAAAAATGTATATACTTCAGTGAGAGACATTTATGTACTTTATAAATAGCATGCCAAAATTCAGTATAATAACATTTAAAATGTAAACCAGTCTTTACTAGCATTACTATTATAATGCTGCTTTTACTGTTTTTTTTTTATTAATTTTGATTATTAAAAAAATTGTAATAATTGATGCATAGTACATAGGTGGAAGCTTCATTTAATCAAAAAGGAGTACTTTAATACCCCATTACTAACAGTATTAAGTAGAGGTGAGTCCAAACCCCATTTTGCAGATATTACCATCACCGATACTTTGTGGCCAATCCCGCAGATAGTACTGATACAAATAATTTTGTTTGTAATTTTTGTATTGTGTCTAAGTAACTTTAAAATACCCCCAAACTTGCCCTTTTGTGTTCCCTTTTTTCCATGATTCCTGATACACGAGCACAAAGTCTCTAGAATGTGGAAAAAACTTGTCAATAAATACAAGAAAAATTACATGCAATTCCCTATACAATTTATGCACTATAAATCACTGTGCATACGACACTGCAGTATTTAAGCACATGTCTTTGCCGGCCCACTCATTCGTTACATTGCAATTTAGCACAAAACCACAAAACAAAAATTGTCACAAATATATCAGTTGTCATTTTAACCAAGGGATTGAGTATGGCTCGACCGACGAAAGAATACTAAGTGAAAATATTAACAAAAATAAAAATATTTTTCCTCAATTTGAAGTAAATAATTAATATTAAATTGATTTCACCAAGTTCTTTTTAATGACATCTTTAGGATGTTGGTTTAAGCAGACATGCATGTTGAGGTTATGTATGGTATTTCTCGGATCTAAAATCCAAGTTCGCATCAGATTGCCTAAATTTTTGAAGGTTAATGAATTCAGTTTGTATGTCTGGTAACAGTTTTTCCTTGGTTGTTAGCCACTTATTGGCTTAGTTATACTGTCTATCTTATAATCTATTATTAAAATTTGTGTTGTACTTATGGTGTAGACACCTGATACAAAGTACTTAAAGTGTTCACAAAATTGAATACTTAAATTTAAGTAATAAAAAGTATTTCCAAATATTGGGAATTGGGAATTATGATTGTGCTCATCAAAACTAGTATCAGTATCACTGTAATTGGCGGCATTGGCAGTTGAGAATCAGTGTCATTGGTATTGGCAAAATGTGGCATTGACCCATCCATAATTATAAGTTTAATTACATTTTATTTTATGAATTTCAGTAGGTATGGCTTAATATGTAGGAACACCAAAGCCAGCCATATCAGTTTCCATTTAATTTTAAATCGCCCGTTACTAAAAGATGAAAATAAAATTAAGACAAAATTTTTTTCCATTGCCACAATGAGATTTTTTGTTTGTTAAAATATGTCCTGCAAGGTAACCATGTGCTGTAATTTTCATGATGAAATGATTTGGATTGATGAAATTATTTGGTTGGATCATGGCCGATTGTAACCAATACCAATTTTGGGTTTATCTGCCAATGTATCTGTATCAGTAGTGATATCTGTTCAGTCCTAGTATTAAATTATTTTTTGTATATGATTTATTGAAAGCACAGGCTGACATGTTAAACCTGGGGTGATTTTAAAACTTTTGTTTCATTAAGTTTGAAAATACAATTGTGTTATATGTATGTTTAAAAATGTTTCTGTTGTTTAAAATAACTTGGAGAAATGCTCAAATACTGAAATTAAGTTTGTTTAAGGTCAATGAAATTGCAATAATTTGAACATGAAACACTGCAAAAATTACTTCTGTATAAGGTGCAGGAAACAATTAAGTTTCAGTGTAGGCCTAAACAACTTACCTTTATCTATGGCACATTCTAATACACTTACACACTGCAATTAAATAAAAAAAATTTTTTTCTACTGAAAGTCGGTAAAGTTGATAGATAAACGTTACTTACACATCAAACCTTTGTTTGCCCTTGTAAAATAGCATTCATTCAGCATTGTTACAAGACTTAAATTATGTGTACTTCAGCACATTAAAGTAGTTTCCAAGACACTGAGGATCACATAGTATATCAGTATACTTTAAGCTACAATTTCATCTAAAAACAATCTGCCACATGACTAAACCAACCAACCTGCAAGCCATATTGGCTACTTATTTTCACCTATTTATAATGACATCACTAGCTTCGATAGAAGAGGTTGTATGGCCTTGCAGTCTCAGTGGTATCTGTCAAGTACACTGATGTCCTTACCAATGAATAGGATATATTAAAGGGTTGATTTTGGTTTCGGAAATGCAGTGAATTGTTTCAGGCGAGAGAAAGTCAAAATTGAAAACTTTGCCATACTAATGGGCTGTAAACACCTATTTGTGTGTTGAATCCAAATTGTGATATGACTTGTTTTAGAAATTATAGTTTTTAGAATTGGGCACTGTGTCTTGGCAGAAGAAATACCATAAAAATACACTCCTGGGCCTGTATCTCTACAACAGCTCACAGCTGACAGATGTTCAAAGGACAGTTGTAGCATGGTTTACACCAGCTGTTGGTTGAATCCATCAGCTATACAGCTTCAAAGTTCTGGAGATCATCCTGTTGATGGTACATGTGCTTTCAACAGCAACTAAGTTAGTGACGTATGTTCCCAAGGTAAGCACAGACTGTTTTGCCACTGTGATAATAGATGAGGTTGATGCATGACAGAATTCGGCAGTTATAACACCATGGGGCCTAATTGAATTTAGTGGGTGCTACGCTATTCCCACCCTTACGGTAGTTTTTTCTAGTCTCTGTGTGGAATAGGAGCTCGGCCAGTGTGCAATACTGGACGAGTCTGTTTCCGGCAAGGAACAAAGTCAGATTCTGCGAGCACTATTTTCCTCGCACTATTTTCCTCCTTGGTGGAACCACTCATTGGGGTTAACCTGGGCGACGTATGATTGACAGTTGCGGCTGTGCCGGCTGAGGCTCGACTGGTGGCACACTAGGGGCTGCCCCTGATGTGGGTGTGCGGGTTTTGGTAGCTACTGAGTTTCTTGTTTATCGTGGTGTCCCCGGCATCTGGAGGGTGGTGAGACCTAGATCAATGTCCTGGTTACTGAGGTAGGCCTGTACAGTTGGATGGTAACTCTTTTAGTCATTCTGGTCAGGGGTACAAACGTAGCTGGTTCCTAGGCTGGGGAACTGGTATTGAAAGCATGCAAAGTTCGGCTGCCTGTTCTCGTGGACCGCGATATGTGAACACGCCCGGGAGGCAATGAAGCTCCCATGGATAATTAGAGGCAGCCTTTAATTGTTTCACCCTCTTATGAACACCACCACTATGGTTAAAGGGCATGAGGAGATAGAGAAACCTACGATCTGACTTTGTAGAAGTGGAACAGTTGATGTGGAGGTGTGTAACAAGTGTGCGTACAGCGGCTGCAAGCCAATGCCGTATCTCACCCTCCAACTCCAATACCAGAGGTGTGAGGTTGTGGTTGAGCAGCGTAGCACTGGGGGCCATCCCAATACGGGGGTGAGGTCCTGATAGAGTTGGTCTTCCCAGACCCGTAGAAATAACTTTCTCGGCATCACTGTTGCACGATGTGAAGAGTAACCTCCAAGTTGGCAAACTGACCTAAGAGGAGCGTTTACCTAGTGTCGTAGCTCTATTGTTCACTACACGAGGTGCAGAGAACGGGTGGCCTTACAACTTTTATGTGGTGAGTGTCCCAGGTCCCCCCAGGCCCAAGGAAGTACTCCTCTTGGTATCGGTAGTGCGTGATGAGAAAAGTAAACCCAAGATTGGCAGTCCAATCCCTAAGGAAGCGGTTTCCTAATGTCGTGGCTCTACCGTTCACCACATGAGTGCTGTGAATGGGTGGCCTCCAAGATTGTTCTGTTGTTTGGTGTTAAGTGTCTGCATGGAGAGAATAGCATCCTGGTCATCTGCTGTCCGTCGTACGGGCCAATGTTTATGAGGAGAGGTGCTATGACTACAGGAGCAATATTTGTAAGTTCGTAAAACAGTGTGTATACAGTAATGGTGAATTACTATCTCATATCCAGGTGTTTATGGAAGTTAAACACCCTATGTTAACACAGGTGAATGCTACCTGCTCCTACACTAACAGGGTAGGCAGTAAAGTGGCTATCAAAACAGCTCTGATTTTAAGCTACACTATAGATTTGTCCAGAAGGGAATGGTACACGTCTCGGTGTTAGCTTGCAATGCAAGACTGCAAAGAGAAGGATCTTCAGTCCCCGAAGGTGCAGTGAAGTCTTGAGGAGCGGATATGTCTTCGGCACCACTAGTGCGCAATTAAGATCAAGGTAGGAGAGCTGTTGGTTCCCACGGCACCAGAAGTGCGGTGAAGGAACAGGACAGACGTCAGTTGCTTGAAGACTGGTCTAGAGCCTTCATGCAGCCCTGTATTTACACTCCTCGGCGGCATCCCCCTTGCTCGGCTGACATAGGGGGTTGTCTTGGAGGGGGGGGTAGCAGTTGCGAAGTGCGTGACATAGCTCCTCTGCGAGTGATGTCAGTGGTGGGTGCTGTTTCCAGGCTCATGCCTCGGCGAATGTACTGGTGGTGGCATCTAGTGGCATGCTAACTCATGCTCCGTTGAAGATGCCCTCAGTTCGTTTGCACTGATGAGTAGAAGTACTTAAAATGATATGGAGAAAGACATTATGCGTCAAGGTTGATTTAGATTACCTCTGTCCGACACAAGAGTTCTGGGTGAAAATAACAGGGAGGTTTCTTTCTATATGGGAAGCTGAGGTAGGTGCCAGACATCCCACTAATACTCCACAACACCATGTCCAACCAAGGCTCCTTTCAGTATACACCCTAACAAACTGAACTATTACAAAACGTAGTTCTGCCACAAATAATGTGCACTCCAGCTGATGTGTCAGGGACTTTTACTTCTATGTTCCATAACCGCCAAATATGGTTGCAAAGACTCGTTCTCCTCCTTATAGTCTTGCAATAACTAGGTAGGGTGGTGAGAAGGAAGCCATCCAAACACACAGTTAATTCATTCCCAACTTTCTCAACTACCTCTCTCATTGAGAATTGAGAGGCTTTCTTGCTAGTCCCTTGCACACTGTGCAATCACTGTGCAAACCAGGCAGCAGAGGTGTGGAAGCCAACTGCTGGTCATCACAATGTCGCAGCAGCTCACAATTTAGCATGCTGCTGCCAGTGGTTTTGAATACCATCATGCTCACTGCCAAAATGGCACAACTTATATGAGCAATTGGGCAGGGGCCATTGTCTATCACAAGACATAGTATACCTTAACCATATTTTCTTTCCCATGCTTATTGCAGCCCACTTATTGTCATTGTTTGGAACTTTACTGTTTTGGGTTTCTTGCACAATTAGTTTACTTTTTCTTTGTCATTATTTGTGTCACATATTTCTTCCTGGAACATTAAAAAGATACAAAATTGTTTTTCTAATAACAAGGAATTACTTTATATTTTATCTTCCTTTTTGCTTATTTATATCCTAAAGGATATTACCAATATTACCAATATTGATTACTAATAAAGTGTAATAGGTAAAATTATAAACTGAAAAATTTTCAATATTATTACATTATGTTAACTATTGTAATTTTGTGTAGAAATATATAATGTAGTAAAAATATACAGTCTCTTAATTAAATATATATGCAACTATATTGTTTTTTTTTTCTTCTCCAATAGTAAGCTTATGTTTAAATGTAAATATCAAATTTGGAATGAGCTGAGTGATTTCTTTGAAAAGCAACATTGAAATATTTATAGTGGTAGGAATACTTCAGTAAAGTGAAATTTATGCATCTTTTCTCTTTTCTTTCGAACATAAATTTTTCATCATGTTCATGCGTTAGTAAGTAAAATGTTCATTGTGTGATCTAGCAAGCATTACATAACCATTGTGAATTGCGCATCCTGTATGCATTTGCAGTGTGACGTCAGTAATCAGTCCTTTGTGGACATCATCAAACAGTTTCCAGAAACAACGAAAATACAACGAATGTCAAGGCACGAGGGACAGTAGTATAAACAGGTTGTGCAACGAAGAAGATGTGACAAGAGATGCTGTGGAGGTGCAACGCAATACACGTCAGGAATTTGTAGTTTTTGACAGCTCTGCAAGGCGGGACTCATTGAAGAATCAGCCAGGTGCTCTGGAGCGAGTTCTGTGTCCAAATGAAGCCAGGGTCATGGAGCGTGCTAACCAGATAGTCATGTACGTAGGGCACATGGAAATGTTAATATACAAGTGCACGAGTCTCTGGAGTGTGAGGGTCATTTCCAGAAGGTATGACATGCTCAGTTCTCTCTTTCATGCTGCTGAAATATAGCGTTCTGTTTATTGCTACACAGCAGAATGCATCATTCACCTTATCTTATTGCATTTCGTATGGCTTTTTTTTAGTTTGTCATTCATTACGAATGTACATTTTATTAAAGAAAACTCCTTCATGTAGCTGGTAATTTAGTTTCATTTTAAAGACAAACAATCTAGTTATTTTGCATCTTCAAATTTCCATAAAAAATTCTTTCTTAGTGTGAACATAAAGGTGACTGGTATAAGAACAGATACTGCTAATCTCTAGAGTTTAATGGTATAGAACTCTATTTAGATATGTTGTTAAGCAAATGGCAGCTTATTACCAGACTCTTGCACTTGTTGTTTGAGTGTGTTTGCAGCAGGGGTTTGGAGGTGGTAGCAAATTTGCATGTGTGTTGGTGGAAGAATATTTGCGACTAAGGTACTGGAAACTACTTCATGTCACTACACTAATCACATTTCAAGTATCATTTTAATTTCTGCTGTTGTAATATTTGTTGGGCATTGGGAAAGTATGCATATTTTGTGTTCTTAAGGTTCTGTTATGTAGCCTTCACTTCACTATTTTAGGATCTGTTCTATAATTATAAGGAGAAAATTGTTTTCTACTGTAACACCAAGAAATAATGTGAAAATTATTGTTAAATCAAAAATACAACAGGAGTGACCAATATTTCCAAGTGTAAATTGAACCTGAACAGATATGAAATGTTTATTTTTTGTTGACTGTGAAGAAGCATGTACATAAAATCAATTTCATTGGACACAAATGAAAAATCACCAGAAATAGTTTTTAAAATTACTTTGAAATATATAAAAACGATTCATAGGATAAAATTAAATGTAATGAAAATTGTGTAAAATTAGTGGGAAAAAATTTTGAGTATATATATCCTTAGGCACTATTAAATTTGACTCCTGCAAACATGTGTGGTATTAAGGCATAAAGGAAACAATTAAAAAACTAGCTCCTCTTTTAGAGTGAGTATTTGTCCTATTAGATCATATGTGAATCCTACTTGGCGCGTGACGGTCTATATAGTGGAACACATCACTACCTTAATCAAAGTTGTTTTTAATATTGTGCTAGATCAGCCACACAGGTAAAAGGGGCTTACAGACCCTAACGTGGCAGGGTCTGAAAGATCTGGCACTTAGCTTTTATGGTGCCTTTATAGAGCGTCGGGCAGGTAGGCCGCCAGCTAGGCACAAATTATATCTGTGTGAGAGCTGGTTTGCCTTTCAGGGAGTTGGCAGGGCCGCTGTCCTACCTCCCACTGCTGGTCGATGGGTGCTCGTCGGTACTGCTCCAATGTCGGGTTTCCTGGCCCGACTGGTTGGTGGCAATGGCATCTGCTGGACGGCTCGGCGGAGAGGCGTATCTAGCTGCAGGTGGCGAGCCTCTGGCCCACTGGTGCTAGATGGTGGAGCTGGATCTGTGTCGCTGATGGGCTTGAAACCGGGGTCCAGTGGTAGACCTGGATGTAGGATCTCGACGACCAGTTGTACAGCCCCGGGGAGCTTTACCAAGGGACCAAATAGATGAGTGGGGGGTAACTGTGAGTTGAGGCCTCAACCGTTGGGGGGCGGCGTAAGCTCGTTCCCGTGGAGTGAGATAGCTGAAGGCTTGGAAAGGTTGTTTATGCAGTACTTGCTTGCCAGTTAGGATAGCAGCTGCTTCCTGTCGTTCCACTTGCTACCCTTCCTGTGAGTGAATGGAACAGCATTTACCAGGGAATCAGGTGCTACGGTTCACTTTCGCAACGGGGATGCAGGCAACAATAACCCTAGTTAGAGTGTAATTCGGAAGGGGCTGATCCTTCCTTGCAGGCCTGGGACTCACTCTGGCAAGTATATACGCTGTGGATTTAGTGGGTTGGCTGACAATGGGAATCTGACCTCTTCGTCGTGTCTCTTGCTAGTGGTCGTGGCTCTACCATATGTGTGCACCAGGTGCCTTTACATGCCTGATCCACAGTAAGGGTGACCATCAAATGGGTAGTGTCTTTATGGCGTACGTCAAGTCTTTTTTAGGGGATAGGCCGCAGTCCTACACTAAGATAGGCAAAATTCAGTATTATATCTGTGGTTCCTTGCCTCTTTGTTGTGGGGTGATGCTTACAGGGGATGACTAACCACAGTTCATACAAGATAGACCAGATGGTGGTTAAACTGGATACATGTTATATTCTCTCCACAGTAAGACACGGTTACCCGTACTCTCCTACTGTAAGTAAGGCACTTACGAGCTCTCATAAGGTAAGCAAAGACAGGTGAAGGTGCCTGTTGGCTTGAAGAGCCTGGCCTGAAGGGTGAGTTAAAAGAGCACAAAGCAACAACTAGGTAGCCATGACAATATCTAAACCCTAATTGAATCTGAGGATTTCCTAAGGGGACTTGGGGGAAGTATGGGGTTGTGCGTGTTGACGGCAAGTGTCAAGTGTTAAAGGGGAAAGACTACACTTCTAGGGTGGCGGCAGGTGCTAAAGAAGTCCGACGTTGGTAGCTGAATATCAGCTGTTGGTCTTTCATGAGGAGAGTGGTAAAGAGCAAACAGAGCAGAGAGCCTTGGCACGACTTGTGCAAATGCGAGCTGCTGATCAAACTGCTGTTCTGTGGCAGTGCAGGTATATATATTTTCCTGTGCTAGGGATCATCTTGAGTGCCCTAGGGCTTCGGGTTTCTTTGACGGGGGTGGCTCCTCCTGAACTGAACTGAACCAAACTATGATGCAATCTCTCGGGGTGGCTGGAAATAGGCCTCCCTGCTATGCGGGGTTGCATTGGTTGCACGAGCTCAGGTGCATTTTCTCTCGCAAGGTTTACTAGTATATTCCCATTTCACAAATTTTATTTAAGGCCTAGGCAATGTAATATATTCTTCCTTCAGGTACATTATGGTCTTCAGGCATTCACCTTATGTGAGATGTGATGTTGGGTTGGTTAGATGCAGTTCATGGTTGTATCACTCATAGTGCATGCGATGTGCACATGAAGATACAAAGTTACAGGAAAAAAGTAGTCTATATATGCGTCACGCTTCAAAAGTTTTGTAATAAATGACCACAACTGCCGCAGGGGCATGCTACCTCAACTATATATTACAACCTGAGTTTTTTTTTTGCTGGTGCTGGCCATCTATGATTCCATTGCTATGCTATCTATCTTGGCTGCTACAGTCCTGTCCGTGTATGGCTTTTGCACTAAGTAGATGGAGGCAAGCTTCACTCGTGGACAATGTGCCCCCATCCCTCATGGGAATTTTAACTAGTGCCCTGCACCGCGGCCTTTGTCAGCACTGCTGGGCTGTAAGGTGGGACTGTTTGACATGCTGGGGTTACCTCAGCTGGAGCTGGCAACTTAGAATGCATGTTCATTGTGCTGCTGCTGGGTGATGGTCAGCTGGAACACCAAAGACCAATTTTGATATGCCATCTTTAGATGGTCAGGGACTGCCTCAAAGGTGTCATCAAGCTAGCTGAATGGCATTGAGAATGTTATGGCATTGGGGATATGTGGTTCTGTGTGACTGGGATACATTAATAGAACATATAATTTGCAAATGGAACAAATGTATCGTCTATCTGTTGCGGGTCCAGGCCTCTTAGTGTGCCTGACTAGTTCCTAACCCTTGGGCTCTATCTCCTCTGTGGTGAGTATCATACTGGATGAAAACCACTACAATTAGTTCCTTGTGCCCTCCAGCTGGCTCCAGGGTCTGAAAGAGGATGCACATTACACAGATTCTCTCCTTGTACTCTAGTAGGCATGATTTGTGCCCCTCTTCGCTGATGCTGTAAACATGCATTCTTGACCCGGGCCTCTGCTCCACTCAGAGATCTTACCAGTTTTAAAAACCCTGGTGTGGGGTATGTGTAAGTGTACAACAGAATGTACTGTCTCCTGCCGGCATTCTCCCACAATCCATCACTATGGTCCTTTTTAGCTTAAACTTTATGTAGTGTTAACATTTTGAACTTTAATACCATTGACTCAGAATATACAGGCAGCCCCACAGTGGTCCATTTTATATTCCGTTGGCAGATGTCTACGCCTGATGTGTCTTTCACAATCTTCGGTACTCTTAATTGTATACCTCCAGAATCACAAATACAGTAAACTCCCGATTTTCCGGGGTAATGACTGCCTAAGGGTTCCAGAATAACCAACATTCACGGTTAAAGCAATTAAGAAAAGGTGGGGAGGGGTGGGGGAGGAATGATTATTTTATGTCTTATGCCTACATACTCTACACACAGGGTATGTAATGAAATAATAGTCATATAAGAATTCAATTTTTTGACAGCTGGGGTGTGGCAATGTCATAAATGTTATTAACATCATCGCATACACAAAATGCTCTATCAGCTGATGCATGAACAATTGTGAGAAAATTTCGCTTTGGCAATTTTGACGCCCTACATTTGCACAGTAAGACATATGAGAAATATGCGGGCAGGAAGAAGGCGGTAGACAAAATGTCTATGTATTATATTTGATAATGGTACAACACAGCTGTAAGCAGAAATACAAGAAGTGGGACTCAAAAAGTTACCTGTATATACTTGTAGGTGACTGTGAAGACAGTACAAGAAATACAAGAAATCCAGGAAATATTGTATGCTCTAGAGATGTTGTATTTTTTGGAAGACAAATTTTTGGTGAATTAGCAAGAGTCTACTGACATGACAACTGTGGATGCAAGGCTGTCTTCAGTGGACCCCGAATCGGGAAAAGTTAATATAGGTTCGAGGGAAAATATGGAATACACAGAAGAAAATACAGGGGATACAAACCCATCTGAAGAAGAAGACATGTCAGAAGACGAATTCAGAGGCTTTGAATTGGATCCTAAACCCAGATTAGAGGAAGGTTCAAGAATCAAGAAGCTACCAGAAATTTTTTTGGACTGCATCTTGTATCAAACATCAACAGAAACCATCCCTAGCTCTTATGGTGAAGCAATGCGAAGTGATAAGAAACATCTGTGGCAAGAGGCAATAACGAAGGGAATGGATGCCCTGTAAAGTCATGGTTTCTGGGAGCTGGTGGATTGACCTGAAAACAAGACTGTGGCGAAGTGTAGATGGGTGTTTAGTATAAAGAAAAATGAGCTTGATGATGCAGTTCTTTATAAAGCAAAGTTAGTAGCAAAAGGTTTTACACAGGAACAAGTTATTGAATTTTCTCCAGTGGTCTGCAAAAGCAGCTTAAGATGACTGTTTGCATTAGCTGTAAAATTTAATTTGACTATTGACCATTTGGATGTAAATATTGCTTTTTTTACTGGGACGTTCATTTATGTGTACCAGCTAGAGGGTTTTGCATAGCCGAAAGAAAAAAACTAAGTTTGTGTTTTAAAAAAGGCTATTTATGGGTGAAAACAATTCTCTTGTGTTTGGCATCAAATGGTAGGAGAGATAATGACAGATCTTGGATACAGAAAATCTAAATTTGAGCCATATATTTTTCACAAAAATAATGGGAAGCTGCAAACATATGTAACAGTGAAAGGTGTAAATTTAAGAAACATTAAGGTAGAGAGTTCAGTATCAAAGATTTGGGTGAGGTAAAATCTTATCTAGGATTAAGTATTGCAAGATCTCAGGGGATTATAAATATCAACCTGAGATCATTTGTAGAAGAGCTGCTTAAGAAATACAAAATGGAAGAGACTAAACCTGTCAGCACACCCATGGTAGCAAATTGAAGATTAAATAATAATGGAAAGGATGCTCCGAATGTTCCGTAGCAATCTTTGATAGTATCTGTTATGTATCTTTCTGTAAACAGTAGGCCTGACATTGCCTGTGCTACAAATTTCCGCAGTCAGTTTAACACCACTCACAAAATGGAGCACTGCGTAGCAGCAAAAAGAATCTTGAGTATTTAAAAGGGACAATAAATGTAGGTCTGACATATCAAAGTGATGATCAAGGGTTGTAAGTGTATGTAGATACTGATTGGGCCAACAATCCTACCGATCGAAAATGTTATAGTGGTTTTATGCTAATTTTCAGTAGTGGAACGGTTTCTTAGGAAGCCAAGAAACAATCTTGCATTTTACTCAGCAGCACAGAAGCAGAGTATGTTGCTCTTACTCAAGCTGCTAAAGATGCTGTATTCATGAAAGGGTTGTTCAAGGAATTAATTGGGTTTAAAAGTCAGGTAATACTGTTCAATGTTAGCCAAAGTGCCCAAAAATTAGTGTATAACCCTGTGTTTCAGAATTGCATGAAACATTGACAAAACGTTTCACTATATCAGGGAAGTTGTGAAAGGGAATGATTTTGTTCTGAAATATTTTTGTAATCAGGAAATGCCTGCTGATATGTTTACCATAGCACTGATGTTAGATAAACATAAGTTCTGTGTAAGGAGGGTAGGACTAATTTAAAAAGACCATACGTATCAACACATTAAGGGAGTGTGTTGGGTATTATAATCTTATAATCAAGTCATAATATGTGTGTATCCTCTGTTTACATTGAAGTTGTGTTGTTTACATTAATTTTTTTTCTTCATTTTCTCTTGCAATGTGTATCGTGCCTGAACTGCCCTCTAGTGGCATCTCTCTAAAATGCTGGTGTATGAAAAACAAAAGACAGTTGAGCTGAAGCAATGTAGCTGTGAAGTACTGTTAATAAAGAACTCGTGATAAATACTATATTACTTGTGTTTATTCACAAATTACAAGAATGATGCATTATTAGTATTTTTGTTTTCAATTCTCTTTTTCCATGTTCACCTGGTACAGACACACAGCATTTCATATTGGAAGAAATTCTACTTATCTCATCATAATAGTAGAAATCTTTCACCTTCTTCACAACTGCTCCACTTAGACTGCGACCTTTCCTTTTGTCTATACTATCTAAAACTCCATAAGTCTGCAATACAAATATTCAGTTGTGTCCAAAAATTCACAGTTTGTTGAATACTCCAGGACTGTGGGATTAGTGTAAGTATTAGAATCTTTTCATTAATTTTACTGATTTTAAATTTTTCCTTTAATCTCTTCATGAGGTAACTGCAATCACCACATTGTACACATGATTCACTGGCAGCATTTTCTATGGCTTCAACACTAAAGGCTTTACTTGCTAATTCTGTGAAAGTATCTGATAAATGTTGAGCTTTACTTCTTAAGTATGCACATCTTTCTTTACTTTACAACTTTAATTGAATTGCTCAAGGACAAGAAAAGGGGCATCTGGTTCATAGTCACTGCCTGAAATACTGTTATTACTGTTGCTAAGTGCAGGCAATACTAATTTCCTGCAGGTTATACAAAGTTTTGTACCCGGTAAAAGTTTCACAGTGTTTTTTTAAAATAAAATTGACACAGCTTTAAGACCTTGTGCATTTTTTTTTATATATATAAAAAAAATGGATCACAACAAATCCTCTGTCTATCTTCGAATGTTGTAAGAAATGTATACATATGTTGAAACAAATGTTTTCAACATTTTGACAATTAGTTCTTAGCCTTAAAAAGTTCCTGTTGTCTTTCACCAAGTTCAGAAACGTGCATGAAACTTTTTTATTTATTCTCAGTGTGAGGTGAACAGTCTTCAAGAAAATACGATCCAACTGAGCACTTATTCATATTTTGAACTGTTAATAACAACAAAACATTACTGTACATTAGTAGAACTCTGATATGATTCACAAAGCTTTATGAACTCACTTGCAAGCATAACCTTTCACATCAAAAGGCAATGAGAGACTATAGAGCGTCTCATTCTTAGATTGCAGTATGCGGTGTAATGGATATTTACTCTCTCTTTCCAATGCATGATTTCTGTCGTTAACGCTGTCCTTGTTCCTGCGGGCACTGTTGCCTGATAAGTAATTTTTTTGCAGCTTTGAAAAAGAAAACTATCTATGTTGCGTGCACGCCATCCAATCACAATGATAGGGTATCTCACAGGCCTCAGTTTCAAAGGAGCCACTTGACTTTGCGTCGCAGGATTGGATTCCTTTACGAGTTGGCAGGGAGGTAAACAGATAAAAATTCTCTTAATCAGGCAGTTTCCTTCACCGCCCATTTTTTTCTCAGCTGGCCAGTTACTTTACAAAGCTGAAGCAATCTGGCAACGAGTGCCATAAGTCCTGTACTGCAGTCTATGTGTGAGACAGACTACAGTAAGCATTGGGCAAGACAGCAGTTTACTTAATAGTACAGTGATCTTGTTTTCAGCTTAGCTCATCAGGAGAGCAACAGCAAAACTAGAGATAAGAGAAGGGGCACTGGGTGACTCAAAAGTACAGCAACACTTCCATTACCAACCATAAACTACTGAATTGTGACTTAGGATCAGGGTTTTACTTTGATTTATGCTTGCCCGACATGGCAGCAAATTTAATAAAATTTCCTCAAAACAAGAATCACAAGTTCAGTGAAAAAATGATAATGCATCCACTATTTAAGTTTGCTACCAAAATAGAAACATTATATAAATAATGTCTTGGGAAAAGCTTAGAAGAGACATAAGTTAAAACTGGAAATGCGTACAACTGAACTGTTATATTATGTGACAACACAATTCTGAAGATCACTAAAATCATTTAAATTTAAATCAACTAATTTAATAAAGTATTTGTATATTTTAATAAAATCGTGAAACAAAATTTTTACACTGTAGGAAGGCAGATTTTAGTCTTATAAATGTGGGTTCCAAAATAACACTTCAATTTTTCAGATATGGTTCTTTATTTGCAACTTAAATTTTTTTTATTTATAAACCACAAAAAACACCCTTTTGATTTTTTAGGTATAGTAACCTTATGATAATCTCTACATAAAATAAAAATTTGAGATATGTGTTAGTTGTGTTTTTTGAGTTACAGTGCTGAGTGTACAGAAGTGCAAATGGTTAAGTGTTTGTATTGAATGCTTACTAGAATATTATTTTGAGGAAGTTTGCAACTTCTCTATCTAAATTTAGAAAATATGAAATATTAGCTTTCATTTGCAACATGAAGCCTGTATCTTGCGAATTGAAGAAGTTATAGTGATTTCAGTGTATTAATGCAGGTTATCGGAGAACAGCATTTGAGATGGTTCTACGTGGGGAAGAGGCCACTCTAGGAATATATTTCAACCCGAGTTGTTTTGGGCTCATACCAGATAAAACATTTATCTTTAAATGGACGAGAATGGTATAATTTGCGATGCTTATTTTGGAAACCACGTCCCCATGAAATGACTAGTTTTTCACTTTTAAAATAGAAATATGCACCAAATTTTCAAGAGTTTAAAATTTTCAGCAAGCTCTATTATAAATGTTTTAATGTAAGACATTTCCGTGTGAAGTGATTCTGTTTGCTAATTATTTGGATTCACCCGTCAATCTCATGCCTTTCTGACGTCGGCTCACCATTTCGTGTGTTTTTTTTTTTTTTTTTTTTCCTGTCACCCCTTCTCAAATCAGCAACAAAGTGAAAATAGTTGTTTGCGATAGAATCTTTTTTGCGGCAAAAAAGATTTATATCAATGTGATATTGTGTCATCCAGCGCACTCTATGCCACGGTTAATTTATAAATAGCTTCTGCAAGTACCAACTACCGTAAACTGCACAATCTATCCTTTTTGATGAGCAGACACCAGTTTTAACCATAAAATACTTTTATTAATATGAATGAAAAGGTTCTCTGTGACTATTTCCAAGAATTTCTAACACTTAAGAGTTGTACGTATATTCACTGTTAAAAACATGTCTAAATATAGTACCCAAACACTTTTAATATTAAAATTAATCAGTACCGCATCACACGACTGTAGCCAGTTAGTTAACAACGTGCACATGGGTTATTTTTAGCAGCAGCGCCCGACTGATGGCAACTGTTCAAAATTTGACTTTTGGCTCCACAGTTAAGCCGCAACCTGATTAAGCCGTCTTGGTAAATTGTTTGGCCCCACTGAGGTTCTCCTCTGGTGACCGATTGTAGTGGTTGGACTCGTGCTGACTGTGGCTAACTCCGTATGCTGGAGGAGGTCTGGAGAGATTCCCACTCTCGTAGAAAGACTGGGCGGTGAGCGGCAGCCCACTCCAGTTGTGCTCTGGAGGGGCATTAGTAGTATGGATAGAACCCTGGCCAGACCACACGCTTGGTTTCTGAGTGTGAGGGTCTCAGAACCTCTGTGGTAGAGGTGGCATGGATGTGCGGATGTGCCAGATTTGGGCTTAGGATCTGGCCAATGGTCGCAGTAATCCTGGTTTCCTTGTGGTGAGAGGATTTAATTCCTCTTTGCTGCCTATTGGGAGGCCGAACCACGGTAGGGTCTAACAGCAAAGAGTGCTGCGATAAAATACAATAGTTTAATGACAGAGAGGTCTAACTGTACTGTACTGTACTGGGTTACCAACAGACAGTAATTTATTGTTCAATTTGCCGCTAGTCGTCCTGCGCAGTGATCATTCCTGAGCTTGTATGGAATGATACCGAACTTTGCAAGGTTGAATTATCTATGCTGCCGGGAGGTACATAACTACCACTGGCTCTGATAACTGCTTGTCAACTGGTCCTCAACTGACCAAACACTGATTAGTAATTGATGATCTGCTTATGTGCCCTTGGTCTCACGTATCCTCATGGATATAGGCTATTCGCGATAAAATTAGGGATGTAATGATTCAAGTTTTCCTTGATTCTCGATCTTGATGCTGATACCATTCTCAATTCGAAAACTGTCTATTCTTTTAGTTACAGACACTTACTTTACAGAAATAATTAATATATAGGAGAGCGTGAAATTTAATTATTTAAACTAGGCCTACACTAGTAGTAGGCCTATTACTAACTTAAATAATATAAAAATAATATAACACATGAACAGTGGGAGCATATTCATATAAAATCCCCAAAAGTTCGAAAGAGGCATGAGATAATATTGAAAATGTACATATATATCATTATATATTTCGTCCATATAGTTTATTCAAAAATATTTCGAAACCTCACTAGCCATGATAAATGTTCACCAACATAGTAAATGATTAAAGTGTTGGCAAGACTGGCTCTTATTGAAAAGCAATCATATTAAAAAAATTTCTAAAGCAGTAATTATTTAACAGGCTCCAATTTTAAAATACACTATCATTTTGGTAAATTCACAAACAATTTTTCTGGAAATGCAAAGAAGTTTAAAAAAATAAATGTTTACACTAATATATTTTAATACTGAGATACATACACAAACTAGACAAGCAGTATCCATGTAATTTCAATATCACCTGCATTTTTTTTTTTTTTTTTTTAAGCTTCTCTGACAAGTTCATGTCTGTGTTTGTATTAATTTCTTGCGCGCTTTACACTCGCCTTTGCACTTTTATCTTTACATAAAATGTCCACATGATAGACATTTTACTGTCTTTTACATTGGCTGCAGCATCTTCCATAATTTATGAGACTAGATATTTAATGAAACAGTACATTTAATGTGTCAATTTAGATATCACACATTCGTTCCATGCACATCCGTCACTGTTAGTAAACAAGTGGCAGCCATATATTACTGCACACATTTGAGTTGTGTGTGTTCACTTCGCACGATTGAAGGCGTTTTATTGTCAAACTGTCTGTAGCTTATCTCGAAGTAAATTTTTTACTGCTTGTGTAAACTTTGGAATATCTGTTTACATTTAGTTTCACTACTTAAAAAAAAAAAAAAATATATATATATATATATATATATATATGTATTTACGTGTGTTGTTGCATTTAGAACTATGATTTCCGAGATTTAAAAATTGTCTCGAGACGAAATCAACAATTTTATCATCTCTAGAATTTCTTAATATTTCTGAGCCTCGTGCATATATAGATTTTTACAGTGCCTAAGTAAATTCATGATTTAATATAGAAGAAGAGTTGATTTCTTTTGGAGAAAGCTCATTTTGTGAGAGATCGCGCATTTGTGGAATTTCATGTTATTTCGCATTTGAACTTGTATTTCCGTTTTATTTTGTTTCATTGCGATTTTCAAAATCGTGCCTTTAGTGATAGGTTATATATTTGTAGGAATCGGGTTTTAATGCTTTGATTCTTTATCTTTTGATTCTCTATTATACGATTCTTCAAGAGTCGCAGGTATCAAGGAATTGTGGAAATGAGTTCGACATCCCTAGATAAAATGAGCACTTTTGAAAGCCCTGCTTAAGATCTACTTGTATGCACGTTGTGTATTCGACCTCGTGTAAGATTAACATTGTCATGGGCTTCATCACTTTATTCATCCGTCGGTCAAGCTAAACTCTGAAATTATTAGAAAAGAATATACTTTAGAGATCTGCTAATATTTGCTGGTCAATGCATTAACAAACAACAGAAACCGAAAGAAATAATTTAAGATATCACAAATGGTTACCTAACACAATTTATTCGATGCTAAGATGTGGAACTACTATCCATCCTGTGTCACCAACTTTACTGGGCACTTGTCACTCAGTGCGCCCGTTGAAGTAAATGCAGCCATGGGCAGTGACTTTTTTCTATCGTTCATTTCAAAAGTGCTCACTTTATCGTGAACAGTCTTTAGCATGGCAGAGTGATACAAATCAGGTGCGGATGAAATCCCATTGCAGCATCACTACTGCTTAAGACTTGGAGAGCTCAATCTGTTTGAGCGATGGTGCCATGCTGTAGGGGTGGTTTTACCATTGCAGCACCTGCTTCATCCACTTAGTCATACTTACAGGCTAAACCTGTCACACAACAACTACTATTTAAAATGAATTGTGAATACACTAGAATCTCAGTAATCTGGTATGCAATGACAGTTTTTTTCTCCAGTTTATTACAAATTTTGGAACTCTCAAAATTCAGTTATTGAGAGTTTTTTTTTTTAAGTTATGGTTTAGAAAGTAGTTAAGAAACTTGATTATAAATCATTCAGTAAATTAACTTATTGAATGAAAGTTATTATTGTAGCACTGTAGAGAGTTACGGGCATCATCATCTATTATTTAATTTAAATTAAATGAAGTGTTACATGTACATTATTTAATGTTTAATTAGGAAAAGCTGCTTATGTATTGGTTAGGGGAGATGTTCTGGTTGTGAGTACCGGATCAGATTATGATAAGTTTTAGAGGGATGAGCATAATATCAACTCAAATCCTTTGTCGTCATCACTCCCAGATGATGTCCAGCTGTTTACACTGTTGTGGAAGCAGTGAGGTGTGCAAGTTTCATGAAGGAAACCATCAACTATCCTGTGGTATGCAACGGTATGTGCACCTCTCTGAAACTAAATGATTTTTGCTTTTCATTAGAATTTTTTGATTATTGACTACTCCCAATTATCAGTTTCACTGGAGAGCAGCATTATTATTATTAATCAGGGAAAATGAATGACGAAAAAACTACATCTAAAATTTCATAGGAATCTTACAAGGCTGAATTATTGAATTTTAAAGAATGTCATATAGTTTGTTACAATGCACTTTATAACTAGATATCCACAAAAATGGAATTTTTTCTGGATAATTAGAACTAATGTTCAACAGCAACAAAATGCCTTTCTGCACAAACTGTAATGATTGTAATTTAGAATGGAAAATTACCATTGAGATAAAAGAAACACAAATGAAAAAGTCTTCACGATAAAAAGCAGTACAGGTAAATCTGTGTATGCTATGGTTGTTAACATGCACAACTTACAGAGCTTGAAACATTTAGTATAAACTGGTTGTGATTAATTTTGCATTTTTCAAAACCCTGTTTAGGATACACTTGTTTGTCAGATTTATATTGTCATGAGAAAATATCAATGCTATGGGTTCAGTTACTTAATTGATGCAATGGTCAATGGTGGCTTGTAAAATTGTTAGGAATATAAGGTTGTTATAATTTAGTTGCAGTATCTTCACGTTTTTCAAATTAAATGTTTGAAAAATAATCTAGTGAATGAAGTGTTTGGTGATTTCCTAGATGTCATGTATCACAAGCATTTTATATTTTTGTTAAAATATGAGTTTATTATTTTTGTTAAATTGAACTTTTACTTATATTTTCCTATAAATTGATGCTTGACGTCTAGGACTTGCATGCAGATAGAGGAGGTTTGTTGGGATGCTGAATTGGGTGCACCCTTATTCGGGGTTCTAGTCTTGACGGGGAACTGAGGCTTGCCCGTTGTACAGGACTGGCGTGGTTGCTTGTACTGGCAGTGTAATCTTACATTTTAGGTTGTCCGCCTTGATCTGCATACCTGAACGATGCATAGGGTGATAAGATGGGCCAGCAGTGGGTACGTGAGCAGTGGGTGTGGAGACCTTATAATTTTTTAATGGAGGATGAGGTGCAGGCACTAGTACTACTGGAACTTGGTGTGCAGTGGCTTCTGTAAGCCTCTGTTCTGGCTGGTTAATGTGGGCCGTAAGCCACAGGTGGATGTCAGAGAGTACTCTTATGGACTCAGTGAATAAGTTATTTTGCACTTCTGGGTCCACTAGATCCTGCAGGTCTTGTAGAGCCTGAGCTTGCGCTTTGGGGTTAAGTTTAACTAGTGATGCAATTAAGGCAGGAGTTAGCTCTTACAGGCGCCCAGAGGCCAGTATAATCGGTTTTACCTACCCTTTAGCCCACGTTGCTTGGAATAGGTCATGGGACTGGAATACACCCTTTATGTTGGTAAGGCTAAGCAGATGTCCTTGTGTTGATTACAGCGTGCCAGACCACGTGTGGGCCGTCGACTGGGCAGACACCCTATTCCAACACCTGGTGCAGAGACAGTACATGTTGCAAGTTGGGCCTCGCTGTCGAGGGTAATTGCGTGGGTATGGCCTCGGCAGAGTCTTCATACTTCAGGGAACACCTCCCTTTCTTGGCACTTAGATGCAGTTGGAAAGAATGTTGGCACCAAACCAACAAGCTGGTTCGAAAGCAGTGTAGCTGTGTAAGCTCTACCGTTGTAATTATGGCGTAGTGAGAATGGGTGGCCATGATAAGTACATGGGGGTGATAACAATGTGTTTTTGGGTCAAATAAGCAATTATGCGGTATCACCTGCGCCGACCTTACGTCCACAAAGTTAACTGGGATATGGAAATATGGTATTCAGGATTGTAGCAAAAACACACATTTTATTTCCTTGCAAGGGACATAACCCATCATGACTTACTACCTCCTAACGTCAGCAAGAGCAAATGCTGGGATGCTAGCTATGTAGAAAATGCTGGTAGAGGCGACGGGTGTAGACTAACTGTAGGGAAGGGTAGACTAGTGCCGTGAGAACTACTTAAACTAGCTGTCTAGTATATAGACGACTGAATGGCGTAAACTGGCACAGTACTAGGTTGAACTAAGCAAGAATGTGTTAGGGGAAGTCCAGAGTGGGGCTTAAACTTGGAGTATTTTTCTGGCACTGAAGCACAATGTAGAATGGAAGGTAAGCGAGGAAAAAGCTAAGATCCGTAGCGGCTAGGGCAGTGTATGTAATAAGCTGTATGAAAGCGAAGCCTTACGGAGTAGGCTAGTCAGTGTTTGAGCAACGTGTGCTCTGGATGACTGTAGTAGCAGGCTGGTCAGAATTTCACGGGGAGAACTAATGACTGGTCCGGAGTCAAGTAGCGTCACTCCTTTTATACTAATTCCTGCCGCTACTCAGGGCAGGTTGTGGTTAGCTGGCATCTCGTAGGCGAGGGGTGGCTGTAGAGGGTGTTGGGGTGGGGGGGACTTTTGTGACGGCACCAGCCGGCTGGAAAGTGTAAAAAGAACAAACAAATATTCTACTAGAGGCGCTATCTAGCAGTGGATATAAGTACTCACTGACGTAGATGTACCATTACGGTGAGCCAGTGAATGAAACAATCTACCCTGTCTAGATCATCCATCCAAAACGGTAAAGAAAACAATCTCACGTGATGATATAATGGCAACTTTTACTTCTTGACTCAAAAAGAAATGGCTATGTGAAGGGATGAGTTGAAGTATTTGAATTCTGGACTAAATTCTTTCTTAAGAAAAAATAAAATAGATACTCAACTTTAGAACAAGTAAAACTAATACACAATTAAAAATCGTACTTGACTATCTGGATGCTAGGACTACACAAAAACTATAGTTTTTATTTTCAAAGCCCAGAAATCACGGTATACACATTCTCATAGATCAGTTTATTTATATAATGCCGCAACTTGCCTGGTAATGAATTCTCAGTCATGAATTGCATTTTTTTTCTGATGAATATCACACCAAAATAATGTTTATGAAAAAAAGCCAAAGCGTTGATTTATGTACTTATTTTTTTCATCAGTCTTCTATATCTAGCATATAAAAATGTATTGTCATATGATTGTAACACTGTCAACACAAGAAAATAATTTAAAAATTAACCAGCAATAGAATAACTTTACAAATAACAAAAATCATATATTCAGTAATACTTTCAAATATGTTAACGAATTAAATGTTATTTAGGAGGTTAGCATTATCTTAACATACAACCAATTTTTTTCAGACCAGTTTAGTTTGCAGTGTAACCAATCCAACTAATTTGTCATTCAAAAATGAACGAGCTTGTTGCTTCATGATTCAGGAGAAATATTTTATCCCGCTTCTGAGATCCTCTCTCAACCCTGCAGTAATCCACTGACTTGGAGATTGAAGGAAACAGGATTGAAAGGATAGGCTGTGCATTACCCTTAAGGCAGTGCTAATACCACACAAAATCCTACATCACTGTTATGCAAGCAAATTAGGATGGGCTATTACCCACCGTCAATTTCTGCTTGTGCGTATCATGCATGTACATATCCAGCTGATTGGTGATGGTTTGTCCATTGCAAATAACCATCCTGTAGACCAATGGGTAAGCAGGCCATCACCAGGGTGCATAAAGCTGTGAGTAGAGCTGAAAAATGGCAGTTTCTCATCAGCTACCAGTCATCTGCTCTGGAAGACCATGCAACAAGAATCTTGAACAAGTATTGCTGAGCTGGCCCCTTTGCACTTTATAACAGCCCTTGGTTTTCCTGCTCTTCAAGCACCCTGGTCGTATATGCAGTGTCTGCAGACAGCAACCCGGTTTAAGCTAGTAGAAAACATCTGGCATAAGTGAAGATGGGCTGAGGAAACCAACAAGATAGCCACAGGAAATATCACTGGGGCACGATTGTGCTCGAATTGGGGGTGGCAGTAGGATGTGATGTCCTGTGCAGTTCTGTGCAGACTGTCTTCACTTGACCTCTGGTCACTTGGACAGCACTGCTGAACACAGTACCCACAAGCCCACAGCAGGCAACACTGTGCTCCACGTATCTCTACTCGACCACATCTGTTCTTTCAAGCATATTTAGATTTATTGAAAATAGAGGAGTGGAGGGGGCATTAGTGCCTGTCCCACTTTGCTCGTACATGAAACAGGCGAGTAGCATAGCTTCAAGCATCTGGGTCTTCCTCAGATATCCTCCCTTTACTGTCCACACTACCACCACATACCATTGCATATTAACATTTCCCAATGTCTTGATCCAGACAAGGGAAGAGAGCATAAGAATTTAGCTAAAGTCACCCAGCCAGCCAGTATATAACAGGAAATGGGTCTGGCTGCTGCCTTAATTAGAAACCAAGAGTCCCGTAGTGCACCAGCAAGAACTCCAGTGTTTTAGTGCAGAGACCTCAAGTAATTTCCTACCCCCACTCAAGACCACAATCTGGATGATGTATAGTCTTTTCACAGAGGAACCTCTGTTTGGCTATTACCCCATCACAACAGGGAACCAATACCACTCCCTTAATTGTAACCTGTAAATACTCAAGACGCCACTTGACAGGTAAGGAACCATTGCTGGACCTCCACGGCTTTACAAGAGCCCACCCAAGCTCCAGGGAAACATATCCTGTGGTTAGGGCCTGAGACTACTGTGAACCCATGGGCCTCTGATTGTATTACAGCCTGCAGCCTGAATATGAAACTAGCTTCCTAAAGTTTCAAATTATGAAAATTAAGTTTTTACTTCTATCTCTATGTAACCTCTTGCTGTTGGTCATAACCTGTCGGAAGCTTTGTATGTGCAATATGCATAACAGTTGAAGCAATTGATTTTTAATAAATGTGGTCAGTCGTTTCTGTGTTTATTTACTTCATTCATCAACTTAACTTTTTAAATAATCTAAGAGTTCGTTATGTATTTTTTAATGATTTAAACTTTTTGAGATAAATTCAATGCTTTTTGGTAAACAAATTATTTACTGCCTGCAGGTTACTGTTTGATATTGATGTTTGTTACTCAGTGTTCCATTTCAACTGTTAATAGTTTCTCACTAGAGTGAATATTTGATAAAAGTGGCATTTGTGTCATGATAATATTTAGAGAAAAATAACAAACTGTCAGAAAGTTATTCGTAAACTAAGTTTTGCAGCTAAATTGAAAACACATGGCAGTACTTCAAACATGACAAAGCACCTGACACAACAAAAAAGGTATACAAATAAATTGTGATTAAAATACCAACATATAAAAATTTAAATTTCTTTTATATAAAATTATTAAAATATCTGCTTTTAGAAATTAGATTCATACTATACTATATCAGTTCCAAGTTCTTCCTGGCATTGACTGTTGATTTCTACAGAAATCTGAATGAGAATCAAATTTAAAAAGTGTAATTATTAGAATCAAAATGAATATTATTAAAGTGAATCTCTATGGATTGTACAATTTTAAGGATTTTTTACTCTTGAATGCGTGATATAAGTAATAACAAAAAACAAAACCAAATCACTTTCTACAAATTAAAAATCCTGTACTTCTAATACAACATTAAAACATGCAACCACTTTTTCAATATGGCTGTCAACTTGACTCATTCTACTCTGCATGCCTTCTGAAATGTGTTTAGTTGATTACAAAAGTGCTCAATTAATAGTGAATGTGAAGGCCATTGAAAATTTGGGAACATGAATAAACTATGTTGCCAGAGTTTATAGAACAGACAAAATTGACAACACCTGGTTGTAAGTAAAAAGTTTGCCCAATTCCTTGTTAATGAGGAAGCACTTTTGAGATAATTGTGGGACACAGATTAGTATTCGGGACATGCATGTGTGCATCCAACATCACCAAACAATCATCACATGTACACTTTAATCTCAGATTATAGTTTTCAGTACACAAAGGAAATAATTGACAAGCATAAACAGGAAAAGCAGAATGAAAATAAGAAAATGAAGAAAGAAAATAAATAAAAGGTGATGAATAGAATGAAATCAGAATTTCGATAAACTGTAACAGGTAATATGTATTTGGAAAGGAGATGGCCAAGGTATTACGCATAATTAGCAATGTATCAAATTAATTACACTTGACTTTGTACATGTGATTTTAATTGGAAATTTTGAACATTAAAATAAAAAAAATCCCAGAAATTACCTCGGGAAAAATTTCAGAGCATACTTCAGCCACTTTATTTTACATTTGAAATGATGTATTCACACTTGGTACTTGTCAACAAGTTATCTGGAAGCTTGTCATTTGCTTTGAAAGTATTTAAGTTTCTTGTATTAATGTTTTGTTTCCGTTTCATTAGTGGAGTTGTTTTCAGTTATCCTTGAATGAATTGCTATGCCAAATGAGGCTACTCACAAGTTAACAGTTCAGTGCTCATGTTTTATTTTTGAGTTGTCCATAAATATGTAAATCTATTAAAGTTGTCCATTAATATGGAAATAAGTGTTTTACAATGCCATTTTCATTAATTTATCTCTAATATTGTGCTAAACATTTTTCCCAACTGTTGACAGCAAATTTTTATGATTAAAAGTTTTCATATAAAGCAATTGATTTCTAAAATATTAACATACATTTTAATATAGAAATGTATACTCATTTACAGTGTGATAGCATTGTACTAGTTAAAAAATGTATTAATCTCAGTTTCGTATTTTGTATGTATTGTTTACATCCAGGACAATTCACACCTGTACATCTTGACCAGCATAAATAGAATCATGTCTACTGTAGCAGATACTTGTAGAAAACACTTATAAAAATTGATGTATCACATGTGTGCATCATGTTAATGTTTGGTTGGAGGAGATTTATAATTGGTACTTGGGTTTTGGCATTGTGGGTTTTGTGTGTTTTTGGCTGGGCTGTGTGTGTTTGAGGAATGTTGTTCGTAGTGTTGTCGCATGCAGTGTTCAATGGTGTGGTGGCAGTGTGTTGAGGGCGGTTGTTGCTGTTTTGATGTGGCATGTGGTGGAGGGTATGTGGTGGAGGGTTTGTCAAGTTATGGTCCAGGATGCAGAGCGAGGTTTCACCAGTGCATGTGGCTGCATGTGTGGCAGGAAGAACAAGTCGTTCCGACCACGGGAGCGTGCCAAGAAGGGGCTGAAGAACCTGCAGACAGTGAAGACACTTGCAGGTCGCCACCAACAGCTTGGAGGTTCTGGGGGCAGTGCAAAGGCACGAAAACAGCCACTGACGGTTACTGCTCAGTTTCAGCAGTCACTGCAGAGTCTAATGGATACGCTCAACCAGGCCAACCCCTTCTTCATCCGCTGCATCAAGAGTAACAGCAACAAGGTTAAATTCAAATTCTTACCAGTTTTTTGCTAATACATATTCAGTATGCTGAAACTAACAGCAAAATATAGAACATTCATTTCAAATCAAGCTCAATAAGAAATTTATTTATTAAAATTTATATATTTATATATTTTTTTTTTTGAGGATCTTTTCGAAGAACTGGTCAGTTGCTTAAAAATGTGGTTTTGCACGACTACTTCAAACCTGAGAAGAACCCTTATGTTTCTATTTGCATACCTGCAATTTTTGTTAATGTCTTAGGGAATTTACTGTAGGTTTGGTTTCTTCATAATGTCAATTATTTTCTAATGTGTGTAGAGAAAATATTTATGTCAAAAACTTTTAAGTATTTTCGTATTGATGCCATGGCATATTTTCATCTCACAATACCCACTAATAATTTTAATTGATGTGCCATTATATGTTTGACAATGAAAAATATAAGCAAAAATGATTTAGTTCTTGGTAATTGTCATGTTGTCATACATGTAACTAATAATTTTTTTTGGTGTAATAACTTAAATAAAATACTCTCTTCTAAGATACAATCAGTTAGTGCTGTGACAGAGAGAGAGAGAGAGAGAGAGAGAGAGAGAGAGAGAGAGAGAGAGAGAGAGAGAGAGAGAGAGAGAGAGAGAGAGAGAGAGAGAGAGAGAGGTGTGTGTGTGTGTGTGTGTGTGTGTGTGTGTGTGTGTGGTGTGCGCGTGTGCGTGTGCGTGCACGCGCGCGCGCGCGTTTTTTTTTTTTTTTTTTTTCCTGCGTCAGCAAATTTTAATTGGCTTCCGGCAAATTTGCTGACGTTGATCGAATCAATACTTTTTTGCCAATGTATGAACTGTAGATAATTTTTTTACCATTTTGAGAAACATAAAATGTTGCCAGTAGTTCCAAGTTATTCTTCAGTTTTTATAATTGGTAAGTCTTGCCTTTGTGAACATTGGAAGTAAGGAATCTCTTTCACCACCAATATGTACATAGCATCAAGGAAATTAAAGCATCAGTGAAAAAGAAGCTCAACTTCCACTGTTTTTTCCAGTGTTTTGTAGTTTTTGTTCCAAGCTGCACCTTGCTGTGAGATAACAATCTACCAGCTTGACAATGAAGGGAATAAGCACGGCTGTTTTCACAGCCCACCTATCAACACAATATGTTGGCAAATTCATCAACTGCAGAATTTGTCATTTTTTGTGACATGTTGCACCTACCTGCACAGAAAACCTGATGATGTCTGGATGGAGGTTGAGTCTGCATGCATAGTTTGTCAGCATGCATGAGTTTTGTATTTTGGTCCCCTGGAAAAAGTACCCATACAGGTTACAATGTATATTTCAGTTTTGTCTTAGGTATATATTACAATTTTTTTGAGTATGTATTTAAGTTATAAAGGCTTCACCACAAGTTATTATGATTATAAAATATTATATGTATGTAAATTTTGTACATTAGTTTTGGATATTATATCAAGACAATTTTTACATGTGAATTTTCTCCTTTATGGGAACATAGAAAGTGTTGTCTATGGATTCATTATAATGAGATTCTACTATGTGTACGTGTTATTAGTAACATTTTCTTATTATAAATTAATTCTATGACATGCATTATTTTTGATTCTTCCTGCTCATAAACAAATTGTTTTATAGCAAAAGAAATGTTTAGCAAAGCACCCAAGCACAAAACATATATTAGTCTACATGTGGGTTTTTGAAAAAAAATTAGGTGTAACAGTTCATATTGATGTGTGACATCTTGGCTAACTGGCGAGCACGACGTCAAGGAGGATTGGTTTTGTTGGGTACTAAGTCAGGCACACCCTTCTGGTGGGGTTCACTTTTTTTTTTTACTTCAGTCTCTACAATAGTCGGGAGACCTCCTGGCATGACTAAGCAGGGGGAAGCAGGGTAAGCCAAGCAAGGGGGGACAACATGCGTGCGCAGGTCTGGCCGTGCTATTGGCTATTCCACAAACATCAGTTACAGCGGGATCAGTTGTATGTAAGGCAATGAAAGAAGCAGGACATTTGCACAGGCGCGGAAAAGTTATCCCCAGTGGTACAAAAGTCAAATTGCCCACAATGTCTATGAATGACCACATATCATAAAAATTTTACAACTGAAATACAGTAGAGCCCCATTATAGTGAGATATCATGGTTCCAGGTTCGATCCCTGCTATAAGTATGTCCTCGCTGTCCCCAAATTAGACTAATTTTGATCACCTTAAAATTGCTTTTAAATTGTGTTCAAATGACCATAACGTAAAAATATCCTTTTATATGAAAACTAATTGCATGAAAATTAGCGGAAAAAATGACAGCGCCACATAAGTATAACCGCTCAGCCTGCAATCAGTTGCTCGACCTATGCAGCATTGCCCAGCAATCAGTTGGCCGGCCTACGCAGCATTTCCCGCTATCACTTACTCGGCCGCCGAAGCACTGTCCTGCATGCAATAACTCGCCTGTTACAGCTCCTCACAACCGCCTCAAACCAAATACCCGTATTTACTGGCATAGTTCTCACACCTGTTTTACAAGATTTTAGTGCAAAAAATTAGGGTGCGTGAATTATGCAAGGACACGTTCATATAAAAATTGAAATGGGGTCTACTGTAAGTAATCCCTCGCCAATCGTGGGTGATAGGCTTTTTTAAAAACACAGCACTTCATTTATTTATAATATATGTGAAGATACATCGTCAATATTAAATCACTTGTGTGCTGGGACTAGCAGCGAAAACATGCCATGTGCATGGCTGCATGTAGCTGGGCAAGCGCCTAGATCCTCTGCAGCGTTGGCCGGACTTTGCTGCTTGCCACTGTCGCTTGGCCCTAGATCCTCGATGTCGTTCAATCACTACACGATTATTCCGCCGCCACTGCAATCGCTACAGGTCCAGTTCACTTCATAACAGCGGCCCGGTATTGGGAAAACATGACATCCATGTTAACTAAGTAACAATGAATTTTCGGCCCGCTACTCTATTGCTGTGTTCCTCTGCATACGCAATTACCTGAAGTGTTTGTCTGGCATATTTACCCGTTATGCATTCGTATTTAACAAAAATTAATATAAATGTAAACTATTCCATTCGCATTAAGAAAACCACCCGCATACAAACAAACTCAGTGACTGATTGTGTGTGTGTTTTTGCAGCGTGGGCGCAGCAGCCAGAAATCGATAAGGGGACCAGCGACTTTGAAGTGTCAGCAACCCGGCACAGTCGAACAAAGTGCGCGCCGCAGGCCTGTTAGCATTACATGCCTTGTTGAGAGAAATATGCTGCGTGAAATATGAAAGGAAAAGTTTTTTCCCCCTAATTGGACATCATAAAAACGGGGGCGTGAATTGTGCCAGTACAGGAATTATACCATTAAATATGGTAGTCACTGGGAAATTATACGTTTTCAACTAACAAAACCTGCAGGGTGCGAGACTTACTCAGAACCGGAAAAAATTGAAGAAAACTTTATAAAAATGGATTCAAATTTAATTTGTTATAGCACAGCGAAAAAATGTAGAAGTAGCTCATCCGTATCTTTAATTGGTATGCCACTATGGAAAAAAAACGGGCAAAAATGTGTTAATATGTAGCTGTATTTGATTCCAAGTATCGCTTGGACTGTTATCCTTAAATTAAATTTGTTTTCATTTATCAATAACCTTTGACCCACATACGCCAAGTTGTTTGAAACCAAACACAGTTGACACCAGAATGACAGCGAACGATTATGGAAAAGCAGAATTGGTTCATGAAAATGGTGGCAAGGAAGAAAGTGCAGGATTATTTATAGAAGAATCCGTTTGGGGAGAGCGGCACAAGGTATTTACGGAAACGAGGTGTCTGGCGAGGTAGTGGAGTTACTGAATACAGATAACAAAAGTCCGCTTCACACGGTAATGAGTCCCGCAACAAGACTGCTTCACACAATCTCGTCCACACCATTTCAACTCGTAAAATTTCAATTTTCCATGTAATATTTCTGCGATTTTTTGACGGTTCATCAGAAAGACCTCGTTATACCCATGTTCTCGCAGTTACCGTGCTCGCTACAACTGGATTCTACTATACTGCATAGTTTGTAACACTCTGTGCAATGTCGCGTAAATTCATTTATGCTTGCATTTTAACTAATTATAACTAAAGAGTAACTTTAGGCCAGTGCATGTCATTTGAAACTCTACAAACATGGTATTGCTTTATGTGTTTAAAGTTACTATAATGTGTGTTTTTATTTATAGTGGATTGCCCCATAGTATAAAGGAAGTCTACACACAGACGGTATAAAATAACTAATAAAATAATAAATATTAAACAATGTAGCCGCTATGACATATTACACTATACAGTATAATGTCCATCAACTTTACAAATTCCATCCAATTAATCTGGGTGTTAACATTCTTGCTGTGTAATGGTAGTTTATGTGAAATTGTGGTCTGCATATGCCTGGGTGTTCAAATTATAAGTCCATGCAAATCATAGTAAATCATTGAGAGTTTATATAAAAAGGTTTTAATTAGAGTTGTTCCGAAGCACCTGGGTGCTGGCGGGGGTATCTGCTTATGTGTTACGGCCTGACCCTGATTAAGATCACACACCTAGTGATAGTCTTGGCAACCCGCACCGCTCCAGCATCTCTGATCAGCCCGCAACAGTGGGGGATCTTCTGAATCACCAGAGATCGCATTGGCAAGATTGTCGCCAGGTAATACTTATCTAGGGATGCCAGCGTCCTTGGTGCTTACTTTGAGTTCTCTGTAATTACACCACTCTATGCCATTTAAGGTGAGGCACGGTGCCAGGACAGAGGAGCAAAGAGTTACGTGCTTTGCTGCCAGACAGCTGGCTGGTCTTACCCACTTTCAGATAGCCAATGAGCCGAACGAGATCGTGCTGTCGTACTTTGTTCAGTAGTATCACCTACAACGACCGCACGTAAAAATTGAATCAGACCGGCACGCACAACTGACGTAGGTGCAACTAAAGCCATGGGACAGTGATCCAGCCTTCACTACCGGACACACGTCAACGTGAAGTGAGTTTCTTTGTTGTGGTGAGGTGCTGGGCCACACCCATTATACAGGACAGGGTTGGTAGCTGCACAGCAGAGTAGTCTGGTTCTGACAGCTTGATTGGGCAGCGAGGATGTATTACCTACAAGGTTATACCTGGGTGACGGACGTGATTGTTGGGCGGGTTGGAGGTGGGTGCATTGACAACAGGTGAGGGTGTGTAGGGTTTATGCACTGGTGGTGGTGGAGCTGGAGTAAGTATGGCTGGGATCAAGAAGGTGATGGCTTCCGTAGGTCGCTGGTCTGGTCGGCTGATACAGGTGTCATATCACGGGTGCACTTCGGAGCTGACTCGTACTGGTTCAGGAAATAGGTCTTTAGGCACCTCCGGTTTGATGGGATCTTGCAGAGTACGCTGTACCTGAGCTTGTTCTTTAGGGTTTAACCTAGTTTTGGCTGCTACTCAGGTACGGGTTAGCTCATGGAGGCGCCCAGAGGGCAGTAAGGTCTGCTTCACGTGCTCTTTACGACCACAGTGCTTGGAGTAGGTAATTGGAAGAAACACACACCCTTTATGTTGGCATGGTCAGGCAGCGTCTTTGTGATCTTTACAGTGTGTCAGACCATGTGTGGGCCATACACTAAATGGACACCCTATTCCAACACCTGGCATGGATGTGCAGTGTGTGTTCAAGTGAGGTGTCGCTGTTGAGGGTCACTGCATGGGTGTGGTCTCTGCTGAGTCTTCCTGGTCTAGGGAACACCTCTTTTCCCGGCAAGGAGGTGCATTGCAAAAAACGTGAGCACCAAACCAACAAGCTGGTCCAAGAGTAGTATACCTGTGTAGGCTCTACTGTTCTACCTACAGTGTAGATAGAATGGGTGGCCGGCTAAGTACGTGTGGGTGGCAACAATGTGTTTTAGATCGACTGAGTATTTTCCCGGGACCACCTGTGGTGACCTTGCATCCACAAAGTCAAATAGGATGGTGCTATTGTACAGGAAGTGTGGTACTTAGGATTGCAGCAAAACATACATTTTATTTTCTTGTAAGGAAAATTACTGGTGATGATGTAAACCTCCTCCTACATCAGCAAGAGCGTCTGACGGGTAGCTACCTATGCCAATTCTGGTAGAGGCGGCCTCTTGGTAGACACTGACCAGTTTTCTAGGTAGGTTGAGGCATTCCCTTTACCTAGCGAAGAAACTACCCAGGTGTGTCCATGCAGTTTTAGGTCTCCTTGGTTTCGCGGTGGGTGTAGACGTGGGGTAGGCTTTGCCTCGGCAGCATGTTTGGTAGTTGCTAACGTACTGCAGAACATCCCTACTCATTCCATCCCAGCCATATCTTGCCCCTATGTCCAGGAGAGGCCCACGTATCTTGGGATGTCCTGCCTGTGGATGATCGTGGTGGTGTCGGCAAACGTCCATTTTCAATGCCCTTGGGACCCATATTTTCCAAGGAGCTGAGGTTGCCCACTGTAGGCCCAGACAACATCTCCGAGTTCAAGACAGTTTGGCTGCTGTTGCAGAAGTTGGCCGATATCTGGGTCCTCTTGTTGATGCAATATGATTTGATTTCGGCTGATTTGAAGTTGCAATAGTCTGATTTGTTCCTCTGGATTTTGTGCTGCCACTGAAAGGGAGATGGGGGAGGACATATTATCCCACTCTTCATTGGCCTGAGCATTTTCCTCTAAACGTGGATGGCGGGATAGAACATCTGGCAAGACGTTGCTTTTCCCCGGGCAGTGTTGGACCTCAAAATCTAATTCTGTTAATAACATGTCCCACCGCCCGAGTTTGGCTTTTGCGTTAAGAGATTCTTAAGCCATTGTAAGCCCTTGGAATCGGTGCGCAGGATAAAGTGTTGTCCCTCTACATAATAGCGATATTTTCTTACCGCACTTATGACCATCAGATGGTACAACACTGCTCCTAGGCCATTTGGGCAGGTGTCTGTTTATAGGATGAGTGGTTCACTTCCCTGGGGTCGATGAAGTTGGTTTATTAGCTTGAACCTTTTCTTCAGGACTTGGAACACCTTTCGTTGTTAAAAGTCCCCACTTTCAATGTGTCTCCTTCACAAGCAGCGGGTGGAGAGGTGCCGTAAGGTTGGCGATATTTGGAACGAAGTTGCGTAGCCAATTGCATAAGCCGAGGTATTGGTGTAGCTGTCTTATTTTTTAATGGCTCCTCCACCGCCTCTATTGCTTGTATAGAGCTTTGTTGGGGAAAGTTTCCTTCTGGAGGTACTACGTGCCCAAGGTAGTCAATTGAGGTGTTCCTGAAACTATTATTTGTTATCAGTTTACATGTCATCCCATGTAATTTGAGCCTCTCCAGTATCTTTTGGATGTGGTTTAGGTGTTCTTCTCACATTCTTAAATAGATGATGACGTTATCTAAATATGCAAAGCAGAATTCGCCAATATATTCAGTGAGCACTTCCACTGACATAAGGCGTTGGAATGTGGCATGTGCATTTTTAAGTCCAAACAGCATTACTCTAAATTGCAGAGTTTTTCCTTTGGGTATTGTGAAGGCCGTGAACTTTCTGTTCTCTGGTGCACTGCAATCTGACAATATCCCGACTTCATGTGAAGGGTACTGAAGATTTTAGCTTCTCCTATGTCTTGGAGGGTATGGGCCAAGTTAATGGCCGGAGGAGACATTGCGTATATCACATCGTTTAGTGCCCTGTAGTTCACACAGAACCGGAGTTTGCCATCCATTTTTAGCACTAAGACTATTTGCAAGTTATAAGGTGAGTTAGAGGCCTCAACTACCTCTTGCTCCATCATCTCGTTGACTTGCTCCATAATTTATTGTTGCCTACGAGTGGATACCTGTGTTTTATAACATATGCTCAGGTGGTAAATGAAAGGATGTAAAGTAGAAAAAATTTTGTGATCCTTAAAGTAAATTTAATTCTCATTTGGCAACCATGGTATATGTGTTTACATTATAGGTACTTAGAATTAAATCATTTGTGTTAGTGTAGCACAGACAGAAGCATTAGTTTGCTATAAGGGCCTTTATTAATGTAGTGTAATGTGAAATGATTTTACTTGTAATGTAACACATAGATTCTTAAATATCTGCAAAACGTAGGAAACTAAGGTAGTTTTGACGTGGTAGTAAACCAGAGGTACCTCTTGTAGTTAAATTATATAATCATTTGCATTGTCAATACCTCAGGTTACTTGAAATTATTTAATCTACCAGTACCTCAAGTATGTAAAGTAATCAATTAATTAATATGCAAGGGTTTTGACTTACGTGATAATATTAATTTCAAAGATATTGAGTGTTCAAAATATGCATTAAATGTAATCATGTATTCCATGGTCCACCACATGCCTTATTAGGGTAGAATTAAAGTAACTTTGAAAACTTACTATTTAACTCATACTTAGATTTGACGTACGGATAGCTTAGAATAACTGTATGTAGTGAAAGGCCTACTTTCATATTCAATGAACACAGAATTTCCCTTTCACCATGAACTACATACAGGCTCAGGCGAAGCCTTTATGAGAATTTTAATTTGCCCATGGTAAACAAAAATTTAGTTAACTTTTCTACTGTCCTTTTGTATGAGGGAACATTTTGCATAGGTAGGTACTTGTAAGTGTAAGTGATGCCAGATTGTCAATTTTAAACTTTTTCAGAAAATATTGTTAATTGAATTTTCAGTAAAACATGTCTTCAGCAAAAATTGTGATTTAGCACAGCACAATTGAAAGAAGGCACGACCCCTCACACACTAGGGAGTCTTAAAACACAGCTTAAACTTCACTCACCATGGACTCACTTCTTTTTCTTTCCCAACCCAGTCTTTTCCTCCCTGCCTAGAGAGAGCAACAGAACCCAGCAGTCAGCTGATGTCAAGACTAGTGATGGGACGATTGAAGGTTTTTGTCAATTCCAATTCTGAATTCAATTCCAAGATTTTTGTTTTGATTCTCGATTCTGGACTTGATTTGATTAACAAACATTAAATACATTGCAGCATTTTGTATACAGTTGTACAGTTCTACATTTTACACAACTTACAGCAGTGACTACAATATCGAAAGGGAGAGAAAGTAATTTTTCTTATTTGAATTAGCAAATCTAATGAGTTTGACAATTTCATCCAGTACTCTATGGAAGAAATTTATAGGTTTGTTATGGAGAAATGGCTCTGCTAATTAAAACGAATGTGTCAACATTGTGTGATTTCAAGAATACTGCTCATTTACTAAAAGAATGTAATTTCAGGGATATACTGTAAACATTAAGGTAAGTCGTACATATTATTATTCTTTTCGTAAATTTTTTAGTGTGACATTTTTATTTTTCGGATTTTGTTGCGGCTGGCTGCGATTTATACTACTGCTGAATGTAAACAAAACAAATCATTCACTTTGCATTAGAGGTTAAATATGTACATTAGCATGGACAAAATTTCGTAATAATAGACCTTTTACTGTCTTTTATATCGGCTGCAGCATCTTCCATAATTTATGATACTACAGGCTGTTCATGGTAAAGTGAGCACTTTTTAAGACCCTTCTAAATTTTTCCTTTCATACTATTTCCATCATCCTGCTGCTTTTTAATTTAAACATTGCTTTGTGACGAATAAACACAGTGTTTACATTTCACCACCTTGAAAATTTAATGCCTGATGCTGCAATAAGATATATTTATTAGTGGTTAAAGCGTGTGAGGAGTGCCTTAAAAAGTGAATGGCCTATAGATATTTTATGAAAAAAGTCAGTTTAATATATCAATTTAGATATTGCACTGTCGTTTCTTGTGGAACTGTCAATGAAACAAATATTCAAATCGGCATGGTAGCCATTGATTACTGCACACATTCTAGTTGCGTGTGTTCACTTCGCCCCATTGTTACTAGTGTTTGGAGGAGGTTTGTCCTCAAATTACTGTAACTTATTTCAAAATGTATATTTTACTGCTTGTACAATCTTTGGAATGTGTTTGTTTACATTTTGCTATGCAAAAAAAAAATTGAAGTAATTACGTGTGTGTGTTGCATGTAGAACTATGATTTCCGAGTTTTAAAATGTGTCGAAATGAAATCTAGAATTTTTACTGCTGAGACTCGCATGTCTTTAGAGTCTTTATTTTTATAGTGTCGAAGTAAATTTGTGTATATAACATGGGAGAAGAGTTAATTTCGTGTGGAAAAGCAAATTTTGTTAGATATCACATATTTTTCTGTATTTCATGTTATTTGCATTTTAACTTGTTTTTTTTTGCAGGGTATTTCGTTTTATCCCGATTTACCATGAAATCGTGCCTCTAATCATACCTAATTAAATACAACTGCAAATTCACACAAGCTATTTGGATTGCGTTTACAGGAACCGCCAGGTTTGCAGTATATGCCACGTAGTAATAAAGTTTTACAGAATCAAATCAGAACTTTTGAATGCAAAAATTGGTACACATTGAATATTCACTTCAGGCATGCATCAGTGGAATCGAGGAATCAATAATCAAATCATCCTACCACTAGTGAGCATGCATGAAATAAAACACAGTCCATGAACAGTGCAGAGGCAAGCACCCTCCCCACGACTATCCATCCAAAGACTGTGTCGATCACCACTGGTAGATCTATAACGTGGTTTATTAGAGTACCACCCTTCAACACGTTGGGGAAGAGATCTGCACCTATCGATAATCAACTGGCCAGGACTGGCATAACGTGGGTCAGCGAGATGAACATGGTTGAGGTGGGCCCATGAATTTGTTTCAATTCGTGCAGTTGGTAATAAACTAGCGACTTTTGGCAAGTCAAATGCAGTGAGGGCAAGTAGAGGGTAATCTCGGCCAACTGGAGTTAAGAGGCAGTCTATTAACCACCTTCGCAGTATACACTGAGGTTCTGCCATCAGACTATACTGTAGGGTGATGCTAGGTCTCTTTTCCAAAGTAACTACAATCAAACTGTCGTACATCAAATCCCTCAATATTGAAGCACAAACTGGTAGTAAAAAAAAAAACACGCACTCCCTCTCTCTATCCCTCCTTCCCCCTCTTCTCCTCTCTCTCCTGCTCACACACACACATGATGCACACAAACACACGTACACACACACACAAACACACGTACAAACACACGTACACACACACAAACACACGTACACACACACACACCGACAGAGACAGACATACATATATATTAATAATATCGACTATATTTTGTGATCAAAGCTACAAATTTTATGGCTCCAACCAATATACACCAAGAATACTGAAATATATTGATCAATACCACATTACCACATTCCATTCACATAAACCAGGTACATTTTTAAAATAGAAATACTGTCGTCTCAAGGATATATTATGATTCGCAACTCCATTTAAAACAATATATAAAATTACCAATTTTGCGTTCTCTGACATTTATTTTAAAAGGGTGATATTTTTAAAAATATGGTTCCGAGCAGAACAGTCGTAAATTTTGGCATTTTAAGGACCTTATCACTTCCCCTTGTTACCGAAAATTTTTTGAACATCAAGCATTTAGTTAATTTTCAGTAACTTTCTGCAACGAAATAAGTATTTATATTAATTTATTTCAATGGACACAAGTCTTTTGAATAAACTTATAAAATGTAAGGGGCCTATTTGACATCTTTTGCTGTCTAATAATATATAAGTACCGAGCCAGAATGCAGTGTAACTTGGAACAGGAAAAATCAAAGGACATGGTTTTGAATGATTAATTATTAAAAACAGGTGTTGGCAACATGTAGCGGTGAATTTTGATATCCCGATTCCGGTGCACGTTCAGGTTCGCTCAGGGGTGGTAAGCTGGGATGGTACAGTGTTCTGCTCCCTACTTCATGCAGCACTCTCTCAAATTTCTCCCCACAAACTGGGTACTGTTATCGATCAACAAAAATTCCATCTAACCCCATCTCGGAAAAAGTTCTGTCCACATTATCTGGTGACCGTGTGTATACGTACGTTTCTTACGCTTGTGCGGAGATATGGGTCCATGATATCCTGTGGTACGGTTTTGAATGGCTCTGTTTGGCAGCCTCGGTTGTTGTGGAGTATCGCAGTCTGTTCTCCGCAGCTTCCGGGTATTACACGTAACACAACTTTGAACATGTACGTACATCCCCTTGAATTCCTGGCCAATGAAAGAATTTTTGCATGTTCCTGCACGTCTGCTCGGTACCTGGATGCCCATATTCTACGCTATCATGCCCATGCGTTAACACACAAGTTCACGCATTTTCTTCAGTATATATGTTCGCCATCTGGTGCAGTTGCCAGGGGTTTCACCTGAATCTCTTGGTGTACTACTCTCCAATGCTCAGATTACCGCTTTGCACAGTGTTGCCGGCATTGTGCAGCACATCTAGGGAATTTTCCTGCGCTGCGTTGACCTCCCGAGACAAATTCACCCGGGTGGTGTGGCGACAATGTTTTGCAATACAAAAGTGGGCGTGCCTGTGGTCGGGGTGGTATGGCAGGGTGGTTACGCCTTTTCCCATTCCACGTTGTCTGTTACAGTTAGGTTTGGACAGGGGTTTCTGGACAGTGCGTCTACGAGCGTATTGGTTTTTCCCAGCCACGTGTTCTACCTTGAAATTGAATTCTTGGAGTAGTAAGGACCAGTGGGCAAGTTTACTTTTCCCGTTATGCGTGCCCTCTAACCACACGAGACAACAGTTATCCGTTTTCAACGTAAACTGTCTACCTAACAGATACGACTGGTACTTCCTCAGTGCATGCACAATTGCTAAACACTCTTGCTCGTTAACATGGTATTTGCATTTTGCCTTGCCAAACTGCGCTTTGGTAATTTAGGATGTGTTTTCCCCTTGTTCTCCCACATGGTATAACGTCGCGCCAATGCCTTCCTGGCTCCCATCGGTCTGAATAACAGCAGTTAATTCTGGCGTAAATCTGGCTAGTGGTTTGCAATTTGGGAAAGCAAGGTTGATTTCGCGGAATGCCTGGTCCTTGAGGCGTCCACAAAAATTTACGCTTTCCTCACAGTAATTCAGTCAATGGTACAGTTATCAGAGAAATATTCGGAATGAACTCCCTTAACCGATTTATTAAGCCAAAACATTTTATAACTTGTTTACATCACCTGGGTGTGGATTTGTTTTCACTTTTTTGTGCGTGTTGTTCTGGTTCGTGTCAGTTCCTTGTTAAATAGTGTCCCAAAAACTCCTTCTTACTCATGCCCAATTTACACTTGTCAACTTTGCACGCAAGCTTGTGTTCGAGTCGTTCGAACACAACGCTCAGGTGGTGCAAATGTTTCTCCCAGCTGTTCGACCATACAAGTACATCATCAAGATAAGCCATCGCAAAGTCGCTATATGTATCCATCTAATACATTTACATTAAATTGTGAAGGGTCGCAGTGGCACATTTTAGGCCAAACGGCATAGCAATGAACTGAAACCTACGTTCATCTCGCATGGTGAAGGCTGTTTTTTTCTCTATCTTCAAACTGGGATAGGCACTTGCCAATATCCGGATTTTAGATCTACTGAAGTGAATACAGTTGCTGGCCCTAGTGTTGACAAAGTGTTCTTTATATTGATTACTGGAGGTGGCATGTTTGCAGTTATTTTATTCAGCGGACGAAAATCCACACAAAACCTCCATTCACTGTCCTTTTTAGGGGCAAGTGTAATGCCTGAGTGGTAGAGATTTTACGTGCGTTCATTCACATTATATTTAAGCATTTCACATACCTGCTGATTGATGACATGCGGGAAGAAAATACCTGGGTCTCGTAGCTTGGAGTACACCAGGTCCTCATGTGTCATGATGATATTGTGCTCGATGATGTCGGTGCGCTGCAACTTCCCATCAGTTTGGAACACACTCCCATACTGGTCCAGCAGGTGTTGCAGATGTTGTTGATGTTTGGGCACCTCGTGTGCGAACTCAGCAAGCGGCACTGCAGCTGTTGTTGTCTGCTGTGTTCCTCCCATGGCGTACAGTGTCCACCTTCTACGTATCCCCACATTCAGATGGTCGAGATACCATTCAATTATGGCTTGATTGTGAAATAGCCACGGCAATCGCTGAATCATCTCCTCGCACAAGTCCGGCACAATGTAAATATCACATTTTGTACGGAGCTCGCGTATTTTTACTGTCATGCGCATTGCACTTCTTGCCTCACCTTTTTGATTAGTGGTGGCGAATTGCAGACATTGCGGAGGCATTTTTGTTGTTATTGCCTTGATTAGGTCCTCGCGTAAAAAATTATGGCTTGCAGCAGTGTCAATTATGGCGATCACATTTTTACCCTGGATTTTAACATTGACCCTTTACGCCGTACAGTACTGTCACTAACCTGGAACACTTAGGCACCTTCATTGCGCGGGTTCCTACGCTCTGGCTGTGCGATTGGTGCAGGTGCTGTTTCGCCAACATCCCTATTTAATTTCCTGACCTGTTGCCTTGGTAATAGTTCCCGCGGTGGTTATTTCAAAAGTTCGACCCCTGACCGCGGTTTGTCCTCAGTGGTGTGAACGGCGGTGGTGGTCTCGTTACATTGGGCTTAATTGCAGATTTTGACATGGGGTGATTTTGCCTCGCCGACTGGTAGTCCTGTCTCGCATGCACATTTCCCTTGTAGAGGCCCACCTTTCTCAAGGAATGTTCCATACTTGTGTACCATACACGTTGCCGTAGGTACGGTCTAATATCAGGTGTTGTCAATGCTACAATGATCTCGAGTACTCTGCGAGTTGTCACTCTTGGATGTAAGTGCTTATACACTCCTAGTTTTCTCTGTATGAACTCTTTGATGCCTTCTTTGTTGTGCTGTTTTTCATGTTAGTGCCTGGCCTGTGCTTGTATGGCATCTCCATCTGTATCGAGCCTACCCAGCAAGCGTTCACAGAATTCTTCCTAGGTGACTCAGTACTCGCGGACTAAATTTCACCAAGTGGCAGCGGATCCCGTTAGTCTGTTGGCAGTGACCTCAGTCCAATCATCCCTATGCACACTATGTTGGTAGAGTTTTTCTTTGCAGACCGCAAGAAAATTGCCTGGGTCTTCTGAATCATATTCAACAAAAGTTGGCAAAAGTACATTCCTATCTTGTCCTGTCAAACCCTGTGGTGTGTACTTAACAACTACTGGCGGCGGCGTGGGCTTTACCTCTGGTGTTGTTGGTGGAGCGATCTCAGCACAGTTCGTCTTATGGCACTCAATACAGTTTGACACCATCGTGGAAGGTTACATACTCATCATGCCCTATGCACCGCAAATGTAAGTCCCATTTGCACTGCTGGCATTGTGCCCACTTCGCTCCTGCCCCATCACATCCGGTGCGAGCGTGCAGGCGTGGTTCTGACTGCTTAGATACGGTGTTGGGCGTGCATTGGCATAATGGTTGATTCCACAAGTTCTTGTCTAACATATTTACTTCACTTACCCTTGCACAATGCACGTATTGGTCGATCGCCATGTCCAGGTGGTTCACGTTCGCGGATGTCGTGGTTGCCAACGTGGATGTCTTGATGCCTTCTCGCTGCTGTTCTGATGTGGTATCCGCCATTTTCTCGCGGTTGACGAGGATGACGTGACGCGGAAGAACACTGGCCCCACTTGGGAATTCCAATTGACGCTGTCGGGTGAGACAGGAGACGAACGATGACACAAAAACTTACTGTAAGTGGGCACTAGTGACGTTTCTTAGTCACCACACTGTTGAGACTCAGGATTCTCAAGGATGCTGTGTGTTGTGTGTGTCCATGTCACCCAAGCATACTTAGGAAACACTTTGCATTACTAAACAGTATTACTAAACTTTTATAAAACAATGGCAACAGGTGGCTGTCACTACAAAGAAATACTTGATGCACTGTACTACTTGTGTTTACTTTATGAATTACTCTCAAACGTGTCTAGCTAACTCCATTTGGGTGCTACCCAGCCTCCAATTAATCTAGTGCACTCCTAGATGGATACTTCTCTGTGGTGTTCGAAAATACAATCTTCACAAGGGAAGGGATCGACAGCCGCTAGGGTGGATTTACGATTTTTCCTGAAGATAGGGCGCAGAGAATAACAAAATGAAGAAAATGAAGAAGCTGAACAAACACGTGTGATTATTTGGCATCACTAACGCGGACTCGTCTGTGCTCGTTTTGCCGTGTTTAGTGAGGTGATGGCATATACACGTAGCCGACTAGGACGGAAATAATATCACCCTACAAATTACACAGAATCATACATATACACTTCAAAGATGATGGGAAACAATATGACTGGTCACAATAAACACGCAACCTCGTGAAAGCAAGATTAGATGGCGTGGATGCCACTGGATAAGGGTTGCAGCAGAGTACGTGGTGCAGGTGCAATTCTCCACAAGAATGGCAAATTTCGGCCAAACGAAATTTTATTTCCGTATAGAAAATTATTCTTTTGCATATTGAATTTGTTTTTGACTTTTAATGTGCCGGATGACAAGAAAATTAGACATTGAAATGACCGCCTGATCAAACATACAAACATGAAAATTGCATGTAATCCTGAATACAAATTACATGGAACCCTGAAATAAATAATGGTGCATATGATATTACACAAATACAGTGAAATCCTGTACCTACGAGAGTTCATAAAAGTGTGAAAAACTGACTTATTTACGAGTACTCGTAACGTCAGATTCATCACAAAAAAATTTAGTATTAATTTAATGGGAAACGTAGGGTGACTCGGCTGTTATAAACATGGTGGGAATTACAAATATAGCTAGATTATTTGTGCTATCACTTACATAGTAATAAATAACCATGTCTGGATTTATGATCCATAATTAAAACATTTTATTTTTAAAATATGTACGTATGAAATTTATATTCAGATGTGATTAGCGGGGGACGTAATTACAGCAACAAAAATTATTCGCAAAAAGTTGCTACTCTATATCGTATATACTAGCATTATTCTCGCACCTTTTTTACAGCTTTTTTAGTCTAAAAATAGGGTGCGTGAATTATACAAGGAATCGCCACGACTCGCCAAGAAATGTGCATGTAAACATTAAAATGAGGTCTACTGTACTTGCATGTTGTGGCCGATTGCTAGCTGCTTCCTCTACAGCATCAGTTTAAATAATGTCAGGAACGAAATAAAGAAATAAAGGGCAATCGTTAGTATTGCTGCATATTATTTTTAATTTTTCAGTGAAGGTGAATGTAAGAAAAGGCGTATGCAAACATGTGTAATGGTAATGCAACTGTTTTCAACATGGCGGCTTAATAGGAAAAAAATATTTAAGCTACTTTCATATCAAAACATCCCGCAAGACAAAAAGATGATAAAAATATAGGTGTTCATGTAAACATTACTAGCGAATTTAACTCCACACGTAAACCATCAATTTATAAACTTTTATCGATAACGAAACCTGAGCAGCACGCCGATGTATGTTCCACAAATGTTCAACCAATCATCTGCTCCCGCTCGTATTGATTCTATGTCGCTATTCTAACTAAATACTTTGACAAAGGATGCGAGCACGGGTCGGACAAGGCATGTGGCGTTGCAACATCTACTGCTTTGTTTCATTGCCACTTCTTATGAAGTGTGGCTTATACACTTTTACGAGATTAAATTATACTAAATTCACAATTTAAGCAAAATTTTTTACATTTTAGATTTTCTTATTCATTTTCTGTATAATTTGGATGGCTTTTTATGACTGCCTTCACACAAGAATAGTACTGTTCTTAATCTTCATGCAGCATGCATTTTGAATTCATAACCAAACATTGTGCAATCATTTGAAACATACATTTGAAACATTTAAAACATTTTGACCCTGGAAAAAGAACAAAAGACACATTTTACTTTGCAAATTACTATTCCATTATGGGAAATGTCAAACTGGAGTGTGTCTGCTCACATGCATGCTCACGTGTCACGTGAGTGGTGAGCGCCGTCATGGGCTTATCACTGCTGGCTGTTAGCCGGCGTCAATACTACTTGCAATTCTTAAACTCCAACAGAATAGGGTCTAATGTAATGATTTTCGCAAAGTGATATCGCACTTCAAATTTGTTGTTCGAATATGCTTCTATAGTTACGTTAACATATGTAGTTATACAGTTTTTACAATGTGGTAATGTTGGATATGCATCGGAAGATATAACTGGTGTACAAATAAGTTCTACATTTGTTACATTTCTGATGAAATAGTTTTATTTTACAGTAAAAGGATAAGAAATGAGTTTACTTCCTTTGATGATTTATTGAGTTACCCACGAACTCACCAATTTTGGTGGTTCACAAGACTCTACACTTGCCTTTTACACATCAGTCATGGCATCTACAGTTTCCATTACTAGGAAGTACTTCTCCTCAAAATCTGTTAAGCGCGCAGCATGTGCATGCAGGTCGACCACAACACTTTCATTAGTGGTCTTAGCAGCAGCAAATTCTGTACTAACATAATCAGCATCAAAATTTTCGCGAACCTTCGGTAGGTCACAACTGGTTGCAACAAACAAATTACGCTTTGACGGGTCATTTGTGACTACTTGCGCAAGATCGTAGGCGCTTTAATACTACCCTCGGCCAGGCGAAAATGCAAAAGCGGCTATTGTAATTCTGCCACTTCGAGAAAATAATGACTGAATACAAATGAAAAACAAAGGAAAAAGACAAAGCGCAGACAAAAACAACCACTAGCGAGAACAGAAACACTACCTTCTCATCTAACTAACACAAAGGCAATCAGCGATACATGAGAAAAATATAAGACAAACATGTGAAAAAATACTAACCTCTACCAGACAGTTCCAAACAACAATTCATGTTATTACAATGCTAACCAGATGCACTCCAGTGATGATACCAAACACTGCACATGATTATAAACAATGAAAAGCCAGGCCAGCAAAAATCCATTTCTTCACAGTCCGTTGATCACCGAAGTAGGTTAGTTCTTGAGTCTTGAACATACTAAATCCAATTCACAAGAGGGTTTTCACACTGAACACGAGTTCAAGCACTTAATCGGCATGATTAGAGTGTGCGCAGATGAGTCAAAAATTGATTACTAAAAAAATGCCGGCACGTATCCGGCCCGGAGGACAAAAAATGTTATGTCAAAAATGCAAATTACAAATAAAACAACAAAAATAACACAAGATTGCACTGTTTAGCAACAATAAAAGCTGAAAACTTGCGACACAAGCTATCTGCTTACCAAACGTTGCTACGACACCATCTTGACTATTGTTTCCTTGTTGATACCATTGTTGAGCCATAAGTTCTCAGGTGTATGCAGGGTTGCCAACAATCCATTAACAAACAGTCCTGCTTCATATTCACATTACACTAGGTACACTATATACACTCCAAACAGTTGGCGATAGTCTTCTTTACATCGGCATACTTCACACTGATACACTAGGCGTGGCCTGGTGATACTCCAGGGTGTCTACTGGTTATGAAAGTCACGAAAATGTTACAATTTCGAGGAGGTAGTCATGAAAGTCACTTAAAGTCACTAAAACAAATTACTAGTTTACAAATTTAGAAATTTCAGAATCACTGCTTTATGAACGTGGCAGTTTTCCATGCAGCAAATAATAATAATTCCAAAAGTACATATTTTCCAAATTATATGTGTTTTAAAAATAATATTTATGTGGAAAGAGATGTGATTGTGCACGCCAATGAAGTAGAAAATGTGGGGGTGTGACACACCTACAATATTCACTCATAGTGGAGTAAAATCTGACAGACAATGTGACCAACCAACACACTATGTAAACTTGTTTGTAAAGTATTGGATCAGCTGATGAATTGCTACATGATGCATTTTAAGTTGGTGATTTTGATGATGACTTGGAAAGTTTTCTGAACTAAAATATGTTATGAAAAATTTTATTGATACTTACAACATTTATGGTTTTGAATAATTTTTTTAAGCAATATTATATTTATTTTTGGCTTTTAGTGAACAGTCTTTAAAAACACGTTCAGCAATTATGGCACAGTATAACACGTACGAACAGTAAACATTTCCAACCAATGGCTAGACAATTTTATGTTTCCTGTTTCCAGATAGTGAATATAGTTGTGCATGTGCTTTTTTCTCATGTTTATACAAGTATCTTGGTGTTGCCCAAGTCGGAATATTTTATCGGTTGTTAATTTTTTTTACTGTAACATTGCAATAAATGTGGTCTGAAAAAAACCGCACTTTCAACACTTTTGTAGTGTGTAAATGCCTATATCATAAATTCAGTGTGTGTATGTTTTACTTTGGTTAATGTGTGCGTGCGTGCGTGGGTGCGCGTGTGTGTTATTGCTGCATCTTTGTGAATACCAACAGCGACGTATGTATTGCATTTTGATTTTTCATTGATGGAAAAAATTTTTGGAAGTTACAGTAATTTGAATGTTATTTCCATACGAGCAAAATTTTTGAAGTCTCTATCAAACAATATGCATCTCAATGTGCCACAACACACTCGTAGGAACATCAAAACAATGCTGTATCACGAAATACATCATACTAAAGCTCTCCCCCCTTCTCAACGAATTTAATGATTCCTTTTCCCCCTCAAAATATTATAAATAGAACCCCAATGAACTTAACTTGGAAGTTACAAAAATAAAACAGGTTGTAATGCCAACCTACCTATAATATCCTACATTAATTACTGGATGGAAGTTTGCTAACTTTAGTCTTTCAGTGCCTACGGGAAAAGAGGAAAATGCAATTGTGTATTGGACTCAAACATTTGTTTACAATTGTCTTTTTCTTTAGTGACAAAACAGCTGTGGTGAACTGATACATTGTGGCAGTGCTATTATTCTTGTTTGTTTTGCGAGCAGAGTTGATAAAAGTACTGAATGTTGAAATATAGCATTGTTTTTGCAATATATTTTATACATTATAAAATGCACTGTAGTTATGTTACTTTTTCTTCAATTTCTGTTGTGTGCAATGAGTTAGATGTATGCTAGTAAATAGGCCGGTGCGTTTCGCTTACAATAGCTGCGAATAATGCCGGGGAAATGTAGGTTTCACGGAAAGAAAATTGGTATATTTTATGATGTACAGAGCGTTGGAAGTTGTGGTTACGTCCCGTGAAAGATAAGCATCGTGCCTTTTGTTCCGTATGTCATACGGAATTTGACATTGCACATGGTGGTATTAACAGTGTAAAGGTTCATGAGAGTGGTAAACGTCACAAAAATATTTTTGTTGGTATTTTCCTGTTGCAAACAGACTGCATTAAATTTTTCACCTTCAAGTGAAGGTGAAAAAGTCAGTATGTCAAAGTGGTTTGTCTTTGGAGAGTGCAACAAACCTGCCAGACCACAAGTGTAGTGTACCAGAAACAATTGTGCTGTTGGTTTACAGGACATAACTTAAAGTATGAATAACACTTTTACACCCTGTGTTTTGAGGTATTACTTACATTTTTTAAATTCTTTATACTATGCATAACAAGGTTCCATGGACAGCATTTTAACATCACACTAGAGCATGGTCGTAAAAGAGTTCACTAAAATTTATGAAAGAAAGTCGATAAAGGTCACTAAATGTTATGGGAAAAAGTCACTTAAGGTCACTAAATGTTATGGGAAAAAAATCAGTAAAGGTCAAAAGAGGCACTAAAATGACTTTTAGGATATCAGTACGTGTACTCTCATCTGGCCATCCAATGCAGATGTGACTAAACTGCTCTGCGCAGACCATGCAGCGTACAGTGTGTACGTATTTACTCATCTGTAGGACATACTTTTTTCCCAAAATAAAGAAAAAAAATTCTTCCATGATGCTAAAAATTAGTATGTTGGTGGTGGGTGGGAGGGAATTGGAGGGCGTAAACTTTCAGGAGATTTTTAGAGGGTAGCTGAGCAGTATGTTCTCATCTCTCCGTCTTACTTCACCACTCCTGCCGTCTCTCTCTTTCTATCTCATCACCTCCTTTAGTTCGCTAGGAGCCCCCCCCCCCCCCCTTTTTTTTTTGGTTTTTTTTTTTGCTTATCCATATGCCTGTTGTGTCGCATTCCAGCATTGCAAAATACACTGTCAGTGTATAAAAGAAGCAAAAAGAAAAATTTTACTGGCATAAAAGAAGGAAAAGAAGAAGAAAAAAGGAATCTTCCACCTACCCCACATAAAAGAAGCACAAAAAACGTAGCCCTCCCCATCTACCCTGCACAAAAGTAGCAAAAAGAGAAAATTAAGTTCATAGCTCACCACAGTTGATATTGGCATTTTTCTTGTAACGATTGTAGTGTAATTTGCAGCAATCATACATTGTGCCACAATGTTTTGACTTTTAGCGCAGCGATTTACTTAATTAATATATTTTCCATTGATATCACAATCACCACCACACATTAATGTAAACATAGAATAATTTGTTAACAAGGCACCACATAATGTTGGTGCACTTTTATTTAAAACTTTTTCCCCCCTGGAACTTGTTGCAAAAATCATGGTGTATGCTATACACGAGAGCACGTTATACACGAGTAAATATGGTATTCCTTCACCGCAACAAGTGAGTCAACTGCAATATACAGTTTGGTGTGAGTGGCACTCGTCACACTAGTATTGCAACACATCTGAGTAATAAGGCTCATTTCCCCACCCCAAGCCTGGGTAGTAGAAGCAGTTGTGGCAGTGCACACGTACAATCACATGGGACTCTGTGCCAGGCTTGTTGCTATATGGCATTGATTGAGCATAGCGTCAGCCATGTTGGCATCTAGGTTATTCGCGAGACTCTGTTCAGAGCCTGGTATTGTGGTACAGCTAGTGCTGTTGAGCGCTACAGGCTGTTAAAGGATGCACCAAAATCCTTTTTAAGGTTGGAGTTTCTTCAACTGCTGACTTGGTTACTAGATCGCAGGGTAGGCTGGCGTATTTCTGCTGCTTAGGTCGTGGTTACACGGTATGCAGAACTACTTCGCTTCAAACAAGACCAGCTATTGAAGAGGTTACATTAACTTCGAACGAGTTCCGATTGCAGTTGTTCCTCGTTTAAAGTGAACAGTTTTCATTAGTAGTTTTGAACGACTTCTCTTCTCTGCTGTGCTCCTATTGGCTGCTTCGAAGTAAACAAGTAGTGTAAAAAATATTATTTGGCGGTGATTCCTGCACTAGTTGAATTAACTTAAGTTTAAGGTTGAATATACTAATACCCACCCATTATGGCATTACGGTAAAAGTGTAGTTTTCATAACAATTGAAAAGATCAATAGTGATAAATGTTGGATGCTATTGTAATTAAATATCATACATTTTAAGTTCCATATTTGTTGAGGTTAAAATTTCCATAGATTTCATTTAGCTTTGGGTGTGTAACCGCATAAACTGGTTCTGTTTTTAAACTTGTTCAGTCATCGCTACCGAATGTATTTATGTGAATGTGTTTAACAGCACTCACGTAACCACGGCCTTAGTCTCAACTATGGCAACTGTGGCCCCACTTGGGTGCCATGAAAACCCTTGATGCATGATGGCCTAGGGTATGTGGTACGTGAACCTTAGTTATGTAATGACTTGAGGCTAAGAGGAGGTTGCCATGGTAAAATTACCGTTTTATTCATGACATCAGTACTACGAGAATAAAAACTATTAATAACCTTAAATGTTTGGCAAGTACATGACCTGTGTATAGTACAGGGCGAGTGGCCTGTCTGATGGGAACAAAATGAGGTGTTATACTATCACGGTCCAGCAGATGGTTTGACTCTTAGCCACTGTTTTATCTAGCTTGACAAGGATCCGTGATGGCTGCTGCCCCAGCTGAAGGAGGGTGGCTGTGGCTGGACACACTGGGATGTGGTTCACTGCTGATTCTACTGTAACCCGCAGCGGGCTGGCAGTTGAAGGTCTGGTTGCCTCCGAACCAAGGGTTGCGGATGCCCAGAGGGATATCCTCCCCTCTGAGGATGGCTTCAACAATTGGATGTGGGAAACCAGCAATCTTGATGAGGGGTGGAACGAGAGGTTGGGGTTGAACTAGGAGGTGAGGTCTCTCCAGTGGGCGAGCATTGTAAACTCGGCTCTACCGGGATGTGCTGCAAAGTGCAAGCGGTGGAGTTGGATTGTAATTCAAGTTATTTCGTGAGGCGTAAGTTGCCCTTCTAAATTTCCGCTGAGCATCACCCTTCCGGGTGTACAGCATGCGAGAAAGCACATCTACTGGCCTCGCGAGAGTGAAGCAGGCAATCTAGGTCTCTCAATTAGTGTGCTGCCAAGGCTGCAGCATATGGACAAGAGTTATACCCTGTGCTTCTAAGGCCGGCCCAAAGGTGAGCGATGGATACAGAACGGTGGGTTCCTTCAGACTGTGCGTCACACTTTTGTGTGGTATTCACTGGGGTAAGTCACCCAGAACCAACACTTACTCCTTTCCTAGCTCGTATAGAGTGGTGGATGGAGTATAGGTAGATCTTACTGGCTAGCCACCTGGTTGAGGTCTTCCTAGTGCTGGTGGCTCTACCGTACAATACCCAGGGGTACAGCATGGATGTCCTCTTCTAAGGGGTGTGTTTATTCTGGCTTTGGTGTGCATGGTCCTCGAGCTTCACTCCAGTGGGCTGATTTCTATGTTTGGTTAACACATTTACACTAAGAAATCAGTATTCAGAAGTAATTTTAAGATCAGGTTATGTTCTGAGAGAGTATACATGGTGACCCATACTACCTCCTAAAACTAACCGGTAATTGAAACCGAGTTAACATATGCACAGCCAGAGGAAGGTGACCTGGTTCTATCCTGAATTAAGGAGATAAAGGGCCAGGTAGTGACAACTTTCCCTAACTATATGCCTCAGTTGTCCTGAAGGGACCTTTGTTGACCAGTTCCGGATGGATAGTGGTAAGTATTGCCATTACTAGTAGGTAGTGGCGAGGGTGTGGTTGTCCTGAAGGCACTGTGGAGGACCTATACCAGAGAAGAATACGGTGGGTCTTCAGGAACTGGTGGTGTTGAGTCTTCCAGAATGTTTTGAAGGCATGCTGCAGGTGCAAAAGAGGCTTCTGATGAAGCGGGCTGCAATCGTAGTCTTCTTCTGGCTCTTTTCAGGGTGGTGAAATCAGCAAGGCATATTAGAGAGCAAGCTGCCGGTAGCTTCCTCGGCCCAGTACTGAGTGGTGGAGGAGAGAGACTGTAGAGTGGGTTGCTCGTGGTGGCTTCCTCCGGCCCTTTCCAGAGCAGGGAAGGATACATAGAACATCGACTTTGGGCAGTGCATGGGCATATATTCTGGTTGGACGTTAGGACGTCGGAGGGGCATGGTGTAAGAAGGGAGATAAGCTCCTCACCTCGAGTCGTCTACTGGTGTCGTCTTCTAGCATCTTCTGCTGCGGGAGAATCACTGATGCGGCAAGATTCATCCCTTATCGCTTCGGAGTATGGGTGGTGGTCTCTCTTGGTGCACCGTAGAACTATGTGACCTTTGGTGGCAGGCTCTATGGTTCAACAGATAATACAGTCTTCCTTTGAGCGGTTTGCGTGACATCCGGTTGGAGTCTATGGTGAACAGTACGAGGGAGACTGACGTGTCTGTAATATCGTTCCTCATTTCAAGAGTGTATCCTGTAGGCACGTGGCCAGCCTTTCCTAGTACTGTTTATTAATTGCCTAACATAATGAAACTTTGTTCAGCTTAGGCAAAGTCAAATGTGTATTATAGTCGCGCAGTGTGTTACGTTTCAAACTGGAGTGCTAAATTGATATTATTCTTTTGTTTTTAGTCTCATGTATGGTATGATCGCGCGCGCACACAAAGCAGATTTTGTATATTAGTGGAGTTAGGCCTGTGTAATTCATGGTCTTAAAAATTAAATTTCTGCTTGAGAGTAATTATAGTATTTTTTTTAATAGGATGTTTGTCATTCTTCATTGTATTTTATATTCTTTAAATTTATCCCTTTGCCAGGATAAAATTTTCTTTATATTATGGCTTTTCTGATATGGTTGTTGTTGCTTGTGTGTTCTTGCAGGTTCCCAACAAGTTTGATGTGGAGACAGTCCAGCGGCAGCTACGGTACACAGGCATGCTGGAAACTGTGCGAATTAGGCAGGCTGGCTATAATGTGCGGCTGACATATGATGAGTTCATCCAACTCTACCGCATCCTGCTTCCACGGGGTCTGCTGAGGTTAGAACACTACACAGTGTTAGTGTCACTTAATCGTACTCCATGTATAGTTAATTTTTTTTTTTATCCCTTCAAGTTTCACATGATCTGTGTTTCTTACCAATTTTCTTTGGTTCTTGCTACAGCATGTCTTTGATCATAAACTTGAAGTTTGATGGCTGGGAAACTTGGCACATCACCTGGTCTGCAAGGGGGGCTCTTTTATGTGGGTTCAGTCAGAGAACCCTGGGTGGCGTTATGGGCTGGTTATTTTGGGTGTGCCTTAGCTTGGAGGGAGCCGGTATACAGAGTCGGTCTTGTTGGGTGGCGGCAGGCTATGTAGACTTCTTATGGCAGCGTGGGGGTCTGTGGATGGTGGCTTACCACCTGTAGACTGGAGCTGTAGTTGACCACTGCAGGTGGTGGCGGTCGACTCTGCGGACCCTGTCCTCCAAGGGCAGCTGGAGGGGTGCTGGTGGTGGCTGGTCCAGGGGCTGGTGGGCTCCAGGTGGCTCTGGCGGGTGCTGGTGTCCGGTAGCTGGTTTTGGCGATGCCCAGTCTCACGTGCCAGTCAGTTGTAGGTGGGCGACGACGCAAAGTAGTATGCCGGCGATCTTCCGGGGTGGCTCAAACAAATTGCTAGGGAGGACTGAGGAGTAAGGCTTCTGCTGCCAGCGGGTGGCTTGTGCCTGGTGCAGAGTGGTGGAAAAGCGGAAGGCCGACCGGGATGGGTTACCGGGCAATTGGTTGGCTGTAGGAGCCGTAGATGCCTTCTTATCTGCCCTCTTAGTCCCTCCTCGTCTGGTGAATGGCATTAGGTTAGGTACTACCGGTCCTCACAGAAAGCAAGGGGCAGGTGACAGTAAATTCTCTATGTAATAGTACCTATGTTCACATGTTGTTAGGCCTGGTTCTTCAACTGGCAAATTGCACTTGGGGGATGGCGCAGGTTAGTTGACTGGGTGGCAGTAAGGCTTCGTCTTGAGCTGCTGAGGCTATCGGGTCACACCTCTTAAGGCCTAGCACTCCAACCGGCAAATTTCACACAAAGGACGGAGTGGGTTAGCTGTTCAGTTGTTTCCTCATGGAGTTTACCTAGTATGGGGTTGTACCATACTTGTACAGTAAGAGCCTCTGCGCATTGGGCCCACAGAATGGGTGGCTGGTGAATCATGTGGCTTTTTGTGACGTATGAACAACCCAGTTAATGGCGCCTGCAGTCGAACCCTAATATTGGCAATTGTTTGGTAAGACCCAGTCACCTGCCGCATCTTTGGGGAACGGTGTTTACAGGGAGTTTGAGATCTACAAATTAACCTTGGAATTAGAACTTAGTGTTTCGACCAGAACATAATTATTATTAGGAGAATAAACATGGTGACCTGTACTAACTCCTAGGCTTTCTTAGTTTCCAAGCAACTGGTGGAAGTTACTTTACGAACAGGCGAATGGGGACCTGTTAGAGAACCTAATGAAATAGTTTCTAGAATGACTCAATCTCTACTGTTATCTAGTGAGGTCCTGAAGGGACGGAGTGTGACACTCCCAAGTGTAGTGTGTCTCGAGAGTTGAAGTAAGCTTTGCTGCCCTAGCACAGCACTGGTAAGGCGAGCTGCTAAGTTGCCAAGTCAGAGGAAGCCGATGCATTGACATTTCTATGTCGACTGGCATTCTGAGAACTCGTCTGGCCCTAAATACAGACTGGTGTCTTCCTTCGGCTTCCTTCATGCATCTTCGGCCTGCTGGCTCTGCCCTATGTGGGCGGCGTCATCCCCTGCTGCACTCTCTTGGCGAGTGTTGTATGTGGGGTAGCTCGGCATGGTGGGTGGTATCACAGTGCTCGCTTAGGGGCAGGCTGGCTCTGTTCAGGTGGCAAGGCAGGGGCGCACATATATTATTACTACTGTAATGGTGCATAGTATTCACCGTTCGGGTGCAGCAGTCCAGGTTCGTCTGCCGGTGTTGGCGTCTTGCATAAAACTTGCTGAACTTCCCAATAAATCAGGAATGCTACAAATGGTCACTAATTTTCAGTATTATTGTTTTAAGTGTCATAAATATATTTTCCATACCAATCTCTGATTTGCTTTTCCGAGTTAAAGATGTATGTTTGTAGCAGTCATTGATCCACCATTGGTTTTGCACTATACACCTACGAGTTTTCGTTTTTCCAGCCAAGTCAACTTTAAGTAGAGTTGATTGAAAAACTCGCAACTTCAAAATGAGCCGAGTCCAGCCATATGTCTCTGCCACACATCTTAGTACATTTGTTCAAACACACACTATTTTAAAGTACACTTTTTAATTGGTTATATACAGCTGTTTCTTAGAGCGATGGTTAAGTACAGTGAAGCCTCTTTAATACAAAACTGAAGGGACCTTAAATTTGGCACTTAGTATTAACGAGGTTTGTATTAATGGGTGTAGGTAGGCCTTCTCCTAAAAAAATATCTACAAATGCTACCATTGAATTTTGCCGAGAACTAAGTCAGAACAATAAATATTACATAAGTCATTTATTTTAGTTTACACACAAAATGATTAAAGCAGTTTGAAGTATTTTCTGATCACATGTAATATAGAAAGTTCACATCATTAAAATTTAAAAAAAAATTCAAAATTTTAACTTATAATTAGGGACACTAGATAGTGGTAAGTAAAACATCTCAAAATTGGTAAATAAACTACACAAAAGTGGTGTTAAATATATTCATAAAATTTACAAGGCGGTGCCAAATAGTTGTGTGAAAATTTACAAAAACTGGAAAACATTTTAATATCATTACTCTCACAAGTACCTTCATGTATACATTTTCAGATAAGTGTTATTAATTCATATTCACAGCTATGATGGAAAAATCTTTTATTTACAGCCCTGCCTTTGAGTAATATGATATCATTATTTCAATGTTCTCTACTTTTAGATTTGTGCGCAAATCTGTCAAAGTGTCACCAAAAGAAGAAGAAAACTTGTTCACTGTCCACAATAAGTAGTCTATTTGCACTGAAATAAAATTATTGCGGGCGGCAAAAATTTTGGAAAACGAGCACTGAAATTAATTCAAAGTGCAACACAAAACACAGAATAGCATTAGGCCCTACGTGTGGGTCATTTTTGGCTTGCATTTTTGTTTAGGTTTCAGTCTATGCTGGGTTAGGCCTAACCACTATTTTGAGGTTATGCACATCAACACTCGCTCGTGAATTGGTTTGTAAAAATTCAATAACTACAGAACATACTAATAATGAAATTACAGAAATTATTAACCTAACTTTTCGGATGTAGAACTGTTTTCACATTCCTTTCAGAACAAACACAAATCATTACACAAGCACACATGAATGTAAACATAGAATAATTTGTTAACAAGGCACCACATAAATACGTGTTTGCAGGTTAAACAACGACAGAAAGTTCACTTCCTATTCATTTAATTTGGGCAGAACACTGTGCATAGCCGAAAATGTGAAAACAAACGAGTCACGCACAGTATCGATACGCGTTTACAGAATCTTGAACTGTATTTGAAGTTCAATATATATTGAAACACTCGATTCTCGCCGCAATATTCGTCTGTTAACATTATTTAGAACTCTCTTTGTCGTGGAAAAAATCACATTTTAACCGATTTGATAGGATTTTTGCAGGTGTCGTTTAGTTGGAATTTGGTTTAGCCGATGAAATAACAATGGTACATTCTGTGAATGGACACGAGGTTACTTTGTACTACATAGTAACGAATATTTTGTATTAACCGTAAATTTTAACATTGAATTTCCTATCTCAACCTTTGGGGGGATTTTAATGGTTTATACTAACACAAATTTTGCATTAAGCGATATTTTATCGAGGTTTCAATGTATTTGCTTGTGAATAGCCTACCCTTTTTTTCCCCCAAAATAAAGGAAAACATTTATGTGGTGTGGAGTTCTACTCGTGAACTGTCCAATTCTAAACTGTCCCCATTATGTTTAAAGGGAATGGTGGGGGAAGAGTCTAGAGGATAGCTACCTTTGATCAGAAGGGGGTTAAGGGAAGCAGCAACACAGTTTTTTTTAGAGAAGGATTGTGTCACATTCCACCCAAGGAAGTTATATATAGTAAACATCTGGTGTGGCCCTACCCCGAGATGCGTACTGTGCCGGCCGAAGCCAGGGGGCGGAGCTTGTTCCAGTCTTCGAGACTGAAAGAAAGGCCGGCAAGGAGTGAACAATGCTCGGAGCACGCAGAAAATGTATAAACTTAACTCGCCGTTACTGGGAAACTACTCATGCTAATGGTTTCTTTTTTTGGAGAATGATGCACAGCACCTTCCTTGCCATCACTGATCTGTTATTTTCATGAAAATATGTACCACAATTCCTTAAGAAAATATTTGGTAAATGTATGCAAAACATTTTCATAAATCTGCAGTGTAAAGCGTAAGATGCAGAAAAATGTTTTCTTCGAAGAGATAGGTGGGGGATTGTCGCTTATAAAATGTGAAGGCTGAACAGAATTTTTACGTGCATATTGTAAAATTATTTTGGATGGACTAGTATTCATGCAATGGACTGACAAAGATGAAGGTCATACGCAGTCGACATGAAGTAGCACGCATAAAGTTTAAGTAAAGCAACAAACTTGTCATATTTGCTCGTAAACCACAACTGAAATCCTTTTTATATGCGTAATTGTCATGTTAATGCCACAATACATAAATTTAACTTGTTTATGGTATTCCATTCTCTGCTAAGACATGCATTTTCAATATTTTTGTACAACTGTTCACATTAGAAAAGTAAAATTGTAAGCAAGTTTCTTGAATAATTAAAAATAGAAAAAGGATGAAGGTCATGGAAATTTTTATAAATTATGGTGAAAGTTCTTTATTGAAAATATTTTTAACATTTTTCCCACCTTCCTAAAACGATACTTAAACGAAAGTATAAAAACAGAAACGCAGCATAAACAAAGTTATATGCCGTCCACAGAGGCGTAATTTAGATATGTAATGATAGTATATTTTATTATGTTTATATTTTATACGGAACAATTTTATCAATATCATTTTAAAAATTGCACTTCATGAAAATATCTTAAACAATTTACTGTATGGCTATGTCGCTGACCAACCTGGATCAATATTTAGAGGGATTAAACACTTCACTTCACTTATTTCAACCGAATATCTGTTTAAAATTATCGGGTCATAATAATTATAAGAATAGCAAAAATACTATGGCATTTTTTCAACAGTGGCTGAAACCTAGTTATGAAAGCTATGTTGAAAACTATTCTTTTTAAAAGCAATGCAAATGACAGCTTGTTTTTAAAATAAAATTATGCAACAGTTTACAATTTTAAGTGAATTTTTGAACAAGTAACTAGAATTACATATGCAATCTCCAGGTTTAGAAAAATACAGAATCTGTCTGAAAATCCTAACAAAATAAAGCTAAGTAAAAGCTTCAAATTGAAACTTCAATTTTGTAATAGCGCAGCAAAACAAATCTACAGGCACAAAAATTCGTATAGGCCTACATAATAATGTTTTTAATTATATTTTATTATGACTTGAAAGATTAAAATTTTCATTACTGGGTGCAACTGTTCATTTTGTAGCCTCATACGGTCACGTGTTTCATTTGAGCCTTAATTCATCTCCTATTGTTAGAACTGGTTTACAACATTTTGAATGATCCTTCATGATTACATTAGATATAATAGTCTTGCTAAAATTTTTGCTTCAAACTTAATTTGATGTTTATTGTCTTGAACAACTGGATTCAATAAATTAAATTTCTTGTACTTTCAATACATATAGAATACACGCAACACACACATATGTGTTGCAAAAATAAATATAAAATACAAAACTAAACTATTTCTAACAGCAGTAACCTACATATTTTCTAGCCAAAAAGGGATTTATAAACAATGTTACAAAACAGTAACAAAGAGACTATGCCAGTGGTCATACATTCAACACACGTGCAAACATACATCAAGTAAACTTATATTTGCTGGTTTTAAACAACAATAGGGATTTGCAATCTACTTAACACTTTACAATGTAATAAAATGAGCTGTCATAATGTTTATAACTTAAGTGAACACAGTGTTGTGCACATTAAATATGTACATGTATTACAATTAAATTTCATTAATAAAATAGCAAAACAAACTAATCTTAAGACAAAGATCCTACATTCTGTAGTTTGCATTAATTACAAAAAAATTTCTACACATTTTTACAAAGGAGATAGTTTTTACAATTATGAAAATATATTTAATCATACAAAAATTTAATACATTGACAAATGTAAAATAAAAAATTTATTGTTACAATGCAGTTACCTAGTACATGTAAATACATGAGAAAGTTATGCATCTATCAAATACATACGATAATTGGAATGTAGAACTTTTTTACAAAAACAGAGAACTGAAATAAATCATAATAAAAAGCCATAAAAATTATTACTGATGTTATGGATTCAAAAGACGGCTTAAAACTGAACATACTTTAGCACCAATAATTTGACGATTTCTTTCTTTGCATGCATGATGTATGCGCAAATTCACGTAATGGTGAACAATGCTTTTAATTTAGTCAAGTAAGTGTCCTTCGAAAATACCAAAGCTCTTGACATGCTCGTCAAGGCACTGTAAAAGTTTGATGTTAATTGCTTTGCACAGTATGCCTGGGCCATTTTTTGGTTCAGAATTATTTTTAAATTGTTGTACATTTTGTGGAAAGTGCGAAAGTGTAACTCAGCCAAGCGACAGACTTCCACGGCATCTTTACATGAGGCCGTTAGCCCTCCATTGGTTTTTGTCTCAATTAAGCATCACTGTTCGTAACTTGCAAAAAAAAAATTTACGCAACCATCACAATCAAAGCATGGTGCAATTTTTCTGACCACAAAGCCAGCAATGTATGGAATCACAGTTTCTACATACAAGCTTAAAGTAGCGAAGTCAGAGTTGATACAGAGATTTACAGACTCGTTATTCTTATCGATGGTGCTCATATGCCTGCTAGAATCTGATGAAATGTGTAGGGCAGAAATCGTGTATAAAGGGACTACATTTCCAATTTTAGAGCCTGATACTTGTGTCCGAAAAAGTAGTTGTTTATAAGTTGCTTTAAACTGCCTTGCAGTGGGGTTGTTGTTATTGCCACATCTTCTTTGAATGGAACTAAAAAAATAGCTCTATGTGAACTTGTCTTAACTTGTAAGTCAGTATGTAATTTAACAGCTTTTGTTCAGCAACCAGGCATTCGAACATATCTGTTACACTTTCAAGGCACACCAAAAATCCAATGAATTCTGTTTTTCTAGGGGTTTTTAAAATATTATTGGACGCATCTCGTAAACCTAGAATATATTCCCGCACTTCTTGCAAAAATGATGTCCAAAAGTTTTTAATCCTCATTTGAAGTGGGCTTTGTATGTTCTACAGACAGGGCTTCACGAGTTCAAGACATCAAACAGTTTGTCAGATATTCTGATGAATTTGACTGTTGGTTCAGAATCTGCAAACTCAGGTAGCTCCAATTCATGTTCACAGTGCATCGGCCACCGAAAAGCTCAGTACTTGTTGTGCCAGACAAACCTTAATTTTTTGTTTTTCCCACTGTATATGGGCTTTGGTTAGCTTTGTGCCCATTCGTAAACCTTCCTTTCTTTGCAGTTCTTCTAGTCGTACAATCAGCTCCCTCCTCACAGTTTTACCTTCTCCATCTATTAATTTTTTTTTTTGATCCAAACAATTTGGAATCAGTTTGATCATGTGACATGGTTCAAGTATCACATTTACTCTTTGCTGTGTTACAGGATGCTTGAAGTATGGAACTATTTCAGAAATAGTTTTTACACTTACCAACACTGCTCCAAGTTTCTCTGCCACTGTCAAATTACTACTAGTGCCATCAAAAATACAGCTAACGACTATCACGCCCACTTCGTGTAGATTGATTAAGCATTTCTTCAGAAGTTCTGCATAGTCTGAGCCTGACAAGTAATCAATTAGGAAATATCCAACTGGAATTTTCCAAAATAATTCAAGACTACTAACATAAAGCAACATGCATTGCCTGCTTCGGGCGTAGTGTCATCCACGATTTCTGTGTCCATGTCTATGTAACCTACTATCTTTTTACCGTTGTATTCAACATGCTTTCTGATGGATATGTCATTAGCAATAAGTGCAGAAATTACTTCCTTTCCTTTGGCATGGGGACATCCTCGGATTTCTCCTTAAGAATGCTCAAAGCTTCCGCTGTAAATCATGGTTCACCATTCACAGAAGAGTACCACTTCCTAACAGTCCTTACATCTGCCAATGAATATTTAAAAGTTTTCCTTATGTACTGGTAAGTAGCTGTATAATAAAAATGCAAAGTTAAAGCAAAGCTCCTTAGTTCTGAAGGATAGTTGCTGCAAGTCTTCGGCTTGTCGTGCAAGGTTTCTTGAATTTGTTTAATCAGAGCTCCACCCTATTGTGGGAGGCTCCTCTTGAGTAGCTCCACTCCATTTTCTGATATTAGCTTACATTTCTCAAATTGGCTAATTACTTCCTGGTATGTCTCACAACGTTTGGAAAGACGCCTTCGTGTTTGTTGCTAGTGTTTCACTTTCTTCCTCATTAATTTAATGGGGCAATTATTTTGAAAAAGTTAACGTTTTAAAAACTTTTTGCATGGCGTATCCTATTCAGTTTCCTGTGGTGTTTTTAGTGATTCTTTCAGGTGCATTGCTTGCCTAAAACAATAGTAACCCCTTTTTTTCAAATAAATTTTATCACTCTTGACAGTTTTAGCAAATGTATTCTAGTTTTAAAAAAAATATGGGTTTTGTAAATAAAAAACCAGTGCAGGCTTCATCTAAACTTAAATTTAAAAAATTGTCAGCCACCCACACCTTATCGTTTAGCAAATACCTTCATTAATATGTAATTATAATTGATAAAAGACTCTGTGTTTGAAAGCCAAAAAAGGAAAAAAATAATAATTGAATATGTATTATCAAATTTAAGAAATTATCTTGCAAATACCTCAAAACAAACAAAATAATTTGGTTAAAAGAAATTTCAATTAATCAGATTACTCTTATTCTTAAAGTAATTTATAAGAGAATGTCAATAGTAAGTAATGAAAGTAAAAAATAACACAAATATGGTTTACATTCATCCTAAATTTAAAAAAATAGTTAAAAGAGATTTTAACCAGATGCTACTATAAACACACAAATTTTTTTATGGCTAGTCTTGCTAGTTACGTTCATGTTTTCCTGTATCACAATGAATTGTTTCAGCCTAAAATTTTGGTTCGTGTAGATATAGTATAAAATTCAGCATACGTTCAGAAAGCATTTACGTGTGACACTTATCACCCTGCCATTTTAGCCTCAAGAAACAGAAATTGCTTTAAATTAGACATACCACAAAATTTTTTATTAAATTAATTTACACATCGATTTATGACAATAACATAAACAAATAAGCGTGCTGCTGAAAAATAGCTTCATGTGTAAAATATATTCGCTGTATTCATTCAACATAGAAAGCAATCAACAACACTGATATTCCGAGATATTACCTATGGGTATTCTAGCAATAATATGTTAAGTAAAACTTATTTGTTTCATAGAGTTGTGACGATGAACTAAATTCCAAATCATTAGTCAGAGAAAAGCGACCAGCACAGCAAATATATTTGTTTTAAAGTTTAGCCCACATGTTTTCCCTTAAATTTTAAAGTATTAAAAAGTAATAGATTTTCAAAGTATTGCACATTCTGTTAATTTTATGTCACGATAGATACTGTTTTTTTAAATCAATCCACTGCAAGTATAACAGCATCAAAGTGAATCATTTACGTTTCTGTAATAGCTGATATAGCGAAGAATCAATGCATCCCTTTCATTTGTTTCTGAACTTGATGATTTGCAGAAAAAAATTACAAGCCTGTATTTATCTCAAAAAATAATAAACAAGGTTTTTCAAATTAATATGAAATTTGTTGTTTCTTACTCCATTTAAAAAATCTTAAAACACCATTATCGCCGACCTGCATTCTGTCTGCCTATTAGCCTGATTATTGAAGATAAAATTGAAGGCGTGCGCAGAACTAAGATTTGGAATAGCTGGCATTCTGTTAAATCGCAATATATTAATAACTTCTGTTGTGCGAAGTTGAGATTAACCTTGACTCTCTCTATCTCAGCTGCATTGTTTGGACTGTCCGTTGCGGATGAGTTTGAATTTACTCTTGATGCTGTTTGGTACTTCTGGGCTTCTTCATCTAGAGCGGAATAAAATTATAATTATATATACTGTATTCATTATCTGTTATAAGAAAGTATATTACGTTATGTATAAATATATTTTCCCTGAAAAACGAACGTATTTTGTTTTAAATGCTATAGGCCTGCATGTTGTAGATACGCAAATCGAAAAAACTGGACTGAAGTTAATACCTGTTGTTGATAGTAATCGGGAAATGCAGGGAATAATGTTGGGGAACTGCTGCAGCTTTCAATTTTATTCTGTTCGTTGATTTTACTATCCACTTCTCTTCAAAATGAGCTGTACATAAGCTGTGGTTTTTTGATCCCTTAAATTTTTTCTTTTCCTAGCAGTTTCCCATGATTTTCTCAACTCCTCGTCCTTCAGAAATCTGTAAAATATGATAAGGTCGAGAAAAGTATAGCTTAATCAGAAATTACTTAAGATAAATGTAATCTCCCAAAACTCAAATTTAATTCATGACATAGAAAATAATATTCCAAAAAAATTATTTTGGAATTTTGAGCAAAATTGAGTGTTCGACACAGTCATACATCTGTATTTTCATTTATAATTATACAATGAACATGATTGTCACCTGACAAATAGCTGGACACCACAATGCAGGCTTACTTACCTATGGAATGTCACATTTACTGGTTTTGTATCCCAGCGATTGGTGCCCCCAAACGCATTGCACGAAATCACCATCTCTTCAGCGCACTTGTAACAACTCACTTCTGAATGGACAATGCACTCTTCTCTGTTCCTCTTTGGACCTTCTTCGCCGCGGAAGTGGCTTCACCCCTACCCTAGCGAGGGCCGCTCCAGATGTTTACTATATGTATCCTCCTCGATTCCACCATGGAAAAAAAAGAACCTGCACTGCAAAAAAAAAAGAACCAGCACAACAAACAAAGACCAGCATGTCACCACTGCCTGAAAGAAGCAAAAAAAAAAGAAAGGTGTCCGCCCCCATGGCAGTGTACATTTCTCTTTTAACAACTGGCGCTGCAGAAAAGAAGCAAAAAAAATAGGAAACCAGCCACCCATTCTGTTGTAGACATTCTTCTTTTAATGAACATAGGTTACTTTGACCTTGCAAAATTCCACAATGTTTTGGCCTTTAGTCCCATGAGTTATTTACGTAATTAAAATATTTTCCAAATATATCACAATTACCACAAATTAATTTAAATTAAGTGAATAATTTGATACATACATACTAACAAGGCGCCACAAACTTTTGGTGCAATTTTAGTATAATAATGATGGTGGTGGTGGTGGTGGTGATGGTGATGATGGTGATGGTGCGTACTATACATGAGTAAATACGGTATTTCACTTCAGAAAAGTTGAAAAATATCAACGCAACACAACCAAAACTACACAAGTAATATGTTTGATTATTGTTTTTGTAGCAGTAATGGCAGCATTATATCTTAAACTCTATACTGCAGGTCTGCCATCAGCCCTGAAGCTGAAATCCTGGTCCTTGTATATAAAAATCATGTAAAATCCTGGAATCATTGGGTCAAATCCTCAAAAATCCTTGGAGATAAAAAAAAATTGTGAAATTACAATAAAAAGTGTATATAAAGGACGTTTACTTACAGGTTTAATGTAATTGTTTTTGTTTGCCATGTAAAAACCGTGGTACATGTAAAAACCGTGGTACAGACCTGCCAATTTTACGGTCCTCCTGTAAGTTTTGTGGTTTTGTGCACGTCTTACGATATTACGGAAGGAGACTGAAGGAGTGCCCATTTTCACGCTTTTTAATTTTTCCATCATTGTCACATAGTTGTACTTTAGTGGCACGTCGGTGAAAAATTGTTATTTGTACCATAGTTATCGGCAATGCAGTTTTTCTTATCAGAATGATGGCAGTGGTAATTTTCGCTACAATGTTCTATATTTTTGGTTAGAGAACCATAATTATAACTATGAATACCTTTGATTTCGTATGTGTGTGGAACTGTGGGTATTTTTTTAGCTATGCCATATTGACAATTGGCTATCCACTTTGTGATGTTTGGCGTGTGTTTGTATAGTGTGGCATTATTATATAAACAAGTTAATTCAAGAAATTCAGTATGTGTTACGTTAAAGTGAAATAATTTTGAGGTTTGTCAAACAATATTTACTCTTGGTCTGGTGACGCAGGTACATCTAGTCGTACTGCCTAATCCTAATTGATTAGGATTTGGTTATTTGTAGCAGTGACACATAGCGTCCCCTACTAAATGAATCTAAGAGTTCTTGCATTCTCATCTAGATTGGGTTCAGGCTTTCCTATCATTTATCACTCCCTACTAGGTTATATACTGGGGGTTATTGCGAGGGAGCCATGACAGTCTAAATACTGGCACCAGCCAGGTACGTTGTTCCTGGCGGAGGACGCTGGTGTTTGGATGCTCGGCTCTTCAGCGGGCGCCCTCGTTTGCGTGGCACTGCGGCACGAGCGGCAGTCCAGCGGAGTGCAGTAGACGCCCTCCATGGCGCCTCTGTGTAGCATCCAGGGGCATGGAACGTGTGCCTGGCACGCAGTGGAGTCACTCAGTGATGTGGGCCTGGTGGTTGCAGACTGCATGGGGCCAGCATCCTGGGTACTGGTGACATCTGCTGCAGTGGAAGTTGTTGAGCTGCTGGGTATATCTGCTCCATTCACTGTGGTTGTGCTGTAGGTGGCATCTGTTTCACTTTGAACCCTTGCGGCAGTGGGTTGTATTTTTGCGGCAGCGGGTTGTATTTTTGCGGCAGCAGTGTGGGTGATTTGTACATGGTACTGCCTTTCACTGTCCGCTCCTGACGGTGGAGGGATATCGCATTAACTTGCGGTTACTGTTTTAGAGGTTTGCGTTTCATGACTCTCCTCCTTTCCATCCTTGTCCGATAAGCCGCTGGGGTTGGTTACCAAGTTAACCGACTGTTCTACTGTGGTTAGTGAGGGCTGCGGTAGACTTTCTGCCTCTGCTCGTCCACTTTCTCCGTTCTTGCCTGGTAAGTGGTAAGAAGGGTAGGGTAGCAGTGTGTGCGTCCTATTGTCCCTTTCCTGGAGGGTCTCCACCATTTTAAGGGGAGGCGTTGCTGGGACTGATCCTGGCAGTAGTGGATATTCTGGGATGTCCAGGTCGTCGTCTGGTGTTGGCGTTTCTGCAGCCGCAGAGAAGAAGGCTGGGGAGACTCGCGCATCACATGCGGTCATGGTCTCGGGTGTTCCCTGGCAATGAACAGCCAGGTGATGGCAAGAAGGGGGACGAGTGGGGTTTGCAGTCTAATCACCGTGCTCTCGGTGGAGGTAGAAGTGGGGGCTGTCCCTTCGCTAACTTCACTCTAACGGTTTGGTTCTTGGGAGTGATCTGCTGGATCGCACTATGATGGCTCGGGTTGGACACGAGGTGGTGTCTGACGGTGATTGAACTGTGAGATGAGATGAATACCAGGTTCTAGCGGGCAAAATTTCCTGTGGAAATGTTCCCTGAGGTACGAGCGGCATGATGGGGAGTAGGGCTGTCTAATCTCCCCAAGTCCTGCGAGGGCGATCTACTGTTATGAGGTGGAGGGGGACGGTTTGTCCGCCTCGGGTGTAAGGGTTTCGGTTCTTGCAGGGGGCTCTGTCCCTGACTGGCGCTCGTTCTGGCTGTAATAATACCATAGACGGTCTTGGGTTCACATTCGTGTTGCGATTTCTGTTCATTTTACTGCTCCCACGAAAGGGACCACGAGTGTCGGGGTTGTGCTACTGTACGTTTGAAGGATGGGGAAGCGAGCTGTGTGCAGCTCTGGGCAATACCAACAACGTGGTAAAGGGAGGCAGGCTCTGCAGGCGGTCTGGGGAAGAGGGCCAGGCCGGTGGCACAGCACGTGCCATCTGTTCCTTTCCAATGGAGGGGCACTCATTTCTCAGTTGCTCCCTTCCTCTGGCTGCAAGTTCCTCGACCGCCTGGGGCCGGGACGTGACTAATAGGTTGCGTAGCGAGGGCAGAAGCATGCGGGTGATACACCTAATGCCCTGCTCTTTGGTCTGGTTTGGGTGTACCCTTTTATGAAGGCACTCTCTCTGCGTTGTAAATAGCTCTACTTCTTCGTTGTGTCTTTACACGCAGGAATGTAGGTCAGATAAGAGATTGCTGAGGATCTTGCAGCGGAATAATGTGACACAAAGTGGGATTTAAATTGTGTCCAACCTTCCACAAACATGCTGTATTTTTCCCACCATTTTCTGGCCGGCTCTTTAAGTTAGTGGTGAGCTCTTCTCACCCATTGTTTGCATGGGATGAGGTGCTCCGTCAGTTCCCGTTTGCACTGAGCCAGGAATTTTTCCAGGGGTAACACAGGGTTTCCCATTAAATTCTGTTAATGTTAATTCACAGGGCAGCCCTGGAATGGCCGGACTGTGCCTGGCGGTTGGGCTGCATGGCTTATATGTTGTCTCCCTATGGCAGACTTCACTTTGGTAAATCTGGCCGGGGTTCCGGACTCATTTGTCCGGCCAGCCTATGCAGGCATGGGGGAATTCCCATTTGCATATTATGCAGTGTACCAAATAACTCCCTTTGCCATCGCACTCGGGCCGTTGGCATTCCTGCTGGTTTTCCATTTCATAATTTTCATCTGAGAGTAATAATTGGAAATGTTTGATTATAGAAGGAATTTCACATATATATATATATATATATAATTTAATATTTTCATGATTGATTTGCATTATGTGCTATAAACTATTAGAAAAGAAATACAAAAATCAATTAATATTTATATTTGCGTGACTTTTTAAGAATAACATATAACATATACCTAATGCAAATCAAGCTTCAAAATTCTAAGCTTATATATATATATCAAATTATTTATTTTGATGCGTGACTTACCTTGATGAGTAAGTTGTTAGTATGCTGACTGCCCTCTCGAGTTGTTAGGCGAGTCTACCACGGCATGACTGGTTAGAATTATTGGCCCGATGTGTCGTGGAGGGTTTGGATTCTGTGGGTGGCTGCTTAATGGAATGGTACCATCTGATTCGAGGGGAGTCAAAACCCAGAGTGAGGTGGAATGAGATAGTTTACTGCCCAGGGAGTTCTATTTTTCTCACCACTAGGGTTACCAACAATCGGGATGCTAGTTGTCCTGGGGTATATGAGGTGGCGATGCAGTTATAGAAATCATGGGGGTTGATGTGGATGGCCTGGCTGGGGGAATCGGGGCTACTTGAATGGGTCGAGTGAGTTGACTTGTGGGAATGTAATTTGTTTGGAGGAATACCGCACGTGGTTGGAAGCTACCTTGGGCGGACGTCGAACCCGATCCGTTCTCTCCGACGCTATTTCGATTACACAAACGTTGGGCAGATCTACCTCCAGCGGGTGTCGAATCCGTATGAGTTTCCCGAATGCCAACTTTATTATGCAGGTGTTCGTTAGGTCCTTATCAGGAACAACCAGGGTGAGCAGTTACACTTACTAGCTGTGGGGATGCCTCTGGCTGATGAGGGTGCGGTGGTTCCGACTCGCTTTGTGACCAGCAAACACCTAATAAGTGATTGTATGGGGACACTTGGTTAAGTGGGAGAATAGATGATTAATCCAAGGTCAAGCTTTCGGATTCTGGTGTTGGCAATTCTACCTGACTTGTGATTTTAATAGTGGTTTGTGCTTGGAGCTCTCTTTCTAATGCACAACGTTTTGTACATCTTTTACGGCTTTGTATGCCACCATTTTTAGTGTTCATCTGTCTAGTCCCGTAATCCTTTCCACCGACATGAAGTCCTGATGGTGTGGCTTATGCAGGCACACCCAAGGCCCTGACGTGCAGACATGCAGCATCACTGGAGGTAGACGAGGGAACACCAGAAACCCAGGAGCTTCGGTATGTCATCTGCAGACTAATCCTTTCTGCAAGCTCACGTCTCCCGTAGAGTTCGAAGCACCACACGGCTAGCCTCCAGTGGAATTTAATTACTGATCTAACAAAGTTGTACTGACACTTTGAAAATTAGAATGCTAATGACACAGGGACAATAATACGAAAGAATGGTACACGGACAATTAAATTTTACGTAGCCTTTTATTACACTTTTAAGGAACATGGAAAGTCTCGGCTAATCAATTACAGGGATTTAATTTACTACATAAAATATTAATTTTTTTACAATATGTAGCTGAAACAGGTGAAGGTGAGCCTGGAGAATAATTAATAAAAATGAGAAGATGCAAAATATTATGGTACACATTTCACAGCATATTTTCATTTACTGGGGCTGTCCATAGGACGTTAGTACCGCGATGACCTTTGTAGTCAAAGGAAGATTTGAGAGAGGTACAGGGTTGTTGGGTACAGGGCGTTGGGTTACCTTCGGAGAGAGTTGCTGCTCTCACGGTCAGCTGGGACAGTAGTGGACGAGCCTTATTCAAGCTGCGGGGATTGTGCAGCCGAGGGTAGAAGTCTTTCTGCAGGCTTCTGGAGGTGTAACCGTTTCTCAGACTGTGGACCAGGGAGAGCTCACAAATCTACTCGGCCGGCGAGCTCTGCGTCTTTGCTGGAGCATCATTCCTGACTTCCTTTTTATGCAAAAAATCTTCTCATCAGTGATCGTGCAGGGGTGCAGTGGGTAACGTAATCTTACAACACTGGGGTAGGTTATTGGGAGTTGTGGGAGCACCGCTCATTTCTTTTCTCTCCGATTGGAGGCGACAACGAATTAAAACCCCTCTTACTGAAGCTGCGGGTGGTGACCTCAGAAGTTCACAGGTTTCCTGCCATCTCTTGGGTTTGCTGTGCCAGCAAACTTCTTCTGCAGCTGATAGTAGGATAGTGGATTGTGAAAAATATTTAATTTATTCATGATGGTGGCGTTTGCATGCAGTATTTCGGGCGGGCTGTAGATTTCGTAATTAAGTGAGTCAATTACTTTTATGTAGTCCGCTGTCCAGTGCTTGGAGTCTCCTTGTTCAATATGTGAAATTATGTTTACCACTGTTTATGACTTGCCCCAAGTTCGGGTCACTTGTAGATGGGGCGAAGTCGCTCGTAGATCGTGTATCTGTGCTGCATAGCATGTTGTTTGCATCCGTCAATATAATAATCATTTCCAATTATTACTCTGATAAAACTATGACCAAAAAACCAAGAATTTATACATCAAGTGTTGTGGCCCAGCCTGAAAGGCTATTGGCTCCTCGAGAAATGGTATTACAGGATTCCACTGTATCTGGTTGTGCTTTTGTCATACAATATACAATTGGTGAGCACTAGGTATATTCAAAGTTGGCAGGACTGATGGTAATTCTTTTCTCCACTCACACTGATACTTTTGTTTATTAGTTTCATATTAATTCTTCAAAATCATAGAATTAAAGCGGCACTTAAAATATACTTTAGTAATTATTTTTAAATTTAGTTCATGGCAACTTAAGCAATTTATGTTTTAAACTGATCAATAAAAAATGTTAAATCTACAAGATAGTGTATCACATTTCTCAGTATAATTCAACTTTCTTCATATTTACAAAATTAAAAAAATTGGTAATATGTATAGTTTTTAAATTCAGTTCTCTCTTATTTTACTTAGAGTAAAATTGATGCACTGCCAATTAATCGTTGCTTTTAAAAGATTTTAAATACTGTTTTGATAAGGTGTAGCTGAAGTGTGGCATCTGCAAAACTGGTGACTGCGTGACCTGCAATGCAAGCTGCAGTGATTATCTCTTAAAGTGCCTTTCACAGTGGGACACAGTGTGGCAGTAGTGCATTCACTCTCTCTCTTCCTCACTCTTTTCTTCCTGTAGATGATTATCTCATTAGCAGGGAGGCATGTTCCTTCCTCCCTTTGCTGTCCTGGAGTGACAGTCTGTCAGTTCAGTACTTGGAAAAAGAACGGCAACTACTAACTAAAAACGGCAGCAGTTGAGCCCTTCTTACTTCAGATTGCCACTCTATTCACCCTCTGGTTTAATGGTCGCTCGTAAATTAAAATATTGGTTTTCAATATCGGCTAAAAAAAAATATAAATAAATCAGTTCTTTCACAGAGATTTGCTTAGTGTTAAAAATCCGTAAAAATGCCGGGCCTGCTATAGTGTGTAAAACCAGGTGCTATTCTTCATTTAAATGATTGTATACAAAATTAGTGAATTGCTTGAGTTTTTGTATAATTTGTGGTTTTCACATACCTCTAAAACGACTAGAAAGATATATTTGTCAGTGTTATGAAGTTGTTGTATGAATCAAATCTATAAAAACCTAGAGTGTTTATTAAGTTAATTTTGTACCTTTTTTCCACTAGAAAAAAATTAGACATTACATTTTGGAACTATTAGTGGTGGATCTATGCAGGTTGTGTGTTTATTTGTGTTTACTGTTCATTTTAGGCCACATGTTTTAACAATTAGACATGAAATTGTTAATGTGGTTGTATTAGTATGTGTGTGATTTATACTTGAACAAATGGGGCTGATCTATAACACTGTATGTATATACATATGTTGTTTTCATATTTAAAAAAAAATGTTTTCACTTTGCACCTAGCGGCCAAGTCCAGATGTTCAGTAACAATCTCTTATTGAGTGACCAACACTGATAAAATGATCCATGGGACCAGTGTAATTGATATTATGTTCTTAATTTCCAGATATGCGTGTGTGCACATATTGATTACTGTTTAGCATTCATAATCCACTGTTTTTTAAGGTGGTTCTACACATTTGTTTATTTATATTTATATATATATACACACACACACACACACACTCACACACATGCGGACGCATGTACACGCGCACAATTTTAGGGCTCAGCTAGGAAGGCAAATGTGTGAGGATAAGAAATTTTTAAAAATTCAGTTCGAGTTCAACGAACTATTGCATAGTCCAAATCGAGGTTGGTTTGTGTACAAATTTAAAGGTTTGTTTCATGTTCGGTTCAATAAAAATATTCTAGGTTAAGTTCTATTTCCGTTTTGTTCCAATATCTGGATTCGTCCCACCTCTAATATTTCGGGTTCCATCTCCTAAGATTTCTCGCAACTATTGTTTTTAAGCTGCTTGTTTATGCATACATCTAGTAACCTGATGTGAAATAATTTTAACGTGCTGTTGATTATTAGTGGTCTGCAGCATGTTGTCTGCCTTCGCAATATGCGTCTGTCTGACACTGTGGCATGGTGCGACGTGCGAGACTGGCATGCCCCGCTTTTCCATCACGTCTTATGAGAGGGGCAATTATTACCTAGCAACCAGTGTGGCGACCTAGCGTACTCACTGTCTCCCAGCCACTCACTTTCCTTCCTCCCCTCACATGCCTTCGAGAGGGGAAGCTGTAGTCTAGCAAAAGAAAAATGCACATCTCTTTGCTGCTCCTGCTTGTTTACACTTGCCAGCCATGGCACAGAGCAAATTGACAGCACCTGGCAAACATTGCAATTTTATCAAGATTATCCGTCACTCAAAATAGTTGCAACTATAATCACTTGCATTTCAAAGCAAATGGTTTCACCTGAAAATGTCATGTAAGCATTTAAACGAGGAATTCTTATTCGCAAAGATATTTTCTGTTGTAATTAAAGGTAGGGTTTTCCCATAAGATTGGTGTTTCCTTTTGTTTTTGTCTGGCATACAATTAGCATAATTTTAAAACATAATATATGTTTAACTGAAGGGGCAGCATCTTCGCTAACTTGACCTCCCCCTTGTCAGCAAAAATAGTTTGAACATCAAGCTACTTATATTATAAGTCTAAAGTTTATTTTGAGTAACTTCTTGTGGGGAAATCGGAGAATTTATATTGATAGGCACGTGTCTTTTGAATGAACTGATAAAATGTAAGGGCCTATTCGCCACCTTTTGCCATAAAATAATGGGTAGGTAAGCACCAAGCCGAGTGCAGTGTAACTCATTACAGGGAAAATCAGAGAACATGGCTTTGAATGATTAATTATGAAAAAGATTCACAAAATCAATTATCACCTTATTTATTCATTTCTGTCTCAAAATTACAAGTTTTCTTTGCAGTAAAATATAATTACTGTATTTACTTGTGTATAGCGCACCTTTGTGTATAGTGTGCACCATGATTTTTGCAACAAGTTTCACGCAAAAAAATGTTTTAATAAAATTGTACCAATAATTGGTGGCGTCTTGTTAGCAGGTAGGAAAAAATTATTCTTTTTTACATTAATGTGTGGTGATTGTGATATGTTTGGAAAATACTTTAATTAAATAACGGAATGGACTAAAAGCATTTGTGGCATTTGGTTTGATCGCATTAACCTATGGTTATTAAAAGATTCTGTAGACAAGTGGGTGACAGGTTTCCTTTTTTATTCTTGCTTCTTTTAGCAGTGATGTGCTGTATTTTTCTTCCGTGCTCAAATATGACACTACCCTTCTCTCAAAGAAAGTCTGGTATCTCCCGTTCTCCTCTCCTTGACTGTAGTTGGCTGTCCTCTGCCTTACAGGGAAACAAAGAAGATTTAGAAGAATGTATTGATCAGCAATATCTGGGGGAAAGGAGGGGAGGGGAATCATGAACACGTGCGGCAAGACAGGATGCAAGGTTTGTGGATGGTGTAATGGGGCTGTGACATACACTTAACTTTGACATGAGGACCGAACAGTCGTGTAGTTTAATGCATGTAATTCAGGTTACATTATTTACAAGTTACATTACTTTAAAGAAACACAAATTGAAATGCTACAAGCAGTATGTACTAATTAATGCATTATCACTGTTAGGAGAAATATTTACTTTCAAATTATGTTATAATTATTTCAAATAAACGTTTTGTCAATGATTTTTTCCCAATAAAAATAGTTACAGCTACTGGAAACAATATTTAGTGTTGAATTTGATATAATTTACTGCACTCAAAACTTGGAAAATGAAGAAGGGAGGGTAAAAACTAATTCCAACTTTTGTGAAAATGGTTAAAAATAAATATAATACTTCCTTTTAACACACAACTATATCTACAAAAGCTTTTCTTCATAAACAATATAATGGAAACAATTGATTACAATCACATTACTGGTGGAGAAAAAAAAAAGTTAGTTATAATGCACGTCTCTCTCCCTCTCTCTCTCTCTCTCTCTCTCTCTCTCTAGTTAAGTGGTTCGAGTGCTGACTGGCCTCCTCAGCTCGGTAGCTGATCCTTCCGCGTCATGTTCTCTATTGGTTTGGCCCGGTAGGTCATTGTAAGTTCAAAAGGGGGGGGGGGGGGGGGGGGGGGGGGGGGGAGAGAGAGATTGCTCCTGAGTGGAGGGGAATCAATCCCTATGGTGTGTTGATCCATGATTGCCTCCCGTACGGGGAGTACAATCTTTCTCACTGAAAATACGGGATGCCAGCAGTCCCGGGGTACGTGTCGTATTTACTGATTAAGCAACGGTAGTGATGAGAGTGGCAGATTCCCTTGGTGGGGTAGACTATCCGTTGTAGCTGTGTGGGACGACGGCTGGGGATTTAATTTAAGGAGTTGAAAGTTGTGCTGGATTTAGGTGTAACTTTAGGCAGCAGTCTGACATGTATCACCTTCCCAGAAGCGAGATGAATCGTACATGTACTCGGTGGGTTCTTAATCTTATCTTCCTAAGGAGGTGGTACAATTGCGACAGACAGGGGTGTCTCCGGCTGGAGTTAGCCTATGTGATCTAGGTCTTCCTATGGCCAACAAATTCCTAAGTATGCGTCTAGCTCAGATACATGATCGAGCGGGAAGCTGGGTGAAATTGGTCTTGGGTTAGCCTCTCTGGATTCCCTTGTGGGGGTGCGTACTCTCGCTTAGTTTGTACTTCCTCTTGGGTGCTAGCTAGAGCTCGCTGCTCTTTACGCTAATTACGGCTGTGTATTCCACCTTTTCTACTATGCATTTAGACCAACTTTCTGTCCTTCCAGCAGACGTACAGTCCTGGGGGTGTTTCTGAACAAGACACACCCGAGGGCACTGACGGAGAGATGTGCAGTTTGGAATTAGGATGCCACTGAGGGTAGGTGAGGGAGTACCGGAACCCAGGAGCAGAGGACTGTCTTTTCGGACTCAAAGCCTTATTCAAACCCTGTCTCCTGTAGAGTTCGGCACACCTCACGATTATTCCTCAGTGGGGTATCAATGCATATAACAATCCTTCATTAAAATAAGAAAAATAACACAGTGATCAGGGAAAAATTACTAAAAGAAAAGTAGTCAAAAATTTATAAGTTTTATGTAATATTTATTATGACTTTGGAAGACAGTGGGGAATTCCAGTTGGATTTTACACACTAAAATAAATCTGTAATTTAGTTACGATATTACTTAGGCGAAGGTAAGACTGGAAAAGAACAAAACAAAATACTCCGGTCTGAGAATTATTATATTTTACACAATTTACAGTATAACCTCCTGAGGGGTGGTTGTCCAGAAGGGGAAACGTTGCAACGACCTGTTACAGTGGAGTCAAAGGAGTGACTGTGGTAAAGGGATGCAGGGATTTGGACGTCGAGTTTACCTCTGGAGTTACGTGCCGGCTCTTGCAGTCGGCTGGTGAAATAGGAGCCTTCTCAAACTGTTGGAGAGGATGAGCCTTCTGCAAGCTGCTGAAGAGGTTGAGCCTTCTGTAGCGGCCAGGAAGGGTCGCTCATGAGTAACGACTCTAAGCTACAACGGCCACACGAGGATATACCATTTAAAGTATAACGTACTATGGGTTAAGACTGTCATATAACCAAACGGAGCTGATCTACTGGGTGATGCATATAAAACGGCCACAGAGACACCCCCCCCCACCCCAAAATTCACCAATGTCATGCTGACAGTCGAGGTACTGCCACATTAGGCCACATTAGTTACCGGTGCTGGTAACACGAAGGAAGACATCACGACATGGAGGCCTGGAGGAGTTCTGGATCAATCTACAGAGCATAACTATCGAGCTGGCAGTTAGGCGTAACACTGTACTTTGAGACCCCGTGCTCCCTTAAGCATTAGTTGATATTTACTGGCAAGGTTAGGTGAATCAACTCACACATCGTATTCTGCATTGTGCCTTCATGAGTATTTAATAACTGTTAACTTGTTTGTACCTTATTGTATTCAATCCTTATATATTTAATGGTTAATAAATGTTAGGGGTGGGTGAAGCTTTGAAAATTCGAATTTGAATAGACTACTGCCATTCCACAACTAACCCCACTGACAACACTGCGCGCCCAATATTCCACACCTTACTCAAGTAATTTTAGAACAGCCACAAAGTATCCCCACTTTCTCAGGGGAAAGTAACGAAAATGTCGAGGAATTTTTAGACACATTCGACGCCGCACGTGAAGTTAACTGCTGTTCAGAACTTAACAAACGATGGCGATTAAAGATTTATCTTGCACGGAGTTGCAAAGAGGACCTACGAAAACCTATATTATGCCAATGCTGCTGAACTCACTTGGAAACAAGTTGAAGAAAAACTCTTAGAGACATTCACAAAACTCGACTCACTAGATAAATACAAACAGCTTTTACACTTCACTTGATAAAAACACGCTGAAAGTGCTCAGGCTCACATCGAAAACTTTTACAAAAATATATGTACCACAATTACTTGACCCTGAATTCATTAATATAATTTGGGATTCTCTCCTACCATCTCTTGCCGACAAACTAGTGCCATTGGAGAACACAACACTAAATCAGCTGTTACACAATATTAAAAACATTGAGCTGGACATGTACAGACACACTCAAAACATTGAACAGAACTCACCCAACCCACAACACGCTAATCTACTAGAATAAATTGCTATTCTAAAAACCCAGTTGGACACATTCAAGAACAGTTACAAACACCGAGTGAAACATGTTCAAACTCTCACATCCCCCCCCCCCCCCCCCAACCACATAGACACGCAAAATCAGCCCAGGCACAGCCGTCGCACGGTAATTGAGTGGCTACAGAATAGGGAGCAAAACAGACATCAGTCACACCCGGGACGCTATAAACACGACACACAATACCATACAGGCCCTTTTAGGGCGTAACCGAAACACAACAGACATGTACAGAGGTATGTTTATGGGAACAACTACACAGACAAATGTGTTTCCCCTGTCCAGGAACAGCAGATCCAAGTCAGTGGCGGTTGTAGGGCCATGGTTAACAAACTTGTGCCACAGGGTACATATGCAGATATCGCTGATTTAATTCACATAGTAACCTGCCTGTGACACAGAAACATCACCCAGTTCAAAGTAATGTGTGTGCACGTACAGAAAATAAATTTCAACATGCTATTTCACGAATTGATTTTGCGCCACCGGTGAAACCATTTTCCGCAAACAGGTCAGGCAGAGTTTTGCAACAAGTTACACAGACCCATACAAATAGGTTGGCAACAGCTCTGTCTCAGTAAATTTCCAGCGCGTTGTTGGCCCTGCACTTCACTTGCACCAGCAACACACCCCTTACCTGCACAAAGCAGGTCAGTGTTGCAGAATCCCCGCCACTGCACATCCCAGATCGCAGCATTGCCAAGCCTCAGCAAATTGTGCAGCGCAGCTGAAAGTAGCAGGCCCCTGCAGCCTGGCGCAAGATACCTGTGCACTGTGTTTTTATGTAGGCCATAAAAGTCGGCAATTTACTGTTTTCCCCAATCAGAAATTCAACTTTTATACAGACATAGGTGACAGTTTCAAAAGATTTAAGGACAAAGTCGGGCTGACGTCAAAAACAATTTATCTAGGGCAGCCGCAGCCTGAGTGCACAGTAGACACTTCTGCTTGTTTTCATAACGCAACAAGCGCACACCGCGATGAGGAATTCATGTTGCAAGACATACTGAATGAACCAGCGCTTCGAAGTAAGTAATGCAAACAAGCACGCCCCACATCCACTGTTGATTGTGAGCAAGTAGGCATCCAAACTGCGACACCGTGCAATTGTTTATCCATTAGAGGCTAAACGTACTTTGCATTACTTGACACGGGCTGTTCTCGAAGCTGTATAGCTACTACCTTGGTTACCAATAAAACTACTTACCCCTTGCAGGAACAACTAACCTTAGTTGCAGCTACTTCTGTACGAGTCCTAAGTCAGGGATGAGCTTCTAGTCCAAATTAATGATATGGTACATTCTAATATTATTGAACCTGTAGACTCCCCCTATTCTGCACAGTCTAGTCGTTTCTAAGAAGTATGATGGATTACGATTTTTGACTGACTTTCGTAAGTTATATCAGTACTTCACTAGAGTACAATACCCTTTACCTTGCACTGAGGATATCTTGAACGCCCTTCAGAATTTGCGATATATTACTAGCCTAGATCTTTTTTCAGGGTTTTATCGCATACCTGTTAGGCAACAAGACTACCATAAACTCACCTTTACAGTTGATGGGGGTTGGTTTATTCCAGTATGAAAGAATGCCCATGGGCCTTTCCACCTCCCTTCAATACTTTCAGATGGTCATATGTACCCCCTTAGGTCCACAGCCATTGCGTATATAGATGACATATTTACTCTGGGCAACTTGTTTGATGAACACTTAGATAATATTAACAAATTTTTTGAGCGTTTAATATTGTTTAATGTTAAAGTCAACACTAACAAATGTACTTTTGCTGAACAGACCGTCAAAGTTTAAGGCCACATCATTACCCCTGTTGGCATTTACACTTCCTGATAAAGTGACAGCCATAAAACACATGGCACCCCCAACCTATTTGAATCAACTGCGTACTTTTCTTGGCATGACGTAATACCTGCGGCGCTACATCAAGGACTATGCAAAAATAGCGCAGCAGTTTATTGATCTAACGAAACATTCTGTTTCCTTCAAATGTCAGGAAGTTCAGGAGAAAGTATATATTAACTTGAAACAGGCTATATTAACAGCCCCAGTATTAAAGAAATTTGATGGGGATAAACCGATCATATTAGCTTGCTATGCGAGTAACGATGCAATATGCGGATCCCTCCTACAAGAAGAGTCGCAATCCAAACAAACGCGCAATCATTGCATTTGCATCCAAAAAACTATCAGTTCAGCAGGCATGTTGGAATACCGTGGAAAGAGAGAGCTTGGAGCTATTAAATACTTGTGTAGCGATTCTCGTCAGTATCTATACGGTCGGCACTTCAAAATTGAGACTGATCATGCTAGCTTGCGATACCTACACTGTATTGCTGAGCACATTATTCGTATTCAGAAAATGGCGACAGTGCTCAGCGAATATGATTTTGAAGCTACCATTGTACGAGGTAAATTAAACACTCTCCCTGACGCCCTGAGCCGCATTACTACTGCCCCTCCAGTACGAACATGCAAAATTACACTCAACAACACTTCTTACATCATTAAGGAAAACATGTTCAAAGTAATTACCATTTTCCTGTGAACCATGAAAAGTCACAATTTTTATTTTTATTTTTATTGTAATATTTAATTTACAAATAATTTTGATTTGATGTAAGAGACAATTAAACATTAACTTTATGGTGTAAATCCCAATTATTGGACTATTTCAGGGTTTGAAATTTATAATTTTATTATACGACCTATGGATGGGTTGTATCTGTGTATCAATTCTTTGTTCTGCTGGTTCTTGATGTTTGGAACCGGAACTGAGAATAAATGTCAGAATATTTGTTTTACTTCAACCGAAGCAGTTAACACCCAACATTTACAAAGAAGTACATGAAGCGGGAAATTAAATGTTTACTAGCACATTCATATTAATTACTATTAAATTGGCACATGGCGTATAGTTGGCAATGTACCTGTATGCATCTACGACTTCAAAACTGAGCCTATGGAAAGCCACAACACCTACACTGGAAATTGAACCCAGACTCCCACGTCCAGAAGATGAGTACCACACGCTGTTCCCAGTACCGATAAGTACTCCTTCAATTATGTGCCCCTGCCTCATCACCTGAAGAAGCCGGCCTGTCCTTAAGAGAGCTCCGTGATACCACCTGCATCACAGAGCTACCCTGCTTCCAACCCTCGCCAAGAAACCACAGCAATGGATGACGCCGCCCACACAAGGAGGAGTAAGCTGTCCAAAGAGGTCCTAGTGACTTTAAGGATATAGAACGAAGGCGGTATTCAGTATTAAGGGCCAGATGAACCCCAAGAAAGCCAGTTGACATTGAGTTGTCATCGCATTGGCTTCGTCTGCTTTGGCAACCCAGCAGTATGCCCTACCACTGCCGTGCTAGGGCTATCTGCCTCAACCATATCTCTCAGAAAAGCTTGTTTCAACCCTCGAGATACACACTCCACTTGGGAGTGCTTACCACAGTCCCTTTAGGACTTAACTAGGCAACAGTAGGATCTTAGTCATTCTCAGAACTGCTTTATAAGTTGTTCTAGATTTGCTCTTGCTTTAACATGTCCCCTTCACTTGTTAGTAACGTAAGTTCTGCCGGTTGCTTGGTAACTACTAAAGACTAGCATTTAGTATTGGTCACCATGTTTATACTCCCGATAATAAATATGTTCAAGTAGATGCACTGTGTTCTAATTGCAAAGGTGATTTGTACATCTAAATCCCGTTTTCCAAGGGAGTGGCAGATGACCGAGTCTTCCCAAACCATTTCTAATATTAGTGTCACACTGCAGAATTCCTTAGCTGGGTAGTTAGTATGTCACGAAACACCACCCGATTTGTCGGCTGTACTGTGGGCCCAGTGCGAAAAGACACTTGGTGCACACGTATGGTAGAGCCTACCACGAGTAAGCACATGGACCACCGGAGTCATCTAACGTACTCCCATCACATGAGATTCGCCGGTTGGAGTGCCAGGCCTGACAAATTGTGAGCCGGTAGCCTATGAGGGGCTCACGACGAAGCTTTAGCGCCACTCCAAGTCAGCTAACCCGCTCCATCCAACATGTGATAATTGCTGGTTGGAGTGCTAGGATTGATGCAGCATGACATTATTGGATCTGGCTACTATAGCTAGGGAATTACTGCCACCGGCCCCTTGCTTGCTGCGGTGACCTTTAGTACCTAACCAATGCCATTCACCCAACAAGGAGGGACTAAGTGGACCAAAAAGAAGCCATCAATCGCTCCTACGCCAGCCAATTTCCAGGTAACTCATATGTCAACCTTTAGTCTTTCCTCTTCTTGGGATCAGGCACAAACCACCCGTTGACATGCAGGGGCCTCACTCCTCATTCTTTCCTAGTCATTTATTTGAGCCACCCCAGAAGACCGACAGGAGACAGCGTCCAGTTGTCGTCCGCCTCCGGCTGGAACTGCCAGTGGGAATAGGCTTTGCTAACACCCACTACCACGTGATGCTGCATGTCAGCCGTGAACGGGGCCCGCAGAGTCCTCCATTGCATCCTGCCAATGGTCAGCTACAGCACCAGTCTATAGGTGGTGATACAGCATTCACTGCTACGTACGCTGCCTTAGACACATACATAGCGTGCCGCCGCTTGACCAGGCTGACTCTGTACACTGGCTCCCTTGGAGCTAAGGCACACCCACAGTAATCAGCCATTAAGGCCACCCAGGGTTCTTGGCCTGAACCCGCATAAAAACTCCCCCATGGACCAGATGGCATGCCATGCATCCTGGCAGTCACGCATCAAAGTAATATTTGAACGTTTAAGAATGTAGAAATTTTATTGAGGATAATAAATTTTTATTGATATTTAACTGCGTATTTTTCAGATGTAAACAACCAAATAAACCCATCTTTAGATGTATAATGCTGTTTTATGCAGCAGTATATGTTTGGCGGACCGTGGAAAAGTAAGCACACAGCGGTAAACTGGAGGAACACTATTTCATAACGAGATTAGTGTAACTTGGTGTGATGTCTCTAGTGTCTACCAACATAAATATTGGTTTTACAGTGTATGTGATGTATGTACACTTTAAAATTACAAACACTTTGCTGGGTTTTACACATTATTTTTATAATAAAACATCACACTGATGCCTGCGTAAATGTGTTGATGGAGCACTGGCTCAGTATATTTCTAGAGACTAGTGAAACCGAATCTCTTTAATGAGGTTGTAAATGGCAGTATGTGCTGACGCATTTGAACCCTGGGGACATCAGCCCTGGCTCACCAGAGTGCGTAGCTTGGACTCTGCGGTTTTGGTTAGCCCTTTTCTGGCCCACTCGGTGATGGGGCAATGGAATAGCTGTGAGTACACAGCTATGCAGTCTCAGAGATATGACGTTATTTGTAGGGGATAAAAATAAAGGAAGAGTAAACAATTACATTTTAGTTGATTCTATGTGTGCTCTGTAGGCATAAGTAAGATTGTTTATGTAAGTAAAGTAACATAGCAGCGCGGTAGAGTACAGGTTCAGCCGTGGTCCGACCAGGAAGGAACCGACTCTTCCTGGGGCCACTGCCTTTGGGTTAACCGTGGCTGGAATCCTATTAATCTATTGGAACCACAAGGTTCACAATTGAATTGGCAGCGTGACCAGCTACTGTTTTCAATTTACTCTTTGGTTTCTTAGTGTTCCCTATGCAAGGTCGTTATGGCTCTCAGTAAGTGATACAACCAGCTTGTAGCCTGAGAGTTATGGTGACCCAGTGTGTTTGTTTTCAAGCCTCACAGGAGCCTCAGTTAAAGGTTCCCTCTCCCCTTAAAACAGTGCTGCTAGAGGAAGATGTTACCCAAGGTCTGTAAAGGGGAAGTTGGCCCAAGAAGGGCTATATAGACGAGGGGTCTGGGTGGCAAGGGGCAGAGGTGTGACGTAGCCGGCAGCCCTCCCAGGCAGCGCCGTCCCAGGCAGCCTGGCCTGCATTCCTCGTGGCATTAGTTCCCATGCGAACAAGCTATTTGTTGTGACGATGGCCACATGTTTTTTGTTGTCTGAGTAGACTGTACAATGCCAGGTACAAGGTGTGCTGTTGCAGTTTGTAACAATAGTTTAGATAGTAAAAAAATTGTGCTGCAATTTAATTTCTTATCATAGATTTCCGAAGGATGCGCAGAAACCAGAATGGTTCTTTAAATGTAGAAGAGAAGACAAATTCAACCCAGATATATCTTGCACCTGCTCTCACCACTTCAAAGGAAATGTTGTGTTTTGAAACAAGTTTTGGAAGACAAATATATCCGGTTTTTATATCTAACAATTCCCAAATCATTTGGACAACTATAGTAGACATTAAAATAACTTTCAACAACATTATATCTAATTGTTATCATGAACTCCCGGCTCATAACGATGTTTCTTGCTATTGTTTTCTGTTTCTGGTTTTTGATTCCGAATTGACACGGAACTGTTTTCTTTCGAATTGAACAATGAAGTAATACTACCACATTGAAAAGTTTTCCGTAGAATGATGGAAAAGTACTGGTAAAAATGTGTCCAGAAACCTCCGTAGTATTACGGGGACACATTTTTTTCTCTGTAATGGATTTTCCTTGAATTTACGGAACTTTCCATGTATCTTTTAAATTATATTACAGTGACATGCAACGTGATTTTCCAAAAATACCATTATTGTCGTCATTTTATCCTAGTGCCCTGCTCATCCACCATACTCCTACGCGGATGTTTTTTCGAGTGTTGTTAATATTTACAATAATAGACACATTTCCAATCTTCCCTATTGTTGAAGTGTTTGGATGCCGTCTGTTACAAAGTGTTTGTGCTATTTTGTGATGTTTTAAATTACAGCGTTTGAGAGGCATATGTTTTAAAGGCACAGGAGCACACATCACAGGATCACACATTTTTCATTTTATGGCAGTTAAAAAGGCTTTGTGTAATCTTGGCATTGTTTGTTCCCGAAACAGTATGCCAATAACGGATAGTTTCATGTTAAGTACGGAAATCGGTTTCGTTTTCCGTCGTAACGGATCTGATTTGTGTACGTAAACTGCAAATTTCTGTAAAAATCTCAGTTATATGGCGGAATTTTTTAACAGTTCCATTCTGTACTATAGATTTTCAGCAAAGTTGCTGTACATATAGTAACCGCTCTTGAATTACAAATGTAGATCACAAAAATATTTCTTGAAGCTGCTGTTACACTATTCTTAGTCCATTTCAAAAGTAACTTTACATAAATGTTATGAGTCAACTGACTGTGATTTATTATGTTTTTATTTAATTATTGATACATTCCTTGAGTGTGTCTGTCTCTCTGTTTGAAACAGCTACTTTTTAAATACACTATAATCTTAAAACATGTAAATATTACCCTGGAATGATGTTCGACTTTAACTGAAATTACCTCTTCGCATTCCTGTACTCTATATGAACGTTTTAAAAATAACACCCTTGTAAATGTGTGCCCATAGTCATTTCGGTTTTAATATTTTTACTTTAGCTCATAATATGTCACGGAGTTCTTGCATTATTTTGAAACAAAGAAGCGTGCTTGTTTTTACATAGCTGTTAAGTCTAAGACTAAACTAAGGAATGATCTTTAATTTTAATATTTAATTGCATTTCTTATGCTTACAAAACCTTACGTTATAACTGAAAAACATTTTAACTACAATAACACGAACACATAAAACAGCGCAATAATTAATTTTATTGTGAGAGGATTGCATCAGATAAATTGAAACAAGACTTCCTATTGGTGTCATGTAATGTTTGTTCCTAAACACTAAAAGTTTTGTGCCATTATCTTTAATTGTTTGGTTGCAATGACAAGTTTGTTTTTTCCTTTATATTTGGCTTGCACCCATTTCAGGGCTGCTTGCTACGTCACAAGCAGGCAGCCACTCAGCTCACAGCAGGCGATTGAGCCAACCTCTCCTTTTATAGACCTTGGGTGTTACTAGCTAGCACTAGTTGCCAAACATTGAGAAGAGGCGGGAATACCCTTCAGTGCTGACGTGGTTCGTATCTCTAAGGTAATGGTTGTGCGTGCACCTGCACGTACTTAGCCAGATGTGCACACAGAGGGCAAAGCGGGTAGGGATGGAGCAAAGCATAAGAGAATGATCAGATCAAAATAGAGGTAACGGATATATATATATGTATATGTGTGTGTGTGTGTTTATATATATATATATATATATATATATATATATATATATATATATATATATATATATATACACACATACATTAATGCAATTAATTCCAAGAGGTGGGAAGCTGAATTCCCTACTGGGAAAATGTAATTCAAGGAACACCTTGGGAAGGAGTGTTATGTCAAAAATATTTGTTATGCCAGCTGTCAGGAAATTAGGGAAACAGGTCTATGCAGAGTCAGTTGGCTCTGGAAGGCGGCGTCCTCCATAAGGAGCCGGTTTAGTGGGTGTGCGTGTCAGCTTGAAGTTAGCTGTTGAGGTCGCTATTTTACATCAACTAGCCATCTGCAGGGGAATGCAGACAGTGATAAGTTTACCACCCACTGTGTTCACTTGGCACATTGGGCTAACAGGTCATATGTTCTAAGGGTGCAGAAGGGGCTGTAAGAATTCTGCAATCTGTGTATCTGGGGATAAAGTTATCACGATAGTCCTTTGTGTAATGAGGCAATCTAATCCAAGAACTGTGTTTCCACCCTGCAATGTTTTCTTATCTTCAAACTGTGTGAGTTCATCTAATTTAATTCTTGGTCCAAATAATGGTTCTAATTCAATAGCTGTTTTTTACTAGAGTGGTTAATTTCAGTAGTTTAAAGGATACTAGCTAGCAGGGCATCAACTCTCGTTGTAGTGCTGCTTGTGCTGACCTTCTTAAATTGCTTTTAGGTCTTTTAATGTCGTAAGGCATCTCAATAATAAAAACAAAGCACTAGTTTATATTTCGGAATCACTTAGCAGTATCCTTCTCTGGTCCAGCCTTGTTCAGGTTGGGACTGAAGCAAAGGATATGAAAAACGCCTGTGGTCCTAAATTTACTATATCCCGCTGAAGGGCTGGGTGTCTCGGGATGTTCCTCGAATAGTCCAGCCATGTTCAGACTTGTACTATCCTGAAAACTCTGCTCTTTACTCTGCTTTCAGGATAATGTTAAAGGAGATGGTTGTATGTAAAAAAATATGAATTGGAATTAGAAATGGTCCTTAAAACAAGAAAATCTCAAAACTACAGGCAGCAACCAGTATCTCCTAGATCTGACCTTGTTCAGGATGGGATCCAGATGGTGGCTGGGATAGTGACGTGGCAGTTTTGATTGTTATACTCCCTGGTAGGTCAGACAGTCAGCAATAAACCTTGTTCAGGCTGGATGAAATCAAAGGTAATTGATTCCACCTGCACTAATTAGTGAGCGAGATGATTATTACCTTGGATCGTTATGACAAATTTAATTAATTTATAATTTACTCGGAAGTAGGTTTAAAAAGAAAAGGTACTCACATATACTGACAACGTATTTATAAAATATATTATGAAAGAAATGGGATGCATAGCTCTGTACAATATAATAATAATTTTAAGTATACAGCAGATGAAGGCTTCCTGCATTAAAACATGTATGGAGTAAAACGACCTAATGTCAAATGCTATAGGGCAAATAAAATTGCCGAACAGTCCACAGAGGACGTCGTCACGACCTGCTACCACAGTTACAAAAGGATAAAGCTTTCTGGATAGGGGTTTTAGGTGAGGACATGGTGATACCTCTGGATGGCAGCGTGGAGACGTTTGCTTGAGACGACTAATGTGGTTGACTTTGCTGAGTCATAGTAGACCATGCTTTCAACACGTGGAGTCTAGCAGTGCTTACTCTCTCAGATATCTGAAGTCGTTGCGGACTGTGAGGTTACGAGTAGCACAGCTTACTCCCGGAGACTTGACTCTGTACTGCTGGCACAATTGGTCTAGTGGTCAGAATCCTGGAGTACACCAGTTTGAGTCTTGTGCAGACTATTGAAGTCAGGATCTGAACCACTTACCAGTGACTAGACTAAGCCTTACTCAGACTTGTTATGCCAATTGCTAAGCCTTGCTCAAGCTTGAGTGCTCTATCTAGCCTTGCTCAAGCTGGTGGTACCATCTGCTTTTTTGGCTGGAGGGCCGGCGAACACTCCCATGCTGGGAACTTGCACTTCCGTACATATCAAGATCTGTAGCTTGTGGGCTGTCAAAGGGTAGCGGGAGGGTGGTAGCGTATCTTCACAGAGGTTTGCTTATTCCGACTTCAGGGCAGCAGTGCCCTTTCCGTATCTCCCCCGTTGGAGGCTGTTGACTGTTTTATCACCTTGGCACGAGGCTCTGGAGGCTGCGGTGTCCTTATATTGGGGTGATGAGATTTCACATCATCCCTTGTAACTTGCATCTTGGTTTGACTGGTGTCAATGGCTCCGTCGAATAATAAAATCTTGAGAGGGAAAATATGGGTAACCGCATGGCTGCTTTTGGTAGACATTACAATTCCTCCCTTCATAACACGTGTTTGTAATCACTAATTAGACAGCGAGTAATCCTGTAGGCACTGTATGAATTGATCTGTCATAATATGACTTCCCCATGAGTGTAGCAACTCTAGAGATGGGATGAAGTCGAAACATAGAGTGCGCATGTCAGATTTGCAGGAATGCATCGTTCGTCAAATTTATTCTGTCTTTCGGATTTTACATAATACATATCTCCCACCTGTGTCCATTAATTTCTAATAGACGAGGTACCAATGTTGCCAAGATGGTTACCGCAGGTTGGTGGTGAGGTTTTAACAGAGTCTTGGGGTGAGAGGAACCTCAGTACACACTACGTATGGGCGGACGAGACACTCAGGCAAAGACTCCTAACATTTGAGAAGGCTTTGCAACAAGAGCTTCTTACTGTGTGTTTAAAAACACAAGTTTATATGCTAATGAAAGCAATTTAACTGAGCTTAAATAAATATTTCTGAAGGCATGCGTTCTTGGGTAGAGTGGCAGGAAACAAGAGTTACAGCTTGAGTTTAACCTCGACCTGCCAAGTACTAGCAACTAATAACTGCTTCTTCTGAAGGGTGTGCAAGGAAATAACAGACATACCAACCCTCCCAATTTTGATGGGAGAGTCCTGATTTTCGATGTTATTTCACACTTTCCCGACTTCTTACAATAATCTCACAATTTTTTCCATTTGGCCATTTAAATAAAATCGTGAACTCTTTCCGAATTTCACCGTTGGTTGATACGTAAAAAATTCAATATGTGATAATTGGCATAATCTGTATATATCTATAACATACCAATCTTGGTCGGCCGCCTGGTCGAAGTGCTCAACTTTACTGTATAAATGATTGGGTTTGTTGTAAATGTTTGGTATTATTGATGTTAAAGTGCATGGGTTTTTCTGGAAAACGTCAAATAAATATGACGCTGTATTTAAAAGTGCATATTCGTGTGAATTGCCGTCCATTGTAGAGTCTAAAGGTGCAACATACACATTTTGTACATTATGTGTGTGCGATTTTTCAGTATCGCACGGCGGCAAGTGTGATATTGTGAAACATGTGCAAACTAAGAAGCCTAAAGATAATGCCGTGTGCGTGGAAGAAAACCGAGAATTGGATTTTTCTGCTAATAGAGACAACGAAAACGTAACACGTGCAGAATGTTTGTTTACTACGTTTATTGTAGAACATAACCTGCCTTTTACGTGTGCCGACCATGTAGGTCCATTGTTCAAACAAATGTTCCTGGATAGTCAAATAGCGAAGAAATATCGTTGTGCTTGGACGAAAACTGCATCAATGATTAATAAACTAGAGAATAGGGAAAAAGAAAGAAATTGTAGTGGCCTTGCGGAACACACTGTTTTCTATTTCTACCAAAGTGATTCTAAGCTATATCCAATCGTGGTTATATTCTACAACAATGAAACATTGAAAATAGAAAGTTGTTTACTTTCAGTTCCAGTATTAGATGGTGACGCGACTGGTTTGAACATTGGCACACACTTACTTATCAATTTTAAGTCATGTGTAATTCCATTTTCCAATTGCATGGCTGTTAGCACAGATAACGCACCAGTCGTGGTAGACATGAAGAATGGTGTGACAGGCGTACAAAAGAGGGAAATCGAAAATTTGATTGCCACCTTATTAATTTAGCAGCAGAGAAGGGAGCAGCATGCCTTCCTGTCAGTGTGAATGAGCATTTCATTGATATCTATTATTACTTAGAAAAAAGTGCTATAAGGAAATAGAAGCTGTTAAAATTTCAAGAATTCCATAGTACTGAAATTATAAAAATTCTGAAACAAGTTTATACTCAGTGGCTCTCACTTGGCAAATGTTTAGATAGTGTGTGGCAGCAATGGACCCCTTTGACTAGTCTATTTAAAAGTGTGGTTCATTGGGAAAAGAGGTCTGATGTCAGTTTGCAAGTCTACAGAATTCCAAGACTTAGCCAGAAGGTTGACACTAACAAAGTTTTGAGTTCCCTGATTAGTTCAAACAACATTGAAAAAAGCAGTCCAACAAATTCCTCCAGTAAGAAAAGGTGCTTAGCATCACAAACTTCATGTACAAGCACAAACAAAGTGAAGAAATCAAAGCTTGTGGACAGTTCTGGAAATGTAAGTCTCTCACGTGAGGAGAGGCTATTTATGTTTTTGTCTTCCGACTTGAAGAAAGCGTTTTGCCTTTTTCTCTCTAATGTTTTGCCTGCGTTTCAAAAACCGAATGTGATCCTTCAGTCAGGTGTGCCCCAAATCCATCTACTCAGATTAGTATTTGCTCAGTATGTTGCAAAATTTGCTATCAAAATTTGTTAAGCCAGCTATTGTTAAATCTGCATCTTAATTTTTAGAACTTGGGTATCACAGCAAAGTGAATCAGTAGGATGATACTGACACAGTAATAGGTACTGCTATATCCAGCGTTGTAGAAACACTGAAGCAAGAAGAAAGTGATTTTCTTTACTTCAGTAAGGTAAGGAAGTATTTTCCCACATGTGACTATACAGGATGATTTGCAATTAGACTGACAAAATTTCGGGAGGTGATTCTTCATGAAAAAGTAAAAGGAAAACATATGTGACACTTTATACCTAAACTGAATATTAATGGAGATATGAGCCCTTAAAAAACCAGGTATTAAACCGTATTTGTGCAAAATATCGGTAACGAAGTAAAATACAATGACAACTCTCGGAACATTATTGTATGTTATCGGGACCTTCAACGTAAGAGCCGTGCTAAGCTTGAAGTGGCTGAAGCTGGCAACATGGGGAGCGGAAAACTTCCTAAATGGGCGGCCAATGTGCGCGTTCAGTGCTTGCCGGCCAGGGCAAGCCTAGATAGGTAGTGGGTCCACCCACTACCTATCGTGTGTCTACGGGCACGATGGGACTGTTTGCAGCTCAGATACGGCACCTCTCCGCAACTAGTCATGTACCCAGGTGGCAGATCGTGGATTCGCAGGTTATACGATGGCTGGGAATATTCGAATACCAGCTTGTGGATCAAGAGGTTGGCTCGTAAGCGCTGTTGTCGATGGCGTCAAGAACCTGGGTGGCTCAGTTGAAGATGGCTGTAGCATGTCTGCTGGAGGTGGCTGAAGGATCAATGAAGGGGGGGGGGGGGGGGGGATCCAGATGTGGTGAAACATGCGAAGTTTGGGGAACTTCCTTTCTGTTGGATTCTGCAGGTTGTCAACTACGGGCGTGTGAGGAATGGAATTGAAATGCATTGGACCTTGGAAGCACCCCAATGTTAGCTTCACACCTGGGACAGCGGATTCGCCACCATCACTAATTGGTCCAGGGAAGTCTCGCAGAGGGCAGCTCACCTTCGACCGAAAGGACCATCTTGGTTGAGGTGGAGGAGTGCCTCCCCAACAGCAATTATTCCTGTCTCCACCCACGGAATGGAGATTCTGGCATTGACGTGGAAGGGAGAAGATGGCTTCTGTGCCATAACTCAGCTGCCCAGGTTTTTGACGCACTCGTCGAGAAGCAGGGTGGCCCTGCATTGAAATGCTGATGTAGATATTGTTGTGCTGGCAGCCTGCACAGGAACGTAGACGCATGTGCCCCAAAGCATACACCCACAAGCCCCGCCCCCTCTCTTATAGTTCTTCTGTCGTATTAAACCAATATTGATTCCATGCCTGCTCTATCCTTTAGCATTTTCATTAATCCTCCTATAGTTACTCTTTTCTGTTGGTATGGGTTTTACAGTGTCTGCGCAGGTTTTACCATTCCCTTTCTAGAATATAGTTTAAGTTATAGGTACACTCAGGGAGGTAGTCGTGGGCTTAGTCTGGCCATAGCCGCCCAATCCTTCTTGCCAAGAATGTACGCCTCTTTGCATGAATTCCTTTAGTTTTAGGCGAATGGGGTGCAACCCTGAGACTTATTAGCTCCTGTCGTACCGTGGGCGCACATCTAATACTTAGAAATAGGGAAGGCTTAGAATAAAAGCCTCCGTATCGTCAGTTCTGCTTCATTTCTCGATCAAGTCTTCTGACTCCTCTCCTGCGCTCTCACTGCACAAGCAATTGGTGCAGAGGCCCGCGACTGTCCAGTTTACTTCATCGCTTCTTCGCGGGGTAAAAGATCTTCTCTAACGTGCACCTAAGGAAGAATCAGTGGTGTCAACTGTGCAGCACACTGAGACACGTTCTGTCCCTTACGGACAGCAGAGAGTAGAGCTCGCCCCTAGGAGTAAACTTATCACATGCACTAGTAACTGCCTACCCCTAGGCTAGGGTGTTTACCTTCCGCAAAGCCAGTGTGGATAGGAGGTAGTGATTCTACCGTTTTTGTTAATTTCCTTTGACTGTAAATAAACATTTACTTTACTGTAAACATAACTATTGAGCCGAATTATGCAACAAGTAATCAACTTAATTTTTATATGAACAGGAAGTTAATAATTAATTACACAAGTAATTACAGTTTGGATTTAAGCATTTATATTTACGCTGTTTGGAAATACTGGGGAAAACCGATTAGTACAAGCTACTGAGTAATTATATTTTCCCTTGTGAGGCACGCTTAACCAGGTGTGAGGCGAACATGGGAACTTCAAAACTAAAACAACAATCCAACTTCCAAAATCAATGTTGCGCTTTACAGTGACGGCTTCTGAGGAAGAACCTAGGACGACTCGACAGCTTGCCACCGTGGAGTCAGGGATGGCTGAGGTAGTAGGTGCAGGTTGCGAACGTAGAAGATATCTTGGGTAGGGATGCAGGAGCCGGTGTTGAAAGTAGAGCCTTGCACAGGCTGCTGGAGCCGGAGAGAGAGCCTTCTTCAAGCTGTTAGGAGAGGAGGAGGAGTCCTTCCGGACCCTAGAAGAGCTTGCTGATCAGTGTAGTCAGCAAGCCAGCGAACTCTCGCAATGTCGGTTTGACGCTTCCTTGCATAGTCCCCTTTTCTGCTTCTGGGCCCTCCAAGTGGTGCGGGGGCTGCAAGTCTCTCGACACAGTGGTTGGTTATCTCTGATAGCGGGCAGCTTAGCGTATTATCTTATTGCCCTTGATTGAGGCTGATGACAATTTTACCTCCTCAGCCCGAGGCTCAGTTGCTCACTGGTTGCAGGGGTGCTGCGATCTTGTGGATATCTTTCCAACTTCTGTATCTATGTTGGTGGGTCCGCAGCTCAGCGGGTAAAACAATCTTGGGTTGAGGGGGTGGCGACCGCATGTTGGAATTCGGGCACGTGAATTTAGTATGCCACTGTTTTGACTTGCCCTGAGCTCTTTATCGCTTGTTGATGGGGCGAAGTCACCCGTAGAGTACGCAAGTGCACTGCATAGCAGTGTGGCATGTGTCATATCTTTATAATGGTTTCTAGAATGGCCTCGTAAAATAATTGCCATCTTAAAATCAAATCACATATGTACTATATACACATGCCCCAATATTCTACCCTCCTTGAAGTGTCCATATTTCTACATAGTTTCACTACAGGATGCATTGAGTTCTTGCTAGCTTTAATGCCGGACAACACACACCACACCATCTCTACCAAGACCTTCTAGCCCAGAAAATAAATACCAAACAACCTTTTATTGTTGCAACTAATTCCAAGAAAGCGGAAATTTTCTCATATGATAGTCCTTATGAGATACACATTTGCTAAAAATCCCCCACTTCTCCTAATGTTTCTACCTCCCCTCCTACTAAAGTGTAAAAATGGGACCTTCACTAAAGATCCATTTTAAATTATTTTATTGGATATTTTTTTTTTCTTCTTTTTTTCTTCTTCAGTGTTAACCTTTGACGCATACCACATTGCTGCGCAATGTGCTTGCGCTCTCTGCAGATGACTTCACCCCATCAACAAGCAAGCAAGAGCTCAGGGCAAGACACAAACAGTAGCAGAGACTTTTCATGTGCCGACAGCATCGACTCCATGCGTTGGAGAGCCTCAGACATAAAAATAATTAACATGATTAATTATGGATTGTACTGCCCACCCAGAATCCGGCATGTCATCACCACTCTTATTAGTTAAGGTTATTTTTTAACCAATGAGCCACTATCCCAAGATAACCTGAGATTATCTGAGAAGGAAATTCTACAGACACCATGGGATCGCAGCACCTCTGCTGCCCAGTGACGTCGTGACGTCACACCCGCCAGCCTCGGGCCGAGGTGGTTAATTTGTCGTCACCTCAGAGTATGAAGATAAGAAATGCACGGTGCTCGCCACCACCCTGATAAACCAACCCCTGTAATGAAAAGCTACAACACCCCCGCACCCCTGGAAGATTGGAGAGACAGGGATTTTCTACTATATAAGGGGCACGAGCACGTTTTTCGCCAGTCGCCGGGCTTGCCGGTCGCGTAGGTCAGCAAGCACGCTCAGGGTCTGCGCATACACCTCTCTCCTCTCCAACAGCCTCAGGAGGCTGAACCCTCCAGCAGCTTTTTAAGACTTTATTACTTCTGCAACTTGTGAAGGTTCTACCACTCCTGCAGCTCATGATGGCTCGTCCACTACTGCACCAGTCAACCGCAAGGGCACCCTCAACTCTCCAGAGGTAATCCACGATGTCCTCATCCTGCACCACTTTACCCCAGTCACTCCCTTAACTCCACGGTAACAGGTCGTCGCGACGTCCCTCCTGGAAAACCACCCCTCGGAGGTTAAGCAGTAAATTTTGCTTAAAGCGAATTTAGAGAGAGAAAGTTTCTTAGGCGGACCTTCACCTGTGTCATTTAAGTAATTATTGTTAGTCAAAATCAGGCAAAGTGTATAATCCAACCGGGACCCCCACATTTTCACAAACATTGTAACAAAATGCTTTGTTAAATTTGAAGTATGTGACTACCTCTTTTTATAGCAACTAGTTCCCTGTTCGTTATTGTGGTGTTCTAGATCATAGAGTGTAATCTCAAATGCCCAGTAAGAGAGGTGGGATTAAGAGCCGTATTGTACAAGAGCGGTGGATTTGACAAAGGTTAAGCGCATTACAAGCCAAGACAGAGATCCTGGGTGAGGACACGCCCCCTCCTGCTGGCCCAGAGTTGAAACCACTGCCCATCTCTCCATTCATTCCAATTAGTCACAAGTCCGAGCTCGATGCACACTTAGGTTCTTGTTGGCCAGAGTCAGAGTGCGTAAGCTATAATCAGCCGTAGATATCCCTACTGAGCATAGCACCTCCCAAACCGGACGAGAAGAAAGCGGTCCAAAACACCTGTATCATCTGGTTGGCTTCGGGAAAGATTATCCAGGTTCGACTCACGCCAAAAGTTGCTCCCCAAGGCCAGCGTAACTTCTTCCCTTGAGAATTACGTCTCTAATCACCAGCCGACAAGGCTGCTATATGTAACATCCATCACTCCATCAGGATCATTCACCCGCACCTACGTTATCAATTAAACGTCACTCTCATTACACATAACCCCTGGACTACTGGCTTCCCATATATTGGCAGCATTTGTAGTGAGAAATAGTGTACTTCCTGACCGGGAAACACTCACGGTTCAGCCTATTCTGGGGGTTTGATTGCCCTTCCCCCAGATGGTATGCCCCCCACTAAGCAGCCCCCTATTGAACCTTCCACGATCCACCAGGTCAGTGTAGCAAAGGACACTCTGCGGTAGGATTTCCAACTGGACTCGGGAGGGCAGCCTGCGCTAAAACCACTCAACCCGAAACAACGTAAGCGCGTCACCTCATAACATTGGTCCAGACATAATCTAATATTAATACATAAGGCATTATAAAATACAAATCTATACAAGAAGTTATTGATTTTTCTGTTTTCTACATGGATGCAAATAATTATCGATGAAGTTCTTAATAGATTAGAGGGTTAGTACGCCTTGACATCACATTGACTGCAATATCATTACAGATGATACCAGAAACCTATGCAACAGTAGTGAAACATTTACAAATACACACATGCTTTACCAGGAACTCGAACCGAGAATACCTTGTACCATAAGCTAGCATGCAATCAACTGCTTTACAGAGGTAGGATTCAGAGAAAGCACTTTGGATGTAATCAGGCTAATGTTTTTTTGTGTGATAATGTTTACTAACCTGAAATATTTTCCAGACCAGCGTTTTGAACATACGTGCCTGAGCCACGTAAAACACATCAGTTTCCTTGGCCTACCGTAGTAGTACTACTTGCGTGAAGAATTTGGTAGAAATTGGTTGACACCCTTCAGGCATCTGCATGTAACACTAGTGTCAGAAGTAGGATGGAGACAATTATTAATTAATCAAGTGTAAATAAAGTTAGACTATAGGCAAGTAGTTAGTGATTTTAAAATAAATTAAGTAATTGTAATAGTCATCTGCGAAAATAGTAAAGTTTGATTTGTACAACTGACACAGTGAGTGTTAGGAAAAAGTTTGCAGAACTGGAAGTACTGCATGCATTAATGAGTGGCTGAGTAGCTAAGTGAGTACAAGTGAGTGCTTGAAAGGAAATGTAAATAACCAAGTTAGTAGTGTATAAGATAGTGTACATGACATTGCAAGCATACAAGTTCGTAGTGTGAAAAAAAGCGTTTCTGAAACTGTAAATAACCAAATTAGTCCAGTAATAATAACTGTAAACAAGAACGTAAATAGCCAGCTAAGTAATGGCATTGATTTTGTGGACAGGAAAAAGAAGGTATTAGAGAGTTAGTGAACATAAGAATTGACTGTATGTGAAAATTGACAGCGTGAATAGAAGAATGGATAGTGTAACTGAAATAGTGAACAGTGTAAACAACATGATGGACAGTGTCGAGCATGAAGCAAAACAGACGATCAGTGCAGTAGAGAATCAGAGGGAAGAATTTATTTGGTACAGAAGTTCCACAACCACCACATCGGATGACGAGAAATGTGGGAAAGCAGTACAAGTCGTAACCAACACAGTGACATCGGAGGAAAGGCAGCAGCATTGTGGAATTGGTATCGTGCAGCAAGTAGTGGGGAAGAGGGTTTCAATTAAACCCACACCTTACTATGGCTAGACTTCATGGTGAGAATACCATCAGTTTGAAATAATCACTACCCTTAATAGCAGGGCAACCAAGCAGGCTTACTTCCTCGCCGCTGTACTGAGGCCCCACACTGAGCAGACTACATTCTCTGCCAGAGCGACATTTACTGAAGAACACCCACTGGTGTTGGCCTTGGAGCTTAGTTTCGGCGACTGGTACCTGCAACATGCCCACCGTGCACAGCTGCGAAGCCACACCCAACGACCAGTGGAGCTACTGCAGGAACTGTGGCAAGACATTTTGTGGCGCTCCCACCTATCTCTGGAAGGGTGCCCAAAGGAAGCACGCAAAGTCATAGCAGTCGACTCTTCATTGATACCATCATCGACACACAGGTCCAGCAAGCAGTACCTCTGGCTGCACCCCACAGCATGCAGGATGCCGTGGCCTGAGCACTGGAGGTGGAGTCAGCAAGACAGGAGCCTGCACCTTAACGTCCAGTATACGCTGTGAAGCTGAATCAAGACAAATGCAGGATAGCAAAGACACTGAAGGAGTAGCAGTTGGCTTTGAGGGACATTGCTTCTAGGATTCGTGCTACAGAGCTTCGCCGCCTGACCCAAACGGAGGGCGTGTTGGTCATGTGGGCACCTGAGAGCTTTTTATCCACAATGGAAGAAGCTGCCAGTAAAGAAAGCGGGATGAAAAACAAATGTCCTCTATGTGCATATACAAGCACTGGTATGAAGCAATTTGTGAACTTCTTGCACATGCCGAACAACTGAGTCAAAGCATCGACAAGCTTATGCTGCAAGCTGCACATCTCACAAAGCAGTTGGAAAATACACATAACGACCTGCGAGTGCTGTCCAGAAGCCCTGTGCACACTGTGCCATATAACAGAGAAAGGTACCCATGGCATGGAGCAAATGATAGGATGGCGCCACTCAGTAGTACCTCTGAGGATAGCGGTCCCATGGAGGAAGTGGTTCGGGGGTCAAAGAACCAGTTGCGTGAACTTGAGAAAGGGAGTAAGGCAGTCAACAGGAGCTACCAGTGCTTCAGTGTATGTTGGATGGGGATCCAGCCACAACATGCACCATCCACCGCAAGTACCAGCATTTTTCAGATTAGCAGACATGGTCTAAAGGAAGATACAAGGGAAAATTCTGGAGTTGCTTCATATTTTCAAACCGTTTATGAAAGGATTAGTCCTTCTGTAAGGCACGATCGACCATATAGTGACAGGATGAAGACTTGGTATGAGAGGAGAATGTCAGGGAGGTATTTAAAGGAGGACAACTGGTGTGGCTGTACAACCCGTAGAGACAAAAGAGTACTGGCATCCACAGAAACGTTGTGCAGGCCCCTACTGTATTCTGAATAAGATCAATGATCTGGTCTTTCGGATTTCATGCTAAGGCTCTTGGGCGAAGCCGAAGGTTGTCCACATCGACCGACTGGCACTCTATGAAGATTCTAGCATTGAAGAGTTTTCGGGACGAACAGAATTGTGGAGGGGGCAGTGTTACATGTCGGTGGTCTACGCTGCTGACCTTACTTTACCTACCATGCGAGCAAGTGAAAAGGAGTACAGATAGTCGTTATATTATTGCAGTGGCAGGCGAGTAAACCGCATATCAATTACAAAAAGCGAGCCTACGTGATAATCTCTTTCGATGCATGCTGATGACCATGGTTGTATTGTTTTCTGCATTTATCTGAAAAATGCTTTCGATTACTAATCAGATTCTCTCATCGTGACTCGGGTGCGTTGAACCTTCAAGATGGTCATGGCAACACTATAAATATTGTGACAGGCCTCCTCCGGTATAGGAGCGGAGTGGAGTTTGAGTTGATGAGCGAATGAGCGACTGAGTTCCGATTGACAGAAGATGAGCAGCGGGAGAAGTGACCAGCGGATGAGAAGTCTGCGACTGCGGGTATCAAGCAGTGAAGTGTGGGGCTGGAAGACTGGACTATGTGCATGAGTGAATGACATTATAAATGATGGCAACAGATAGACTGAACACATGTTGATAATGACTATGAGTTAATTGACTGCAACCAACAGAGGCAATTAAGAAGGACATTAATCAGAGTTGAAATAGACATTAAATATTGTGCTCACTATTAAATAAAATAAGTAAAAGTGGAGACAGATAATTTAATGCTGTAAATAATAACGGAGTGAATAAATTAGAATTTGAATTTAGTTTCTTTTATTGTTTTAAGACTTCTATCCCTCAAGAACTTCGATACGATTATCAGACGTCTGCATTTAACAGTATATCGCAAACTGGAAGTATGGTGCATCATGATATGTTAGAAAGAGCAGCCCTAGTATCTGGCATGCTGTCTACATGCCACGATTTGCTGTGACTGGATAATAATCAAAATAAAAAAAAATATAATCTCTAATATGCAAATTATTGCAAATAAAACAAAATAAATGCAGAATCTAAAGAAATTATGTTTGTTAATATTGCTGTGACCTCTCTTTAAGGAGCAGGCCCCGCATTAACTAGGGGGAAGAAGAGTAACTCAAACGATAAGCACTCAGATACAAACGACTACGTACTTTATTAATTATTAAGTTTTCACTCTCGCTTCAAATTGGCATCTCAATCAACGATCTAATTCCAAAAACAATCCACTACAATCAGCAGTTGACTCAACAAAGGGGTGCTGATGCCCTTTATCACTCTGAAATTAACATAATGTTAATTAAGGCAAACTCTGCTCAGAGGGAGCTTAATGCCGTCACAAGTCCCACGCCCCATTGTGCCTTAAGTCGCCCTACCAGGGATTTAATAAATGCCCTCTTTGCCATCGCAGACTCTTGGCAGCTCTCTCGACGGTGAGCTCGTCAGGCGTCGAATGCGAACCATGGGCTACGGTCTTCTCGTCTTGTCGTTCTCAGGTATAGTCTCTGGCAGCGGCAGGAAAGATGGGCGCCCAGAGCCGCCCTCGCTGTGATCTTATATAGTTCCTTTCTGACCTCGTGCCAATTCCCCCGGTAGTTGTTATTAAAATCAAGACTCTGGTGGCTGAGGTCGCTCCGGGCCTTGTCTCAGCCCCCTCTCTCACGAGCATCCATGCACCCTTGTCTGGAGCATGGGGTTGAACGTTGCAGAGGTTTAGCCGGGTCAGCTCAGGCGATGGGTCCAGGAGGCAACGTTGCATTACATTGGGTGACCAAGTGCTGGTGAAGTCGTGGAGCCTGCCGAAAGAGCTTTGGAACTGGCATGGGGACAAAATGTAAGTTTTTACTTACCGAGTTCGTTCCCCCCAATTCATATACTTCCTAAGGCGGTGTCAGGCACATTATTTCATTATTGGCAGTCTAAAAAATGGTAATGCTAAACCATTTATGTTTCTGTAAGGCCAATATGGCAGAATAAGATATGACATTATTTTACAAAAATGTTATACATTTGAAAATCGAAAGAACTACAAGTTATTACCCCAAAGTCAGTTTCAGTTAATTTAAAACTTCCACACTTTATATTACATGGAATGTGATACATTACGTTTGCAATATTTAGGTACACTAAAATTTTATTTACGTCTGGTGTCATGTTGTTCTGGATTGCCAGAATATAAAAATATTTGATCCCATGTTATACTATTATGCTCATCCTATTATAGTTTTTGTATCATTGTACGGTTGTGTTTACATATATTGTGTGAGATTTCTTTATCTACTACTAGCTTGATGGTTACTAATTAATAACAGACATCTCAAAAAAGGTTTTTTCAATAGTTTACATGAACAAGTTAACCCTAATATTTAACGAATTTTAATACTTTACTACTGCTAAATGTCTTGTGCCGGCTTCTTAACTTAGTTAGCCGCCTGTATTTTTTTCGTGTTGGTTCAACAGGATAGGGAAGGTATTGCTCGACTCCGCTTTGAAACTATTACCCCCTTAGAAAATGAAAATGTATTTGTTAATGCCGGTGTCAAACGTTAGGTTGTGAGTGTAGGAAGAGCGCTCTTAAAGAACACAACAGTTGACAATAGCTCCATGATCTCATGTCAGTCTTGAGAATTTAAGTATGTATTATAAAATGTTATATATCTTCATGAGTCTTTACCTTGTATAATGTGGTGTTATATTACATAGTTATACGTAAGTCACACTGATATTTACAGACAAGTATTTGAAAAATCTGTTTATATACATTTATCAGGTTATCCTATTTTAATAGTTGTATGAACAGAAAATACTTATATTATTGGGACCTTGACTTCGATTATGGCGATTCTCGCCGCACTGCTTGTGAACCGCCGTCTGAGCGCATTCTAATGCGCGATTGCAGTACTGTAGTAAGCTGAATACATAACTGCTGCACTGTACAGTTATTTTCTCTGCGCTGATGTGCCTGCCATTGCAACATTGTTCTCAGTGCTTTTAACTCTGCCATCTAGGTAGCGCTGTGTTACACAATTTGCTGTCGTTCTGAAAACTTTACGCGTGCGCCCTTCCGGAATTTTGCACTGTGCTACCATGAAAAATGTCTCTGCGTAGCACTTGTGAAAGATATCTAATACTTTATTTTATATAATATGTTCGTCTAAATTAATCTCTTGGGCACCTTGAATTGCCTGTGTGTGCACACGCTTAATACCTTCTATTTATCTTTGAGTTTAGTTACGCATGTACCAAGAAAACATGGAATTTTAGTTGCTTTCTGGATTGCAAAGTGGGAGAGTCCACGGCTATCACTAAGCCGCCTGCCTTTGTGTAGGACTGCCTACAATTTTTATGGCTGTACCGTTTGTGCTATATTATTCATAGTATTGTGATTTTTATGAGCTTGTAGTATATAGCTGCTAACGCTATCATTAGAGTGATAATAGTCGAAAAGCTGATTTAATTATTGTAATCTAGTTAAACAATACCTGCTTTTAAAGTGAAGTAATTAGTTTCAAATTTGCTTATCTATGGTGCAAAAATATTGACGATATTGGAGTCAACCAAGTAAAGAAGGCAAAATATCCTGTTTGCACTACATTATTAAACAATTTCACCTTACCCACCCTTGACTACGATCGCTGTCTCCTCGCTCGTACACTGCAGCTGTAACAAAAGTGTGGGGTACACACATTGCACTCAATGAACACAGGCTTTTATAACTCTTTAATTGGAAGAACAATATTTCACTCGTGATATCGCCGTGTGTTATCGCCAGATTTCCGCGCCAGCGATTGTGTCCTGTTGCATTTGAACGAGGCAGTCACTTCTCCAGCAGAAATTGTGATGTTATCTTCAGCGGTGGGTTGGTGCGAAATGGCAGCTTGCTTGTTGTGACAATGCAGACCCTTGTCTTGCTGCCAGCCGGTATGGGCTGTTGAAAGGAAGTATCAGTGGATGCTGACACTATGTGGCATGTGATCAACAGTAGCAACCTCATACTCGTCTTTTCCATTGTGGAGTCACGTTACCTGTAACATACATGATAATAATAATGCCTTGTATTAGCAATTTTGATGTTTATGGTATTATCTGTGTCAATCTTTGCTAACCCTCGTGTCCTAATTTCAATTGCAATTGTCTATGGGCCCAATATATCATGGATCCAGTACGGGCCATGATATTTGAAGGTGAGAAGCTTCTGTCTTGCATGGTTTTTCATCTATACAATACTTTTAATTCATTCTGTAAAAATTTTTTGTCAAAAGTTTCTTTTTGTTGTTTTTGAAATTCGAGTAGCCTGTTCACAGGCTTGGTGGAGTTGCTCACACCGGTCCACTGCATGCTGCGTAAACATATGGGCGACGACGTGACATGGCTGGAAATCCTCAATGCTGTGTAATAGAAAAAACTGGGACAGTTTTGTACGCATATTTATAGTGGCATTATAGTTTAAAACTATGTATTGGACGTATTTGTCTCAATGTGCCTGGTCTTCATTGGCGCATGCTGGGTTATATGCTGTCGTTTGCAATTTCTTTATTTGTAACTTTCGTAATAACTCAGCGATAAGCTCATTGTTGAAGGATGTGTCCCAATTACTTAAAATGGATTTAGGACACCCGTAACGTCGAATAACATCCTTGATAAAATTTGCACAAGTTTTAGCGTCTATTTTTTTTACCGATTTTGCTATCGCATACCACGTGAAAAACTCTGTCATCACTAGGATGTATTTATTTCCGAATGCCGCTGTTTGTAGTGGGCCTTTGGCATCAAGACCCCAAGAATGGAATAATGGAGGGGTTTTGATGGGGGTCATAAGGCCTATGGGGTTTCTGGTTACTGTGTTTGACCTTCTGGCAAGTAGGGCAGGTTTTGATATAGTTCTTAACGTTGTTGGCCATTGTGTACCAATGGTATTGGTTTTTAATTTTCTGTAACGGTTTAAACTACCCGAAATACCCTCCGCCTAATAACGCGTCATGATGGGCCGTAATAATTTCTGGTACGTAGTACTATGGTACTATAGTTAAACGTTTTTCCTATCGGGAGTGTGAAATTTTTAATATATTTCGCAGTTTCTGGTGATGCTATACCACCTTGTTAATCGTATATATTTTGAATTTGCGTTTTCTGGATCTGTGCGGACGGTTTTGAGTTGTGTGATGTGAGGGTCATTGGCGTATCCTGCTAAAAATGGTGATGATTGTACGTGTGTAATGGGTGCCAGGAATAAGTGTGTGTCATCTTCGACCTTGATATATTCCTGGTCGTGAATGTAAAAGGGGTGGTATTGCGGTTGGAATTCTTTATAGAAATGATAATTTTGTATTTTAAATGGGGGTCAATACAAGTTGATTAAATTTTATTTAAATGTCCTTCCATCATGATTTCAATGTTTACTTGATATATGGCTGTAGTGATTTTAGCAATTGCTTCTAGGGGTAAATATTCCTGGTTTATGATTATCATCTTGCTATGCTGGCTTTGTCGGTTGTAGTGATCTCTGGTGTGATTACGTTTTTCATCTCATGCCAATTATTGGTGACGTATTTAGCTATATTGTTTTTGACTTTATTGTCGTTCTGTGGATTTTGTAACAGTGTTTCCGCAACAGTTAGTGTATACTTGTTTTATGGGGTAATATAGATTCTCTACTAGAATGTATGTTAACTCAACCTTACCCATTGTAGGAATTCAACTCATGGTGTCCTAATGTGTTTAACTTCCCTTTAACAATCTTTTGTTCAAATTCGTACTCAGCGCTATTGCTAATTTTTGGATTTGGACATTGTGTTCGGCCATTGTCTTTAAGTACCGAAGGCTGGCGTGTTATGTCTCGATTGTGAATTTGGCCCATATAAATTTTCTTTGAAGTATATGATAAAGTATTTAATGGCGAATAGCTCACATTCAGTCGCTGATAATTTCTTTTCATTCAATGAGAGTTTTTTCAATTTGAATGCGATAATACTGCGGTCTTCGCTGCCTGGTATTTCTTGCATAAGCACGGCGCCCATTGCTGTCTGAATCGCGTCGTATGCTAGTATTGTATGTCGGTTCTCCTGAAATTTTGCTCGTGTGGGTGGCTTTAGTTGGTCGGTTTTAAGACCGGACACACTTCTTATTCCGACAACATGTGTTGGCAGTTTATAGACTGCCAGCCTGGGTCATCATTCATTTTGTAGTGTTGTTTACTCAACGTCAACAAAGCATAAAACTGCATTTTAAACTATTGTCGAGAAGTAAGAAAAAAATGTTTGAGCATGGTGTGTTATCAACAAAAACTGTCCCAGTGCCAAGGAAAAAAAAAATTAGGACTTTTTCAATAAAGGCAGGTTTTTCTTACATTTTTTCATATAAAGTGTTAAATGTTTACAAAAAACATAACATTTCCCAAATTATAAACTTTTGTGCGTGTGTGCGTGCAAGTGGGCATGTGCCATTTGTCCTAAAATCATTTGTCCTAAACAGCATAATAATGATATAGATGTCATTTATCCTAAAATTGTTTATCCTTAAAAGTAGGACATATGACTTAAGGACAAACTACTTTTGGAAAACTCAGTTTAGGGCAAATGACTTTAGGCCAAATGACTGTTCTTTGGTGTAAAAAATTTTTAGGACAAACAACTTTAGTACAAATGACTTTAGGACAAACGACTTGAGAACCAAAAAATGTTTGAAATAGTTAATATATAGAAATCAATTCTAGGACAAACAATTCGAGACTAAATGCCTTTCGACACAGTCAACTTTGGGAAGAAATTAAGTTCATTTATCCTGATATCGTTTGTCCTAAAGTTTTTGTCATAAAGTTTTGTCATAAAGCATTCTAAAATCTTTTGTACTATTATGGTGTAAGTAATTCTTAAGGTAATGAAGTTCTTTTCCCGCTTAGGATAATCAATTTAGTGATAAAAGTCGTTTACTTCCTATTTACTCGTAAATCTATCAATTTCTGTTTGCTTATGATAAATAGCACTATTGTAACATCTTCCAGCTCCCACGTACTATGTAGTTTTATTTCCCATCATTCTGCTTATGACAGTTATCAAATATACTGTAGCAATCCCGTCAATAAGGATATTATTATTTTGAAATGAAATTCCCGATAGAAGTGACACAAAATATATAACCAAACATGTAATATGTATCTTTTGCATTCAATCTAATTCAGTTGGAGCTTCAGAGTACATTTGTGCAGTCTAGAAATCTCGAGACCTCATTATATCGGTGTGGCAGGAATTTGTCACATCTCGGGCAGTAACATATAGGTGTCAATAAGCACAAATCAAAAGTGATTCACACGGAGAAGTATTTAAGGAGGGGTGCGTTTGCTGCTCTGTATCTGCAACCAGGATGAGACAGCGGTACTTACAATGCACGAGTGAGAGAACAATGATAATAATTCCTATTTAATTTAATTTTGGAAAACACACAAATTAGTAGTTCCGAAAGACAATAATATTATTCAAAATTAGTTATTTGTACTTACATTGGTAGTACATATTATGCCTTTCGTTGCAACCTTAGTGCAAAATATGCTTGTAACGTAGGTTGATCCCTTACTTAAAGCACTGAACGTATGAACAAGTTTAACGATGCTCGTAGCACACTTATCACATAGAAATGTCTTAAGAACAAATATTTTTTGTAACCTTGTATTTTTATTTCTGAGCATTGCTGCTGTCATCATGGTATTTCAGGTATAAATGTGGAGCCGAGCGCTCGGACTGACCTATCTTTAAGGTCAGCTCGAAGAATGGGTGAGTTGAGATGAGAGTGGCGCAATGATGAAATGATGGCAAAAGCAATACTGTGAAAAAGTCCTTCCTGGAAGTCAGCGAATAGTCGTCATTATGTATTCATACTTGTAAAAAAGTGCTTTTTTTTTTGTTGAAATATATTTAACTGCATTTATAATATGCATGTACTTACTGGCTTATTTGCTATGTCTGAAGTATTCCTTAAATTGAAATTACCTGTAAACAGTTTAAACCAGACGATAATTATTTTTGTCTAGGTATATCTTTCTGCGCATTTCTCAAAAAAATTATTTAAAAAAAAACCTAACAGTCCCCAGAAATCGCCTAGTTACTTTACAAGTGGATGATTGGAGCCAGGAATCGAACTCATATCCTTCAGAATGCAAGTTTGCTCTATTAGTTCAATGTTGTTTTACATGGCAAGAAACTGATACAGATATTTCTAGCAGATTAATATGACCTATGAAGACGAGCATTATTACATGAATTCATAGAACATGTACCTTTAGTATTTCATTCAAAAATATTGAGTTATTAAATTTTTCTTAAGACAACCAAAAATTTAATAAAATCCACTCAGTATATTTTATAGCCCAAAAACGGGTTTTTTCAAAATGGCTTCTAACACTATTTTAATTCCCCTGGAATTACATCTTTAATTTTGATTATTATGCGTAAACAATTTAAAATAAACACTTGCGAGCCTTTCAACACTTTGCAACGCCGTTACATAAAACTTATATTGTAGCCACAGCTGCACGCATTTGTGTACGTTAAATACTTGAGAGAGGTGTACTGGTTTTCAGTGTAACAGGAATCCCGAGCAGCACCTTAGCCCTTTCAGCTGCCAGAGTAGGGCGTCGAACTTTCAGATACGGTAACAGCTACTAATGACCTACACTTTGAAACATGATTACAACAGAGTATAAGTTTGTACGCATTCCAGTTCTCACATAGACCACATTAGTAGCTTTTTATGGTACGGAGGAGGTTCCTGTACTAGAAAGCCGAAAATGTGATAAACTTGTGTATATTTATAATAATTATTGTTTCATAACGTCCTCGGAATAAAGTTTATGCGAAATACAGAGAACGTGAGTGCAGAAGTGGAACAGTTTTTTCCAAGAACAACGAAGTAATACTGAAAACAGTGAAGTCTAGTAGTAGGGCCGAGAGGATCCTAGATCAGTTTTGATTAATTGGATTATCAATCTGATATCGGATTGATTGATCTGATTGTTATTAATCAGATCTAAATCCGATCAAATTTTTTATTGGATTTTAATCTGATAAAATAATTTTGATTGATCGATCCAATTACTTTAATTGAATAAATTAATTTTTTATTTTATTTTTTAATTTTTTTTGAATTGATGTGTGTATTGTTTAGTGTAAGAGAGTGCTAAGGAACATAATTTTATTTATTTATTTAATTTTTGGAGAGCAGTATGGTAGGTTCTCACTCTCTGAAGTCTGGCGTTGTACTGAGGTGTGATGTGTTTGGGAAGGCGTATATATGTGTAGAGGCTCTTAATTTTTTGGAGAGCGCCATGTTATGTCCTCACTCTCGGGTGTCTGTCATTGTACTGAGGTGTGATATGTTGTGTAAGGGGTGTATAAAGGTACTGTGTAAAATTAATTTTTTTATGTTATTGAGTTCCTTCCGTTTTATCAGGCGACTGAGGGCTGTCACGTTTGCTTTGACCGTTGTCTGGCGGTCGATAGACATTATGGCATATTAGTAAATACGTAATGAATGAAACAAAAAGAGAGATGAATACAATTTCCTGTATGCTAGTATTATAATTTACATGAAGGACTCGTTAAATCGGAAATTTGAAATGAATTAGAGAATCTAGATATCCTAGTGTCATGAATAAATCAAGTAACGAGTTACAGGTACAATTTCCCTATTAATATACATAATATAAGACATAATAAATTACACGACTTTAATAAAATGGCAGTCTTCTTAAACACATTAACAAGGGATTTGAAAACACATACCTTACGGTGGGAAATGATTTTAATATATGTCAGTTTGATCGGGAGGTTCTGTAGGAATGACGTCTCAGTATACGATTTGCGGAGACTTATAAGCTGTGTGTCGGGAGGGATGTTGAATGTAAGCGACTCAGTTCTATATACACGAAAAGTGAGAAACATTTAGGCGAAATAGGTATTGAAAAGAGAGGTGAATACGACTTACGTCCAAATATACAAAACTATGTGACAAATGGATGAAAATAATGTTTACGATGCATGTTCTAGATGAAATATTTCCCTAGAGTTATCTGAGCTTACCTCCGCCAGCAGTCCTGCTGTAATATCCTAACTTAATGTCCAAAATTAAATGAGATTTACGCAAACACTAACAAAGTGATTAACAAAGCTAAAAAGTATCATGTTTCCCTACCAAGCTAGGTGTTATAAATTTAACCACCTCATCAGCTCTCAACACAAAAATTTACAAATCAATAAAAAAAAATTTTGTTTACGAATTCACCGGTTCATATGAAGTCTAACTAAATATTTCACTAGAAATAAAATAAAAAAAACGAACACGTACTGAAAAAACTTACCCCATTTCCAAGATTAAAAATTAAATAATTAACTTTTAACTATAAATAAAACTTTTGTTGAAGCTCCAGACAATTGACAAAGAAAAGCGATGAAATAAATTATATTTTACTTGTAAAAAAAGAAAATAAATAGAATACATAAACGCACTACATCGGTCCGTACAATTTCGTTTAAGTCTCACGAGATCAGTTTCGGAAATTCACATGTAAAAAATCATAACCGAATGAAAAATAGCACGGATTATTTTTTTAAATTATATATGCACGCAAACCTCCAAATGAAGTAAATGATTTCCACACTATTTATACGCGTTGTCAATTATACCTACAATAAAACGTTTCACATGAAAAATAATCATGCAAAATGTCTTAACGGAAACAAAGTTTATGGGTTCGAATAATTTTAACATAACTCTCATTGAAAACTTATTGTACTAAAAGTTTATTGGATTCCGTTAGTTAACACTTGTACAGAAATTCACACAGTAATCAACAATTATTTTAAAAAGAAATTTTTAGCAAAGGTTAAATATTTTCCGTTGTATTGTACGAATATTAGAAGCGAGGTTTGAATCCCAGCCAGATAGTTGAAGAAAGGGCTTAACGAGAGTTGCAACTAGAAGTCAAGCGTACGGTAGGTTGGCCGATAGTGAAGTCCAGATACCCTCCATCATCGGATGAGATGTCAGGAGCTTGCCGAACACGTGTGTTGAAGTCGTAGTTCTTAGAGCAGAGTCAGGTAACCATGTATACAGTCCGAGGATTGACGATAAATTAAAATGGTGATTCTGGACAGCAGTTGGAAGTAGCTCTGTGGTTGAAAAGATCCTCTTACACCGCTATGCGTTCCCTCCATCGCTCCCACCCCTACCACCAAAGCGTTTCTTCGTCCAGCTTGGACCCGTGTCTACCTCTCTCCATCAGGCCGCGAATGTTGAACTCTCCCAGAGCAATGACCTGGCCAGAAAACTGTTTGCCGTATTCTTCAACCCCAGACAATAGCTTGTTTAACTATTTGCTTCCAGCTAAATAAAATTTAACATGTCCCTCTCAAAAAAAATAATATTATTTCATCGGCAGTAAAAATTATGTTCCAAATGTCTTTAATCCACTAAATTTAATGAAAATATAAGATGTTTTAAGAAAAAAATTTTAAGTTTATTCCAATAAGAAATTTACTTTTATACTTTATCCCATTTTCTAGCAAGCTTCAAATAAATTTTTATATCCCATAGCATTCTAATCTTAGAAAAGTAATCCAGGAAACTACAACCAAGTATAATTTTGTTCAAGAAATATTTTCACTAAGTAAATTTTAATGTTTTTTCAATGAATGTCATTTTCAAAACACACATAATTCAATTTACTAAAATTTCTGCGATACACAAGTCAAACATTTTAAGTATGGAAAACGTTTATAGGTTATTCAAATATTTATGTGCAGCAGAGAAAAGCCGCATTTTGCACATTAAATGTTTTTCCATAGCAAAGTTCCCATACAAGAATTTTTTAGCCATCAAATATGGCAGAAATACGTATATTTGAACAAATATAAACTTATTTTTATTTGAAAATACTACTTTTTGATGTAATATTAATGAAATTCCACGAATCCAGCCTAAAATTATTTCTATCAGAGCGGGAATATGTCAAATTCAATGTTATTTCAGCAAATTTTTTAAAAGCCCCAAATTTAAGCAAATTTAAAGGAAAACTGGCCATTTTGAATCTATATATTATATGAGGAGGAATAAATTAATTTGTTTTCAGTGTTAACTCATCAGCTGCCAAGGCCACATCGTGCGCGTGCGTGTGCATTGCATTAGTAGTCCGCAGTACAGATAATTAGGTGTTTGCATTAATCTGAGAATGATGCCTTGTGTCCACAATGTCTAGAACAACGCAAGGTGTCCACAGCGACTACAACGATGCTAGGCGTCCTCACCACCGAGAACGACACCAGTGTCCACAACAGCATCGAGAGTTACATCAATCATCTACGGGGATTACTTCTCTCTGCGGTATCTCGCAACAGGTATAATGCACAAATGACGTTGCTGTGATAATTGTGATGAGAAGTGCGTAGAAGTACTCAATGCGATTTTAGCTTATATTGTATGTCACGAAGATTGGAACAACTAATAGAAGCTAGGATTATTCCCGATGGACGATTCAGGGGTTGACTAAATGGATTCCGAGGCGACCACTGAGATATATTCAAATGTTTGGATAGTTTCTGTACATACTGTAAAACTTGAGAGTGTTCAGTATGAAATAATGTGATAATGATGTGCTATGCGCAATGATTTGAAAATTATCAAGACAAGTCTTTTGTACTTAAAGAACTTGCCATTTCATATGCGACTGATGCTAATGACACAAAAGTATTAAGTTTTAAATCTCGCTTGCCTTGGTTTGTTTTAAATCCAGAAATCAAAATAATGTTTCACCATCAAACTTACGAAATACACTATTGAAAATGGGATTTTGGTGATATAGCTTACGAAGATCGTTTCCAGCACATGAACGATTCACTCCTCCTATATTTGTACTTGGCAAAATGCAGAAGGAAATTTTAACAAGTATAAACAATGCAGAAGTCGTAAACATCTGAAGATATCACGACTGTTCGAGTATTAATTAGATACTAAATGCTATAACACTAAATTGTAAGAAAAAAATGTTTTCTTCACAATGCAAAAGGGAAGCTTTAAGAGAGTATTCATATCAACATCCTGCGTACATGTAAATGTAATAATTTCCAAAAATTGTTTGTTACAGGTTTTTTACCTGTGTAAAAGTTTTAAATGGAGAAATTCAACCCAGAGCAGATGTACGAGAGTGTTACTCCTGGCTACAAGAAAGTGTGGTTCAAGTCTCTAAACAACATGTACTCCCATTTCCAGATGTGCAACGGAGATGAACATTGGAACTTTACACACAGTTTCGCATGAAGTACATATAAAGAACAACTATTGTGTTATGAGCAAGATGGCTGCTCGGTTTTTAACATGCGACCTGCCTTGTTCTTCTAGGGATCTATGTTTTAAAACTGGAAGTGAACAAATAACCAAAGAACCAGGATCCAAACAAATAAAATGTAAATTAAGTAGAGAGTTCTACGACAGTCCTACCTTGTCGACTGAATCATGTAATAACAAACATTCCATCATGCAAATAAAAGGTAGTAACCGAATTAAAATATCACCTTGTGGAATGTGGGACTGTGAAGTTTGGCAGAGCAATGTTTGTGTCTGTAAATTCAATTTAACCAAGATGTCACTAAACAAGTAGTATTATCCCAAACTGGAAGAAAATGTAACTATAAAAAGAAACAACCGTACACCAGAGCTTCAGTTACGATGGAGAGGTTTTACCCGTTGCTTCATTACGCCAGTGTTACTGCGGGTAGAGGTGAATATGGTTTCAAAATGAAGAAGAAGCTAGTCCACTACAGATTCAGATGAGAAATGGAGAAGAACATTGGTATTTCTGTTTAATAAGTTCTGATTATACTTTAATGTTTTCGACGTTTGTTTTGGGCAAAGATTTTGTCCTTTGTATAATTTGCATCCTGACAAAAAGTTACCTTGCAGTGAGAACCAACTAACGTTTGAAGCTCAAGCAGGACACATCACAAAACATACATCATTCAAGTAAATGAAATGTAACATGCAGAATGAATGTTGTTGTTCTATTCCTACAGTATGGTGTGAACAATGTAACAAGAAGAAACATTTTACGTACATAGGAAACCAAGAATTAACTACTCAATGTGTCATGTGAGATTGTAAAGTGTGGCTAAGTAAGGACACTTAAATTATGTCACAACAGCTATGTAGTGGAGATTGTTTAGTATTAAATCGTCAGTTATGGCCAGCATCTTGAAGCCTACAAACGTATATGAGGTTCTGCAAATAGGATACAGCAGAGTTTTCTTTAAGCTGTATAATGGTATTTTACAAGTTCAAGTATACAACGATATAGAACATTGGTACTATACTTTCGAAAGTATCCTCAGCACTTGCTTTGATGAAGGTATATCATGCAATGATTGTGCTGTGAGGTATCTCCACCGCAACAATGAACTGCCATATACGTTAGAAGAATTGATGATAGTCAGAATTATCCAGGAGCTTGAAGAGGAACGGGGAAACGGAGTAATCGTCTAAAACTCTCCAGACCTCATCAGGGAATTACAGTCCATTGGAAGGAGACCTGCGATGGAGACATCCACAACTTTATTTTTGGACAAGGAGGTTTAGTATTCCCGTCAATGTGAAACATTAATGCGTGTCAATTGGCTAATTCAGAATCATGTTCTTGCAGATTTGTAAGTATGTATTTAATGAAAAAGGTTTGTATTATTTAATTTATAGCATAGCATATTCACATGTTGTTAAGGAAATGTGCGATTGGGCTGAATCTTTGTCAGCACGTAATAAGCCATGTAGTTTTGATTCCAGTTTAACTAACTGCAACAGTTCGAAATATCTTGTAAATCACTGTAGACCATACAGAGTAGATCGTAAACTTCAGCTTAAGGGCGAACATGTTGTAACAATATTTTGTGAGGAAGGACAATGTTTGAACCATCTTATCTTTACAGGACATAATGTTTTGCCGTATCAGTATTTCCAAGAATGTGATAATGATATTCATATTTTATATCATCATCGCAAAATGTTTGGCTACATATCGTGTACTGGGTGTGTTTCTTCAAGATATGTGCATCGAGCTATAAAATTAGCAAAAATAAATTTTAGTCCTCAATCACTGCTAAACTCTAAATGTTAGAGAATGATTTTTTCAGTATACATATATTGTTCCTTACTAATTGTTCTCAGTTGAGTATTGGATTGCAAATGAGTAACATGTATTTTAATCCTGGAAACCATCACGTAACTGTTAAACAAGGAAAATCTAATATAACTTACGCACTATGGTGTAACAGTCTTCTCTGTGAGTTTACGGAAACTTGCAGCAGTGTCTTTCATTTTAAAGTGATTTATTTTCCACTAGGAAACAAAGAGAGTCATGAATTGATTCAAGGCAGTGATACGACCAAATTTCCTGTGTTTTACATGACTGCAACAACACCTCTTTCATCTAGTATTGAAGATGTTGACTTGCATTATATCGAAGCATATCCAAACTTAGTTGAAAGTGTCATTTTACATTCCCCTAAATGTAAATACGTTCGTGTTCAAACAGACAGGATAAAACCAGGGCTTAAGAAATGTTTCGTCCTTGAAAGTAGAGTTTAAGAAGTGAACTTATATCCACTATTAAGAAAGTGTTTGAAAACATTGTTTACGGAAGTTGCTTATAGAGTATAACTTGTCTTTGAAATGTTTGCGAATTTTTTTTACACCTTGTGTATCTATGTTTAGATAAATTTTAAAAAATGTTGTATATATTTTGTAACATACTATAGCAAAAGAAAAAATGTACTCATGTTATGATTTGGAAGTTGTGTTTGGATAAATTAAAAATTGTGTGTATAGTTTTTTTGTAACAACCTGTACTTAGTTATTTGATGGTGTGTGTATATATTTGAAACAATTGTTTAATATGTTCTAGGTTTTGGAACAACCTGTACTGACTTGTGTCAAAATGATTTGCTAATTTGTGAAACAAACTGTATTTGTATATATTTGAAAGAATTTGTCAATACATTTATATTTTAAAATGAATTTATTTGGAAAGTTTATTTTCCCTCACCTCTTCAAAACAATGAAAAGAAATTAATAAAAGTGTTGTAATGAATTAAATTATGTTTTATTTCTGTCAAACTATGTTCATTAACATGAATGAGTGTTATAATGAAAAAATCCATTAAAAAAAATCTAGTAACACACATATCTATTCATTTACCAAAATACTGGTTGAAATTTTTTTTTTCGCAATTATATATATATATATATATATAATTGTGAAAAATATAAATATATATATAATTGTGAAAAAATTGTTTTAATTTTGCAAATTTTGTTAATTTTACCTAAAACCATTTCAAATTATGTTAGTTCTTTGATTGATATAGATTTGAGGCGAATAGCAACATACAAATTTTGCAACAAAGGAGGGTGTCTGGTCTATAAATAGGGGGTCCTGCCTGCACATTCCCATTTGCTAATAAACCAGCATGGAGTATGGATCTCCTCTCCAGTGCCCATCCACTCTGTGAATCGGTCTCACCCCACCTCCGTACACTGGACCTGTTGTCGAGTGTTTGCAATGGTGATGGAGGCGTGAATCACTCGTGTTCGGGGAACCCGTCGCTTGCCTGGGTTTTGATGGCATCTTGCCCCCGGTGCTGTGGGGTCGAGGAACCTGCGGATAAGACCTTCAGCTTTGCTGCCACCCCAGTGCTCGCGTGGGATTCCAGGTCTCCGGCCGGACTCTCGGCTGCCTGAGAGGGGTTCAATCAACCCTTCACCTACATGAACTGGGTTTAGGTCTCGTTCGACAACTACCACCTTTAGTAGGAGACTTTACGTAAGTCATTCTGATTAACATTAAGGGTCTTTTTAATTATTTTTCGTTATTGGATTAAACATTTGTATGGTAAGTTTTCTTGAGTTTGTTTTTTTTGGTAATCATTAAAAACTTTTACAATTTGAATTATATTCAATAAACTTTCTTCGCAAATTGTTAATTTTTTTTACAATTTGAATGAAATTAATAAAACTTTTATGTGAATTTGTTAAAACATTTAGATTTTAAAATTGTGGGTGCTATGTCATATCTCAGGAACCATGCAACCAATTTGAATCAAACTTCGTATTCTGACTGTTCATAGTGTAAGGTCGTGACCTAACTAGACTAAACTTGGTAGTCTGAAAGTTTCTACAAGCATAAAATATACCAATTATAGCCTCTTTTGTCGGCAGTTTTCCAAGACGGCGAAACATAAATAATTGAAGCTTTTAAGTCAAATCTCAGAAAAGAAACCAATTCCCACCAAATTCGGCTCACACAAGTGGCCTTTAGTAGAGTGGCCATATAAATTGGCATGTATTAGCCCCCCCCCCCCCCCCCTCCTCATCCTCATCATGCTCCCCACTTAGAATTAGGGTAGGTTAGGAAAAAAAGTGGGTCAGACATTTACTTTTAAAATGGTGTAAATGTCAGTACCTGGGTGTTATTTTCTATATTTACTTAACCTTTTTAACTGTTTTTACCAAACCTTGAATGCATAAACAGTGCTAAAACATGTCCTCTCGGTGCACAATTTTCTAAGATAGGGCGAAATTAATCTTTTAAACTTTTATGTCACATCTGTGGAAATTATTAAACAACTCAATCCAAATTTTTAACACAAGCAGTACAATAATATGGGTTTTAAACAGACATCTTTAAAACACTTAATTCCAAAATGGCGGTCATATTAATATGCTAGGTGAAAACGCAATATCTACCATACAGTTTAATCATTTTTGACGAAACTTTGTACGCAGAAAGTATATATTGCAATTATCAAATAAGCCAACAAAACATGTAAAGCTTTCCTTTCCCGTATATATGCGTTACTTTATTCCCATCTCTTGGACAGCATAAAAGAGAAGAAGGTCAGTACAGATACTATATCGTAAGTAATAATGGGAATATTAAGAAATTTGGGACTTGTAGGACTTTAGAAGGTAAGGTTAACTTCGTATAAGTTGAAAAAAAAATTAAACCAACTGAAATGTAGATAACCTAATAAAAGGTAGGGGTGTCTTTTTGTTTTATGTTTGTATTTGGTTGATACATCATTCCCTGCCCAGGGACGGAGGATTTCCTCGACAGCGGTAATGTCTGGCCATGGGTGAGGGGCACATTACCGGAGTGGACATTCAGCTTGTAAGAATATGTACGAGGTCCTTGTTTGCAGATTACTCACGGCCGTTAAATTCCTACCATGAACCACTTGAGAGTTGTATGTGGCAGCGTGATAATTTGGCGCGAAAAAGTTCCTTGGGGGAGCACAGGTAAGTGACTTTACTTCCATGGCTTGAGGTGCAATGCGGAACTGGCATTAGGGTGACGATGGACCTGTGAAGATAGAAAGTGGGTGAAGCCAACTCCCTGACATTTGCTAGTGCGAAGCGCGTCATCCAGCAAGCAATATCTGCTTATCCACATGATGAACGGTGCCACGTTACAGCTTTGCGCCTTCCAATAATCGCAGCACATTGTATAGTTACTTCATGTTTCTTCATAGCAGAAGTCTAATTACTTTAAGTTATTCAGTCTGGAGAAGTCTAGCGATCTTGTATTTACTTTGTCAATTTATCTAGGTTAAAAAGTAGTTTTTTGCTATTCTCAAATAAGATAAAAATAATAATTACACTGACATTCACATCCAAATAGTATAGACTCTCACGAGTAATGACGTAGGCTTAGCACGAACCATGTTCCATTTAGTCTCTTTGCCAAAGGTGCATGTATTAACAAATGAACCACAAAATCTAAACATACACAGAAGTTATAACAGTAAACTTTAAAGCATTATTTTGAGTAAAAAATGCTATCTAAGAATTTCATCTCCATCAATTAATATGATTCAAATAGAAGTATGTACCTAAATAAGTAGTAATTATCTATGAAAAAAATTATGTGAATTTTATATGATTTTTTTTTTTGTTAATGGCTTATAGATGCAAGGAACCTCAAAAGGAAAACAATTTTTCGTAGTAGAACAGCATCAATTTCATTTTCACCATAGATTTAATATTTTTAAAGTAAACATCTGTCTGTTCTCCTTCCCTGAGATCGTGTGTATACACACACAGCAAAAACAACGGTAGTAAAGATGTGATGGTGAAACATACCATAAATATCAATGACATATTATTTTCTTCAGGTTACATTTAAAAGTTACACTGTGCACAATAGAAAACACAATAATGCCATCCAAAACACTTGCAGGCTATACATAATTAACTACATTTTACAATATTATTCTGTTACCATAGCATTTTACAAGGGACCATCCTACCTGCGCTTGATATGCGTTGCAACATGTCTTAATAAGTCATATTTTGAAGGGAAAAAAAAACCATTAAACGTGTATTCAACATGTTTTTACTAAGACAAGAAATCACCCTTCATAAAATATTTCTATAAATCTTTAAAGTTATCACGCTTGTTGGAAATACCATATTTGTGCACCTCAAAATAGGTAAATATGGCTTTTGCAGGATGCTATATCTGAAAACGTATTAACTGGGAGCATAAAACTTGACTATACAAATCTGCATTGGACCTTGCTAAAGACATTCCACAAATAAAATTATAGCGTCATCACTTAATGTCCCATAGGGAAACACCTTAAACTAAAACACTACATGCCAGTTAATTGTGTTGCATGTAGAGGTGAGCCTGCATTATATACGCCCATCAGAATCACCCTTTGGCGTTAGGCATATTTATTATCCGATTGACACACATTTTGCACAAAAACTCTTCAAAGTCTATGTTTAGATCAAGTTTGAAAATGATCAAATTAGGTTAAAATTTGAAAAATTAAAAAGTAACAATATTTTTTTATAGCAAAATTGAAATTTGGTACAAAAATACTTTGAGATAGTATCTTGGTTGGTACTGAAAATGGACCAAACCGGTCTTGTAGTTTCATAGATATAAAAGTTTAAAGTTTAAGAAAATCAGAAAATACCTTTATAAAAAGCATAATACAGGGAGTCTAAATAACCACAACTTTTGTTTGTAACAATAGCATGGCACGTAACAGGGCAAAATTTTCCTTCCTGACTGTCTCTGCCAACAGGGACTTTTACTATTCTACTTTTCCTGCGACAATATTTATCATATCTGCAGTGACAAGTTTAGAATTTTCAGTAGCAGAAACCATTTTCTTTCTGTAGTTTCTGAAAAGGTTGTTCCATCATTCAGACTTCTCCACAGTAATGTTTTGTATGGTCTAGAATCAAGTTTTTTTGTAGGAAACACTACTGTCGTCATCTGCAATCATTCCATCATGTTTGATGTTGTGTTCCTCCTTGCTTTGTGTGAACCTTTCACATATAATTTTAGATTCCATACTACTAGAACTGCCGTGGTAGTCCATGTAGCATGTATGGGGTTTAGGATATTCGCCAGCAGATGTTCGGGCTCAACTATATATTTCCTATATGCTGTGCACGGTAAAGTGAGCACTTTTTAATGCCGTATCATCAGATATAACCAATAAATTCATTTCATTGTGGTCTCAGACGTCTACTTTTGGAGGAAGTGAGATGTATACACTATGTTTATTGCTCATATGGCATTGTTTACATTAAAATATGGGGGAAGGATACAATTTGTCTCAAAGAAAGAAAATTAACTAGGACTTCAAAAGTGCTAATTTTACAGGGAACAGGCTATATACCGCAGTTCAAACAGAGCATTTAGCAATGCCATCTCCTTCAAGGGCATTTAAGGGGACTCCCTTGTAATACATAGTCTGTGGAATCAGTGTTTGCGCGTGTATGCATACCTCAGCTAATACATGTCCTGGGAATACAACGTTTTTACAAAGTAAATGTAGAAAACAATTATATACAGCAACAAATTTTTATTTTATCCTTAAGTATAGTTAAAGGCAAATTGAGTGGTGAGAATGGTTTAAAATATAATTTTTAGGGCTACCCTGTAGAGTTTACAGGGAGAAAATTACAAGACTGCATTTGCTTACAGCATCTATAATATTATCATATTGTCACAATTCTATTTTGCGAGAAATTCAGCTTCTCGGGAATGCATATAGCAGTCTTCAGAGGGCCCATCGCAATGCTTACTTATGGCCAGATGTGACCTTAAGGCAGTTAAAATAAATAGGGATTCCCCTTAAAGGAAGTGCTGTAAGGTATGCACTGTAGAATAGTAGATTTACAGAATTAGTCTCGCTTATCAATATCGCTCCCGGTATTATTTTCAAGGAACCTCCAAAATATTCGGATTTTCATCACAGACTTCTATTAATTTTACGAATGAATATAACAGAATACTAACTCTAAATGTTAGTTTCCAGAGTAATAAAATTAGTTTATAAAAGCCTAATTCAACTAACTACATTAGTTTTTTGTGGATTATATGAAAATCGAAGAAACACTAAGATGCACTGCTAGTTGTGTAGGGAAGTGAGTACTTATCAGAACAGAATAGGCTGACAAATAATTATTTAAAACATTATAATTTTATATACAAAAAAATGTAACAAACTTCAATAACAGTAAAATTGCATTCATTTAAAAGTATTTGGAAGAGTCAAGACTCAGACCCACAGACTGTAGGCTTGAAAGCGCTCTTCTAGTGAACGAGCTACCACACCTTACGGCTAACATGCGAGTGTTATAAGGTATTTAAATTTAAAAATATCTGTAACTAAATTTTGTTTTCTATTGTTTAAATGTTGTTCTGATTTAAATATCTTGTACTTACTTTCTATAATAACCAAGTAACTTGCCTCACAAAGCATTGGCTTAGATGCTGCTTTTCAATTACTGCGTCTACTGCTCTGTAGACTAAAAAAAAAATGCATAGGCCTATATTTTCCTGTAAACAATAAATTAAAACAGCCAAAAACCCGCAACTTTTTGCTCATTTTGGTGCAAAAAAAAGTACTAATATTAAAACACAAAGCTTAGTGTGCAATTAATAATGCCTGTTTATTCATGTGACTCGTAATCTCAGATGCTGTTAAAGCCTACCTTCCATGGGCGGGACCAAAGATGGCAGATAATACCTAGTCTTTATAGAGCCCTAATAAGATAAGCAGGCGATGCAGACTGAGATATATACGGTAACATCTACCAAACTTGGATTCTACTATAATGGATGGTACTAAATCACCACCACCTACCCTCTCCCTCACCAAATTGCCTTAAGCAAGCTATTCCCTAGCACTGTTTTCGTCGCATTATTTTTCTGACCCTCTTATTGACATTCACCAAAATATGCATGGACGAGCACACGCATGTTCACAGAACTACACATCTTTAACTAAATTGTGGAGTGCAATTAAAAAAGGCAGGCTAAGCAAATTTATCACAATTGCTAGACGATATTCCCTCGTCTATCTTAGGAAGGTTTTCAAGAACTTAGGTTCCGATCTGAAATATTTTTCAAGATAATGTTATGTTTTTAATATCAATCTCTGTATTTCTTTATTTAATGTAAGAACCCGATAAAATTATAATTTTCTATTAAAATATTATGGGACTGGCTTTCTTAGAAAGTATGTAAAGAAATATAAACATTTAAAAACATATTATTTATCATAAGCATGCTTATAAATCACTGTTAACAAAATAAAATAGTTGACGTTAATAGCATATTATCAGTGCCAAAGATATCATGTGCTCTTTACACTGAATAAAAAATAATTTCTACAAAATCGTATATAAGTAGATGATCTCTGTCTGTCCGTCCGTCCGTCTTTGATACCTTTAAGTCCCTAGAAGCTCAACAGAAGTTCTTCAAATTTTGCAGAGTGAATCCTCATGGTAAAATACAGGTCAAGTTTGAATTTCAGCAAGTTCAGATTGTGCAATCATTAACTTTTACCCTAAAAACTTATTTTTTAATTACTTTTACTTACATAGAGAATATTGCATAGATGGAATATTATTTTTGTTTATTTTGAATGTCTGACTTCAATGTTGAGTTAATTAAGTGGGACCACAGTGGCTCAGTGGACAGAGCGATTCCAAGTGGGATTTTAATGGCTCAGTGGATGGAACTATGTTAAGTGGGGCCACAGTGGCCAAGTTGATTGATACTCTGCATATCAAATGGGGCCTTGTAGCTCATTGGGTAGAGAGATTCCATGTGGGGCCTTAGTGGCTCTGTGGATAGAGCGATTTGAAGTGGGGTTCTACTGGCTCAATGGATAGAACCGTATTAAGTGGGGCTGCAGTGGCCAAATGGATAGAGAAATATAAAATGGGACTGCAGTCGTTTCAATGTTGAGTTAATTCCGCATCATTTCGTTATTACCTACATATATCTATGCAATATTTTTTCAGTCTTTGTATGATAACCAAATTTTGTAACATGGTAACTGTTCTAGCCCCTTTACCACACAAAAAAAAAAAAGGTCGCGGACTTGGTTTCTTAGTATGTATGTATATAAATGCTTAAGTTTTAAAATTCTGTTCAGTTTCATTATGTAAATGTATTACTATATTTTCATTAAACTTTGATCAGTAAGATACTAAAATTTTACAACATTTCTGAAATATAAACGAAACAGAGTATTTTTTCGTTTCCTTGTAATTATACTACACAGGCTACCATATATTATGATGGCAATACTAATAACTTTGTGATACTAATTATTATCAAGTCCTTAAGTTGTCAATCCTAAAGTCGTTCATCCTAAAGTTAGTTTTCCTAAAAATAGTTTGTTTTCAAGTCATTTAGTCTGGAACCGTTTGACCTAGAATCAATTTCTACATTTTAACAATGTCAAACATTCCTTTGTCCTAAAGTGGTTTGTCCTAAAGTCACTTGTGCTAAAACCGTTCGTCCTAAAGTAATTTGTCCTAAACTCTTGTTTTCTCAAAAGTAGTGTTTCCTTAAGTCGTTCGTCCTAATATTGGTATACACTTGAGAATTGTAGTTTGTCTTAAAGTCATTTGTCCTAAAATCACTTGTCCTATACTTTGTTTTCCAGAAGTCGTTCGTCTTCAAGTCATTTGCCCTACTTTTTAGGACAAACAATGTTTATCTGTCTTGTTTATTGTTTAGGACTAGCAACTTTTACTCCTTTAAATAAGCTCCTAGAAATACAGATTGTACTGTATTTTCAAACGCTATCTGATATTCTTTTTTCCATAGGAGTGGATTTGATTCTTTGATTAGGTCTGTGAGGGGTTCAGCTAGTTGGGCATAGTTCAGTATATACCTTTTTATGTATGATGTTTATCCCAAAACATCACGTAACTGTTTGAGGTTCTTTGGGGAGGGGGGGGGGCACCTGTTTAATAGCCTCAATATTATCGGGGTCTCTACGGACCCCTTCTGGTAAAATAAAGTGCCCTAATAGTTTAATTTCTTGTTGCCTGAAGTGACATTTCTTGCCATTAATTTTAACATTGTATTTACATTATCTGTTCATTACTTTTTTTATGTTCTCCAAATGTTCCTTAAAGCTATTTCCTATAGTATAAATGTAATTAATATAAGCTGCTGCTGTGTTCCAGCGGAGGGGCCCAAGCATAATGTCCACAAAATTTTGAAAATTATTTGGTCTTGTGGCCAATCCCATAGGCATACGGGCATACTTGTATAAACCTAAGCCATCCACCCTAAAAGGAGGGTTTTCTCTATCCTACTCCCTTACTGGGATACCATAAAAGCAGCTAAACATATCTATAGATGAAATATACTTGAGATTTTGGAGTGTATTAATTATATCTTCGGTTCTAGTGATAGGGTATTGAACCTTTTTGAGATGTTAGTTAAGTGGCCTAAAGTTCGTTAAAAATCTTATGGCGTCCTAGCGTTTCTTTATTACTATGCTTGGCACGATGTAAGGGATTCGGAAGGGGTGATTATTGGCGTGTCAAGCATCTGCTGGATCTGTTCTAGTACTTGTTCACGTAGTTGTGGGTTGGTTCTGTAAGGTCTGGTATGCATGGGTTGGTTGGTTGTTAATTCTAATTTAATCTCATAATCTTTTCTTTCTGCGAGTCATTTTGCTTGCGAAATGGTCACTGTAAATATCTTAGTACTTCATTTAATTGTTGTTTCATATGTGAGTGCAGTTTTTCATTTATGCTACTTGTAGCCGTAGTAACACTCAGGTTGTCCAAATATTCAGTTTTGTTAATATAGTATTCAATGCAATTATTTGTTTCATAATACAGTTAGTTTGTGTTTATTGGAATTTCAATGACTCTTTTGTTGTGACAGGAGTGTACGTACATTATATCTTTGGTGAGTACTGACACTATGTCATATCTCTTAATAAAATCTACTCCCAATGTAATGTCTAATTTTAAATTGCAATTAATAGGAAGTGTTGGTTGAAATTATACCCTGCTATATTAATGTTTAAATTGGTTGTATATTTTGGAAGGACATTGTCTGTCGTAGCACCCACTAATGTAAACTGTTCCATCACTGGTTGCCGGTTCTGTTTGTTGCAAGAGTTGTGGGTATACAGGAACGCAAGCATCCTGTGTCAAGCAGCGCATTATATGACCTGCCCGCAAGTCGGACAAGGATGCACGTCACTGACATTTGCATGCATGTTGCGTGGCAATCATCCTTGCCGGTGAGCGGGGCTTGTATGTTATTGTTTTGGAAAACGGATCTGTGGCTCAGTTTCTCCTTTTCATCATTGCCACTGTTTTCCTTGTTTATGTTATGGCATATATGTTGTATGTTGTTACTACTTGTTATCGGGATACATAATTTTACTTTCACTAACCCGAGACGTGTTTTGAACCTTTTAAATCTGTCATTTACATTTGTGTGGAAGTACTCTGTTTGATTTGGAAAAAGTGGGCATTCCCCGGCTTGATGACCCTGGTAAAAAAAACAACGCGCACGTCATGGCTGCCAGCAACTGTGGTCCGATAAAACCGCACATGCGCTGACGCCATGATCGTGCTAGCACGTGTATTCCGCTGGCCCGACCTCGGCTTTCCCCGCCGCTTTCATGCTGTCTACAGTCTTGGCTTTCACGGGTGCCGTGTTGTGGTGATGTGATGCAGTGTCCTTGTGTCTGGTGTCGGGATTCCCCTGTTTCTTCCGTGATCTGTGTTTTAGTTCGTTGAAGGTGATACCTGACGACCTAGTTTCTTTGGTATTGCATTTGGCAAACTTTTTTGTAATTTGAATTTTCTGTCCCTGAGAGTTTTGAAAATTTACTGGTCGTGAGTTGAATTTGCCAATTTCAGCATATGACCGCGTTGGTATTCTCTTACTAAACAGCACCTCACAACCATTGATAATTCGTATAACCTTCTCGTTGGGAGGTACGGGTCTTTGTACGTGGCTTTCCCGGCATGTTTTGCCCCTCGGCGGTCCTGAATTTTTGGTGCATCGCTTAAGGACCCTGCCTGACTGTTGCATACGTGGGAATGTTTTGCAGTACAATGTTTCTGCGGGTGTTGTGTTTTTGACCATTGTTGACCTTAAGGGGCCTGTCTGCCTGTTGTGGATGTGCGGGGAGTGGTTGTGGTATGTCTGTGTTCTGTAATGATCACTTCTCTGAGGCCTGTATGATTGTGTGTGACTCATTTCTTATGTGAATTAGCATAATGCCGTGAGTTGGGTGTTTGAAAAAAATGTTTGTGTGTGTGAGTCCTTTTGTAATGACGTGTCAGTGTTCTTTTTGGTCAATTCATATTGTAGGTTTGCTAATTGACTTTCCAACTTATTTATCTCTGTCTAAAGTGCGGTGTTTTCAGTGTATTTGTTGCGGCTCTCCACAAGTTGATTACAATTATGTATCCCTAACTACATATTTCAAATTCTGGTGCAGCTGCTCAAGTGTGTCATTCTGTAGTGGTGTTAGTTTATCTACAATGTGGGGTAATGAAGATCTCCAAATCAATTTTAGTAACTTGTCCTCCGGCAAGTTAGGTTTGCATTTATTTTTGTAAAATGTGCGATTCTCCACATGTGCTTTGGAGCTTTCTCCTGGTTTTTGTTTGGTGGTGTAAAGTAATTTGGTGTAATTTTCAATTTCATTGATAGATGCGAAAACTGACTTTAGTTTGGTGTCTACCTGCAGCCATGTTAACTCTCCTGTGTGAGTGCAATACAGGTTTTTGTATGCTCATTTAGCACTGCCTCGCAAGTAAAATATTATGCGCCTGCGTTTTTTGATTTCTGACAATCCATTTATTTCATTTGCTGAGTTGTAGGTGTCCAGAAATTCGTGAATGCCTTCGTAATTTTCCCCTGTAAATGTGGGAATTGATTCTGCAAACTTTATTTCTGAGGCGGCTGTTGTGTTTCAGGGGGTGGAGGTGATTGTGTGGTTTCATCCATGACATTTTCGTAGTGTTGTTCTGACTATTCAATGTTTGTGTAGTCGTGTGCTCTGGTATCAGTATTTTTGTTTGGAATTGAAATAACAAATGTCTCGGTTGTTTGGAGTGATTTTAATGGGCGTGGTCGGAGGTACCTGCTCGTTATTGTCTCATGTATTGTGTGTTTACTGATGTCAGAAAATTAATAATTACTAGCCGCGTCTTGTGTGGGTAAGGTTTGGTGGTATTCTGGTAATCTTGTGAGTTCTTTGGTGAGTTGCCTTTGTTTTTCCTGTAGTGCGCACTTAGTGTCGGTTAGATCAAGTGTGGCGTGTTTTATAATTTTCTTAATGGATTTAGCTGCGGAAATCTGTGGAATACACATGGCAACATAGTAGTGTAGTGTCATGTAATGTGTTTGTAGATTTCCTCTGTAGCATGTGTAATACAGCACTCAATAAAAAAGCAAGCTTTCTACAATCTACTATTTCCACATTTGCCACACCTTTGTGGAAATTTGCAACAAGTAAAAGTTAAAATATGGTCCGAAGAGTGGATCCGTGTTTTAAGCATGCATTAATTTATTTAAAGCAAAGCACATACACTATTCTACAGAATAAACTGAACTCCGGCCTGGCAGCTTTTCGCAATGCGGCAGTGCTTGCTCGTGTACTCTGGTGCGGCCGCGCTATTCTGCTGACTGATACAACATGCACCCTCGTGAATGAGTGCTTACAATTATTTTCAAAGGTTTACTTCTTCGGACATGTTGTCCTGGTCTATTCAAGGGAATTTAAACCCTGATGGCTGGTGGACGGCGCTACACTTCATTATGCGTATCTCTACTTTATTTTTACATTTTAAATTTAATTTTACTTTAAAGGGAAGTTGGGAGAGCCGAGTGCCTTCACTATTTGCTGTGACATCTCCTTAGGGAGCAGGCAATGCATTAACAAGAGGGAACAAGGGTAACTCAAAGGATAAGCACTCTGATACAAAATACTACTTTATTAATTGCTAAATTTACGCTCTCGCATCAAATAGTAATCTCAATCAACAATATAATTCCACAAACGATGAGCTACAATCAGCAGATATATCTCTACATTTAACGACTCAACAAAAGGGCGCTGATGCCCTTAAGCACTCTCAAATTAACGTAACATTAAATTAGGCAAACTCTGCCCACAGAGAGCTTAATGCCATCACAAATCCCGCACCCTATCATGCATTCAGGTGCCCTACCAGGGATTTAATAATTACCCTCTTTGCAGTTGCAGACTCTTGGCAGCTCTTTCGATGACGGGCTCCTCGGGCGTCGAAGGTGAACGACGGGCTGCGGTCCTCTCGTCTTGTCGATCTTGGGTATAGCCTCCGGCAGCGACAGGCAAGATGGCTGCCCAGAGCCTCCTTCGCTCTGAGCTTATATAGTTCCTTTCTGACCTCGCGCCAAATCCCCCGGTAGGTGTTATTAAAAACTAGGCTCTGGTAGCCGAGGTCGCTCCGCACCTTGCCTCAATGTGACACTGAGCTACCTTCGCAGTAGCTGGCCCCAGTAATATGAAATAATTACACTTCTAAAGAAGGTTACAAAAATTGTTTACAGCAGCACTTTACAAGTGTAATTGAAGTATGATACAGTGACACTCAGAGTTCCACATAATTATGAATAATTCACTCTCAGTATTTACAATACATATGCTGTGCTGTGCTTAAAAAGTATTTTATTCAAATGTATATTCTAAATTCTGTGCAGTAATAAATAATAGCTGTAGTACTATAACTCAGATCTACTAAACAAAAGAGAGGTCACATTTTCTTAGTTCATCATAGTAGGTATGTTTCCTTTATTATATTATAAAGCTCATTATGTTAATTTACCACAGATCAATGTGAGTGGTTTGTACTGTAAATAAACAAATATTTTGTGTCAAATAATATTGACTATTACTTAACACTGCTGACTCCAAATTTAATCTTGATGAAAATATAATGACCATCAATGTTTTTGGCTGTACAAATTAGAATAAAACAGTCGGTCCTATAGTATCCATAAAATTTCTACAGTATATTTTACTTTTGAAAGATGTGGATAAATTTCATGTGCGAATATAATTATTTCTTTTAGAAAATTATAATTATAGTTGCTAATATATGTGTGATATTAAAATTCCAATGTTGCAACAGGATCACATGATCGCAATGGAATGAGACTAGCAAAAATAATTTTATTTGCATTATGAACCCTTTTTTTTTTTTTAATTATGTAAAAAATATTGTTTTTTATACTTACTGAAAGAAAATCCACATTGCCTGAAAAGTTTATCTGTACCAGAAAAGTATTAAGACCTAAACTAGTGCCTTCGGTTGAATTTACTGCAAAATAAACAATGCTGTTTATTCTTTTTAGTGTAGTTATGTATAGACAAAATCCACAATTTTTATAGGAAAATTTTTCTAAAACAACAATATAAAATCTTGTCTTTGTGAACGGTTCAGTGTCATATTTTTTGAGCTGTGGCAGTATTAAACACATACTATATGTTGTATACCATTGAAGTAGCTTTACTATATGTAGTGACAGTGTGTCATGCAGTTATGTTTGTCATTTAGTTTGTATGTGGGACATTTTTTGCGTGTGGCAGTTCACAGGCAGATGTGCGGGACTTCCTGCTAACGCTGAACCTGAACAGGGATAACTACCAACTGGGGTCCACCAAAATATTTCTGCGGGAGTCTGAGAAGGTGAAGCTGGATTTCCGCCTGCACCAGCAGATCATGGCCAGTATTGTGACCATTCAGCGCTGGGCACGCTCAATCCTGGAGCGGCGCCGTTTCCTGCGGCTGCGTGACGCCGTCCTCACCGCACAGGTGGGGTCCTCTCAATCCCTCTTATAAGCTGTACATGTTAAACTGAGCACTAGAGAAAGCTGTGTTCAAGATTAATTTGTGTAAATATCATATATTATTCCACCTATGTAAAGTTAACATTGTCATTATCCTGATCACTGTATTCATGCATTGGTCAAGTGAAATTATGGAATTTAACACATTTTAAAATTATTATACACTTAAAAAATTCAGGTGTTGTATCAGTATTCACAAATGTTTACCTAACGCAATTAGGTAATTCAACATTGAGACATAGAACTACTTTCCATCCATCTTTACAAATTTCACTTGTCAAATGCCAGTCATTATGTCCAATTAAAATATATATGCAGTTAGTAGCAGTGACATTGAAGGTTGTTTCCAAAAGTGCTCAGGTAACCACAAACACCATATACAAACTCATTTTCTGCACTACGTGAGGCCATTACTGACAACAAGGACTGTTCTGATACCTTTATTTCCGATGCAAATTTCCAAGACCCCGATACCAGCACTGATTTCCAATACCACCACTGATACCAAAACTGATACTCTCTAATTCATACTTGTTGGATAGCATTTAGTTTAAAATTGAAATAGACCCATGTATTTATTTATGTCACATAATTTTTCATATATTATCAATGTGTTGTATTCCTGTCATTTAATCTGCATTTCACTATGGCTTCCCTCATATTACCCTTTGTAAAAGAAGTGTTAATATTCATGTTTCAGTGATTGTGATTAAATGCAGAGAGGTCTGCACACATTAAATTATACTGTAGCTAGGTGTTGGGGGTCACAGCTTTGTATGCTATTATTTATTATGCTACATACTGAAGAGTTTAAGGTAATGATTCGTGGTACAAGATAAATTGGTTTCCAAATCTTATTGTTATTTAACTGGAGACGTGCTAGTGTTGTTAACATGTTACCATTATATCTATGAAAAGGAATTTTCATCTGTGCAATGTTTACATATAAAAATTTTTACTGCGAGTTGAAAATTATGTTGAGCGCCAGTTACTAAAATTTTATGAATATATTTTGTAAATTACTATCATAATAAATATATTGTGGAACCAATTTGTTGTATTTTGTAAATGCATATACATATGTAGTGTGCTGTACATACTTTGGATCTTCGTTGAGAGGTTATGTATCGGTTCAGCAGAACAGTGTTTATAATCTCCGGTGTGGATTTCACTCCTGAATGCTAACCTACACTTTTGCACAGTCGTGTATTACTTATTACTATCCATCTGTATTATATACATATAATATGTAAATATGTGTGTGTGTGTGTGTGTGCGTGTGTGCGTGCGCGTGTGCGTGTGCGCGCGTGCGTGCGTGCGTGTGTGTTTTTTTCTATCAGGTAAGCAAAACTTTAAATATTGTTACAGTACTAATCTTTCTGGAAATCAGTATATTGCTTTAAATACATCTATTTGAATTAGTTATAAGACCATTTAAGGTTTTGGTCAATTCCGATTCTCAATTCAATTCCAAAATGTTTGTTTCGATTTTCAATTTTGGACTCAATTTGATTATCAACAAATGTTAAATACATTGCAACATATTGCATACAGTTTTACAGTTATACTTTACACATACCTTACACATACCTTACACGTGGCGACTACAATAATGAGAGCGAGAGAAAATAATTTTTCTGAGTTGAATTATCAAATCTAGTGGCATAAACTATTTCATCCAGTACTCTATGGAAGAAAGTTATAATTTTGTCATGTAGAAATGGCCCTGCTAGTTAAAACAAATTTTTGCCAGCATCATGTGATTTCAAGAATACTGCACATTTTCCGAAAAATTTTAATTTCAAGGATATACAGTAAACAGTAAGGCAAGTCGTGTTATAAGAATGTATAACAGTGAAACAAATTTTATACAAAGAACTACCATCGTCTTTAGTACACATTATCATGTACATATAAACATCAACTGTATGACATTTCCGCCATATTATTACTCCTCAATTGTCTCTCCTTTTCCCATTAACTTAACATAAGTAACAACATGACACTATAAAATTATCAATTAAAAAACTTCCACAATATAAATTTACCCACTTAACACGCTCCCTATAAATTTAACATAAACAATAAGGTACAACACCTTATCCTTAGACATCAATTTTGATCATGAACTTTTCTACTGGACTTCTATAACCACTTAATGTTACAGCTTTGATAAACACATCAACCAGCTGTCATTCCATAGGACAGTACACCAAACTCATTTGCTTGTTCACAAATTAACTTAAATCTAACATCGATATGCTGCGACCTTTTGAGTAAACTGTCATTATTGATCATTTTTATTGTACTTTGAGTGCCAACATTCAAGTTCACAGACATTACTTCACCTGTTAGCTCCTTATAAATTGTTTTCACAAACAATACTTCGTTCACACACTCACTGGTTGCAATAAACTCACTTTTAGCGGTACTCAGTGATACTACAGGTTGGCGTTTTGTGGGCCATGAACTTGTCCCTCCTGCATACATGATGATGTGTCCTGGCATGCTTCTTTGAGATATGTCACTGGCATAGTCCGCATCAGTGTAAGCATCAATCACTGTAGTGTTGTCTTGGAAGGTATACCAAAGTCCTAGGTTTTGTGTATTCTGTAGATATCTACAAATTCTTTTGACACTTTGGACATCTATTGTCTGGTTATTTGTTTTCCTTGAATCCATATTGACAGTGAGGTTATGTCTGGTCCTGTCCTATTGGACGAGTATAGCAGACCTCAAACTGCTTCTGTATATGGGAACTTATCACTCTTGGTTTGTTATCTTCTAGATTTGCGCTCACTGGAACAGCTGGGGATTTTATCAATTTTTAACAGTCCATGTTGTATAATTTCAGCAGCTTGGCAGTGTAAGATCGTTGATGAAGTCTGATGGATTCACTTGTATTTATTATTTAAATGCCAATGAAGTTTTCTGGGTTCTCAATTATTTTTACTTCAAATTCTGTCTGAAACTTTTCCAGAAGTTCATTCATTTGATTTCACCTTTTTGAGATCACTAGCCTATCATCGAGCCAAATTTCTAAGAACATATCACCTTCACTTTTCTTAAAGACTGATATGTCTGTAGTAAGTAGCAGCATTCCATGTTCCTTAAGGAAATCAACAAAACGTTTGTTCCAGGCACAAGGAGCCTGTTTCAGCCTATATGGGGATTTTTTAAAAAATTTAATTACAGATTTCATTTCATCTCCAAAGCCTTCAGGCAAGGACATAAAAAAATTTCGGTTTCCAGATTGCCACAAAGAAAAGTTGTTTTTATATCAAACTGTTTAAAAGACATTTTCTTACTTTTCCTATAATCAATGAGAAACCTCAATGTACGTATTCACTGATACCTCAGAGCTGAAAGTTTCATCAGTATCAAATCCTGTCTTTTGTTCGAACCCTCACAAAACAAGTCTGACTTGGTATCTATTGGAGTTCTTGACATAAAATACCCATCTACTAGAAAGCAAGTTTTGTTTCACTTTCACACTGGCTTCCTCCACATATTCAAAGATCTAGTTTTCTTCAGTAAAGATTTTTCTTCCTGAATGGCTATCAACCACATGTCCTTGTCTTCACCAGAAACAGCTTCTTGATATGTGAGCATGACATATTCCTGCAAGTATTGGGGTGTTCTCTTCTTTCGCTTTCTAAGTTCATGACCATCATCAGCTTCAAGAGTTCTATCAATTTCCTGGCTGTGGTCTTCAGTAAATTTTTCATTTTGCGTTGGGGCAAAGCCGGAAATGGTTGTTCATCCTCTTCCCAATCCAGATGCAGAGACAGTGACACCTTCTCACTTAGGGCAAGGGTTTCAGAGTTTTTTTCCCTCTCATTTGGATTTCCATCCTTTTTTAGGCTATCAGGTGTTAACTCAACAGTAACTGGTGCACTTCTCTTTAATTATTAGGTTGCTGTATGTAGATCCTCTCCCCATAATTCTTTCTCCATCCCAGAGTCAAAAAGGAGAGCTCTTGATTTTTCCAGCAATGTTCTGTTGAGTCTTTCCGTTTGTCCATTGAGTTGCGGAGTTGCCACAGGAGCACAGGCCACCATAATTCCCTTCTCACGGCACCAGTGAATATACTCTTCAGAATTATACTCGCCCCTATGTCGCAATGAACTTTGTGAACCCTTAGGTTCCACTATGACATTACTTCAAAAACATTAGATTTATTTTTTATCAAAGTCACCATTGCAAAATTAGTACAGTCATCTAAGAATGTGACAAAATATTTGAATCTATCCCATGTGGCGTCGAGAGATCCACACACATCCATGTGTATTATCTCCAATGGTCTTGTCCCTATCTCTTTCTTTCCCAAAGGGTTTCCTTAATTGTTTTGACCTTAAACAAGTCTCACTCTGGATTTCAGGTGCACAAGGTTTCAGGAGTTCTAATACATTTGATATATCTACTAGTCATGCTTTCAAAATTCAAATGTCCTAGCTTTTTGTGCCAATTATTAATAAAATTTGTTAGTTTGTATTCAGACAACAGTGTTTTTTCACAAGTCCTTTTTACATCGTACAGTCCAGCACTCTTAACCTGCAATCTTAATCCCACTTTTTGATAATTCTACTTTATTCTCAGTAAATTTAACACCACCTCCAGTCTCAGTAATTTTATTCACTGACAAAAAGTTTTTTTTGTCAAACCCAGCACATACAGCACATCCTTCAATATACATTCCTGATACTCTATATCACCTATATCACCCTTAATTTCGGCACTTAAGTTTTCATTTTTCTTGGATGTTACAATTCCAGACTTAAAGTAGGTGGCATTTAACAACGAACATCTAGTATTAACCATGTGTGAAGTACACCCTGAGTTCAGTATCTATGTCTCTATATGATTTCCACCATTTAAGTTAGAAATGTCTTTTTGTACCTCGCCTGTGAAGCAGGCTTGTTAGTTTTGTTTCTAAAGAAGCAGTTCTGTTCAGTGTGATTGTCCTGCTTGCAAATTTTACACCCTGTGGATTTTTGAACACAATTCCTAGCAATGTGACCTCTATTATAGTCTGTTTCATATAACATCAATAAATTTTGGCAGTTCTTGAAAAGAATTGCAGCCACCATGTATCTCTCCGCCACAGCTGTTCTGTCAGTGAAAAAAATTATCTTTGTAAACAAACTATGAATCCAATTGCAAGCATTGAAAGACTGACAACTTCTGCCCAGTACTTAGGCTACTGTTGCTGGTTGCTGTTCCCAACTGTTTTATTTTTGTTATCATCACATAATATACAATTTAGGGTTCTGTTTTATTTTATTGGTGCGGTACGAACTGTAGTTTAGAACATCTTTAGTGAGACGTGATTTTTTGTGTTTCTTCTTTCGAGAGAGTGGTGATTGGAACTTGCATTGTTTTGATGATGCAGTGGGAAATTTTTTTCGTACACATATAGCATTCAATTTACTATTGGGCCTACTCAAAAGATTTAACTTCATCGAAAGAACTAAATGTGATAAATGGGTAGCTGCTTATACCGATGCGAGAAATGCTCAACAGATAAATGTAATTGCCTTTTTTTTATATAATGAGCTACGCTAAAAGGGTACATATTTAGGCCACGTAAATTTGAAAACATCCCGCAAGAACAAATAACAATTTTGACGTCACTGTCAATCCCGATGTGCGAAATGCACATTGTAAACATGTTAAGCAAATTTAACTTGTACGTAAAAACCTTTAGAGTTTCACTCAAATAAAAGTCCAAATACATTCGAAATATTCTAACAACAATTTAAGAAAACATTATTTACAACGCACCCAAACTTGCTGTTCACTTCGTTATTCCTAAACACGTGCCGAACTTCAGATGATTAATTCACTAAAATCACTTGTCGGCTACAGATACAAAATAATTTATTTGGTGATTTATACAAATATCAAAACACTTAAACTATTTCTTGAAACCAACTAATTCAAACTTAACATAAATAATTTTTCGCTCGCACTGCGTGATACTTACAGAAAATGGCAGACCACAGAACACAACAAACTCTTTTACAAACCGGCAGACAGATGTTGATAATTCATTTCACTGAGGAGACTGTTCTAAAAAGGCACCTACAACGAACTACGCTTAATGAAATACCTAAATACAAAATTAATTAACTGTATCGGGCATCACCAGGAAGGAATTGTCGAATATAGATTAATTATGATGGAAGAGAGCACAATGGCAACAAGTGCTTTTCACCGGGCGGGTGGAGACCATAGGCAATAGTGTCAACAAAGATTGGTGGAGACCTTTCACATAACCATGATGTTCACATGCTCTACCATAATATTTCAAAATATTTTTTAAGTCCTTGCTCTATAACTCAGAAATATTATATATTAGACTATGAGCGTAATTTTAACCATAAATGTTGTAATTGTGGTTAATTTTCTATATTATAATTTTTAATTACTAGTACTATTTTCTTTTATTAATTTTCAACATTATGATTTTTAATTCCCAGTACTATTTTCTTTTACAATCATTGCAAAGAGTGCCAACATAATAACACGAATCCTGCAACAACCATCAGCTGACACAGTATTTTCAAGTGTGCACGTTTACTGTTTACATGCTGTGTAGGTTGGTCACAACGTCTGTCAAATTTTATTGAAGTTATATGAAACAGAGTATATTACACCTGTAACACACAAGTGTCCTTATCGACAGTCTTAAATGCAATATTGTTGCATGTATTAGAAGGGCACCTTTCATCTTCTGCTAATAACCTAGCAGTCAAGTTCGTGAGAGTCTTATCACACTTCTGAGTAGATTCCCAAGCAGTCAAAAAATAATTGGATCTACTTGGTAGCGAAGACAGAATTTCTATCATTGTGTCATCATCATTGGTATTACCTACACTTTTTAGTCTTACAGATAAATTTTGAACTTCAGAGAGACCTGTTGCAACATTTTCTATTTTATATTTGAATAAACTTTGAAGCAGCTAACTAATTTTGACTACTGTCCCTTTCATATATTAAGCATAGTTTCATGAACATCTCTTTGGTGGTATTACAGGACATAATTAGGGCCAATGAAAAATGGTAAATAACATTAGCAAATTTTGGTGAATAAAATTTGTAATTTTGGACATTTCGCTGGGAAAAAATTTGTTTCTCTAAAAAAGATATATATTTTGTCATTAAATTTTTTTATTAAATACATTTAGTTTTAGTCAAAAATTAATTTTCTTTGTAGTATATTTGAGAGAAAGTGTACTCAAAGTTTTGCCATATAAATATCACTATGATTATGCTAAATCTATTACATAAAAAGTTACGTTGTGTAACAATGTAAAATTATCACAAATATGTTTATATAAAATTTAAATAAGTTGGTTTTTTTGTTTAATACATGTACTGCATGTACAAATACAATGTTGTGTTGGAAAATAATTTTCTCAAATACCACAAACGATGTTCAGTTTCATTAGCACCTTACATAACTAGGCTAGAACATTTAAACCATCAAGTTATTCAGATTCTGAACCAAAGCTCAGGCTAAGCACAATTTCCATGCTGCCTGCCCCCAGTGATGTGTGCTTATCAGTCATGATGTTGTTGTACATTGAAAAGGCATGTTCACTATCTATGCTGGACATTGGTTTCCAAATGCACTTAACCAAATTTGCTGAATAATCAGGAAAGATGTGTCTCAACGACAACAAAATGGGTTGAATATCTATTTCCGTAGCGTTTTTCTCAAGAACTTATTATCTTGTAGTAGCATAACCCTCCATAAATTGTTGAACTGGTACATCACACAGAAACGGAAGAGCTTTGATTCGAGCCTGCAAAGTAGCAGAATCGATCCCCTTTGTATTTGCTATGTTGCTTCCTGGGTTGAACAAGGACCCTATTTCCTCATAGAATGTCTTGGCAGGATCTCCTCCCATCATTGCAGACAATTTCAGGTAAAATTTCTGTCCTGCTGCAGCAAGTGTTGCTTCAGTTGCTGCTATTCTACACACAGTAGTTTTGAGAAGTTTGACAGTCTGGTCACGAAAACTCCGATCACTCACAAGTTTGTAACCATTCTTAAAATCTATAAGTTTTGCATGAAGCTTGTGTGCTAATGGGTAAAAAGAGTATTCCAATCATTCAAGCAAATAAACTGTTATTTTGCAGTGCTGGACCACAAATTTGGTCTCCCACTGTAAAATTAAAATTGCATCATATGACAAGTCCTAACATACTATATATACTGCCGCAACCCACCGGCTGGCAGTATTTGACGGAGGCCGCCCAGCGAATGTGCACGAGCGAACTGAAGTGTGGACGACGACTGGAAATTGCGGGACAAGGGCGGGTGAGGTATTCGTGACGTGAATGGCAAATAGGGTGTGAAACCGACAAGTGAAGCCTACTGTGTGTGAGGGCGCTTGGGGGACTCTAGAACATTTCGACTGGCGGGACATGGACTGAACTGAGGTGGGACTGAATGGTAGTGTAATACTAATTTTATTGTAAACATTCGAACTGTCAAATATGGACGCATAAATTATAAAATAATTGAATATGTTGTTACACTGTCTATTGGGACTGATCTTTAATTATTTAATTTAATGGTTTTTTTTCGTAACTATAAATATTTTTAATTGGTGTTAATTGTGAACAGTAAGTGATTTCAGTTTATTGTGAGAATTTGAGTTCAGAGAATTTTGCTGTAGTTATTGTAAATAAAATAAGGAAATTATAATTAATTATTTTATTTGATTAAGACCTCCATCCCTTAACGAACTTGGTATAGCCCACTTTATTTCTATAGAGAGAAATTGTAACAATATGTATCTTCTTTTCGTAAGTTTTTCAGTGTGAGGTTTTTAACTTTAGATTTTGTTGCGGCTACCGGCATTTTATAATGCCACTGAATATAAACAAAATAGTTCAATTGCAGTGCATTGGAGGTTAAATACGTACATTAGTATGACCAAAATGTCCAAATGATAGACATTTTACAGTCTTTTACATCGGCTGCAACATTTTTCTGGTTGCAAGTGTTCACTTCACACCATTGTGTTCTTTTCACACCAATGGTACTAGTGCTTTGAGGCAGTTTGTTGTCAATCTAGTAAAGCTTATTTCGAAGTACATATTTTACTGCTTGTGTTATGTTTTGAATATGTTTGTTAACATTTTGTTATGCAAGGAAAAAACTAAACGTAATTGCGTGCGTACGTTGCATGTAGAACTATGATTTCCGAGATTTAAAAATTGTTTAAAAACAAAATTAGGAATTTTTTCATTTTATGTGTTTTTCTCGATATTGCCTAGAACTCACACAACTTTAGATATTTGGTTTTTTTTATAGTACTGAAGTCAAATAGTTTATATAACATGGGAGAAGAGTGAATTTCTTGTGGAGAAAGCTAATTTCATTAGATATTGCACATTTGTTTGAATTTCGTATTATTTCGCATTTTAACTTTTGTTTTGGTGTTATTTTGTTTTATATATGAGCTGTTTCTCATAATGACCAACTTCTGATGTGATTACATCTTTATATTCCTCACGTAAACAAGCTAATTTATTTTCCTGCGTTTTGATAAGATCAGCAGCAGAAACTCCTTATAATTGAAACATTCCTGATGTAATTTTAACCGTCATTGTTTACAAAAATCAAACGCTAACTCCATTTTGTACACATTCAGCATAGCCTTGGTTTTACCAAAAAAATTTACACCCAACAATAAATCATGGTTAAGGCCTGACAGTACCCTAAAATTAAACTTACAAGAAAATTGTCTATTTTTATCTTAAAGTTGGTTATGCAACATGACTTTATCACTCCTCCATTTACTAATGAAAACATAATAGTTTCCAACTGAACCAAATTTATCAACCGTTTACACCAATGTTGCAGCTGAAAATTAGAAAATTGCTGATTAATTAGAGAACACGTAGCTCTGGAATCCAATAAAGCAGAAGTTTTAACCTTGTCTGCTAGTACTACTAACAAAGACATATTGCAACCCATTCTGGCAGTCATAAGGTAAGCTGTTGATGCTATTTTATTCCAAAACTTTTTTCTCTGATATTAGGCTCTAATATGGCCCCTTTTCTTGCAATAAAAACAAATTACTATATTTTTAAATCAGTCACTTGAATTCCTGGATGTTATATTAATTCCTTCTGTCTGAGTACAGACTGAATTACTGCTCCTCTTAATTTATATTTTGGTTGTCATGTGATGCATGGTGTCGTTCATAATATTAATAAATGACTGCTTCTTGTAAGTGCAGCTACACGCTTGGCAGTTGTCTACAGAGTTGAGTTACCACCGCTGCTGCGTACAAGATTGGTGTATCTACCGAGCCAGAACTACATCTCATTAATATAATTTATGTATTTTTGCCCGATGAGCCACTGGGACTATGCAAGAGGCCCATGGTGTGTACAGCAGTGTGTCGCGGAATGCCGCCACAAGTAAAATGCCTAGATCCCACTGCTCTCCACTACGCCACTCGCACCAAGGATCTAGGTGCTGGGCTTGCATGTGGTAAACCTCTCCCCAGAGACCTTATGCCCATGAAGAAAGGGATGTTCGAGGAATATAAATGGAGATGCGTCCCGGCCTTCAGATCGTCAGTTCTGCTTCAGTTCTCGATCTAGTCTTCTGACTCCTCTCCTGAGCTCTCATTGCTCCAGCTATTGCTGCAGAGGCTCACACCTCTCCAGTTATTTCACAGATTCCTTGTATAGCATAAGATTCTTTTCCAACCTACACTGAAGGAAGAAGTAGCGGCGTCACCAGCAGCACACTGAGACATGTTCTGTCCCTTACAGACAGAGAGTAGAGCTCGCTCCGAGGGTTTATTAAGCTGCACGCACCAGCTTCTCCCTTCTCCTGTAACTGTGCACAGGGCATCTTCCCCTGTTAAAGCTAGGGTGTTTTACCTTCTGCCAAGCCCGTGTGGATTAGGAGGTAGGCCTACCACCATCTTTGTTTATTTGAATCTTGGTAAATAAACACTGCCTGATATCTTGAGTTTCACTTCCACCTTCTTCCTGTTGTCATCGGAGTTGACAGAGCTAGCAAGCGACCGGGTTATCCCGTTCCTAACATACACTTACAAAACACCAGAAACCTCCTTTGAAGGCCACTTATTCTCTGCCCTGTGCAGTGAACGGTAGCGCCACGACACTAGAATACCATCCCTTGGAAGTTGGCTTGCCAGCTTGAAGTCACCGCCTCACCGCTCACTTCGTGGTGCCGACGAAGAGAAGTTCTTTGAGTCTGGGGAGACCAGTGACCACTGGACACTCACTTCACCACTATTTGAAGGCCACCCGTTCCTTGTACGCAGGTGGGAGAAACGTTAGGGCCATGACACTTGGTACGCTCATGGTGGGATCGGCTTGCTGTCTTGGGTGAACTACTCTCATCGTTCACTTCGTGGGGCCGAGAGGGTTTACACTCTGGTGCAGGAAAGACCAACCTCATTGGGACAACACAGTGCGGTTCCTGCAACCAACACTTTGCAGCTCAAGTCTTCCTCACCTCTGGTGAGGAAGTCAAATGTAAGGTGTGGTGTTGGCAGCAGTATTTGGCACCTACACTTGGATTCTGACATATTGACTGCCTACCTCATGCAGACCCGATCTTAGGATTAGAGCCTGATGCCTTACACCCATAGGGGTGGTGTTGAGAGAAAGGTTAAGTAGGCTAGGGCTATCTCTAAGAATCCACAGGGGCTTTGCATCCTTCCCAGCAAGTTCAGGCTACTGAGTCCACGTGAACAGGCTGCTTTGCTACGACGAATCACCACAGCTGTACCCACCATCATGCCAGTCGACCTGTTTGAGCCACCGACCCGTGTTGCGGGAGGATATTGTCCTATAGTGCAGGAAGTATTATTCAGCGAAGGGTCCACCAGCACGCCAGAACCAATATCCAGCACCTCACACGCAAACCCTGCCCCTACCCATCAGTCGAATGTCACCGGGGCCGTGGAAACAGGGGCAGTAACACAAGCCGCAGGACAGACATGCTGTCCCGCTGTACCACCACCTAAGCCTGCACCATGCATGGGTGAAACTCACCATGCATGGGTGAAACTCACCAAGCCAGACTTTGTGTCAAGCAGACGGTCTACTGGGCCGGTACTGTTGTCCAGTCGTGTACCAGTGCCCCAAGACGAGTAACCACTCAAGAGACATGACCTGTCTAGCATCACAATCTCGCAAATTTTTCTCACCATCAGTAACTTAATTCAAAAGTTTACTTAGTGTATTGGGCCTAGTAGAAAAGGTAAAAAAAAATCTGCGTTTTTGGGGCTACAAGTTGTGAAACGTCACCTTTTTTAAGTATTCGTCCTCACAAGGAAACCCAATTGCTCCTACAATCCCGATTATCTCAGAAACAAACTTCTTCATAATGTAGTTACATTTTTGATACCCTCTAACAACATTAACCTTATTTTAGAAATATGAATATCACTAGCTACACTCTTCAAAACTGTATTATAACAGCGCCTTGTATCCCTATTTTCCTTACGATCTACACTAAAGATGTGTTGGAACTCATAGGGTACATTAAAAGTAGCAGCCGCATACACTGATTTAGGCATATATATGTAAGACTAACACTGTCTTAGCGCAACAAAAAATGCAGTTACTGACTACATATTTATGTCTCTTTAATTTTGAAAGTTTCAACAGCAAACCTGGAGGGAAATGTTTGCATCTCTTATCACTGGTCAGAACTTACCCCTGCCAACGGCTCCTCCCGCAACACCAGTTTCGCCATTACCTCACTTAACGAATGATGGGGCCTTGATGCATAACTTGGTAATGCCATCCACGTCAAGAACCTCCTCTCCAGCCTCCTTAAAAAGTTGGATCAATGCAGCTTTAAATAAATTCTGTATCCAACAGATATTTTTTTAAATTAATTTTCATTACAAAACCTTGGAAAAAGAAACTGTGCCCTGGACATGTGCTATCTTAATACATAAATTGTGATCTCCTACAAAATTTGTTTTTTCAAACTGCTCATGCATTCTTTGCAATGACGTGTGATTTACCGGAAATAAATACTCACTATACTGTCTTCGCAGAGGACGTCCAGATGTTTTGGCTAGACGCTGAGCCAGATTCTTCTGCTTAGGTTGGGGTTCAGTGTTGTTCATGTGCGGACGCCTTCCTGGTGTACAAAACTGGCATTGTGGCTATGCAGCAGGGCACAAAATCAGGTGTGGGCATCATGATACTGCATCTAGGTGCCACTGTTGCATTAGATATTTCTGGGTGACAATGTGGGCGTACAGCATTTGAGGAAGGTGTGACTGATACTGGTGCAATGGACTGGTAAGCCGAGATCTGTGGCCTAAGGGGAGGTATGGGATGTAGCACAGCTGGTACGAGATAAGAGATTACGGGTGTAGGCGGCCAATTAGGTTGGCTCAGATGCTCGGCAATTCGCCAAGAATACTCCGGTTGTCCGGTCTTCTCTGGTGGAATGAAGATATCTCTGGACACTGAAACATCCACTGTTAACTGCGATTTGTACTCCAGCCAATATAAACTACACTATCTACGAAAAAGTAAGTGGGCACCTGTCCACAATGTTTGCTCGGTGGTTGTCACCCCATTAGAATCTCGTAGGGCCACCCCTAGCGGCTATAACAGCAGCCACTCTGTCTAGCCACGGGGATTCTTCGCCATTCCTCTTGCAACCATTCCATGAGTTAAGCAATGGATTTTGACCACGCCTGATGAGTCCTCACTCGGCGATCCAATTCATCCCAAAAATGTCCTATAATATTGAGGTCTGGTCTCTGGGCGAGCCAGTACAATCTGCGAACATTATTGTCAGCGTACCACTGCATAGTAGCCCTTGAAAAATGGCACCAGGCATTGTCATCCCGGAAGTAACACAGTTTCATTCCATAAAAACGGCACAATGTTGGGAGCATTTCATTATCCAGAATGTTTATAGGCCTCTGTGTTCATGCTACCATGGACAAACTATTGAGATCCTACGCCAAAGACAGTGAAACACTAGTCAACTGAAGTACTAAATTAGCTATCTTCACGGATGCCCAATTACTTTTTGGTAGATAGCGTATATACTAAGGTACTACAGGCGACTCCACCTGGCTGTATGAGCCTTTAAGATGACAAGGGACTTGTAGAATGTAAGGGCGGGTTCTCTTTAAAACGTCCTTTATATATATATATGTATATATATATATCTGTTGGAATTCAAAAGAGAACAATACTTTACAATATACTAATATCTCTAAATGGGAGAGCAATAAGTTTACTATTAATTATTTTGTAATAGCTGCTCTTCAATATCTAATTAATGTCCTTGCGGCATATCACTGCAACTGTGTCACCTTAAATATGTTGCTCTGTTGGAATTCAAAAGAGAACAATACTTTACAATATACTAATATCTCTAAATGGGAGAGCAATAAGTTTACTATTAATTATTTTGTAATAGCTGCTCTTCAATATCTAATTAATGTCCTTGCGGCATATCACTGCAACTGTGTCACCTTAAATATATTGCAGTAAGCTGGGTCCCTCGACGTATTGCAATGGCTGCTCCGGCACACCCCGCTCGTGGCCCTTCTTGAAGTCGGCCACTAGCTGACATCCAGACAGCGTTTTACACTTCTAGCAGGCATCTGGCCACTCAATGAGCCATGCGCTGCGCTATATTGTTGTTTGTTTGGTATCCTGCTTTTGGCTTTGTGTAATGCAGGGTTCACGCACAGGCATTAGCTAAGGGCAGGTTCAGCCCGCTACATTACCATCTTGCTTCAGAAAGAGCTGGTCCCCAGCTCTGGAATGGACGCTCGGTGATGATACAGTAGTCTGTGACGTAAAGGTGGTCGTCTGTTTCCCGAAAATAGGAAAATGGTGGGGTTGAAGCCCTCTTCGATCAAGTGAGGAAGTAAATGGAGAAAGAGGTGACGAAGCAAGAGAATAGGGTTAACGACGAAGCAAGAGAATAGGGTTAACGAGCTGCCTTGCCTTCATACTTGCATTTAAATGCATTAGAGTTTGTATGTGAGGCCTGCCGGTAGTGTTTACGACGGCAGCCTGCGCTTGCATGAAGTTGCTCAGTCGTGGCCGTGGCTGTGAATTTGGCTAATAGTGTGAGGGGTGTACAACCTTCCTGGCAGTTAAAGTGGCTGCGTAAATTAAACGTGGTCGCGAGCGCATGCAGCCTGCTTGATGCCTACCTACTTAAGTGACATTATGAATAAAAGCTGTAAAATTTTATAAACACATTAGAAAGGGTGATTAAAGAATTCAACAAAATTTTCGTTAAAAGTGGTTTAACTTTAGTAGTTTGAAAAGTATATAAAAAAAAAAATTCTCCTGTAACATTAGGTATTAATTATAAAACATGACACATTTAAGGTACTGAAAAAATTTTATAACGCGTGCCCTATTAGATTGATAGGCAGATTGGTCGAGGATTTTCCGTTAGACCAAAAGCGGGATGATTGGCTCACGTTAAAAGGCGGGAGGCGAGGAGTGTTGGCTACAACTTACTTATACTGTCATCTTGGGTGTTGTGGTTGATACAGGTTTCATCCAGTAGTGGCAAGCTCGATTTACTCCGAAGCGGCGATTCCAGCTGTAGGCTTCACTGCTCCAGAAGTTCGGATTTGCCAGCCGTACCCTGCCTCAGTATGTTTTATCAACTCTCTTACCACAGGGTGGCACGATGGATGGATGCGCAAGCAAGGCAACAAATATGTTACAAGGACTGAAGCAGATGCGACTGCTTGGTGTCCAAGTTGGGGGACACTGTCAAGTTCCACCTGTCTTTCCTTCGTGGGATAAGGTAGTGCACTGAATAGTTTGGCGGCAAGGAACGCTGCATTTTGTTCCCTATGGTTTTTCTCATACCCCACCTGGTAGGTCATAGTCGCTGCTTATAATATGCGGGGTGCACCCTAACGAGACAACCTTACAGTGTATGCCCGGTTTTGGCTTGCTGACACAGCCTGGGTAATAGTCTCCACTTATCCCCCATGCTTAGCTGGCTGATCAGAGACGGGGAGCTGTGTGGGTCACCAATGCACGAAAGGCAAACGGTTCCAGTAACAACTCTGGAACCGTTGATTGCGAGGCTAAGGAAGATTCTCAAGACTACAGAGTATACTACTTACCCGTTCTGATATCCCAAATCTTTTTTTAAATAATTAAATCCCATCCTAAACATGACAAAATTACTAGACCAAACCTTTCACAAATATTAAAAAGAATAAAACAAATTATAAACAACTTTCAATAAAAACCAATTGATTACCTTGTCTAGAAGAGACCCTAATGCCAAAACAGAAGCAAAAAGACTTTGCACAATATATAACCAAAATCCCAATTTAAAATTATAATTATTTAAAATCATTAAAATCATTACCAAAACACCAAAAATAAGGACTTGAAAAGAGAAGGGCAAATCTTACTCCAAAATAATCAAAGCTTAGGATTGATCTGTACAAAAAAAATGCTCCTAACCAGAACAGCATAATTCAAAACTCTTAAAATCCATTGAAAAATACTAAAAATACCCTATGCATGATGACAAAAATATAGCGAGCTTCCCGAAAAATTTTATATGTTGACGCGCGTTCCCTCTCTGGAGTCAAGTGGTTAGAACGCTCACTGCTCTCCCGAGCTCAGTAGGTTATCCTACCACGGCGTGATCTCTACTGGTTTTGCCCAGTAGGTCATGTTAGATTCAATAGGGTGCCGCTTAGTGGGTGGATACCGTCTGTGGTGTGGAGAATCAAACTCCAGAGTGAGTTGAACCATGAGTGTTTCCTGTACAATCTTCTTCACTGAGAGGGTTGCCAAAATACGGGATGCCAGTTGTCCCGGGGGTACGTGTTGTGTTTTCAGTTTATTCAATAGAACTGGTAGGGGAGGACAATCCCGTCAGAAGGGTTGAAGTTATCCGCAGTGGTTGTGTCGGCTGGCGACTGGGGATGTAATTTGAGGGGGAAGGGTCTACAGAGGGTTTTGGAGTAACCTTCGGCAGTAGTCTAACCCGGATAACCTCCCCGGAAGCTAAACGGATCATACACGTGTTTGGTACGCTTTACTTCTCGTCTGGCTTGGGTGGTGCTATGATCATGGGTGGCAAAGATTTCTCCGGCTGGATGAAGCTTATAAATTCTCTGTCTGGCCACGACCAACAGGCACCCATGTAAGCATTCAGTTCGGACTCGTGGTCAAGTGGGATGCTGGGTGAAATTGGTCACTGTCTAATCTCTATAGTCACTGGCGGGGGTGTCCCCCCACGCTTTCATTCTACCTCTGCTTGTGTATTCGCTAGTTTTTGTAGAGCGCGCTGCTCTTTGTACCAGTTTTGGGTCTGGACCCCACCTTTCCTACTGTGCATTAGAACCAACCTTCTGACCCTCCTGCAGACGTGCATTCCTGGGGGTCTCTCTTCTGCAGATATACCCGCAGCACTAATGGTGAGATGTGCAGTTGGGAATTAGGGTACCACCTAGGGTAGACGAAGGAGCACCGGAAACCCAGGAGCAGTGGAATGTCTTTTCGGACTCCAATAGCCTTATTCAAGCCCCGTCTCCTGTGGAGTTCGGCACGCCTCACGACTATTCTTCAATGGCGTTTGCCTGGTTAGATTTTACACTCTAAATTAATTAAAAATAAATACGTAATTAAAATAAAGCATTCGAAGGTCAATCTGTAATATAACATAAAAATATAAAGTTCTTTCTACTTTACGCAATTTGCAGTGTAACCTCCTGAGGGGTGGTTGTCCAGAAGGGATGTCGCGGCGACCTGTTACCACGGAACCGGCACACCACTCTAGAGGTAAACCTCGATGTCCACTTCCCGCACCCCCTTTTACCCCAGTCACACCTTTGACTACCTTTCTTTTAATAATTACTTACAGTACCAAGTGTGCCTAGATGACAATATATCACATTAATATGCATATTGTTTGCCCTAAAAATGATTAGAGTGCTAAATGAAGGGTTGTTTTTAGTTAATAACAATTATTATATGGAAAATCAGTCTTTTCATCAAGGCATGGCTTCTGAAATGCACCAGTGTGCGCTGGCTATTATACAGCAGCACAGTTGCCTATTCTGGTGCTTTATTCTAGAACATTATCCATCATGTCTATTTAAAGGCAAATTTGATCATCAGTAACCAGATCTGCAGTTCTCTTCTAGCTATAAACACATTCTAAGCCTCCAACCGAACAGGGTTAAGATTGTCCTCACGCTTCTTCTGAGTGCTCGGTCGCCATGCTCGCCACACTGCCCTAGTCAGTGACAGTGACAACATGCAGATGTCTGTTAAGAATAGCTTATTTTAGGCCAGTTGATAGTTAGCTCAGTTTAGGCCATTTGCTTGTTAGCATAGTTCAGACCAGTTACTAGGTAATAGGGAAGGATTTGTAAGAAGATAGGATGCCTTGGAACATGTTTGATCCTTGTGGGCCTATCATTGCTATTAGCCTCTGGCAATTAATCTGTGGACCCAGAGGCTAACATATATCAACTATTTCCCATGCAGTTGTAAAAAATATAAACCCCTCTCCTTCATTTTACTTACCACGCTGCTTATCCCTACCACCTTGCCAAACCTTATATACAATGTTCTAATCATCTACTTGGAGAGATCCAACAGGTGCAAAACCCACAGAATAACCAGCAATATGGCCACAAGATCTGCAGAAGCTATATTGATTGCAGTTGACTTGTGGGTCACTATCACCCTTCTTTGGACCTGAAGTAGTTTAAGTGCAATAGTAATTGACCGCTGGTTACTCGGATAGCCTTAAAGAACATGACATCCAGAAACTGACTAAGGGAGACTAGTTTGCACGTATCTATAATTGTCAACCTCTGTTCATTCCACTGAACCTAGATTCACTGAAAACAGAGGTTTAGAGGATGAGAAAGGTTCACACAGACCCCAGGTGCAGATGAAGGAAAGAGAGAACACTGAACCGTACTCAGCAGTTTGTGTTTGTTCCACTGAATCTAGACCTGCTGGGAGAGAAATTGGAGGATAGGGGAAGTGTATGTAGTGTTGTTGTGGAGGTTTGGACTAGGGATGGGTCAATACTATATTTTCACGATACTCAATATCAGTTTCGATACCAAAAAATTGTCATGAATAGAAAACAACTTGGCCAAGAAAATTGCTCATTTTTCTAGTGTTGTCGACACACACTGAAACTATATTAAATCCCACATTACGCCAGAGACAAATTGTGGATGGCCTGTAACCCAAATGTACTTAACTAATGATAAACCAACACAGTCTGCTATGATTCTATAGAATTACTTTTCCACAGTAAAGTGTACTCAAACTTTGAGGAAAATGATAGCTGGGTACATACTTATTTTGCAATTTCACAGTTTTTTTAATTTTATTTTGTGACTTCAAGGAAATTACTGTAACGTTAAATAAATATTGTCATTATCTGATACACGTGCATTGGCCTAGCCTGTGGAATACGCGGGTTATACCATGACAGGTGTATCAGATAATTATGATATTTATTTTTGTGAATTTTTTTATACTGTGGTTGCATCAAATTATTATGGTATGTGTGGTATGTACAATAACTACTCAATTTGCTCGCATGTGCCTATTGGTGCTTGCTTGCAGCTCTCTACTTGTTTTTATTGTAACCTGAAATATATACCACAAAAGTGATTGATGGTATTAAAATGAAGTAAATGAAAAAATTTGGTGCAGCATATCATTGTGATATGTATTGGGTGTACAGTAACTACTCAAATTGCTAACTCACGCCTATCTGCGCTCACTCGCAACTCTCGACCTGTTATTATTGTACGTCAATTATGTACCATAAAAGGAAATGTTAAAAATCATAATTGTGGTATGTATATATGGGTTGCCAAAAAACACATCAAGGTGCTCGAAGCTGTATGAATATCATGCTATGAATAAAATATGTTATGTTGTGGTACACTCGTACATTTAAATTTTAATAATTGGTAAACCATTTTTCTGATCTTGACCCGTGAAGGCTTTTTGGAATACTTGCAGGAAGCTTTGGCATTCTGGCTGCTAGTCGAGATAATTATAGTACACATTTAAAAGTTGCTGTTAATATATTATGAGAGCATTGTAACACCCAAAGGATACAGTTTAAATTATGGTATGCTTTTGAAAATTATTGTACACATTCCAAAAGTTATGGAATGCTTTTCAAAATTATCCTGCTAATTCTGAACGATCTGGAGGAACACTTTCGAAATTATCGTTAACATTCCAAAAGTTATGGTACGCTCATACCATAATTGTGGCACAAGAAAATTTGCGTTAAAATTCTATACTTTGGGATATTCTCGTGCAATGCTTGATACTATAAAGTATTAAGGGATTTAGGTATTGCAGTATCAAGGATCCCATCTCTGGTTTGGACTGCTCTTAATGCTGATGAAAGTAAAATGAAGAGGTGAGTATGGAGCAGTGCTGTAATGCAAGGGCAGAGGAAACTGCAGGTCTTAGAGAAAAGCAGAAGACCACTGGCATCGTTTGGCATGATTCCCATGTGCGAAAATCCAAAAGTGATCCCGCCAGGAATCTAACCCAGTTCACCTTGGTGAAATTTGAGTAGACTGACCAATACATTACCATGGCCCTGATGGGAGAAGTGTGCTATCCACTTCCTTCTTATACAATAGCAGTAGTACACAATTTGCATCAGGGACCTCTTCAAGTACCTACTTTTCCAGTGCAACTCCACATTCCATCCTTATACACCAAGCCATCTAGCAAGCCAAAAGGCCAGAAGACGCAGGTTTGATCACTGCCTTCTTCCAAGACAGAAAATGAACCCTAACATTCCAGTACAAACCCAGAGCCTTAAAGGGGTCAACTATGGCAGTGACATCAGTCTTGATCTGCAAGTGGTGCATTGTAGTCTGCACCTGAGAATTAATTGAGGATACCCTCTAGCAGACTTAAGATTGAACACATGCATTTTCCTTAGAGGTGTCAATATTTTCAAATGTAGATGTTTGATTGGGGACCATGACAAATTATACATTCATGTGGTGGTTTTCTTATGATGCTTTATGTATATGTTACCACTTTTCAATCATCACATTTTCTCATCCATTCTTAAAGCTGGCTTGAATGATAGTGAGTGTCTCCTTTGTGTAGGGTAGCTGACATGCAACTAACATCAGTCTCCTTTAATACATGGTGTTTGCTGGCCTTGTATGAAGGGAGGAACATTGTGTTGTTTGTCATATTTGTAAAGCTGTTTGTATTGTGTAAACACTGGTCAAAATATGAAGTGGGGGGGGGGGAATAAAGGAAATAAAATTAATTTGCAGACGTGGTGGCGTGGTGTGGCAGCCCAGAGGCTGGCAGCACAGATGAGATTGCAGGCGGCAGCTGTAGTCTACATCCAGGCAGCATGGCGTGGTTACCAGGTGCGACGGTGGTACTTTATGCTGCGATGCACCACAATCTGCTTCCAAGCGCATTCCCGTGGCTTCTTGGCACGCCTCGCGTACCGCCAGCTTAGGCTGCGACACTACCAGGTACATAAAATGTAACACAAGACATAACTGATGTCTATCTCAGTTTATTGGTTGTTAATGCAAGTTTTTATTAATAAATACGTACATACTGTAGTACTTGGAGACATCATATTCAACATGTTGTATAGTTTTACTGTATCGTTATTGTAATGTGTTAAGATTTTAATATGATATATTATGTAAAAATATATTAATGCATTGAGGTGGGAACCAAACAATGTGTGTGAAAAATTTATTTCAATTGTTACCTCATATAACATGATGACTTTTGTTGTAATCAAATGAATACAGACAAATGTACTGGCTGTCAAAATTTGTCAGGCTTTACTTTTTGAAGGGCAGATGAAAGTACAGCTGTACAGTAAAATCTTGATTCGAAGACCTCTCATGGTTCCCAGGAAAATGGTTGTTATTTTGAAGGACTCATTATTGGAAAAACCTTTTTAGTGAATTTTTTTCCTTTTTTAAGTTTCTCCAGAAAGTGTTATTTAGAGATGGCCGCCATTCCAGAGGTCTTAGAAATGAGAGTTGACTGTGTTTAAAAAAAAAAAAAAAGATTTGCCCATTAAATTCGAAAATGTGTCAGAAGAACAAAGCTGCAAAAGGAACTGACTGTTTAACTACCTCCACCACCAGGCTGTTAATAAAAAAAACCAAGTATGACGATCAATAATGGGGCCCGCCAGGAAGACCTTAGTTTAAAAAAAAAATAGTTCAAAGATCACTTATTCCATATATTCTCACAGTTTAATTTCCTAATTTTTGAGGATCTATGTATTGCAAAAGAAAATCATTAATAAATAAATAAAGGAAATGGAAGAATACATGGGAGAGTGGTTAAGGGATAGGGGAGGGTTATAGTGGGGAATTGCAATAGCTGAGATAAACAATAGGGAGAGGATAGGGGATCTTTTCATGACTTACCTGGGTGAGGACAGCTAGGAAAATTGCACTAGGTAACCTACACACCTAACCCAAAACAAATAATAATTAGATTGTAACTTTCATATTCTGATATTTCTGCAGTCTGGGTGAGAGAGAGATAGACAGAGGTAGTGGTCGACAGAGAGACTTTCTACTTAAATAAATAAATAAAGATAGTAAAATTATGTATCAAATTTATTATTTTATGTTTTTTGTATACACTTTCAATTATATATATATATATATTAATTTGTAGCAACAACCCAATGTTAATTTATGTCAACATATTAAGGGGGAAGGTAATCATTTTTGTTAAAACAAAAACAAATAGCACTCACGAAGTCTACTTTCATAAACAAAATGAGTATTTATTGTCACAAAACTTTAAATATATAAATCACAAAAAGAAAAAAAGGTATGAAGTTTAAATGATTAAAAACATTACTAACTTGTTATATCAAAACAAAACGTGTTATCCATTAAACAATTAGAAATTTGAAAGAAAATATACCAATGAACACACATCTGAATCAATACATTGATTACACCATGCAAAAGCTTAATCTTTCGAGCAGTGAGTGACCAAAAAATAATAATAATAATTAAAGTTTTCAAGCAGATATTCTTACTTATTTATATAAGGAAACAACACAATATAGCATATTAACTGGGTGGTCTATGTTAAAAAGAGACATCAAAGATGACAAGAAATTTTGATTGACACCTTTACAGTAGTGAGCTTTTACAGATTCATCAATGCTTAAGTGAGCAATGAAAAGTAAATTAAATTATTTATAATCTTGGCTAAATGTAATTTTTATAACAAAGTAAACAAATAGGTAGTGATCTTATACAAAAAAGGACAAAAGTTAATATTATCCTTATATCTCTGTGTTAACTTTCACGTATGCCGGCTTTCTGCGCTACTGAAATGTGCACTCTACGGCCGACTTCGCTACATCTGAACCCGACAAGCGCGAGACAGAATTCAAATTCATTGGCTGCTGACATTTGGAAATAATATATTGAAATTACGTCAGGCTTTATTTGGTCAGTCATGTAATCGAATTTCACATCTGAATTTATATTCTTCCACATCTAATCAAGAAGGAATGTGCCATAGCAACCACGATGAAGAAATTATTAATTTATATGAATTTTACTATGCTACCCTGCCTGACCAAGAAGTTCGTCAACCCTCAAGATAGCAGCACCCCTGTAACCTTTTGACGTCACGGCTCACCTGCCTCAATCCGAGGTGCAAGAAAACGTCATCGTCACCAGGGGAAATAAGAAATTGAGCTGCGCTCCCACAGCAGATAAACAAGCCCCTGTGTTGGAAAGCTATGCTACCCCCCCCCCCCCCCTGAGAATCGCTGACACAGGGCGATTTTCGTATAAATAGAAGTACAGGTCCTTGGTCCAGTAGAGTCCGCCCAGCGTTCAGCCTTCTCCACTTCGGCAGCACGAGGCAGGGCTCAAACCACCACCTCCAGCTGGCACCTTGCAGAAGGCCGCCAGGGACAGCTCTCCACATTTGGTAAATCCCACACTTGTACTACTCTCCACCCTTACGTCAGTCAAATACCCTTGACTCCACCTTAACAGGTCGTTGTGCAATTTACGTCCCCATGGATAGAGCCCTTTGATATGATCATGCTGTAAATAGCGTATACATTTGATTAATTAATTAATTGGGAATTTTTGTAGCAAATTAATTATTTCATTTTATCAATTTACTTTTTCCTAGGCTCGCCTTTGGCTGTTGATTTTAATTCAGTGTTTAATATCAATCCTTACTTAGCATATAGTGTGTAATTATTTAGTCAGGTTGCTGCTAACACATTGTTTTAAGCGTAATCAAATATTACGTCACAAACTTAACCTTTTGTGTTTCGCTTACGTTCGTTTTAATTTTATATCCTGTGCCATTTTTTTTATTATTGCTTTATTAAATCAGTGTTGTGTATCCATTCTGCATTGTTAATTCTAACCAACTTCACGTCTTTATCTGGCTGTGTAGTGCGCTGAATCCATCAGGAGGCAGGGCCTGACAAAGGACCTAATTCCTGAGATTCCAGTGCACCCGCCGCAGATACCAGACATTACTTGGGTTGCCCTTCTGAACAACGGGTCCATGGGAGTGACTGTAGAAATCACCCTCCCCAGGACTGCTCGTATGCAACCCCTGTTGACAACCTTTATCCGAGGAAACCCCCGTTCAGCCAACCTTTATACAGTCAGCAAGCTCAAGTACCGATACACAGAGCCCCTCTAGTCGATCTACCATCGTGAGACTAAATTCTGGCACGATTCTTAGGGTTTGTCACCTTTGAACAGAAGTACTCCCCAACTTCTGCTTCATAGCATTGGCTTCCGGAAGGACATTCAGGTTTCGAATCCCTCCGAAGAGAATTCTCCTCGTGCAGTCTGAACCATCCGTAGCCATTTTCACCCCCATTCCCCAACCTAGGAGGCCGCGGCGGATCAATCCTGCCAGTATGAGCCAGATTGCTCACCCCCATAATCACTCATATCTAGTAACCGATTGAGCTCTTATTCACCCCTCTATCAGGACAGCTCAGCTGGCATCCCGACTATTGACGATGTCCCTTGTGGTACGGAGAGTAAGGCTGCCCGGAAGGGATTGCCTAACACTCCGATATACGCTGGGGTTTTACTCCCCTCCACCTCACAAGGTCAGAAGGGGTAGTCAGCGCCCTAATCACTTAGCCCCAAAGAGGAGCAAGCATTAAGTTGTGCCCAACATGGGGCCAAACAGCTTCATTTAGTTCAGCTTTGAGAGCTGGGACCTCGCCAGATACCCCCCTCACCCCTTATGTTTTACACATTAAGCGTGCTTCTATTTCCCCACTCCCCGCAGGGGTGATAAGTTTTTTTCCACACCTTCGGGGAGTCGTATACACCCCGTGGCTCCCAGTTCCCTGTTGTTGTAAACCACAATGTCTGACTCCAAAGTAAGTCTGACAGACGTACGTTGTGTAGTAATCATTTTAAACACGGCCGGGACAAGCAACAGGCCTTGCCCCCTCCCCGCATGGTGAGTCACAGGCCTGACTCACATGTGTAGTAATGATTGAACGCCCTCTCCCACAGGAAAGTGCCATTGCACGAGCCAGGGCTAATGGCCCGGTCCCTTCCCCCAGACCGCCTGTAGGGCACGACTTCTCCTTGCTGACCCCCGCCGCCCTCTTGTCATGTTGTTGGTACTGCGTCAGTGGCAGAAATTTCCACAGGGACTGCCCAGCTCGACAAGCTCCAGAGAAGGGAGGCCCTACGGGCGCTGGAAGGTCACGCCACACCTCCACCTCCCCACAGCGCTTCCTCCTCTTTCCAGTACTGCCAAGGACTGCACTCCTATGGAGCTTGCCCTGCCCGGCCGGAGAGGGAAAAAGAGATGCAGACTCCTGGGCACCGAGCATGTTATCACATCCCCGCTCCCCTTCACACACCAATCGTGCCTAAGGAAACAGCGGTCCAACTACAAGTGTTAACCTCGAGTGCGACTTGAACCCCACCAAGGCGGACAAAGCGTCCCCCTCCCCCTCGCGACAGTAGATCATCACAGGACTCTGGTAGGAACGATAGCCCCCCTCCCCCATTCTACCACTTATACCCCCTGCAGGTACATTTCTGAAGATGTAATTTCGACCCTCTGGCGGCTGTGCTATTATGCAATGTACGCAACCCTGTTCAGTTTACGTCTCGGCAGACAGCACAACATGTCCGACTGGTACCCCTGTGGCGCAATCCCATTGATTGTCTCGGACTTGAGAACCGAACCGATAGGATGACAAGACGAAGGAATACTCCCGCTTCCGTTACGAGCCCTGAGGTTTGGCCACATAGCCCTCTCATCCCCCTTCTTGCCCCTCATCTGGCAGTTGAAAGTAAAAAACCTACCCGAGACTACGACTACACGTGTTGCGCGAGTCTCCCCTGCCTTCCTTTCTGTGGCTAAGGAGAAGTGCCCTCGCCGGACGACTGCCTGGATGCTGTAGAATTTCCACTCCTGCCAGGAATGGTTCCGACCACGCCTCCTGCCTAGTCGGCGAAGCATATTCAGGTTAGGGACTATAGGACGTAACCCCTGCTATCCTGCTGTTCCTTCCCCTTCCCCGGCAAGAATGGAATAAGTAGATGACCTAAGGGTGGAAAGTCAATCTGGTCCTCATCACCATCTACGGACCTGCTGGTCAACTTGGCGACCAGTCCCTGCAGATCATCGGCACCGGCTGGAGAGCAACAGAATAACGCTGAATTGCCTCATGAGAGAGAGAGCGAAGATGCGACAACAGCGAAAGTAGGGAGTGCGAGTTGCCAGTCGCCCATGAGCGATTCGGCCACCAGAAGTAAATCTTCACAGCTGGGAGACGCTACCACAAGTGCAGTTAGAGTAACGTGACGCATGTCGCTTCTGCATCTATTCTAATACGATTACAACTCATCGCCCAGAGCACCTGTTCCATCTCTACAGGCATGAAGAACATGTTGCCTACACTACAGGCAACGGGAATTTACAAGCAATTCCTTCTCACCTGGAAGATATGCAACCCAGCAGGCACACCCCCCAAGGGGGGGGGGGGGCGCCTCTTACACCGCGCTCGAAGCCGACAAGTTGCCTATACCTTGGGCAAGGCCGAGCGGCTCCAACGAGGCAAGAAGCAGAATCACCCAAGGGCGGATGATGTCACGCCTCCCACGCACCCCTCGCCAGCAGCCTACAAGCTCCCGCTATATAAGTCAGGATGCTGCCATCCCTGGAAGTCATTCTTTTGCAGCTCTAGCAACCGCCTACACCACTACTAGTGCTTGGGAGCTTCGGAGAAGTTTGATACCTTCAAGTACGCCTTCGCGGCATCCTACTACGTTCATTGAGCGTCAGTCAACCCGACGACATACGAACACGAACATTTTCTTTTAACTTCACTTTGTCTCCTCTAGACACCTTTATTTAGCTGATTAACTTTATTTCTTTATTCATGTCAAGAACCAGCTTTTCCCTTTTACTTAGAACCAGGTCCTGTACACCTGAAACCACGCAGTTACCTTCAGCTATTCTCGACTTGGTAGGAGATATCATAGGTAATGTGTCTATTGAGCTTTCATTAAACACACGTTGTTCTCTACATTTCTGCTTTTATTTCCAGGGTATTTACAGTATTTCTATCCACAGTTGAATGTAGATTACGTTGTGCACTGTCGATGGAAACCGGGAATTTTATTAAACCGAACTAAGACATTTATATAAGATGGCTACCTGTCTCTTCCTAGCTATACATCAGCACTGTTAGTGCCTGTGGGGGAGAAACAGTGATGCCACAACCACTAGCAACACTTTTACACCTGGAGGCACGACAGATTCAAGTAGCTTCCCACCATCTGCACTAGTTAGTGCATGGCGATGATGACCTGCAGTGTTGCTAGGTATCCTAATGTGAACGCACAACCAGTAAAGGCTTGACGGTCCACACGGCTCCACATCCCTGATCAGCCTGTCAAACGAAACCCCCTGTAGTGTGATTCAGAGCATGAGGCGAAAAACTCACATAGAGCATGCCGTAACTGTCACCCAGGAAATTCACAATCTTTTAAAATTTATAATTTTTAAATTTGTCTAATGCACAAGAAACGCTCTTGTAAAATTTATGTCATATTTATTGTACAGGAAGGTTCGCCTCACGTATACTCCCGTTGAGTTACAATAATTTATCTTTCTTGTTACCTGAAATTCCTATCTATGAAATAAGAACCCTGTAAAGCACTGGTAGGAAGTGTGTACTGTCACAGAAAATTGTAAATATCTTGTATTGTAATTAACATAATTATTTCCTTCCAGAACGGAAAATCCTAGAAAGTAATAAGAGTGTGTAGTTTTGTAGTGTGAACCCCGTAAGTTGAGCAAATGTGTGAAGGTAGAAGGAGCGAGAAACGATATAAGAAGTCACCAGACAGGCTCACGAAAGCGTATCTACTCGAGCGAGGCAGATACCCCCACTCCCTAACCAACGAGACAATTTATTCTCGTCCCCTCCAGCCAGATATGCTGTGTATGTACACTGCTAGGTGTAAGTGAACCTGGAAGTAGGAATTGTGATTTTTAGGAATGGTAACTAACGCTACCCACGTTGTAAATATTCTGTTTAGGTAAATTACTGACAAAACCAACTGTAACCTAGGAAGTATGAGTGAGACTTAACCTCAAATTAATATGAAAATGTTTACTCTGTAGAAAATTATATATTCCCACTGTTACTTTTCCATTTATTCGTACGTTACAATACATTTTGGTGTGAAAAGTAGTGTCTCATGTTTTGTGCATGTATTTTCATCAATGTCAATGACAGCTTAGAAGTGCTTAACCAAGTAATTATGGCTGAACGCCGTCAATTACCAAATCCCTGTACTCTCAACACAATTAAGGTTCACTGTAGTACATGTATGGAGGCACGAGCCTACTGCTTATACCGCCCCTGCTGAGAGCAGAAGTTGTACATAACCTCCCAATATGATAAGGGAAAATATTACTTGTGTCTTGTGTGACTTTTAAGTATTTAAGTACAACTGTAACCTTAAGTAAATGTAAGCTATGCAAGTGTCAAATATGTTGTGAACTATAGATAAAGATTATTCCAGTTTCCATGCTTGAGATAGTCATGTGTAATCGTAAGAGAAATATGTCAGTTGAATGCAAAATATGGTTTGCAATAACCTTAAATTGTGTAACACGTATATGTAAAATGTCGTACTTAACCTAAGAATTTTGTTGCAAGCAAATGCAAAATGTGTTGATGCGTGCAGCTGAACTTACTATTTAACCACTATTACGACTCATCGCTAAATGTTCCTACTTCCACTGTGACAGACATACAGAGAATTCTCCACATGGATTCTTGGCTGCCTACTCTACCATGCAACAAGAACTTATGAGTAGATACAGTTCGCCAGAAGCTTACGCAACTTGGCATGCACGCCACCCCCCCCCCCCCCCCCCCTCTCTCTCTCTCTCTAAGAGCTGACAAACCACTCACCACCGGGCAAGGCCGAGCGCCGCAGAGGAAGCACGAAGCAGAAACGTTGACTCGAGTTTTTCTACTCCCACGCTAACCAGGGCAGGAGACTCACCCTCCCTGCAGCCCGCGCTGGCAGCCTACAAGCTTCACCTATAAAGTCCGGACGCTGCTGGACTCAGGCAGAGATTCTTTCGCAAACTCTCTCATGACATCCCAGACCACTAATTCACTGCTGGGACCTCCGGGAACTTCGTAAGCTTCGAGTACACCCCCAGCGGCTACTCACCACGTGTCGATATCCATTGAACACGTACACACACATTTTACTTCACTTTGCCTCTTCCAGACACCTTTTTCTTATCTCAGTTTAACTTTAAATAATTTTGCATTCGTCTAGAACCAGCTACTCCCCTTTTTACGTAGAACCAGATCGCCTACACCTTTTATTGCAGTTACCTTCAGCTCTCCACGGTCTGATAGGTAGCACAGGACACGTGTTTATTGAGTCTCCAATGAACACCCATTGTTCACTACCCTTCTGCTTTTCATTTACAGGGTACTTGTCTGTGGGACAGTCAGGAACGGAGTGCGATGTGCACCGCCTACAGGAACCCATAGTATTGACATCCACATTAGACGGCTACCTGTTTCTTCTCAACCCCGAGCACTAAGACGGTGCTGGTGGGGAGAAACAGCGACGCCCCAACCACTAGAAACACCTTCTTGCGGGAGGGGCTACAAGCATAGGTTATCTCTTACTTTGAGTACTAAGTAAGTGCTGAAATGACCTTAGTCTGGGGTTGCTGCTCAACCTAGTGTGAACGCATAACTATTAGAGGCTTGGTGGCCCACTCGGCTCCACGTCACTGTTCAGCCCGCATGGGGGGGGGATCAGTGGGGACTCCTATCGAGCTCGTGCCGGCAAATCACTGTTGGGTTACACTGTAATTACCATCCCTCTCTAAGTGCACTGCGTTTGTTGTCAGTCCGGTGTGCTCTATGCCTTACAAGGTAAGGAGTAGCAAGAGGCATAGAGAACTATACCTAACTCACGTTGCTATCAAACCGTGGATAGTATTACCTAATCCTATGCAGGACAGGTAGGCGGAATGGGACTGCGCCGCCCAACTTAGACGTCAAGCAGTAGCGCCTGCTTTTGGTAACAGTAATCTTCTTGTTACCGTGCAGACCAGTAAAATCTTAAAAGATTTGTTTTTCCTAAGAGAAAATTTTTTGCTTTATTACGCAACCAAAATGTAAACAAATTTAAATTTAAATTTTTTTTAATCTGCCCTCGAACTACTAAGGCACTAGTTTCGATACATGACTTATTCCTGCACTTTCCTTCCAAAGCTATTCTCCACTTGATAAGCAACAAGACGAGAAGACTCCAGCTTCGCTATGAAGCAGACGGCTCTGCGGAGGCACCTCACCTCTACGCAACCGAGTGAGAGGGAGAGAGCGAAGAGGAAAAGGGAATAGGCCATTAACCCACCGCTGATAGATACCAGATGTCACGTGACCCATACACAGTGCACACTCCACTCCTACTCAGGCAGCGCGTGCAAAATAGGCGCTGGTCTGGAGGAGCAACCAAGAGTTAAACAAGTGCGACAGTAACCTCAGCCACCCGAAGCAATTGTGATGTCAACAGATAAAGCTTTGTCGCATCGGAGGGTGGCCGATTGACGCATGCCAGCTTTCTGCACTACTGAAATGCACACTCTACGGTCGACTTTGCCCCATCTGAGTGCACCAAGAGCTAACGGAATTCTAATTCATTGGCCGCTGAGACTTGGAAATAATATATTGAAATTACGCCAGGCTTTATTTGGTCAGCCATGTAATTGAACTTCACTTCTTTTTTATATTTTTCCGCATCCAATCTATAAGGAACATGCCAGAGCAACCACGACGAAGAAATAATATAATTTATTTGAATTATACTACGCTACCCTGCCTGGCCAAGAAGTTCGTCAGCCCTCAAGATAGCAGTATCCCCGTAACCTTCTGATTTCGTGGCTCACCTGCCCCAATCCAAGGTGCAAGAAAACATCAACACATCTGCCAGGGGAGATAAGAAATTGAGTGGCGCTCCCGCAGCAGATATTCCAGCCCGTGTTGGAAGGCTACACTACCCCCTGCCCCCGGAGAATCGCTGACACACTGTGATTTTCGTATAAATGGAAGTACAGGCACGTGATCTAGCAGAAACGCTGGAGCTCGCCACCCTTACGGTGCGCAAGCTCTCATACAGCCTGCGGAAGACTCTCTCTCCTCTCCTCTGCAGTCCGCCCAGCGTTCAGCCTTCTCCACTTCGGCAGCACGAGGCAGGGCTCAAACCACCACCTCCAGCCGGCACCTTGCAGAAGGCCGCCAGCAGTCCAGCCCCTGCTTGGAGAAGGCTTCCTTCACCTGACCTCGCAGGGACAGCTCTCTACATTTGGTAAATCCCACGCCTGTACTACTCACCCTTACCTCAGTCAAATTCCCTTGACACCACGGTAACAGGTCACTGTGCAATTTATGTCCCCCTGGCTAGAGCCCCTTGATACGATGATGCTGTAAATAGCGTATACGTTTAATTAATTAATCTGGAATATTCGTAGGAAATTAATTATTTAATTGTTATTAATTTACTTTTTTCCAGACTCACCTTCGCTCACCTTCAGTGCTTAATATCATCCCTTACTTAGCTTATAGTGTGTAATTATTTAGCCAGGTCTCCTCTGCTAACTCATTTTTCTATACTTAATAATATATTATGTCACAAACTTAAACTTTTGTGTGTCGCTGACAGTCATTTTAATTTTAGATCCTGTGGCATTTTTTTTAATATTGCGTTATTAATTCAGTGTTGTGTATCCAGTCTGTGCACAGTTAATTCTAACCAACTTCACATCTTTATCTGGCTGTGTAGTGTACTGAATCCCTCAGGAGGCAGGGCGTGACAAAGGACCTAATTCCTGAGATTGCAGTGCACCCGCCGCCGTTACCAGGCTTTACTTAGGTCTCCCTTTTGAACATCAGGTCCGCGGGAGTGACTGTAGAAATCACCCTCCCCAGGACTGCTCGTACGCAACCCCTGTTGACAACCTTAATTTATTTTATTTATTCCTCAGTGCGCAAACAACACATTGGTACCTGGAAGCCATCAAAGGCGACGTGAGAGGCGTGCCTTATTGGAACAAGCTATATTAAACCAGATAATTACTGACTCACATCCTAGTACCCTAATCACTTTTGTATCAGCGAGTGTCACTATTGATTATATCATATTACCCACTGATCATGAGGCCCTGTTAATACATTTGTTAGGTTGGTGTGACCCGGACAAAGAATCCGTATCCGAGGAAACCCCCGTTCATCCAACCCTTATACTCAGCAAGTTCAAGTATTGACACACAGAATCCTTCTAGCCGATCTACAACTATGAGACTAAATTCTCGCAGGATACTTAGGGTTCAACACCTTAGAAGAGGAGTACTTCTCAACTTCTGCACCATAACCGGAAGGACAACCAGGTTTCAAATCCCTCCTAAGACAGTTGCCACATGCAGCCAGAACCATCCGTAGTTAACTGTTAACGTAACCCCCACTCGCCAACCTATGAGGCCACGGCGGAACAATCCTGCCAGTATAAGCCAGATCGCTCACCTCCATAATCACTCATATCTCAAAACCTATTCAGCTCATTCACGCCCTATCGGGACAGCTGGCGTCCCAACTATTGATGTCCCTTGTGGTACGGAGAGTAAGGCTGCCCGGAAGAGATAGCCTAACACTCCGAATTACTCTGGGCTTTGACCGCCCTCCATCTCCGAAAGATTCAGATAGGGCAGTCAGCACCCTAACCACTTATCCACAAACAGAAGCACTCGTCAACTTACAATAAAAAGATGTTAACTATCTTGCTTTGCAAGCGGAATTCAAAAAATTTAAAAAGATGATAAAACATCCAGTTGATCTATTAAAGCCCTTTTCACACCACACTTTTAGGTTAATTATTTAGAAGGAATCTATATGGTGTAAAATCTCTGCGATGTCCAGTCATTATATATATATACACACATATAAAATTACTGTTATCCCAAAAAGTTGATAAACATAAATTTTATTTATGTTTACACTTCTTAAGACTAATGCACATAACCTAACTTAACACCCAGCTTAAAATATATGATTTTGAATGTTTGGCGAATAAGAGCATCTGCTTAAAATATCAGCATAACAACCAGATATAGTTACTACAATTTGTAGGTTGCAATACACGATCTTGGTTACCAAATTATTACTGCTGGAGCGGCCTACAAACAAAAAGTCATGTAGCAAAAATTATTTATGCCAACCTAAACAACACTTACTTCCATGAGATACCTCAAAGGCTAAACCAGAGCTTATGTACGACACAAAAATAAATCTAACAAAACTCATGACCTACTCTCTCTGCCCTCTTTTTGGCCTCAATCAGAACGCACCAAGACTCCACCTGCCAATCACGTGCTCCCAGAGACCTCCTACCACATTTCCTCCTTTCCCCTTGGTTGCCCAAGGGTTCCAGCTGATGGGATCAGCTGGATGCCTACCTCTTTCCCCTCTCACAGCCCTAAAACTCCGCAGCTGCTTGCATGTACACAAAACCTCACTAGTGCCACCTCAGAGCTTGGCCTCGAAAACATCTAGACCAAGGTGTCTCGACGCTTCAGGACACTCCCCAAAGAAAAGTGCTCCTGCTCATCAAGAATTTGCTGCGTTTCACAGTACTACGAAATCTTTGTCATCTATGTGGAAGTATACTCTGTTTCATATAACTTCAATAAATTTTGACAGTTCTCGAAAAGAAGTGCGGCCACTATGTATCCCTCCGCCACAGCTGTTCTGTCGGTGAAGAAACTCATCTTAGTAAACAAACTATGAATCTAATGGCAAGCATTGAAAGGCCGACAACTTCTGTCTAGTAATTAGGCTACTATAGCTGGTTGCCATTCCCAACTGTTTCATTTTTGTTATTATCACATAATATTCTAGCTAGGGTTCTGTTTTATTTTATTGGTGTGGTGGGGAACTATAGTTTACGTCTTCAGGGAGAAAATTTTTTGTGGTTCTTATAAGAGACTGGTGCTTGGAACTTGCATTGTTTTGATAATGCATTGGAAAAGTTTGTTCGTACAGAAATAGAAATCAATTTACTATAACTCGAAAGTTTTAACTTCATTGAAAGAACTAAATACGATAAATGTGTCGCTGTTCATACTGAATGTGAGAAATGCTGAACAGATAAGTATCATTGCATTTTTTATATAATGAACTACACTAAAATGGCACTTCGTTAGGGCACATACGTTTGAAAACTTCCCACAAGAACAAAACGTAATAAATATGTCTCTGTTAATACCGATGTGCAAAATGCACATAAAAATCATTAGAGTTTCAATGAAATAGAAGTCCCAATACATTTCAAGTAATCTAACAAACTGTTCACTTCGTAATTCCTAAACATGTACTGAACTTTGCATGATTAATCTCGTGTCAGTTACTGATACGAAATAATTTATTTGCTGTACTTATGCAATTACTGAAACACCAAACTATTTCTTGAAACCTACAAATTCATACTTCACAACGAAAATAATGTTTTGCTTGCACTTCGCAATGGTCACAGAAAATGGCCAACACGGCACACGACAAACCATTTTACAAAGCGGCAGACACATGTCGATAACTCATTTCACTTAGGAAACTGTTCTAAATAGGCACCTACGACGGACTACACTTCATGAAATACGTAAATACAAAATTAATTAACTGCATATATAATATTCCAACATCACCAGCAAGGAATTCTCACATATCAATAAATTATGACGGAAGGGAGTACAGTGGCACCTGGCCTCAAGTTCTTCTCTTCTTCTCGGGTCTTCACAGGAGTGTCGTACACCAGTGTTTTTATGTGACCCCAGAGGTAGAAATCCAAAGGTGTTAGCTCATGGTAGCGAGGTGGCCAGACAATTGGACCTTCTACTGTGTGTTAAATGGGTCAGCGCAAAACAACTTTCAACCTACACATGTAATGCCTGGTACATGCTGTTATACTGCTTGGTTGTCAACTAACCCTGCTCGCTGGTATCACATGTTTTGGTATAAGGAGGCATTTCTGGACATTGGTACCGTGATGAAATGCGTTCAATTTCATCTCATATACCACCCGTATTAATTTGTAACATTTATTCGTTGACATCTTGTATAAAAATCCTGTAAAATGTGGGAATCATTGGGTAAAATCCTTGGAATAAAAAAAAATTGGTAAATTACAGAAAAAAGTTTGATATGAAGGATGTTTATATATTTAATGATGTGAAGCACATTTATATATGTAATGCAATTGTTTTTGTCTGGAATGTACAAACTATTGTAATTCTTTTCTCCACTCACACTTTTGAATATACAAGATCTATATCTGCTATAATTTTTGTTTCATCTCCATTGTGCTATCAATGGCAATCAGAAATCACTGTCACTAAATTTGGATTGCATGCGCAAAAACTGCAATGCGCATCAAAACTTATTTTCAATAATGGCCTTAGCATGTATAATACAATCAGGAACAGAAATATGTTAACTGTATTTACATGTGCCAATGAATTATTAAGCGAAATGTTTTGGGCATACACTATTGAAGCAATGGCGAGTGTACAAAATATTTTGCTTAATTATTCACCTCCATTGCAAGAATATTTCACACAAACGTGTCACTGAAACTGACACACATCGCTGCAGGTGCTATTGTCGCATGTACACAACATCCATTTTGAGTAAAGTGCCTATGTGTATTCACAATATCTTTTGCACGTGAAAAAATAAAGTGTTTTTATTTTTTACGTTTATCAATGTATCACTATTTTGAAGTGAAATAAGTGAAACATTTTGTTGAGAACTCTTGTGTGATTCATGTATTAATAATCGACATGGATATTTGTTTTGGAGATAAAAATTTCACAGTTCTTAAATTAATGTATTTGGGTTAATGGAGGTAGACATGCAGTAGTAGTGTTAATGCACTTTTTAGGTGTTTCAGTGGTCAAAAAAATTGTAGTGTTAGCAATTTCATTCTCAATAGTACTGTGTGTTACAGGCACATCCCATTAGCAGTCCTAACACATGGCCTGGAACGTGGAACAGCTACATAATCTGCCCCGTGCCTCATTTTTTCCGTTCAGTTGCCTATGGGTGTTTTAGAAGGGGGGTGTTTCGCTCTGAGCTCCACGCAACACTAGAGCTATGTTGCGGGATATAGCAAATGTCACCTGTGATACTTTATAGTGGTAGCCTAGTCAAAAGTTTGCGGGGAGGGTTGGATATGGGAAGAGACTCGTCAGACCGGTTTTGCTCAGGCCAGCCAGGAGTTGGCCTTCTCTAGAAGGTTGGAGAATGAAGCTAATGGTTGTTTAGGGGGTGGAGGAGAGGAAGTAGATACAACCAGCTAACAGCATAGGTTTCCCCATCCCCATTCATCATCCTGTCTTCCAGGAAGAAGAACATGTTTAACACTGTGAATAAAAAATAATTCAGAACCGCGACTTTTCTCAATATCAAGTACAAATAATAAAAACACTATATTAGTGAAATGCTCTTAAGAAGTTTTCTGTTAAGAAGTTTTCCTGCTTCATAAGCTTTAAAAAGTTTGCACTTTGTCTATTATAAATACATAATTTTACCCTTTTAAGAAGTTTTCCTGTTTGAGAGGCTCCCTACATAGAAAATTGTATCATTTCAAGCAATTTTATTTGCTCTAATTTCTGAATAACCAAGCAATATTTGATTAAAAAATTTTAAAGCGTAGATGTAGGTACGTACTTTGTAATTACTTTGGAAGATATTTTGTTTGAATATAGTCTAAATACTGCTTTTAAAAATTACTAATTCCACGAAAATTTGCTACATAAAAAGCTCTTTCTGTGATGAGTCTTCCATTGCAAAACAATAGTTTAATCACAAGTAACAAAGCCGCATCTTTTGTGAATAAAATTATTTATTAAAACCCTATAGTCACCACTGAGAATATAGAGAAAACAGAATAAAAGTGAAGTTATTTTTCGCAGTTTCCCACTCCTGGTAGGTGCTGCATTCTCTGCTTTGTCCGCGGTGGCTGCCCAAGTCTGGCCGTAGGGGCAGCGGAGTTGGGCGAGTGCTAACCTGCCCGTCAAGAGCAGGGACAGGAGGGAAAATGAGACCGGTGGGAAACCAGGGATGGAAGGATCCCTGGCTTTGACGACTGCTGCCATAAAGACCATCTGGGTGAAAGTTGCAGTTTAGTGTCGCGGAGTGAAGAGGTTATTAAGTCTTGGTGCCTTATTTTTTTTGTCATGGATGGCACAAGCAAACACTGGAGATTTTGGCATGTTTCGTAGCGCCAAAAGAAGGAAAATAAAAGCTTCACTAGGACTCGCAGAATATTCTTAGGAGAGGTAAGTTGTCAAATAACTCATTGTGTTCAGGCAAAAAAAAAAAAAAACCGCAACTTGCTTGATAAACATATCTTGTGTTCAAGTCCCATGGATTGAAGGGGAGAAATAATGATGATTATGGAAATATAAATGCATGAATTTACTTTTCATGTTTTATATAATTTTTACAGAATTTTTGGTGTAGAGAAGTGTTTACCGTATTTGAAAAAAAAAAAAAAAAGGCTATTGTGGACGTATGTGGTTGTTATTTCTGCATGCAGAAAATCAGCAAATTGTTCTAATGACAGAGTCAGAAAATGTCAACTTTTTTTTATCCAGCGAAACCAGTACGCGAAAGTAACCCTAATTATATATCTAGTGGTTAATTAAGTACTTCTGAGAGGTATGTTCCTATTAATTTTCGGTCTGTTGTGTATCCTTCCACCACACAATAAATAAGTGATGCAATGAATTTAAAAAAATAACACCATACTGTTCTGTGATACATAATCTTACTGCTTTCAAAATTAAGAAAGAAAACATATTATAATTGTCACTAATTTACCATATTTACTCATGTACCATGATTTTTGCAACTAGTCCCATGGCAAACTATTTGTTAAAATAAAATTGCATCAAAAATGTGTGGTGCCCTGTTAGTAAGTATGGAACAAATTATTCTTTTTTACATTAATGTGTGGTGATTGTGGTATGTTTCGAAAATACTTTAATTAAATAACTTGGGTGCAAAAAGCCAAAATAAAAAAATTACATAAACCTCACATGCCTACTACTCAACACTTCTGGCTTTATTTGTATTTTTTCTCCTTTCTTCCTTTAGCAGTGACAAGTCTCCCCCCCCCCCCCCCCCCATGCAAGAATGTCACACTACCCTTCTCTAAAAAAAAAGGACTGTCACCTTGTCCCTCCTCCGCTCCCTGACTGTAGTTCCCTAGCTTCTACCATGGAAACAAAGAGGGCATGGTGGAATTATTGACCAGCAAAATCTGGGTGTTATTTAAAGGGTTTGTGTGGGTGTGAGTGTGGGGTGGGGCATAAACACATGGCAGCTATGGTTTGTAAACACATGGCAGCTCTGGTTTGTGAGTGACAGGATGCCATTAGGAGGGGGAGGGGTAACAGGGTGGTGATGTACACATAACTGAAGAGTCTCTTGGTGAGAAAGAGAGAGAAGGGAGAGTTGAAACAACAGACAGTTCAGCCACTTCCCTCAACATTTCTGGATAATTTATAACTACTACTCTGCCTTCCTCTTTTTCTTCCCCTCCTATATAGTGAGCCCCAAGAAATATATTTTTTTTTTGGGAAAAAAGGGCAAGCTATACAGGAGTAAATACAGTATGTGGGTTGCACTTAAGGAGACCTCTATACACAAATTCCCTTTATTCACTGCCTGTATTTCTGCAAGTATCCTAATTACTGTATATACTGAGCTGTATGCAGTTATGGGTAAGGATTTTTAAAGGTTTTCTTAAAAGGTGCCTTAATTACCGCATGTAAACTATTTTAGAGTGACAATATACATCATTTGTGTACTATCTCTGTTTGATGAATTCTTAGAATTAATTTTTTTTGTAAGCATACGTAGGTATTCAGAACTTTCTTCCTGTAAGCATACACAAGTATTCAGAACTTGGAGTTAATCTATTTCATTCAAAACTCACAACTATACAAGCCATTTGAGAGTGTGCATCACATGCAAGCCAAATCTATGATGCAATTGGTCTGCAGCAGTTTTTTAAAAAGACATGTGTGAGGCAGATTATAAAAAGCTGCAGAATTTTTTTTTGTAAGATTTGAAACAACAGGACGAAGAAATTTGAAGACATTACTAGATAGCAAAGTGCTTGACACGAATGGAAGGAGCACCGAAGCAAACGGTTAACGGCATCTTTCTTTGGAACTGTCTGCAAAATTAAGGCAACCACCTCATGTGCAAATGTAGTGATGCAAATCTGTTACAATGTTTTCAAGGGGAACGGAAATACTTCATGGGGATTAGAAAAAGAAGTAGTTGCTCTTTCCTAGTATGCTACTGAAAACAATATTCCCATTCGCAGTGTGGATTGGTTATTGACAAAGAACATCCATACCTTGGGGCATCACCAGATGGACTGATTGGTGAAGATGCTATAATAGAAGTGAAGTGTCCAACTACAGCAAAACTTGTTACACCACTACAGGCAGTTGGCAATAAAAAAATTAAATTCATGGAAATGCGAGATGGTGTACTGAAACTGAGAACAGATTACACCTACATGAATCCAGTTGAAGGAATACTTCATGTATCAAAAAGAAAGTTCTGTCGCTTTGTTGTTTAGTCACCCAAGGGCATAATATGCGACATATCTGGAGATAAAAATGATCATTAAGCTCTCAAAATTTTATTTTAACTGTCTGTTAAAGGCTTTTAACAATAAAGGAGCAATTTTGAAAGCAACCTTAAAAAAGAAACACTGTTCCTAACTTTATATATTTTAACGGGATGTTCTGAGTGACATGCATCCAGTAAAGTTGGTAAAGAATGATGTAAAATAGTTCCATTATCTTAACTTTGAATAAAAAGTGTTAGGTAATTATTTGTGATAACTTAAATTATTCCTTTAACTTTCTGTTATTTTATGCATCTAAATATAAAAATGACCAGATTTGTAAAATATTTTCTTTTCCAAAAATTTCTCAGCTTCACATGAATGACACATGAATAAAGTGATGAGGTCCACAACAGTGATAATTTTACATAAGGCGGAAATACACAATGTGCATACAAGTAGATTTTAAGCAGGGCTTTCAAAAGTGCTCATTTTTCCATGAACAGCCTGTACCATAAAGCATTAACTCTAGATATACAAGACAGCTGCCAATCCGGGACCCAGACTACATCATGAATGCCCAAAAAATGTTGGCACTGAAGGTGAAAAAAAGTAAGAATAGTTTAGTCAAGCAAATAAATTGAAGATTGTGACATTTTTTAGCCAAATTTCTATTATCACATATTCTGTATCTCATAAATAAGGCCTACTTAAGTACATGTCAATTGAGTTGGGTAAGTGAACAAAAAGAAACATTTTCTCAAATAGAACTTGCAAAATTGTAAGGCATTTAAATTTGATAACATAGATTTTATGATCTCTGTATCCATGTTTGGAAATGTACAAAGCTTGTGTTAGTGCTACATTTTAGTGCCATTCCTGGCCAGTGGTTGGAGATGGTGTTATATGGTGAAAATATTTAGCGATATAGTATTACTAAAATTCTATCACATGATAGGTAATATCCTGTTAGATTGTGGTTTTTTTTAAGCAGCTTGGTTGTTTTCAGGTGAATCATGCACGTTTACTCTTAGAGTGCATATCTTGAAATAGTTTCTCTCACACACAGCAGGCAATAACGAATGAAAGGAACAGATGTTTACAGATAATAATGAAACGTCGCCAGCACTCCAAATTTTTACTACAAGTTACCATCTTTTGCCGTAGTGTTTCTCGTCAGTTATTAGCTTAAGAATTTATCACTGCTCTTACTCCTGAACTTTAAAGCGAAAGTATAATTCAGTACATGTCTAATTATTACTATAACAATCTTAATTAACAAGCTGAAACTTAAAAGGTATGGTAATCGTGAATTACACGTCAAAATTGTTTAATATGTTTGGTTTTTAATATTATTATTGTTGTTGTTATTATTATTGTCGTTATTATTATTATTATTACTATTATTTTAATATTGAAATTTTAAACCGGTGTGGTTCAAGTTTAAGCTGACTGTAGAATTGTTATAAAGGTAGTTTGCTAGGATGCATATTGAAATTGTTTGTCAATTGTGTAAATGTATTGAGTTTTTTTTTAATTTACATTATAACTAGTGCAGTGTGTTTGTATTGTTTTATAGTGTTTTGTTTGACTCTGAACATCTGTTGATTTTTCACAGTATGTCTGGAGAAGTCGTTATTATTGCTGAAGTTTATGTTCAATAGTTCATTGTTTCATTGTTGATGTTCTCTTTTCATTTTTTTGATTTTTCCACCAACGTTAAGTTGTGGTTAATATTTACATACATTAGAATTACTGTGTTGGGGATATATTTGTTGCTACTGTGTTATTTTGTGAAAAACTTCAGGGAGTTTCTGGATATTACTGCAGTTTTCACTATGTCAGTTTAGACACTACAATGTTAAATTTATTATCAGTGTCTTTATTAAGAGGTCATTTGTCTTTGCAGCTTTTAAAGAAATGTTTGCAGTTAACTTTTTTCTGAATTTTCTTTAGTTTGTGACATTGTAACGCTGTACGGTGCGTCGGCTCTTGCAAATAAATGTCGACATTACCAGGTTAACCTGGTTTTTATATTTTAACTAGCAGCCTGGCATTGCTTCTCTCAGCTTTTATGGAGTTATTAAAATACATACATATATATTTGGGACTACCCGTGACTACGCGTGACTATCTGGGACTATCAGTGACTACATGTGACTATCAGTGACTACCTATGACTACTTGCGGATACCTGTGACTACCTGCGACTACTTTCGACTACCTGTGACTAAAATTAAATTAAATTAAATTAAATGGATACACCCTAATTTGATACAGTGTGCACACGGCATACAAAAACCACGTACACACACTGACAAAGTATTGGTTGTAAAAGTAAAAAGTATATGTTACAGTATATATGAGACACTTTGTTTGAGAAATTGGTGTAACGTGTAACGCTGTGAGAGCGGTGTGACGTCGCCAACGCAGCCAGTCTACAACACAACCAGGACGTGCTGACTGTGCGCTGGAATCAGCACGTGCATAATGCAGCAAGGACCAGGCAATGCAAGGCCTCTGTCCAAACGTCCTAGCTGCTGGCACGACACGCCAGAAGTGCAGCACCACCCTAGTTCAGGGACGTGAGCAAGGGCCGCCAACCTCACGTTCTGTGCTGCGTCACCACAACAGCAGTGAACCACTGTTCCCAAGACCAGACACAGTTGGCAACACTACGCCAGTGCGAGATATACGTCTTACGCATACGCCAGCCGTCGTCATGGCAACTGGACCAGCCAGCCTCACCCACAGCTAGAAGTGGGGATTTCACTTCTTGATGGCGCTGCTCAAGGTCACAGCAGTAATGTGGTTTCTGCTATCAGATGAGATTGGTTCACGATTCCGGCCACGTTCCGCATTCATGCGGGAACATATTCGCTACCGGGGGAAACTAATTTTATTTATGAGGACACACTACCATTTATTTACAGAATTCAATTGCAAGCACCTACAACATTAAACATTCTTGGCTAATTCTTACGCGTAGTGTGCGCGAACCGCACTTCGAAAGGATGTAAGAGAGGAAAAATCCTATACCAATATCTGCAGGAAGTGGAATGTTGAGTACTCCAAAAATATCTCGTAGAAGTGAGTACACATTTCCAACAGAAGCGTGGAATACAGCTTCTGGGGGACATCACCAGTTGGTGTTGTAATATTTTTACAGAAACACACCTAAGAGCCCTACTCAACAACGATGCACAGTTAGATAGCCAAATTCAGTCACTTGCAGCCAACGTACACACACCCAATACGGCACTAAACTTAACTTTAAAAATCATTAATGAAATGGAAAATAAAGTAAATTCCTTGGCCAAAACAATCAACGACATATCACAAGTAATGAGATCACAACAAAATGCCCTAAGCAACCTTGACACCATGCAACTTGAGTTCACACTACATTCCACAAGTATTTTGCTCTTAATAAATAATTTTGTTTTAGAAGAATTTGTACAAACATTTTGTAAATAAAACTTAGTTGACGCAAGATCTCACAAAACTTGACAGGGAATTACAAAACTAAACCGCACACTAAGTATACCCATGAAAGACATAATTAAATATTATACACACGAGATGGCAGAGTGTACATTTACCACACCACAAGTAGTAATAAAATTGCAAATTCCAGTAATCAGTATTAACTCTCAATGGCAAATATACATCATCATTCCTGTCGCGTATCATTTCAACAATCAAACATGCAAAATCCACACACCATCGACCACCATGGCAATCAATTCTAAAAGGAAAACTGTCAAAGCCATTTCACATTCCCACAACACAACTTCGGATGTTATAGCCATTCCTAAAGAGTCACTGACATGTGGCAATTCCAAATGCATGATGGCCACAATTATGCTTGCAGATACAGAAGCCCTATTCACTAAGGGCAAATTTCATTGCACTCATGACATTCCATTCTCATTTCACCTCATTCTCTCGTATCAGTACGTGATCACTAACCCACCTGAAGGAATAGTAATCCAAAGTGTAAACACCTCCCTCAATGTAGAATGTGATGCCAAATTGTAACACCCAACTAGGTAATAGATGATGCGACACACCTGTGTGATGTGCGCACACCCATTCTGCCACTCCAGCAGACAGTAGTACCAACACATTGGCTTAATCAAAGGTCATTTGATTTGCAGCAGCTTACAGTAAGTACAGGAATACACTTTTACAATATCGCCTCAGCCATTGACACAAATTGGAAACTTAATCATACACAAGTGCCAACGCTACAAGAAGTAAATTCAAATTTCAGTTATGGTAAGTTTAGGTAGAACAGACTATTCTCGTTGCTGGAACCAGCACATTATGGTTATATTTAATGGCTCTTATAAGTCTACTTTTGCTTATTGTTGCCACATTGTTTGTCAAACTGCTACAGATGTCTGTCATTCTGTGCAGAATGAACACATGCACATAAACAAGTATGAGAATACAATTGCAGAAATAGCTGCAAACACATAGATACATCATAAATTAGGGTAGCTCTAACCAGTAAACATATGTTAAGAATGAATATGAGTTAATTTACTACAGCGAAGCAGAGACATTGAGATGGAAATACTTAGGGTTGAGATAGATATTAAATGCTGTGCTCAGTGAGGAGTATAAAGACAAGTAGTGTAGATGTATAGATTAATGCTGTAAATAATATCAGTGTAAACTAATTAAAGATAGATTTAATTATTTTATTTTTATTAAGACCTCCATCTCTTACATACTTATATACACCCCTTAGGCATCTTGTAACAGTTTCCATAAGAAAAGACATTAATTATGTGTTTAAGAGATCCTGTTTTGGGTGTGTGTGGTTTTTTTTTTTTTTTTTTTTTTTTTTTTTTCCCCACGAAAATCAAACATTTTCCATATTTCTGGAACCAGTCTACCAATTTGCATCTACTTTCACATACCTGTAGTGCTATAGAAAGTCTTTTTATTGAATTTATTGCTTTAGTTTAATAAGATAAAGAAAATTAGCATATTTTATACTAACTTCTTTGAAAGGTGTTACAGAGTCACGGGACTAAATGGGATACACATGACCAGAATCAGAATGCAGCTGTGAATCATATTTGTGCACATGGCGGTCGTAGTGTTAAGTAGGATCGTATTCTGATTTTAAAATTGGTGGCCATGTAAAACACTTAAAAAGGTTGTCTTTTCTATGTAACCATTTAACCAAATTCATGTAACCTTATTACATAGTTCGTACCTATGAGATGTATTTAATAACATCTCCTAAGGCGTTTTTTTGTAGGATATCTCCAAATATGAGAAAAATATATATATTTTCATGTTTTGGAAACCTATCAACTGATTTTTACCAAATTCTTCAAATATGTAGTGCTATTGTAGGTCATGTAAACATGTGTGTTTTAAGTGGCTTAGGCATATATTTTCAAAATGACGGCCCTGTAAATATTTCAAGTTAGTAAACGCTATGAGTTGAAGATGACTGATTTCATCCGACAGCTCTAGCTCTCAAGACCTATATGTTAAGAGCTGCCCAAATATTTCTTGTAATAACTTAATTTAACATTATCTGCACTCATGTAGAGGAAAGTAGGCTCATTATTTGTGTTAGTAACTTCTTGTTGGATATGTTATACATCTACTACATTGCACATTTGAAAAACAAATGACTCAAACAGGAAAATTTCTATTGTGAATTACTGTAGGTTATACAGTTTCATGCACATTATACAGCAGAGACATGAAACAATTAAAGAAGACAACCCAGACAGAGTGAGAGAATGTTGTCATAAAATTCTTACTGTAAATAAAACCCTACATCGCAAGATAATTTTACGAAGTCAGGAGGAACCATTCTCTTCTGTTATCCTATTGAATTCCTACACTGGCAGAAAGAGTTTTGTAGAGAGTTGATTCGGTCTGAGTGAGATGAAAGGGTAAATTTTTGCATGTGCTGCTGATGCACATTACTTTTATGCGCTTACCTCTTTTCTTGAGGACGACAAGTTTATATCTTTGAAATAATTGTTGATGCCTTAATCAAAAATCACCTGTACTTGCCACCACTTGTCATTTCCATAGGCTCCCACTTAATGCCACTGAAATTGGCTAATATGGTCATTGTATGGTGCTACTAGTACCAATAAAAATAATATGTATTGTTAGTCTCTGAATCCTTACAAACATCAAAGTGAATCCAGTCACATTACATTCTCAGTGTAACCAATCTGTGCTGAAAATTAATGGTCAACAGCATTTTTAGAACTTACTTGCAAAGTCTAACAAGTGCCATTGTTTCCAGACTCAGCTGAAACTACAACTTATAAAAAAGCAAAACATTGCATTGCAGAGAGCTACAACTGTGGAAATGTTAAGCATACTGAATTAATTATAGCCTTAAAAAAATAACACAAAATAAATGTTCCCTTAATATCATTAACTTCTGTCTGTATCATTACAAATTTCATTTTTTCCTAAGCTCAAAGGAAAAATTCATTTGTGATTTTTTATAAAAGTTTACTAATGATAGGATTCTGATTATTATGGCCAGAAGGGTTTCAGTGTTATAATGTAGTTTGCTGGTCAGTTGTTGGTTTTTATTTCATTGTCAGCAGCTGTGGTGATGGCCTCAAGTAGGCAGTGAAAGTGTGCTTGGGTATACAAATGAGACATATGTTGCTTGTCACAGGCCCAGCACAATCTGGACACGCACTCAGGCCAGAGCACGGATGAGGCTTTCCTTTCGAAGGAGTCGAGTCAGGAGGAGTTGGACGAGAAGTGTGCCGAGGATCTAGTTGCCCAGGACTCTGAGGAGTAAGTCTCTCTCATACTTTTGTGTCTGTTACTGGTCCTTTTGCTGCCCATTAAATACTTTTTTACTCATGCATTTTGGTTACTGGACACAGTTTGATATGTAGTCCCCCCCCCCCCTTCTCTCTCTCTCTCCTCTCTCTCTCTCTCTCTCTCTCTCCTCTCTCTCTCTCTCTCTCTCTCTCTCTCTCTCTCTCTCTCTCTCTCTCTCTCTCTCTCTCTCTCCTCTCTCTCTCTCTCTCTCTCTCTCTCTCTCTCTCTCTCTCTCCTCTCTCTCTCTCTCTCTCTCTCTCTCTCTCTCTCTCCTCTCTCTCTCTCTCTCTCTCTCTCTCTCTCTCCCCTCTCTTCTCTCTCTCTCTCTCTCTCTCTCTCTCTCTCTCTCTCTCTCTCTCTCTCCTCTCTCTCTCTCCTTCTCTCTCTCTCTCTCCTCTCTCTCTCTTCTCTCTCTCTCTCTCTCTCTCTCTCTCTCTCTCTCTCTCTCTCTCTCTCTCTCTCTCTTCTCTCTCCTCCTCTCCTCTCTCTCTCTCTCTCTCTCTCTCTCTCTCTCTCTCTCTCTCTCTCTCTCTCTCTCTCTCTCTCTCTCTCTCTCTCTCTCCTCTCTCTCTCCTCTCTCTCTCCTCTCTCCTCTCTCTCTCTCTCTCTTCTCTCCTCCTCTCTCTCTCTCTCTCTCTCTCCTCTAGGATGTACTATTGTCAATACTTGCCAGCTGTACTCGGGATGGATTTTCCTATCCAGGTAATCACAGGTGTGGTTCCCTGAATTTTACCTTCCCGACTCCGTATTTGGAAACAATGTGCAGTACTTCTAGTGGTCCTAATGCTGTTAATCTACTTTAAAACAAAATAAGTTAATGAAAGAAATCCAAAAATTTTATTGTGTATTGCTGTGTAAAAATATTTTCTGAAATAATTACTAAGTTCACATGGTTGTAATTCACGACCTGGTTTCTGTACATCTTCTCTGTCTAAAGCATGTTCTAAGGCCAGCTCTATGTACTTCTTCCCAATGAGGGTCTGCGCTCACAAAAAAGTTCTGCTTCCAAAATATGTGTCCATACTTTGTGCCTATTTTGGTGATGGTCTAGTGAATCCTTTTCACTGGTACAGCAAGCCACCATGGCTGCAGCCAGCATCACTTGAAGAATCCCGTCTACAGCAACATCTCTCTACTAGTCTTTCATCTCTACTAGTAAAGCACAAGTTCCAAATTCTGTCTCCCGTACCATTTCTGTTTAATGCATGACTAATTTTGAATTTTTTCTTGTCGACTGTGTTTTTACGTTGTCTCTGATGATTTTTCCCTGTCTCTTCTTAGTTATAGTCTTAACTATAGGTATACTCAGGGAGGTAATCACAGTCCCAATCTATGGCCATGGCTGCCCAATCCCTCTCTGCCGCGATGCATGTCTCCTCGCATGATTTAGTTTCCTTGTAGGCGTAAGGGGTTAGCCCTGAAACGCAACAAGATCCCGCCCTACCCACCACGCTTCAAGTTAACACTTAGTAATAGGGCAGTTAGAAAAAAAATCAGTACAGCAAGAAAATGAGAATGGGTGCCCATATCCACGTACATATATGCCTTGACTCTGATACGTTATGACCGAGGTGAACATTTCTATAACGGTCCATTAATCATTGAAAATCATGCCACCAGAAGGCATGACAACTTAGTTCATTGGGAAGCAGACCTTGGGAAGTACAATCTGCAAGATTGTCTCTAGAAACAACATGTTTTTAACACTAAGGAGAAACTTGTTCCTGGATTTAAGCAACTCTATTTGTGACAAATGTTTATAATAGGTATAAGTGAGTCTTGTTCCAGGTAGCAGCTATTCTAGTGTCAGTCTAGGCATGATCGGCAGTTACTGTTAAATGTTTGGTGAGAAAGGCAATACAATAGTGCATCAATTTTGCTAACAAGTGAGCACCACACTGACGCATGATGCATTTCTGTGCATTGGGCATGCGTACTCTACTTTTCAACTTTGCCTCATTATCGAGCACCAGCGCTCATTGCATGGGAAAGTCACACGCGAGGTACAAGGAATCACATGCGTGCAGGGTCCATCTACTGCACATCAAAACCGACTACAGACAATTTTTTTGAGAAATTGTACTGTTCACTCCAAAAGCTGTCACACAGTCGCCCTAACCCCAATGGTGGATTTTACTCTTCAACGAGCCATTGACACCCTCCAGCAAGGCATGCTAGTTCCACAGTTTTGTGTAGGAGGGAAGCACTTATTCCACTGGAACATCGTGTGTCCTGCACCTCACACCGAGGCAATAATGTATGCCAATGTCTCCATCACAGGAGATAAGAAAAGGGTGGTGCTGCCACCAAGCAATAATGAACTACCCATATGGAGAGAGGCTAGCCACCTCTGCACCCATCGTAGTGTCTACAAGCTCGGAGATTTGGTTTATAACGAGGAACCATTCCTTTGCTCAGGGCAGTTGCTGTGCCCTCCAGCTTGCAAAAGCTGACGGCATCACTAGGGGTAAGTGGTTGCCAATTCTTCTGTCCCAGCCAGCGAATGCTGGAGATCCTGTCTAAAGGGCAACTGTCCAATAAACCACTCCTGCGCGTACCGCAAGAAATCCACAACATCTCCCGGGTAAGTGGTCTGCCTCTCTTCTTTCTCAGTCTGTAAAGGCCAGAGAAATGTCTGCAAGGGATCTGACCACTAGACCTTTCCGTGACGCGATCTGGAAGACTGTATCTAAAGACATATTTGTACTACTGCCAGCAACCCGCACGAGATTGTTGGAACTGCTGGCCGACTTCACCAGAGGCTCCTGACACCCACCTGGTAATTACTCCCAGGTTACACCGGTGTCCCTTCTGGACCTATGATTTTGAGTCAATCTATTTACCTGCATAGTAATCTCATTAGTTTTCTTGAGAAGGCCCCTTGAATAAATTTTGAGCTTTTTTAATTTAATTATACTTTAGCATTGTTTACTTACTACCTCTATATTTTTCTCAGGCTGCCTTTGCCTGCAGTAACAAGTCAGTTTCTATTTTAACACGTTATGAGTTAGTGACGCATTACATTGCTTTCACTTACTTAGCAGTAAATACTTAAATTAATTTACTTGAATTTTGCAAGTGGCATTTTATTTTAATGGTAACCTGTATCCCTCTTATTCTTAATTAGTGTTTTGTGTAGTCGGTTAGTTAACGTCTATTATCAACTGCCACAAATGTAAAACTGGTATCCGCATAAAGAAACCTGGACGGTACGAAACACACACAGTAAGAGACAAACAGAGATACTGCCAACAGCTGGTAGTTCTTTGACTGCGGCCGAATCAATATTCACTCTAAACCGATCAGACTGAGTACTCAGTTCAACTCCCAGCTTGCAGAGGCCAGAGGAGAACTTGCACGGCTCAGGCTTGATTGATCTCGAGTGTTGCTCACCCAGTGTTCAGTTGTCTATTCCACTCTCAGTTCAGTCCCAGCTTGCAAAGGCCAGACTTGGGAACACCGGATATTTCCCTGTGTAGTTGAAGTTATATTTTTTGGCAGAAGTTTGCTTATTAAATTAACAGTCTTCAGCTTAAGTTCTAATGCCTTACACAGCAAAAGGCAGTCTAACCAAAGAAAGGAGAAAGACCCCTACCGGCTACAGTCCGAGAGCTATTGATTTTAAAAACATTAGAAATTCTGGTTTTTACCAGTGACACTTAATCATCTAACTCAGAACCAGTACCATTTGGCCCGCAAGTGCGAGTCGCACCTGGCGAACACCCACGGATTGAGGCAATACGTTAAGGAGGAGAGACTTTGCTAGGGATATATTGGCATTGGAATAATTTTGAAATACATATCTGAAACGTATATCCGTATTATACCAACAAAAGTACAACTACACTCCCCTCGCCCTACCCAGCATGCAGCTGCATCTCAGCTTATGCATAGAGTGAGCATGTAGGCCAGGAAAATCAACGTACACCTCCAACACCAGGTAATCAAACCCAGAAAAATGGTTTTAATAGCCCCCAACGTTGTCCCTACGCGTCAGCCAACCAGACCGAGCCTCTACAGAGGGCGGGTAGTACAGGGACTTAAGGACCCCATCTAGTTCTCCTACTCCCATGTTCCAAGTGATGCTGGCATCAAGATTTTTGGCAGCCCTAACGGAAAGCAAAACAAGAACCTCGTATAGAGTTACTTTTCAAATTAAGTTTACCCTCTGGTTTAACTCCCCTCCTCCCGTGTTAGTCACTGAGCCAAAGAGAACCAAAACGTAACATTTCCAACGTTGGAAATTCTCCAACCTAGCTTGGCAATTTCTGCTCATTTATTCAGCTCTCTTATCTAGTGACTAAACATTTAATTAATAGGAAGTTAACTTTTTCTACGGGAAGATCAGTTGGCGAGGGTTAATCCCCGGTTGACCATAGAGGGAGGGAATGTCAGTCAAGTGGCGCCCTACATGGGGCGTAAGCTACAAGTAACTGAGACTTGGTAACTTCAGACGAAGCCAGTCCTGCTCCACATGTGTAGGGTAGTGCCCATATAAATTGCATCCCGTTGGTGCACAACCTTGGGGCCTTAATGACATTAGTTTGACTAGGACATTAAGATTAAGCCAGCAGTATTCAGTACAGTCTAAACAATGACCATTTCAGTCAACGTCTAACCGAAATGGTTTGAACATGATGTAACTTACTCCTTTTCACGGTGCTAGAAGCAATTTACCGAGAGAGTTAATTCATACCCACTATATATATATATATATATACACACACACACACACACACACAGCGCGTGTAGCTCACCTACTGTAACTAGCCTATTTCCACCTCTTTTAGAGACCATTCAAGTATTAGTATCCTAATCTGATCCCCACTTCAAGCTACACAGCATGACGCCAGGGAATCATTTATAAAAACCTTGTGGCGCTGAACAATATAAGCTTAATCATGTCTGACTCAGAGCAAAGCCAGCATGATGCCTTAGAGACTACATTGCCCGTAGACAATCACCTTAATATGCTCGAGTTATGCTCAGTGAGGACATTTCCAGGCACAGGCCTGCATGTCATTCATTGCGCACACTACTAATGATTGATTCCACTACGTCTGTTTAGGCTGAGATGACGCTCCTCTCTATACCTTCCACTGCATTACCTGTGCAGTCGAATACCATCACATATTTATAAGTTGCCCGGACAAGAAGATATCACTCGTACCGGTCAGGTATACCAGTGTAAGATATGACAACAAAATCTCACACCCCGGCCATCAAACCCTGAACTGAGGCCTAGCCTCGTGACATCAATTCACGCTGTGGAATTCCAACTGCTGGAATTCAGCGGCCGCCCCCATGAGGACCCTATCACATTCCCTGATGAATGTCAGAGGGAATTGATAAAACACCAGATATCTACCAAACAGTGGTTCGGTAGGGCACACCGAGAACTGCTTGGTAAGGCTTGAGAGTGGTGGGGACGATATGGAGAATTCGCAACAGAATGGGGACAGTTGCAAACTCGCCTCACTTCCCTACTTTTATTTATATATATACATACACACACACACACAGATATATTGGAAGGCTCAAATTCACCTACGAATATACCTCACTGACAGTGAAGAAAGTTGCATACGCAACATTGTAAGAACCCTCCTCCCCTCCCTGTGCGAGTTTGCAAGCCCTCCTGAATAATATAAATTACGGTAGCTGTACTGGACACAGTCGCTACCTGCAATTCCATTACAAGTGACTAGCTTATGCGACTGCAATGTGCCACTCTGTCTCCCGTGAGACAGACTGTCGCAATAGCTCAAAACAATCTTTACCTTAGGATATCCAGGGAAGTAAACCTGAATATAAAGGTCCACTCACACAATATCTTTGTCAACTTCTTAGTGTCACCCAATCTTGGGGAACAGTGGATTTTGGGGCAACCCTGGCTGCAGTCTCATCACTGCTTAATTGAATGTGGGCAACGGTGTACCCTCCTGGGGAAAGAAAGGAGTTTGATCATCGATTGGGAGAGTACCCTAGTCAAGGCTACCCCTCTCCCTGCACCAGTTCTCCTTTTACAGCACCGGGTAAAACCCCCTCAACTGCCCCAACTTTCCCCCAAGATAAACTGTAGTCAGGCCCGACAAGCCAGACGCTGCTAGGCCCAACAGCAGTAGAGGAACTCCTCACCTCCTTCACACACTGTCTCGAGAATCAAGCCTCCTAGGCCAAGGGAGCCCGAATTTCCAACGGGTGTTGAGCAGATGAATCACTCCCCTGCCTCTTGCAGGGACATCCTAGTTGAGGGGTGTCAGGGAATCATGTCCACCCGGATACTACACTCGACACTGATATCCGGCTGACATCAGCCAGATGCAGTGTAAACTTGTCTTATACAATGTGGTATTGGGAAGGCTTCCGGACATAGAATTCTTGTCAGCGGCGCCCACAACCGGACAAACAGACAAAAGGGTAGAGGCAGGATGCCCGTATGGTTAGGCTTGGTTCAGTGGTTAGTTAATGTAAATGTAACAGGTTTGCAATGAATATATAATTTGATTTGCAATGAATATATAATTTGATTTGCAATGAATATATAATTTGATTTGCAATGAATATATAATTTTAACTTCCACAATTATTTTGTATGTTATTTAAAGGTAAAGTAACTTATGGTAGAAACCATTGCTTTTGCTATTCCAATATTATTTTTGCTTTACTGTAATTTCTTTCGTAGATGTATTAAAAGTACGCTCCCATTGAAGTTTAGTGCTTTTCACTTACTAGCTTTAATAACCACTGCATCCCTTGTGTATTTGAATCAATGTAAGCCATAATTAATTTCTCATTTAACTTTATATTCAAATATTTTTATTATTAAATTGTGTACGTGGAGTAACACCAGCTACGGGTATCAGCCAAACAGCAAATACAAGTAACACAGAGCAGTCACCAAGGTAATACTCAGGGTAATGCAGTGGTCAATCTTCATGGAAGCACTTTACTAGGAACTCAGTACACCTAGGTACTTCGGCTGCTCACATGATCTGCTGAATAACCCTTTGGGCTAACGAATCGCCGGATATGGTTAAGCAGCAAGACTTGTCAGGTATAGTAATTTTCCCAGACATACACTGTAGGACCGTTCCTTATATCGGCTTCGTGGTACGTACATATTATCTTGTGTAGCTATTTTGAATATTACTGGAATTACATCAGGTGCAAAGAACTGTCCTAAATGGGAACTATAACAGATAGAAAGAGAACTTCTTGATCAAAGTAATACAGAACCACAAAATGGTAGCTTTTTGTTTGTCTTACAAACCCGGACACCAGGACACATTTCCTTCGAGCATTTATTAACCTTACGTAGTGGTATAGAGTTATTAGTAGTGACCATTTCATTTCGCGAAGATTACTTTTTTAAGTTTAAGACGAAACTCCACAGAAAACCAGACCATTTTATAGAACAAGACTTGGAACCAGAATATCTTCACTTCTCTATTTAGTTAAAGTAAATGCCTTCCAGTTTAAGCCTGTGGTTTTGAAAACAGATATATTATCATATTATAATAAACACGTTACTCTGTTTTTCTGTTGGGAATCATGTTTGTGGCACTAATTTGATCAATTGTTTCAATATGGAGTCGATATCGGGAAGTTGACACAATCAATGTATCGAATATACACTGCCGTAGCGATATCGCCTACGAGTATCTATTCTTATTGAATATCGCTATGTTTAAGAAATAAACTGATCTCTGTGTCTTTCTAAAATAAATTAAGTTTGTTTGCATTTTGTCAATTTTCACTTTTCATCGCATGATTCTCACCTCATTAGTAGTATACAAATGTGATATATAGAAAAATTACCAAACACTTGTCTCAAAAAGGGTAACACAATTTTCCATCGCCACTAATCGCTGGCCGCACATTTATGCGGCAAAGGCATACAGTACGCGCAATAGATTCATATATCTATGGTACTACAAAACTGTTTTTTTTTTTTTTTTCTTGTTAACATGTTTCTAAAATTATCCAGGTTATGTGTGGATGACTTTTATCTGGCCCCGTTTAATTTTTGTTTTGATCAAGTATTATATTAGTTAAGGTTCTGTTTATTTTATTGGTGGGGCTGGGAACTTTAGTTTATCGCATTTATCATCTTTCACGAGACGAGGTTGTTTTGCACCTCTTCTTACAAGAAAGTAGCAATTAAAACTGCTCATGGTTTTAATGTAGCAGTGGAACATTTTGCTCGTACAGAAATAACGTTCAAATTACTATAATACAAAACTTGTAACGTCACCGAAAGTACAAAATGCGATAAATGTGATGATATTATCCATACGAATGCGAGAATTACACAGCAAACAATTTCATTAAAGTTGAAAATCGTTGGGATTCTTTGTGAACTACACTGAAATAAGTACCCCCCCCCCCCATCCCCCCCCCCCCCCCCCCCCCCATCCCCGTCGTCCTGCTTTTTTTTCCCCTCAGTCACATTTCAGCGAAATTTATTTTGACAAAATGAACTAAAAATTAACGGAAAATTCACCGAACTCAGCAAAAAAAAAATTTACAAAATTTATCAAAATTTTTCACTAAAACTTGTCTCTCTTTGTATGTAATGAGGAAATGCAATTTTCAATTACGATACATATTTCACATGCAGTAAGAGATTAAGATTAGATTCTATAAACAAGTACGTGAAAACAACATGATATAATTGCAGATTCTTGTAAATCGTAGTATTCTAACTATCCAGTTATATTAATATTAAAGCAATTTTTTTGCATATGTATTTAGTAAAGTGTGTGGAATTACAAGATGTCTTTGTTTTTATCTTGTAACGGAAATGAAGTAAGCAACGTAGAAATCCAGAAACTAACCCCGTCTCTCTCCGCCTTGTAAAGCACGCAGTTGTGCCTCTGCCCACTTGTAGAGTGAGCACGGCAGTTGGTAAGATCTTCGACTATCTTTTTCAATACCTGGTACTGAAACGTTGAAGGGGTATTTCTGTAACTCCTGATTTTGTACTTGCACTTCAGCCTACTAAGCCACCTCGCTATAAAGGCTGGGCCCCTCATGAACTTAAGGTCCCTGCCTAGTTTCACCCATGCTTCCTATGAAACTGGCTTCACTGTTTTTGGCATCCCTAAAGGTAACCAGTACCAAAGTATCCCACCAGGAGATTTACCAAGTTATGTTTACCCTGGGGTTTAACTCCCCTTCATCTCTGGTAGCCAATAACACAAAGAAATTCAAAGCATAGTCTTTCCCCAACATGCGGAACCCACGATCCAGTCTGGCATTTTCTTGTAATTTTGCATCCAAGTATACGTTGAACCTGGAATATCCTGTATTGAGTACCAAAAACGAGAAAGGGAGTGAGCCTCAACTTTCATATTGTTTCTACTTTCCTGCGTTTATTTACTTAGTTTCACAAATGCACTATGTGTAACAAATTTTTCTACCGCTTTTATTAATAATTTTGAATTTTTTACACTGCTTCAACCAGTTTTTAGCACCAATTTTGGTAGTTTTAATTTACTATTTTTCAGGGTCCCTATTTATTAGGTATAGAGCCATTAGTACTCTCCCCTGAATACCCTGTGGTCCCTCCACAACCTATTTACATAATCTTCAGAAGTCAGAGCACCATCTAACCGCATCCAGAGTTGGCCACTGTTCCACAGCCAGCTACTGCAGCAGCACTTACATAGCAGAGGAGAACTCCAAAGGCTGCGCTTCCTGAGGTAACCCATCGATGTGGTACTCTTCCCACTGTTGAAAACTTTGTTCCATTATGTAAACCTATCAGACCCACAATCTACGTTGGCACCTTGCCAAAGCGAGTTTACTTTTTCCCTCTAGGCATGTTCTATGCGAAACTCTCTTTTAAGAGATTGAAGGGCACCCAAACTAATTGCACACGTTCAGTGCAGGAGAGTACACTTAAATTCTAAGTATTCATTGCGGTTAGAATCCCCAAGTTACCAAAGCTCCACTTGCTACAAGTTAGCCCCTCTCATTACCTCTCACCCCAGCGTGGGTCGAACCCTTTCTTTTGCTAGCCTCAGTCTTGTGTGCAATTTTCCTAAAGATGATTCAGTAGATGAGTAATTGATTTAGTGGACATTCTTTCGTATTGGCATCTGATGTTTTAACTCTCAACCACCCACCATAGTGGTTCGGTCCTTCGCCAACAGCGTCCAGGTACAGGATGGGTCCAAATCTAGTATCTGGTGGTTGAACGTTTGGGGACTTAGAGTCCTCATTCGAACTCCATCCTTTTGCGCTCTCCATAGTGTTGCAAGCATCAGCTCTTAAAAGACTGCATTCAGAGTTAGTGTTTACGTTAATGTTATATCACTCAAAGCACACTTGTAACCCTTTGTGAATAAGTATCTGTTTAATGGTCCTTACTGGAGTCCGGATTACAGGCTGTACTGTTTTCTGGTCCATTTTGGTTTCTGTGGGCGCCCAGGCTACTTCGGCATCTGAGGCGTTGAAGTGGGCCACCGGAACTTTCCTTGGTACTGGTCGCCATGGAGCTTCGCGGTAATGGTCGGAAGGTAAGACATGCATCAGGTATGTGTTGACAGATCCCTTCTTCAGTCATCCATGACATCACTTGGGTCCTGGATGGGGGCCTAGACAGAGCAGCTGCTTTCCTGCGGACCTCCGAAACTGGTGTCACCTGGAGGTGACATCGTGTGGCTCACTAGGAGGAGGAGTTCTTGGGATTCCCCTGCCCTGCTGTCTTGATGTCGATCCGCTCCTCATACAGGAGGGGCTGTTTCCACAGTGCCTGAGCCATACAGCACCTGGATCTGGCTGTCATTGTCTGGTCGATCCTGTGTAGTACACTGGGAAGGGATCCGTGTGATGGTCATGCTGATTATACGTTCCGGAGAGGACGTGATCGGTACCTTGAGTGCAAGGTGCACCACCATTAGCTCAACCATGGTGCTAATGGACATCTTTATCTTTGCTGCAGCAAGAGTCCATGGGTCACGAATGGCGGATTCAGAGGTCTCCGAGGCCAATCCTAAAGAAGTAGTAGCCCCAACGTCGCCAGATGCTTGTATGACGGAAAGGAGTGATAGACAGACGCACATCCACACATCCTGTTGCTTCAATATTTCCATGCCCTCGGGAGGTGGCGTAAAGGGAACCAAGCCGGGTGGCAGTAGATACAGTGCCACATTCAGCTCAGACTCCTGGGTTCGCGCTTTCTCATGTGTGAGAGGGAAGGTAAAGAAGATGGTTGCCCCGTCTGGCGGAGTTGTCTTGGAGATTTCCTAGTTTGGTTGACCAGTATGCTGGCGGTAACAGGAGCCAAGGGCATATGCTGTGAAGAAGCTTCTGCCGCAGTGGCCGCCTGAGGTTCACTTACTTCAGTGATTATACTAGAGGGAGATTTTTACTGAAGGTACCATGGGCAATGATGCCCCTCGCACTCTCCACATTGATAGTGCTCTGAGGTCTTTTCCCTCAGTCATCAGGTTGAACTCCTTGTCTTGTCCTTGCAGGCGGGTGTGACGAGACCCTGGAAACCGCGGGGCCTGTTACATAAAATATGTAACTGGGTTACTCAAGAGGTCGAGTGGTCTGGCTAGGGCCTTAAGGACGCTATGTCGCCAGGACCTTGGGGATATCTGTATGGTGCAGGGTTAAGGAGAGGTTAGGTCGACATAGGTGATCAAGGTCGACGACGACTAGATGTGCTGCTGAAGACGTCCTTCAGGAGAAGATGACCTGTACAAGAGTGTTGTCGCCATGGTAGGTGTTGCGGGCCTATGACTGCTGCTCGTAAGCCAGGTGCCCTCGGCCTTCACATCCTAGAGGACGATGTAAGAATATGTTTCTGTCGCGGTATCCAACTCCGGCCTTCGTAGCCTCTTCAGGATTGGATAAGTGACTCTTGCGAGCCACCCCGAGCAACTACTCATGCATGGGCTGGCTCGTCTTTGATAGTGATCTCTGTCGATCATGGGTGCTTCAAGGCTTGTCCCCGCCTCTTAAGGGGTGGAGCTTGCGACATGGTATGCATTGACCAATGAATGCCTTATCTCGCCTCTTCGCTCCATGCCTGGGGTGCAAATCTTCCAAGCTAAGGGTGCTCGTGTAGGCCATGACCCTCTGTGATTGGGCTGTCTCTCTTGCAGCAACAAATTCAAACTGGTGTGCTCTTATACTGGCGAGCACACTGAAGTAAATAACTTGGTTGTGGGATGGGTGATGACGTGACGGTTTTCTGCATACGCAGTGGAGCAGTACAAGCTAGGAGCATGGTTGAAGGTGTGTTGAGTCTGTGTCAACATTGTGGAGTTATTCTGTAGTGCAATTCTGTAGTGCACTCTACCTAGCATGGATTTCGTCATGCGTCAATTGCCCCCCTTTCTTCCGACTGAGACCCATCCGTCCGTTGAAGGTCAAAAGTCGGTTGGGTTTATCCAGGTTAGCTCCATGCAACTATAACACATCTTTTTGGTTTCTGTAGTGGTAGCTTCTCTGTGCTATGATAATGAGCGTGTTGGAAGTGTGGCAGATGAGGTGCCATTACTTCCCCTTCCACCACTAGAGGAGGAGGCCTCTAACCTTTCATCATTCTGCCCACTTCTGTTAGCTCTGTCTCACGCTCGTGCATGTGCTATTTCTCTGCTCGCTACCCCTCTATTCCCCTCATTTCTACTCTGTGGCTGTGGCTCTTTCCCATATTAGCTTTAGCGGGTCTCCACTTTGCACTTTTTACTGGCACGAGCGAGAAGTGAGTTAGTTCAAGGGCAAAGGTCATGCTGCAGGAAAGAGAGAGCTTGTTTGCTGGTGTAGGGTTTCTGTTCCTATCTGGATGCTCGCATGTGCCTTCTTTTCTGGTTGCCGGCCAGTGCACAACTTTTTCAAGGGAAAAGCATTGATCACTTACAATATTTTTTTACTTTTTAGCCTATAAAAGGGAGAACAAATGAAAACATTTAAATCATAAAGCCTCGGCTTGGCACTGAGGTAAAAGTTTATTCCCACGCATAGAGAACGGGACATCAAAGCTAAAGTTTGTCGCTTAGGAATTTAATTAAAAATTAAGTTTATCCGGTGGCTTCTAGTGTATACGGCAAACTGGATTTCTTTTTGTAATTTCATTCTTCCACATTTTTACCCATTGATTACGTCTCACAAAATTGTGCAAGTTATTTCAAGGAGACATATGAATAATTAAATATGCATAATTTAATAAGTTCTCCTAGCTCTTTGTTTATACACGTTCTTGTGGCGTTTATGTGTTATCAAACAAAATTAATAAACACAAAGGAATATAGTACATGTATATGTAAATCAATAATGATAAAGGTACCAACATTTAACATTACTGTATGCTTTTAAACTCTACTACAACAACAGACAACAAGGTATGTGTATACAAGTGCAGGCATTATACCTTTGCAGAACTCATAATTTCTTATTTACGTGTTTGCATGAGAATGCGTGTGTTACTACACGCCACAATTATGCGTGTGGTTATATTCAAAACCGCTCAGCTTTTTCTTTGGTTAATTAAGTATGTTTTTTGTTCAATCTTTTCTCATTTGTGAAATTAATTAGTTCATCATTCGCAATCTAATCACTCTGTGTATCATCAGGAACTTTAGAAAATTAGTTATTGTATCTACTGTTTCACTTAAATCTAGCACAACACATATGAGATACTTAGATTAATTAACGAATTTAACAATCATTGATTTAGAATTACTAGACTTCTTAAAATTTACTATTTACAGGTTTTGTCTTAAAGTCTAAAATTACTGGAGTGAACCGGAAAATCCAGTTATGCTTATAGGACCTTCCGATCAATAGCCCCTATCCTTTCGTTATTCAACTGCCATAATTATCTAACCTAAGCTTAACATTTACACAAAACTGAGCTTAAGTTATGGATAGTGTCACATACGCATAAATACACTAGATGAGAGATTGTGGCTCTTTTCAGCCTTGATAACTTACTGTGTGTTTCTCAACTTACTCTTTAAGTTACGGTATGCAACACAAACAGCAAGGTTAAGCCCAGAAAAGCAAATAAAAATAGCTGCACTCTAAAATGGCGATATAGAGCACGTTGAAAAAATTGCAAATCCAATCTAGCTTCCTCCATGAGTGTGTTTATTTAAGTGTTATGTCCCCCAACAGTTAACACAAAATACTAAATTGGGGCGTCTCTGGCATACCTGTTTAGCAAACCCTTTTTGAGAATTACTTTTATCCAACCATGTACTAATCTAAAGAAAGAGAAAGAAAAATAACATGATTAAAATTACTCCCTAATATCTACGTTCTTTATGATATCCCATATTTAGAGTGAAATTTCGCAAATGCAAAATAACCACAATAAAATGTGAAAGTTTACAGTATAGACGATAAAATGCTAAATTTTTACTGTTTAGCAATACATGCAAAAAGCTTCTGTAAATGCACAAATTCTTTACAAATGCCCTTCACTTCATTAGTTTTCAACATAAATAAAATATTTATCTCATTTTGTACTTAAAAATACTTTTTAACGGTATTCGTGTTTACAGGAAACATATTGTAAACAATGGTTTTTTTTGGACGTCAAAAATATGAGACATGCATGCAGCACTCAATCCTAAATGACTGTCACATAGCTATGACCCTAGCGCTAGCAGTGTCGCTTTTGACTACCACAACATTATACAGTTTACATCAATGGCACACGTATACAGTTTTATAACAATTTCGTGTGTCACGTATATTTTTATTATCGGCGGTAGCATATTTTGTTATTATTTTGATGAAAAACGTGTACGTATTCAACTATGTCATATACCACGTATATTTTTATTGTATTCGGCGGCAGTTTATTTTGTTATTATTACAATTAAGATCTTGTACTTATTGAAAATGTGTACAGCGAAATGGAAGGTATTATTACAAAACGGTCGCATAGAAAACATCCTCGGGAGAGTAGACGTGTATGAAATAATGCAGTTTTATTTTATATAATGTGGGAACATCTTTGGCGTGTAGACATGTAGGCAATGGTGCAATTTGATTTTGTGTCATGTATGTAAGTCCTTCAGCCAATAGAATAAAAGGAGCACAGAAGAATAAGTTTTTTGTTTGAAAATATCATTTATAAAAGAAAACTTATGCTTTAACTGTCTTTTATTCTTTTAAATAATAGGTCTAAATTATTCTAAATGCTAATAAATCACTATTGTAGTACAAATAAAGTTAATGTCTGGTGTGATTGGTTAAAAAAATACGTGTACATCGAACCTCATAGTTAAACGTTCTATGGAGACGTCTCATCTATACGAAATCAAACATGAACTGACATTATATTTTACACTTTGATTTAGTTCTGGTGTTGAATATTTCCTGAAAATTATGTTATACAAACAAGCATAGTTTTACTTAAAAATTCTGCTTATCAAAATTTATATTCATGATCGTGCAAGTGCTTTCAAACACGAAACATTTTATGTGACTAATTGTTTTATATGAATGTGTAGTGTTTGCAATATGCATCTTGACTGGGAAAAAAAAGATGTTCTTGACAAGCATATTAAATCAAGTATGCATTCCAGAAGAAAACTCGTGCAGGAAAAAGGAGAAATGTCCAAACACCAAGCAACAGTCCTAGGCATTTTTGAAAATCTAAAGTGCACAAAGATTGAGAAGTGTGTGTTTGTAGAAGATACTGTGAAAATGTGTATGCAAGCAAACATACCATTAGAAAAAATGGATCATCCAGTTGTTCAAAAATATTTAGGAAAGTATGTAAATGGTTCTGGCAATTTGCCTGGGGCACACATACTTAATGAGGCGCTCGTTCAGTTTTTCAACCAATGGGATCCTAAAAAATACCACTGTAAAGTCTGTGTGCCAGAAGTTGTCTGGAGGCCAATTTTCTGTAATGAAGATTAAGTGCAAGTTTGTGAGTGAAGCTTGCAAAAAAATTATTGAGCTTATTACAGTTCTGGAAGGTGGACACTATCCCTTTGCTCATTTACTGTGGGGTGAATTTCACAGTGAGCTCAAAAGGTATTCTGGTGGTGTGTTGCCATTACAGACACATCAAATGTTGCAAGAAACAAAGAGTGATGTGGTGAAAGCAAACACTAAATCTTCTATTTCAAGCTGTTATGTAAATAGTTGCACTAAACTTGCATCACACATGACTCCGTCTTCAGCAAGTAGTGACTACACAACAGCAGGTGAGCTGTTTAACCTGGCCAAAGCAGGCCAATAAGTCGAAATAAATTGCAAGAAATTTATTGCTAGCAAGACTAAGCTGCCACCATTTTCTAAGGTCAGCGATAATCTATTTGCGGATAGCTACCTGTACTTTCATGAACAGTTAAAAGGACATGTACGTGAAGGCAGCAAAATTGATTTGCCTCAACTTCTTCTAGCAGTGTCTATCGCAAAACTGGAGTTTCAGCTGCTGCCCTCAAAACCATCTGAGTACCTGTGAGCAGTGTTGATGCAGAGTGATGCCTGAGCTCATATAATGATGTTCTCAATGATTGCAGAACTTGTTTGAAAGAGGAATTCATTGAAATGTGCGATATGCTAAAATTTAATCTGTGAAATTATTAACTAGTATACGTACTGAAAACAGCAAGTTGTTTACCTGTCAGTTATGTTTCTTTTTAATTTTTTTTCATTGAAATGTAGTACATGCGATATTTACATAAGGAACAGTACGTAATATTTTTGTTTTATGATTCATTTATTTGTAACCAATGATAAAATGTATTTACCTTGCTACTGTTTATGTGATAATTTTGTTATTGTAATTTGATGTGTAATTACACACAAGTTTTTAGAAAAACCTGTGGTTTTAACAAACAAGTTTTTAGAAAACCCAATTTTTTCCTAATTGCTATTATTTACTGCTTTTTAATTTGAAAATGCTACGAAATGCAAAATTTCATTTTGAGAATGCTAAAATACACGTTTAAAAATGCAGATTTTCCTGACCTCTACCCATGTTCTATTTCTTATTATTTGCGGGAAATTATTTTACGTGGCACTTACATCAACTTTACTAGGCAAGGTTAGTGACCTATCACTTTGTCATCTTGAGCGTAGTGAATGGGCTGCCGTATATAGTGTCCCGTGTCTATCCAGTACTCACATTAGACCGTCGATTCCCTGAATGTATCAGTTCTAAATTGATGCACATTCTTCCCTACTGAGTGCATTATGTTTTATACTAATTTAGTGCACTAAGTCAGTTCAAAGTTAATGTACTGCCATATATGCAATGTAGGAGTGGGTCGTAAGGTCAGTCTCTATCTGGCTACACTCACCATTTTCCCTAGTGGTGGTATCTTCTTTTCTTCTTACCCTTCTGTTGTGACAGGCCTCATTTCTGTTGTAGGTGATGTGGCAATCTCAGCCACCTGTAGTTTGTTGCGGGCCACCACGTGGTCTCCCGATGTAACTCAGGCAACATGAGATCACGACAAGTGTGTATTAGTTTTCTACTCGTGGTGCCGGGTTCCATCACGGCTGTTTCGGGCACTGCCGAGGTGTTGACTACATGTTCGGGATAGTCGCGACAGGGGTACTCCTCTGTGGGTAGTACCATGGCTTTTGCCGTGGTAGGTGAATGTTGTAGGAGGTCACTGGCTGGCTACTAGAACTCTAGACAGATTGTGACCTCGTGGTTGGCCTGGTACACGCTGGTACCCGGGCCCATTTGGCTGCAAGAGGAACTCTCTGGAGGCTAGTTTGCCTCCCTTACGGGTTTGAATCTTAGCATCTCTGACTGTAGATATGCTCACAGCTCATGATGCAGCAGCTATGGCCTCGTAGTGGGTGGGTTGAACTGCCCCTGCTAACGTGGGACAAGATGGCTGTGGTGTGGGTGGCTTAAGCTGGTCTGAGGCCCCAGCTTCTCCTCAAGGCGGGCCTCCTGCCATCGGCGTGGACACTGGTGGGACGTCTGCATCGTCGTCTTGTCTGGCGGTTGTTGCCCTCTGTGGGATCAGTGAACGTGGTATTGATCCACTCGGAAATGTTAGTTGACTGATGTCCACTTCCTCTGCTGCTTCGTTGACCATTACCTGCGCACAAGTTCCTACAAATGAGACACTGAGCTCTACAGCTTGTGGTACAGTATGGTTGTCTGGGACCAGTCCAGATTCAAGGATCAGCGACATTGGAATTAAGGTCGAGAGACTGTGCGCGATCGATACTCTAATGGTGGGGTGAGGCTCTCGGTCTCTGGAATTGCTCTCGGAATTCACAATTGTGCCTTAGGAGTGCGGTCATGTGGGCTTCGACACAAAAGTTCAAAGCGGGAGTTGCCAGACATTCTACTCTTTCCACCCCTGGCTGGATGTAGATATGTGCTGGGTGTGCTCAGGATGCTCCGAAGGGATTCCCTTTTAATTCATGCATGCTGTTTCCATACTGCAGTATCAGTAGGGTGCTATAAAGCTCATGGGGCATTTACCCAAAAGAATTGTTAAGGGTGACCCCAGTCCGAGATGAACGGTGCGCTTTTTGTCATTTAACACACAGCGCTGTTTGGTTAGCCAAGGATGGCCAAGGATAACCTCCTCTCTTATCGCAGAGGTTACTGTGAAAGGGATTATATGTGGTAGATGCAGACCTTAACTTTGAGGTCTATGGCACCGTCTATGGGCTGGGTTTAACCTGGTTGGGCCATCCGTACCAGTCGTCCCTGTGACTGGAGATTAACCTGCTGGCTCTGTGTCAGTAAGTCACTTCTGATAAATTTCCCATAGCTACAGTGTCCAGTAAAGCTAATCTGGGACATCCATTTATATCCACTAGGATATGGAGTGCTTCATGTCCATTGGAACCTGCAGTTCCCATGTTTAATTGGGAAATTTGTAGAGACCGGGATTGTCCTGAAGTAGCATGCCTCTTACGCATCTCAGTGTTTGCAGTTTCCCGGCTGGGCGGACCCCTTAGCCATGGAGCAAGGCACTGTGCTCAGGGGTCACGTGTTGTGTTTCCCTTCTCCGCTGTAGTGCAGTCAGATTGGGCAATCTTCGTTAAGAAGCTTCCTCAGGCAGTACCAACTGTGAGGAGCTAGCGAGGGTCAGGGTGTCGACATGTGGTCTTCCTCCTGATAAGTTGGAGGGAGGGGAGGTGTAGTGACCTTGGCTGCGACATGCACCGGGTTGTTACGCCACATCTACTCTGCGTTATTTTTCTCTGTCTCCCTGGCTCTTTCGACCAGGTTCACTGCACTACGGGGTTTTGGAGTAATCAAAAGATTATGCAAGAAGGGAAGTAGAGTGCAATTGTACCCAGGACTGGCATAATGGAAGTCGCTTCTGCACTCCGTACAGCGAAGACGAAACCTTCCCTTGCCTGGACAGATTTCATACTAGCATTTCATGCCTGGTTCTGTATTCTATGACCGGTAGCTATAGCTGCGGTGTCCCACGGTTGCTCTCTCCTGAGATGGACATAGTTTGCTCAGTTAGGTATCACAAGGTGTTTAACAGGGTGTTTGAAGTCCTCGGGGATTACAGGGACTGTTTAGTATCTGCTATAATACATGTGGGAGGAAGGTTGGTTGGCTTGCCCAAATTTTCCCTTGCTAATTATAGGGCGTGTTTCTCCGTATGATATTGGGTGCAAAAGAATTATTAAAATTATTCTTACACTTGGGTTCGAAATGACCTATGTGGTTACTCTACATATCACTTACACTATTTGGGGGGGGGGGGGGGAGATTGGAGGGCGGATGAAGAGCTTTTCTCTCGTGACACCGTTAGTCTCTCCTGTATACAACAGAGGATTCCTAGGAAGCAGGCTAGCTGGTAGTGGATTGACTCGGTCAATACTAATGGTTACTCTAACCAACATTATAACCAGTTTACCAGGGAGTGGCTGGCTTGGTTCGAAGTGACCAAGTGTGAGCTAACTGTCACGCTCCACATTGACGACAGGTGGGGTTAGGTCACTCGCTGCCAGTAAACAGTGAAGTTGCGCCCCACGTTGGGTGCCAGAAAGAAGTGACACTTGAATCACTACAGAGAGTGCAAAAGGATGGAGTTCGAATGGGAACTCTTCAACCACACGGTAATGGTTTGGATCCACTCTGTACCTGGACGCTGTTGACGATGGACCAAACTAGCTATCGTCGGTGGGTTGAGGGTTCAAACCTTAGATGCCAACACGCAAGGATGTACACTTAATCTATTAATCATCTACTGAGTCACCTTAAAGAAAAGCACACATGACCCAGGCTAGCTTTAGATGGTGTTTGACCCACGCTGGGGTGAGAGACAATGAGAGGGGTTGACTTGTAGCATATGTGACTTTGGTGACTTGGGGATTCTAACCCTGATGATTACCTTGAATTTAAGTGTACTCTCGTACACTGAGCGTGTGTGAGTAGTTTAGTTGGCCTTCAATCTCTTAAAACCGAGTTTCGCATAGAACATGCCCAGAGGGAAAAATCAAACCCACTTTGGCAAGGTGCCAGCATAGATTGTAGGTTGGGTAGGTTTACGTAATGGAACAAAGTTATCAACAGTAGGAAGAACACCACGTCGACAGGTTACCTCAGGAACCACAGGCTTTGGAACTGTCGTCTACTCCAAAAGTGGTGCTGCAATAGCTGGCTGTGGAACTGTGGCCAACTCAGTTTGCTTCTGGATGGTGCTCTGACTGCTGATGGTTATGTGTGTAGTTCGTGAAGTGATAGGGGGGCATTTAGGGGAGAGTACTGATGGCTCTATTCCTAAGCACTCTATACCACTATGTAAGTTTAATAAATACGCAAAGGAAATGCGTCCTGGTGTCTGGGTTCATAATTCTAATAAAAGGCTGCCTTCTTGATGTTCTGTATTACTTTGATGAAGTAGTTCGCTATCTAGTATAGTTCACATTTAAGATAGTTCTTTATACCCAATTTCAAAACTTTCCCCATAAGGCCAAACTAGTCATGTAATTCCAATAATATTTGAAATAGCACGCTAGAAAATATGTACTTGTCATGAAGCCGGTTGTAAGGAATGGTCATACAGTGTACGTCCGGGCCAAACGACTAGACCCATCGTGTCTTGCCGCTTAACCACAGCAGATCATGTGCGCAGCCGAAGTACCAAGGTGTATTGAGTTCCTAGTAAAGTGCTCCCCCTGAGTATTATGTTGTCCAAACTTGGAATACTGCTCGGTGTTACTTGTATTTGCTGTTGGCTGATACCCGTAGCTAGCGTTACTTCACGTACACAATTTAAGAGTAAAAATATACAAATGTAAAGATAGTCGAGAAATTACTTCTGGCTTTCTTTGATTCAAATATACAAGGGTTGCAGGGAAGCTAGTTAGTAAAAGGCACGTATTTTCAATAGGTTTTAATATATCTACGTAATAAAGTACAGTAAAACCAAAACAATATTAAAATAGTAATATCAAAGGTTTCTGCCGTGAGTTTCTTTACCGTTAAATAGCATGCAAATTAAGTGCGGAAGTTAAAAGTATATATTTAATGCAAATCAGGCGATGGTTACCTGTTATATTTATGTTAAAGTCAGTTCTTTGGTGAATTAATTTAATGTAATGAAATTTAATTATAAGATGAACTACCTGTGGAACCTAGCTGAACTATACGAGGTATGTCTAAAAGGGCCTCAAAATATGTAACTAGGTTACTCTTCTCAAGCAGTAGAGTGGTCTTGCTAGGGCCTTAAGTGGGCTACATCACAGTAATTAGAGTTTTCTGGATTGTGCAGGGTTAACGAAAGGTTAGGTTAAAGTAGGAGGTGCTTGAGATCAATGATGACTGGCTGTGCTGCTGAAGATGTCCTTCAGAGAAAGATGGCCTCTAGAAGAGTGTCATGGTGGTGGTAGGCGATGCAGGCATAGGACTGTTGATCCTAAGTCAAGTACCCTTGGTATTCACAGCCTAGAGGACAATGCAAGACCATGTTAACACCATGGTATCCAACTCCGGCCTTCGCAGCTTCTTCAGTATTAGATAAGTGACTCTGACGAGCCATCCCGAGCAACTACTCAGGAGTGAGCTGGCTTGTCTTTTATAGTCATCTCTGTAGATCATAAGTGCTTTGCAAGGGTGCGGGAGGGGATTGCTTGGTCCTGCCTCCAAGGGGTGGAGCTTGTGATGTCATATGCATGGAACAGTTAATACCTCTTATCTCACATCTTTGCTTGGAGCCTAGGGTGCAAAATTTCCATGCTAGAGGTGCTGGAGTAAGCTGTGACCCTTTGTGATTGCGCTGCATCTCTTGCTGCACCAAATTCAAACTGGTGCAGTCTTCTGCTGGTGAGCACGCTAATGTAAATAACTGTGGTGTGGGAGAAGCGATGAAATTACAGTTTTCTGTGTATGCAGGGGAGCAGTACAAGCTAGGAGCACGGGGTTGAAGGTGCGTTGAGTCTGTGTCAGCGTCATGGAGTTCCCCATGTCCTGCCTCCAGTACTGAGGGTAGACTTGCCCATGAAACTAACCATCTTGAATGGTGCAAAGTTGTGATTCTGTAGTGTGCTCTATCTGCTGCGGATTTCGTCATGCGTTAGAGCTGACCTTGCCAATTGCAGTGATATCACTCCTAATTATGCAATTGAGAGTGCAGTGACACATTCTGAATAAGTGCAAAAGGTTTGAGTGCTTGTACAAAATGGTGGTGACTCAACAGTTCTCAATTGTAAACCATGAACGTAACAGAGGATCTATGTACGACGTGTAGAGAATAGAGACTTTCCAAGGAAAGCAACGTAGGTTTATGTCAATATGTATATGTTATTAAATTCGTATTATCTGTTGTTTCGTCTTCATTCAACACTAGCTGTACCCTCCCCCGCTTCGTAGGGCATAGATTTACTTTGAAAGTAGGAATCGCTCTAGTCACTTACTTGGGATTGCTCTAGCCACAGGGCAACTGCAGCCCCACTTGATATATTTCTATCCACTGAACTGCTGTGGCTCCACTTGGAATTGCTCTAGCCACTTGGCCTCTTTGGCCTGACTTGGTATATTTCTATCCACTGAGCCACTTCAGCCCTACTTGTGAATGCTCTAGCCTTCTGAGCCACTGGGCTACTGTGATCCCACTTGATATATTTCTATCCACTGAGCCACTGCGGCCTGCTTGAAAATTCTCTAGCCGTTAAGCCACTGCGGCCCTATTTCAGAATCCTCTAGCCACTGAGCCACTGCGTCATTACTTGGGTTCGCTCTATTTACTTGTCCACTGCGGCTCTACTTGAGATTACTCTCCACATTGGGTCTTTGTGGGTCCCACTTGATATATGTCTTTAGCTATATGGAGGATGCTAACAATGAAAGAATTATAACAATTGGCGCTGCAGTTTTGGTAGAGCATCCTTAGAAAGCAGCAAAATAGCTCATTTTTCCCAATTTGTTACACTAATACTGTTAATGCTCAGTTCCTATATGTGCTACGGCAAGTTTTAATACGTATAAACCTTCCTCAATAAATGTGTATCATAAAAGTAAACATCACATCCAAATCCATTCAGTGATTCTCGATATTTGCACATACAGACAGATGCGCGCTGGGGACTTTCTTTTATACTACATATTGATATGTGACCTTGCTCAGAAAAAAGTAATGTAACTTTTTTAAAGTGGCAGATAATGTGTAACCTTGTAATATTGACTTATTAAAGGCAGTCGTATTTTAAAACAACGAACCCAAAGGTCTCGTTCGATTTGCAGGAAAATTTTTATTACCTGAAGAGTCTGGATTTAAAAAAAGGTATGGGAACAACAAATATGCACTGCCAGGAACAGGGAACACACATTGAGTGCCCAGTTAACAGATTCTCACCTCTCCTGACAATGATTGCCCCTTACATATTATCTTCTATATTTTATTACACTTATTAGTTTGTAAGTGGTGGAGGGATTACATCAATAAATCTGAAAAGTTGGTACTTTACAAAATCGCCGTAATATAGCTCACCTTTGCATGTAAGTCATGTAAACGGTAGAAACATTAAGTACAGCCTTGTGAAGGAGTCAGTTTTATTAGATTTTTAATGAGTTGCACGTTATCACGAGCAATGAAGGGCCATACATGCTGAATATATACCTCAAAAACTCCTAACAATGCGTTACTGAATGTATAAATAATAGAATAGGCCATTTATGTTGTAAGGAATTTGCCAGGAGTAGATGATTGGAGCGCTGAGTGCACGCTGATAAAACACCACCCACATTAAATATGCTTACAATTCCACTGCCTCACCATGACTGCAGCATAGTGTCAAAACGTAACTTACATGAGATAATGTTAGGTTAGAAAGAGAAACTTATATAAACAACATGGTTGAAGTTAAGTTGATTTTGTTGGCATATTTTAAGCGGACTGTACCATTATTTACCTAAACAGTACACCTGTCAACCATGCTTAATAAAATGTGTAAGTTTCGTATTTTGTATTTAATCAACTATTATTGGTATGGGGAGAGAAAATATGTTCATTGATGAGGGAAGCTTTAGGGTAATAACACGTAAAGCCGTATTTCCCATGCAACAGCACCAGCCTAGGGAAGGCAGTAGTTAATTTCATTCCCAATAGGGACACGGTAAACACTCCAGTGAACGACCCCTCTGTTCTCTTACGAGTGGGACTTTGCTATATACAAGGTTTAATTTCGAGGCTAGACTATAGCTTACTTTTGTTTTAGAAACTAATTGTAAATACAATTGTATTCAGTAAACTTAGCTAAAACGAAGGCTCGCGACACTTACTGTTAGGAAAGAATTAGTCATGTGTGTAACCTCATTCCGCATCCCGAATCCATTTTCTTCTTTCTGCCTGGAAGCAAAGAGCTAGTCAGCCAGTTGATGTGAGCTGACACACCTGCCGCTCCAGTCTGCTGCTGAGTGAAAGAGAGGAAGAAGACTGATGAAGGGGAAAACTGACCCTGGGAGACAGTAACAAGATGCTGCCTGCCGAGCGGACAAGGAGATAAGCGCTGTGTGTGCCAACTCCAAGCAGCGAGTGCACAGACTAGGTGCTACGCTAGAACTCCAACTACGTATAACCCAAATACCTTGACTCAGAGTACTTCAATTTTAAAAATCTTTTTTCACTCAAAGATGGGTGTACATTGCTTTAGTGGTGGTTGGGTTTGGGGGGGGGGGGGTATGTGACGCATTTCCGCTCATTGGACATGCACACTCTACTTTTTGACTGTACCCCATCATCGAGCACTAGCACTCATTATGTTGGCAAGTAACACGCCAGGGTACAAGGAAACACGAGCCCACAGGTTTTGTTGAGTGCATTCCTAAAGCGACTACATTACAGACACATGGTGAGAAATTGTACTGGTCACTCCAAAATCCGTCATGTCATGGGGTAGCCCTAACCCCAATAGGTGATTTTACTTTTCGACAAGCCATTGACACCCTCAGCAAGGCAACCTAGTTCCACAATTTGCCACAAGAGGGCAGCACTTATTCTACTGGGGCATTGCAGTCTCCAGCAAATTGTGCGGAGACGATAAGAAATGTCAAAGTCTCTTATCACAGGAGATAAGAAAAGAGTGGTGCGGCCACCAACCAAGAATACATTATTCCTATGCAGAGAGGATAACCACCCCCACACCCATCGGAGAGCCTGCAAGCTCAGAGATTTGGTACATAAGGGGAGCCATACCTTGGCTCAGAGAAGTCACTGTGCCCTCGAGCTTTCAAAGGTTGAAGACATCAATAGGGGTAAGTGGCAGCCAACCCTTCTCTCCCAGTCTGCGAAGGCCGGTCATGTTTTCTAAAAGGGCACTGTGCACTAGAGCACTGTTGCATGCGCCATAAGATGTCCATAATGTATCCAGGAAAAGTGGTCTGCCTCCCTTCTCTACAAGCCTGCAAAGGATAGAGAAATAACTACAAGGGATCTGATCACTAGACCTCTCCGTGAGTGATCCGGAAGACGGTTTCTGAAGATGCCTTTCTGCCACCGCCTGCAGCCACCACGAGGATGCTGCTACTGCTGGCCAACTTCACCAGAGGCTCCTGGCATCATCCCCTAATGCTCACCTGGTAATACTCCAGCAGCCTTCGTGGTAGCATGTCATGCCGGTATCCCTTCTGGACACCTGCATGGTAGTCTCATTAGGTCCCTTGAATAAATTTTAAGCTGGTGCAACTCCCGCAGTCGAGGTCGAGACTCCCTCCGGGCAATATTAGTGACTGGGTGTGAGTTTCCAGCCAAGGCCAGGCCGCAACACCCAGACCAATACCGCCCCCAGCACCTAGGTGCTCTGGTAGGTGATACAATGTAGGTTTGCTGTCTTTCCTTGGTGGAAGTTATTTCTAGTGGTCGTGGCTCCTCTGTTCCTTTCTCCCAGCATCTAGGTTCTCAGCGGGTAATAGGAAGCAACAAGCGGTCATCTAATGGGTGTGTTCCAGGCTAGAGCTTCCCAGAAGGGGAGCCTCACTCAAGCTAGTTCGTATTTACAAAAGTACCAGTTTCTGTCGGCAGTGCAGAATGCAAGCTATTCCAAGCGAGCAAAGTAGACATTACTCTAGAAATAAATGCGTTGGGGTAGAAAACAAGCTGTATTTATTCAGGAGTCAATAAATAACGTGACCCATGCTATTTCCTACCGAGCAGAAGGAGTACTGAAGGAAAAACTGCGGTAGCAAAGTGTAGGCGACCTGGTTCTAAGCTGCAGGGAAAGTGAACTAAATAACTGAACATTTAACTACTTAACTAAAGCTGTCTAATGCAGGTGTCTGGAAGAGACAAAAGAAGTTAAAGTAGCAAGATTTATTTGTGTTCGTTGGGTATTGAAGACTGGTGTAGTTGCAGAGGGTAGCTGCGATTGCTACTGAAGACTTGAAGTTTCGCTGGAGGCCCCAGCACTAAGAAGTGCTCAGGGTGAACTCAAGAGAAGAATTACGAATAACTGCTAGAGGCTGGCTGTGCACGGACTTATATAGTCATAAGTCTAGGCTACCGCAGCGGGGTGCGGGGAAGGCGCATGACTGGCGTGAGAAGTGGGAACCCTCTCGTCAGCTTTCTTGGTCTGTTGATCTTCAGCGGCATTCGACCGTGCCCGAAGTGGTTGACAGCTTGTTGGCACTCAGCGCTGGGGGCCGAGGGGGGGGGGGGGTTGAAGCAGCATGCTTGCTGGTTGCGTATTCTTGTAGCCGCGTGCACGGCTGCCCATAATATTTATTCAGCCAAGAATGTATTTGCGAAGTATTGCGGGTCACGTGGGTGGTTGAAGTAGACAAGTCTTACTTAGGTTTAAGTAAGGTCATACTTCACGTAAAGAGCGATGAGTCGTAATCATAGTTAATGAGTATTATAAGTGGCATGTGTCAATTTGCCCCCCCCCCCCCCCTTCTTCATTATGATGAAGACTCATTGTGAACAGATGGTTGAAGCGAAGCGTAGGCCCCTTCTCTGGAAGGTGTAGAAGGTCTAGGTAGGACTAGTGAAGAAAGTTGAGAAGAGAAGAAAATTTTTTTTTTTTCATCATCATTTAGGCGGGACTCTCAGTGTTAGGTGCTTGACCGCTGTAGCTGTGCTCGCTTTGTGCTCTCGAGCCGGCCAGCAAAGTCGAGACACATGGGATTTGGAGACAGTAGCTCTCTCTCTCTTGTGGCGGGCTCTTTGCCCCTCGCCCAAGCGGTGCGGCGCTCGCTGACCCTGTGAATGTGCCCCCCCCCCCCCCCCCCCCCCCCCCCCAACTCCTGTTTCCGAGATTATTGTGTGAGGAGTGCAGTGGTTTATCTCGGGTGTCCCACCGGCCTACTTTATTTTTGCATGTCTCCGATAAACACTCACCATAGCGCTGTGGATATTTACAAGAGAATATATAACATGAACCAGAAATAAAAACCACTTAAAAATGACGGCATGCAAAAAATGAAGGGGAATACAACAGGTATGTTCAAACCTTACTTACGGAAGTTGGGAGATGCCACTAACTATCCTGGAGGTTGCTGTGGTGGTTAAAAAAAAAAAAAAAAAGGAAAATTTTCAGGGTACCTTGTGTCTAACAGCAAGTTAAACAGTTACGTGTGACAGAGTAAATGTTTGGCAACCAAATGCCCTTCAACACCTGAGTTGACCAGATAAATGAACAATGCGAGTACACTTTAAAGCATGAATGAAACGCGGGTTGTTGGCACACGTTGGTCACTTTAAATATACATATATAACATTGCTATATTTTGAAGTTAATAATATCTTGCACCTAGTTTCACTGTAGCGAGTTCATGAAAGCTCTGAGGCTGAGAGTCTTTCGTTTAATATTGAGTTGGTGCACAAAATATTGCAAAAAAAATTACCTATAGTAGAAAAATATAAGCATACGTATGCATAACATTAAAATTCCCTCCTTCAAAACTGCATTCTTCTTGTAGGTGATCTTCACATATACATAAAGTTATTGATATGAAAAATCTAATTGCTACTTTACCTTTCGGTTGTCCATTTAAATTCTTACAAGTCAACAGAGAGGAAAATGCATTCCTACAATACTGCATTCTTCTTGTATTAGATCTTCAGAAGTACACCGTCAAAACTCAAGGTAATATTTAAAGATGTACCTACACATCAAATCAATATACAAAAATCTAAAATTACTAATTCCTTTGCAGGAGTCTTTGCTTATCGTAGGCTATGTCTAACATGTATTTCATCGAAGTCTCTGTCTTCAACTATCACTGGCACTGTGGTGAGTGTCTATAAGTAAAACTACCTTATTATGTGGGCTGTCTGCCACTTATCTTAATGGAACCTGGTCGTCGGTGAGGTGTAAAACGTCTGTTTTTACTGGCTTTAATTACCTATAGCATAATGACTGCTGTATTTACAAGTTCAGTTTGCATGTAGTTGAGTGTCTAAATAACTGTCTGTTGCATTTACTTCACCAGTTCCTACACTTCCCCCGCTTGGTGACAGCTGGGTAGGCACGTATACTGGATACACAATATTTAATGTAGCCTAAATGTGTGTGTCTCTGCCTATCTCACTGTCTTTGACTGGTCGGCTAGATTAAATGCCACTTTTGATATAGATCTATGAGTCCCGTTATGTTTTTCATAGTGGTTTATAACTTGTGATTAACTTCATCGAGCACTGCACTTACTTGTATTTATCAAGCTTTGGTTTTTGCTGGCCTGCCCCTGGGATGTAGTTCAGCATGCAGGGAGTATGACCACGTGTGCCTCGACGTAGGTTGCCGCAGTGATTCTCTGTACCGACCAGGCATTGAGTCTGTGTTGGCGGCACGAGGTGGCTTCAGGTGTCATGGTTCAGCACAAGGTGTTGTGGCATCTGCTTCTGCTGGAACTGATAGGGCACAGCTACAAGGGATGTTGAGGTAGTGCGGGGGAGTGACACATGAAGGTTCATTACACAGACTGCACGGGTTCCGACCCGTAGGGCAGGAGACCACTCTCCACCTTGCCTGCGGATGCATCCTGTCGTGGGGCCGGGTCGTTGGAGGCAGCAACGGTCTCAATGTCCAGGTCCCGCGATGAGGCAGTGGTAGAGAGAGAAGTCTCGACCTCCACTGCAGGTGTTGCTCCAGTTGAGGGGTAGTGGGAGACGTCTACGTTCTTGGCACCTGCTGTAGTAGTGCAAGAGAGCTGTGGATCGCCGTGCTTGACCTCTGCTGCAGGTGGTGTCTCTTGCTGTAAGGCCAAGTAGTTGGAGGCATCGATGGTCTCGATGTCCAGGTCATGTGGTGAGGCAGTACAAGGGAGAGGAGTGTCGACCTCAACTGCGGGAGTTGCATAAGGTGTCTGGTAGTAAGAGGCATCGATGGTCTCAATGCTCTGATCATCGGCGACAAGCTGAGCGGGAGGCAGAACGGCCCTCTCGTCCTCAACAGTGTCAACAGGCGAAGGTTCCTGCGTAACCGGAGGTTCTGACGGAGCACTGTCATAGGCTATGTTTGATGTCTGCTGCAATTCATCGTCTGCAAGAACAGTGGTCGGCTTCGTGGAAGCTGGAACAACCTGGACTCCCTGTTCCGGTCGTTTCATGCGGTTGCGGGGTTTGTACTAGCTTCGTGGCGTGTTCGCCTTCCAGTAGTCTGGTTGCGTAGGCCTCCGGGCTCATGTTGTGGACGCAATCCAGTGGTCTATTGGCAGCCTCCGCGCTCTCGTTTGGAGCATATTCCGGTTTTCTAGTGGTGGCCTTTTGCTGTATATAGTTAACAGTCTGACGCCCCACGTTGGGCACTAGAAAATCACTTGACGCATGCCCGGCTATTGACTGTGTGGCATGGTCATCGGGATTTGATACGCTAGATTGAGTGGTTATAGGTAGCTGACGGGAGGTGTTAGAAACCTGACTTACTTAGAAGGTCTTTGGTCGGTTGGTAACATAGATTAACTGGCTGATAGAATTGGTTGCTACAGTTCTAGAGTTAAATTACGTTGTAATTTAAGTTTCAGTCTGCTGACTCTTGACTCCAGAAGTTAGGATTGGCTATACCGTACCTAGCTTCAGTCTGGTAGACTAAACCCCTCACCACCGGGTGATATTAGGGACTGGTTCGGAGGAGCGATGGAAAATTAATATATTGTATTGCAGGACAGTCGAGACTGCCCATAATCTCAGTGAAGCGGCGCGGTTCTGTTCAGCCTGTGTTTCCTGCGTAGAAGGGGCTAAGGTACTTTGCTGCTGGGCATCTAGATGAGTAACCTTTTGTTTCCTACGCCTTCGGCCGTGTCTTGTCTTGTAAGTCATAGAGTTTGGTTCGCCGCCAAACAAGATATGGTATACACTTCGGACGAGAAACTATAGCCTACAATAGTGTAGGTCCAGTAGCTGATTCAAGGCACAAGCTCGGTAAGAGTCTCTACTGGTCCCCTACGTCTGCGGGCAGATCAGAGACTTTTAGCTGTGTGGGACACCAATACTACTACTGAATGTGAGTTTGCAGCCAAAGCCAGGCCGCAACACTCAGGCCAATACCGCCCCCAGCACCTAGGTGCTCTTGTAGGTGATTAAGCCTAGGTTCGCTGTCTCTCCTAGGTGGAAGGTATTCCTAGTGGTCGTGGCTCTTCTGTTCCTTCCTCCCATCACCTGGGTGCTCGGGGGGTAATAGGAAGTAACAGGCCGCCGTCCATTGGGTGTGTTCCAGACTAGATGTCCCAAGAAGGGGAGCCTCAGTCAAGCTAGTTCGGATCTACAAAAGTACCAGTTTCTGTCGGCAGTGCACAATGCAACCTATTCCTAGCGAGCGAAGTAGATGTTACTCTAGAAATAAAAGTGATAGGATAGAGAACAAGTTTTATTTTTTGAGGACTCAATAAATATTGTGACTCGTGCTAGCTCCTACCGAGCAGACTGAGTACTGAAGGAAAAACTGCGGTAGCCAGGTGTAGGCGACCTGGTTTTAAGCTGGTGGGAAATTGAACTACAAAACTGAATATTTAACTACTTAACTAAAGCTATCTAATGCAGGTGTGTGGAAGAGACTAAAGAAGTTAAGCTATAGTAGAAAGGTTTATAACCATGTGGCAAACAAACCCCGGCCAACTTTATTCCCTCACACTGGCCAACGAGGCCTCTGCGGATAAACCCAGGTACCTTGGCCAGATCAGCCACAGCTATTATCACACACTTTTAATTATTGATGATACCCACACATTACAATAATTTGCATGATATGCTCTTGTTTCTTCGTGGATTCTCTCAGGTGGTATTGGCGGATTTTCGCGGGGTGCTCCGGGTGCACGTAGTTTGCGACTTGGTACCATTCCTGCAGGTGTTTACCTGGTTGCCACGGTTGTCCTGTTTCTCAAACAAAACATTACTTCCAGAATTAGCTTCACCCACCTGTTATGATCTTCTCCTTACTGGAAATGTAACTGAATTTTGACGTCTTGGTTACGATCTTCGGTTGGGTTCGCCCTCGGATGGTAGGCTGTGGTGGTACGGTGTTCTTTTCCCCACCTGGTACAGTACTTTCTCCACTCCCGCCCTATGAATTGCGTACTATTATCAGTTAGCAAGTACTTGGGATGTCCCCATCTCGGAATGAATTCTGTCTGCATCACTTGTGCAACCGTGTATGTACAAACATTGCTGACGGGCAACGCCTCGGTCCATCTGGTAAACAAATCCATAGCGACAATGAAAAACCTTTTGCCAATCTTGATGTTCGGGTACGGGCCCATGATGGCAATAGCTACCGTCTTAAATGACTCAGCTGGCAACCTTGGTTGCTGTGGAGCATCGCCGTGTGTTCTCTGCAGCTTCCAGGTATTGCACATGATATAGCTCTGCACATGTTTTCCTACTTCTCCCTGAACCCCTGGCCAGTGAAAAAAACTTCCGTACGTTTCTACGTGTTTGTTCGGAACCTAGGTGTACATGTTCTAAATTGTCAGGTGCATACTTAAGTACAAGTTCCTGTCTCTCCTCCAGCATGTACGTTCTCCATAGCGCGCGATTCCCGGGGATTTGATTTGAATTTCCTGTTTCACTACTCTCCAGTGTTCTATGTACCACGTGGCACAGTGTTGTTGGCGTTACGCAGCATCTGGGGAATTTTCTTGCGCAATGTATACCTCTCTTCACACATTGCGGACGCTTAATGAGACAAGTTCACCGGGTGGTGTGGCAACAATGTTTTGTAAAACAAGAGCTTGTGTGTCTGCAGTTGGCATCGTATGGTAAGGTGGTAGTGCCTCTTCCCACTCTGCGTCATGTTTTACTGTTAGGTTTGGACAAGGATTCCCGGATAGCGCATCTGCGAGCTCGTTGGTTTTTTCCCGCTATGTGTTCTACCTTGAAGTCAAACTCCTGGAGCAATAACGCCCAGCGAGCAAGTTTATCTTTCCCGTTATGAATGCCCTCTAACTACACAAGACAACAATTGTCAGTTTTCAAGGTAAACGATCTCCCTAACAGGTATGGCCCATACTTTCTCAGCGCGTGTACTATCGCCAAACACTCCTGCTCGTTTACATAGTACTTGCATTCTGTATTGCCAAACTTTACACTGTGGTAGTTTATGAGATGTTTTTCTCTGTGTGTTGCTACCTGATATAGTACTGCTCCAATCCCTTCCTGGCTAGCGTCTGTCTGTACTATGACAGGTAACTCTGGCACGAACCTGACTAGTGGTTTATAATTTTGGAAAGCAAGCTTGATCTCACGGAATGCCTGGTCGGCTTGAGGTGTCCATACAAATTTACGCTTTCCACACAACAAGGTCGTTAATGGTGCAGTAATCACAGAAAAATTGGAACAAATTCGCTCCACCAATTGATTAAACCAAAGAATTTTCAGACCTGTTTATGTGATCTGGGTGCGGGTTTGTTTTGAATTTTCTGCATGTGGTGTTGTTCTGGTTCATGTCCGTTCCCTGTTACATAGTATCCCAAAACTCCATCTTACTCATACCCAACTTACACTCGTCAACTTTGCACGTGACATTATGTACGAGCTTTTGAACGCAAGGCTCAGGTGTTGCAAATGCTCTTCCCAGCTATTAGACCGTACAAGCACATCATCAAGGTAGGCCATCACAGTCTCCTATGTATCCATCTAGTTCATTAACCATCAAATTCTGAAATGTTGCAGGTGCACATTTTAAGCCGAACGGCATTGCAACGAACCGAAACTTACACCTATCCGGTGCTGCGAAGCCGGGTTTTTTTTTTTTTTTTTATTTATTTATTTATTTTTTTATATTTTTTTTTGTTGACAATATCCAGATTTCAAAGCTAAGGTGGTGAAAACAGTGGTTTGCCCTAGTGTTGACATAGTGTCCTTTTTATTAATTACTGGAGATGGCATGTTTGCAGTGATCATGTTCAAAGTGCCAAAATCAACACAGAACATCTATTCACTGTCTTTCTTAGGGGCAAGTGTAATTGCTGAGTTGTACAGACTTTGCGTTGGTTCAGTTACATTATCATTGAACATTTCACTTACCTGCTGATTGATGATACATCGGAAGAAAATACCTGAGTCTCATGGCTTGGAGTAGACCGGGTTCTCGCATGTTGTGATGATGTTGTGCTCGATGACGTTGGTGTACTGCAGCTTCCCATCAGTGTGGAACACACTGGCATACTGGTTCAGCAGGTGTTGCAGACGTGGTTGATCCTGTTCGGGCACCTCGTGTGGAAACTCGGAAAGTGACACAGCAGGTGTTGTTGTCGGTGGCGTTGCTCCCACGGCGTACAGTGTCCACCTACCATGTGTCCCCATGTACAGATGGTCAAGATGTCGTTTGATTACGGCGTGATTGTTAATTTGCCATGGCAGTCCCAAAATCATCTCTTCGTACAATTCCAGCATGATGTACACGTCATATTTGGTACTGAGCTCACGTACTCCCACTGTTACATGCATGACACTTCTCGCTTCTTTCTATTGGTTGATTTTGGCAAACTGCAGGTGAAGTGGCGGTACACTTGTCGTTATTGCCTGGATCAGGTTCTCCCGTACAAAATTATGACTTGCTGCAGTGTCAATTACAGCAATCAAATTACAGCAATCACATTTTTTCCCCTCAAGTTTGATATTGACGCTGAAAGCTTTCACGATACTGTCAGTCACTTGCAACACTCATGTGCACCTAGCGGGTGGGTTTTCCTGCTGTGGCGGTGATTGTGAAATTTGTCTGACAGGTGGCTGCGGTCTCGTGATATCAATAACCGTCACGGGGGTGCAGGCAGCAGGGGTTCACGGTGTTGGTCCGGCACTGGTTCTCTTAGTTTTGCCTGCTTATCTCGTTGATAGGCATGTACCTCCTGCATGAACAGTTCCACGTTCTCCCTGCTGGCTCCGCACAACAATGGCGTAATGTCCGGTTTTGACAGCGCAACAACTATCTCCAATACTCCGCGTGTAGGATGTCCTGGGTTCAGGCGTTTGAACAGGCCATGTTTATGTTGGATGAATTCCTCTATCACTTTGCGTTCTTGTTGCTGTTCATGGTATAACCATGCTTGAGCTTGGATGGCATCTCCGTGTGTATCAAATCTGCCTAACAATCGTTTGCAAAACTCCTCCCATGTCACCCGATAGTGTCCGACTAAATTCCACCATGTGGCAGCATTTCCCCTTAATCGGTTTGCAGTGACCTTGGTCTAGTCTTCCCTGTGTACGTGGTGCCTGTTCAACTTTTCTTTGCAAACAGCGAGAAACATACCTGGGTCTTCGGAGTCTTGGCCCGCAAAAGTTGGTAAGAGTACATTTCTGTCCGGCCCGGTTAAGCCCTTTGGTGTGTACGTAACGACTACTGGTGGTGGCATGGGTTTCACCTCTGTTGTTTGCGGTGACACTATCTCAGCATAGTTCATCTTACGGCACTCGTTGCAGTTTATAACACCGTCGTGGAAGGTGGTAAATTCCACAGGCCATATGCATAGAAAATGTAAGTCTCTTTTATACTGTTGGCACTGGGCCCACTTCACTGCCACCCCATCACAGCTGGTGCATGTGCACAGGAGTTTTTCTGACTGCGTAGATGCGGTATCAGACGTACATTGGCATAACGGTTGGTCCCATGAATTTTCTGCAAACAAATTTTCCTTGTTTTGTCTGTCATAATGTAGGCAGCGTTCAATTGGCATGTCCAAGTAGTTCGTGTTCGTGATTGCAGGTGTCGCAGTTGCGGACACGGAAGTCTTAACCCTTTTAACGGATGATCAGTTATGCTGTCCGCCATTTTCTTGCGGTTGGCGTGGATGACACAACGTGGGTGAACACATTTGCCCCACGTCGGAAGCTCAATTGACGCCGTCGGGTGAGACATGATATGAACGATGGCACAAAATACTTACTGATGAGGACTCCAGCAGTGTTTCTCAGTCACTACACTGTTGAGACTCAAGGTTCTCAGGGATGCTATGGGTTCTGTGTGTCGTCTTACCCGAGCGTACTTACGATAAACTTTGCAATACTTAAAACCATTACTAAATTTTTAGAAAATAATGGCAAGAGGTAGCTGTCATTACAAGAAGAGAAACACTTGTTGCACTGTACAACTTCATTTTATTATTACCTCTCATACAAACAAAAACGTGCCAGAATTTTATTAGTAAATTACTCTCGGTCGTGTCTAGCCAATTCTGGTTTGGTGCTCTCCAGCTTGCAATGACTCTAGCGCACTTCCTAAGTGGATGACTTCTCTGTTGTGTTTGAAAACACAATCTTCGTGGAGGAAGGGGTCACCAGTTGCTAGGGTGGAACAACGATTTTCCCTGAAGATAGGTGGCAGAGAATAATGAAGTAATACCAAAATTAACAAGTTTCATAAACACGTGTGATTATTTGGCATCACCAACGCATACTCTTCGGGGCTCGTCTTGCCGCACGTTATTAGTGAGGTGACGGCTTATATACATAGTTGGCTAGGATGGAAATAATGTCACCATACAAAATTCCATACAATCACATAAATGCCTTTCGTAAATTATGGGGCACAGCATGAGTGGTCACAATAAACACGCAAGCGTGTGAAAGCAGTATTAGATTGCGCAGATGCTGCTGGAAATGTGTTGCAGCGGAGCACCTGGCGCAGGTGAAAATAGTGTATTTCTCTGCAAAGACGGCAAATTCTGGTCAGACAAAATATTATTCTGGTTGCAAGAATGATTCCTTTGTAGAATGGATCAGTTTTGAGCCTCTAGCGTGCCGGATGGCAAGAAAATCAGACATGAGAAATTACCATGTGGTCAGACATTGAAATCATCAATTACACGAAAAATACATCGAACCCTGAGCCAAATTGACCTAAAACTCTAAATTTAATTGTGGCGCACATGATATTACAAAACTATACCTTCAAACTGCATGAATGGCAGAGATATCGACTTGGTAGCTCTGAACCACGTGGTCGCAAAATATGTGGCTGTAAAATAATTAAACATGATAAATATGCTTGAATACATACATAAAAATTAAGCCCTTAAAATTGCACCCAGCCATAATACAGAAATTACAATGAAATGCCTTAAGGATAGGCGGATGGCGCCTGATTCATTGTGCAGGTCACATGATCTCTCTGACATCTTTCTCCCTGTCTCCTCGTTTAAGTTTCAAGAAGACAAAGGGCACAAATTATTAATTTTAGTAGAGGCATAATGCTGGGGAAATTATCTGGCAAAAATGTATGCGAGCAAAGGTTAACTGGTATACTAATAAAGAGATATGGTAATCTACATTAGTACAAGAAGTTTGTAGTGCGTACATGACAGCGTCTTACATCGCCAGACCTCCTACAGCGACTGCACCAAGGTTAGCTTCACACGAACCTACCATTGCTGCCTTCTGGGTTCATGTAAGCGGAAGTGCTATGCACGCTGAGTAAAACTTTTTATATATGAAAATAAAAGTGGCACAAAATAATTTTTGTATTGTTTTACATTTTGTATTTTTCTTATGAATTTTCTGTATCATTTTAGTGTCTCTTTATGACGGCGTTCATGCTGTGCATGCTTTGAATTCATAACCTAACATTTTGCAATATTTACAAATTTACATTTCAAACACTAAGACATTTTACATCGTGAAAAATAAAGACGACACATTTTACACCGTAGATAATATTCCGTTATAGGAAAGTTCAAATTGGAGCCTCTTTGCACACGTGCATGCAGACATACAACATGGTGGTGAGCAATCATGCACTTATCGCCGCTGGCTGTTAGCCGGTGTTAAAATAAGTATGTACATATAAATATGGGAATATATAATTAATTTAAATATCTATATATAGGTATGTAAATAAAAATATAAAATTATAAAAGTTGTTCAAATTTATATATATATATATATATGTGTGTGTGTGTGTGTGTGTGTGTGTGTGTGTGTGTGTGTGTGTGTGTGTGTGTGTGTGTGTGTGTGTGTGTGTGTGTGTGTGTGTGTGTGTGTGTATGTACGCATGCCTTTGAGCAAATGTAAATAACATATTGCTATGATAGTACCTGCGTGTTTTCTTCCGGGGTGAATGAATATGTGGGTTTTCTCAGAGTGCTCCTATATCGCAAACATTAATTGTCAATATGAAGGTCTGCCATTTGACCTCTACGGCCATGGACCCTTGAACTGCATTATCACTAACTGGTTGTCGCCACTGCTGATTCTGCAATCAGATTATTACTTATGTTCAAAATGCCAGTCAGCTTGAGAGGGCGGTCCAGACGAAGAGTCCTTCTCACGCGATGATAATCAATCAATTGGGAAGCATGGTGGAAGCCTGCTGTAGTTCTGGGCACTTTTATTGCAAAGTGTTAATAAAGTTTGCCCAGGAAGTGATGAAATATACTGTCGGAGCTTGATATATAGTGTTTTAAAGCGAAGTTATTAAATTAAATGTTCACATTTCAGATGTTAGAGATAGGACTATATACGTTTTGTAAAAATACATGCATATTTTTTCACTGTCGAACTACACACACACACACACACTCTCTCTCTCTCTCTTTCTCGCTCTCTCTCTCTCTCTCTCTCTCTCTCTCTCTCTCTCTCATACAAACACACGATGCACTGAGCACCGCAATCAGAGGTCATTATGGGATGATGGAGTCAATGTGGGGTCAGTCTTGTGAGGGTCAGTTGCCTACTTTAAGTGTGACCATGATTAATAGGTGAGCGAAGAACTTATCTGGAAGAAACTGTTGAAGATATAACTGCATGCTAATGTGATCAAGGAACTATCTTCTAAAGCCTGCCTGTGTGTGATGTCTCAATATTCACAAGTGATTGGTTAGCTGCAATCATGTGGTAACGTGGTGATTAGCTGGTCAGTGTCTGCATAATGTATTAACGGTGCAGTGTGATTGGTTCAAAGTCAATATGATGTCATAAGGCTTGCACACTTTTATATCATAAGCAGTAGGGAGATAAGCTGAGAGGTTTAGTTTCACAGCAGCCTAGTGGAAGGTGAATCATCTCGACTAGCTTCTGCCTCTTCATATATATTTTTTTTCTCAAGTTTTTGTTATAGGTCATTCAAGGCCATTAGGTCAAGGTCGAGGTAGTCAGCATCTAATGTGGTGGTAGTCTGTAATGTATTATGCTTGTTGACTTTTACATATTTTTCTAAAGTTTTTATTTTCAAGGTCATTCATGGTCAAGTTCGAAGTTTCTGCATCTAATATTGTGGTAGTAGTCCGAAATATATTATGCTTGTTGAATTTTATGTATATTTTCTTGAGTTTTTATTTTTAAGGTCATGGGGTCAAGGTTGAGGTAGTCATTATCTAGTATGGTGGTGGTAGTCTGTAATGTATTATGATTGTTGAATTTTATGTTTTTTTTTATAGAGTTTTCTTCAAGGTTACAGGTCAAAGGTCAATTGCTATTGGACATTATCTTCCAAGATGATGGTTGGGTGATGTATACGAAGCTCGTGGTCACCTACCAAGATGGCTGTTGCCTACCATGATGGCAGCCTCTAGTTATGTATAAACAAATGACAAATGAAAAACAAATAAGGTGGAATCCAGTAACATATAAAAAGATGGCTGCCTCCAGTAGTATGTAAACAAATGATGTATGAAAAAACTAAGGTGGCGGATTGTGTATTGGTGAGGGGAGTGGGTGCGAGGGAGTCAATTATCTGTTGGATTCGAAGACAGGTGACTCATTAATGGTGCGGGGGGGGGGGGGGGGAGACCTCAGGAAAAGTTATTTTTCAAATTAATGTGTTTATAAATTTTTTTTAGGGAAAATAGCTTCCGAGGTTAAAGCCCTTTTAATTTTAATAATTTTTATTAAAATTTTATAAAAATAAATTTTTATCTGGTTCTTAATTTTTTCATTTCCGAGGTCAAATGTCTAAGCTCATAGGTCCTGATTCCGGTCACTTGGCTCATAGTCGCTGATCCCAGTCACCGAAGTCGCTAATCCCTGTAAGTATTTCTGGAAAAAATGTTTAGTTTCTTAGTATCTTTTAGTAGTATTGAATAATACAATTTTTTGGATTGATTTTTTATTTTTTTTATTTCTTGATATTTTGTAATGTTTTTTTTTAGTGTTTTTTAAGTCAAAACTCCTTGGGGTCAAGGTCAGAGGTCACAACGGGTTAGGTGTGTATAGTCGATGACATCCAAGATGTCGGGTGACAAGATGGCGGCTCCCCAATCCTACAATCCTACTCCCCAATCCCTTGTCCCAGACTTCCCGTAATCATACTATTAATGGTGTTTTTGGCGGGAAACGGTTATTTACAGTATTGTAATTGTAAACTATATTACAACGTAGTGCGTGTGCGCATGGTAACGATTATATATGTTCACAAAAATAAGCTTTTCTGATAGAAAATGTGGGCTTTGAAGTATGATCTGCTGAAAAATGGTTGTGATATACAATGTATGGTTACGAACAAAGGTAAACATAAAATGTTTGCCGCCTGTTTTCATTGGATAGAGTGAGAACTAAAGTAATATTTGAAACTGAAAATACAGACGACATGTTTCCGTGTGACAGATAAGCGCTTACTGCATAATTCTTAATACATAATTTTTTTCTTGTAAACTTAGCTTATCTATTAGCAGTTGGCACCGAGTTATTGCATTCAACTGATGTTTAGTGTGAAAATATTTATGTTCTGTATGTACTCTGAATTAGAATATTGCGTCTGTCTTTGTTATGTCTAGTTTTAATTCACTCGATAGTGTTAACATTACTGATAATAACTTCAGTGTCGTTTTTCGCAGTGGTATGAGTTTGAGGTTTCAGTGTAAAATATAAAATTGTGTGCTGTGTTGCACTCATGTATCTGTAAATGCACACAGCTGCCAGCTGTCCAGTCAATAACCACTAACTATCATCAATATTGTAAATATGTATCTTACAGATACAACAATTGTATTGTCGCTTTAAAAAACACTTCTCTTGAAGGTGAGCCTTATAAGTGATCATCAATGGCCATTTCCTGCAGTATGCATAATGTTTACTGCTAAATGTGGGGTGCACTCATACAGGGTTCACACTTGTCTAAGTATATAAATGTTGTACGTGTCTCAGGAAATTGCACACACACCTACATGGGGAAACAAATTTATGTATGTTGTGGTGACCCTACATGACAATTATTCAATGCAGAACAAAACACTAGAAGCATTAAGGCTCATCCTAAACGTTATGATCACATTAAACCACAAATTGGAAAAACTCATAACCATAACACTTCCAAGTTAATACATTTATTTTCATTTCGAAAACTTTGCTGGATCATTTCCCATTTTATTACAAACCTTCTTTGATATACACTCATAAAAAACTGTATAAAGTGACCCGAGGTGCCTTACCAGTATATAATATATATTGAGCAAAACTCCTCAAAAAGGAGTGGTAAATATAAATGTAGTTTATACTTTTCAACTGAGTGATCATTACTGTTCATTTTTAATTTTTTCAGTTTCCATGTTTGCTCACAAGTGAGACCTAATATTACAAACAAGTTCTGTTTCAGAATAATCTAAGTCAGCCCAAATTATTTACTTGTTGACACAACTTATTTTAAAATGTTGTTCTTACACATGACATGACCCTTCGGGACAATAATTAGAGCAATTCTCAGATGAGACAGCATTCATGCCCTACAAGAGGCCCGCTGAGACTAAAACAATATGCTAAAAGATTTCAAGAATTTCACTAAAATCCATACTGGCCGGCTCGCAGCTTTAGCTAGCCCAATCAATGTGACCGGCCATGAGAATTATAAACACTGACAATATTAAAATATTATACCTAAACCTAGAGTTGTCACGCCTGAGCCTAATCAGAATCAAGGCAGCCAGAACAAACGGGGCGACCAAAAACGAGATCTAACAAGCCACAGGTATGCATCTAAAAGGAACCGAAACCACCTTAATGAAGCCAAAACCCAAAATTCAAATGTGCTGGCCTAAAAAAACTCTACAAATATTACCACAGCCCACTAAATTACTTTAGCACTGACTCAAACTAATGTAAAACTACTGCCCTGTTAATCAAAATGGCTTGTGCTACAACTCAACTAGATCTGGCCGCACCTCTATACATAACATTTGAACCATTTAAACATAGCAATGATTTGGCAGTTAGGAAATTACGCACCAACTATATTGATATCTAAAAAAATATTAAATATTGCACTTTGAATCACTCGAGCGATTATCCATGATTGAATCACAGTAGCAGATAACACCAGCAGTGTCAATGAAGGTAAGGAACGATGCCAAATGTTTTAGGTATATCGTTGGAACGACCACCGTCTTGGAGCACCAGTTTACAAGTAACAAAGGAGCGTGCTAAGGGGAAAGGACAGTAGAACGGTAGGGGCAGGAAAAAGGAGAGTGGAAACAGAGCACACCAAGAACACATCAGGTGCCGCACTCGTAGGTGGAAAAACAAAGTACTTTCTGCAGCGGGCGATTCAAAGGCCGGGGCAACCCCACCACTCAAATTTTGCTAACCGCAAACTCAAAGTTACATCAAGCAGTTCCTGTCTGACACCCTACACATACACAGACAAAATCGCATCTTCAACACATACATTGAAATGAAGAAATAGTCGAAGAAAGATGAAAGTGGAAAATGAAGCAAAGTGTCAGCAGCAATTTCAGTACATCCATAAGTTAACAGAACAGCGACAAACGACACTCAGACGAAACATCTTCGTCTCTTGTAGTCACTCAATTTAACGAAAGAGTGTTCATCCCCGGGGATGATATTGGTGGATGACAACCAAGTAGGGCTCTTCTCGAGAGTGGCGGAATTCAGCCACTTCTGCCCAGACCCACTGATGCAGGAAGATGAAACATAGAGTCCTTGACGATCACAGGAGACTCCAACAGTTGCTCAAGTGGAAAACCTGTGAAAAGACTTAAAATCAGGGTACTTGAATAGGGGTACGACGTTACAAACAAAAAGGAAAGGAATTGTGAAATGATAGGAAGCGCTAACTTTAAAACCAAAACAAACAATGACAAATACCAAATGAAAGGACAAGAAGCATCCATCTAAGTTCTAGAGACATAAGGAGCATGACATGGAATTAATGGTAAATGCAGCCAGATTTTAAAGAAACAAGTTGTACAGTGTTGGGACCCAGAGACTTGTGGATTCTGAAGTGGCCCCTCAAATTTCTGTATAAATTTACTGCCAGTGTAATTTAAGAGATTATCTTAACTGAAATTCCTGCACAGGACCATGTCTCCAATAGAGAATTTTGTGTGAGACCGAGATTGATCAAGGCCCTGGTCCCATAATGAATGATCCCGGTTGTGAAAGATCATTAAACATGCCTTGAGGTTCTTGTTAAACCTTTTGACCTGGTTGCCTTTGGGGAATAAGGACTGGATGTGAAATGTTTCACTCCCATTTAAAACACATGTGTTTGAACACCGTTGATGTAAAATAGCTTGCATTATCTGTAACGATCTATGCTGAACGTTGAAGATTTTCCAAACTTTATGATTGAGGGCGTTAACTAATATTGTAGCTTTCATATTTCTCAGAGGGAGACGGATGATAAAATTGGTAAAAGTGTCCATAAGAATCAATATGCATGTATGGCCCCTTTTGGAGCGCACAAGCGGACCAAAGATATCAAGATGACAACTTGCCATGGGGCCTTGGAAATCTGCACCACTGCCTGCGCGACATTAGCTTGTTGAGTCTGCTTATATCTCTGGCAGGCATCGCACGATCGCACAAAGTCACTGACCTCTTTCTTGAGGCCAGGCCAAGCGAAGTAATTCAAAATTGTATGAAAAGTCTTGCTGACCCCCTGGTGCCCCCCCAACACAGAAACGTAAAAATAGGAGAGCACCATGGGACGCAAAGCCACAGGAACTACCATTTTGCGGGCACGACCATTCTTCCCGGTAAAATACAACACACCATTTTCTAGGACATAGGGCAGGTTTACGCCCAATCCCAAATCCCTATTTACCTCTGAACAAAATGCATCATTAGACAGCATGATGGAGCTGCACAAAGAAACCAGAAACCATTGAATTATACCAACTGATGCCGGAGGATGGCTGCATCTCAAACTCCTCAGGGTCGTATATTCGAGAGAGCGCATCTGCAACTTGGTTTTCGGACCCTCGAATGTGATGAACCCAGAATCTAAAATGAGACAACTGCAAAACCCACCTTCCTAATTTCCCTAGTTGTTGAGGGTGTTTGAGCACCCATCTCAATGTCTGGTTGTCCGTGTAGAGATCACATTGCTCGGGCTGTATATATTATGCGAACTTCTCCAACCCGAAGATGCATGTCAATGTCTCTTTTTCATATATGCCTATATTACATTCTGCCTATGTAAGACTGCGACTGGCAAAAGTGACCGGTGCTAAGCTGCTAACATGCCGCTGACTCAGCACTGCGCCTAATGATGCCAGAGAGGAGGCATCGACTTGCACAATGAATCTTTTGGTGAAGTTGAGTAAGGAAACGGCGGGTGGTGATGACAAAATCGCCTTTAAGACGTTGAAAGAGGCCTCCTGCTCGGCTTCCCACTTAAATTCTACCCCTTCTTCTTCAATGTGTTCAAGGGAGCCGCAAGTTCTGAGTAGTGATCAATAAATCTCACATAATATCGCACATGGGAAACCCGAAATGGGCTCCACACTATCAGGGTCAATGTGAAGCCTACCCTCCCAAAGCAGATACCCATGAAAACGAACCTTGTTGGACCTAAGTGTGACCTTCTCCGGGTTCACGGTGAGCCGAACTCTCTTATTTTGGTTAAGACCAGCCTAAGGTCTTCCAAAAAATGTGAATCTAAGTCGTCGCTATAAACAATTATTTCATGTAGTTGAATACAAATTTGTATTTGAAATCCGACAACACGTAATCGAGCACTCGGGAGAGGGCCTGACTCCCAAAATTCGAATCCATTGGAATCCTGGTGAATTCATACTGACTCCAGGGAGTCAAGAAAGCAGTGTACTTATGACAGGATGGATCCCACAGGCACTGATGGAAACTGTTGTTGAGATTGAGGACTGAAAAAATCATGGCTTTTCCTAGGTGTTGTGTGGTGTAATAGATCGTTGGTAAGAGGAAATAAATCTTTGTGTATTTTTCGGTTAACCAAGGAGTGGTTCACCACCAACCGGTACTCGTCACTATCGTGTTTGCTCACCAAAAAACTGGGTGAGCAGTAATCAGATGTAGATGGAACGAGTACTCCTGCCTCAAACAGTTTGTCAATAATTTCGCAAAAGGCCTTTATTTTCACGGAGGACACATAAAGTTGCAATCCCGAACAGGTATATTATCAGTAAAGGAAAACTTATATGGCAGTACGTCGCATTGACCTATCCTGGGTGTAATAACTTCTCAAAACTCGCTTTTGAGATCCTCCAGTCTACGCTGGTAACTAGCATCCACCAAATCATTTACCTCAAAACCAAACATAGAGGCGGATTCTTCCTCAACCCTCAATCCCACACGAATATTTGTGGCAAACCCAAAGGACAGAAACAAAGAATCAAAATCAACCACTACCCAATTGTTCCCGAGAAAGTCGAGACCCAATATAAGGTCTTGGTTGAGGCAAGAGTATACCCAAAACTGGAAATCCCAGGTGAATCTTCCAATCTTGAGATGGAGAGTAACCACCCCTGGTTAGACCGCAACACATCTCGGTTAACCACACAAACACACAATTCCGGGACAACACTAATACGAACTTTGGAGACAATTTTAAGATCTAACAAACGTTCAAGAAATTGAACACTCATGACACTATGTGTTGCACTAATATCGATAAGGGCCAAAAAAATTTGTTCCCCACAGGTGATGGTAACCAAACACTTAAATATTCTGCGCTGAAGTTTACGACTAGTACTGGTGGCCCCACGCTCTCTAGTAGTCTCACTCCGTTTCTCAGTTGCCAACAAAAACTACACATGCCCAGTCTGTCCGCATCAGAAACAACGGCGCTCAGGTAAACTGCATCTATCAGCAAAGTGTAATGCTAAGCGTGCACAGTTCACACAACGTATAGGTGAACTTATCTGCAGATGCTCCTCAGATCGTGGTGGGCCCCCCATAGCTCCTGCCGTTCCATCGGGGTGGTGTGCTAAACCTGGCATCAAACTATTAACTCTAGCAGTGGTAGACGAAAAAATACGGCTTTGCACCTCGATCGCGAAAGGGCATAATTCTGCGAAACTCTTGGGAGCAGTCAAGAGTGCGCAATTGGCCTTAACAATGTATGACAAATTATCATCGATCACACCAGAAAGTTTGGACTCCGATAGACAATGCATAAAGCCTAATGGAAATTCTGTATAGACTGAATGAAATCATCCAAAGGCTCATCAGCCATTTGAGCTATATAAACCAACTCAATTTCTGATTGCTGTCTAATGCACGGGGAAAAAGCGCTTGAAGAATGCTCTGTTTAAAACCTAGAAATTTCCCACCTAAAAGAGCGGTCAGCTCCTCTTGTAACAACTCCAGAATTAAACCTTCGACCTTGACTGTAAGAGATCTGAGTACGTTTCTTTCCAGACATAAATTCATACATACAACTTTGCTAACACTAATTAAAAAAATGCAGTATTAATATGGGGTCCAGAGAAGTTAAAGGAGAAATCTGATCCAGGGATTTGTGTACAAGTTTGGTAATGGAAATAGAAACCTCACTTCCACTCACTGCAACAGTCTGTCTAGAGAGCGGCTGCATTACCTCACACCCCTGGGTGCATAGACTTCGTACAGCGACACTCCATAATTCAGCGATGATAAGGCTCTTCTACACCTCACACCAGAGTCCCGCAGGAATTGTAGTAACGCATCGTGTTTCAGGCTGTACACAAAACCAACTGGCAGACTCATTGTTGATAGTGTGAAACAGAACCATAAAAATACAAGTGAAATAAAGGCACTCGGTACAACTTACAAGTGCGAAAATAATAATGAACTTTCCAATGTATAATGTGCCAGCAAAGTTTAAGCATAAGTACCCGCAGTTTAATTGTGGTGACCCTACACCATAATTATTCAAAGCAGAGCAAAACACTAGAAACATTAAGGCTCATTCAAAAGCTTATGATCACACCAAACCACAAATTGAAAAAACACAAAACCATAACACTTCCAAGTTAACACATTTATTCTCATTTCAAAGACAGTGCTGGTTCATTTCACATTTCCTTATAAATCTTTGATATACATTCATAAAAAAACTGTATAAAATGACCTGAGGTGCCTCACCACTATTACTACCACTATATAATATATATTGAACAAAACTCCTCATACAGGAGTGGTAAGTATAAAAACTGTGTGTGTAGATAAACGGCTTGATATTAAAAGCAACTACAGTGGAAGCCCGAAGTACCGTGGCCTGGTATACCGTGGATTGGATTATACCGCGAGGCAATTTATGTCCCCTGGCCTGAACTAATAAATAAGTGGAAAGTGCGGTGTCAGGTAGGCGTGTGGTCTGTCTGCATGTGGTCATGAGTCGGGGACATTGCTGGATGAGGTGGAGTGAGCGGCCGTGCATTCTGCCTCCTTTCAGTGCCAAGATCTATTTTACTGTTTCATTACAGCCAATATTGTATGTTTTTCCGTATTCAATTTTGTTGGCGTGGTGCGATGCTTTGACGTAAGAATTCGTAGTGGCCCTTTTTTTATGTGACCTTATTATACCTGTTCTGCCATTTGGTTGTACACAGACAAAAAAAACATAGTGTGGCAACCTTTCCATCTTATCTGGGCGTTGGATCAGTGTAGCGGGATGGCACAGTCCTATTCCAAACCGTGTATGTGTACATAGCAGCTATAACTGTAGGTGTTCCTATTTTCAGGGGAAAAAATCCCAAATTTAATGTGGGCCTCAGAATTCATGCTCCTAAGTCATTTACAGGCCTATTTTTAATTTCCTATGGAATATAGGGCTACATAATCACTATAATAATGATGCAGATACTTTGATTATAATGTATATATACCGGCTATACTGTATGTCATCCCATTTTTGAAAAAAATTTCCGAGGGAATGAGCTATTGTGGACAAGGTTTAATACAGAAAAGTAGGCTTTCATTGCATGCCACAGATCATTCAGATTTTTTGTTTTAGTTTTCCTTTTCAAAATGCAAATCAGATGAGCAAGCAACATGTTTCACATCACGTGAGGCACTGATAGATCCCATCTATAGTCCATTCCCGAGTGGAAGCGACTTATCAAAATCAACCTTTGAAAAAACACTCTAGGCATAACATGTGAACAATTTTTTTCAATAACCTATAACATTGTGCTTAAATTTAAAGTACTTTATTATTGGCTAAATGAAACTTTACCTTAATATCTTCCATAACTTGTAATATTTATTTCTTTTTAAATATGAATTAACAACAGCGAGAGCAGTGACGTGTTGGCAACGGCCGGTAAGAAATAGTTCACAGTTAAATTATTATTTTAACGTAGTTTTTTAGTATACTGTTTTTAAATTAAACGGTGCCTATTGAAATATTTAGGTAATCCCGATGGCAACATATCTCATATTTACAGTTTAAAATAACAGCGGAAAATATTGTGAGTAGGCCGTAATGGTACTATGTTGTTTTATCGAGCGAGATGGAAAATAGAAGCAAAGCAACTGTTTGCTGGGCGAGGCTTGTCGCTCTGTATCTTTTTTGTCTTTTTCACACTCGGGAAGTTTCACTTCGCTAGTAAATAATAACTTATAAATGTTTTCAATTGTAGCATATTTCATACTTATTACAGCAAAATAATTATTTTTGAATTTGTAATTTACAACTGAAAAGAGATTTTAATGTTTGAATATTTATTTTAATATATTTAAATATGATGGCGGGGCTGAAACAAAGTGAAGTTGGCAGACGGGCGAGCCATGATATGGCGTGTTCCTTATTACCAAACGAAGGGTAAATTATACTTACTCCGAAAAATACTTCAAATTACCATATCACGTTTGTAGACATTGTGTTTTTTAAACCTACCTAAGCAAGTTACGATGTTGTGATAAATCTGTGTTTCAGCGGCAGTAATGATAATACTGTTAACGCTGTTTTTCGTTAACCGCTGCGTGTGAAATAGCGTGGCATGGCTACATGGTGATCTGTGTGTGTGCGTGATATCAAATACTTGATGTGAATTATTTATACATTTTGAATAGGAACTGTTTTTATGACAGATTTATTTATTTATGTTTATTTATCACAACGTTGTACTTTTGCCCTGGGTGTTTGAAACACAGTCGTGTAACATGATTTGCTACCAAGCCCAGCCCCAATAATTTTGTTAAACCTATTACACAGTAAGTAGCAATACATATAAATCTGAGCTGTATAAAAGTTACAGTAGGCTTATTTGTGTGCATGTTTACTGCTATATTTTAACTTTGTATTACAAAAAACGAGCGACACAAGTTGTGTGCTTGATCTTAATGTCTCTTTTTCTTCGGACAGGTCATTCCTTGCTTATTCAACTGATGCTGTCGTTTTAAAGAAATAACCCAGCATATATCAATAGCAAAAAGGTAAATAGTGTAGTTTATTACCCCGCAGTTGTAACAGTGTTAAACAGAGTCGCGGCAAATTATTAACATGCATTACGTGTAATGTGCGTGCTATGTCATGGAAAACAAATATGTTAACGTAACATAACCGTGAGAACTATCGTCAATTCAGGCATTTTTAAAACGTAACAAAGCTGACCTAAATTATGTTAAAGGCCTAAACTATGAATATTCTAACTAAATGGTTTTTGAAATAGATGTACGGCAGAATTCTTTGAAAATATGTAAACACTAAATAACACATTTGTCAGGTATAAAAAAGAAGTCACATTTCAATGTTTATGTTTACGTGTAGCGAATGTGTACGAACATATGTACATACACAATGGAACGTAAACATTGATTTTGACAGATGCTGCATGGCAGTCACATGGCAGTGTTTGTTTACATTTGGCAGAAGGATACAAAATGGGCCTGCAAGTAGATATTTAGCAGGGCTCCGAGACAGTTGCTTCCAGTGGGGAATGGACTATGTAGTACAAGCATGCATGTGACCATTGGATGCGGACTTCCTTTCTCATTCTCACTTCCTCCCGACCAGGCCCAGCAGGTGGTGTAGAAGTGAATCGGCGGTCGAGTTCGAGTGGTGGTGGGAGGGGTTGGGAAGAACTCCCTTCTTCAACCTGTGTGACAAACAACTCATAGCAAACACCGCCCTTGGTGGAATGAGTACATACTTTGCCTGGAAAAAGTTGTATTTTTTGTTATTCTTGCTTGAATGCATGTGACACCCTTCATCTCAGCGTTTTTCTCTTCTTCTGTTTCCCTCTCTTGGGTGCTGTCAAGTCCGGTGAAGCAGATAAAAAAAATATAGTTCCTATAGCAAGGAGCTAAACGTTTCAAGAGTTACAGCAGTTAATGACAACACTTGCCCCGTGTTTGACAGATAGGTGCCACGCCCCATTAGAACACTGGCTTTTTTTTTTTTTTTTTTTTGCTACTGCAGTCGGCCACTCCCTGAATAGCGCGGAAAGCTATAACGCGCATATGATTATGTCCTCCAACAGCTGCATTATATCAGGCTTTTACTGTGATTAAATACACATAATTTATAATAATAACCCAGCCTTTAAAAGTTTAACCAGATTGACAGAAATAATTTTTTTTCATGCAATACTGACAGTATGCTATTTTGGCTTGTCTGCCTCATGATTATATTCTCCCAAGACGTACACGAACGCCTAAAACTGCAGTTCAAAAACTTTTGCAAATCAAAGTATGAAATGCCTAAGGCGTACATTTGACAAATTAATCTGACCAGGCATGGACAATCGCCTTAAAGATTTGGCACAACATAATTATAGTTGCGTGGGTCAATAACAACAGCATTCGATTCATGGTCAAGTTTACTACGTTTGGTAAAGGCACCTCACAAAATGTAGTTTATACTTTTCAACTGAGTAATCATCACTGTTTGTTTTTAATTTTTTCCATTTCCATGCTCGCTCACAAGTGAGACCTAATATTACAAACAAGTTCTGTTTCAGAATAATCTAAGTCAGCCCAAATTATTTACCTTTTGACACAACCTATTTAAAAAGGGTGTTCTTACACACGGCTTGACTCTTCAGAACAATAATTAGAGCAATTCTCGGATGAGACAGCATTCATGCCCTACAAGAGGCCTGCCGAGACTAAAACAATAAGCTAAAAGATTTGAAAAATTTCACTAAAATGCATGCTAGCCGGCTCGCAGCTTTAGCTAGCCCAATCAATGTGACCAGCCATGAGAATTATAAACACTGACAATATAAAAATATTATACCTAAACCTAGAGTTTAGCCTAAGCCTGAGCCTAATCAGAATCAAGGCAGCCAGAACAAACGGGGCGACCAAAAACGAGATCTAACAGGGTACAAGTCACAGGTATGCATCTAAAAGGAACCGAAATCACCTTAAGGAATCCAAAACCCAAAATTCAAACATGCTGGCCGAAACAAACACTACCAATTTTGCCACAGCCCACCAAAATTACTTTAACACTGACACAAACTAATGCAAAACTACTGCCCTATTAATCAAAATGGCTTGTGCCACACCTGTATACGTAATATTTGAACCATTTAAGCATAGCCATGATTTGGCAGTTAGGAAATTACGCACCAACCATATTGATATCTAAAAAATATTAATGATCACACTTTTAATCACTGGGGGGATTATCCGTGATGAAATAACTGTAGCAGATAACACCAGCAGTGTCGATGAAGGGAAGGAATGCTGCCAAATGTTTTAGGTATATCGTCGCAATGATCGACATCGTGGAACACCATTTTACAAGTAACATAGGAACGCGCTAAGGGGGAAGGAGGAGAGTAGAACGGGAGGGGCAGAAAAAAGGAGAGGGGATACATAGCACACGGAGAACGCACCAGGTGCCAGCCGCACTTGTAGGTGGCGAAACAAAGTACTTTCTGCGCCGGGCAATTCAAATTGTCTTGCACTCATAAGTTAGTCTTTCGTAAAGCGGTTTATAAGTAATTCATAATTGTTATTCCTAATATTACTTTTTCTAAACAGTTGTATGGAAGCATTAACTTTCAAAAAAAGCCACTAAAATAAGTTCTTAAACATATACAATCTTTAACCTTTAATGATAAAGAAGAGGTGTGATAAACACAACCAGTTTTCTTCATGATTCGTTATAAACTGGCAAGGAAGTTTTTTTATAATTAATATGCAGGTCAGTGAAAACACTTTCAATTAAATAAAAATTAAAAACTAATTTATTCATACCATAATTAGTGTTAAAATAAAATTGATGTCATGATTTTACCAGTTTTAATAAAACATTAATGGTAACTGCTTTTACTGCGTCAAATGCTTATTCGTTCCTTTCTTAACAAAAAAAAAAAACAAAAATTTCTGTGATTGATTAATAGTAACGCTTTCATTGTCATCGTCATCACTTTTCAGCTAAAGCTCCTAATGGGTATATAATTTTAAATCTATGCGCTTACATCCCAGCACAGATTCAGTATTTGTTTTCTTTCAAAATGCTTGTTTAGAATCTTATCAGCTGGCTAGTTGCTGTTACGGATACAAATAAGAATGCCTTTCTGAATGTATCAAGTATCTATCCATGTGGAGTATGCTTATGTACATAAGTGTACTGTAAGGTTCGTACACAGCCTTAATGACACTTTAATCAGTAAATTTAATGTACTGATTATTGTACGAACTGTCACCTTTGTAGTAGATCACAACCCCAAACTTTAAACACTCAGTCACATTGTAGACCTTCATGCATCTAACATATATTTCTTGACTCTAGTGACCAATGATTTGCGCTCAATGCTGCTGTAATTTATTACATCATTCATGATTAATATCAAATTTGTATCTGTATGGGCTTACAGTACTAGTATGTTATCATGAACTAAACAATAGTGTAATAATAAATTAGAACTAAAAACACTCACCGTTATTGATTTATGATATATAATTTTCACAGGGGAAAATTAAACCAAATAGAAGTTGATATTGCTGTTACTTTCACCAAATAAATAATTCTTAGTCAGAAACGAAACACATCCCATGATCTCCGCTAGTAAATCATATGTTGGGTTTTCACAGCATACAGAAATGATGATAACTCGCGTGTGACAGGCTCGCCTTTAGCAGAACGTAAAAAGTCGTGTCGGTGAGGCAAGGCCAGGGTAATGACTTATTTTTACCGGCTGCGGAACTGGCAATACCACAGGGGTGGCGAGGTATTTTGACTGCTGCGTCGTCTGCTGCCTGCTAACTCCCAGTTGCGAACAGTTGCTCTCCTCTGAATCATCCCATGAACTAACATAAAAAACTAGTCAGACTTTTCTCAATCCCATGGTCGCTCTAGTGTATATGTTTACTCAATGGCTTGTGTGGCGTGAAGCTGGCCATGTTGTGAGCCTAGGTGAATGGACTTTGAAGACCACAATTTTAAATGGTAGGTGGGTGTTGCAGGAGCAGTGGGATACAGGAAGACAGTGAAACTGATCCGGTCATGAGACAAGGCACACAGGTCACAAGGGCCAGCCAGTTACCTGCTGTCACTGTGTCTGAGCAGAGCCTCTACAGGTGAGATTACATCTATCGGCTCAAGCTTCGTTACTATAACTGCTCCTCCAAGAGTGTTTGCAATTTTATTTTTCATTTAGATTTCTTATTGATATGTGTATTTGAAACCTACTCTACACTGTGAGCAGGATCGTCTATAGAAATCTATTAATTCTTTATAAAAGTGGAAGAAATAATTTTTTAGTTATTGTTATAAAAATTTTTGCTGAATTAGTAAATCAAAATTGAGGAAATCTTAGCTGCCAATACATGATGAAATCTCAGTAGTTCTAGGTCAACATTTAAATGTAGAAAACCATCTATGAACGTTGTGACCCCTCAAGGCAAAATTAATTTTAACATTAATTACAAGTTGAAGAGATAGGAAACAACTTAAACCTATTGAAGGTGCAATGAAAGAAGTTACAACTTTATCCCTAGTAGTTATAACTGCCTTGATCAACATGAGTACATAATACCTAATAGATTGTGAACAGACTATGGTAAGTGATCCAAATAACGTTCCCAATATGGAATGACCAACAGCTCTGACTGTGACTGTTGGATTTACAAGCAGTGCCTGATTTTGTTACTAAATGCCTATTAAAGCTTCTGCCGACCTGGTGCTTGACTGTGTTATAGAGTGTTTGAAGTACTTGTATTTTCTATGAAACTGTTAAATGTGCGTTGTATGTTCTATGATAAGAACACACACTTCAGATGAGTAGTGTTGAGTGCTTTCAAAATGTCACACACATTACAAAAATTATTTTTCAGTACTCCAAATGGGTAAAATGAAGTTTTCAAAATGTGCACAATAAAATGTATGTGTTAGATCCATACAAAACTTCTCAAGTGTCCTACAAACTCCGCCAATAAAATAATAGGGTCACTGCTGAAAGTTTTATAGGTACACTGTGATGTAAGATGCATTTCGTGCTTAGAGAAAGCGCAGCACAAAGTAACTACTTTGCGCCATCTAAAGCGTGCAACCATCAACGAATAAGTCACCTCCTAGAAAACATGGTAGTGGAGGTAGGACATGTGATCCTACAAAGATGACAGAAACTCAACACAACTTCCCACCACGTGCTCTCTGCTTTAACTGTTCACATATACTCTCCAAACAGTCATCACGTCAATGCCCCTCCCCAAAGAAACGACCATCTCTGCTGTCTTGCTCCTGTTTACCAAGCATGCAAAATTTTAGTAGCGTGCCGCTGAAGAGATGCGGCCTGCCCAGCCAATCGCCACTCGAGATAAGGATCCAGGGACCCATGTTTGACGAAATAAGCTCCACCTCCTAAGAGGCAGGGTTAATTCCCGTGCACCCCTCTGAATGCCTAAAAGTTGAAAAAATTATTACAAATGGCACCCCAGCCTAGGCCTCAGGAGCGACTCTGTTGTATCTTCCTGGCTTGGAAAGCCATTGGTGTTAATACTGGACAGTCTCTTACCTGCACCAGTGACTACAGTAGTACCAATGGCAGTTGCCACCACCGCCATCCAGCTCTGGAGAACCAGCACTTACCAGAGGGCCATCAACTTCTGCTGCCTCCAGCAAGCATTGGTGTTGTCAACGGTTACCAGAGAGTCGTCCCTACCAAATCCTCCACTTCTTTCTTCATCTCTACCACCAGGTATTGAAGATCATGGCGATGACGTTCCCTCACCGCTAGGGTGAAGCACCACAGATTGATGTAACACATTTTTATGTCCATTCAGTACAAACCCAAATTAATTAAATTAGGTATTTTAATTATTCAGAAAATTTTATTCCCATAAGTGTTTCTAAAACCAATTAATCATACATTATTTTTATTTTTTTTTCCCAGGTTGCCACCGCCTGGCCTGTAACGTATTTAATTCCGCATTTACAAATGTAAAAGTATTTATTTTAATTTATAGTGAGGATAGTGTGTCCCACTTGTCTATATTAATTATATTTCTTTAATAAGTTGCTAATAAAATGTATTTTTACTAACCAGCCTATATTAGTATTTTCATTGTAATTTATGAACATCCCTTGTAGATCTTTATGTGTTTTATAACAATTGGTGAAATAATTTAAGTAATTTTATATTTAAAATATTTAGCTTATTAAATCTGCATGCGAAGTAACGCTAGTTACACAAACTAAACTGAACTGCAAATACACATTCTGCCAAGGTAATGGAAACTGTATTGCAGTGGCCAATCTTCGGGGGCACCCTTCACTGGGAACACAAGTCACCTGGGAACTACGACTCTCAGTAGGGATCCTGGCCCTATAGTTCTGTCCGGCTGGTGAATGGCTAGACTGAAACTATACAGTGGGTCGCCCTGGACAAGCTTTGCACTCAGATGTACACTGTAGGACTGCAGCCTATACCCTTCTTTGCTTTACGTTAGTTTTATTTATAATTTTGCTTACTTAGGCTATATGCAGCGACCACACAAAAGTGGCTAAATGTATAAACTGAAGTGTGTCCTGAATCTATTAGAATGTCAAATCTGTCGACCACAAATTCTGGAAAGTACTGATGAGAACAATTAATTTTCGCCTACCATCAGGTTAACAGGTAGGGTACCTCTCGAGCAACTGCTCATAGTGGATTTCAACCTAGAAGTTTGGGTCTTGACGCCGAACTCTTCCCAGAATCCTACACTGCTATCCCCCTCGTGTATCCCAGCGAACTATAAGCAGCACGAGTACTACTCTGCCGCAGCCAACGCCAGCTGCTGTCGAACGACCCCCCCCCCCCCCCCCCCCCCCCCCATCCCGCAGAGCCAACCAGAGCAGAAAACTGTACCGGCGCTGCGCGAACAGCAGGTAAAAAGGTAAAAGGTGAGAGTGTGCCTGTGTCCCTTGACTTCGTGCTGACATGTAAACATGTACGGCCCACTTTATACACTGGTGCTTTGCCATAGTATGAGTAGATTACCCTAGAGTATGTTTTCTGCGATACTAGCTTCGCATATATTTCTGATGACCACATCATCCACAAAAGTCACAGCTGTGTGCCGCAGGTCTTTAAAAGTGAAGTTCACACTAGGGGTTGTAACCCCCAAGCTATCGACGCATCAGAACGTCCACAAAACCCCAACGAAATTGATCTCCCCAACATGTGGCGCTGGGGGGGGGGGGTGCTAGCATGGGACTTGTGGCTATTCCTGTGTGAGCTAACATTTAAGTTTTCACTTCCCACTTTTACTTTTGTACCTCCCAGTTAGAACAGGTATCGAGGTTTCAATCCTCACTCACCGCCTGTACATGGGCGGTTATGGTATATAACCCTTTCTAGGTACATCTTACATTGCGTCCCATGTACCTTATGATTTATAATGCTTCAAATGTTCATGGCACCCAATGTGGGGCATTATTGGCATTAGTTACACTAGCCTCTTTGGACTAACCAGCCACTACCTCCATTGTATATTAGCTATCCTTGGTAAATAACTTGTTCCCCTAAACCAAATGCTTCGTTTATTAATTTCCACTGGGTGTAACTACATAAAGTTTGGGCTTGGCAGTTAGGACAAGCCAGCCACGCCCTACATACATGTCCATGTGGGTCTCCCTATCGGAACTGAAAGAATTCCAGTACTTTTGTATTTGTCAGACCTTTCGGTCAATGACAGCTTACCTATTTTATTATGCTAGGCACATTTCCCTATGGTTGGGTAAGCCCAACAATTAGACAACAAGTTCATATTCACTTGGTAACCAGCAAGGTAAATGGCCTCATTGTAAGCGAAGAACATAATCCACCAGACCATACAGTTGGTCATACGTAAGCCATAGGGTTATCATGGAATAGCTGTCATCAGCCTTCGCAAGCATATAACACTCCTGGATTAAGTCAGTCGACTATACTCCAAGGCCACTGCCACGTAAATAACATGACGTCCCATCAGTTTTCAGTAAGCCATTTCTCGAACTAGCCGGCATCCTTAGGGACTTAGTGCTCACTAGGGATCAACCCATACTGACCCTGCTGGTTTAGCCTACTCTAGAAGGGTCCGGTGGAATTTGCCCAGACTTCAGGGAGTCTGAGACACTAAACACCCTGTGGCGCCTTACACCAGTCTTCGACCACAATGTTGGTTTCAAGTGAGAAAGAGCACAAAGTTTCCATGACTCGTACACCCAGACATCAGACCCATAACACAATCACCAGATGTGACGTTGATGCCTGTCCCACCACAGGATTAAATTACATCATATGTACACATTGTACTAAGCATTTACGTTACCTGTCTATAGGGTGGGAAGATGTATCACGTATGCCGAGTACTACCTTGCATGCTTAGGCTGGCCGGAAGAGTACATTGTTCGTCTCTTTCAGGTTTATCTGTGCGAAGTTTGTCAACAGGGACTGACACAACGACCTCAAAATCTTGGTCTAAGGTATAGTTCAGAGCTATCCCACACCAACTTTGAATTTTATTTTCCGGAATTTAGCGGAAGACTGTACAAAGACCTTGTCATATTTGTGCATTAATGCGAGATGGAATTCATCGAACATAACATTTTTCGCAAACAGTAGGTGCTGAAAGCTCAGCACCAACTACTAGGAAAGGCAAAATAGTAGTGATGAAAATACGGGGAATTTGTTAACGAATAGGATCAGCTGGCTATGTAACCGGCTGACTTCCCAATTCACAGGAGAGGAAGTTGTGGCAGCTCATAACAGAATTCCACACTAAAGTGCAGTCCCTTGAGGAGGAGATAGAAATATATATTTGCCAAAAGGTGCTATTGTATAAACGTATATATCCAACTGAAAGTGAAGCGAGTTGTGTGCTCAACAATGTGCGCACTCTACTACCCTCGTACTGTAACCTCCTTATCACTCCCAAGCCTCCAATGTTTGAAGAGCTAGTTGATCAGGCAAAGAAAATTTAGAGGGATGAAAAAACGCATCCGTGTTTTAACAGCTCGGCACGTGCCCTGAAGGTCGCACCATCACCCCCTCCTTCAGCGCAGCAAGCAGCCAACTGCCCACCACTTCCTCATCTCCGGCTACCTCCCTTTGTTGGTATTGCCCACGCTGTCACCTCAACAAGGATTGTCCAAACCAGCCATGCCACAGAGGGGATAAGAATCACACTCGCCCGCAGAGTGCACAGCAGTGGTTGCCACCCGCATAGCAAGCGCACAGCAGTGTTTGCCACTTAAGAAACCCACCCAAGCGGGAAATGCCAGAAGTGGTGTAAGCATGGAGCAGCCACTTCAGGTCAGACTCGGCCCCTTAATATTGCCAAATTATAGTCCATTCCCCATTGGAAGTAACTTTTTCGGAGCCGTGCTAAATATATTCTTGCAGGCCTGTTTCGTATTCTTCCACCATATGTAAACAAGCATTGCCATGTGACTGCCATGTAGCATCTGTCAAAATCAATGTTTACATTCTATTGTCTGTGTACAACATATGTTTGTATACTTTCACTACACCCAAAAATAAACATTGAAATGTGACTTTTACTTTTATACCTGTTAAATGTGTTTAGCTTTTCAAAGAATTCTGTCCGGTCTATTTCAAAAACAATTTTGTACGAATATTCACAGTTTAGGCCTATAACATTATTTAGGTCAGCTTTGTGACGTTTTAAAAATGCCTGAATTGACGACAGTTCTTACAGTTATTTTATATTAACTTATTTGTTTTCTACAATATAGCTCAATACATTAATGCATGTATTTTGCCGCGACTGTGTTTAACACTCTTACAACTGTGAGGTAAAGGTCTGTACTAATTATCCTTTTGTTATTGATATGTGTTGGGTCATTTCTTTAAAAGGACGGCCTCAGTTGGAATATATATTAGAACGCAGGAACAACCAGTCAAACGAAAAAGGCACATTAAATTCATGCACGCAATTCGTGTTTCTCATTTTTATCACACATACTTTAAAAGATAGCGTGAACATGCACACAAATAAGTCTATGATAACTTTTATTCCACTCATATTTCTATGTATTGCTACTTACTGTTTATTAGGTTTATTGAAGTTTATCGGACTGAACTTAGTATTTTTCTTCTAGGGTTGTGGCAAATGACGTTACATGACTGTGTTTCAAACCCCTTAGGGTAAAGGAACAATGTTGTGATAAATAAACAGACATGGATGTAAATCATTAACTTTGTCATAAAAACAGTTCACAGCTAAAACGTATAAGGTGCTAATCAAATATTTGAAATCATGCACGCATAGGGCCAGCGTATCGACCATGAGGCACAAATGCACGCCATTTCACAGACGCAATGACTAACGAAACACATGTCACAGTATATTTATTACTGCTGTGGAAAACAGATTTATCACATCGTAACTTGCCTAGGTAGGTTTAAAAAACAAATTGTCTACTAATGTGACGTGGTAATTTGAAGTATTTTTCATAATAAAATAATTTACGTTTCGTATGGCAATAACAACACGCCATGTCTGTCAACTTCACTTGGTAACTGCCCCGCCATCATATCTAAATATATTAAATTAAGTATTCAAACATTAAAATCTCTTTCCAGTTGATAATTAAAAATTCAAAAATCATTATTTTTTCTGTAATAGTTATGGAATATGCTACAATTGAAAACATGTATAATTGAATTACTTACTAGCGAAGTGAAATTTCCCAAGTTTGAAAGAGACGAAGAGAGAGAGAACAACAAGCCTCGCCCAGCAGACAGTTTTTCAGATGCTTCTCGCTCTGTAAAACAACACCGTACCATTACGGCCTACACACTATATTTTCCGCTCTTACTTTAAACTCAAAAAAATGTTATATGTTGCCATCGGGGCTAACTGAATATTCAAATATTTCAATAGCCACCATTTAATTTACAAATAGTATTCCAAAAAACTAGGTTAAAATAATATTTTTACTGTGAACTATTTCTCACTGGTTGTCGCCAACACCTCGCTGCCCTCGCTGTTTTTAATTCATATTTAAAAAGAAATAGATATAAGTTATCGAAGATATTATGGTAAAGTTTCATTTATTCAATAATGCAGTACTCTAAAGCTAACTACAGTGTTATATATTTGTGGAATACAGGTTATCGAAAAAAAAAAAAATCTAAATGTTATGCTTAGGGTGTTTTTTTCAAAGGTTGATTTTGATAAGTCGCTTCCAAATGGGAATGGACTATAGACGTAGAGTCAGAGGACTTGCAATGCCTTGAGGCTCTCCGCATACTTATTGAAATATGTAAATGAGTATCAATGCCTTACTCTACTAGATTCCGCAACAACATAGAACTTTGTACGAAGCGACTTGTTGACAACGGACCAGCGAGCACAATGACCACAACATCAAATAGTCAGTATGGCCCAACGTAGCCAAATCCTCGAGGTTGCTGGGAAAACTAATCTCTTGATCGAGATCTACCATTTGACCCACAAGGCCAAATTCATGGTGGCTTCGGTCATCGAGGAGGAGGTTATTTTAGGTCAACCATGGTTACCACAGCAGAAATGCCTCTTTGACCATGATCAGCGTGTGACAATTCAGGGGGCAGGTGAAAGTATGATGATACCCTGGGGCCAGCGCCCGGTATTGGTAGACAAACTGAATCCTAACCCCACAATCCCCCCAACAAATTTAGACAAGTAGGAACTCTTCGGGGAAACTACACAAACACCAGATAGGGTTTGACCCCAGTGAACTGAGAATTTATCTTGTTCAAATCTCCTTGGCGCCTGTTAGGGGAACAGTAGGCGACTCTTCTCCAGAACTAAGGAACCCACCCAATTCCTCAGCCCTTATCACACTACTTGAATCACCACCTAGTAGAGTTGGGAAATCTCTCCATAGTCTCCCAGCCCCATCCAGCATAATTGTCGAAGTCTACGAAGCTCATATATCGCCAGGGACAGGAGCATCACACAAGCCAATGTTCTTTAGATACCCTTTTTCGTCTGCTAGTATTCGCTAGGGTCCGGCCAACACTGTACAACAAATGCTAGACAATTCAGAGTCTCGTTCAATTTTTAAATTTTTGCAGGAAATGGACATCATGCCGTAGCCATTCCTAGATATCTCTAAGCCACCACTGCCAGTGGGGTCTGTCCCCCCTACCCCACTAACGGAGGAGGCATAAACTTCAGAAGAATGGGTGGATGATTCTGTTGATGAGTCGTTACTGCCTTCACCCGCTGCAAGAGGCCCACTGTCTAGAGATGTCTTGGGCTACCAGTTTACAACAATCCTAACCATCGCAGATGGGGAGGATACCAATCGTGTATGGTTTTGGTATTTGCCAGTACTTCTCCATCAATCACCATGTCTCCATGCCAAGATGCCACCAATAAGGCACGGGGTGGCTGCACTCAAAGAGGAAGATAAGCTGTCTTGAAGGGACTGTCCCTGGTATTGATCGAGGGCTTGCATTCAGTTGCATCGTTGTGATGCTCTGCTGTCATCTGCATTGTTGTCAGGGCTAGTCTGAAGGCTGCGTCACCTACCCCCTCAGTTGAAGACACCATCGTTGTTGACTGTAGACGGTGGAGGCAGTTATAGCGCCTCCCTTTCCTATCCTAACTGCGTAGCTGTTGCTCATGTCAGGTAGCTGCTAACAAGTGAGCTCAAGACCTCTGAACACTGTAGGAATGGGAGACACAAAGGGGTGCGTAGTTGTCAGTGGTTACTCAAATAAGTCAAAAATTCTTTATATAAAACACATTTATTATGCTGTTGTCTAATCTTGGATATAAAACAATACCATAACATTACACTGAACAATAAGCATCAGTGACTCTTACCGAAGTGGTAATACTGCAGGTATAAGTTTAGCATTGAGTAGAAGTAATAGCCCTAGCCTTGCCAGAAATTAATCATTAATTAATTGAATAGTTAACAGGACCTCAAGAGTTGGGATGACTCCTACCTACAAAGTCAAACTTATGCTCACCATTTACAGAAGACTGATTTACGGCACTGAGCTCCTGCAGGCCTAGAATTCGAGATGCGCTCGTCTTTGTTGTCACCCTGAAAACTTCACATCGTTCTTCGTCGATCACACTCATAAGCCTGGGGGGGGGGGGGGGGTGTCGCGACGCGCTCACACTTTATAGTGGCCGACAGTGGGTCAATTGATGTATGTTTTGGCAACAGGAGGCTTGCACAAAATGTATATTCCATGCTACCTTAATTCATCGTGTGCGGCCCCTAGTGTCTGCCACACAGTATTTCTGTTGGTGCTAGTACCTCTCTGGCTGCAGACTCTGGAGCCGGAAGCTGAGGGATGGCATATGACTCAACTGCTGGTTTAATGTGTAACATCTTCCTCCGTCCTCGAAGCTGTGATCAGCCCTTGTGTCAGACGACACTAACCTGTCGTCAACCGTCTGGGGTAGGCTTGTCGTCTGACTTTCTTGTGCTGCCCCTTCAGCTGTTGACTTGTTTATTATTTCCCTTCATACAGGGTGACACTGGGACCACATCAGTTGTATGGCAAGTGGATGGACCCCTTCTCCTGCCCTCCGTCTGAAGACACTTGAGTGAGAGGTCGGATGGTGACCTCCAGCTCAACAGCGTCTATCGGTGGTCCTCCTTCACATCCATGAAAAGAGCCATCAATATGGTTTGGTGTTAGATGACACTGTAACCTCTTTGCTGGCAACCTCTGCGTTGAGAGGTGTTTCGACTGGCTTGGTGGCTGCGCTGTCTAGGTAGATCGTGGCCACCGCAGCCAATGGTAACAGCTGAAGTAGGCCCGTGAAAAAGGCCTTGTGTTGACTAGCAGTTCTGGTAGATGCCTCTCTCATGGAAGGCAGCATTTTGGCAGTGCCTGCAACGTCCAGTGCTGCAGCCCTCTTGTTGATTTGGTTCGCTGGAGCCAGTGCTGGTGGCGTTGTCTGTGGAGTTGGTGGATTCAGGCATCCCGCTGTCTCGATGACACTTGGTTAATCATGTTTCTCAGTGATTGGGCTTGGTGGCTGGCATTTGTTGCATGGTTCACGGTTCAATGGGCTTCGCCAAGAAATTTCACTGGTGCTATGCATCCACTTTCCGGATCGGTTGTTAAAGTTCCGTTTAAATTCTGTGGGAGTTGAGAGCTGCATCCATACAGATTCTGTTGCTTTAGGGTTGCGAAATTCCACACACATAGGCATGTAGTAGGTGGTTCCGTGGCTGGTTACCTTTTCAAATGCTGGTTTCCTTTTTGGCGGTTGCCATTATTCTGGGGCAGCATAGGTAGCACACTCTTCAGCATCGTCTGGCATTTCGGAAATGATTGAGCCAGTCGCTTGTACCTCTGACTTGGGGGCGTCCCTGGGGTATGGTCTCATTTGTTCCCTTGTGGCTTTTCGGTTACGTCCGCGATGATCCTCGGCCCAGTACACGTTGTGATGTCCGACGACTTTGTAGAGGCCCTGTCACTTTTCGACTTCACCTGTGCTGAACTGCTTGTTGCCTCGGCTCAGATGTTGGCTGCGCAGCAAGATGGTTTTACCCATTCCAAAGGCTCAGAGGCCAGTACGTTGTTGCGGATACTTCCTGTTGATGTAGGCCTCTTTGGCAGCTCTTGCCTTGTCCGTCCAGGCTAGGCGCTTGCGATTCTGATGTCTTCAGGACGAGGCATTTGGTTCAGTAAGTTATTCCATTGCCAATCATCCGGTCGGCGAAGTTTTGGTCCTAGGAGAAGTTGACTGCGGCTGGAGTTGATTACCTTGTTCGTGCATCGTCTTAAGGCGAACATGATTTACAGAATGTGTCTCTCCCAGTGCTTGTGGTCATAGCACACACTGAGACAGAGTGTTTTCTTGAGCTCCTGTTTCCTCCACTCAGTGTGGTTGGGTTGTCAAAGGGGAATGGAATGGTGTGGGGTTTTGTCCTGGTCTCCCCTCCAAACTTGCGACCCTGTGGGTCCCATTGTCCGCGAGAATACATTGAGGGAACCCCAGTGCGGGAGAATTTCTGTGTTGAATTTTCTAATAATATGATGGGTTCTTGGCTTGGAAAGGGAAAGGCTTCCACCCGCCTTGAAAATAACTCCATCACGACTAAAAGATAACAGTTTCTCTTTGTGCTGCAGTGATAGAGTCCTATTAAGTCGGAAACGATGTGCATCCATGGGGTGCGTGGTTGTCTGAAGATTTGGCTGTTGGTTGTCTCATGGGGTAGGCTTTGTTTCTGCACCACACTGTGCAGCCGTGGATGTATTGGCAGAGGTAGTTGCTCATGTCATCCCATATGTAATGCGTACTTGTGTCAGCTAGTGTTCCCCGTTATACCAGTTGTCTGCTTTGCCATGATATGATGATGCCTACAGATGTTGGTGCCTAGATCCTTCACACTTGGGTCCGGGTTGATTCTTCCATCGCCAGACAATATTGTCTTGTAGCTCAAACCGCTTAGGATACTTCCATAGGAGTTCTTTGATGTACGGATCTGGCTGCTGGGGGCATTCAATCCAGCTTTGTCTAATCTGAAGCTGTAATAGTCTTTATTTTTGTTCTGGGCTGCAGTCTTGAGGTTGAGGCGATGCCATGCATTCCCATTCTTCATCCGTTATGACATTTTTGGCTGGGTCCGGTTGGTGAGTTAGTCCACTTAAATGGGTTGTTGTCATTGCTCGGGCAGTGCTGCACTTGAAAGTCTAACTCTGAGTGAAACATGTCCAGCCATTCGAGTTTGTCTTTATTGTTTCTGGATTCCCGTATCCACTGGAGGGCTTTGCTGTCTGTCATCAGAGTAAGTGGGTGCCTTATAGATAATAATGGTAATTTCGGACTGCCCGTATGACCGCGGGGCATTCTTGCTCATTGATGTTGTATGTTTGTTCGGTGGCATTCAGCCGTGTGCGTGCATAGTTATTTACTAGTGGGTTGCTGTTGGGGTCCTCTTTGTATAAAATGGCACCAAGGCCGTTTTGTCATCTGTCAGTCTGTAGGATATGAGGTCCTTCTCCTTGTGGCCGATGAAGTGGATATCGTGGATACTGGTTTTAAGAGCTTGAAAGGCTGCACAATGTTTGGGTTCCCATCGCCATTGGACTTCCTTCTCAAACAATGGGTGCCATGTGACATGGGATATTGGGCATGAAGTGTCTGAGCCAGTTGCACTGGCCAAGGAAGCAGCGTAGTTCTTTCTTGGCGCTGGGCTCTTTGGCTTCTTGGATATCTTGTATAGAGCAGGTTTGTATGTAATTACCTTCGAGTGAAACTATATGGCCCAGGTAATCGATCAAAGACTTCATGAAGTTGCTCGTTGAGAGATTCAACATCATTCCATGGAGTTACAGATATTTTAGTACCCTATGTAGATGGCTGGGTGTTCCTCCCATGATTTTGAGTAATCACTCACGTCATTGATCGAGGTATGAGAAATAGAATTGCCTAATGTACCATGTCCATGGGCATATTCTCCATGAATGCAATGCATGCAGTGCATGGTTTAATAAAATTCAAAAACTGACATGTTTCTTAACCATATACTTCCCATTTTACTCAAAATAAAAATAAATTTTCCTTTCTTCGCTACACAGTTACTCTAAATGTCGTGGCAAGATGCGCAGGGGTGGTGGCGCAATGCGTATTACTATAATTGATTGTAATAGTTCCCTGAAACGTCGAGGCATAGCGCTGTGGTATTTTCAACACTAGTTCAGCTGGTGTGACGTCACAGCAAGCTCCCGCAAAATGTGGACGAATGCATGCACAAGGTGACATTGCATTCTGAATGCTAGCGAGTGAGTTTATATAACTTTATTTAATTTTTACTGACTTATGGGTTGCGTATTCTACTGTTACGTATGAATTAGTATTTTAAACAATAGTTTTACAAGATAAATGCTGACTGTAAAAGTGACATTTTAAAAAGTGTATTTAATATATTGTTTCAGTTATGCTCGTTTAGTGAGAAATTAGAAGTTGTTAAAAATTGGAGTCCTGAGCCCACTCTAATCAATTTAAAGACAGGAAACAATGTATGAACATTTGATCCTGACCTTTACAAAAATTATAAATGAGTACTTATAAACAAATGGTAAATATTACAATGGAAACAATTCTTCAAAACTTTAAACTGAAACGTAAATTATGTTTTGTGAATTTCAGTAGTAATTTTACTTTTTAGTTACTTTTTGACAGGCAAATAATAAAATTTTAACATGTTTTTAATTATTCTTGTTAACTAGCATAAATGTAACTTTGCCGTAGCCTTATGTTAAGCAATTTACTATTAGCGAATTTAATTGTTTGTGAATTTTGGGTGTTTAAATGAATCTTGCTATTTGACACCTGGATTTATGTTCTTCCTTTCTCTCATTTGTAACATTAAAATGATTTTGTTAAAATATTGGCCACAGTACTATTTTTAAATTGGTGCCTGCAGTAACACTACATGTTACCCTAGGGATTAGTTTTGTTCTTTTCTTTCATCTGACATGCTGAAGTGGGTCTATGATTTGTTTTAATTTAAACTGTCGCTATTGATTTTATGTGAGGGTATAAACTAAATCTGGAGGAGCTTTTGAACTTTATATGTGCATATTCTAAGGTTAGTGTTTCTCTTGGGTTTCAAAGCAATCTAGATGAAGGTAAGAGTGAGAGCAAAAAAGTACTAACAAAAACTTAGTAAGTTTCGTGTTGCATGGCTTGCCAAAATTTTCAGGTTACGCCCCCCTGACCATGTCTGTATCTCGGCTGGCATTAGACGCTGGAATGTTGCAGGAGCTTTTTTGATCACGGAAGGCATAACTCAAAACTGGAGGGTTTCTCTCTCTGGTGTAAGAAAGGCAATGTATCCACTGCTGTCCGGGGAATGGTGATTTTGTAGTTCCCTGACTACATGTCAATGGTACTGAAAAAATTGGCCACCCGTATGTCGCGCTAAGTATGCGCTAGGTTGATGGCTGGTGGAGCTATGGGGAGAGTGACATCTTTTAATGCCTAGTAGTTAACGAAAAATCTCAGTTGTCTGTTCTTTTTGGGAACCCGTACTATGTGCGTGTTGTACGTTGAATCTGAAGGTTCAACGATTCCTTGTTGCTTCAGCTATTTTAACTGATCCATTATTAGACGGTGTCGTGTGGCGGACATTCAGTAGGATCTTTTGTAAACTGGTGTGGTTGTATTTTTGCCATTTTCCGTTCTGTATGGTTCTTATCTACCTAAGTGCTCCTCCACATCTGAAAGTTTCGTCAGGGACTTTCTTCAATTGTTAGAATTGAGCATCGGAGAGTTAGTGTTAATCATCTTCATTGGTAGTTAAAGGTATAAAGGCAGTTGATGTTTACACAGTTATTGTTGTACAGGTATACTTTTCATTGCCCATAGTCCCATGCATTGTTGCTGACGGAGTCAGGGGTGTCTCAGTATAATAGTTTCCTGAATATCTGGCGATACGACAAATTTTGCAGGTCCTGAAAATTTGTGAATTTCAACAATGAGAGTGGTGCGCCCATTGACTGTGAGCATGCAATCTGGTTTGGGTATTCTTACTGTTTTGGACTGAGGGCGTAGTGATGTCCTTTGCTCTTCAGTTAGGATTTCATTTTGTGCAAAATTGCTGGTTGCAGCAGAGTCAATCATTGCTAGTACATTCTTCCCATTGACACAGACTTCGATATGCGGGGCCTTTGATGATTTGGCCTCCTCATCTAGGAGTTGGATGATTTTCTCTTGGGATCAGGCGGGGTCGTTCCTTTTAGCCCGCCAGATGTGGCGCTTTCCTTCTCCAGGGCTACTTTCTTGTCGGTTTCTTGTTGGATGGTACGCGGCTTACGAGTTGCACCCCTCTTTTTTTTTTTGCACATTCACATCACATTTACCGCTGTGGAAAATATTTATGAAAGTGGTATTCTGGATAGTAGGTAGTAGGCTAGGTGCAGTGGGTGCAGGCAGAGGGATTTATATTATTCGTATATATGGCTTGTCTGATTTGATAGGCTTGGTTACTTTCGGGTGGTCATGAATTAAGTGTGTCTTGAAATTGCACTCAGTTTCCCGTGCTTGTTCTTCTTCTTTGTCTGCGGCGAGTTTCTTCGGAATTTGCAGAAGGTTTCTCAGCTGTTATAGCAACATGCGGGTTGCATGCTGTACACAGCTCTCTTTGTCTCTGACCGGGAATATTCATCGTTACATCGGTACCTTACTGGGACAAATATTTCCGCTGCTATTTCTGGTGTTTGTGTTTTGCTACAAAATTCTGTCATGATGTGGGCCAGTACCTTCTTACGAATAAACTGTGTGGCGAGATGGCTACTGATTTGACTCCTTTCAGAAAATAATTATCCATACTTCTGCCACCATTCAAAGGCTTTTACCCATGAGTTTCACTTGTACCCTGTGCATCCCATTGCTATTCAGGAGTGGGTGCAAAACTCTCACATTCGTCTGTGAACAGTTACTGGTTCTCATGAGGGGGCCCCGTGAATTCTGGTATTCGTGGCTCTTCTGTGCACTGAACTGTGCTTGTGTGCGAGGCTGGTCCGGTGTTATGTGGTCTATATTTGGCGGCCGCGCCATCATATTTTGCAGTGGTAAACCATTCCTGGCCTGGTTACCATTTCGTCTGGCCAACATTTACATCCATGGTGATAGGTTTTCCCACACAGTATACAGCATACTGTGTGGGTACCACATCCTGTGAATGTAAGCCAATTATAGAAAGCAGTTTCTCTTGTTCGACACAGGTCCCGTTGATACTCCACACCGTCTGTGAATCTGGCTTTGTCCGCTCAGCCTAGGCAGGTATGTTGAAACCATTGGTGACAATGGGCACATTCTATGCAGTACATTCTTGTGCTGTTGCAAATAGGCTTAGAACAGCTGTCTGGTTTGGTATTTAATTGAATTGTGGCCGGCTGGCTTGTGCTCATTCATGACCATTTCTGACAAATTGTTGTGAGATTGTTGAGCGCCACGGGGTGTTTTACAGACTCCCCAAATTCTGTTAGGAGTTTGTTCGGCTCCTGGTTATGTCTACTATCATGGTTGGGCTGGCCTGGTTTTTCTTATTTAATTGTCTTAATTGAGGTGCTACGCCCCACATTGGGCACCACAAAAACAGCTCTTTGACACGTTTTATCTTATGGCTGAGAAAAGTACGTCACCGCGTCTAAAGTATTTTGGTGGGCGCTTGGTCCGCTGCACCTGGGTTCATGGTTTAGGACTGTAGTCATTATATAGCACCGGAGTACGTCCAATATATAGTACGGGCCTGGTAGCTATGTGGCAGGGCACAAAGTCTGGTGTGGCGAGTACCGCATTGCACTTTGAAGGGTTTGGTTCTAGCAGTTATACCTGGGCGATGCGTAACCTGTGGAGCCTGCCTGACTGGTGATGTTTCTGTCTTGGGCGAGATCAAATTTGGCATGCTGGTGGGCAGATGCTCGCTGGGGTGTGTGGTTGCTGGTGTGGGCTCTGCTATATGTATCCTCTGAAAGCGTTGGTTGGCAGTCCTGTGGGATTTATCTTGTACACTCAAGTAGCTAGCGAACACGGAGTGTATTTCCTCTCTGAGGTAGATGAGTGTGGTGAAGAGATCTGTGGGAATCTCTGGTGTGGTCAGTCTCTGCAGATGATGTAACTCATGGGCTTGCTCCCTTGCACGGGGTTAAGTTTCAGTTTAGGGATGGTTTGCTACTACTTTGTTTGGGTACTCAATACCAGTTTCGATACCAAAACATTCTCACGATACTCGCTACCGATACTTTTCTCAATACCAAATTCAAATTGTCATGAACACAAAACAACTTGGCCAAGAATATTGCACATTTTACTAGTGTCGTTGACACACACTGTAACTACATAAAAATCCACATTTTTATTCCACATTATTATGGAAACAAATAGTGGACGTCTCGTAACCCAAACATCCTTAACCAATGAATAACCAGCACAGTCTCATTTGATTCTATAGAATTACATTTCCACAGTAAAAGCTGTAATCAATCTTTGAGGAAAATTATAGCTCAGTACACACTTATTTTGCAATTTTGCAGTTTTTAAATTTTATTTTGCATCTTCAAGGAAATTACTTTACTATTTGTTCAAATATCTATGTTTGAAAAAAAAAAAAAAAAAGGGGGGGGGGGCAGTGGTGGCTGCGCAAACACACATTACAAAGTAACTTCTATATTCCCAAGAAAAGCATTGTATTTGGTGAAGAAAAGTAGTTTATCGACTTTAGCTATCTGCATTTTTTTGGTTTGTTTGTGGAGATACACAAATATGAAAATGAGACACCTTGTCTGAAGAAACAATAACCAAAATGCAACATTTTTTTATGCAACTACAATTGAATTATTATTGTTTCCTACAGTCAAATAAGGTATTGCCAAAAAAAAATAACAAACCATATTAGAGATAGAAAATTACACGTTATCTACTTGTCCACATTAATTATTTAAACTTCTGCTACCTTATTTTGTGCTTAACAAAAATTATAAATTAATACAAGAAGGCATGCTGGCAAACATGGCAAGTCATAACACAGTAAACATTATGTCCACATAATTAAAAGGTATTTAAAGGGTAGTTGTAATATTACAAGAATTCAACAAGTTGGTGGTCTCAATATATTATAACACAAAAAATTTTAACAAGTACATTTGACATGTGAGTATTAATTCTCTTTATATTTAAAAAAAAATTCTTTTAACTACAGATTTCCTGATTCACAAATATACTAACATAATTTTCTAAATATATAGTAAATAAAATAATATATTACGGGATCTCATAAAAATCTTTGTAAATAATAGCATTAATCTTTATGAAGCATTTCAATAATTCATTAAAAAAATATATATTTTTTTTTTGTTTACTTTTAATTCTGTTCATATATGCGTATCGCCTTCAGTGTGCCTACATTAGCATTCAAAAGATAGTCCATCGTTTTGTATTTCATCAGAACATTAAATAAAAAATAATTAATTTTGTTTTTGTATCTGTGCTATGAAGAACCTCGCTGGCAATGATCTGTCCGCTTACATAGCGTGAATTGAGGTTATCCCCAATGGAAGCTGCGCAGACAGCTTCGGGAATGGGATGAACTGGGAAACCGAAACATGAAACGAACTACATCAGCTTCCCGAGTACAGTAAAGGTAGAGAGAACGTAACTATGTGTAATACTAATCAAGGAACCTCTAAAACAAAGTTAGACACACGGAAACATGGAAAATTAGTATCAGTCGCTCACGGATAGGGGGGGGGGGGGGGGAAACTGTGTCAAACTCACCCATTCCGGAGGCTGGAAAACAAGAAGATTTGGCCTGTTAGCAGCGCTCCATGGCAGTGACGCTAACCAAAGAGTAGTTCCAACGCTCTCGAGAGATGGTGCGACAATGCACCACCGCCACTTCAGGGCAAAAATTTGCCATATCAACGAGTTCAAGGTGCTTATTTTTGTTGCTAAACAGCGAATGTGGCTAAAATACACACTGGTGTGAGGTGGCTTTTGCAGAGCTGTGTGCGGCATGAAATATAAAGAGTAAACGTGACAGAAATGAATGTGACAGCAGTCCACGGATCGTCTAACGCCGTGCTGCGACCAGCTTAAATACTAAGCGTCAAAGCTTCCCGATGGTCTTTCTCTCCCCTGCCTTGGATGCTGGCTAATACGTAAAGTTCACTTAGTAAGGCTCGCAGAAAAATAGGCGTGTGATTGGCAAACCACTAATTTAGAATACCCTACCACTGGTAGGAGCAGACTTAAGTTTAAATTAAATGAATTAAACAAAACTCAAATTATTCTAAGAGAACTAAAGATATATCCCCATTTCTAGGATACATTTCAAAACAGTGAATAAACTACACCAAAATTTTAAGTGTGTATCATAAAAGAAAACTTTCTTTTTACTGCGTGCTACTGTATATCACTTGTTAGCTAGGAAATTAAATTATACTTAAAACTAACTGAACTAATTTTCCATGTGTCCATATAAGACCGAAAGTTAGTTACTTAAAAATATTCAGTACTGGTATAAAAGGAATATCTGTAGGTGAACGAATGTTGGCCTATACCCACTTCAAAGTAGATATAAATCTGCAAAGAAAAAAACTATTGTGCCCAAAAAAATTTGTTTAATTTAAAAAATCGCAGTTACGTTAAATGAAATGTCTTCTGATACACCCACATGGCCATGACCAGTATATCAGATAATCATGGTGTTTATTTTTGTGAATATGTAATAATGCTGTTGCATTAGATAATTGTGGAATGTGTGGGATCTACAATAACTACTCAATTTGCTCGCTCATGCCTATCTGCACTCGATCGCTACTCTACCTGCTTTTGTTGTACCTGAAATATATACTATAAGTGATTGATGGGGTAAAAATCAATTACATCAAACACTTTGATGGAACATATAATTGTCGTATGTATTGGATATACAGTAACTACTCAAGTTGCTCAGTCTCGCCTGTCGGCGCTTGCTCGCAACTCTCAACCCATTTTTATTATACCTCAATTAAGTACCATAAAAGTAAATGTGAAAAACCATAGTTTTGGAATGTATGGGTTGCCTAATACCCCTCAAGGTGCTCACAAATGTGTGAATATTATGCTATGAATTAAATATGCTATATTGTGTTACACTTGTATTTTAATTATGGTGCACTATTTTGAAATTATTGTACAGATTCCAAATGTTATGGTACCCTTTTTGAAACTATTGCACACATTTGAAAAGTTATTGTATGCTCGTACCATAAGTATGACATGAGAAAATAAGTGTTAAAAAATTTGATACTTTTGGGTATTCTCACGCAATACTTGATATTATAAAGTATAGAGGGTAGCGAGGTATCACTGTTTCAAGGATCCCATCCCTATTTCAGCTGTTGTCTGGAGGCAGCGTGCATATTTTTTAACCCTCTCTTGTACACCACTCCAGTGGGAGTAGGACTTGAGGACAGACTCACCATGATGAAGCTCGTGGAAGGGGAGCAGGTGACGTGTTGTCCTATATGGGTGTACAACCACTTAATGTGTCTGCCAACCGAGTGTGGTATCCATATCCGATTACTGAGAGTCAGGTCTCACGGCAGATAGTCCCAGTAAGGGTGTGTGTGTCTCGGAAGGACTAGTCCATTTGCTAAGACCTATACCTCTGCTTATGTAAAGATTTCTTTTCACTTATAAAATTTACATGTGTAAACTAATATGAATGTAACTTCACCATAATATAAAAAAAATGTTACCCAGTTGATGACAATACTTTTCATCAAATTGCATTTATGCATTTATTGTAAAATATAGTTGTTCTCCAAATTTCTAACCTTCAAGGATAGTCATGGAAATTAGTACTTGATATATCGGTTCATACAAATTAAACCATTCAGACAGAGGTCATAATAGTGTTTTAACGTATCCGTAACACTCTAGGAATGTTTCACAAGCTGTAAAAAAAAAATTCATTCCATTATTTTTTTCTAAATAACTGACATCTTGTTGAGGTATTCAGTCTAACAATCGTAAGTTTGATATCCCCTTAATACCAAATAACATGCACACATTTATTTAAGCTGTCATAATTGCAACACATTTCACAAGTACATGAAATTTCAAGACTTTCTGATACAAAATTCTACGTGGAAATACAACAGAAATCAATAACAAACAATGCCACTTCACTCAGAACATGTATATAAAAATTTATTTATCATGTTTGTGAATACCTTATTTCAGAATATACAAACAATTAATTGAAATCACGTTGATTGTAATCAACTGTTTTGCTGACACACAACCACGGACGGGGGAAAAAAATACTAAAACAAAACAATGAACCAGCTAACTTAAATGTTGCATCAGCCAGGCAATTATAGGGAAACAATTTGACAAATTGACGTGACTTAGGGCTTGTGAGAGTCGTACAATGCCAGATTACCTTAAAGATGTTCGAGATTGTTGATGGATACAGATATTGTTGTTCTATTCCCAACGCACCAGCTTCTCTTAATCTCGGAAAAGCACAAGGTCTTGTTTCTCAGGGTCGTTACAGGTCGACAACCTATGGCGGCATCCCCTTGCAGCCCACGTCTTACAAATTAATTAGGAAAAGTCATCACTATTGAGCACGGGTTCATCGACCATGTGGTTACATTTACTGGATAGGGCCAGTTCCCTATGGGAAAAGTACGTTACTTGAAATAAGAAACGAGGTTTGAAACAAGAAAATATATTACCAGAAAGATTGCATGAAGTAAAATACGATTTCCCCGTGTCTAAAGCGGGCCTGGCACACGAGGCCTGCCAGGGGCCTATATGGCCAAAATGGCTTAACTACGCCAATGAAAATTACGGTGAAGAATCTCTCCGGGGTCGTGAGCTGGCGGAGAGGAGGCTCGGCACATGGGAGAGCGAAAGCTAAGAAAAACGTTGCGGTACATTATATAACTTTACGCTACTGACCCCCTAAATGATTAACACACACATGATGATGCTCCCGTGGCATGTGGAGCGGGGCACATCCGCCCTCGAGGGCCCATTAGACCAGACTAAAGATAGTAACGTGTAGGTACCGTTAGCAATGGACACCTTCCCGCCAGCATCTTGAGGGAAATGTTTACAAAAGACAAAAATGCAAACACTTCACATACAAGGCAATTGCGAGCAGGAAAATATTCACAGGATTATTTTACGTAAATTGCCATGGACAAGTTTCTTCTGTAACGTCTATCATAGTTGTTGCCAAGTGTCTCAAGATAATGCATATTATGTTTCAATGCCAAGACAGGCAAGCAAAAGACAAATACACTGCAATAAAAATTAACAAAACAAATTACATATAAAAACCTTATGTAAACAGCGATATTAATTAAAATAAAAATTAATACATGAGCTGTTGGAAATTTATTCTGTAAACTTGGCAATATGGCTGCCGAAACTGCAAGTACCTTTGAATGTTTATTTCATTATAATGTGAAATCAATTACCTGCGCTTTAAAGACAAAATAACATACAGCAAAGCACTTGCAAAAATAATAAAAGAATTTATAGTGTTTCAGATTGTGTCTATGTGAACACACGTAAATCACGTGGATGAACACTCAATACTAAAATATAAATTAAGGCAGGGACGCAAGGAGGCGATAACACTACCTCAGGCATGTATTAAACTCTGCTTTAAGGGGGTCACACTAAAACACAAAAAGAAACAGGCTAGCCACCGCTTACTCTTGGTAAGCGGGTCTCTTTATGAACTGAACGGATCCCTAACTCGTTCATGCACGAATGGCATGCTACACTTAAAACATTGATGCACAATGTGTGGTCCGTGCAGCAGCGAGCACTATCGAGCTACCCCCCCCGAGTGGCGTTCAAAGCGAGGACTGTGTCTACATGTATATATATGTGTTAAAATCACATCACATTTTATTCTTATTTGTATACAAAAAAAATAAATTGAATTGCAGGTGACAACATCTTTTATTATAACTAGTAATATGTTAAAACATAGAACTTCTTCATGTAGTTTGCCTACAACTTAACTTCAAGTATTGCAGTTATTGCTAACGTTCAAATATATTCAGTTTCAGGCAGTAATTTTTTTTAATTGCTTTATTTAAAAAACTCACTTTATCGCCAAACACACGTATCACAGTAGAACCTCGATTTTGTGAGGTCTCACTGCAGAAAAATTGACTTTTTATATTTAAAATACTAACTTATTTTAACAGACAGATGTCTTCCTAATAAAGTTGTATGCCAGAACTGCATATACAACCTTCGGTTGTCACAAAAAAAAGAGAAGTAATTTGTGCCATGTTACTTTAAGCGAGCTCAAAGTTCATTTCCAGTACCTTCTTGTAGAAAAATCAAACATTTTATTAATCAAATATTAATTAATTTCAATAGACAAATGTTTTCCGAATAAAATGATGCCCTAGAACGACATATACTACATTCCCTTGCCACAAAAAAAGAGGAAACATCAGGCATTGTGTTAATTTAAACAAGTGCTTAGTTCGTTTCCTGTAGATTCCTGTGGAAAAGTCGCTATTTGTTATCAAGTATTAATATATTTCACTAGCAGATGTTTTCCAAATAAAATGTTATACCAACAGCGTATACGGCATTTCCTTGCCATTAAAAAAAAAATACAAAATATCAGGCGCCATGTTCCTTTAGGTGAGCCTGAAGTTCATTTCCAATAGCTTCTTGCGAAAAAAAAAATTGGTAATGAAATATATTTATGTATTTAAATAAACAAACATCATTTGAATAAAGTGATACCCCATAACATTTTACACGTCTTTCCCTTGTCACCAAAAAAGTGTAAACACAACAGTGCGCATTCATTGTGCATATATTCAGTAGACAGCACAAGTCCATATTTAATCATTTATCACACTGGCACAGTTTTTATAATGCAGTTTGGCCGGCCTTGTTGTTATGCTCGCAACTGTTGCTGTTGCCATGAGCGATACCGTATATTTCCTCATATGTTAAGCTACTGTATAATTTATGCACCTTAACTTTTTATCACTAAACCTTGAAATAAAAAAAATTTCTGTAATTTACAGTAGCAGTAGCTTTTACGAGTGATGGGTGATGAGAGGTGTGGAATGGCATCTAGGTGCACAGAACACGGGCGGCCAGCAGGCAGCAACCTTCCACTGGTGGCTTGTAAACAAGCTATTTTTAGGGAAGCCTCAAGGGAGAAAGATAGAGCCACCCACTTGTTCGCCCCTCACTACTAGCATGTAAAATAGTGATGGGCAGAAAGTTACTAATCGTTACTTTTGTAGTCGTTACAGTACAGGATCCAAAGTAATGAGTACCGATTTTCAGAAATACTCGTTACACAAGTAACTATTCATGAAGCTTTCGCAGATGCTTATCGTGCAGGCTTGAGCAGACGTGCATAGTAGAAAGTAACCAGGTACTGAGTCCTTGCCTCGACGCAGCTCAGAATCCCAGGGAATTAGGGTCAGGCGGAAATAAACAATTGTGTCCCATGGTTTCGGGAGAGAGGTAGGGGGAATAATATGCCGCCCTGACCCTGTGTCTTCAAATACCTGTTTAGAGGCGTCGCAAAAATATTAACTGTATCAATATTTTAATTTTGAATTTTTGTGTGCTTTGAATATCAACTAACCATACAATAGAATGTAGCACGAATCCTCAATAGTTCTAAAACATCATATGTGTAGTGCGGCATATGTATGATTAGAATTAAAAAATAATAGTACATTATTATTTTTTCTAACAAAATAAACAATGTTATGACGAAGGTTTATGGAGGTGAAAATCAATGCAAAACATTTCCTGATATTGAAAAACACACAACCATAAACTGATGTGTGTAAAAAAAAAGGCACAGTTTTAGTGATAAATGCTCTGGAAATTACTAAATCCAAATTTTGTGATTATTCATATTTTTGTAAACTTGAACTAGGTATATTAAAAAAGCATTAGCATTACTTTTATGATGCAAGATGTAATTAAAATGGAATCAATAATATATTTATTTTGCACGTACTATCGTTATTTTTTTGCAGTACCATAGTATCACAGTTTATAATTAATCACAGCTCCTTTAACCATTCTAATTCTATAAACATATGTTTTTGCTGTTGACCGTAGGTGGTAACAGCCTTATTGTATTCCTTTCCATGACTAGGAATGCAAATGCCACAGAAATTTGTTTTATCTCGCCTGTCTAGCTGACTTGAAGGGGTTGAAAGATGATTGTAGAGAGAGAAAAGACAGTTGCTTGGCTTGAATCATTTTTTTTTCTCACCTACCCCAACAAACTAATTCCCAGTAGTAGTAAACAGCAATAAATTTTTTCACTTATGTACCCAGTCAGTGATCAGTAGTGTATTTTTAACGGGAAGTGCATTGCTGTTATAACAAACCCGTTGGCGTTCATGTACTTTGACGCGTGCCCCTCCTGAGTCTTATTGGGTGAGAGGTTACTACGCTGACCACCCTCTTAGTTTTGATGAAGGAGAGGGGAATCTAACCCCAGAGTGAGGTGGATTGATATGAATTCCCTCCCAGGGAGTTCCACCTTCCTCACGACCAAGGTTGTCGAAAGACGGGATGCCAGCTTTCCTAGGTATGTGAATGACAGCTGTGATTACACAACTGCGATTGTGATGGTTAATGATCTGGCCGGATCCATAGGGGCTATCTGCAGCAGTCTGTCTGTATGCAGGAATATAGTTGGCTGGGGTTTGGTTTCCGCTTCGTTTAGGAATGACCTTTGGTGGGAGTCGAAGTCTAATCGTTTTCCCTTATGCCAACTTTATCACACAGCAATTTGGCAGATCCACCGTAGGCAGGTGTCGACCCTTGACTAAATTTGCCCGAGGCTAGCTTGATAATGCACTATCTACCTGAAAGTAACTGGGCACCCTTGAAGATAGGTAATTTAGTACGTAATTTGACTTGTTTTTCACGGCCTTTGGCGTAGGACCGCTGGTGTTTGTCCATGGTATCATGAACACAGAGGCCTATTGTAACATTCTCGATGATGAAATGCTCCCAACACTGTGGCATTTTTATGGAATGGACCCGTTTTACTTCCAGGATGATATTGCCAGGTGCCATGTTTCAAGGGCTACTATGCAGTGGTACGCCGACAACAATGTTCGCAGATTGGACTGGCCCGCCTAGAGCCCCGACCTCAACCCTATAGAACATCTTTGGGACGAATTGAATCGCTGGGTGAGGGCTCGTTGGGCGCAGCCAAAATCTATTGCTCAACTCATGGAATGGTTGCAAGAGGAATAGTGACGAATCCCATGGATGTCCTGCAAACACTCGTAGAGAGCATGCCAGACAGGGTGGCTGCTGTTATAGCTGCAAGATGTGGCCCTACGAGATTATAACGGGGTGACAACCGCCAAGCAAACATTGTGAACAGGTGTCCAATAAATTTTTGGTAGATAGTGTACTTGAGTTGGATGGATCCACCTGAATTGATGGTACCTGGTGGTCAAAGGTGGTTATGGATTACTGAGTCTCTGTTTGCAAGGGATCTGTATCTTCCGGATTGTGCTCTGGCGAACACCAGCCTAACAGATGATCTAGTGAGGACTCTTACATGCGCGGTATAATAGATTCGTAACACAAGAGATACTCTTAGGTTCAATGGTCAGTGGCTCTATTTGACTAGGATTCACAATAGCTGTTTCTGTATTAGCTTGTCTATGCGCCGTATGCGGCTCTAAGCACCGCCATGTTTATTGTGCATCTGTGAGCAGTTTTCTACCTCTCTTCTGCGGACGTACACTCCTGGGAGTAAGACTTTGGCAGTCGCACCCAGGGCCCTGTCATATAATGTGCAGTCGGGTATATAGGATACGCCGAATAAACAGATGAAGGAACACGGGAAAACCAGGAGCTGCGGAAAGCGCACCTTGGGCTATAACTTCAGGTTCCGTCTCCTGTAGATTCCATTGCGCCTAACAACTGATTATCGGCGTGATAATTAATTGCACAATTTAATCTCTCTCAAGGAAAACCACAAAATAATTACAAGGGGAACTATTACTAACATTATGGTAGTCGAGACAAGGATTTTAATTCACGTAATATTTACTACGGTAAAATAGAAATGCGGAAAGTCGCGGCTGACTGATACAATCTAAATTAGTTAGAAATCAATCATTATAAATACATGATGAAAACAGGCGAAGGCAAGCCTGATAAATAGAATAATAATAAAAAAGCTAATTTCTAAGGTAAACATAATTCACAGCGTATGACTTTGAAATGGGATCTGTCCAGGGAAATGCTGAGATCGAGACAACCTGCTACCGTGGGAGTCAAGGGAAATTGACTGTGGTAAAGGGGTAGTGGTTACAGGAAGTCAGATTACCTCTGGAGAGAGTGCTGAAACATCATTCAGCTGTTGTGGAAGAGCATTATGCAAACTAGTGGGCTGGAGATCTGGCGGCCTTCACAAGCTGCTGGCTGCAGAGAATGCTGCCTTCACAAGAAGCAGGCAGGAGTTCGAGCTATGTTGGAGACTGAGGAGAGAGGAGAGCGTCTTTGCAGACTTGGGAGAGCTCGCGAACCTCTTTGGCCGGTGAGCCCAGCATCTCTGCTAGAAAATCCCCTGATCAGCGATTCTTGGTGGTGTTGGGGGGGGGGGGGGGGTTATAGTAGCCTTCTAGCTCAGGGGTATGTTTTTCAGGGCTGCTGAAGCGCCGCTCATTTCTTATCTTCCCGCTTGGAGGCAATGACAACTTTAAACGCCTCATCCTGAAGCTGGCAGGTCGTGGCTTCACAAGGTCACAGGGGTGGTTCCATCTTGGGGGTTCATTAGAATGTCTTTCGTGGCTAATTGAAGGGTAGTGTATTATCAAAAATATTTAATTTATTTATAGGGGTGACGCTTGCATGAGGGATTCCAGGCGGGTGATGCATTACATAATTAAGCGTGTTAATTGCTTTTACGTATGCGGCTGTCCAATGCTGGGCGTCGGCTTGCTCGATACGTGTAATCAAATCTGCCACTATTAATGACTTGCGCGAGAACGGGTCACTCATAGATGGGGCAAATTTGCCCGTAGAGAGCGCGTCTACGCTGTGCAGCATGTTGGCATACGTCAACTTGTTACTATGGAAAATGTGTTAACATTCTAAGAAACAGATGATGATGTGGAAATGTTTTATCATTGATTTTTGCATTTGATTGAGTGTGTTAACAAAACTATGACAGAAAACATTACATCTAAAACAGCACAGAAACGTTGCCGTTTGTTGTATTATTTTAATGATGTAGGTAATTGCAAAGCAAAGTGTGATATTTGTAATACTCTTAGGTCATACAATTGCGGGACCATTTCAAATCTAAAGAAACATTAACAGTTACTACGATTTTGGAAGTTACCACTGATCAGAAACAACGGAAGATAACTTAAGATGGTAGCAATATAGAACGTAGCTGAACTGTACGTGGTATGTTCAGAAGGGACCTCACAATATATAACATGGTTATTCTACTCAAGCGGTAGAGTAGCCTCGCTAGCACCTTAACGGGAGCCACATTGCCGTGACCTTGGTGTTACCTGGATGGTGCAGGATAAGGAGAGGTTAGGTCGATGTAGGAGGTGCTCGAGGTCAATGACTGTCTGTGCTGCTGAAGACGTCCTTCAGGAGAAGATGGCCTTTGCAACAGCATCATCTGTGTTGTAAGCGGTGTGGACGTAGGACTGCTGGTCCTAACTCTGGTGCCCTTGGCCTACACAGCCTAGAGGAGGATGCAGGAGTAGGTTACCGCAGTGATATCCAACTCCGGTCTTCGCAGCTTCTTCAGGGGTGTATATGTGATTCTGGCAAGCCACCCCGAGCAAATGCTCAGACGTGGGCTGATTTGTCTATTATAGAGATCTCTGTCCATCATGAGTGCTGTGAGGTGTGCGGGGGGCTTGGCTCTGCCTCCAAGGGGTGGAGCTTATGACGTCATATGCATGGACTTCGCTCAGCGCCTGGGGTAGCGAACTTCCAAATATAAGGGCTCTCGCATAGGCCATGACCCTCTCTGATTGGGCTCTCTCTTTTGCGGTACCAAATTCGAACTGGTGCTCTCTTCTGCTGGTGAGCACACTGAAGTAAATAACTTCATTGTGGGAAGAGCGATGATGTGACGGTTTTCTGCCAACTTAGGGGAGCACTACAAGCTAGGATCATGGGGTTGAAGTGTGTTGAGGCTATGTCAATGTCATGGAGTTCCCCATGTCCTGCCTCTAGTACTGCGAGTAGACTTGTCCATTGAACCAACAGTCTTGGATGGGTCAAAGTTATGATTCTGTATTACGCTCTTTCTAGCGCTGATTTCGTCATGCGTCAATTTTAATATTTGGATGTCTTGTGAGAAAAATTATACTATAATTACACATATTCCTCTTCCGCTTGTCACCAAAAATGATAAACTCTGTATAATGGACAACTTTTAATGAATGCATATACTATTTTCAATCGTGTCTTACAAGAATGTCAGAGAACTTATCATTATAATGTCGTGTTTTAAAATGTACATGTCCTGATGCAGTTACTATTAGGCATTGCTTCCTTCACTGTCACTCTGATCGAGCTGTGTGTTCGACTTTAACAAAGTGACATTGCCAAGGTGAGGTAAAGGCAGTTTGCTTTCCATCACTCTGGAATCAGAAATGCGCACAAATCCTTGTGATTTATCTGTTATTGTCTGGCTCATCGCCTAGGGACCGTAGAGCAGAGCACAGACTGCTTGCCTTGTTTATTTCTGTTTGCTTTTGTTAAGTTTAGTTTATTTAGGGCTGATCAGTTAACCAATTTTTTGGTTCAGTCTGGTCATTTTTACGAAAACCGAAACCGACCGAATTGTCAGAAAAAAACCTACCTGTTGGGTTTTCCTTGCACCGAAGTTAAAACTATCAAATTATTAACAATTTACCAAATAATGACACTTCCACTTATATATTGTATGTAGCATATCTGTGGAATTATATTTATAATCTTACTACTTTCGTTTTGTAGTGTTAGAATTGGGGATGGGTTGAATAACAAAAAATTCCGGTTCCGGTTACCGCTTCTATATTTAAACATCGATTTCAGTATTTGGTTCTAGTATTCAGATGACATTTTAATTATTTCAGACTTAAATAACTTTAAAAAAACGCCAAACATTATTCACTTATCACGTCCAAAAGCTCTCACAAAATAGATGCACATACTCTACTCCATTTGTTTACGTAATTTTTTCTCTCGTATAATACCCTAGAATGCTGTATTTAGAAGATGTAAACATGAAACAATTAGAACGATTCAAAGCTAAAAATCTGTACATAAACGTCAGCCATTTTGTTTCATTCAATCCATAGTGTAGTATCTTCTCTGTATCTATTTATCTATGGTATTGCCACCACGAGACTTTTTACGTTTTGTCTCATTTAACTGACAAGAATATAAACCAAATACTGTATTTTATAAAACACATGTCCTTGAAAACTACTTTTGTGATCATTGGTACCAAATAAATTAATATTTATATGCTTTCAACGGCAATAGTAATTTGTTGTAAGGAAATATTGCTGCCAAGAAAAAAATGCTTGTTACAGATGAATGAACCTATATTGTTTTAGTGGTAACTGCAATTTTTGTTTGTTTTGATAAGATTCTCGTTACAGTTATTTTTGTAATGACAGAGTTTTGCCATAACTAGATTAATTCATTTGGTTTCGTACTAAGTATATCATCTGAAAATATTACTAAATTTATTGCTGTTTAGAAATGAGAACTGAGTAGTTCGTTGTTAACCTAAAACCGGTTCTGAGGCAAACCTTAAGAACCGGTATAAACTGGAACTGAAGAATGGAACCGACCCTTCCCTAGTTAGAATCATTGTAAACAGGTCCCCGGGATAAAGAGGTTCTGTTTCCAAATAAACCATGCATGGCCAATACTGGAATACTGTTTCATTGTGTCCAATTTTATTTAATTATGTTAAACTTGGTTGTATTTTCAAGTTGTGTACACACATGTTAGTAACGTAAATTACTTTAATTATAATTTCATATTAACGAAGCATGTAAAGATTTCTCTCAAATATACTTAGCAAATAAATATAATGCTACGGAGCCAGTGCTGCCACTCTTGCTCATGCAGTTTTCTCTTTCCAGTTAACAGGTACTGAATCAGGTTTTGTTCATTGCATGGACACAATACTGTACAGGATCGTTGTTTTCTTCTTATGTTTCTCTGCTTCCTGACTACTTTATCTTTTTCTTCGGCAACATCAATCAATTTCCTTTAACCAATTTGTTTTTTAACAGCCTGATTATAAACCAGCCATGGTCTCACTATTGTGTGATGCTGTTTTTCATTGCCTGCAAGAGTATAGATAAAAAAATTGATAAACAAAATTTTTTTTTGTTTTTGCTTCGGGCAGGCATTATTTTAGCAACGTCTTACACCGCTTTTCATTTCTTGCAGCATATATGTGTTAAAGTTCTTTCAGCTGACTTTCTGCTAAATTTTGCGGAATTTAAAAACTTTTAGCTGAGAATTAGGGTTTTAGCAGGCAGCAAAATACATAATTCGGTTTCATAAATCTGATTTTTACATTTCAAAATTCAAAAACTGTTGTTAATTTTTCACTATTAACACATTTTCACTGTGATAGTAGCTACCACTATAGTAGCTATCAAGACAGTGTGTGGCAGTAACCGCCACGATAGGTTCTGTTTACACGAGACATGCTGTGTTAGTTAACCTCAAAAGGGACATTTCCAACAACACTTGTGTAAATATTTTGATAGGCCCTACATTTATATATTTCGTCAAGAGAGTGAAATTTGTTGGGGCGGTTGGATATCATGACAGAATATTAATGAAATGTAAACATATACATATTATTCCCGTGGTTTAGGTTACGCGTAATATTACATATTACTATTATATGGTAATTTATGTCTTTAGGTATTGTTACAGTGTGTAGGGGAGGGGTGAAGGTAGGGAGAGGGAAGGATAAGATTTAGACTTACAAAAATTAGACAAATGAGCTAACACCAAAATCTAACCTTCAAAGCCTCCATTATGTGCTGTAACTTTTACTCAGCAGGGCCAGCATGATACCCTGTACCGTAAATACTTGCTTTAAAACCAGAAAAGGCCCATTTAAACTAAAAGTAAACAAGGCCTATGTAAAGGAAAAGGGAGGAGGGGAAGTTTTTTGGGAGATAATGGTTTTTGGGGTTGGGGGGTGTTACTTGCTAAGCAAGCAAACTTCCGCGACCGCTTCATGTGTCATACTGTGACACAGAAACAAGGCAACAAAGAAAATGCCTATAAAGTAGATAACCTTAAACCTATACCCTATATAAATAATTACGGAGAGAGAGATATTGAGCGTTACCATAGAAAAAAAAAAGAAAGGGCAGGGTAATTATCAATTAGAAAGAAACAAAAAAAAAAGAGTTTTATTTAAATTAACAAAAATGTTTAAATAAAACAAAGATAACAATAATAAAAATAGCACACGGCATAGATATTTAACTTTTAAAGCTGTATTTCATTAAACAGATACATATTTAAATGGAAATTATTGGTCACATCTCATTAATTATTATTACCCAATTTAAGAAACAATGAGGAAAAAAAATAACAATGTTACGCTTAAACAGATTTGGGGTACAATGCCCCCTTTCAAGAAATTGAAGAATTTGCAGTAGGGCTAACAGGAAGCTCTTCTCAAAATGCAGATACCTTAACTAAAATTTGTTTGGATCAGTGCATTAAAATATTCATTAATACCCTATCTTAAATTATCTATAGCCTTAGTGTGCAACCTTTTGCCCCCTAGAGCTTAAAACAATTCCTTTAAAAAATAAAAAGTAAATAAAAAATAAAGTTACTTTATTTAAGTGCGCTTATAGGATGATTCATTTAATAGGTATGTTGGCCAGGATAATTAACTGAGCTTTGAAGAACTAGAACAAGATTTAATTTAGGAACCATAATAATGGTTAAACAACTTTAAAAATTAAAAATAAAAAAGTTTAAGGCCTGAAATTTTACTTAAGGGAGGAACCTGTCGAATGTAAATTATCGGGAAACATAACCTAGATCTCTGTTTACTTCACTGCAGTAGTACCAACACAACTCCACCACCGACAAACCCAATAACCTGCACTACCAATACCAAAAACCTTATATTTAATTTTCCCTACCAGGTCTGAAAAACAACACAACTGCAAATACAGAGGTTCCATCCCAAGTCAATGATAATTATTTCAAATAAAAGAAACCAAACCCTAATGGCCCCTCTGCCAGTGCTGATGCGTTATACATATTTACCTATAAAGTAGTTGCCCTCGTCTCTCGACACCTCCTACACCTATGCAACTCGCATGTGGCGTACTACATCACCCTGTAGCGACTAAGCCCTTGCTTAATAAAATACCAACTATTTAAAGGCATTGCCTGGGCCATTCTTCCTGCAAAGCAGTGCTGAACATCTTGCCCAAAAACAAAAATTTTCAAGGAATACTTAACATTATTTCGATGTCGCAGCCTCATCCTGGGCTGTCCACCTGCGCCGAGAGCTCCGCTCACAAGAGCTGTTCGCTATCAGCTCTCTCCCTCCACCCGTGACCTCGTCAACTTCTTGTCAAAACACCAGCTGCCCCTCGCCTGATGTTACAAGCGAGGCTGACGTCATGGCAGGCCAATCATAGCCCACCACCGCCATGATCGATACCTCAGTAGCTCACAGCCAACATCCCTTTTCTCTTTACAGGCCCTACTATCTAGCGGCAATGTGAACTCGTCTTCAAAACAATCTTGGTCTTACCAAAGAAATAGTTGACACAGCTTGCAGCTGCTGCTATGGTTCGAACAAGCAGAAGATAACAATTTTTATGAACTGCTGGGCCGAGAAAAATACCACTAGCAGTATCTGCTGATCCAAGTGGTGATGAAACTTTTTCAAATTACAAATAACAAGTTACCTCAGTTCATTAAGACCCTTGGCAGTCAAAAATAAAAAGCCTTTATTCTAAACAAAAAAAAAAACCTGTTAAACGGTTTTCTAATTAATTTCCATCATAACTTAAATTATTTTACCTTAAAAGAAAAATGAATTAAAAACTAAATAAATAAAGTCATCAAATTACGAATATCTGTTCAAACAAGAAAAACTATTTTTAATTAAAGGAATGAATTCTAAAAGAGACACTATCATTTAACTTCCAACTAAAACCTAGACATCAAAAAACTTTAGACACTGACTTCCCCAAAAACTAATTTTGAACTCAGCATACATGAAATTGTTTATCACCTCATTACTAATAAAAAAAAAAAGAAATAGACAACACGTGTTTCTTATAAAACATAATAAATTAGTAATAAGGAGGGCTTAACCCAACAAAAAAAAAAAAAAAAAAAACAAACAATTTGATAGGAAACTTCTTGCAAAGCATAAAATCTTGGGCAGCTGAACAAAAATGAAAATGTGCCTACCAAAATACCATTCCAAACATTGAACTTAACAAAAAAAGCTTACTTTAACTCACTCACAAAAAAAAAAAATGTTTTATTCCAAAATTTGCATCATAACAATGCAGTGTAACAAAACTGATTAAACATTTCCTTTATATGAAGGCCAATTTGACAACAGAACTTTTTTGTTTATAAATACTTTTGTAATTTTTGTTGCACAATTCATAAAAATGTGTAGCCATGACCGACCCGAACCAAGAACCTACATTTTAGACCAAAAACCGAACTAAAAATGTGAGAAACGATCAGCCCTAGTTTATTGTTAGTGCCTTTTCAGTTCAGGTGTCGGCTGTTACCACTTCATAAAATAACTTAGTCCACCATATTCTGTAACTGTCTTGATGAGTTGCAAGTATACAGTTGAAGCCCGGAATACATTTTACTGATTATTTACAGCCAATATTATATGTTTTTCCATATATTCACTTTTGTTGGCGTGGTGCGATGTCTTAAACAGAAGAATTCCTAGTGGTCCTTTTTATTATATGACCCCATTATACCTGTTTTGCTGTTTGGTTGTAAACAGGCCAAAAAAAATTTTATGTAAGCAACCTTTCCATCTTATCTAGATGTTGGATAAGTGTGCGGGATGGCACGGTCACATTCCAAGCCGTATATCATATTTGCAAGTTTCCTGCTGTCAAGCATTTACTGCCACTTTGAAATGAACATGAAATGTGTGTGCGTTGTATAGTGTAACACATTTAAGCGATTGCAATTATTCTATGTCAAAATGTGTAACTAAAGTAAATCAAAATATGGTGGAATACTGTCGTAAAAGGGATGCCGGCTTCTGTGGCGCATTGCAAGTGGAAATGCCTATGTGGAAAGTAGTTCGAAAGACATGATATTAATACAAGTATATATGCCTACTAGCCAGCATAGAGATGAAGAGGTGGAAGAGTACTATGTAAAGATTGAAGAACTTATTGAGAAAGAGATTAAAAATCCCTGCATCATTATTGTGGGGGACTGAAATACAGTGGTGGGTGAAGGAAAATAAGAAGGTATAGTAGGAAAATTTGGATTAGGGGTAAGAATTGTTAGGGGTGAAGGACTAATTAACTTTTGTAAATGAAAACTCACTAGTGGTGGGCAACACCCTATTAGAAAATCACAAAAGGAGATGTTACACATGGGTCTCTAGTTTGAATAGAAAAAGGTACCAGCTGGTCTACATTTTGATACAAAAATGTATAGGAACTGCCTCAAGAATGCCAAAGCTTACCCAGGAGCAGACGTAAATTCAGATCACAATCTCGTAGTGGGAGGAATAGAATTAAAGTTGAAGAAAGTGGAGAGAGGTAAAGCATGGGAAAGATTAAACTTAGACACACTCAAGGAGGCAAGAAAGGCTTCGGAGCTGGAAGACACGTTTATGGAAAAATGCCAAAGAAGCAGAGATGAATAATGGATCAAAATGAGGGAAGGACTCATGACATCTGCCAAAGAAGTTCTAGGAATTACAGATTCCAAAAGTCATAGGAAATAATGGTTAATGGAAAACATGTTGAAAAAGATGGAAGAACAGAGAAAGTGGAAGAATACGGGAAATGAAGAAGGAAGAAAGCGGTATAGGAAAACTGAATAATGAATTAAGAAGCGAAACTGAACAAGCAAGAGAAAGATGAATGAAAGAGAAATGTGAGGAAATAAGAAAATGGCGAAAGAGAAAAAGTATGAATTTATGTACAGAATGGATAGGGAGATAGCCTTTAAAAACAAAAGAAGGAAGTATAACATGGAAATAGAAAAAGTGGATGGCACATTAGCCAAAGAACCACATGAGGTGTTGACTAGATGACAAGTATATATAGAATGTCTGTATAAGGCGGATCAAAGACCAATTGAAATTATGATTGAATAGGAGGCACAGGTGCCAGAGGATGGAAAGAGGTATGGCATCTTGGAAGCAGAAGTATAAGAGGCACTGAAGGAGATGAAAAATCAAAAGGCATGTGGAATCAATAATTTGCCAGTAGAAGTGTGGAAGAGTTTAGGAAACAGGGGAAGGAGGGAGATAGTCTACCTATGTAATGAGATATATGACAAAGGAGAATGGCCAGATGACTTTCTCGCAATGGTAATGATACCAATTTAAAAAAAATATATCAATAAATGTGAAGAGCATAGGACCATTAGTCTAATATCTCATGCAGCTAAGATATAGTTAAGAGTGTTGAATAGAAGGCTATATGGGAAGTTAGGTAGAAGGATTGGAGAGGAACAGTTTGCATTTAGAAGTAGAAAAGGAGCAACAGATACTATATGTCTTTTAATAATTATAGGGGAAAGATATATTGAGAAAGGTATAGAAATTTATGCTGTCTTTATTGACTTGGAAAATGCTTTCGACAGAGTAGAGTGGAACAAGCTGATGGACATCTTGAAGAGGAGAGGAGTACATTGGAAGGAGAGATGGCTGGTACAGAATCTATATTTACAACATAAGGTATGAATAAAGATTAGAAATGAAATTTCGGAAGAAAGCAGCATTGGGGCATTATACAAGGATGTTGTCTTTCTCCCTTGTTGTAACCTGGAGGAGATTATTGGGAAATGCTTTGATGGAAAAAGAGGAGTGCATATTGGTGGAAAGAGAATAGAATGTACAAGATTTGCAGATGATACGGTTTTATTAGCAGAAAGTGAAAGGACTATAACTAAAATGCTAAAAGACATGAATGAAACTTGTGAGGAGTATGTAATGAGAATCAATACATCAAAAACAAATAGTATGATATTCAGTAAAGGAAGGAAACCGCAAATATTAAGATAGGACAAGTTAATATCAGCCAAGTAAGAGCATTTAAATATCTAGGAAGTATGATAACTGAGAACTTGAAATGTCATCAGGAGGTGAAGACTCGCATTGCGGTAGAAAGGAAGCATTCAATAGAAAGAGGAGATTGCTATGCGGAAAACTAGATAAAGCACGGAGGAAAAGATTTTACACGTGTTTAGTATGGAGTGTGGCACTTTATGGGGCTGAAACATGAGGACGAAAAAAAGGCTAGAAGTGTTTGAGATGTTGATGTGGAGGAGAATGGAGAGGATAAGCTGGATGGTAAGAGGGAGTATTGAAGAAGTGCTTGAAAGAGTTGATAAGAGGAGAAAACTGCTGAAAGTCATAAGAGAAAGGAACACTCGTTGAGACGAGAGTGCTTGCTAACAGATGCTATGGAAGGAATAGTTTGTGGAAAATATTGAAAGGATGGAGAAGATACAAGTTGATATATGACATCAAGGGAAGCAGAAAGTATATGGATCTGAATAGGTTGGCAGAAGACAGGAGAGCTACCACGTGAAAACCTGCATCTGGGCAGAACCCCAATGATGATGAATGCAAGAGGCTCTGGGTTTAAATTTTGGGCAAGATAGGGACTAAGTCATTGACAGGCCTATAGTCAATTTCCTACATGGTGTAACTCTACTTAATTATTATAATTATTATGTAGACACTTTGATTATAATCTGTATGTAGCGGCTATTTGGTATGTCTTCCCATTTTCGGAAAAAAAAAGTCCTAAATTTGAGGCGGGCTTTGAAATTCATGCTTCTAATTAATTTACAGGCCTGCCGTTAATTGCCTAGGGGGTATAGCTCTACGTAATCATTATAATTGTGATGTTGGCACTTTGATTATAATGTTTGTATAGCAGCTATGTGGTATGTCTTCCCATTTTCGGAAAAATAATTTCCAAAATTTGAGGATGGCGTTGAAATGAGTGATTTCAAGTAGTTTATAGGCTTCGAATTAATTTTGTAGAAGGTATAGTGCTACGTGATCATTTATTATGATGTAAACACTTTGATTATAATGTGTTTATAGCTGCTATTCTGTATATCTTCCCCGTTTTCGAAAAAAGCTTTCAGAAATTTGAGGTGCGCAGTGTTATTGTCCTAAAGATGCACACGTTAGGATGCATCGGCGGACTGTGGAAGAGCTATTATGGACAAGGCGTAATGCAGAAAAGCAGACTTTCTTTTCATTCTGGAAATAATTAGCTTATGTTAGTTTTAGTTTTCTTTTGTAAAATGCAAATCAGACGATCAAGCAACATGTTTCACAACACTTGAGGCACTGATAGATACCATCTGCAATGCAAGAATACATTCAACCTTTGTTTAGGTTTATTTGGACGTGAGCTTAGTTTCACATTCTCACTTCCTCCCAACCAGGCCTTCTAAGGGGGTGGGGGGATCCACCTCCTCCGACCCGCATGTTTAAAAATTTGCAGCAGAGACCGCCCTTGGTGGAATAAGTACATCCTTTGTCTGGAAAACATGGTATTTTTTAGCTATTCTTGCTTAAATGCATGTGACTCCCGTTGTCTCATCATGATTATCTCCTTCTGTTTCGCTCCCTTGGGTGCTGTATGTCCAGGGATGCAGATAAAAAGAATTAAGTTCCAATGTGATGGCGCTAAACATTTCAGGAGTTATGGCAGTAAATAACACTATTTGTGCCATGTTTGGCAGGTAGGTCCCCATTAAAACACATTTTTTTTTTTCCTTCTTCTTCCTGGAATAGCAAGGAAAGCTATAACGCGGGTCAGTGTTATGTCCCGCAACAGCCGTGTTATTTCAGGCTTTTACTGTATTTATATTTTTAAAGGTGATTTGTCTCGTGGGAACAGGTACAGGTGATGTGTTATATTTATTAAATGATTCTCCAAATACTGTATTGGTCCAAATATAGGGCATCCTCAAATGTAAGTCAATATGCCAATTTAGTGGAGAAGAAAAATTTGTAAAACACTATTTTGATAGAAATTAATGTGATAATGTTTTGATGTGTGTGTGTGCACGTGCATGCGTGCGCATGCGGGTGGGTGGGTGCATGCGTGCACATTTTTATTTACAGACACATTTGTCAAAAAAAGCATTTGGAAGGGCCTACCGAAAGAAAAAGAGTTAGAATTTAAAAGTATAGCACTAGGACTATTACCACTTGTTTAGTTCTGATGCCTACTGACCACTATGTTGGAGGCACAAGGGAAGTGACATAACCAAACCGCAGATAGTGGTGAACCCTGTTCCAACCCTCAGTGTGCTTACTTGAAGTGTGCTTGCTGGTTCCCAGGTACCCAGCAGAGGTAGGAAATGTACCCTTGTGGATCTCAGTTTTGATGCCTTGGGGAGCGGAAAGCAGCACTACCAGCTATTACGCAGGAACCTACCTGTGATAGAGGGTAGTTCTGGATGTGTACAAAAAGCCTAATAGGTCTTGCCTCAGCATGGTAAGGGACATGTGTGGTGGAAAGGAGTGAAGAAAGGGTGCTGGAAGTAGAAACCCAAGGTTTCACTGTATATAGATTTGTTTGCAAAGTAAATTCCATGTAACCATATTGTGCCTGGGATGCCTGAAGGGCAGGACAACCTATGTTGCCAAGTGGATATACTAAGCATGGTGATGTGGTAAGGGTGAACCCTTGACAGCAGGCGAGCTAAGAGCTTGGCATGGATTGTCTAGCAGACTTGCAACTCCCTAGTGCTTAGAGCTGGTAAGAAACATGCTACTATTTATATGTACTGAGTTGGAGTGAGCGAGAGAGAAGGGGAGGCAGCTACCAAGATGTGCATTTGTGACTTTGTCTCAGACAGACCAACCACAGGAGGTAGTGTCCACCATCTACTCGACTGGATGTAGAGTTTTTCAGGTGGCCCGACTCCCAGGTTGTAGGAACTCTGCATGCACTAAGGCTGGTTTCTCATGGATGCAGTAATTGGATGCTCAGCGGTGGTTGGAATGACATAGCTAAGTTTGGAGGGAGAGTACAATGGAGGTAGTGTCTCAGAGAGGTCACATACTTTGCCATGGTTTATTATTGTATTTCCTGTTATGTACGTAATTCCTAATTCATAAGTTTTTACTTGTTTTAGGTTACGCCTTGCTTTTATTGTATTTCTTTCTATGTTTTGTAATCCATTTACTTCATACTGGAAAAGGAGATTTTTTATCTATGGCTACATCATTGGAATCCTTAAAATATTTAAAAAATTAAAATGTTTGGGTATTTCTTTATTACTAAATATTTTGCTAATATAGTTCTGAATAATCAAATTTTATATTACAGGGATGTTAGAAAGCCAAAATTAGATGCTGCGATAACAAACACCAAGAAGAAGGCCACTGTTAAAAGGACAAATGGCACAAAGATTGAAACAAGTGATATTTCATCTCAAGAAAAACCAGGTGATTATTTTTAAATATGACTTTATTTTTGTTTTCATTTGCTGATCACAATGTTTGCTGTATTTTTATGGTACTTTCACGTAGCTTTATAGATGTGTTTACTTAACTTTTGATGTACAGAGAACATGGACAAAATGGTAATTTTGATTGAATGGTGACTAATGATAGTAGGAGGGACTTTTTGAATAGATAAACAAAAATACATTCCTAAGATAACTCTCTTTTTATTGAAAATGTTGTTGGTTTTTAGGGGTGCGTGAATAGTGGGTTATAATGTTAGTATATTTTCAAGCATAGGTATTGAAATTTTTATATAACATACACGTAGTTTCAAAGTCCAATAACTACCTGTAAATATTCAATTTATTTTATATCTAATAAAAATAACTATCATTTCGCTAATCACACAACAAACTGTTCTCACACAAATAATACTTGCATCTTAGAATGCAGTATGTCAGTTTTATAAAATTTTTTCTGTATTTTGAACTCAAAAGTATGCTACAAATCAAACCATTAATAAATATTATACTGTACATATGTACAGTAAAACCCTCTTAGTAAGTTTTCTGTTAAAAAGTTTTTGGTCGAACAAGCCTAAATATTTGCACTTGGTCTGTTACACATACATAATATTATACTTTTAAGAAGTTTTCCTGCTCAATAAGAACACATTAGCTAGTACTTTTCTGAAATGTTTCAACAGGGTTTAAAAAAACACACACACACACACACTCCCCTCTCTCTTCCCCCCCCCCCCCCCCCACAGAGTTTGAAGCATTTTTGGATGGCTCTCCAGTCAGTCAAAAAGTCCACCGGTTAGAATCACCATGAATTATACTATAATGCGAATACCATTTATGTAAACAATTTTTAAGTAGTGCTACTACACCAGTTAGTTTTATTTCTTTGTAACAATGTATACCAATAAGAAATGCATTGTATTTTTTACACCACAGTATCCTATTTCTTCTTATTAAAAATGCACCATCAGCGGCATGGCGTTTTGTGTCCTTGAATATGCCTGGTAGTTTTGGCACTGAAACACCATTTAGCTATGGCCTTAGAGGGTATAAATTGTGGTAATGGTGGTCCATTACGAGTCACCATCATAAGGTCATCCAAACTTCGTCTCTAAAGAGGATCTGAGTTTGTTTTCCACCAGATTCATCTGGCTGAAACCTCTTTCACAGCTAGCTGTTGGAACTGGTAGAACATAGGCAACTAGGAAGAGCTTCAAAAGAACAAGAAATCTATCATAATTTGACATTGCCTTCCCAAATATATCTGTTGATGACAATCCTTTTGCACACACCTTAAATTCATACCATTCATCCAGGGTTTTTTTAAGTATGTCTACTTTGTCATCATGTTGCAGAGTGTCTTTGTAATGAGATTCAAGTACTGTCACTTCTTTTTTACCAAATCTTTCTAAAGAAGTTTCTGGCTATGTGAAAGTATTGAATACTGACAACGATGTTAATACTGCATCTGCGGCTGTTTTTGAAAATCGTCCCTCTATGTCTGTTATTCTCTTCGCAGTGACTTATTTTCTGTCACATCCAAACTGGTTTTGTTCATTTACAAATACAGCAAGTTGGATTTCATTGTACATCCAAGTCTCTGAGGTACCAGTCAGAAATTCATTCTCCATATGTCCTGGATTACTTTTCAGTCTGCACTTGATTCATCAGCAAATCAGGCTTCTGAAAAATCAAGGAAAGTTTTTTCAATGGCAACAAAAAAACATGGAGAAAATGCAAGGTTCTAATGAATCTGTTCTTTTTAAGGGTCTTCAGAATATCTTTGGCTTTTTTGCTGTCACTTCCTTTTCTGCAGCTCACCTTTTCAAGGTGTGTCACAAGAGATTTCCAGTCTTGAATGACAGCTGTGATGGTCCCCACTTTGCTGGCTATCCAACGTTGTGTATACAATTTCTGCAGTTGTGTTGACAAAACTTATGCTGTTTGTGACAATTCCTTTTGTTTTTTGCTTGACCTGTTGTAGAATTTATAAACAGAAATCAGGCAATGGTTAATTTCATCAATATAGGATACTGCTTTAAGTGTCTTCAATATACTTAACTGAAGCTTGTGTGCAACACAATGAACAGTTATGACATGATTTGCACTATCAGCAATTTTTGTTGCCAAACCATTGACACTTCCTATCGTAGAGGGTGCTCCATCAGTAGCTAGGCCAACTAAACATTTTTTATTTCTCCAATCCAAGTTCATATTTTGGAGCTCTTTGTCTATGCTGTCTAGATAGCGTGAAACAGTGCTATGTGCTGAGGGAGAAATGGCTAAATATGATTCCTTGAAACCACTGGTATTTATGTACCTAACATAAATAATGCATTCCTCCACATCAGACCTGTGTGTGGAGCCAGCCAATAAATTAGAACCTAATTCTGATACCTTTATGTTAGCCACAACATCTGCCTTCACACATTATGCAATGTAATGAATAAACTCCTTACACTGTTTATTGTTGGTATATTCTTCCAACATTTCCACATTAAGTTAATGAACAAACTCTGCAAGACCTCTATCGGTAAAGGGCTTATTGTTTCTGGCAATATAATCATTTATTTTAAACACCACTTCCATTTGAGAAAACCATTTTTCGTGTTCTTTTCAGACACTTTGCCATTGAAGACTTTTCTGAGTGTCCTTGAACATCTGATGCTTCCATACACCTGTTATGTGTAGCTGATAAGTTATGAAACTTGAAAGTCTCGTGACGAAATGGTTCTCTGAACCCATTTACCACTTGTGATGATAAATCGCATAATCCTTTGAACTGCGGACATACTGAACATTTTGCCACGCCAGTCACAATATAATACTCCAACCGTTTAAAACTCCTCCTTTTACTTGTGCAAAAAAAAATTTCCACTTCTCGCCATCAGTATCAGACTCAGCACTAGAAACACATAGGCTAGATAATTGTGGGGCTTTTGCTGTTGTACAGTTGTCATTGTTCTTCAATCTTGAGGTATGAGGTTGTTTTTAAAAAAAAAAACTCAACGTACTCATTTGTTTTATTTCTTCATCCATCGTACATGAACAAACAAGATATAAATGCAACAAATGCCCCAAATGTTACTAGCGAATTTTGGCAACACAAATTATCTCATAATCGCCCTAAAACCACGAGTTACCGACATTTCCTTACAAGAAAACCAATGTTTTGCAGATAGGGATACTGGGATACACTTCAGACGTTTCCTATACATGCAAAATTACAGACAGACAACATGATGTGGTTATGTTTAGTTTGCTATGTTGAAGACACAAATCCTTCCGGAGAACAGAAGTGTTACAGTCTATATCTGCAGCGCTCAACTGAAATGGCAGATATTCGATTACGTTTAGTTACATATTCACCCGAATTTAAGACAATAATTTTTCCCAATTCTTACTTCAAAAAATGTGGAGGTCGTCTTATTTTCACAACACAAATATCTAGGGTCAGTTTTTTATATTATTATTTTTTGTTGGATCATACACGTACATCTATTTTGGATACAAATATTTTGTTGACAATTATGATTAACATTTTTCGTACCTTGAATAATAAAGTGTGTCATCTAGTAATACAAAGTAAGGTTACCTTCCACTTGATCATGCTTTTTCATCACTGAAAACACATTTTAATTGATCTGAAATCCAAGTCTGCACATATTTGTCGATATTACGGTTACGTACCACAGAATCGTAGCAAAAAAGAAACGCCAGCAGCTAAATAAATATGTGCATCAACACGTATGCAAGTAACAGAATCTCTCACGAACGATTATATAAAAATAAGAGGTTAAGTTAACCAAAGGCACAGCAACATCAGTCGAGTGCAATGGCAACTATGGTGCACTTTAGACTTCGTTCACGATCGAAACATGTACGTGTATAGCATGTATTTAATTAAATGAAAGTTTGTATTATTAAGGAATATTTTATAACAGTTTCTTTCAATAATCCCATAAGAATACCAAATGTAATTTCATTAATTACACACCATACATGTAAATATTTAGATTTTGAACCAAGGGTTAGAGTCTGAATACAATCATCAAAATGGCATTGTGTTCATGAACGTGAGTGTATCTGTAAGAATGCAAGTGTATAGTTAAACTGTGACATGATCATGCTCTGTATTCTATAGAATTAACACATTTGGGGTTGTGTGCACGCATTATCACATATCTACTATAATGTTTATTTATATTTGTCAGCTATTCCCATCAAAGTGGTAATTCTTTAAACTCTAGATTAATTTTACATGGTGGTCTTACATTTGCATAAATACGGTACATACATCACCGCTAAAGTTTAAACATCATTCACAGTTGTTGCCATAAGAGAATCATAAGTTTTAATGATCTTTTGTGACGTGTTTGTTTACAATATGGGCACATGCATAGTGGTTTTTTCACTTGTCAGTTACGATTTTCCACTTGCCAGGGACGAGCAGACGAGTGTATTTTTCAAGCCTTTAGACACACACACACACACGCACGCACGCACTCACTCACTCACTCCACATACACACACACACGTATAATGCACCTTATACAGGATGAGTGCTTTAAAAGAGCACTGTAAAAGTGTGTGTAACAGAGTGAGGGAATGAGAAAGTAAAGTCCACAGGGCCTCTTTTAAAGGACTCGCCCTGTATGTAATCTGTATGAAATATGAAAATTGAAGGAAGATACATGGTGACAAAACTACAACGTACATGTATTCTTCACCTCAAGGAAGAATAGATATATGTAGGTTGTTGTTAGGTAGCGCAATGTTCTTCTTTGGAATGAAAATAAATTTTTTATTGATAGACATAACTATTTCCTTTGTGTAGCAGTTTTATTGTCAGCTATCATCCAGTTTAATTTTCAGTGTTCATTGCTGTTTACAACATGCATGAAGTGAGGTTTAATAAACCTACTTTAATTGTTGAATTTGTGGCAGGATTCTGCAAACAATGCAGTTTGGTGCTCGTTGTTGCAGTGCTATGTACTAATGTACAGCAAACCATTTGTAGCTGTTAGCAATTTCTTTCTACAGTGATGCTGAGTTTGTAACAGAATTTGTTTATTGTAAGTAGACAAAATTATTTGTAAATGCAAATTTTTTGTTGCAAACACTGGCAAATGGTTTGTGATCAATAACTGATATAGTCCTGTACTGCTAGCACTGTTAGTTCGCTTTTCAGCCAACCGCCACAGTTATGGCATGATGTCATGTGGTTATTGTTCATGTCCACTGTGTTGCAATATGATGCCTTTAACAATGCATTGAAATTGTATACTTTTGAATGTGTCTGCAGAAATAAAATGGTACAATTTCCCCAGAAACACTAAATATTCTGTGTGTTTGGCACACACGGCCATCTTGTATAGCGATAAAAGTGATATAAAGACTTATTGTTTTGCTATTGCACAATTGTGGTAACAACCTTTTCTTGCCTACTTCTTCAGATCCAAACAAAAATAAAGAAGAAATACCGTATTTTGGCATGTATAGGCCACACATTTTTACAAAAAGAATGACTACAAAAAGTGGTGTGTGGCTTATATACAAGATATTGGCATAAAAAATTATTTTGCAAATTTTTGTCCGAAAACAGGTTTAGAAATTTGTCAACATATAGTACATTTTAATGTTTTAATTCTTAAAGATAGGAAGGAAAGGAAGGGGAACAATTTTAAAAAATCCTCAAGCAGTTATTTGTTCGCTCGCGTTCATAAACAAAATAACCTTCATCCCGCACGTGTAAAATGTAAACAGGTTGGAGCTCGCCCATATATGTCGTACGTGAGAAAATAATTTATCTACTGTACAAGAGAAAGATTCTTCTGTAGTTTGCACTAGAACTGTGCCGATCCATAAATTTTGCTGATACACTGATCTGCTGATACTGCTAATAAAGATCGGCCGATACAACTACATAACTATACAAAAATGTTAAATCACTGGCAAAAAAATGTCAGCTTTTTTTTTTATATTGAATGGATAAGTATTTGCATAGATATGTAGATACATTTACATTCTGCTAAATTTGGATTTATTATCATGATAAAGGTTATTATTAAATATAAATTTAAAAAATGAAATAAATCTGTTGTTTAATAAACAATTTGACTGGAATCCAAAAATGTCTTACTTAGTCACTAACCTCTTCTCTGTTAAGATATTAAGGAAATTCCACACCCTCATATTTAACAAACATAAATGAAACTGCGTAGTGTACACTCAAAGAAGCAACTAAAATGGAAAGATCAAGCTCTAAAAAAGTGCACACAGATACACTATTATGTAACAATCAGCAAACACAAACATTCTTAACTTTTCAGGCTTTAATGATCCACAAGTACTGAATAACTGTTCTGAAGCAACAGTACCTGCAGGTCCACAAATATATTTGCTAGCTTGTCTTTTCAATATTGGATAAGGAGCATTTTCCCAATATTGAATCACTATATCTTCATCTGGGGTAAGTGGTTACTCCAAGTAGTTCTTGACTTCCCCTTCTGCTGGCGACTGTAAAGATAGTGATACATCAGACGTATTTTTGTTTTCTTCTAGCAGCATCAACCCAAATGTTTTAAGTGAAAAGTCTGGCTTTTTCCTTGGTGGAGAGCAGCTGGAATTTGCAATCATGGCAATCTGCACTGGAAGACTGGTTGCAGTTGGTTATTGCTTCTTCTGTAAACATGGCCACTGCAGTATTTGCATTTCTCTTGGATGAAAAGATTTTGTTTTTGAACATATAAAAATTATTTACAGCTGTGTTAAATTATTAAAATAAGACAGTCATGAACAAAAAAATACAACTGGTTTTGTATTTACCTTGGATCCAGACAGGTTGCCAGAGCATAGAACCTGTTGGTTTCTGTTGCTTCATTTGGGTAGTAAGAATCAAGGTGATAAAGTAAGTGTTGTAGACAGATTTAACTTGCAAGAGCAAAGTGACACTGCACTCTTCTGCTCCAAAAGTCTTACAATCGTCTGGAATGTAGAATCCCATAGTATCAGCTTGTCTTGGATAAGCTTCTTTTTGTTAAAACTAGTACATCTTTGGCTCTGCTGAGTGCTTTAGTTGCAACTGGTGACTGCTTGAAGCGAGCCACGATATGTCTACTTTTGGCAGTAGTGTTGGAGACACTAGATAGGTTGAAACAACCATGTTTGACAATTAACTGGATTGTGTGGGCAGTACATGGTATTTCACGCATTTCCAACTTCTGCACAGCTCTTGTGACAGTTGTATCATTATCTCTCACAATAGCCGCAACTTTATCTTGTATTTCTCAAGATTTAAGTGTCTGCTTCAAGAAAATTGTTATGTTTTCTGCAATGTGGTGATCCTGCAATTCATGCTTGCACTTTGCAAGGAATTTTCCAGGATCGGCATACGATTTCCCATTGAAATCGAGTAAGGTCAATTCACTAGGTAGCCCCGTAATAATAGGGCTCTGCCTGTGCGTGGGATTCCGAGGTATGTACGCCTGCTGCCGGCGACAAACATCACACTGATAGACTTGGCCTGGAGTACAAAACCTCTCGTCCAACCAACCTATGCACAGCTGATGGAACTCCCTATTGCACAGAATGCAGTGCACAAGAAATCGGCCTTGGCTCTCACATTCTGGCCATTGGCAAGTCTGGGGTTCGTCCTGCCGCAGTTGACACAACGGAACTACAGCCCATCATTCAACCTGTGTGTATCCTCCCATCCAATATACCTGCAGTGAAAGGTTCTGTGACAGTAATTGCATAGAATGGTATTTAAACCAGTACCTGCACAGTTTGTCATGGAACAAGGGGCGTTACTTGCTCTTGCAGCATTGTCCTCGGCTAGGATGCCGTGTTGACTCGTCTCAGAGTCAGACATTGTATTAGTATAGGTGTCACGGGATGTGTTAGAGCGACTCCCTGAAGTCATGAACGTGCTCCTCTGCAAGGAGCAAACGAAGGAGGGGAGGGGATGTCTGGCGTGGTCCTCACCCTCAAGTCTGAGCTACAATAGAACAATTTGGTGCGTCCCCTACCTTGTGAGGTATTGTTTAGAACGCTGACTACCCTCTCGGTACTTCAGGTAGACCTACTGCAGCGTATATGGTTAACATTCTGGACTCGACGGATCGTGGGTGGCCGCTCGGTGGTAGGGTACTATCCGGATCGAGGGAGTCAAATCCTAGAGTAAGGCAGATGGAGGCAGATAGAGGTAGATTCCCTCCTAGGGAGTTCACGGTACAATGATAAATTAGATTCACTTGAAGTTTACTATGTGAGATAATGAAACTGGAAAGTCCCGGCTAATAGTAGAAATTACAAAGGATTATAATTAGCTGACTGGCTAAACAATTATAACAATTACGTGAATAAAAAGAATTAGGCTACGGCGAGCCTGAAGTTAATTATTTAAAATTCCCAAAATCTTACTCTGAAAAAAAATTTACAGTAATGGAAACACACTTTCGCAGTGTACTAAAATTTATCGAGAGCTTATCAGGAAGTAAACTAAGACGCACCAGCTTGTTACCACGGAGTCACGGAAGTTGACTGGTGTAAAAGGTACCAGGGTCGTGGAGTAGGTTTACCTTGGCGAAGGAGTGCTATCCTCACTATAACAGGTGTGGTTTGAGGAAAGTTGTTTGCAAGCTGTTGAAGACTGCAGTCTTCACAGTCTGCTGAGTGGATGATGCACCGTTTTGCATGTTGCAGAGAGGAGAGAGAGTCCTCGCAAGCTGAATAGAGCCTTGTCCAAGCTGAGGAAGTCTTAGCAGACTAAGAGAGTCCTTGCAGACTGAGGAAGGATAGTCTTTGCAAACTGAAGTAGGAAAGTCTTTGCAGACTGAGGAGAGTCTTCACAGACTAGGAAGGGCTTGTGTCCTCTCCGGGTGGCGAGCCCGGCGTATCTGCTAATGCTGAATGCTGAACTTATATTAATACGAAAATTTTTCAGATCAGCTGATCTTTGGGGTGCATGGATTAGCGTAGCCTTCCAACATGGTGGTGTGTTATCTGGGGTGCAGGAGCACTGCTCATTCGTCATCGCCCCTTTGGAGGCGATGACAAATTAAAACGCCTATTCCTGAGGCAGGCCGGTGACGTCACAAGGTCACGGGGGTGCTGCTATCTCGGGGGGTTGTAAGAACTTCTTCCAGGGCTAAGCGAAAAGTATTAGAATTTCACAAATATTTATTTATTTTACTGGGGTGACTCTTGCATGCAGGTTTTCAGGCAGGCAATGTAGATTGTAATTACATAGGTAATTTACAATTACGTATTCAGCTGTCAAGGTTTGTGGAATCTCCTTTCTCAATATATTTGATTAATTTGCCGCTTATATAACTTCCTCCTGAGCGCAGGTGGCTTGTAGATGGGTCGAAGTCACCCTCAGAATGCGCATTTGCACAGTACATGTTGGCATGCATCATTGTATTACCTCATGTTCATTGTTATCAAAATAGATAAAGAACACAATGTGCAACACTCTGTTTTCAACATTAAATGGGACCATGGAAATTTATAGAAATGTTCTTTTTAAAACATTTGAAATTGTTGCAGTAAACATAAAGAGACACATTGAGCATTGACTAGTTATTCACACTCTTGCTGAGCTCTCAAGACCTTAATGTTAAGAGGCGTCCAAATTGCTTCACTTACTCACACACCCATAGAGAGTAGATACTGCACAGTGAGAAGGCCGATCGGTCACCCTCAAATGTGTTTATGTATACATAAGTAAATATTTGAAGCATAATCCTTGACAATTAGTGTCAATTTACAAGGAAATTTTACATGTGTCACGAATTATGGTCACTGGTCACTGCTACAGTAAATGTCTGCAACCAAGCCATTTCATAGTTCTGGAAATAACTTCCACACACTGCCTAACACAGCTGTTCACATATGCACATATCTCCACTGCTTTTCACTTCCCTACAAGCAGTAAATGGACACTGCAATAAAAGTAATTGTGGCTTGGAATTCTGTCTGGTAAATATGAAGTCTGATTAGAGGTCCGGTAAATATGGGTATTACTGTCTTTTATACCATTGACTACAGTAATTCAAAAACACTTTAACAAAATCAACATAGAATGTTTCCACTCACCTTCACTCTTTTCATTCTGTTTAAGTTTTGCAGGCTGTGAAATTCTAAAAAATCACTTATCACCACTAATTTTACAGCAAGTGTTACAATCGCAAAAAAAATCTTGGTTTTAGCATTATGACTATGTCTTACTAAAGGTGTGCAACCAAAATAAGTGGGAAGAACAGTGGCTTGAAAGTACTTTTCATCCATATAAAGAAAATGAGCTACTAATAGTGGTTTACATCTATAGATGTCTTTGTGATATCGTTTATCTTCATGTCCATTTATGTACCCACACTGGCACTCAGAATATTATTAATCCTTCTGGTGCTGTGGCAGGCACCTGTATCTGCTTAGAACTGCACATTTATATTTCAGAAAATTAATATAATATACTGAAAATAAAAATGGGTGTATACGTATGTGAATAGGTAATATTGTATTAAATACAACAAATGCATATTCTGGCTTGAGCATGAATGTTGTTAGATTTACATCACAGGCAACTGTTAAATGTATGTGTGGTGATTTCAGATACATATCAGCGGAAAAGTAGCAGTGAGTCACTTGCATCCCAGAAGAGTACAGAGTTGCAGCGAATCAGCGACTTGCCATCTGGTGGCATTCCTGTACGAGACACACTGCATAAGGCGAAAAAACAGATACAAGCTCTCATTGGTCAGTTTTTATTCTCTTTGGACTTTATGTTTACAATTGAAACTGCGTGTGTAGCATACAGTGGAACCTCTATGTATTGAACCCAGATGATTGAAAGTCTATATGCATGGAACACATTATATGGATCCTTTTTTGATCAATGTCCACTTCAAGTCTACATTTATTGAAAGTCCATTGTATTGAAATTTTGTATTAGTCCCCTGTGAAACAATGGATAGAGAATCCACTGTAGTTTTATTATGGTGTGTGAATTTGTTCAACCTAAGGTAGTTTTGTGATTGAAATTATGAATAGAAGATTCATATTTATAATCAATACAGAAGACTGGTAAGTTTGATGGAGAACTTTTGCTGATGGCTAAATTTATATGCTTAGCTTTGTGGAATACAATTTCTGTCCTCACAGTTTATATGCTGTATATATGTATGTGATACATTCCCATAGGAGAGAAAGGAAGTGTGTGTGCTCAGTGAAATTGGTATTCTTGTAGACAAATTTATTTGGTCCCATTCATTTGAAAAAGAACAATACATCTGCCTTGTTGAGGAGTGGTGATGTTGTGACAACTGTATTCAAATGCCACGCACGAGTTAAATTATGAGAGAAAAATATTTATTTGCAAGAAATTTCCAAAGTAAAGAATCTTTAATGTGTACGTACTATAGCAATACTTGTAATGTATCACATTGTATTTACTGTGTCAATAAAATTTTAATTAACAGACTCACAATGCCGTATGCAGAGAAGAATCGCAGATATCACTTGAAACAAAGGGAAATTGTCACTAGATGGCTTGTTTCGTATGCTCAGTCATGTTAAGTTCTAATCTGCCTTGTTTCTGAAGTGTAGAAATCTAGTCACCGAACAAGCTTCTTAAATTACCAGCTAATGAAGATTTTCTGCATAATGGTGATAGCAAGACACGTATTAGATTAAGATTAAAATACTTCAATTTGCATGGGGCTGAAAATTCGCACGTTCCTACAAAGAGAATGAATTTACGGAACTGAAACGCTGCATATGCTATTAAATTTCAATTTCAAATACATTTGCTTTTTTCAAACGTAACTTGGTATTTCGTATCCTGTACTACTAGTTACTTTTCAGTAACTATATAGCGCCAGATGTAATAAATCATATTCATTAATATAGATTCTTAGTAAATTTTATGAACGTATGGACATTAACTCATAAACTATAGAGAGTTTTACTAAATATATATCTTAATAATTAATGCATTTTTGTATAACATTAAGTATATTATCCAAGGACAAGTGAACGATTCCAATGTATTGTTACATGAATGCCTGAGGGACGTTTTCGAGTTCGTGGGGGATGTTGGTCGTAATAAAAATAATACAGATATGTTATATTTTAATTTATTCTTACAGCCATTATTTATAGCATTATTTTATCTGTCTCTATTATTGCTTTTTTTATTTCACAAAGAGTGGAGTATTTAATGATTATCTCAAACTCAAATGCCTTCGGTATGTCTCTCATTGAATATAGATAATTAACTCATGTTCATTGTTAACACATGTTATGTTTAGTCTGTCTGTTGCCATCATTTGTAGTGTCTTTCACTCACGTATCCTTTCCAATAGTCCAGCCTTTCATTTGCACTCTTTGCTGCAGCGATGCTTGTAGTTGCAGATTTTTCTCCCGCTAGTCATTTATATTGCCACTTGTTGCTCTTCTTGCACTTCATCTACTGCTCAGGGTCACACAATCACCCCATCTCCAGACACTTTTCAACCCCTGGCTCGGAAGCCTGGTGAGCTTTTATATTCACTGCCCTTGACCTTGAATGTTCACTGCACCTCGAGTCACGCCTAGAGGAACTCATTCATTAATCCAGAATATTCTAATGATAAATTTAGAAATTCAATGAGCTGAAGGTCAGGAGTATATGCCTTAAAAAGATTATCACTGTTATACGCTTTTGTAACCAGATACGCGCATCTTGGATTATCGCCCGCCTGTCATTCAAATATACCTTGTGACTCGCCACCATCATATAGCATTTCTGTTTTCCTCTGCTGTTCGCTTACGCAGGACAAACCAGCAAGTGCATAACACTTGCCACTCCTTAAGTCTGCAATATCGGGACTTTTGTAGAATGCTAGTCGGTCGATGTGGAGAACCTTTGGCTTCGCCTGAGAGCCTTAAAGACAAATCCGAAAGACAACATCACTGATGTTCTTTAGAATTGGGAATGTGCCTACCCAACACTTTTGTAACTTCAAGATGTACCCTTTTTGCCTCTGGGTGTACTGCCACACCAGTTTTTCTTCTTAAAATATTTTGCCTGACATTCTTCTGGTATACCACATCTTAACATTGTGCGGACAATGAAGCCAGTAGAATTTCTCACTTAGCTTCATACTATGAACTAAATTATTCGGTTAAGAAGAACGGTTTCATCATCGTGCACTTCCAGTACAATATTTCAAACAAGTTATAACTAAATTTGTGCTTACGTATAAAAACAAGTCACTCTTGTCTTTTGGGAATTAATTTTGTTCTGTCAGTCTGCACTGGAATAGCATTAAGAGTGAATGTTTAAAACAAAATAAACCGAATGTAAAGGGCATTGGTATACTTTCATTTAATTCCCTAATACAAGAGAAATGCATGGGACGCTGCGCCTATCAAAGGACTTACTAACACCAAAGTGTCCACTAGCTGCTGTAGTATGCAGTTCCTTAAAAACTGTATTCGGGAAGTACCAAAGTTTCTGTAAAGTACGCCATTCTTGAGTACAAGGGAATTCCATTGTACAAAGTGTGCTCCGACTGCTTTGTTCAGACTAGATATCTCTTTCCTTGCAGCCTGCTTCTTTCCATTCTAGTAATGACTGCAAAGTGGGATCATTCATCTCATATTTCCTAATACTCTTTATTATTTCAGGTATATGACCAATCACAAGATAAAGAACTTTGATTTTTTGTTCTCCGTACCTTCTGCGATTCACCACTGTTTTCTTCCTGGAATTTGCTATGACTACAGAATGGCTCACATGACAACCTAGAAAGTGCATCTGCATTGCTGTGAAGGCATGCAGACCTGTGATATATTTGAAAGTCATGTTTTTAATATTGCTGTATCCACAGGACTATTTGGCCTTTGGGGTTCTTGAAGTTTAGTAGCCAGCATAATGAAGCATGGTTGGTCCTTAGAATAAAATGTCTCCCATAGGTAGGGCTGGTAGTAATTGCCTTCACCATGCATAGAAGCTTACTGAATGTAACACAGTAATTTCTCTCGAGCTTATGCAATACCTTACTGAAATATTCTAATGGTATTTCCTTCCCATCCTGAACCTGAGATAACACAGCTTCAATGCCTACATTACTAGCATCAGTGATCATAATGAACATACCCTAACTTTTTGGGAAATCCAGGACTGGTGGAAATATCAGAATTCTCTTTAGCCTACTAAAAGCACCTTCACACTTAGTGGTGCAATTAAATATCCTTTTCGCCTTGGTTGGTTCATGTAGTGGGTTGAAGATTGTGACAAACTCAAGTACAAATTGATGGTAATAGGCACATAATCCCAGAAAACTCGGCACTTCTGTTTTATCAGTTTGTATCTGCCAATTTCTTATTACTTAGTCTTCTCTGGGTCTGTTACATGTACCGGCAATACATGTCCCAATAAATGTATTTTATTTTGGAGCAGGTGGCACTTCTTTGTAATATGTTTTAAGTAAGCTGTGGCCACTTTATTGGAATACAAAGTCTAGGCGTGTAAAGGTGTCTTTCTAATGTCCTTCCTGTCACAAAAATTTTATTGAGTTTTTACTTGACAGATATCTTTAGCAGGACTTTTTCCATCAGGCATTCGAAGGTGCAGGGGCATTACATAGCCAGAAAAGCGTAACTTGGAACTGCCAGGTTCCTTTCCCTGGACACAAAGCGCAGTCTTCTCCTGGTCCTCTAGGGCCACCTTACACTCCCAGTATTCATTCTTTGTGACCAAAGTAGATAACCATTATGAACCTTTTAGGCTGTTTAGTGTGATGTTTATCCTAGGAAGTGGATAAGAGTCTTTCTTTGTCACATTGTTAAGCTGGTGATAATGCACACAAACCCTTAGATAGCCTCCTTTCTTCTCACGCATGCCACACTGCTGCACAGTGCGACTGCATACTCTACATGCCGACTTCACCCCATATGCGAGCGCTGAGAAGCATTGGGCAAGTCTGAAGCGACATATATAATTCCTAGTGGTTACAGGGTTGATTCCACGCGTTGCACAACTACAGACATGGACATAAATAACGTGACATTTTACTGCCTGCCGAGACTTACATGTGGTCATCACCCCCTCAACCTAAAAATTGTTTTACCTGATGAGCTACGGACCAGCCGACTCTGATAGGAAAGTTAACAAAATCTCTACAGGATCGCAGCACCCCTGCACCCAGTGACTTCACAGCTGTGGAGCCTCGTGCACAGGAGATAAACCTGTCATCAGCCTCCATCCAGGGTGAAAAGAAATGCGCAACGCCGCCCACTATCGAAGAGAAACAGCCCCTGTGTCGATAGGCTTAAAACCCCAGCACCCCGGGTAGATCCACCAAGAGGAAATTTGGACAATTTAAGGAACCTCCAGAACGCTCTTGCCAGAGTTGTCAGCCCGCCGACCACAATGGTCAGTGGGCTCTCCTGGTTCTGAGAAGACCACCACCTGGGTGGGTCGAAAAAAAACATTTATTACTTCAAACTGCTATAGTGCGAAAAAGTTGCCTACTATAATAATAAAAAAAAATTCATAAAACAATTTAAGATTGGTTGACATCTTCTGGTCACGCATCGCACTTAAAATTTATAGAAACTGGTGAAATCAAACATTTTTCGTAAATTTCTTAAATACTACTAAAACATCTGTTATCAATTTTCACTGTGCAGCTGTTCGCCCATTTTCTAAGAACAAAACGACCCAGTACTCACCACGAGGAAGTGGCTACACATTGAGTTCCACCCACAACCTACCCAACCAACCATCCAAAATAGGAGCGTGTTATTTACATTATATTTTACACAAGTATTTACATAAATTGATAGATTGATTGGTTCGCTTTACTTCTGCTGTTTCTTGTCACTTGTCAATGTGTACAGGTTTGAAGTCTGACTTTTGTGATAAATCGGGCATAACCAGTCTTGATAACAGCGTAGATCTAAAGTAGCCATTTCTAACTTCATGTCCACATACTTTATTTGAGGCCTCAGTAACTAGTTTGACACATCTCTCGACTATCTGAGTCTGACAGGGAAACTTTTTGATGTCTATAATGAGCTTAATTTCTGAATTTACGAGTGATTTTATATCATCATCGCACACTTCCCAAAGCATTGGGGGAGGATACAACAGGCAAGAACTCCAGTCAATAATGTCAATGTAATCGCTAGCTTCAAAGTTTATCTTAGGTGGCACGAAATTTCTAATAGTTATACCATTAAAGGCAGATTGTCTTGCTTTTAAAATTCTTCTGTATTCAAGCTCTCGAATGTTTTCTGTCATCAATGATCATAGCCAACAGTTAATTTTCAGATTGTGCAAATAACACATTACTTTCAGTTACTGGATCTACAACGTGAAGTAGGTCGTCAGGCAAATACCGCGATATTAAAATGCTAGAAAAACATGTTTACAGCCATCAGTAAAATATTTCTGCTTTTTTATGTTGAACCACCCAGGCATATATTACTTCAATATCCGTTTCAAGTTCTCAGAAGGATTTGACACACTTATGTATAACACCTGAGCACTCTATTGGCCGTAGTAAGCCATCTAGAATGTGACAGAGGACCACGGTCTCGAATTGACAAATCCTCTGGGCAATTATGCGACTTAATTGCTTTAGTTATGTCCAACAAATACTGCCGGTCTTAGCTCAGCATCTTTCTGTTTACTTCTGTAATCAAACAGTCAACAGAGTCATACTCAACCACAGGGAGCATTTCACACCCAATAAGTTGTTGTGCAATGGACTGAGAAAAAGATTTTGGCGCTGTGGTTGCACCGTCTATGTGCTGGAGAATATGATGAAAAAAGAGTTTGTTGAAGTGCAGCAAACACACACTCCACTGTAGTGGTCTTCCCACGAACAGTTTGAGCTGACGGATGAAGCCATTCTTCCAGTGAGAGGTAGTAACAGTGCCATCACACCCGATCACTTGTAGTTTTTCAAGCAATATTTCATGTTCAGACAGATGAAAAATGATACTCGAGTTATGTCGGTTGAAGAACTCTAGAAAGGAGAAACATGTCCAATGTAGGTTGACCCAGGTTCCTGAATCAGAAAATAATTGTAAACACACGCACACACCATAACACAGCACCAAAGCCAGTGGCTGACTGATGAGCCACGACAGGAAAATTGGGAGTGAGGCAGGAGCGTCACGGGGGGGGGGATTGTCTCATATTACAATCCCACTATAGACAACTGACAGGTTAGTTATTTGTACAGGAATTACTGTTTTATGGTACATAAACATTATAAGATGATTATGTGTGAGTTGATCAGAACAATTAAACTTGCAAAAATTTGGCAAATTCCCATTTTACGAACACATTGCGCAGGCAGTAAACATTGAAATATTGATGATGTTTTAATTTATCTAACTATATTCAACCATCAAATGAACATTGCAGACTATAGTGTGTCAATAATAGATGTTTAAGTAGTATTTAAAAAATGTACAAAAAATGTTTGATTTCGTCAGTTTCTATAAACTTTAAGTGTGACGCACGACCGAAAGATGTCAAACAATTTAAAATTGTTGTACCATATCTAACATTACTCACTTTACAACTTATCAACTATAATTATCGTCTTACTTTTACAACTGTAACTTCACATCTTCTACTTCTGGCTTTATAAGTCTAATACCTGCCACTCACGCTCAGCGCTTCCCCATTTTGGCCGGCTTCTGTCATAGCCTCTAAACCAAAAGGATGTAACTCTTATGCCGGGTCAACCTCTTATGACCCTTGACACCTCAACACCGTCTGGCTCCCCTTCTTTCCGAGCCCTCATATAAACAATTTCTGAGCCCATCTTGCTCCACAATAAAATAACCATAGTTCCTATTTATCTCTCAACCCACTTAACCTAATTCTTACACTTTAACTTCATCTTATCTACAGAAGGCCCCCTACAACAACATTTATGTATAGAAAGCCCCCTACAACAATATTAACATTTGGTCTGTCTGTCAATTCTCTCTCTTTCATTGTAACCAAATGCAAACAGTATTCCAAAGGAGAGGGTGCTATCATGGGACCACCTCCTAGCCGTAACTGCTATCTCGCACTCAAAAACTTATGCTGTCCCAAACAGCTAAACAACAAAAATAAAATGAAAAAGAATCAATTGAAAAAAAATGTCAACATTCACTTCTTGTGCTGTTACTCAACAAAAACAATATTCCTTTGTGGCTGCTTGTCTCTAGTGTCATTCATTTCATAAAATAAAAATTCATTTCTTTATTTTCCAATCCTCACTAGTTTTAAGCTAAAAATAAATTTTACTATTTACTGCTGTAGTAGGATTGTGTAATCGAGAATTTGACAACTATGAGAAACCGCAAATAAGAATTCTCATCAAAAGTTTTAATACATTGTGGCCTTTCAACAACACCCAAATGATGGCCACAATAGCGAAGGGATAACTAATTTCTTTAAAAACAAACGTAAGAGAGATTCCTAATAGGAAACCTCAATAAAGCATTAACTTGTCTAACATTTTTTTATTAAATTATAACATTGTATTAACTCAAAACAAACTAGTTTCCAGTGAACAAATTCAAGCATACATAACTCTCCCGTTTAACATCATCAAAGCTGCCAACCTCCCATGAACAGGAGAAAACCCAGCTGCAAGGGAGAGCATGATTCTTCTCCAGCACATCCTATTGTCTCGTGGCAGGCTGGACGATCGTCCACCCCGTCTCTCTAAGGGAGCAGGTCATTCTCTCTGTCTGTTCCCTCTCCTGGAACAGATCACCTTCCTACCACGGCCAGCCGGGCATGGAGTGCCGCAGCCCACGACCCCTTTCAGGCCAACCACTCTCTAGTTGGCCCTGTCTGGAAGTCCTGCTGTTCAGTACCTACCTAAACACTATCCTTAAATCACTTCCCAAAAACAAAACAAAAACAAAGTCAAACACACGACACTCCTGAATAATAACAAAAAACTAGTTACACAACCATGCAAAAATTTCTAATTTCCTAAAATTTACTTTTTTGAAGGAAAGAAACCAAACAAAGTGACCAAGTTCAAAAAGCTTCCAAAAAAAATTCTTCCTTGGGGCAATGCTACAAGTTCGGCTCAAATGTCATTCTAAATTTGCTCTGTCAGAAAGTGTGATCATACTGAGTTTCCTGGTGTCGAAAGGTCCAAAATGGATTTCTGTTCCGAGAGGCCATACTCTGACATCTGGGAAAGCCCAGAACTCACATGCCTCTCCATAGACTCATACCAACTCTGGCCATGGTTATCCGGTAAAACCTCCAAGTAGCTGAAAAGTCACTTGAACAGGAATACTTGACGACAGTTGGGGAAGGCGTAACCAGTTATAATTGGTGAGTCTAGAATAAGTATGGGTATCTGTTGAGTCAATAATAATTGTTCACTAGTAGCAAATTCAGATGACAAGGACATATTTAGAAGCACAAAAGAAAAATGTGGATCAGAGTTGGAAATTTTGTGTTTTTTAATTTAAATTTTTCATTCATCATTAGAGTCATAAAATATGTTTTCCCTTGTAGTTTTAATAAACTACTTTTTTATTATCCCTAGCATTATTTAAATGTTGTTCTTATGATTATAAATGGTTAAATTAAGACTTTTATAGCCTACTTGAAACCAAATATAACTGTTCCCGAAGCAAATAAAGGAATCTATAAATCACACAGCTATGAAAAATTTTTGTTTTATGTAGCATATAAACTTTACACTGCCAATTTTAAATTCCGGTTAAAGACACTTTTATAACTGTATACAAAATGTTGAAATGTATTTAACATTTGTTGATAATCAAATAGAGTCCAGAATCGAGAATCTAAAGAAAAATTTTGGAATTTAATCGAGAATCTGAATCAACAAAAAACTGGAATCGTCCCATCACTAGCTGTTGAGTTAAGAGATTTGGAAGGCTCTTAATGAGGTATTGAGAACCGATTTAAGAGTTTTAAGTTGCTAGGATACATTAACAGTTAATGAACATTACTTTTAAGTCTCATTATGATTTTTCATTATTCATACTTGAATACATTTCTTTTTGCATGCAGCCACACTTACATCACCCATAGTTTTTGCATAAAGAGCTATATATGGTTTCACTTTGTTGAGTATAAGCCATTTTTCTGAAGCTCGTGGAAACTAGTCAGTATAGTACAAACATTTCCTTGGGTATATTACAAAAACGGCCCTTGTAGTTTTAAAAACAAGTTGTTTTACAAGATAAATATTTGTACTGTTACAAGAATTTATATAATTACAAGAATTTTTGAGCAAAAATTACAAATTTATTTTACAGTGTGCTTTGAAAGTTTTGTTGATAAGTTGAAGTTAACCTATACTTAGTACTGTCGAAATCAGTACATCACGTATTTTAAAATATTAACTTGCTATTGCTTTTTATTATGTATTTGTGAAAACCACAGAAAGAACCAATTACGTATTGTTTTAATGTTTTCAATAGTGTTTTATTCTTACCAGACTGCAGTTCTATCAAGAAGAGGCATTGGAGCTCTTGCAGGTGTAACATTTTGTTGTGGGCTTCTCTAGTATGTTCTGAGACGTGGGATATCTTTGGATGAAGGCTTATTCAGATGTCTAGAATTACAATCAGTTCTAGAAACACTATTTAAAAAAAAATTTTAATGCAAGTAACATTACTGTGTACATCTGTTATGCTTATCAAAAAATGACTGTTATTTATGTAAGAAATTAGATTTGTATTTCAAATGCAAATAAAAATGGCAACTGCATTAACAAGCTGACCTCAAGATTTCTCCTGAACAGTGTGCATAATAGCAAAATATAAAAATTTGTTATTTCTGATAGGCCTACTTTTAATTTTTGATTATGAAACAAGCTGATAAATAAAACTTGCAAAACATTTGTTACGTTTTAAAAAATGTCACAGAATATCAGTAATGAATATTATGTGGAATTCTTTATTGCTGCAGAAATTAATTCAATGTTGAACATATTATTTACTTCCAGGAATTCACATGAGTTCAGAAAATATATACATTCATAAAATGGCTTACTTTGTATCTTCTTTTATGATAGCATCGTGAGAGATATGAGTAATTGTCTTTAACTGTGTTAGTTGTTCTTTATTGGTGTCCATAACATTTCATTATACGCATTCTCAGTTACGTGGCGAGCACATGTAGCATCAGGTAAGACATCTGTGACATTTCCTCTGCAATCATTAGAACAGCAAACCACTAATATAAGAAAACCATCAGCAAATACCTGAAGCTATGTTTATTTCTAATGTGAATTTTTGACTTTAAAGGATAGAAACAAAATCATGCAATCAATTTATTTCCTTCAGTGGGTTTCGCCCGCTTATTGGGATGATATGCCTATCTATGGTCTGGTGTAATGTAATTTACGAAATAGTTCTATATACGCAATAAATTACACTTTCTTTTTAAAAAACATCCTGTGACAAAAACTATTGGATCCCTTTGTCCTTTTTCAATATCTAACAGCATACGTAGAAAAAGAGCTTAGTCTGTATGTTTTCTCGCGAATCCCAAATATCCTGAGTTCCGCTGTTACGCTTATGTTATATGGGGTACACTAGTCTGGTTATTACATTTTCTCTTTTTAAAGAAATGTCAGGGTAGTACATTTAACTGGTAAAAACTAGTAGAAACAGGGAAAAGTGGTGAAACTAAGGAAAATATAAAAGTAAAGAAGAAAAAAACTTTTTAATAATATGCAACAATATGTTAAGTGCTTGTGGTCTTGATGACCCCATCTCAGGCTCTAGGGAGCGAAATGGCAACAAGACAATATATCTGCCAGCCTCATTCCGGCTATTATTTTCAACGAACAAGTCCTAACATTTCACCTCATCAGGAAATCTATGTTTTGTTGAAGGGAACTCCTCAACTTATCCAATGGAGACAAGGTCAATAAGGAGATGCAAAATGATGTCGAAGAGGATGAATGATGTGCAGTGCGACCTGACGTATGAGAATCCACTCTTAAACTGAGTCAAGTGCCATGGGAGAGTTATCTATCTTACCTTCAGTTAAGAGTCGAGGAAACAGGTCTGCACCGATGAGTAAGTCGACAGGCCCAGGAGTGTCAAAGGATGGATCTGCTTACTCAGGGGGGCAACAGAACGGCGCACTTCCTGGAACAATTTCACACTGGGCAAACAATTGGTTATGCGTGGAAGCACAAACACATCCACAGCAAACTGTAAGTCAGGAGCATCACAAGGGGTAATCACAATAGGTGTGAACAATTTGGCAACATTGACTTGAGTGTTCGACAACCCACAACTTATGTTGTTCAACAAGAGAAAATTGCTACTTTGGATTTTGATTAATAAACTCTGGACAAACCTTGAACAGAGCTAACCAGGTATTTTAAAGAGGCTTGGTTACCAGGCTGTTTCCAATTATACGCAGCCTGTTTAGGTTTCGACTTGACAATATGTGTATTAGACCTTTTGGCAGTACTGGAACCAACAGCCTCTTGGGCTCGACAGTGTTTTTCAAGATATGCTAATAAGTCCTTCAGAGTAGGCAATTCAGTATCCAGCATCATTTCCCATTGTGTTTGAAGAGTGGTGTCTAACCGTTTACACAATATAGGTAACAAAATTAAATCCCACTGGTCATTACACACATCAAGGGTCTTAAGCACAGACACATTTTAAATCAAAATGCACAATAGATGATGCAACAAGGTGGGCGATTCAACTGAAGGTGTAAGCGCCTCTAACAAGGCCTCAACATGCACACTAACAAGAAACCTTTTGTTTTCGTAACGCTCAACAAGTAATTTCCATGCAACCTTGAAATTGTCATCTGGCATGGGTAGCGACTGAATCATACCATGGTGTTCGCCATGCAGTGCAGTTTTCAAGTAAGCCAATTTTTCTACTGGGGACAAGTCGTCATTATTTTTAACCAGTGTTGCAAACAGGTTTGAGAAATTGGGCCATTACCTGGGATCACACTTAAAGGTAGTTGGAGTTATTTTATAGGTAAGGCTACCTGCAAACTCACCAATTTTGGGGGAGAACAAGCCTGTACATTTGCCTTTGAAACATCAGTCATGGCATCTATAGTATCCATTACTAGGAAGTACTTCTCCTCAAAATCTGCTAAGCGTACATCATGTACATCCAAGTTGACTGCTACACTTTCATTAGTGGTCTCAGCAGCAGCTAATTCTACAGTAACATAATCAGCATCAAAATTTTTGCGAACCTTTGGCAGATCACGACTGGTTGCAACAAACAAATTAGGCTTCAATGGGTCGTTTGTGACTACTTGCGCAAGGTCATAGGCTCGCTTAACCCTCTGCCAGGCAAAGATGCAAAAGTACCAATTGTAAATGTGCCATTTCAAGAAAACAATGACTGAATGCAAATTGAAAACAAAGGAAAATAGACAATGGGCATGCAAAAACAGCAGCTAGCGAGAGCAGAAACACTACCTTCCCATTTCACTGACACAAAGGCAATCGGCGATACACTAGAAAAATACAAGATAAACATGTGAAAAAATACTAACCTGTACACAGCACACCCTACCAGACAATTCCAAACAACAATTCATGTGATTAAAATGCTAACCATATGCACTCCAGTGATGATACCAAGCACTGCACATGATTATAAACAATGAAAAGCCAGGTCACGTACTCCGAACTGCTAATCCATGGGGAACAAAGAAGAGCAAAAATCCATTTCTTGACAGTCTGCTGATTACCGAAGCAGGTTAGGTCTTGGGTCTTGAATACACTAAATCCAATTCACATGTTGTTCACATAAATCACGAGTCCAAGTACTTGATCGGCACAATTACAGCGTGCGTGAATGAGTCAAAAAATCAATTACAAACAAAAATGCCAGCACAAATCCAGCCCGGAGGACGAAAAATGTTGCGTCAAAAATGCAAATTACAAACAAAACTATGAAAATATCACAAGATTGCACTATTTAGCAATGTTAAAAACAAAAAACTTGCTACACGGGTGATCTGCTTACCAAACAAGGCTACAGCGCCATTTTAACCAGTTTTTCCTGGTTTAGCAGGCTGGCCAACCTGGACGGCTAGAAGTTTTCTGCCGTATGCAGGGTTGCCAACTATCCATTACCAAATAGTCCTGCTTCATGTCTACAGTACACTATATACACTCTAAACATCTTCAAAGAAATCTTTTCCCATTTTGAAACATTATTATTAAAATACAAATAATGATGATTCTGAAACAATACATTTGTTAGTAAATTGCATATAACTATGTTTTCATTGGTTTTTTGTGTGTTTGGTAAGTTACTTCGGATTTAACTAAATATATCTAAGAATTCCACGTACTCTGATATGTTGTGTACCAACTGTAAAACAATATATATATTTTGTCTACATTATGGCTGTTGGTAGTTTTACTGTGTCTAATATTACCTCTCATTAAACTGATATTGTGGTTCACTGAAAAGAGATCTGGGGTTTATATTCTCAATCAGGTTAAAAATAATTTAGGATAATAAGAATTGTGCAATCTCATTCTGTTTTATGTAAGCATTACCCTAACGTTATTCTGAAAATAAGTTAAATTGTTGCTTTCCTTCCATGAAGCCCTACTGATGAAAGTTTTAAAAATAACACAATTGGGGAAAACTTTAATTTTTGCCAGTATGTTTTTACAGTTTATTGATAGGTCTGCAGATCATCTACACCAAGCATGTATAAAACTCTTTGTATGCTAAACAGTGTGTGAATGGGAGTAATAATTGGCCGAATAATAATTGGCCAAAACAGTTCGAAGATTTTCAGCCTGTGGTGTATCAGTATTTGGTAGGAAAAAAACAATTATAAGTGGTTAAAAAATTGGTTTACATTGTTAATCAACATGTTTACAGTCACAATAAACATCCTTTGTGAAGTATACTATTTATTTACTTATATAGCATAAAGATTAGCTTTATTTCGAGTTTGTCTATTTTTATAACATCAACATTGCTGTAGTGATGATGATGATGTCACGGTAATCCAAGGAATCAAATTTTAATAGCCACATACCTGATAATCAATGTGCTCTTCTCAATTTTATTTGCTTCAAACATTCTATTATATAAACAGCCTTTGGTTTTCTTCTTACTTTTTGACGGACGCTTTCTAGTCTTAGGCATTTTTTAAACAAAATTCGCGATTATGCAATAATACACCACCCTATAAGGTAAAAATAACACTGCAAATTGTTTAATACAGGCTATATGAAAACTAAAATAAAATTAAACTAGCGTCAGCTTTGGATTGATGCTGAATCGACCACAAAAACGTCCAGGTAGATCAGGCAAAGGCCAAGTGACACGTCACGAAGGTTGCTTCTCAGGTAGTCCTTCACAGCTCGGTTGCTATGAATCAATCTGTACTGTTACAACAACTTTTGCGTTGTACTCAAGAGCATCGTTGGCTAGCTGGAGAATGAATCAGTGTTGGTGCACACACGTCTCCGGTTGCGGCTGCATCACGGCTGTGTAGTACTGTGCTGTCAATCGGCCAATGCACACATGCGGTTATTTGCTATAGCTGTAAGATAAGACACTCATTTGGTTGATAATGTTTTCAGATTTAGAACTTTTCATATAAGATGTGAATTCCACAACCATATAAAAAAAATAAAGCTCATGGATTTACATTTGCTGGCAGTTTTGCGAATGATCTGATGAGTAGGAGAAAAACCTTTTGAGTAAATTCATCAGTGTTTTATATAGTTGAAGTTTATGAGTGCATAATACTTGCTGACTGGATCAGGTGACTCTAGTTGGAGTGAGGTGTGTATGGGTACTGTGCAGACCAACACAGTATCCGTGATTCTACTCCACGGATTCTTGGCTCCAGAACCAGTGGTTGGCTACCCTGTATCTTATCGTAGTACCATTTAGTAGACTGTGCACCACTGGGTGATACTCTCAGGCTATGCGAATGTACGCACAGAAATAGATATGTGTAAAGACTGGAAATGAAGGTCTCTCCAGAAGATGGGTGAGCTGAGCTATGATACATTCTGTTTACCTGCTAAGAGAAGGCGGGGCTAATATGCACGCTCACTTTGCAGCGGTGTATGCTACCTTTTAGTCCTCCCTCTGCATGCCGTGCCTTTTTCCAAAAGGCATAGAAGTTGGTTTTACAATTAAGCATATTTTCAGATTGTCATAAATTTGAGAGAGATCTTTATATAGGTATACTTCCAATAATGGTTGCCGGCATGTGTTGTTGCTCCAATCAGTACCCTGCCACTGGTGAGCAGATCTATAGCGTGGAGTCGTAAGAGCTACCTTCCTAACATTATTGGATGAGGGTCGTAACAGGGGTTAGGCCTTCAGTCTCAATCAAATGTTGCTTTCAGCATTAGGCGCCCTTGCAGAACACAACTTGTGGTGACTGTCTTGCTCCTGTTGGATGAGTTGCTAGTGGTCATGGCTCTACCGTTCTATTCCCTGTGGCATAGAACGGGTGGCCGTCGAATGGTGTGTGTTCAGACATACGTATTCCTGATGGGATGGTGCAGTTCTACTGTGTGATTTGTAATAGTGCAGCAATACCTGGTCTCGATTGACAACGTACGGTAGATATTATTTCTAGTGGTCAAGGGAAATACGTCTACAATGGATAGCCCTAGTGAAAGGAACAATGTGTATTTATTAGAAGTAATAAATACAGTGGTGCGTGCTACCTCCTAAACAAGCAAAGAGTGAATACGGAAGTATACTACACCTGACAGGTGTAGGTGACCTGCTGCTAAACTAGCCAAGATAGCTAGTGGTGTTGATGGCTATTAAAACAACTCTGGTCACAACTTCTCTATCAGGGATGTCTTAAAGAGATGTTATATAAAAGGGGTTGCCACTACTTGAGCAATGGGTTTACTAGCCACGTAGAGGTGGCTGCTATTCCAGGGGAACAGCAGTAGAAGGTGTGTTAAAGTCTGCAGGTGTTGAAGAAGAAAAAGTGCATCTGGAAGATGCTGGTGGTGGTTGTAGACAATGAAGCCTCTGGTGAACTGCAATTAAGCCTCTGTTAGTGGTTGGTAAAGGCTGTAGAAGCCTCTGGTGGCTCCCAAAAACTGTTGACAATTGAAGGACCCAGCACACAAAGTGTTGCGAGATACTAGGAAAAAATAACTCACTAGCCCCGGCATGCACTGACTTTTACAGTCCGCTGGCTGGACAGTTGCAATGCTGGGCTGTTGTGGGAGGTGTGGCATTGCCTCATGACGTCTGTCTCGTGCGAGGCCGGGGTGGTAGTAACTACCATCTGCCCAGCTCTTGGTTTCGTGCATATTTGGCTGTGCTCTGTTAAACCCCGAGGCGGGTGATGGCTTGTTGGTGCTAAGCTTTGAGTGTTTGGGGGAGGTGGGGTTCTCACTGGCTTGCGCAACCATATTTTCCATGTGTTTAGAATTACCTTCTTGGGTTGTGGTTATATAAGAACACTTGTGTAATCTGTTGCCGGGTTTGTCTCTCCCTCGGGTTACATAGACATCCATGACATGATGCAGATGAGTCATAGTCGTTTAGTAGTAGAACAGAAAAGTGGCACGTGTCATTTTGCCCCCTACAACCTCGTTGTCCAGATTGATGGCCAGAGGGTGGGATGGTCCTTCGACCTTGGCAGCTCTCATGTGAATGGGAATACAAGTTGTTTCACTGCGAGTTGTGGGTTGCTGGTCATTGATGGCCTTGTTCGGATTGGTGGCCAGAGGGTGGGATGGCCCTTCGACCTCAACGGCTCTCGTGTAAACGGGGATAGTTTCTTCTTGGAAAAGAGGGGGTTGTAGGGCATCGGGATCAGCGTTACTGGACGTCCTAGGTTCATCGGGAGTCAGTTGAGTGAGAAGAAGAATGGGCCTCTCTTCCTCGAGTGCACCGAAGGGATCTTTCTGTGTTGCAGAAGAGTGGGTCGTAGCGATGGCGTCTGCACTGCCGGACACCCCCTGTATTGTTGGTGGTAGTTCCTCATAGACAAGATTTAACTTCGTGGAAACTGGAACGACCTTGAGTCTTGGCTTCGGAGATGTAACAGGTGGAAGGGATGGTGCTCAGGTTGCTTCTACCTCTTTCACCTGTGATGATCTGGATCTTTCTGATATCCGGCTTGGTCCTCGAAGTGGTTGGTAATGTTCCCTGTCACTTCACCAAGACACTTCACTGCAGCTAGAGGTAGCCCGATCACGTCTGGTGGTGACTTTGTGGGAATAACTAGTAGGCTTGGAGGGCAGAGATTGAACGGAGCTTGCTCCTTGGCACTGAGGCAAGTCTATTCTCACAGGTTGAGAATAGATTGTCTCCCTGTTGGGTTCCGGGGTTCACGCTTTGGGCCTCCTCAGAGACTTTGTCTCGATTTTGGGAGGTGCCATGATTGGTGTCAGATCATCCTCGTCGTCGGGACGCCATGAGGTCTTTGGCCCAATAGATGTCTTGTTTGCCTACTGTGCGGTAGGAAACATCCCATTTGTCAGCCTGCCCACCCTCGCTGAATTGATTGCTGGCTTTGCTGGGGGATGACTCTTGAGGAGAACTGCTTCACCGAGGTTGAAGCCTCTCACCCCTGTCTTCGGCTGTGGATACTTATTTTTGATGTGTGCATCCTGGGCATTGTGTGCATTAGCGGTGAGTGCCAGCGTGGCTAGTCAGATATCGTCTAACTGTGGCATATCTGTGGATTCACTATCCCACTGCCAGTCGCCTGGTTGGCGGAGGGGTTGACCCAGAAGAAGCTGACTTGGGCTGGTGAGTGAGTGAAGAGATTTGGGCTGCTCTTAACAGTGAGGTCTTGACAGCTGATGAGGGTGATTGTAGTGAATATGGAGTGGCACCGGAATGAAGGGGTGGGGGAAATCGGAGATCCCCGAGAAAACCCACCTACCAATGGCATTGTCCGGCACAATTCCCACTTGCGAAAATCTGGTGACTCGGCCTGGGATTGAACCCGGTTCGCCTTGGCGGGAAGCGAGCGTGGTAATTGCTCAGCCACCACGGGCCCAACTTGGGTTAGTGTTTCACTGTCTCTATAGTTCGGGAATGAAGAGCAAACAAGATAGTGGGAATATATTTATCCCAGTGACGGTGGTCATTTCCCACACTAAGTCAGAGGCACTTCTCTCAATCTCCTGGTTCCTCCACTCAGTGGAGTTGGCCTAGGGGTTATATGGAGGTGTGGTCTATGTCTCCACTCCCCATCCTTGACATGCTAACTACCACTGGTGACTGGTAAACTGCGTACCATTGTTGGTCAAAATCGCTTCGGGGTAACCCCAGAGTGGAAATCCCTCTGTTTCTAATTTGCAAACAATTGGGTTGGTTTCCTGGCTGGGTAGCGGAAATGCTTCTATGCACTGGGAAAACTGGTCAGTTACTACCAGTAGGTATCTGTTGCCCTTCATGCTCCGAGGACACCAACCCATCAGATCAGCCGCTAAATGAGTCCACGGCATCTTGGGTCTCCTCGGTTTGGTGGTGGGGGTACAGGGGGTGTACCTTGCTGCACCAGCATGTAACACAGTTTCTCACATATTGCCTGACATTGTGGATCATCCTGTCCCAGCTGTAGCAGGCCCCGATGTCGAATAAAGTTTCTTGGGTACCCGGGTGCCCTGTTGGGGGTTGTCGTGGTGATGGCGACAGACATCTGGCCGCAACTGTTGCAGCACCCATATCGTTCACACTGCAGTAGGTTGTCCACTATGGGTCCACACGTCATCCCTCACCTCGAATTTGTTGGGCTGTTCTCACAGGAGGCGACTGATTTTGGGGTCTTCTTGTTGTCTCATCATATTTTGATAGTGGTTGATCCAGAGTTGTAACAGGTGAATTTGTTCCTCCAGGCTGCGTTTTGGAGGAAGGGGATGGGACATTACTTCCCCTTTTCCTCGGCTTTTTCGTCCTCTTCTAGTGACTGGTAGCAAGACAGGGCATGACTGGTAGCAAAACAGGGCATCTGGCATGTCATTGCTCTTGACCGGGCAGTGTTGTACATAAAAATCTAATTCCGTGAGGAACATGTCCCACTGCCCGAGTTTGGCTTTCAAATAACATGACTCTCTCAAACATTGGAGCGCCTTTGAGTTTGTATGTAGGATGAAGTGTTGCCCTTCTAAATAGTAACAGTATTTCTATACTACTCGTTAATGTGATAGCGTTGCTCAGTTTCGTTCAGTTGAGTCGAAGCGTATGCTCTCATATGTAGTCAGTTGCCGGCATCCTGTTGGTACAGGACCGCCCCAAGACATTTTTGACAAGCGTCGGTTTGTAAAATTAGGGGTTTGTTGCCTTGGGGTCGGTAGAGTTGATAAATGTGCCCAGAACTGTCTTTTTCAGAGCCTGGAAAGCCTGCTTCTGTTCCAGCCCCACTTCCAACGAGCTTCCTTTTCCAGTAGCGGGTGAAGCAGTCCATTGTGGTAGGCGATATTGGGTACGAATTCCCGTAACAATTTGCACAGACCCAGGTGCCATCATAGCTATCTCTTGCTGGTCGGTTCTTTGGTTTCTTCGATTGTCCGTATCACACCTTGTTTGCGGAAAGTTCCCTTCAGGGGATACCACATGTTCTAGGTAGTCAATGGATGACTTTCCTAAAAAGCTTTTGGATAAATTGCATGTCATCCCATGCAGTTTTGAGTTGCTTGAGGACTCTCTGTATATGGCCAAAGTGCTCTTCCCAGATCTTGGAATAAATAATCACATTGTCAAGATCGGCGAAGCAAAATTCGCAGATGTACCTGGTTAATACCTCTGTGGACACTAGGCGTTGGAATGTGGCGGGGGCGTTTTTCAACCCGAAAGGCATTACCCTGAACTGTAGGGTTTCTCCTTCCGGAGTCGTGAAGGCAGTGAACTTCCCGCTGTCCGGCTGGACAGCAATCTGCCAGTACCCTGGCTCCATATCCAGGGTACTAAAAATCTTCGCCTCACCAATGTCTCACAGGCTATGGGTTAGGTGGATGGCTGGGGGAGCAATAGGATGTGTAACATCGTTTAAGGCTTTATAATTTACATGAAACATGTGTTTGCTATCTTTTTTTGGTACTAATATCTCGTGGGAATTATATGGTGAGTTGGATGGCTCTACGATTCCTTGTTCCTTGTCCTCGTCCACTTGGTCTATTATTAAACTACGTCATCGTACTGATACTCTGTTCCGGCAGTTATAAATGGGAGTCTCCGTTTTCGTCCATATCTCATGCTGAATGGAACAAGTTTGATGTAGCAAGCCTCCACGACCAAAAGTGATGGCATGTTCCTCCAGGACTTGCTTCAGTTTGTAAAATTCCGGGTCCCCTAATTCATTATTGATCCTGGTTGGATCAATTGGGTTAAGTAATATTGCTTCGGGACTGTGCTCCCAATTCACCACTACCCGATATTAGTCTCCCAAGTAAACTCGTCCATGGTCAATAACACATTGCTGTTATCAAAGCCATGGACAGCCAAGTATTACTGATTCAATCAACACGGGAGAGACTACGAATTCAGCCTTGTGGGAGTGTCTGTATAGATTTACAGTTAGGGTGATTCTGCTTTCGACTTGGAGGGTGGCATCAGGTTGCGCCATGCATATGACGTGTGATTGTGGTCGAAGGGTAGCTTGTTGCTGGGGGCTTAGCAAATTGCTTCTAATCAAATTCCCGATTGCAGCCGAATCTAATAGGGGTACGACCCATTACCCATTTATTTTCACTTCAATGTGGGGGGGAGGCTATAGGAGGAGTTGGTTCCCCATTAATTCGCTGCAGGTTGGGCCCTTATTGTCCGATTCAATCGCTGGATGTAGGGCCTTTGTGGTCTGGTGCTGGGGATCCCCTTTGCACCCTGGTGGCGGTGTTTCCAGGGTGGTGAAATTTCCACTTCAAAGTGAGGGGCTATGTGAGGAACAGGTTCCTCGTTTATGCACTGGATGCTGGGACCTGTTATCGAGTGGTGGCGGCCCGTTTTGCACCTCGGCTGCCATGTTTCCCGCCTGGTGAGTTTAGGGCATTTTAACTGTCATGTTAGGTTGGTTTGGGGTTTCTGTCTTGTTAGTGGGTTTAGTGCCTGTGATTCCTTGACCAGTAGGTTTGCATGGACAGTCGTTATTCCAACAACTGTCCGGACAGAACCGGCACTTCGGTACGAATGAGACAGATGATGTAGAGGTTGGAGAATTCCTTGGTGTCTTGTATGATGGAGTTCGTGACTCAGGAGTTTTACTGTTCATGGCTTGTTAAGTGCAGTCGGCGCTTCAAATTTATGATCGGCCTCCTTGGCACACTCCACTAACTCATCAATGGTTGAAGGCTTGGGTATCAGTAGTAAATTTCGCAAACCAGGGAATAGCAATCGGCTAATTGATCATACTGAAGTCGCTTCATCTACTCCTGGGAATACTCGATGGAACATCTCCTCTTTTTTTCAGATGAATATTTCCGCTTCGTCACCTTTTATCTGGGTCTGGCTATAGAATTGTGACATCGGCCTGGCTAATACCTGCTCTTCAGTAAGCACAGTCACCAACCGACTGCAAAACTGCTTCCAGTATGTTATAAACTCGTCATAGTGATCCCACCATTCGACTGCCTTGCATTTGAGATGTGTCTGCACGTTATCCTGAAGCTGTTTCTGACTGTCTTGATGAACAGGATCTGTGAGAACGGGTTTCGTAGGCTTGCCCACACATCTCGCATCTGCAGGCTAGTCCAGGTCTAGTAACCCTTTCGTCAGGCCAGCCTATACAGGTACTGTATTGCGGCACATTGTAAATGGTGCATTGTATCAAATGAACTCCGTACCCTGGGCCTGTAACTTGGTTTGCAGTATGAAAGTTGTTACGTCCTACAGGTACCTATAATCTAGTCCCTCAGTACTCCAGGCTTTGTCCACCCATCCTATGCTCAGGTGATAGAACAAATTTCGACAATGGGTATATGTAATGCTAAATGTATCAGGATCGGGGCATTCTGTATCGCTACATTTGAAACTGGCAACACCTACCATGTTATCAGTTGTTGTTTCATTGATATCAATGTCGGTGTCTGACATTGTTGTGCTGTGGGCTCCACGGAGTGTTGTACAACTCCCCAAAGTATGGTTTTGATTTCCGGTTGAGTCTTAGCTCTCTGGGTCATTCTGATCTTGTCCTGTGGTTACCTTTTTAACAGTAAACAATGTTCTGGCCCTACGTTGGACACCAGAAAATCACTTAACGTGTGTCTGACTATAGATATATAGTTACGTTCAAAGTGGTTTTGGCTGTGTTAGATCAGGCACTCTGGTTTTGGCCCTGGCTAGATGTTAGAGCTGCGTTTATGACTAGCGACTCATGCTGGATGCATCGAATGACAACTGGGTATGTTATTCTCTACTACCGGAATTACAATAGGCTTCATTGGGACGATTATTGGTTGGGAGGTACCTGCCTTGCCAGTGGTTGCTTAGGTCACTGAAGAAAATGTAGCTGATGAATGCTGACTGAAACAGGCGACTCTAGTTGGAAAGTGGTGGGTAAGGGTACTTACTGTGCAGAACAACACAATACCATTGATTCCACTCCATAGACTATTGGCTTCAGAACCAGAGGTTGATTGCTCCGTACCTTACTTCAATACGGTTAAGTAGAGCATGCACGTCTGGGTGGTACTCTTGGGCTATGTGAATGTGTGCTAGGAAATAGATATATTTAAAGACTGGAGATTAAGGTATCTCCAGAAGACAGGTGAGCTGAGTTCTGTCCCGTTCTGTTTGCCTTCTAAGGGAAGGCTAGGCTAATATGCACACTCACTTGGCGGCGGTATATGCTGCCTCCCTCTGTATGCTGTGCCTTTTTCCAAAAGACATAGAGGTTGGTTTGACACTTAAAAATATATTGCAGATTGTTGTGAATTTGAGACAGATTCCTATATAGGTGTACTTCCAGTAGTGGTTGCCAGCACGAGGTTGGTGCTCTAATCAGTCCCCCGCCACTGGCACGCAGACCTAGAGTGTTGAACTGTAATGGCCCCTTCCTACCACTATTGGGTAAAGGTCACAACAGTGGTTATGTCTTCAGTCTCAAGCAAATGTCGCTTCCATCACCATAAGCACTCCGGCGGAACGCAACTTGGGGTGACTGTCTCGTCCTGTTGGATGAGTTGCTAATGGTCAGGGCTCTACCGTTCTATCCTCTGTGGCATAGAACGGGTGGTCATTGAATGGTGTGTGTGTTTAGACTTATGGATACCTGATGGGACTCGGCTGTCCTACTCTATATTTCGTAATAGTGCAGCAACACCCGGTCTCGATTGATGACATACGGTAGATATTATTTCTAGTGGTCAAGGGAAATACCTCTAGAATGAATAGCCTTAGTGAAAGGAACAATGTGTAGAAGTAATAAATACAATGACACGTGCTACCTCCTAACCAAGCAGAGTGTGAATATGGAAATATTTTATGCTTGACAGGTGAAGGTGAACTGCTCCTAAACTAACCAAGATAGCTAGTTACGTTGACTACTGTTAAAACAACTCTGGCTGGAGCTACTCTATCAGGGGTGTCTAGAAGAGACGTTATGTAAAAGGATTTACCACTATTTGAAAAGCAATGTGTGTAGTTGTCTCTACCAGCAAGTAGAGGCAGCTGCTGATCCAGGAAGTACAACAGCGGATGATGTGTTAAAGTCTGCAGGTGTTGAAGAAGAAGATTATCTGGGAGAGGCTGGTGGTGGTTGTCAACAATGAAGCCTCTGGTAGCTAATGGTCACTGCTTCAGAACCCTCTGGTGAAAGGCAATTAAGCCTCTAGTAGCGGTTGGTAGAGGCTGCAGGAGCCTCTATTAACATCATTGGTAGCAGTCTCTGGCAGCTGCCGAAGACTGGAGGGCTGCCGAAGACAGTTGAATTAGTAGAAATGAACTCCAATTATATTTTCATGTCACACATTTACTTGGGGTGACGAATCATGAAACTCAGTTACCAAATTTTTCAATTCACTTATGGGTATTACATAAAGCAAACACCTTATAGAGCTCATTCTCCCATTCACTCTAACATTTAGAAAAAACACACCAAATACCTTGCGGTATAAATAATGTCACAATCCCTAAGGATAAACGTCACCATTCCCGTCACTTATGTAACATTTCCTTCAACCCCCGTATAAAATACATGTTGATTAAAACTACCATACTCTCCCCCCTCTCACATATCGTGGACTTCAATATTTAAGGCAACCACTATATTTAAAAAACTGGATGAACAATTACCCCCAAAACCAGTTTTAAAAACGGGCAGAGTATACTAATCAGTTTTAATTCACTAAATAACACATTCCTCTAAAAGACAATTACTAGCCATGTGGTCACAATACCATGAAGGTAATGGGAGCAGCGCTGTTTTGACCCAGTGAACCTCTCCAATTTTATCATCTATCACTGGAATGTATCCAAGCTGCTTATAACGTGCAACTGTAAGGGATCCATAAAGCTGTCTTCTGAATTAAGAAAAAAAAACACTCATATGAAGTCAAACCTGCACTTGAAAATATTCAAACTGTCGAGAACATTGGAAATCATATGGTGGAGGGTGTAAAGTCCCCAGCAATAAATTCTTGGCACAAAAATTCCTTTTATAACCAACGTTGACATTCGAACTCTCGTATTAAACCAACACTGACATTAGAACTCTCGTAAAATGGGTCAACATTACACAGTTAAGGTTGCATCTAAACATAATTTTGATTGCAGCAAAGAACCTGAATTTTGAATAACTAGAAAAAGCTAACACCCAATTACACTGCGGCCACAAAATCCAATTGATCAAAACATTTAAACTTATAACTCGTTTCACAAAGACTTACTGTTGTCTTTTAGAATGGTGTTCCTGAACTCTTATCAAATGCCTGGAATTAAAACAGACCCTAGCTCATGCAGATATCAACGGTTCGACGCATCATCTATCACAAAGTCCTAAGTAGGCTTGCAAACAAAAGGTGTTGGCTGAAGGCCAGCGAAAACGTTACGAGAATGAAAATCACATGTGCACTGCCTTAAATAATATTGAATAGGCCCTAAAAAAAAACTGTGATATAGTAGTGGTTGTAAAAGATGAAAGGAAACTGGAAGGAGAAGCGAATCAACATGGAGATAGTGTATTAATTTGGAGCGCCAGCGAAGTCTTTAACAACTCTGGTGTCACCGGCATTTCAAAACTGGAATTTTGTATTGGCAAACCATGCATTATTTCATGTTTTCGGGATATAATTTGTGCCTTTTCTTATTTTAGAAAGTATCGTTTTATGGTCACTTTGTTAAGAAAAATATTTCTTTGTTATTATATATTAATTTTTTTACAGAACTATCTAATTGGCCACACTTTATGGAGTCAATTTTATAATATTTTAAAAATAAGACTTTCAATATAAGAGACTTTCAGTACTAAGCATGGAAGTTGTGGCTTTATTTATGTACGTTATGAGTTTTTACAGTACCATGTTCGTTTCCTCTGTTAGTCCTTATCACTTGACATAGTTGCTTCATTTATCTACAATTTTTTCATGTACCATATGTACATTTAAGTGAACAAGAATCATAATTATGTAGATAAAACACTGATTTATAAATAAATTCATCCAGGTATTCATGAAAATGCAGGTGGCATGAAATAATACCTGTAAACATCACATAAACAAAGTCTACTGTTGTGCCACCATCAAAATGAAAATATATGTAACCAATCCAGTTTTTCTGCAAATTCTTAAATTTCCAAAGATAAAAACTACTCAATCATTTATTTTATATTTATGCGGTGTGCAGGTAGTGAATATTATGTGTAAATATGCAACAATTTGTTGCATTATTGAGTAGCTGGAGTTTGTGCATCTCCGGTAAGGATTCTTTCTCTCTATTGGATTTAACTGGGTCTGGCCATATGGGAATCAGCAGGAGAGAAGAGAGAGAGAGAAGAGAGAGAGAGAGAGAGAGAGAGAGAGAGAGAGAGAGAGAGAGAGAGAGAGAGAGAGAGAGAGAGAGAGAGAGAGAGAGAGAGAGAGAGAGAAGAGAGAGAGAGAGAGAGAAGAGAGAGAGAGAGAGAGAGAGAGAGAGAGAGAGAGAGAGAGAGAGAGAGAAGAAAGAGAGAGAGAGAGAGAGAGAGAAGGGGGAAGAGAGAGAGAGAGAGAGAGAGGAGAGTGTGTGTGTGTGTGTGTGTGTGTGGCACGCGCATGCGTGTGAGAGAGAGAGATGGAGATGGAGAGAGAGAATAAAATACTGCAAGTGTAACAAAACTTGGTAAAAGTTTATATAATAATTTTTTAAGAATTGCCGGTCTTGACTATCTTATAATTTCCAATTATCGTTACGCAAGTATAATTTATATTAATGAACAGACATAAAATATTTTTTGTATTTTTCTAAACTGCAAATTTAATGTTTAGTGGCTTCTTGTGGTGTGCGTGCATGTGTGTGTGTATTAAATATTAACTTATATTTTGTATAAAATGGTAACACAGATGAATTTTTGAAACCTTCCTTGTCTCCAAACAAGTACAAAAACTGACATTGGTGGCTGTGTACTTTTTTGCATCATATTTTCAACTGGAACTGATGCCTTGTTGTTTATACAATATATGGAGCTTAACACTCAATGCAAAACTTAAATTATGAATCTCAATTTTGGGAAACGGCGTATCTGCAGTTTTGTGGCATTATACCTCACAAATCTTCTATTTTCCAAAACTCAAGTTACTGAAAATCTGGTTTCAACTGATAGTATAAATGCACGGAAGGTCATATCTGTTTATTGTGATGTCTAGTGAACTCAGTGAAAAGGTAGGCGATGGGAGCGAGGAAAAGACAAAGTGAGGTACCTAGTTAGATTGTACATGTACTACAAAGAGGGTGAGGCCACAAGGGGAGGAAGACTTGCAGTGGTTTCACACTGTCCATGATATAAGGCTCTGCTGTCCAGAGTTGTATACATGAGTCAATTTGTTGGTCTCCATGCTGATAATAGCATATCCAAAAAAAAAAACTAAGCATAGTAAATCATTAACAAACAGTAATCAAATCCCAAGAGAATTCCAAGTTGTAACAACAAAAACAAAGTAAAAATTTCTGTGAAGGAGAGAACAATGGTAGGACAAACACGTAAAGTAGTCCCATTCTGCCCGGAAACATTTGGCTACTTGAGGGGTGGAGGGTGGGCAGAGTGAATATGTATTGCAGCCTAGGGGGTTAATACTTATTTTTATATATGTGCTATGGCTAGTGTATTGCTCACCAAGAGAAATGCAATGCACAGCAACCAAAAAAAAACTTTAACAAAGTAATTTTTCAACAGGTATCCTTGAAATATTCTCCTTTTTCTCCAAGACCTTTCACGGTTCCTCAAAAATGAGTTCTTATAGAAAGACAAGTCATTTTAAATGGCACAAATATACAATACAAAGGTTCTTCTGTACTTCTTAAAATGTATAAAAAAATTAGAAAATATCTCGTGCATTTGGCAATAATGCACTATGTTACCTTTTGCCTTTACTACCTGTTAGCCAACCCACCCACTTACGTTAGTGCACCAGCCAAGGGTGTAACCAGGATCTGAACCTAATTTTGGGGGGGGGGGGGATGGTATCATATTAGTTTTGAAGGAGGGGTAAAGTAAAGCACGAAGATTTCTTCCAAAATTAAACCAAAACTATTTAAAACTGGTTTATTAATAACTATTTGTATTATACAAATGTTATCTTCCAGTTTATAATAGGTATATACCATATACAATGTGTTAATAATTTATGTTATAAATAATTAATTTATATCTGGTTATAAAATTTAGTCTCAGAATTACTTTCCAATTGTCAGAACATTTTAATGTTTTTCCCATTACAATATTCGATACGTCATAGCTATCCAGTAAATTCTCTCACATTTTCTGTAGCATTCATTTCAAAGTTCATAGAAGAATTCTTGTTCACCATGTAAGTATTTTCTTCAAATTAAGGTCTTCTATATTAGTTCATCAATATCAAAATTCTTTCTATTCTGTCGTAAATTCTTGTTTCATTCAATATCAAAGGTCAGTTCTGTTGCACATATCCTAAATTTTTAATATTCTCTTTGTTAATCATAAGTGTATTGTTTGCATCATCAAATCATTATATTTTGTTAGTAACCTGAGTATTTCTTGGAAGTCTGATTTTAGACAATGTCGATCAAGTTGGTTTTGTAATCCATTATCAGTCTAGTTGTCGTGAAACCTGAGTATTTCTTGAAAATGTTGAATTCTATCAATCTTGCAAGTTGGACTTGTTATTTCCATGTATTCTTTTGTTCTGTTTTCTGCTTGCAAGGTGTTAACTACTGGTTCCAACACTGCTGAGTATTTTGCTATTGTAATTAAGGCAACAATGAACAGTGGTTTCGTAACCGCTGAATGCAACTGGTATGCATATTTCCTTGTGGCCTACCTTCCCCTCTATGGATAATTTTTGTAGCACTTTCACAAGCTCTGGGAAATTTTGAGAAAACTTTGTAATTAATTTATATTTCTCCGACCATCTTGTCTCACACATTTGTGATAGAGTGCGAGTGCAATTTCTTCGAGCGATTGATTCCCTAAAAAAGTTGTTTGTATCCTTTATAGCGGCAATTGTATTTCTTATTTCAGGTACCTGGTTTGCGTTGTTCACCACAAGATTGGGTTTATGGCTTGAGTAATGAAAAATTAATGCTCGAAAATATTTTTTCCTTAAAATTGCTTTTACACCACCCTCTTTGCCTGCCATTGTAGAACAGTGATCGAAACCAAAGCCTATGCAATATTCTGGGGAAAGATTATAGCCAACCATAAAACTGTCAATTTCTTCAGTGATTGATCAAGCATCTTCTGCTTTTAGTTCCACAAAAGCTACAAATTCTTCTCAGATTTTCCCTTGGCTTTCGCCGTAGAACCGCAAGTCCATTGATAGCTGATTTTTTCTCAGCTATGTCCGCTGTTTCGTCAGCCAAAACTGTGTTAGTAAACTTTTTTTAAGTATCGCTTATTATATTCTCCCTTATAACTTCACCACATAAACCTATTAATTCAATATAGTATTTTTGGTAATGTGTAAACTGCATTGCGGCGAGTGCGGTGACACTATTCCAGATGACTCTTCAATTTTTTGTCGCCAGAATCAATTTGTCAATTCAACAAACCTAATAAAACTCCTCCGTCCACTTCTTTTCCCCTAAGAGGCATGTCATGTGTGCCGCAAAATACTATACAGGAAATAATCAGTGATAGTATTTGGCTGTTTCCTTCGATTGTTTTGTGGTGACAACTTTGCAGTTGGACATCCACAGGTATATTTTAGGGAAAAAAGCCTCTGCAGCAGCTGTAGCAGTTTAGTGGAGGAAGGTTTTCTGCAGTCTTCATTCATCTTCTTGAAGTTTATGTATGGCCTTATCATGAATGATCCCAAAACTCTACTAACAGTGCCAGTGACAGAAGGCAACAATACACAGTGCTTGCAAAGAGCACCTTTCAGTCTTTTGAAATACACTAGCCAAGGTACGTATTGATCTAACCAAGCATGATTGAATTTTCTTCGCAAATGGCTTAAATCAATTGCAAAATCATAATTCCTTGGCGGAACCCAGGAATTTTGGAACAACTCCTGGTTATTTTCCACTTATAGCTTGGTAACTATCCGAACATGACCCAGATCATTTTCGTGGCAGCCATCATTCATTTTAGTGTCAGGATTAACTACACCAACTTCTTCAGATGTTGATGGAGAAAAATCGACTGGGGAAGCTATGTTCAGGGTGCTGCTGGAGAACTGGATGGTTGTCTGGTGTCACCTTCAGATGATTGTGGCACTCTAATTTTGTCATGGTTATCATCGCTTCCACTGCTACTGTCTTGACCCTTTTTCCTCTTATGAGTAGTAATCCAAAAGAAAATTAACACACAAAATTCACTTCCACTTTATTTTAGACGTGAAATGTAAACAGAGTTAAGGTATGTTATCCGAAAGATATCTCTGAAAATATTGGGTACACAAAAAGCCGAACCACAATTGTAGAGAATTTAGTCTTCTTTAAAATGCTAACTATATTCTCTGCAAAACCCAGAGTTTAGGAGAAAATGTGCAAAAACCTAAAAAAGGTGAAATATTTTGAAAAATACATAAACTTGGAAAGAGTTGTATCTCAGAAATTATAGGGTACACAAAACCATTTTATGTTCATAGTGCAGGCAATTTACTCTTCTTTGAAATTAGTTATTACTGTATTCTCTGTAAAACAGAGGAGATATATATATATATATATATATATAAATTACGTTTTTTTAAATTAGCTATTTTATATAATTAAGTACATGCCTACAATACCTTGGTCATCTTTAGTTGTAAATACTTCCGATGTAGATTGTGAACTCTTCTCTTGTAGACCACACCCAAGTTCATCAGAAGATTTCTTGCATAGATGATGTGCTGGCATCAGTCTCTGAAAACATCAATGTAATAAAAATTTTAACCAGTAATTGTAGTAATTTTAAACCTAGTCCTGCATAATATAGGCATATTCGCCTGCATTAGCATAAACGTGGATTTTTTTTTATCATTTTACTTCTAATTTAACATGTTCCTCAGCAAACAGAATTTTATTGGATTTAGACATTTGATTAAAAAAATTTCATTGAATATCCACAGAATTTTTATAGTAAACTAAAAAGTATAATGAGATTCACGCCAGACCTAAACCAGTAATGTAATAGGTAACATATTAAGAGCCAGATACTAGTTACCTATGCTCGAATAATCAAGCATTTAAAGATCTTTACTTTGCACACCCTTCTTCAGAATTGGATTCCGCTGATTTAATGTGGGGGTCAGTACCTAATTATGATCTGTGCCAACATGTTATTGATAACTCATTTAATAACTCTTAAGTTCATTTTACCAAGGGATTCACATCACAGAAGTACTTGTCAACATTTTAATTTAGTGCACAAAACAACTTAATTCTTCACTAATATCTCTTTTATCTTACTTACTTGTTGATGATTTCTGTTTTTAAAGAATAAAGATGCAATTTTAGAACTTCTTTTCATGATAACACTGGCACAAACATTAAAACTTTAGATTAAAACTTTAACTCACAGTGTGAACTATGCACTTGTTATAATAAACAATAAACATGCCGTTCCTTAACCTACCAGCATGCAATCCGCATGGCACCGTAGGTACAAGACCAGTGTTGCCAACTCAAGTTATGATTTTACATGTAAAAATTAAGAAAAAAACATCAAAAATAATCTAAATTACAAATTTTTTAAATCTAAAAAATAATCTAGTATATATTTCACCTTTGTAATAGTAACTTGGTTAGTAATAGTTTATTTCTGCAAACAAATCCTTTCCTCGTCATTATGTGATAATCCATTGCCTGTAGACCTTCCCATAGGTAGACCAAGCAGAAAAATTAAATATATTGTGCAATAAAGCTCAAAATGTACTGTTACTCATTAGACATGTAGTTCATTGTGAAAAAATTAGTCACTTATTGGACAATTTTGGACATTAAATTGAAATTTTTTCTAAACTCAAGAAGAACTGAAAAAATGCACAATTTTTTTGCATTTGGCAATTTATTTCATCAAAGTCCCTTAATTTTATGTTTGTCAATGTAAAATAGAATACCAGAAAAAGAGAAAATAAATATATAGTACTACATGTCAAGCAGGAAGGTTCCGTTTGAGTCTAAGTTATTGTTGACGATTTCTTGTGAGGTTATCACATTACTAGTCATTATTCATTACACGTTCTGGCTTTCTTGAAGAAAGTTTTTTCAACAAGTACTTAATTGATACATATATTTGTGTGGCGGGGCGGGATGCAAATTTGGTTTGCAAAGATCATTAATTTATTTTTCACTTCACCCTCATAACATTTATTGTATTTTTTTTTCCATCAGGGTCACATGGTTTCCACCACTGTTACTACTGTAGCTATGTGCTTGTGGCAGAAAGAAATAGGAAGCACTGTCTTAACACTTTATTTTAGACAAGGACCACTGTTAGAAAGTGGTCACCATAGGTAACGGAATATTTTGTACACTATGATGATAAAGGAGTAAATGAACGAGGGCAATGTATAGCATCTGGTTGTATACTAGCAAAAATAAATACAGTAATTACGCAGTATGCATTTTTCTTGTTCATATGTGACCGTCTCTCTTGCTTGCCACAAAATCAAATCTTGTATCATCTAAAATTCAGTTCCTAACAGTAACAACCATGTAGATACAAATCTGCAAATCTTGTTCTGACAAACAGCAAAATTTAATTGAACAAAAATATTGAAATTGTTTTTGTGACATTAATAAATTGACATCACTAAAACATGCTAGAATATTTCATGTATACACGAGGCAGTTGGAACACCTGTAGATAAATTTTTGTTGTTTGTGTTGTTTGGTCATCTGTCCTGTGGCTGACATTACACATCTAGTGTGTGTGTTGGTTCCAGGGGTGAACAAGAAGTCTGATAAGTGGGATGTGAGTGGAGCTTACAGCGACAGCGAGGTAAATGACCCTGAGATGGATACTACATCAAGGTCAGCTCCTCCTACTATTCCAGAGACCTCGTTGGTTTGGCAGAGGCAGGCTGATACCTTCAATCCAAGGGTTAGTGTTCCACCATAATGATATTCTGTTAGTGGTTACTTCCAATGTTTCTAAAAAAAAAAAGCCTCCATAAGTTCTACTTTTGAGCTACTTGCTATGTATCCATCGGACACATGTAAACAAATTTGGAAGAAAATACTAAGACAGTAATGCACTTCTTTTGTGCACTGGCAGACAATCTGAAAAAAATATTTTTATATCAGGATGTTTCAGGAAGAATAAATACTAAATACAGTAAGCCCTCGCTTAATGTGGTTTTTAGGTTCTTAAAACCACAATAGTAAGTGAAAATAATGGTGAGGCACATTTACTCATAAGAATTAGTGCTGCCCAGTCAGAACTTAACAATTTTTTGTTTTACACAAGTGACCTTTTTTCCCTTCCAAATGTTATTGTGTTTGCAGTTGATTGATATACATTTTTTCAGAGGTAAATTTTAGTGTAGATACTAAGTGCGTTCATCATAAGTCACTGAAGCTGCAATAGGAAGCCAGACACAATTTTCCCACCGGGAATAAAAGTGTGATGTGATATGCATGAGGGGAATAGATAAGTTAGGCATTAGTGGGTGTGTAGGCAAAATGGGACAGTTGCAAACTTCAGACAAGAATATGCCCGTCTGTTTGAGTGTGTCCATTGTTAAGGTTGTGTCGGTCAATGTCGTCGCTATTTTCCGAGCCTCGTGGAGAGGCGGTAAATATGTAAACAGTCTCCAGACAAGAAGATAAGAAATGTGTGGCGCAGCCCACTGCCCTGTTTTAAACAACCCCTGCGATATGAGGCTAGCAAGCCCCTTATCCCTGGGGCAGCCACCAAACTGCAGTTTGCACTATATAAGAAACTACACCGCTTTCGCAAATCATGTCGGCCCGCCGACCTGAATAATGTGGGAGGGCTCTCCAGAGTCTTTGGATGACTGAACAGCCTCCCTAAGTTCTTTCACCTTCTTAGCAAGCTCATCAATCTTTGTGCAAAGTATCTCAAATAACGATTTTACACTCATATCCATGTTTTGATGTTAATTTAGCAGAAGTATCGTCTTGACTAACTACTTCACTGTCTACAAGCGTAACATTAAGAGAATAGTTTTTGTGACTAGCATTTGCATTTTCACTAGTTTTTTCTACAACATTATTAGTTTTACTATTATGTTTGGGTGAGAAACGAAACATATTTGATTCATCACTGCAGTTCGCACAAATATAGTCTTGCCCATCACTTATCGCAACACACTGCATATGCCAACGAGCGCAGCACAAACCAGTACACTTTACCAATTTTTGTCTCCCGTAAAACGGTTCACCACATATTTTACATACGTCCGTACTAGGGGGCATATAAAAACCCAGAAAGTCCAAGGGTACTGGAGTTTCCGTCACTTTAACAACTAAGAAACAACGATCTCGCAGGAGCGGAGGCTAAGCACATCGTCTTCCTACGAACACTTGGCTGATAATGATAATCAAAACATAGGTATTACCTACATCATTTGTTGAACAGTTAACCTTAGCTAGTGTGTTGTCATACACAAGAGGAAGACATGATTGTTTTATTTTTAACTTTATAATTCAAATTAAATGACATACCGACATTGGTTTGTGTCTCACCGGAAGATAGGGTGGTGGTCGGATCCATATTTAATTGATAGAAACATTTTTACTACCACGCTAGGCACCGAGCACAGGATGAAGGTAAGAAGGAAATTTAGCATGCTATGGTTTGACACGCAGCAATGGTAGTGGGAATTCAATTCTTTTTCGTAAAGCCAGAGCATTGTTAGCCCATCAAGTTATGTACATCAAGTGAAATACAATATTCCTATTTCTTTTTGGGCAATATTTTTATACATGATAACAATTAGTGTCTTTAATTACTACAAACAGCAGAATCGGAATTGTATAATATTCAATAATAGTATTGACTACGTTGGCATACCTACTTTTCAACAACTTATACCAATGTCACAGCGTAATACTTAGGAATAAACAATTGCATTATATACAAGATATTGACTGAATATATAAGTTTGTTTTCGAACCTACTTGACTGGAACTAACTTGTTGTGCGGTTGCACGTGTAATTCGCAATTGAATATCCGTGTGACCTAATGAACTCTCCTCTGCAATTTCGGTACACAAAGTGCATAAGTGATTCTGCGTGCATATAAGTGTTAGTACTATCTTCAATTTACATCTTTCTTGCACCGTTCATTCGTGTTTCTACTGCGCCATGTGCAGGTGTCCCTCTATGGCTGTGTGCACGCGCTTGCTATTAGTGTATTTTGGTAACCTCGTTATCTAACTGGTAGTACTGTTGTGTGATATATGAACCCTATGAAAACTTAACCACAGCTAGCTACATGTACCTGTGTTCTCGTGTAAGTGTCGTATGAAGACTACCATATGGCTATGTGTATGCCTCATGGCTTATATTGTTCAGCACTATACATAAACAACAATTAAATCATTACTGTGCATCTCTTAAAACAATATGCTAGCAACTCTTAATATACTTGTATATTTTGCACAATTAATTAATTAATGTGTTATATGTCGCACCATATGTTCTTTTTTATTCACCGTCTGCCGTAATTTAAATGATAATAGGATGTTAAGTTTTATTGAAATGTATAATATCTGGATCCTTATGATTATTTTTAGATAATCTGTAACTAGCAAAATTATTCATTTAATTTCCTTCGTCGCGTGGCTAGTACACGGTGTTCAACTGTCTATCACTGCAATTGTAACTTTGCCAACGCCATTAAGATGGCGCCGCACTGTGTTTGGATTACCATATTAACATGAGCCGCACGTGGCCTCGTGCTCCTTCCACGCACTCGATTTCTTCTGCTGAAAAGGTAAGGTTACAGGCGTGGTATATTTTAATTTTATTTATTTGGTAAATTAATTCATCAGTAGTGATATTCCCGTATGTTTTTGCCTGACGCACGTGCCGTGGTGTACATCATGGTGCAGCCGAACATGGCAGTTGCTCTTCAACCTGAGGCTGCAACTATTTCTCTTGTTTTCGGGTTGACTCCAAGGTGGCTGCTGCATGCTGTAGTTGTACCAATGTTGCCTTCCATGGTTGCAGGAAATGTGGTTACAGCGACTGCTACCTGCTGGATCTGTTGCTGTTGTGGAACTGCGAACTGGCGCTAGTATGCAATCATTGGCATTACTCTTGAAAACTCTGTAAAAAAAAAAAAAAAAAAAACAATTACAGCATTCATTTTCACTTTATGATTAACAATATTAAAATTTTTGTTGCCCCCTCCTGTAAAAGAAAATTTCAGTGTTATTTGATATGAGCTAATTTGAACATTGCGTGTATTTGTCATATCAAATATAGGATTGCCGGTTTTATTTATTTGTGTCTTTACTGTAGAAGGACCTTAAATATCTACTGCTCCGAATGGTGCTTTGTATTTAAATGTAATCGCTTTTCTATGTAGTCTGTTATTTAACCAATCTCAGTCCCCTATTTGAATAGTGTTGGGTCGGACTTTCTTATCCAAATAGCTCTTTCCCTTTTTACTTATGGTGAGAGATGGTGTAGAATACGCTCAGTCCTATTCCTCAATAATTCAAACTTGCAACATGTCATTAATTTGCTGGAGGAGTTCCTCCCTAACTTTGAAGCTAATTCGATAAGGCCTAGTAGCTATCGGTTGGTCTTTTTCTATCCCCAACTTGATCTGAAAATTCTTAGATTTTGTCAATTCAAGGATGCTGTGCACAAAACTATCGTTATATTGATCAATCAATTTATAAATATAGTTTTCCTGTGAATCGTCTAAATATGTATTAACTTTAGGCTTAAATGTTTGTTCTAGCATGCTATCAGTGGTGTCAATTCTGTTGATACAGTATTGTTTTGTTTCTACTTTAGTATTATCTATGGCTGACGTATGGATTGGTACATGTAAAACCTTATCTGAATTCTTGCAGTTTATGAATATAATATTCTGTTTCAGAAAAGGTACAACATTGTATTTTTTATGAAGACGACACCAAGAATTATATCCATTTTGAGATTATCTATGAGAAAAAAATCTTGAGAAAACATATGGCCCGCTATACATAACTATATATTAGCTTTGAACTTGGGGTGCGTCTAACTCATGTGTTGGCCCAACAAGTAGAATATGTTCTGTTACTTGTTGTATTTGTTCATTAGAAATGAGTGTGCTTGTAATGCAACTCTGTGAACATCCTGTGTCAATCAGAGCATGAAAGTCTTTCCCGCTGATTTTTACTTTGATATGTGGTATGGCCGTATGAATAATAGCTTGTTGACATTGTAGAAGTTGCCTGTGGAGTGTATGTTTGCGGAATTGCGGTTGGCTCAGATTGTTTATTGTGCAGCTGTCATCATAAGGGTCCGCTGGTCCCTCGTTGTTTGAATTGCTTCGGCCTGCAGCGTCCTTGCTGACACACAATGCGACATGATCTACAGCAAAGGTGTTTTTAAAATTTTTAAACCCTGCTGCTACGTCAGTGTGAAATACTGTTTTGTTGTTGTTTGGAAGGTCGCATTGTTTAGCCTTATGTCCCGTATAGAAGCATAACGTGTGTCTTAGGTCATGTTATGTGGACCAATGTTGCCCATGTTTGTTTTCTACCGCTGTAACACTTACTGGTGGCTGAATCTCAACATGGTTTTGTTGAGTTTTAATTTTTGCCTTCTGGCGTGGAACTTTGACTGTGTTGTAACTTTCCTGCAGCCGTGGGTTGTTGACAGTTGAGTGACAACTACTGTATTCGGTGATTGAACAATCGAGTGTTTGTGGGATTTTTTTTTTTTAGGTTTCGCTTTTCACGATCACCTGCGATGTTATGCTACCACTCTGCAGCTCTAATGGCCCAGTTTCGTCTAATTGTTTGAGAATTTGTATTTATTAGTGCAGTTTCTGCATATGTTTTGCCTTCTACTCGTTTACTGAAAATGATGCGACATGCGTTTCTTGATCTTGCTTCCTCGGGGGAAACTGTATACTCCTCTTTGCCTAATTTTTTTATTTTTGTCCTGGATGATCAATTTTTGCGGCATTGTCTTACCCCTCTGAAAATTACTCCCACTTTGCAAACCCCCTTTTTAATATTGTGGTATGGCGTGTAACCTGTTGTTATAAATACCTGTTTTCTGCACCGAATTGACATAGTACTCTTATGATACGACCTGCTCTTACCGCAGGTTTGACATGGTTGTTTCTGTCTAACCCTTTTTAAGTTAGCTACCATCTGTTCTATGGAATAATTTTCTAGGGCTATGATTTTGTCCGCGATGGACTGCAACACAGTGTGTTTATGAACTTAGCGTCGGAGACATGAGCATTGTATCTATGTCTGTAGTACTGTAGATCCTCTCAATGTGTTTGAGATAGCTTTCACTTAACTGGTGCCCTTTTTGTACAACAGGTGTCTGAATTTATCGTGTTTGTGAGTGTGTGTGTTTGTTCGGGGGGGGGGGGGGGGGGGGGGGGGTCGTAAATGTGTTTTTTAATTTTGTCGCTATTATTTCTCATGTTAATTCCCTGTGTGTAGCTTGTTCTAAATTCTCGTATGTCCACTTTGCTGTTCCTTTCAGATAAAACTTTATACGCTTTCAGCAGTCCTGCTCTGTCCAACCATTTATGTCACTTGCCTCGACAAACTGTTGAACGAACTACATTTTCAATATTTTCTCCCATAATGTCTGTATTTTCTCTGTGTGGTTGGCGAATACTTGAATGGGTTTTGGGTGTGCCTTGTAAGGTTGGTGTGCATGTTAAGTTTGTAGATTTAATTCTAATAGTGACTGAGATTTTGTATTCTCATATGTGTCGTCAACTAATGAACCTGTTTCTAAATGTACTACTGACATGGGTATAAGGTACCCGCTAATACTAGTGTTGACTGGGTGTGGTTTTGTTTCTCCTCTATAATTTGACTGTGCTGCCTCCGGACTTTTGTGAAAAGAGTAATCTAAGTCTTGTTCTCGGTCTAACTTTGCCTCCACTAATTCTTTTTCTGTAATAGCACGTTCTACATCCGTTAAATATAATGTTAAAGCTTTTACAGTCTTCTGGAGTTTAGATGGCACTGTCTTACTACGCGTGTTTTTGAATTATATTTAATTGTGAGTGTTTGTGCATGTATGCAGTGTAACACTTATAAAAACACTATACTTCACCCAAATATTACTTTACTCCACAGTTTTAATAACGCACACCCTGCTTAGCAAATACTGGAGTCTTAGGGCTCTACTACACTTACGGAGCCAAAAATGATTCTTTGTTATCCCACATGCATTAATTTTCTACACAGCAAGAAGTATAAAAAGCGTATTCAAGTTGTGTAGTGGATGCTAGGATAGGGCCGAGCTACCTGTGGTCTTAGTCGTTGTGTTGTGCTGCGTAAACAAGGTTGCTGCTAGCAAGGGTTTAGTCGATGCCGCACTTAAGCTCTATTCGCACATTCTGCAGTACAAAATAATGGCTATTGTTACTAATGGTATTCAGACTTACTATATGTTACTCTTTTTCTTTCCGTAATTTCAATCAGTGATTAAATTATGATTTGCTCATAAATTTTCTGCATTTAAACCCTTTAAACATTTACATCACAACATATGTGAAACCATGAAGGCGTTTCCACTAAAATATTCCTTACAATTACACTAACTGGTAACTTACGAAAAAGGCAGAAATATGAAGCACTTCTATTTGTTGCGTTCTAACAACTGCAAGGATTTCTTACTCGCGAAAGAGTAAGGAAGGCCGGTGCCTCCACCAGTTGTTATACTTGTTATTTATTGTTAAATCTCTAACTTCATTCACTCCTAGATGATTAGCAATATACAAGGGGTAGCAAAGCACAGTAGGTAAATGATTCTCACCTTTATACATGAAATGCACGCCTTTTATTTCTCTTAACAAGTTATACAGAATTACTTCAATTTGGTCTCTCGTAGAACTTAAATAACCTGAGACTCTAATTACTTGCTTAACAGCTTATCACTTCTAATTTCCTAGTACTTCACAGTTTTACTTGTGTTGTAATTAATGTGAACGTGGCCTAACTTCCTAATCTAAGTTCTACCCCTGCATCCAATCTGGAGGTTCTTACCACTGGAATATAGGATAGCGACACTCATCTGGAAGGCTCCCTTCTGCACCTGAAGTTGTGATGCCCTAGCTCAGCGTCGTAGTGCCTTCATGCCCCAACATCCTCGACGTTGTGGTGCCCTCAAGCAGTCTTGAAGAGATATATGTAAATATGACGGCAGAGTGGGGGCGGGGCGTGTCTGGCACTTGCTTATATAGCTCTGGCCTGGGTTCCCCCTCTTCCTGTCACCCCTGCTCCATGTGCCATGGCCTCTGTCGTGTTCTGCCCGGCCGCCACGTGCCACGGATCCCTAGGCCGCAGGGCGCTCGTTCCACTTCCGGAGATGGCCGGAACAACAGGCACGCACACAATTTGACAAAAAAAAGTACTGGTAACAACATTGCAGTAGTAATTAACTAATGTTCCAATAAACTCTCATCTCAAGAAACTTTTACATAGACAAGGGGGGGAGGGCACTGTACTCCTTGACGCCCCCGTTGCCTCCCACACCCACGGAAAGAATTTTGAAGTAAGAAGTTTGTTGCCGAAAGTGAGTGAAATGATATTGTTGGACAAAAAAGAAGGTAACGGCCGTGGGCGCTTGCGGTGTGAGATAAACTTGTTCCACTTGATGTCTCCTCTTCTAATGTTATTCTGCAGTTGTGGACGAGTCCAGGGCACTACGCTCCCAATTCGGCACACGTCGTCATCCCCAATCCTCATGCTAAAGGGCTAAAAATAGAAATTCCAGGAGCTCGTTGCCTCTCACTGTCTAAACCCCGGTGTGTCGCAGTAACTTCGTAGAAGGTTTCCAACGAAATACTGCAATGGCAGGGTAAAACCAAAAGAAGTCAGAAAAAATGCCTTATCTTAAAAGCTGATGAAACGTAGCTTCGATGCTGGGAATAGTAACGTGCAAACGCACTACCAATAACTGCTTGAAATACAGTCACTTATTAAAACTGATAAGCCCTTTAACATGTGGCACGAGACGGAAATTTTGAATGTTACACACGTTGACCAGAAAAAACATTTACCTAAAGTCTCGACTAAAAATTTAAAGAAACCATTAAAATTATAAATATATCGCAACATTACGTTACCCCTCTCGGTTCAAGAAAATATTTGAAAGAAACCTTTACCAAACCAAAACCTCTTTATAAAACTGTGATTCTATAAATTACTGTGACCTTGAACCTCATACATCACTTAAATTAACATTTCAAAATACCAACTCGATCACATAACAAACAAAAAAAAATTATTCACTGTTACCTCTCATAGAAGAACACAAAAGATCTAAGTAGGTGCTATAAGAAACATTATATATCATATTGATATACATTACCTTTGATTCCAAACATTTTTTATAAGTATAATTTTTGTACAGACACAATTTTTTTTCCCCAAAATTATTCAAAACATAATTTCCAATATTATAATAATAAGCATACATGAACAATATCTTCTCAAAGTTATATTTATCAAATTAACTCAATATTTCAGATCAACAAAATCCATTCATTTTCAATTTTGTTTCAAAGAATGTGTGTGTGTGTGTGTGTGTGTCTCTCTCTCTCTCTCTCTCTCTCTCTCTCTCTCTCTCTCTCTCTCTCTCTCTCTCTCTCTCTCTCTCTCTCTCTCTCTCTCTCTCTCTCTCTCTCTCTCTCTCTCTCTCTCTCTCTCTCTCTCTCTCTCTCTCTCTCTCTCTCTCTCTCTCTCTCTCTCTCTCTCTCTCTCTCCTCTCTCTCTCTCTCTCTCTCTCTCTCTCTCTCTCTCTCTCTCTCTCTCTCTCTCTCTCTCTCTCTCTCTCTCTCTCTCTCTCTCTCTCTCTCTCTCTCTCCTCTCTCTCTCTCTCTCTCTCTCTCTCTCCTCTCTCTCTCTCTCTCTCTCTCTCAACTGTTAAGCAAATTTTAAATAATTTTAAACATAGTGTAAATTATTTTAAGTTATATATATATATATGAGTTAAGTAAATAAAAACAATGCACATTCACATCTACTTTCAATCCAAAGTTACACATTCACAAAAATTTACAGCATCGAACATCATTAAGAAAACAAAAAGACAATCCACAATTATATCACACTCATTTACTATCAATATCCACAAAATTATCATCATCAAATTTTAAAGTATTGTTAGCAGTATTCATACCTATTGAAATTATATATATATATATATATATTATATATATATTAATTATATATATATATATATATATATATATATATAAAGAAATTGAAAGCAATGTTTATAGAATAAAAAAACAATAATTTATAATCATTTAAAGTTTAAGTATCCAACAAAAGTTGAGGGTGTATGCAATATTCCTTCAAGTCTACTTCTTTGGTTTGCTCATTAATGCTTTCATCCCTCACTTGAATCAGCACACTACTTTTATAATAACCGGCACCCAGGTCTGCCCACAACTTACTAAAAGCAACTGCCTTACCTTCTTCAAATCTTTTTAATATATGTAATAGGCCAGTGCTGACAAAAAGGGGCATTCAACCTGTCCCAACAAATAACTTCCTCTCAGTGAAGAATCAAAGACAACATACACATTAGGAGCAACCACTCAATCATTTCTACTTATACGTACTTATTCATTTGCCGTGTACAATGCCTCAAAGTTTTAATATAAGCTTTTTATATTATCTTTTTTTTTTATTCCACATTGATGGTTAATTAAAAAAAATTTTGCTTGCCTTTGAAAAATTTCACTTAATTTTCAGAACTTTCCAGTTTTCAAAATTAATAACTTTTTTTTTTCTAGTTTTTAGAACTTATAGTTGTTTTTAAATGAACTTCGCACATTTTAAATTATTACTGTCAACTTTAAATTTATGTTTACTGTTCTGTAGTCTCAAGAGTACAAATAATAATTTGTATAATTAAACACAATAAAATAATCCTTACCTTTGAGTGCACACTAACAGTATAATCTTCACAGCGTACAACTCAGTTATCCACATACTCTCTTTATGTAAACAATACATTTCTACAAACTTCAAAACAAAAGAAGTATATTATTAAAAGATATTCAAAACATACAATAATACACTGAGTTTAATGTCTCATGTTCCCACAAAGGCACAAACACAAATACATAACCACACTCTTCCTTAAAATAAATTTTTAACCACATTACCTTACCAAGTTTTAATTACTTTTTCTTTATATTCTAAAGATTCCTTATACACTATTGCTTTTACTCCTCTCCTCCCTACTCATTCTTTCCTCCTCCACTCCTCTGTTTCTTTTTCAACAAAGAAAATCCAACACTCTCAGGACTTATATAGTCCTCCATCACTGCGGCGAATTACATTATTCGATATGATTTATGTAGTAAATCATCTAAACAAATCTCTTAGTGATATTTCAGCAAGAGGGCGGGGCAGAGTTAGCCCCTAATACCCTGCCTGAAGAGATCTGCACTGAAGAAGGTAAGTAATAGAAATTGAGTATAGATACAAGTCACGAAACAGATGACAGGTTCAATTTTTGTGGATAGGGCCCAATTGGACGACTTAGGGAAGAGTCTTCACATGCCACCCACAATAGATTCAGTAGGAGAAAGACAGTATTAGAACAGTAGAAAAAGAAGTAGGAAAATTCAGAGCACAGGTCGTACCAGCTTTCCTGATAACTACTTGTAGCAGACGTCAACCACCCTTTACGCCTGACCTCACAGAAATACCCTTGTAACCAATCTTGTTTTGCTTTTATACATTTACCCTTTTTTGTACATTGTTCATCACAATACGTAAAAATCACTACTCTGTTTCACAATAATAATGTCTAATAAACTAATTATTTACAAGACATCCAGTCTGACACCTTTCATTGAACCATTACAATTTACTGTACCTTTCTCTACTGCCTATTCCAAGGCTTCAGAACGGACATATGATAATTTACCCCATTTATCCTGTACACATCATGACATACTTTCTCCTCTATCTTGTATGGCTCTTCATGTAATAAAAAGAATTTATTAAATTCTTTGCGCTCTGCAAATGGTAAACTTTTATTCTGTACTTTTACACCTCCTCCTCCTTTTTTTTTTTTTACTGCTGAATCTGTGTTTACTTACAGTGGAAAATTCACCAACTTTGTTATCCAAGATTCTGGCTGCTGTGCCTTAATTAACTCAATAGACGTGCACCCTGTGCTGTCGTGGTGCACATCATTCAAAACAATTTCAATTTCTGCTGCTTTTCCTACCCATGAGAAAACCCTAAACAGTCTCCCCAACTCCCTCATCACTCTCTATGTAGGGTTTACTGAGTAGTGGTATACAGAGGTGTACCCCTAGCATATTCTCAAGTGCTACTTTCCACTTTCTACTCCTAAATTGTGTCCCATTGTCTGATATTAGCTTCTTGGGTATTCCTACCTTTACAACATACTTATCATTATTCCTCTTGGTAACTGCTATGGTAGAAGCCTGTCTCAATGGGTATTGTTTTACAAATTTCGAAAGAAAAAAAACATCCAAAACTACCAATAAATATTTCATACCTTGGTGCCCAGCTGGCATTGGACCAAACAAATCCCAGTCATTACCTCAAAAGGTTCTGTAGCTAGCACATGTTGCATCGTCCCATAGCTCTTTAAGTTGGGTACTTTTATTAGTGCACACAAAAGGCATTGTATAATATACTTAGCGACTCTACGATAAATATTTCTGACCCAAGAAAACTCCTGAATGAACTTAACTGTTTTTGCAATACCAAAATGGCCACATTCTTCATGTGCTTTTACACATAACTCATCTGCTAAGGTATCAGGAATACATAACACCCTTTGCTCTTTCTATATTTCCTTCCTTCTAAATAGTATTCCATTTGGATGACAATTAGGCTCAATATTATTTTCCTAAAATTTCCTGATTTTAATTCATCCAGAACTTTTGTGTATATTTGCGGTGGCCTCCTACCTAAATGGTGGGGGAAAAAAGGGAGGGGGGGGGGGGGGGGAGTTATCACTCAGGGGAAATAAAACAAAGACAAGTTAAGTTTAACCTCAAAGAAAGAACTGAATAATGAAATACCTCCACCACCGGATGTTGGTAATAAAAACCAAAATAAAAACGATGAACAATAAGAGGGCCGCCTGGAAGCCCTTACTTCAAGAATCGTCTAAAATATTTATAAGTTGTTCACTCACAGAACCTCTTATAAAGTTTCACAGCTTCACTTTCTGTATACTGAATACCACTGTATTGCAATAGTGAATAATCAGTCAATGGGAATACCAAGAACCTTGTTTGTGGTGGGGGGGAGGAGTAGGGGTAGGGGATGGCAAAAGCTCAGATGGAAAATTGGGAAAGGATCCTAAATCTTTTCATGCCCCTCCTATCCAGGCTGCTAGGAAAGTGACATGAGGTTCAAATACATCCTTAATCAAAATTCTAAAGTAAATGTTAATTTTTCTAAGGTAGACCAATTCTGTTGTAAAATTCCTTTTGCCAGGGCGAGAGAGGAAGCCAGTGGTCCAAAGAGAAATCTACTACTCAAATAAATAAAATAGAATAGTAATGTATTGGGTTTCTTTTTGTAGAAAAGTTCATCAGCCAATGGTAAGTAATAAAAAAAAACTATTTTATGTCAGCAACAAGGAGTAAGGTAAAACTTAGTCAATATAAAAAATAACTCACACCATGTCCACTTTCATAGACATAAATGAGTATTTATTTTGACAAACTAAAAATAAGAAACAAGATAAATAAACTTAAAAAAAAGAAGAGAATAACCAACTTATATGATCTTGAAAATAAATTATTAATTAAGGTAGAGTAAAAAGAGAAACACAGAAAATATATTAGTAAGTGTCTGAAAAACAATGGCTATGCTAAACAAAAGCTAGATCTTGGAAGCTGTGAATAACCAAAAGTAAAACTTACATGCAATAATACTGACATATATAAAAATAAAATTATATACTGGATTGTCTATGCCAAGAGAAATCTCCAAAGATGACAAGAAATTAAATGAAAATAGTAATGATTAATTTATAAAACCTTGGCAAAATTTGAATGATTTTTTTTTGGGCAATGAGCATTTACAAAATCAACTGTGGTTACAGTCAATGCTAAAGAGAGAAATGAAAAGTAAATTTCATGCTTTATCTACTTTGTTTTGTTTTTATGAAGAAGCAGACAAACATGTTTTGTCCCTCTACCAAAAGGGCTTGTGAAAATAATAAGCATTATATCTGGTAGTAGGCGTTACTTAAGACAGTAAATATCTTTGTTAAATTAAGAAGTTACAATAACCACCAATAAAATGTAGTTAACTATCTTGCACTCAAAAAAAAAAATAAAGATAACCAGTTGGTTGGCTATTACCCTTTTCCACCACACATTTTTAGGTTTCCTATTTTTCAGGAGGGATCTATGTGGTAAAAAGTTAGCACAGCTCATGTGTAAAACCTAGGCAAAGTCACAGTTCTTAAAAACTAATTCGCATAACCGAACTTAAAATTACTTAATAATATGAGACCTGTGATACCTGAAGGTTTGGCCCATAAATTTAAAAAAATTGTTCTAGGCAAGCCGACCTGACTTAAACACTACAGTTTGTAGGTTTAGAATCATATTCTCTGATACCCACATAAGCACCAAAAGATTACCGCTGGAGCAGACTACAAACATAAACTTTCGTAGCAATCGCCAATACCAACTTACACAAATGTCGACACTGCTACCAAAGAAACATGTACTTACACTAGTTACTTTAAATTAAAGTCTAACCCAGATATTTATGTATAAAAATCAACCAAAGAAATAGTCTTACCTTAAGTCTGTACCCATGGCTAATGTCAGTACTCTCTCTCTCTGACCACTTGACGTGCCTGACCACAGGAATGAACTGCCACACTGAACTCTCTAAATGTACCCTAAATAACTATTATTTATTTTATTTACCAGGGCCATCCCGCGAGAAAATTCCTAACGAATGTCCCGATCAATCAAAACAAAAGTAAAAAAAACAAACTTAGCTCATTTTTTTTATAGCGGTCACTCCTCCGAGCCAATGCGTGCAGTCTCCTCGGCTCATGATCACGCCATCTTGACGACGCCTGACCTACACTCGCTGTCTTCTTTTTGTTGTCTTGATGTGCCATTGGCCTGGGCCAATCAGAGTGCGCCAAGACTCCGCCTGGCAATTACATGTTACCAGAAATTTCCTGCAGTGTTTCCTCCTTTCCCCTTGGTTGCCCAAGGGTTCCAGCTGATGGTGACAGCAGGGTGCCTACCTCTTTCCCCTTTCACAGCCCTCAAACTCCGTGGCTGCTTACACGTAAACAAACCTTGCTAGCGCCAGCTTAGGACCTGGCCAGGAAAACATCTAGACCATGGTGTCTCAAAGTTACAGGACACTCCCTAAAGAAAACTGGTCATGCTGACCAGGAATTTGCTGTGTTTCACGGCATAACAATTTTTTTTTATAGACCATCAGTCTGGAAGGATCTGCCATCAGGTACGCAAAAAAAAATGGCAGCTACCAGCACACATTGTCTGGAGCTTTCTCCAGTATGCTAAAGCTAGAACCAAAGAAACCTCTTTATGAAAAAATAGAACAAATTATAATTTTTATAAAAACAACAAAAACACCAGAGTACTGACCTGAAACCCAACCAAATGCAACCCAACAAGCTAATTCCTTGAAAAGAAAAAGATTTTTGAACAAAATAATGGTATCTTAACAAGAAAACTCGAGAAAAAAAAGAGAGAAAAAATCTTATTTTTACTAAGGGGAAAATTTTATGTGTGTGACAGTATTTTTCATCTATAGCTATTTCTTCATTCAAATGACCTACCAATCCCTAGTATAATGCTACTTGTTTTTAGTAGGAAAGTAGGAATGGGCCTACATTTTGCTAAATTTGTCCTACTTTCCCTACTGTTTATTACTATGTAATAATAGATGTATAATTATTTAAGGTTTTCTACATATTGATACAAAGGTGAACTGCAGCCAATAGAAGTGTTTTCCAAGATTGTAACCAGTATGAAAGTAGTTACTATTTCCATGCCTGCCACAATGAAGAATAGCTGAGGGGCTCTTTTCTTGGTACTCCAGCCCCAGGTTGTTGAAGTACCACTATATAGAAAGTTTGGCAGCAGTGGTTTTGTAGAAAATATTTTGAAATAATACTCATAAAATTTGTTTGTTCTTTACTCAACAATGCTGCTGTACCGTATAAGGGATTCAATGTTTTGTTTTGTAAGTTCTGCAAGAAATTAGTGAGATGTAATAATAGGGGGTTGAGTCAGCTGCTTTCTCATTCTGAAATAAAACTTCATTTATTTTAAACTAGAGACATTTTTGGTGGAACACTAAAACAGTTGCGGAAGGTGATTATGCCAAGTGATTCATCTGATCCCACGTCATCAATTTCACTATGGTCACATAAAGACAGCATCACTAAAGGTGAACTTATCTGGAGTTTAAAAACAGCAGCTTCAAACTTCAGTTTTGCTTCTCAGTCCATTGGTGACATTCAGGGAAATGTTTCCTGACAGTTCAATAGCTGGAAAATTTCAAAAGAGTAATACTAAAGTGTCTTACATAGTTTCCAAAGCCACTGGCCCATATTTGCATTCTCTCCTAGTGAATGATCTAAACTATTCATGCTCAGCATTTGCTCTTTCATATGATGAATTGATAAATAAGCAGATCAAGAAGCAACTAGATATCAAGATACGGTCCAAGGAAGACGACAAAGTAAATGTTAACCACTTAGGTGCTCATATCGTAGAGCAGGCAAAAGCTAAAGATATTGTAGAGTGTATAATTAAATTGATGAATTAAAACAGTTTGATGCTCAAAGATCTTATAGCACCCTGGGGGGTGATAACCCAAATGTAAATAAAGCTGTTTTGCTGCAATTTGTGAAAGTAAGAAATCTCTAGGCCTACTCTCTCTTTTAGAAATAGGAACGTGTCCTTTGCATTTGGCTCATGCTGCTTTTGGGAAAGGTATCATGGAATTCGGGCAAGAGATAGTTGAGTTAATTATTAATATACACATCTTTAAGTTGTCTCCTGTAAGGAAAGAGGAGATGAATGAGAATCAAGTTGATCTTCAGCTAGATGAATCATCTTTCTTAAAGCGTGTTGAAACACGGTGGTTAACTTTGGTTCCTGCTGCACAGAGAGTCATAAGCCAGTAACCAGCTCTGAAGAAATACTTTATCACATAATGGGTTCAGAACTTGTGTTCAGCTTGGGTTCAGAACTTGTGTTCAGCTTAATCAGCCATTTGGTTGGGGATATTTAAAATAATGATAATATTTCCAGAAATAATTAAACTCTGATCATCATTTGCTGTAAAATCATGTCACTTGTCTTATGATATTGCTGGCCTGGAAGATAGCTTGTACTTTTGACAAATAATGTGAATAAGTTTCACTCTTACTTTTGCCTACTTTTTAATCAAAAAGTACTACTTTTCATACTTTTTGGATTTGGAAAATTGCAGGAAGCTCTGTATTGTATATTCAAATCATATTCCTGTAGTGTTAAAATCCACCTAGTCATTCTTCCATGCAATATTTTCCATGATCCTAAAGGCATAGTGCCTTATGGTCTGTTTGAAATTCTGTTGGTTTACGAAAAATTTGGTTCTAAATTTTGATGTTTGCAAAAACCAAACTAAGCATTTCTTTTTCTGTTACAGTATAGTTTAACTCAGCTGTGTTGAGATCTCTGCTAGCAAAAACTATTGGTTTTTGTTCACTATCCTCGTATTGAAAAAGTACTGCTATTACTGTGTTATCGGAAGCATCACTAGTAATATAAAATTTCTGGTCTAACTTCGGGTGATGTAAGATAACAGCTGATTCTAACTTTTCTTTTAATTTCTCAAAGGCTTGTTTCTTCTCTACTCCCCAAACCCAAGTTTTTCCTTTCTGCATTACTTCTCTCAATGGTAAACAAATTTCACTAAAATATGCTATGTATCTTGTAAAAAAGTTTTAGAAACCCTAGTAACTAACTGTTCAAGCTATTTCCTATTTGAAGGCACTGGGTATCTTAAAATAGCCTTCTCTTTCTCGGGCTCAATCTTTATTCCCTGTGGAGTGAAACATTGCCGAGGAAATTAATTTCTTCCTTCAGAAATTTAGACTTATGTCAATTTTCAATCCCCCTTCATGTAATCTCTTTAGAATGATTTGCAATTGTAAACAATGCTCATTGAACTCTTTAGACACAATTAATATGTCGTCTACATACACAGTGCCAAATCCTAATACTTCCGGACCTAATAATTGTTCTAACCCTCTTATGAAATGACTTACTGACACAATTATCCCAAATGGGAGGCATGTTAAACAATATGGTGTTCCCCATACTTTAAATGCAGTATATTTCCTACTATCTTTCTTTAAGAGATTTTTGCCAGTAAGAAGCTACCAGGTCGATTTTTGAAAAATACTGACAACCTGCAATCTTTTGCAATAATTCCTCCATGGGTGCAGGTGCTTCCCTGTCTGATACCAAAATAATGATTGATTTTCTTGCATCTAAGCAGAGTCTCTCATTTCCATTTTTCTTTCTGACTATCACCAAATGGTTAGAATGCTCTGAAGTTTGCCTTTCAATTTCTTTACACGCTCTCATTCCTTAAATTTCCTTGTTTACTACCGATCAAACTGCATATCGTACTGGGCATGGCTTAACTGCAAATGGTTTGTGTTCTTTTACTACCAACTCACATTCATATTTTTGGTTTTTTCCTGGAAATTTTTTTTAAAACTTGTCTTTCTGACTCTAAAACTTAATTGATCATACGTATAATCTCTTATGTAATTCCCCTACCAGTGTTAATACACTGTGAAATTTTGCCTGTAGCATCATCTTTGGTCTCGTTAACCATCAATCTATGTCAATCATATATCATTTCGTCCTTTTCTTTTCCATATAGTCTCCCAGTTTCCTTCAACTTAACTGTTCTTCACAAAATTGTATTACTGTTTCAACCCCCATTAATTGTATAGTTTTGTTTTCATAATTAATGATATCCTTCCTCAGTATTCAATCCCCTTACTATCAAGAAACTTATCCAAAAACACTGCTGTCCAAATGTTTCTTCTATTGTTACCTGTTTTCTTTTTCTGATGCCTGTTGCTCCCACTTTAGTTACATTTGAAACTGCAATAGTAGGTAAGCCTGACTTTAGAATATCTGTGAAGTGTTTCTACATTGTCCTGATTTAGCAGTGACATCACTCCCAGAATCGAATAATATGGGTAACAATATTTGTCCTTTGTCTGTGACTGTCCCTATTATAACTGGACATCCATTAATTTGATTAATATTGTTTTCTTGTTCCCATTCTTTTCCTATTAATTCTGATCCTGATCGGATGACATTTTGAGTGGTTGAAACAGCAATTTGTGTCTCACAATTATTTTCTCCCCATTCTACAGTTCTAGTAGGGGTAAGCCCTGGGCAGCAGCCCTCCCCTCTAACTCGTTTGAAGCTGGTCCCATGTATCTAGTTCTTACTTTTCTATTGTAATTACCATGATATCTTCTATTACCTTAATACCGACTATTATTATTTCCTTACTGTCTATCATTATTTTCCTGTACTGCTGGTTCTTGCTCCATTGTTTCCTGTTGCTGTTTGTCATTATTATCCATTGGATACTATTTAAGCTCACCATTCCTATAATCATATCTATTTTCCCACTCATCTCTCCTGTCAACGGCTTCTAGCAGAACATCCATTTCCTTAACTTTAGTCGTGCCAGATCCTATGATACCATCTTGTATCCTAGCTGGGAAATGGTGTTACTATGTGAGTGGGGAACCTTTCCTCAGCAATTTGAAAAATCAAAGAATTTAGCCAGCAGGTGTAGATTCTGGAAATATTCAGCCATGGGGCCGACCCATGGTGAGTACCTTCCTGTAAATAAATAATAAAGGAATTCTGTGGAAAAGTGCTCCAATGCTTTTGCAAAAAGGCAGTTTGAACATCTATATATTTGTTCCACAATTGCTCACAATTAGTTGCCCATAGCTTGGCTACCCTTTCTAACCTAGAAATGAGCAATTTTTTTTTATGTTTCTTAGAGCATGTCAGCTGTTTGACAGCCCTGTCACATTTTTCAATAAACTGTATTGCATGCACACCCCTCTCATTACCATAAAATGGGTACCATTTTTTTTTTTTGAAGTATTAACCTCGTCGACAGTGAGGACAACGTGCCTACATTCTATAACTCGTCTATAACCTTGTACAGAATTAATCATGGGTAACATATCTTTAGTTATTTGAGACTTTACTACCTCTAACCTTTCCTCCAACTGTTGTTCAATTTCCTTAACCTTGACGCCGTCAAGTGAGACACGAGACAAAGATGACACAAATACTTACTGGTAATTTGGGCGCCAGCGGTGCTGCCCAATCACCGCACTATTGAGACTCGGGGTTCTTAGGGATGCTGTAGGTCCTGTGTGTCTGTCTCACCCATGCATATTTACAAACATGTAGGCAATTCTAAACTTTTACTAAACATCACTGGAAAGAAACACTTAATCAATTATATGTGGCTAGGACACTGTCACTACTGAATAAAAGAGGTAAGTTCATTGTGAGACTTGTTTTATTGTTACTATGCATACACTTCAACGTGCCAATGAAATGATGATAATCGTGGTCATGACTACCCAATTCCGCTTGGGTACTCCCCGCCTAGATGGATGATCTCACCGAGATGCGTGAAAGCACAATCTTCACAAGGGACAAAGGGCCGACAGCCACTAGGGTGAACTGACGGTTTTTCCTTGAAGACAGGACACTGTGAATTACAAATGAAACCCTTCATGATGCATTAACACGTGTGATTACTTGGCATCACTAACGCAAACTCGTCGGAGCTCGCCCTCCAGCACGTGGGTAATGTAGTAATGGCCTATACACACAGCCGGCTAGGACGGGAATAATTGCACTATACACAAATTACAAATTTACATAAACCCTCAAAAGATAAATGAAACAAGTTGGGACACGAGATGAGTATTCACAATAAACACACATATGTGTGAAAACGAGTTTAAATGGCACGGATGCCTCTGGATGAAGTTCGTAGCGGACCACGTGGTGCAGATGAAATTTGCAATATTTCTGAGTGGAAACAGCAAATTAAATTCAGACCAAAAATTATTCTTGATGAGAAAATTATTCTCTTTACGATTGAAGTGGTTACAAGCTTGTAACATGCCTGATGGGGGTAAAATCCAAAAGAATCAACATGACAGCGTGGTCAAATACTAAAAGCATCAATTTACGTGAATTTGCACGGACCCTGACAAAATTTAACATAGAACCCTTAATAAAATATTGCACATACGATGTTACATAAATAAGCTCTCAAAATGCAATAATGGTGTATACAAGGACTTGGTGTCGGTTGGCCACGTGGTTATACCTGATGTTGCTGTAAAATATTCAAACACGAAAACTACCCTCAAATACATACATAAAAACTAAGCCCTTAAAATAGTGCGTAGCAATAATACAGAAGTTACAATGAAACATCATAAACATAGGCAGATGGCGCCTGATTCAAGTTGCGTGGGTCGTGTGACCTCTTCGACATCTTTCTTCTCCTCCTCAATTAAGTTAAAAATGCCACAAGGGCGCAATAAATTAATAAAGCGGAAGCATAATGCTGGGGGAAAATGTCTGGCAAAAACGTACCCAAGCAAAGGTTAACCTGTTAACTAAATTGACTATGGAAACCTAAATCAGTTAACAAAAGTTGTAGTGCATACGTGACAGTGTCTTACCTCGCCAGCTCTCCCCGACAGACTGTCCAAAGACAAGCGTCCCATGGACCTACCATTCACATAAGCGGAAGTGCTATGCACGCCGAGTAAACTATTTAATTATTGAAAATGAAATGGCACAAATTAAATTAAATATTGTTTTACATTTTTATAATTATCTTATGAGTTTTCATATTATTTGAGTGTCTCTTTATGACTGCGTTCATGCCGGAATATCAGTGTTTTTAATCTCGGTGTCGCGAGCACTTTGAATTTTATAACCAAACAATTTAAAAATAGTAACAAACACTTGAACCCATTTTAAGATATATTCTGTACTGTATTGGTTTTATAGTTCAGTTATAGCTCACTATTATCCTGGGAATTCCAACGTGCCAACGCACTAATGATAACTGATTGAAATACAGTCACATATTTAAACTGATATGTCCTTACTTTTACACATGACACGGAAGGAACATTTCGAATATTACACTCATTGACCAGAAAAATAGCAATAGCATTTACCTAAAAGTTTTGAATGAAAAAATATTATAAAAATTACTATACATATAAATATATCGCAACATTACAATGTGCACAGTATTTATAAACACTGCTATCTGTACCCATCTTCTGTGTTTTGTGGTTAGATTTTTGACAATACAGCATTTGCAACTATTGGGTGAGGTTGGTGATTGTAGTCGGCTGCTTGTGCTTGTGATTTGCGCTTTGCCTGCTTTGGCACTTTTACACATTTGGGATGGTATAAACATATTTGGTTTATAGACTAGAAGCTACAAAATTAATGCCCATCACATAATTAATTTTTATCATGAGAATGTTACAAATGAACTAGTAAATAAAATAGAACCTTATTATAATGGTTCTGAAGCAATTACTTTCTATCTTCACTATATGGGTGTAACTTCTATGTACAGTTGTCTCAAAATACAGTACATAATATACAAATCTGATATACCTATTTGACTAGAGATGGATACAAATACTTTGTGGTCAATCCTGCAGTGTGTGCCAATACAAATAATTTTGTTTGTAGTTTTTTATATCATATCTGAGTAACTTGAAAATACCCCACAAAGCTTAACCTTTTGTGTTTGCTACAGTTTCTTGTACAATATATACACTGTAAATCACCGTGCATAAAACAAGGCAGTATATAAGGACGTGTGTTTTCCCACCCAGTCAATGTTTACATTGCAGTTTAGCACTTTGATCAGTTTATTAAAAAAAACATATTTATGAAACTCCAGGGCATGAATTAAAACAGCAATAATTTTGGCATTCTTAAATGGTTTTGCAACGTAAGCAGCAGGCGACAACCACCAACCTCGCCCAATAGTTGCAAATGATGTATTAATCATGAACCTAGCCAGTAAGCACAGAAGATGAGTAGGCAATGTTTATAAAAACCGCACGCATGTTCAATGTGTAAATTAAGTTTGTCTACTTTATACATACGTACTGTTTACTTTTGTCATCTCACCAAAATTTTTGGTTAGAGATGTTCGTTTATGAATAAATTACACGCAGTTATGATTCTACACATGAACAATTGACACCGCCATAACAATTTGACTCAATATTGATGCCGGCTAACAGCCAGCAATTGTTAAGACCATGACGGCGCTCACCACCACGTGACCTGTGGGAAGCACGTGCGCAAAGAGGCCTTAAACTGGACTTTCCCATAACGGGAATATTGTATTTTTCAAGTGTTAAATATGATTTCTTTTATTCCATGTTCATAGTGTTTTTATGTTTAATATTTGTATGTTTATAAAATGTTGCACCGGTTATAAATTCAAACTGCGTGCTGTGCTGAGATTGAGAACAGTTCTACTCGGGCCAGAATGCGTAACAAAAGACGTATTAAATAAGATAAGAAATTCCAAATTAAAATGTACAATGTTAATTCATATTTTAATTTCTAAAGTGCCTTTTACTTTTCAATATAAAATATTTTACTCGGCGTGCATAGCACTTCCTCTTATGTGAACCCCGTAGGCGGCCATGATAGGTCCGCACAACGCTCGCCTCTGAGCAGTCCGTCTTGGAGTACTAGCGAGGTAAGACACTGTCACGTACGCACTACAACTTTTGAGCACTGATGTAGATTACAATAGTTTCAATTTAGTATACTGGTCAACCTTTGCTTTGCGTACATTAGCCAGACATTTCCCCAGCATTATGCTTCCGCTTAACTAAATAATTTGTGCCCTTGCGGCTTTTTGAAACTTAATGAGGAAAGTGGGAGAAAGATGTCGGAGAGGCCACGAGGCCCGCACAACTTGAATCAGGCGCCATCCACCTATGCTAAAGACGTTTCATTGTAATCACATATGACCATGCGGTCAGATATCGCCAAGTCAATATCTGCGCCATCCTTGTAATTTGAGGACTTATTTGTGTAAAATCATGTGTGCCACAATTTATTTCAGGGTTCAGTGTAATTTTCACATAAATTGATGCTTTTTATCTATGATCATGGGGTCATTTTCATATTTGCTTTTTCGGCCATCAAGCATGCTACAATCCTGTAAATGTTTTAATCGTCAGGGGAATAATTTTCCTAAATGAAATAACAATTTATCTTAAAAAAATTTGCCGTTTTACGGACAAATATTGCAATTTCACCTGCACCACATGCTCCGCTACCAATTTTATCCAGCAGCATCCGCACCATCTAAGCTTGCTTTAATGCATGTGCGTGTTTATTGTGACTACTCATATTGTGTCCCATCTTGTTACAGTGATATGTGTGAAATTTTGTTTTTTTTTCGCTGATATTATTTCCGTCTGAGCCGGCTATGTATGAAATTTTGTAATTTTTACGCTGATATTATTTCCGTCTGAGCCGGCTATGTGTATAGACCGTCACCACACTAACCACATGCTAGAGGGCGAGCCCCAACGAGTCTGCGCTAGTGATGCCAAATAATCAGAGGTGTTCATGTATTTATTCATCTTGTAATTCTCCATGCCCACCCTAGCAGCTGTTGACCCCCTTATAACCTTTGGGAAATCTTTTAATTACTGAAGTACCCAATCAAAAAATAAATATTTCTAATATTAACCTAAAGCAAAACTGAAACTCACTGTAACCTTGCAACATCACCTCTGTCGATAACTTAGCCCCGCGTAGGGGCAGCATGTTGCAACATAGCATCAACTCGCAATGCTACAAACAGAAAATAACTCTCTGTATACATTTACGTTGGGTTCTGGCTAGTCTTAGTCACGTCGAGCATACATTTGGTTAGTACACTTGGTTGAAAAATGAAATAAGAACAGAAAATGTCCATGTCGGATTCTACTCAATTTATTTTGAAGGTCGAAAACAATACAATTATGACAGTCTGACATCACCTGACACATCTTCCTTATCATCCAGCATTCACACCGGTACAGCGACACAGTAGCATTTACCTTAAAATTCATTGATTACATCTCGACTCGCAGGGAAAAATGATAAAGTCAAGGGGGAAGTAAAAGAAACCTTCCCCCTCTGTGTCTATCGACCTCCAACATCCGCGGAAAAAAATTTACACAAGATGTTGAGTTCAAAAAGTATTTGTTGAAGTAAAAATGTATTTCAGATAAAAGAAGTTCAGGTCATCTGCACGAGGTTGTTACCGCTACCGTGGTTGTGCGAATATAAGAATGATTCCTGGACTCGATGCCCGAGGCTCGGCGCGTATAGCTGCCTCCCCTCCACAATAAAAATCTAAAAATACACATTTAGCCAGGGCTTGCAACCTCCTATTGGCTGAACATTAGATCATGGCATGCTCGAATCTTAAAAAATTCTGATGGCATAGGAATCATGAAAAAAACTAAATCTCAAAGTTGCATCACCTCGCTCTGAAGCTTGAGAATTCAAAAGAGCTGTGTAGTACAGATACAGCTTCGCATGTAAACTTATAAAACCCTTACTTCTAAACCATAGCATGAAAGAAAAAATTTTGAGAATCACACTTGGTGACAAATTAAACTGGGGAATTTAACCAAAAGAGAACCTGAAAAAAATTAATAAAACTATTAAAATGTGTATAAATGCAATGCTACACTATCCCCCTTGATGTGGGAAAAATTTTGAAGAAATCTTTACCAAATCGAAACTTAACTTAAACATGTCGAAGCAGTAGACTGACCTTGTTCCTAGAAACACAACAAACAAACACACAGTAAAAAACCAACACCCTCAAGCAACAATGCACAAAGTCAAATTTACCTTTCACTGAAGAAGACATACTCTCAATGGAGCAGCTACAAAACAGCAATACATCAGCCTGAAATATAAACATTCATTTATGGACATCTCCATAGAATACAGATAGTCTTTCATGTATACAAACCACAGAAATTTCAACAATCATGCAAAGGTATGTAAACGTTTATCAGTTATCACTCAGTGTGTTACAGAAAACATTTGTTTAGAAAAGCATTATGTCACCAGTACTTTACACCCATCATAAATTACAAAATTCTTCATCAATAATTCAATTTGAAGTGTATGTGGTGTGGAACAAGAAAAAATATATACTATTGTGTGGACAACAAATAATTGGAAACAGGTGTTATTCACCTAACACATATACATAACACCTCATAATTATCTTGAAACTTTCTATATAGGACCACATGGCATATACAAAAACCCTAAAACACTTTGTCACTCTCCACACACATTCCAATATCATAAACAATACAACCCTTTTTGCAGATAAGCATCAACTTTGAAACACCATTACACAAGAAAAATATCTGCAATCATTTTGATAAACCGTAACCCTTTCAAAAACAACAAAATTATTATGCTCTGTAGTAACCCTAACCTTAAATAATTTAGTCAACCCAAATTGTGTTTCAACAAAAAAACTATTTTAAAAAATCCTGTAAATTTGTTCATCCAATTAAGCGAGTGTCTATAAAATCTCTTTCTAAATTAGCTGTCTCAGTATAGTTGCCCATATTTACATTACACAATCACTGAGTCAGCCCTCACATTTAACCAGGGCATGGATCCACGTCTGCCCCAAACATTATGCAAAACCACTGCCAAATTTACATTTAATACAAAAAACTAGGTCTGTGTACTCTCAAAAAAGACACATGCCTGTACCACCCCAACACACATTCTCTGAGCTAAGACCCAATGACACATACACTGAAGCAATTCCTAAACACTACACCTCCTACCTCATCAATACTTAACACACCTCAACTTACAACCATGACCAAACCGCACAAAAAAAAAAAAAAAAAAAAAAAAAAAAAAAAAAAAAAAAAAAAAAAGTAATCCATGCTAAGTTTCAGCTCGTTTCAAAATTATATTGGGTGAAAGTTTTTTTTTTTTTTTTATTTGCTTTTGAAAACCGAGTGCCCACTCATATGTATAAAATTTCAAAACAGATTGTAAATACACGGCTTATATTTAAAATTTGAACAATACAAACTCTAAAAATCTGTTATTTGTAAAATAAAAGTCATTAACTGTTTTAAGCACATATCATAGCACACCTACCTTCGTATTCAATTGTACAGTACATATACACTACAACACATTCACTTCAGCACCTAACCCTTCGTCCAAGTCAACAATACATTTTGAAACAACATTAGCAAAATTACAATAATAACATAAAATTCAACAGAATTATACACTGTGTAAACAAGAGATCTTACCTAATAACAGTATAAGCATTAACCTTAAATACATACCCTTATACCCTAGACTTTTTCACTATCTGCTTTGCACACAAAACACTCAATATACTTCATGTCATAACATCTCACATTTCTTTTATTATAAATTTATCTAACATTTACTGTTGTTTTGTACTCACCCCTCAACTCTCTCTTCAAACATGTATAATACACACACCTGAATATAGGCAACCACCGTTGCCTCAAATATTAATACCCTTAATGTGTGGTTGACCTTCAAATTACCAGTATGGTCACAAGTGGCATGTACCCACAAGTACTAAAGTGCTGTTCAACAGCAATAGTCCTAACAACACAAAGTTAACATATTCAGGATTCAAATCGTCTTCTAACACTGCATGAAGTGCAGTGGCAAGATACCAGCAGCTGCGAGCTACATTATTCATTATGAGTTATAGAGTAAATCATTTTTAATGTACCTTAATGTACTAATAGTTACAGTAAAGATCCTCAAATAATAATTTCACAATATCACTCTTTATATAAAACCATGAAAACTGTGTATTACTTATTACATGACACTAATTCACGCTAGACATTACCTTTAGTAACAGACTTACTGAAAAACTATGTTTCTTCACTGAAAAAATCTGACACACGTGTCTGGGTTTCACTCATTAACAGTGTTCGAACCTAACGTACAGAAATTACACTTTTAAAGACCTCATAATTCCTTGCATTGACACAACTAAAAAGTAAACAAAGACAAAAGGAACATCTTAAAATATAACATCACATGCACACTACCAAATTGACTTCCTTCCTTCCTTCCTTCCTTCCTTTGCACAAACTTTAATTTTTAGCATTTGGTAAACACACTTTCATTCTGTACTGCCATCCACTCTTTCTACCAAACACTACACAGTTTCAGTACTGGGTACCCCCCAGACTCACAGTACTCACCCACTTCATATATATTTAGCAACATAACCTCTGATTTTGTAACCTGATTCCTGAATTAGCCAATCATATGTTTGCCTCAAATTTGTGTGTCAGTTTCTTTGAAATAAATCCATTTGCCCCCACATATGGAATTTACAAACCTTTACTGTATTTACAATGACTCTGCAATCTGTGTAACATTGCATTGATAAATCTGTACAGCTATTATTACATCTAAGTGACGTACTCTCATTTCTCACTCGTACCAGTTTACTCACAACCTCAACTACTTCAGTCTCCACTTCCTTTAAAACCTCTACATTTTCAATATTTATTTATTGCTACTGACTCATTCACATACTTGGCACTCAATTCTACAATTTCACAAATATGAACCTCATCAACTACATTTACCTTGGTTGTAAAAAAACCTGTGCCGCCTACATTCATATATGACCTCATTAGTTTCTCTAATTTGATTATCCATTTTATCAGACAGTTGTTTAAATTCCTTGTCAAATATGTTTTTCTGCCCGTCACTTTTACCTATTATCTCAGTTGCTAGCTCCAGAGATGTAGTTTCCTGTCGACCCAATTTACCTGATAATTGTAGGAATTTATTGTCAAACTTGTTTTTCTGCTCGTAAAATTATCCAGTCAGTATCTGTAATAGCCTGTTGGTGTCTAGTGGAATATGTTTTTCCTGCTCTACTGACCTAACCTCTGCATTTGCTGGGCTCGCTTCCGCAATTGGAACAATGGTATTTGTCAGGTTATGTTCAACAGTTGAAACATTAGGAGTAGTTAAAGTAGGCCTCTATAATTGAAACATTGACGTTAGTTAAATTACACTGTACATTTACCCCTTTCAAAACCGCGAAACTTCTCGCTCTTGCTGTCACTTGGCAGGCCTATACTCTCACCCATTCCATCCATATTGATTTTAACCTTCAAAACACATACACTATAAAAAATTTAAAAAAAAATACAAAACTGATTACGAGTTACACATTATTTGACAGGAATGGCGTGGTGGCACAAAGGCACATGCCTTTGTTAAAGCTGACAATGATGACTGTAGAAATTATACTTACATAAATCTTGCTTACAGAACGGGAACTGCATTACCACTAGAACGACATCTGCATCTTTATGCACGTGCTCATGATGAAATATGGAGCCGATGACTATACTTACTCTGTTGTGTCGAAATTCACACCAAGCGTTGTAACATCGCCTCTGTCGATAACGTAGCCCCGCTTAAGGGCAGTATATTGCAACATAGCATCAACTTGCTATGCTAAAAACAGAAGTTATGCTCTACATACATTTACGTTGGGTTCCAGCTAGTCGAGCACACATTTGGTTGGTACACTTGGTTGAAATAGAAATCAGACAGAAAATGTCCATGTCAGATTCTACTCTATTTATTCTTTGAAGGTTGAAAACATTACGATTATGTCAGTCTGGCATCATCCGACACATCTTCCTTGTCATCCACTATTCACACCGGTACAGCATCACAGTAGCATTTACCTTAAGTTCATTAATTACATCTTGACACGCGAGGAAAAATTATGAAGGCAAAAGGGGGGGGGGGGGGGGGGGAAGAAAACTTCCCTCTCGGCGCCTGTCAACCTCCCACACCCGCGGAAAAGAGATTGACAGAATTTGTTGTTGAGTTCTAAAAACTATTTGTTGAAGTGCAGATAGATTTTAGAGAAAAGAAGTTCTGGTCGTCGGTGCTTGCGGGCGTGGGTGAAGTTTGTCACTCACGAGGTTGTTATCTCTACCTTGGTTGTACGAATATAAGAATGATTCCTGGGCTCGCTGCCCGAGGATCGGCGCGTGCAGCTGCCTCCCCTCCACAATAAAATCTAAAAATACACTTTTGGCTGGGGCTTGCAACCTTCTATTGGTTGAACATTAAATCATGGTGAACTCGAAACTACAAAAATTCTGATGACATGGGAAACATGAAAAAAACTTAATCTCAAAAGTGGCGTCACCTTGCTCTGAAGCCTGAGAATTCGGAACAGCTGCGTAGTACAGATAACAGTGTAATACAGCCTTGCATTTAAACTGATAAAGCCCTTTTAAACCCTGGCAGGAAAGGAAAATTTTGGACAATTACACTCAGGAACAAATGAAACTAGGGAATTTAAAAAAAAGTGAGCCTGAAAAACAATTATAAAAACAATTAAAATGTGTATGAACGCAATGCTACAACCTGTATTGATAGGTTTTCAAGGGACCAAAATTAAACAAAACAGTTGCGTGTAAACTAGTTAGTGTAAGTATTCTGCGAGTTTGGTTTGAAATTACTCAGTATTCTAAACATATTTATGCATGGAGCCTATATGTCTTACTACTTGGAAGCATTGTAATTAATTATTCTTTATAACAAAGTAACTATACATGTGCAATTGTTTCAACCCAAAATATGATGAACAGTGCCAATGTTAAGGTTAATAGGGCGTGCACTACTTTAACTTCATTATCTGCAGTATACTTGCGAGAAGATTCAGCAACAGTTAATTTTATTCCTGAATGTTCTGTCTATTTGACTGGTGATTTAAATTTGATCTGTATTTAGAGAAAGTCCATTAAAGAAAATTAAATTGTATAACTATGGAAAAAGTGTTCAAGTACAATGTGTTTTTTCAAATTGCTTTTCTCCATCGCTCCCTGTGTGCTCACTTGCAGGAGACATGGCATTGTTGCAGAATCACAATTCACTTCTCAGTTTCCAACACATTGCGTTGTACAAACATTGTAGACAAATTTGTGCGTCCATGATTTTCACGATAAAATGTGAAGAATATATCTGATTTGTGATCTAGGTTTACTGCATGATATAAATACACGAACAAATAAGTTTTGCATAGTAGTAAGAAAAACATTTGAAATAAAATTAAATAAGCTGTACTTATGTACAGTATATTCACGATGAACAGTATACAAGTTTAAAAACCATTCAGAATCATAGATTAACAGCGCATATAAAATATCTAAATGTGAACAAATAACTAAGAGCTTACCATTCTGTCTGCTCAACATCACTGGCTTTCACGTGAATTTACCCTTCATATTGTCGACTGCAGATAAAACAATTACTGACTGATGTAGTTTGATAGGCCCTTCATCTGGCCAGCTACAGACAACACAGTTATCGGCTGAGACTACACTGTATGAACTACTAATCCTGTAGGGAACCTATATATAAATACATTTTGTTAGATTCTTAACATATCTGAAATCTGTTGGTTCACATACGTATATACAAATTTTTTTTTTTTACCAGTTATGTTTATATTGTAACATTTTTTATGCATATTGTAGCATAATATAAAACTTTTTCCAATATATAATTTATAGTTTGTATGTGCGCTCCTGTACAAAATTATTTGTGCAAGAATAATAATTTTTTCCTTTCAAAAATTTCGTAATTCAGTTTGCATTTATGTAAATTTGCTTATGTAAATGATTCCCAGTCTTAATATTATTTTTTACTGAATCAATATATTTACAGCTTCCAATGTTTGTTTTGATAGCAGGCACTTTTTGTGATTGGTGTGTTTAATTTTGTGTATATAATATTGTATATATTTTGCAGTGTCCAAAAAGTAAGTAGTGTAATGCAACAAACCATGCAAGTTCAAATGAAAACAAAACAAAAATATATTTGTTTGTATTCGTAAATAAATACTTTTTTCTAAACATAGCAAACATTATGCATGGATTAGGTTGTTTACATGTTTTGTGACTGTTGGCAATTAAATGATAAGCTTGAAACAAAAATGATGAATTGTTTTTATATATGCATTGGTTCGGTAATAAACAAGATTAATGTTACTTGCCAAATATGTACTGTTAAACCTAATTCTTTCAAAAAACATAATGCAGGCTGATTGATGATTTTTTCATATGTGCTTTGCTACTTATTTGGGTTGGTATGGAAATGTTTGTGAACAGGAAGATTCCTAATAAATGCTTGTCGCAGAATTAGGAGGATTGGCTTGACACATGCCACACAAGTGTTTTCCTCAGCCTGTTATTTTACAAACACCCCAACTGGGACATCATAACTTATATCTTGGTCAGGAAACACAAGACAGGGAGAGGAGTTGGCAATGAGATGTTGAGAGGGGGTGTGTGTGCATGTGTGTGGAGTGTATGCATGTACACACTTGTGCTAGTGCACACGTGCATGTGTGTTTGCATGCACATGTGTGCATTCATGTGAGCATGTGTACATGTGAGTACGTGCATGCATGTATGCATACATGCTGTGAAAATATTCCCTCTCCCCCTCTTTCTACTTCCATGTCCACTGAAACTCTGGCCCTCCTCAGTCGTAAGCTAGTAGATTATCTCACAGCTGGGTGGAGCTTGAGACAAATACTACAAACTTTGTTTGAAGAACAGTAGAAGTTTAGCATTTTTTTTTTGAGGCTTTGGTTTCCAGTTGTGTGGTAAAAATATCACTTACTCCCCTTCATTATTGGAAAACATTTATATTTCACAAAGGCAAGACATATAAGTTATTTATGCAGTAGAAAAAGGTACAATTTTATGTTTGTCACATCTGTGTTAAATTATCTGCAATTATTGTATCAGCAGACCCACAGATTTAGTTAATATCTGCAAATTTGCCAAATACCTATTTGAATCAGCACAGCTCTAGAATATTTTAAAGAGAGTCCGCCATTGAACGACCATAAACATGTTGATAAAATACAAGTGGTATGATTCAATCTCTACTGAATTAGAATCAGAACCAGAATCAGGAACCAAGAACTAAAAAATAAAACAGGGATTGCACTGTTACCACAAAAATTTTAGAACTGAGCTATTGCTTATTCATTATTATAATTTTTATATTATATTATTTATATATATATATATATATACACACACACACACACACATTGAGAGTTTAATTTGAAAAATAAGTTGTGATAATGGTGATATAACAAAACATTTGTGATGTGAGCTTTAGTTAAATACATGAAAATTGCTCATACATAGATGGCTTTTTTTCCCCCCTCCAAAAATTTTATTAAGAATTTATGGAGAAATAGTCAGTAAACAGTAGAGATTCTGCTAGAAAGGTTGTGTTTTCAAAATAGTAATTTCTTTACTCCTTGTCATCCCACAGTGTTATGTGTAACATCTTACTTCACCCACCTTGGCACGAAAGACCTAGTTATTTAACACATTCCTAATCTGTCAGCTGAATCCAGCCCTGCCTACTTTGTTCCATGTGCTGAGCATGTGTGATACCCACAGGTGGTGTTCAGTGACATGTTAATCTTGTCCCAGCAGCATCTCAGTCATCTTGATACAGCATCTGTCACAGCATCCCTGCCGCCGAGACGGAAAGCTGTCATCCCGGAGAAGACGAGGCATCCCTTGAAAAGTAGTATCAGCCAGGACGAGACGAGCAGCTCTGAAAGGGTCACTGTTCCCATTAGAACTGCTCGCCGACAGAAGGTACATGCTGTTTTGCAGTGATTGCATGTAGTCCTAGTTAACCACTTTCTTGTCTATGAGCACTTTTGTAATGTTGCCTTCTGTTTCTATAGTATAGGATGTGTTTTCTGTAAATGTAACTAAAAAATGTTTCCGCATGTCTTTAGATGTGTCGTTTGAGAACTGTTAGCAGGGTTAATCCATTTCGAACCAACTTTTATATATATATATATATGGGCTCGATACATATTGTCTTAAAATATTAATCTTGATATTTTTCTAACCTCCCCCCCCCCCCCCCCCCCCGGAAAGTTCAATATATATTTTTTGTTATAGATATCTACAGCCTACTTGCAAAAAACATGTGTAGTTTATTTTATGAACAAATTTCTACTAGGTATTAAGGAAAACGACTATAATTTGAATTAAAAATTGTTGTTGAAATTGTGCAAATGAACAACGCTAGAAGAATATTATTCATGCCAGCAGTGAAGATACCATTACAAACCATAGATTAAGTTTGAAACCATATACATGTATCTTTAATTCTGTCTGAGTCGGGAAGTGTTGAAATTTGCTTGAAATGACTGATTTTCAACATGGTATATCTAAAAAGGGACCAAAGTTAAAAAATTTTGAACTTTCTCAAAATACCCTCAATGGACACAGAGAATTTCATCTTTGTGTTTCAACTACTAGTTATGTATAAAAAAATCTTCAATATATTAAAAAATTCAGTTTGGAAAAATTAGTGAAAACTATTACTGGCTATTATAAAAACAAAAAATGTTAAAATCACATAATATTAAGTTATTTAACAAAATTGTAGTTCCAGATTCAATCATTGTTACTAAAACATTAGATCAGTATATTTTAATTATTATTTATTTATATCCTTGAACTTTGTAACCAAGTAGACCTAAAAAAAAAAAAAAAAAAAAACTATATTTACATCTTCATTTCGGCTTCAAATATACAACAAACCTTTATATATTTACGCTAATCAATCAATTTTGTGTTAAGGCTGGACATGTCAACAAACTAAATGAAACAAAGTACTTGCACTGTGCTTGTTTGTAGGAAACCACTGCGTTGTACAATTTAGATATTTCAAGGGATAATTTTTCTGTAATGTTGCATTTACGATCAGTTATAGTTGTCAGTTCTATTAGTGACAATTCTCTCAAACATATGTAAACACACTCGTGTCACTATTTTAAATCTTCAAAGAAGTTTGCTATCCGTGGTTTAGGAAGAAATTAATCAGTATGTCATTGTTTTCCTCGCATATTTTTTTCTAGTTTACCAACCCACCAAACTAGTCACTTGCTGTGAATTACTTATTCGTAATCGGGGAGAAATTAATTGGTTACTGTAGTCATCACACTTTGAATATATGTGACGTCTCATGACTGATGTACTTAAGTGAGCAAATCTGTGGTATGATCTAGAAAGGGTCGAAGTTCGAAAACTGGAACAGAGTCAAACTTTTACTATTCGACTCGGCTTGAAACTCAAGCCAACACTACCATCTCGTCTAACCTCGGCTCGATAATCAAGCCACTTTTAATGTGGCTGCTTATGACTAGGAAGTACAGTATTTACTCGTATATAGGGCACCCTTTTTTCCTAAAATAAAGGAAAATATTTCTGGGGTGCACGCTAAACAGGGGAAAAAAAGAAGTAGTGGGAGTGTTCACCATAAATTGTCGGTGGAAGTTGAGGGAAGTGGCGGAACTGTCTGTTGCTTCATCTCTCGCTCTTACATTACTCATCTCCCTCTCTCTCTCTCTCTCTCTCTCTCTCTCTCTCTCTCTCTCTCTCTCTCTCTCTCTCTCTCTCTCTCTCTCTCTCTCTCTCTTCTCTTCAGCCACCCTTCAGTTATGTGTAGGTCGGAAACCCCTCCCCCAACTGATAGCATCATGTCACACCACAAAACCAGAGCTGTCACATGTTTACGGCCTCCCACCCCCTTGTAATAACACCCAGATGTTGCCCATCGATAATTCTGCCATCCCTCTTTGTTTCCATGGCAGAGGCTAGCGAGGTATGGTGGTATGTTCGTTGGGCGGGGATGGCAAATGGAGGATGAGGTCCTTTTTTTTAGAGAAGGGTAGTGTGTTATTCTAGCACGGAAAAAAAAAAAGAGAAATGGCCTTTTTTAAAAGGAGAAATGAGGAAAAAGAAAAGGGAAACTGGAGATTTTGAGTAGTCGGAGCATGGCGATTCTGGAGTATTTTTAATTTTGGCTTTTTGCAACCAAGTTATTTAGTTAACATATTTTGCAAACATGTCACAATCACCACACATTAATGTACAAAAGAATAATTTATTCCATTCTTACTAACAGAGCACTACAAATTTTTGGTGCAATTTTATTTTTAAATAAAATCCCAGCAATGTGTTGCAAAAATCATGGTGCGCGCTATACATGAGTGTGTGCTATACACGAGTAAGTATGGTAGACATCTTCAGCCAAGCGTTCTTTAAGTTCTTTGATTGAACTTCTAAGATAAAGTGGTGTTTTATTAGTAGCATAAGCTCATCTTTTAGAGCATCAAAACTATCACTTTGCAGAACTTCGGAAATCAAGTTAGCTCTATTTGTGCTGATCCATTGTTTGAATGTAATTTCATCAGGCAAGTCTACTTTATTTTGAAGCATCTCTAATACATCTGGTCATGGGCATGATGTGCATTGATTAATCACACAAACCTCATTTCAATATCGCAAACAAGAAAATCTAATAAATCATGTCTTCAGTAACCAAATTGATTTTTAAGCCCTTGATCATAAGTTTCACCTTCTGGTGATACTTGCAAACACACACATTGTGCATTCTAGTTGACCCCGGCAATACACACCACTTAGGTCTTAAGGCAAAAGTTAAGACATTTTAATTTTGAATTTAAGATATTGCTGCTTGACTTGTACAAATAATTTGTTTGACGTTATCAAAGTCAACTGCCTCTGTTTATAAACTTTCTTGCTAATGGCAACACAATCTTTCTTTCCTGGGCACACTATACTATTCTCATCTTCTTGGTAAAATTGTATTGCAGCATTAACAACCTCCTCATTTAATGTATTGTTGCTTTGTTTAGGTAAAGCAGGAAGAATTCCTCGAGGTTTCTTGAAATCCCTAGTACTCTAGTTAATATTACAGGTTAGACTGTTACGGGAAACACTTCACAATTTTTTAATTGTTAACCAAGATTCATGTAGCAAACTAATAATTTAAATTTTTCTTCTTTGATTACTAACACACATTTTCATTTTAACATTTTTATCATTTCATCATTTTCATTTTTAGGTACTTGTGTATGAAGTTGTTCCCTTATTTACTTTTTCATCAAATATGGTCAGTAAATTTTTTTTTACTGTAACTGACATTTTTTAATTTGTCACCTTTTCAATGCAGATAACCACTGATACTTATTTAGTTTAGTAATTTTTGAAGTGGGAGGTGTATCTTGTGCCATAACACAAATAACATACATACAAATGATTTAATGATTTATATATTTTGCCAATAAAATATACATTGATGCATGACGTCTAGTGGGTAAGGACTTACTTGCAGATAGATGTGTCTTTTGTTCGGATGCTAAGTCAGGTGCACCCTGTGTTCGGGGTTGTAGTCGTGATGAGAAACTGGGGCTTGCCCGTTGTACAAGACTGACCTGATAGCTTTGCAGCAGAGCACAAAGTCTTGTGCTGGCAGTTTAATCTTACATTTGAGGTAGCCCGCCTTGATCTGTATACCTGGACGATGCGTAAGGTGATGAAATGGGTCGGCAGTGGTCACATGAGCAGTGGGTGTAGTGACCTTATATTGTTTTAATGGAGGGCGATGTGCTGGCACTAGTACTGTTGGAACTAGGTGTGCGATAGCTTCCGTAGGTCTCTGTTCTGGCTGGTTTAAGGTGGCCTGCCAGCCACTGGTGGAAGTCGGAGAGTATTCGTACATGCTCAGTGAATAAGTTGTTCTGCACTTCTGGTTCCACTGGCTTCTGCACGTGTCGTAGTGCCTGAGCTTGCTCTTTGGTGTTAAGTTTAGCTAGTAATGCAATTAAAGCAGGAATTAGCTCCTGCAGGTGCCCAGAGGCCAGTAATATTGTTTTTGCCATCTCCTTCATCTCATTACGCTTGGAGTAGGTTCTGGGATTTAAAATATACCCTGTACGTCGGTAAGGCTAAGCAGGTGTCCTTGTGTTGATTACAGCATATCAGACCACGTGTGGGCCGCTGACTGAGTGGACACCCTATTCCAACACCTAATGCAGATGCACAATGCGTGTTGCAAGTCGGGCCTATCTGTTGAGGGTCACTGCATGGGTGTGGCTATGCCGAGTCTTCCTAGTTCAGATAACGCCTCCTTTTCTTGGCACTTGTATGCAGTGGAAAAGAATGTGAGCACTAAACCAACAAGCTGGTTCCAGAACAGTGTACCTGTGTAGGCTCTACCATTGTAACTATGGCGTAGTTAGAACGGGTGGCCATGTTAAGTACATGTGGGTGGTAACAATGTGTTTTTGGCTCAAATGAGTAATTCTGTGGGATCACCTGCGTCGACCTTACATCCACAATGTCAACAGGGATATTGCAAATCTACAAGAAATGTGGTACTCAGAATTGTAGCAAAAATACATGTTTTATTTAATTGTAAGGGAAATAGCCCATGATGACTTACTACTTCCTACTGTCAGCAAAAGTAATTGCCGGGGAAACTAGTTACGTAGAAAATGCCGGTAGAGGCGACGGGTGTAGAATAACAATAAGGAAGGATTGACTAATGCTGTGAGAACGACTTAAACTGTCTATCATTGAATCCTAGTGTTGCCCAGAGGGGGCCGCAGTGTCTAGTGTATAGACAACTGAATGGTGTGTACTGGCACAGTGCTAGGTTGAACTAAGCGATGATGTGTCAGTGAAAATCCTGATTGGGGCTTAAGGAACTTGGAGTATCCTTCTGGCACTGAAGCGCAGTGAAGGATGGAAGGTAAGCTAGGAAACAGCTATGATCCCTAGCAGCTAGCGCAGGGGATGTAACAAGCTATACGAAAGGGAAGGCTTAAGGAGCAGGCTGGTCAATGTCTGAGCAATGGGTGCTGGACAACTGAAGACTGGTCCGGAGTCTAGCGGTGTCACTCCTTATATAGTAAATTTGGTCACTGCTCTGTGCTGGTTGGCTGGCATCTCGTAGGCGAGGGGTGACCGCAAAGCGGGGTGTGACGAAAAGCATAGCTCTCTGGTGTTACGTTACTGGCCAGCTGGAGAGTGAGAAGCAAAGTCAAACTAAAGTCCTACTAGTAGTGCTGTGTAGCGGTGGATAAAAAAACTCGTTGCATATATGCATAGTTATGGTGGGCTAGTGAATATAACTATCTACACTGTCCCGAACGTCCATCCTAAACTGTAAACACAACAATCTCCCGTAATGAGATAATGGCAATATTAACTTCCAGACTCGAAAAGCAAAGGCTATGCGAATGGATGAGCCGAAGTCGTTGAAACACCATTGTTGCAAAAAGGGTTGTGCGTCAGTTCGCCCCCTCTCCACTGCAACTGAAGCGCATCCTTGAGGTAGATGAGATGGATTTCTACTGGAGACTTGGACAGCCTTCTCTAAGGTAATAAGTCTCTCTTTCGATTGCCCCTGTTGAACAGGATGATATTAGAGCTCATCCCTGAGGCTAGATGAAAGAAAATTCTCCCAGGACAATTCAGCTTTTCACCCAAATATTCACGCTTCAGCAGCATGGAGTCAATTGGTCCTCAGGGGGTGGAGTAATCCTGTATCTGTGAAAGATGTTGTCTTGCTTCCACGGGTATCCGTTACCCGTCTTGACTAACTTTTTCTGCACAGGTCAAGACTAGCTGGACCATGTGGGGAGAAGGTGAAAATTCCTCTCAGCTAGCCACCCATCACAGGAATAAAAACTAGGAATGGACCAATACTGATACCGATACATCTGCCGATTATTTCAAAATCGGTATAGGTTACAATCAGCCATGTTCCAACCACTTCATTTCATAAACCCAAATAATTAAATCATCATGGAAATTACCACACTTGGTGATCTTGTGGGGCATGTTTTCACAGAGAATTTTATTTCTGCAACTAAAAAACTATTTTCTTAATTTTATTTTTATCTCTTAGTAACAGGTGATTCAAAATTATTAACCGGAAACTGATATGGCCGGCTTTGGTGTTACTTGGTAGTTAACACTATATAAGCTCTACCTGGTGAAATTTGTAAAATAAAATGTATTTAATACTGGTATTTGCTTTTAAAGTTAAAGTTCATTCTCTAAACGTCAACTGTATATTGATATATCGCTCCCACATTGTATATTTATATTCCGTTTGCAGCATGACACAATTCATAAATATGTTGTTTTAAAATTGTTACAAAAGAAGGTGATCATTCTTAATGTTGATTGTAGCGAGTGATGAAATAACAAGAAGATTGATATAGGCTAGAAAGAAATATGACCAGTTATTCACAAGACAACGGGGTTATATGAAAATGCGTGGGAGAATGTTATTTATTGATAGGGTGACAAACAAAATAACATAGAAATTCCACAAGCCTGTAGTTTCCTACGTAGTCACATGTAGCACCCACCCTAAATTCTTAAACCTTAATTCCCCTAATTTTCCATTTTGGACGCGGCAAGAATCGCTGTGGCTGTGGTGTTCGTCAATGGCAGAATTATAAGTAAGTGTACTTTATTTATAAACGAACATCTCTAACCAAAAATACTGGTGATATGACTAAAGTAAATAATTTGTATATATAAAGGAGATGAATGTAAATTATGCATTGAACATGCGTGCAGCATTTGTAAACACAGCCATCTTTATTCATCTTCTGTATTTTGTAGTTATATTCTTGACAAATACGGCATTTGCTACAATTGTGCGAGGTTTTTGATTGTAGCCGGCTGCTTACGTCGCAAAGCCAGTTAAGAATACAAAAAATAGTGCTAATATTCTGTGTTATCTGGTTATGTTCTTGACGAATACTGCATTTGTAACTATTGGGTGAGGTTGGGAAATGTAGCTGGCTGCTTAAAGGCCGGGCTGCAATCACTGTAGAATTCCCGTAGCAAAATAACAGTAGTGTTACCGTGGAAGTATGAATATGTACTGGCTACAACCGCAGTAAGAAAACTGTCACAAGGCCAATGATGAACGAGCACAAAAAATAAGACAGGTTGTACATATATCACTGGTATTTACAAACAGTGTCTTGGCTAACCTGATATTTATTTTTGTTTATCTACATGTGATGAAAAAAGTTTTGTGGGAATAGTGTTTCTGGATATTTCAGTTGTGGTATACATGTTAATAATTGCATTGACTAAATATTCCGAAATTGGAACCGTACTGCAAAGTTAATTTAGTAACTATGTTCGTGTTATAAGATTGCACGTCACTGACTTTCGTGGTTGCAAAGGTTGTCTCATGATTGGCTGGCATAAAGCTCGACATAAGAGGATTAGAAATATTCAATACTATTCACGCCGTTACCGCACCAACTTAACGCTGTTATGTTGTGTTGTACGTAGTCCCATATACAAGTTGAGTTCAAATTTTTGTTGTTATTTCTTGTGGTGATTGTAGTCTGGCCTTATAAGGCCAATCCTCTTTACGCCGTTACTGCACCATCTTACGCCGTTATGTTGTTTTGTAGCTAGTCCCATATACAACTGCCAAAAACATGGGGGCTTTATCCAAGTGCTGAAGGCCACAATTAATAGTTGGCAGCGGAAATTGGTAGTATTTAAAATGTTGGTCGTCCACCGTAATATGATCCGTCAGAGAGAATTTATAGGGAAGAATGTCACATTTACCAATACGCGAAGAGATAATACACTAAATTCCTTCAACTGATCTAATTGAATTGGAAAATCTTTGGCCGAACTCGTGCTGTCATGTAAAGACGAAAACACTTCCGGGACCACGTCAACCTGAAGACCAATCAGCATGTTCTGAGCTAACCCAAAGGACAGACAATAATAGTCGATATTAACAGACACCCTAGGTTTCCCTATATCTAGCCCTGAAATGACGTCATGAGAAAGGTCTGAAAAAACCCAAAAGGCAAAAGTCCACGAAAATCTACTGATTTTAAAATGTAGGTTCACTACAACTTCGCTCCTAATGATATCCAAGAGATGTTTCAAAAAGGTACTGCTCATGGCACAATAGGTAGCCCCAGAATCAACCAAGACTGAAAAATTCTTCTCCTCAGGTTATTAACACCATACACATACTAATTGTGCATGGGACTTTATCTTTTGCCCGACTGGAAAACCCACACCGATTTGCCATCCTGGTTTTCCAGCCTTAGGACAAGTCCTATGCAGGTGCCGGAGCTCGCCACAAAGAAAACACTTTCTTTTGGAGATTGTACACTTGCTATGTTGACAATACTTAGTCATGTGTTCCTGAACAGCAGAGTTGCTGCACCGCACAGGCAAACTACGTTCCTTGACATCATATATATTGGAAATTTGGCTGGGCCGCATGGTGTTACAGTCGTGACCGCCTCGTACTGCAGGTTAAAACTAAACGCTCCATACTTGCTAGAGGCTATAAGATGGCCTTACACTTCCACAGCTAACTGACTTAGCTCATGAAAATTACATGGAACAGAAACCAGTGTGCATTTAGCACACATGTACAGAGACATATTATCTATGATAATACTGGCCAGTTCAGGTTAACTCATTTGTAAGCATAAGGGTTCATCAAATGTGCCAATAGAATCAATAAATTTATACATTGGCTTACCCGGTCTTTGGTATCTGTAAATATAGTCACGTTCACAATTACACTTAACGCCTGGGGGAAACAAAGCCTATATCACCCTGCATTTGAAGCCCACAAATGTACCTTTTTCCATCGACAGAATTTCTTCACGTAGTAATTGCAATATAAATCCTTCACACTTAATTGCTATGGCTTTCAAGAAAATATCCTCAAAACTTAAGCATAGACTAGCTATTTTGCTCACTGCAGTTATGAAATACAGAATACTGACGGGTTCTAGGGATTTTGACGGAGTAGGTTCTGCAACGCTACAAAGAAAGGTGGGCCAGTGGTGACCCTCAACGGGACCACTTGCCGAGAGTGTTGCGCCATCAGAAATTTTTGATGCCACAAGACAGCTGCACTTGAAGTCCCGTAAAAAATTCAAAACTTCTTCTTTCTTGAACGTATAGATAAACCAGACCTCAGCCATTTCATGCAACAGATACAGCATGCAGATATGAGAAAAACTGTGTGGCGGAGTTCGTGGAGAAATTATTTGTGCTGTAACACAAATAACATGCTCTAAAATGAGTTATCATTTCATATATTTCACCAATAAAATATATTTAAAGCCATATATAGAACTCTTGATAATCTTGACACTAAACATAAGTTGGCAAAAGTATAACAATTCTTTTCTTTCTAGATCCGCAAAATATCATTAAAAATGGACAAGAATTTAGTAAAATTGCTTTCATTGTAATTATACAATTTGCATAAAGTTTAATTCCAAAACAATTCAAGCAATTGATAGATTAGAATAATGGTTGGAGCAATTAGAAAGAAAGGCAGCTTTATGACCCCAGTCGTCTCCTTTTTATAAAACCAACACATTAAATATTATTAAAAAATACTACCTACCGTGATGGTGTTATAAACTTTGACGAGTGCCGTAAGACAAACTGCGCTGAGATTGCGCCACGGATAACACCAGAGGTGAAACCCACGCTGCCAGTAGTTGTTACGTACACTCCACAGGGCTTAACCGGGCCAGATCCCAATGTATTACTGCCAACTTTTACGGGACATGACTCAGAAGACTTGGGTACATTCCTAGCTCTTTGTGAGGAAAAATTGCATAGGCATCGTGTGCATAGAGACGATTGGACTGAAGTAACTGCCAACAGGTTAAGGGGAACCGCTGCCATATGATGGAACATGGTCAGGGACTATCAAGTTACGTGGGAAGAGTTTTGTGAGAGATTGCTAGGTCGGTTCGACAGTGACGGAGATGCTATACAGGCACAAGTGCGACTGTATCACGAACAGCAAAGGGAGCGCGAAGGAATCAAAGAATTCATACAACACCCAGGACATGCAACCCGCAGGATATTAGAGATAATTGTGGCGCTGTCAACACCAGACATTAGGCCGTATCTGAGAAGGGCAACAAGGGCAAGTGTTGGAACAGTTTACGTGCGAAGTGTATGAACAATATGTGTAGGCGAGACAGGCATACCAATCCCCGAAATTTAATTTTCACATGTCAACACCTACAGTGCTGCCAGATGTAACACGACTGCCGCCAATGTTTACACCCGCAAGGCAGGACGCGGACACAGAAACATTCACCACAAAAACAGGGGAAATAGTTACCAGGGCAACAGGTCGGAAAACTAAGTTGGGAGATTGGCGAAACCGCATCTGCACCAATCTCACCACCAGTTTGTATCAATCCACCTAATGAAGGTGCAAAAGTGTTCCAAGTAACTGACAGTACCGTAAAATCACTGCTGTTATTGAAACCGCCGCCAGTCACAATTTTGTACGCGAAGGACTTATACTAACTATAACAACTAGAGTGCCACCGCGACGCTTCCAATTCGCTACCACACACCAACAGGGAGACGCAAAAAGTGTTAAGCTGCGCACCAAGTGCGATGTTTACATTGTGCCGGACTTCTGCGAAGAAGTGATTTTGGGACTGCCATGGCTTGTTGACAATCATGCCGTGATAGAACTGCACCTGAATCGTCTTCACGTGGGGACACTTGGTCGATGGACCTTTTATGCTGTGGGAACACCACCCACCACCAACAACAACTGCTCTGCCGCTTGCTGACTTTGAGCACGAGGTGCCCGCTACACATCAGCAACGTCTGCAACATCTGCTGGACCAGTATATCAGTGTGTTCCACACTGAGGGGAAGCTGCAGTGCACCGACGTCACGGAGCATACGATCATCACAACACACGAGGATCCCGTGTACTCCAAGCCACGAGACCCAGGTATTTTCTTTCACTGCATTATCAGCCAGCAGGTATGTGAGATGCTAAACGACAATGTAATTGAACCTATGCAGAGTCTCTATAATTCAGGTTTCACTCTTGCTCCAATAAAAGATGACAAATGGCTATTCTTTGTTGATTTTTGCCCCCTCAGTGAAATATCAGTAAACATGCCGCCACCATTCATAAACATGAAAGATACTTTGTCAACATTACAACATGATACCATTTTCACCTCACTTGATTTAAAGTCCGGATATTGGCAAATGCCTATCTGCCCATAGGACACAAAGAAAATAGCTTTTACTACCCAGATGGACGTAGATTTCAATTTTTCGTCATGCCATATGGTTTAAAGTGTGCCCCTGCAACGTTTCAAAATTTAATGGTGAATGTATTGGATGGATTCATTAGAGACTTTGTGAAGGCGTATTTGGATGATGTACTTGTTTGGTCTAACAACTGGGAAGAGCACTTGCGCCATTTGAGCCTTGTGTTTTAACGGCTCGAACGTAACAAACTTACGTGCAAAGTGGAAAAGTGTAAGTTGATTATGAGTAGATTGAAGTTTTTGGGACACTATGTAATGGGATGGACACAAACCAGAACAGCAACACATACAGGAAATTCAAAACAAACCCACACCCAGATCACGTAAACAGGTCAGGAAATTTTTTGGCTTAATTAATTGGTTGAGGGAATTTTTGCCAAACTTTTCCACAATCACTGCACCATTAACTGCTTTGTTGTGTGAGAAATGTGCATTTGCCTGGATACCTCAAGCCGACCAAGACTTTAAAGACATCAAACTTACATTTCAGAACTGAAATCCGCTATCTAGGTTCAACCCAAAGTTACCCATTGTACAAACAGATACTAGTCAAGAAGACATTGGGGCCATGTAGCATCAGGTGGGAACACACGGGTAAAAGCACACAATCAGTTATCACAATGTGAAGTTCTGAGAAACAGAGCGTAAATATCACGTTAATGAACAGGAATGTTTGGCCATTGTACACGCATTGCGGAAGTACCGGTTATACTTACTAAGAAGGAATCTTTGCCGTGCAATACCAACTGTAGAAACACAAACTCTCATTGTACAAAACATTGTTGCCCGTTAACGAACAGGAATTTTTGGCCATTGTACATTCATTGCGGAAGTACCGGTTGTACTTACTAAGAAGGCAGTTTACGCTCAAAACTGACAACCGATGTCTTGTGTGGTTAGAGGGCATGCATAACGGGAAAAGCAAACTTGCCCGCTGGGCACTGTTACTTCAGGAGTATGATTTCAAGGTAGAATATGTGGCGGGAAAAACCAACGAGCTCGCGGACGCCTTGTCCAGGAATCCTTGTCCAAATCTAATGGTAACTAACGCCACGGAGTGGGAAGAAGCACTTCCATCTTGCCGTACAATACCAACTGTAGAAACACAAACTCTCATTGTACAAAACATTGTTGCCACACCACCTGGCGAACTTGTTTCATTGAATATACGTTACATGTTAAGAGAAGTACACACTGCACAAGAAAATTCCCCAGATGCTGCACAATGCTGACAACACAGCGCCATGTCGTACACTGAACACTGGAGGGTATTGGACCAAGATATATAAACCAAAGCACCTGGTTATCGTGCGCGATGGCGGACGTATGTGCCGAAAGAGAAACGGAGACTCGTATTAAAGTATGCACACGACAGTTTGGAGCATGGACACCCTCGGGATCCGAGCAAACGCAAAGAAGAGTGCAGAAATTTTTACGCTGGCCAGGGATTCAGGGAGATGTCAGGAAAACTGTACAGAGCTGTATCACGTGAAACACCCGGAAACCGCGGAGAGCAGACGGCTACGCTCTACAACAGTCAAGGCTGCCAACTGAGCCATTCAAAACAGTAACCATCGACATCATGGGCCCATACCCGCTTACAAAAACGGGTAAAAGATTTCTTGTTGCCACAGATTTGTTTACTCATTGGACAGAGGCATTCCCAGTTAATAACGTCAATACACACGGTCTCGTTCAAGTGATGCAAAATTATTTTTTTCCGAGATGGGGACACCCTGAGTATTTGTTGACGGACAATGGTACACAATTTGTAGGGCGAAAGTGGAGAGAATACTATACCAGGTGGGGAACAGATCACCGTACCACACCAGCATACCATCCCAGGGCTAACCCAACCGAGAGACGTAACCAAGACATTAAAATTTTATTACATGTCCGACGAAGATCACACTTGGTGGGCCGAATTGATCCCGGAGGTAATGTTTTGCCTAAGAAATAGAGTAAATGCAGCAAATGGAAAGACACCCACTGAGATGATACAAGGTCACGAAATCTGTGCCCCTGAGCACCCCGCGAAAACCCGTCCAGACCACCTGAACAAATTGTCCAGCACTATGCGCAAATACATGAGGAAGTAGGGGCAAATCAAATCAGCTATTGTAATGTTTGGGTACCGGAGAGCAAGAGGCCACCACCCGAACTTGTACCGGGAATGTATGTGTATATAAGAGTAAACCAGTTATCAGCCGGGGCGAAAAATTGCTGTGCTGGAGGGGCACCTAGATGGTCAGGACCAGTGAGTGTGTTGGAAAAGATGGGAAATCCCACGTATTTAGTGAAGTTGGGACCAAGACGTGTCACGAAACGGCACCGTGACGACCTGTGTATAGCCCGACCACCTGTAGGGAAGAGAGGCAAGGATACAACGTTACGCCCAGTACCTCAGCGAGCTTGTAGAATTTTACCAGGGGGCACACAGGGAAACAACAACACTGGAACATCCAGCCAAGGGAATGAATTGTCATTCAAGGGTTTTGCACCGACAGAACACTCAACACCTACTAGTGAGGAAACGCCATTTCTTAGTTTTCTGTTAATGCCTGTAATGACACAACAAATCGGAGTAATTTTAAGGGTTTTCAAGTTTACATGATGAGAGTGGTAACCAAAGTGCACATGTAAATTTAAACACAACCAGTGCCAGTGAGTTGAGTTTTAAGGGGTTTCCCCAAGGCACAAGTGAATGTGGTTGTATCAAAAGTGTAAGTGTAAATTTTGGAACCACATGTGAAGGCAAGACGCCTTTCAGAGGCTTTCCAGTTCCCGCAGGGGAGAGCATAGTAGGGAATGAGATTTTGAAAGGGTTTGGGGAGAATAGTAGGGCATGAGATTTTGAAAGGGTTTGAAGAGAACAGTAGGGCATGAGATTTTGATAGGGTTTGAAGAGAACAGTAGGGCAGTGAGTGTGACATCAAGTGTGAACAAATCGCAACACAGCACTCGCAAGTGGCGAGCCAATTCACCACCACGTAACCACATTGTTGTTCCTGCCTTTACTGTAACACCCATGAAAGTAGTGTTTTTATGCATACAATTAACTTATATTGTTTTTCCTGTTCTTATTGTTACACATATTGTCATGCAAGAGTTAATGTAATATTTTTCACGCATGCCATTTACATGATTTCAACTACCTATGTAAATTTTATTTATTTTTCTTAACATGTAAGATTTTTAAAACTTAGAGGTATGGTGGTAATAATATTAATGTGTAATTTTGATAGGCAAATTCAATTTTCATTGTGTATTTATTTTTGTATGATTAATATTAATTTTTGGTGTTATCTCAATTTTGTAAGTTTTTCTTCATTTAGGTTGTTAGAAGTGATTCATGTTGGTTCGAATAGTTTTGATCCCCATTGGCCCGCAGGTTTAAATCCTGATTGTTGACTGGCACTATAGGCCCCCTTAAGCTAGTGACAGCCTGCAGAGACTAACACTCTCTTCGCTAGCAGCCTCCAATGACATCAGACATAGGGCAGGACCTCCCATCTGAAGTGGCTGGAGAGGTAGGACTTTAAATTAGTATTAGGGTGTGTCGACGTGTCCCTGAAGCAACTTTTAAATAAATTTGTAACCAGCAATGGAGCTTGTGTCAGTGGTAACCCATTCGTGAGGTTAAGTGGTCAGGAGCTAGATAGTTTTAACATGCCGTCTACGCACGTGTAGAGCGGAGCTCCACGTATCTCCACCTTAATCCTGCTATGCCAAATCCTGCAAGAGCATCCTACCTTCAATCCAGTTGGTGATTAAAAGATAAGTCCTACAAAAATATCTTACATTTTCATCTGGACCTAATTTTATTTACAGTTTGATTCAGCTCGATGTCCATTAGTATCAGTACACAAGCTAAGCAATCTTGACTTTTATATCTACGTAAATTTCCAGCACACATACGCCCACTGTAAAATCTGTGATAAGAGTAGTTTCTACTAGAGCTAGACTGTTTAGTGAGAGCACAATTTGTTTTAACATAATATTTACTACAGAGAACAGTTTAATTAATTTGATTTTGAAACCAGTATATTCAGACTCTGGCAAGCTATGTCACGTAACCGTAAAAGGTTTCAAGTAGGCTAGGCATTGCCACTTTTAGCGTTGTTAAGATAGTGTGTTGTCTTTATAGCTTTTCTCACATTGCCATCAGGGTTTTTAGTTATTTCTGATTTAAACAATTACAGTACAAAAGGAAATGAAAAGTAAAATTAATGAAATGTATTCAAAGGGCGTAACTGTTTTGTCGTTTTCTCTACTGTAATGTCAAATTAACCTATTTCTTACCCAGTGTCTTACAAATGTGTAAATTTTGGAATTGTCTGCCTTATTTTGATGTATGTACATAAATGGTGTACGTGCCAAATGCAATTTTCTTGAGGGTGCTATTGGTAATAAACTTGTTCCCCTACCGGCCCAGGACTGCACCGGGCAGTTATACAGAGGCAGCCTAGGTAAGATCACATCCTTTCCCACTGATTTATTGCAAGTCAGCTGTGCAGCCTGGTCACTCAAGTGTTATATGTGTTGTCCCATTGTTGCGTATGCAAATTCTACACCATACACAGCACATATTTATTTGAATATAATATGATTATATCTTATATAGGCTGTCGCAATGAGGAGGCCTTGTGTGTGTTCTTCACAGCTCCCTACACACTATATTACATATTTATATGAAATATAAGCTGTATTTCAACACCCCCCACCCCTGCTAACGCCATAGAAGCAGACGACCTCCGAGACCATATTTTCTTTGCCGGCAACCAGCCAGGCAGAGCCCACCAGAGCAAAGTTGTGTTGCTCGCACTGTCTTGGCCTTCGAGGGAGGGGTCGTTTGATGCTGGCTAGCAGCCAGTGGCGCTAGAGCCCATGACGGTGTTCACCACACCCATGTCACTTGCAACTGCACATGTGCAAAGAGGGCAGTGTTTTCTACTTTCACATAAATATTATTTTGCCGTGTAAAGTGTGTCTTGTATTTTTATTTTTCAGGGTTTGAAATGTCTTAAAATGTTTTAAAATGTTTTAAAGTGTTCGTTGTCAATTTGAAAATGTTTGGCTATGAAATTCAAATTGCCTGCTGCACTGAGATTAAGAACACTAATATTCTGGCGGGAACGCCATCATAAAGGGACACAAAATTAATGTGAAAAATTCATATGAAAATTATAAATTGTAAAACAATATTTAATTTTATTTGTACCATTTTATTTTCAATAATAAAATATTTTACTCAGTGTGAATAGCACTTCCGCTTATGTGAACCCCATAGGCGGCCATGGTAGATCTGTGCGACGCTTGCCTCTGGACAGTCTATAGAGGAGAGATGGCGAGGTAAGACACTGTCACGTACACACCACAACCTTTTCTTCACTGATTTAGATTTCAATAGCATTTCTAGTATACCGGTCAACCTTTGCTTGTGTAAGTTTTGCCGGACATTTCCACAGCATTATGCTTCCGCTTAACTAATTTATTTCGCCCTTGCGGCATTTTCAATATAATTGAGGAAAGGGACAAAGATGTCGGAAAGGTCACGCGACCCGCTAAACTTGGATCAAGCGCCATCCACCTATGTTAGTGGCGTTTCATCGTAATTTCTGCATTATTGCTACGTGCAATTTTAAGGGCTTTGTTTTCATGTATGTATTTGAGGGTATTTTCCATGTTTGAATATTTTACGGCAACATTGCGTATAACCACGTGGCTAACCTATGCCAAGTATATGTCTACGCCATCATTGCATTTTGAGCGCTTATTTACGTAATATCATATGTGCAATATTTTATTCAGGGTGCTATGTTAAATTTTTGTCATTGTTCCGTGTAATTTTCACGTAAATGTATGCTTTTGTGTTTGACCACGCTGTCACTTTAATGTTTGATTTCTCCGCCATCACGGATGTTACAAGCTTTTAATCACTTAAATCGTAAAGAGGATAATTTTCTCTCAGAATAATATTTTGTCTGAATTTAATTTACCGTTTTCAAGAAGAAATATTGCAATATCATCTGCACCATATGGTCCGCTGCTAACTTTATCCAACAGCATCCACGCTATCTAGACATGTTTTCACACGTGTGTGTTTATTGTGAATACTCATCTCATGCCCCATCATCTTTTAAGGGTCTCTATGTATTTTGTGTAATTTTTCAATTTGTGTGTGATGCAATTACTTCCTGTGTACAGGCCATCACCACACTACCCACATGCTGGCAGGTGAGTTTGCGTTAGTGATGCCAAGTAATCACACGTGTTAATGTTTTCATCAAGGGTTCCATTTTGTAATTCACCGTATCCTGTCTTCAGAGGAAAACTGTCAGTCCACCATAGCGGCTGTCAGCCCTCTTCCCTAGTGAAGATTGTGTTTTCATACACCGCGGTGAAATCATCGATCTAGGGTTGCGCTAAATTAATTGCGGGCTGGCGAGCACCCAAGCGGAACTGGCTAGTCATGACCGAGAGTATCATTTCATTTGCACGTTGGTCTGTATGAACAATAATAATAAAAGCAAGTTTACAGTGAACTTATCTCTTTTATTCAGTAGTGACAAAAAATAAAAAAATTGCAAGAAGGCAAAAATTTCAAATTAACTTTACCAATACCAACAGTTTAAAAACTGGCAATGATTTACATCATGGAGGAATTGTTTCCATTGTATTCGTCGCTTTATTACAATGATGATCAAGTTCAGATTTTTAATTCTGTTTCCTGTGGACATTTATGTTTAATTGTTCTTATGCCTTTTTTGAGAGAATTTAAGTTTCGCAATATAATTTCTATGTTATTAAATAACGATATATCCGGGAAACCATTAATCAAATTCTTGAATAAATACTTTGATAATATTGCTGATGATTTTTTAAAAATATGTAGATTCAAAATATAATACTATTGTTTCTGCTTTACAAGATCAAATAAGTAAAGTTTTTGTTTACACAACAGAATATGTTTCTATTCGAAATCGTAGAATTAATATTATGGCTGATCCTGTGGATGGCAAAGATTCTGTCAATAAAAGATATTTCGTTAAAGAATTTCAAAATTTAAATCAATCTGTTTTGAATTACTGCGACACACTCGTTAACTTAAAAGTTGAAGAAAAATCTCACATATTTTATTTACCTGCAAAGTGAAATTAAAAAACTGATAATTTTCATTTAGTTAACCTATTCTTCTTTTCTTTTTTTATGGATCGTACTGTTTATAAAATAAGTTCTGATAATTTACTTGATGATACTCTAACTGTGATTAAGGATTCAAAAAAAATTGACTATAGTAAACCATTTGATGATAAAAGAGGTGATAAACTGGTTTTTAATATAAAAAACTAAATTATCTGAATACATAATACATTACACACGTAATATATTCTTTGTCCCCTACAGACATCCCGTATAGAGAGTTAGGTTTGTGATTAAGCATCTTCGTCATTTTTCAATTAACTTTCCCCATTAGCCTAGAACCAGATCGCCTGCACCTGGATAACATAGGATATATTTCCAACCACCTGTCTGCCTGGCAGCAGAACGTGTGTCACCGTGTCACCGTGTTTAGTCTTTAATAAACAGGGCTTTGTTTCTCTTCCTCTCTTGTCTCATTTATAGGGTACTCTGTACCAATTACTGGGAGAACCTCGAACTGAGCACCGCCGACTGGCACCGGGAATTTATCCTAATTTGAACTTAGCTGCAACTGGAGACTCCCCCTCAGGTGGCTCCATGTTGATAACACACCCATTAGACAAATCGCAATCAGGGAGAAACACTTCATCTGAGTTATATCCTTACCAGAGCACCTGGGTGCTGGCAGGGGTATTTGCTTCAGTGCTACTGCCTGACATTGGTTGGGGAACTCACACCCAGTGATAGTCTTGACAACCCACACGGCTCCAATGCTTCTGATCAGCCCACAACAGTGGGGGATCTTCTGAAGCACCGGAGCTCGCGTTGGCAAGATTGTCGCCAGGTAATACTAACCTAGGGAGACCCGCCTCCATGTTGCTTACTTCGCGTTCTCTGTAATTACACCACTCTATGCCATTTAAGGTGAGGCACGGTGCCAGGAGAAAGGAGAAAAGAGTTGTGCGCTTTGCTGCCAGACAGCTGGCTGGTCTTACCCCACTTTCAGATGGCCAACGAGCCGAGCGAGATTGTGCCGCCATTCTTCGTTCAGCAGCATCACCTACGATGACTACCGTAAACTCCACTCTTTTCCCATCAGACCCACACGCACAATCGACATAAGTGCAACTAAAGCCATGCGACAGTGATCCAGCCTTCACTACCGGACACGTGTCACATTAGAAAACTTTCAGTGTTTACAAAGACTAGACTTATTAATTATTTATACTGAAAAATAACTCTGAACTACCCCCAAAGTTTTTGTTTCATAAATTGGCGGAAAATTATCTGTAGTCCTTAAACCTGCAGATGTTCCAATTTGTCAACATCAGCAAATTTGGCAGAAGTCCGTTTTAATTGACACAGTTATAGGTGGTAGCAAGTGCCCTGCTTGGTATTGAGGAATTCGTAGGCTAGCTGCTGTCATGCGAGCTGGGCATGCACCCTCTGCTTACTGCATGTCACGGGAGCTGGGGTCCCAGTAGTGTTGACTCTATCAGTTTTTTTGTTCTTCAACAACTTTACCCTTTGTGTTTCCTTTTCACTAGGAGAAAGGCTTCAGTAAGTGGAACAGTATGTAGTATTACAGAGATATCTCAATGGCAACACAGAAGTGTAGCAATGTTCCCATCTAATGGAACATCAGATTCAGGTAGACAACCTTCCTGTCCCCCATACCTCTGCACCGGGTAGCAAATTGTGGTGGAACCTACAGAGGTAAATGGGTAGGCTGGTCTGTCCTTTGCCTGGCTCTGCCAGGATCCCCAATCACCCCAACACCTAGCGGCAAATGGGGTGGGTGATGTTCTGGATTTGGGGAGGTGACAGTAGCTATAAATTACCTGTGTGTGACGTAATGCTGGCTTCTGCATATCGTTCTTGACAGTCATGTCCATAGGACAGACATTCAGTCATGCAGCGTGCAGCACCTCCCTTTCTTATTCTATCCTATACTCCTTAACTGTTGCTCCTGTCTGGTGGCTGCTACCAAGTGAGCTCAATATCTAAGAACACTCTAGGAATGGGAGATACTAAGGGGTGCATAATTGTCAGTGGTTACTCTAATAATTTGAGAAGTCTTTATATAAAACACGTTTATGATAACATTAATAAATATTCGGTATAAAAACAATACAATTAACGTTACTCTGAACAGTATGCTTCCTCTTAACCATAGAGATATTATTAGCAAGTTCAAACATCTAGCAATGAGTAGAAGTTAAAGCCCCTAGTCTTGCCAGAAATTAATGATTATTTACTCGAGTGGTTAATGGGACCTCGAGAGCTGGGATGGCACCTAACTGCCAAGCCGGAATTATGCTCTCCATATACTGGACTGATGTACGGCCCTGAGCTCCTCCAGGCCTAGAATTTGAGATGCCCTGGTCTTCGCTTTCGCTCTGACAACTTCACGCCATTCTTCTTCAGTCTTGCATGACAGACTGGGGAGGGGGGTGGCGCAGCACGCTCACCTTTTATAGTGGCCGGCAGTGGGTCAATCAACATGTGTTATGGCAACAGGAGGCTCACACAAAATCTATAGTCCATGATACCTTAACCCGTGTGCACCCCCTAGCATCCGCCACAAACAGTACTGGGCATCAATTGTGACAAGGATCTTTTCTTTGGTGCACAGTAACCTGCCACAGGAATTGTTTTGTTTTTTTTTTCTGAGCATGTTTGTCCGATTTCCCTGCTCTTCGCAGAGAAGTCCCTGTGGATGTGGTAGGTTACGAGATGACTACGGGTTGTTGAGAAAGACTGATTCACCAGGGATAACCCCCTCTCCAACAAGAAGGCAGGATTTGAGTATAAAGGACTTAATCAGAGTTGACAAAATATTCCATTTAGTTAAGAGATTTGGGTAGCTATTAATAATGAAGTCTTCAGAGCCAATTGACAAAATATTCCTCAGTGGGATACTTTACCTGTTCAAGACTCTAAATAACAAGCTTGTAACAACTCTCAGGTCTGACCTGGGCAAGAAGCATAGCCTTACCTTGATCAAATTTACGGCTACATACTCTAGCTGCCTAACAGTTGAAACATTACTCAAAGTCGATGGGTTACTGTGAAGAGGCAGTCGACATAGTAAGCACGGCCTCCAAGCACCTTTGAAGGTCAACTGAAGTGCGATAACTGCTCTTCCTGGTGAGATGGTTGGCTAGTGTTTATCAAGCAGCAGAGTATCGTGGTGCTTCTAAGAGAGGGAAGTGTAGGTGATGGCTAATGAAGAACAACGGACATTTACTGGGGCTGCAAGCGTGGCGGTTACATAGAGGTGTGCGGGAGTCAGACTGCCTTTTCCTACCCCCAATCTGGTGCATGAAAGGGATGGTTGTACGCATTGGCAGTGCTAGGCAGAGATGCAAAATGGTAGCTGCCAGTAGTGTGGTTGGTATCAACACTCAGTTAGGGGCAAACCAACTGTGGTTTTAGATATCTCATGTGTGTAGATGCAGGGGGATGGAGCCTGGCAAGGTGTTACAGCAGCGATGATGGTCTTGGGTTAGACGGGTGTGTCAAGTAATTGTAAAGTATACTACCATACACCCACTTTTTCCTTAACATATGTTTGCGTCACACATTCCATCATAATAATGTCTTGTACTAGAGTGAAATGTGCACACTTGTTCTGTTAGTAGTAGTAGCTCAATGGAAGTCCTACCACTCTAGCAAAATATTTGCTCCCAGAACTAGCAAAAATTTAGTTTATAGTTCCGATATCAGCACAGAATTGGATCATTGTATTTAGCACTTTCAGCTAAGAATACAGTAATTCTTATTCAAAGTGTGTGTTGGTGTGTGTTGTAGGTTTGTCGAAGCGTTGGGGACTCTGAGAACTCACAGTTCACTTCACTGATGGACGCACCAGGTGGCAATGACACCACTCTGTTGCTGGGCACCATCAGGGAGGGCCCAGTGCCACTGGAGGGCTCCGGGCAGGATGGTGGGCGTGTGGTGTGGGCCATGCGGAAGGGAGACAACGGCCCCTCGGCGAAGCGTGGCCGCAGTGGGATGGTGGGTACCCTGGACCTGCGACGGAGGAACAGCGACCCAGCGACACCCAAACTGCTGGACCAGTCACCTGGAGAGAAAGCTGCCGACCTACACCTCCTGGAGTGGAAGGGCAGCACAATGTTCACCATTGCGGGCCACCGTTTTCGCAAGCTGACCCGCTTCACCAAGGAGGACCGTTGCTCTTACTGCGACCAGCCCATGGATGCTATTGTTACTCAGGGACACAAGTGCTCAGGTCAGCAGCTTGCTCATCTGCATGTCAACTCCTCTTTCTCATGGCTAATTTTTAAGAATTTATTCTTCTACCCTAAATTTTATCTGGCCTACAAAAAACATTTTGTAGTTAATTTTATAATATATCTTTGGGAGCCTGTATTGGTGAAAAATGTGTTTATCAGACTCCAACCATTATGATTAAGATTCCTTGCAGGGTTACTTCTGATTTTTGCATGTAGCAAACATGGCAGATGTTACCTGTGTTTTTTCTCGTACCTCTGATTCTGTCTACTGCATATGGTAATGTTTATTCATTGGTTAGTTGCAGCAAATAAGGTTAATTTAGGTGGTGCAGTCAGCTTGTGTGCTCATCAGCATTCTCCCCTGTGTTGTCCGTGACCCGACCTTTGGGCAAGAATGATGTGGAGTTGGTTGAATTTTGCATTGTTTGTGTGCTGGAAACATGTGAACTATTATTTAAAAACTGTTATTAATTGTAATAATTCTTCATAATGACGTGTGACGGACCCGGCTGGTTGACTTTCCCTGTCTCAGGTGACTTATTCGACGCTAGGCGAGTCGCATCTCAAGGTAGCTATTTGTCTCGGGGCACTGTGGCCTGCCCGGAGTACAGCACTGGTCTGGTTGGCTGTCGACTTTGTACAAAGTCTGGTTCTGCGAGTTTCACTCAGCGTGGAGCAGGTTTAGGTGGTGGTGCAGTGGGGTGGCATGACTGTTCAGCAGGTAGCTGTACTGCCCCTGTTCCCACTACCTGGGTGGCACTCAACTGGGAGGTGGTGTGAGCATGTGAGGTGCTAGGTTGTGGTACTGGTATGCTGATGAACCCTTCCACAACTTTGGTAGGTGGCTCCAACAAATCCACTGGCGTGACAGTTAATACAGGTACAGTGAGTTGTCTCAGCAGTGCAGCCAGTTCACATGGATTGAGCATTCCTAACCCACTTGGAAGGATGCATAGCCCCTGTGGATTCTTTGAGATAGCCCTCATCTTCTTGGCACGTCTCTCGACTCTACCCCTACAGGTGTAAGGCATTAGGCACAAAAGTCGGGGTTGCACGAAGTAGGCAGTTGAGGTGTGCATGTCCAAGGGTGGGTGCCAATTACTGCCTCCAACACCGCGTCTCACTTTTGACTCCTCCACGGGTTGGAGAACATTCAAGCTGCAATGTATTAGTTGCAGGAACCACAAGGTGTTGTCTGACTCAGGTTGGTTTCCCTGCACCAGAGCACAATCCTTTTGGCACCACAAAGTGAGTGGTGAGAGTTGAGCACTCTAACCGGCAAGTCGATCTTACCAGGAGCGTACCTAGTGTCTTAACTCTACTGTTCCTCCCTCCTGGTACAAGGAACGGGTGGCCTTCCAATACTGGTGAGGGGAGTAGTATCCAGTGGTCACTGGTGTCCCCAGACTCCAAGAAGTCCCCCTCTTCTTCACCACGAAGTGAGTGGTGAGGCAGGGGGCGACTTCAAGCCGGCAAGCCAACTTTCAAGGTACAGGATCCTAATGTAGTGGCTCTACTGTTCACTGCACGGGAAAGAGAATGGGTGGCCTTCCAAGGATGTTCTGTTTTGTTGTACGTGTGAGGTCGGTACGTTCATACCCGGTCTCCTGCTGATTCCTTTAGCTCCGATAATGATACGAGGAAGGAACTCGGAGTGAAAGTCAAAAGATCTGGTAAGATCAGTCTTTATTGACTTTCAAGAAGTAAACACAGATGGTAGAAGTACTATCTCCTAAATCCACATAGGCTAGGCGGAAGGTGATCACCCTATTGCAGGGCTGCCACCAATAATTGGTGCCGAATCCTCAAACACGCTTATAAAATCTTCAAAAACTCCTTAAATTTTTTAAAAGGTCCTTTAAAAAATCCGTATTGTGAATTACAGTTTCCTAATAGGTACATGTTTAAAAACTGGGCTGCAGTATTACTTCACACTGCCATAGAAATCATAAAAATCACAAAACATTTTAAAATGACATGTAAGTAGCACTGTAATAATTAAAAATTAATGAAGAGCTATGAGTCAACACAAAAAGTTGTTTTTAGCTTTTAGACTCTAGCTATACACAAACAATTAACTACACTAGCTGATTAGCACAGTAAATCTTTATTGTGTCTACACAAAACTGTTTCTGTGTAAGAATTATGTAATCAAATGTCTTGCTTTCTTCCTCGTTTCATTTGTTGGTTGAAATTTCACAGTTGTCTTCCTCAATGATATGTGCATAAGAGCATTTAACATTGGCGAGTCCAGTGATGATATCTGAGCTGTTTTTATTAAATTTAGGTTTCTAAATGCCCTTTCAACTGCTGCATTGCTGTGGGGAAGGATCAGCATTGCCTTTGCCAACTTGCAGAGAGTTGGAAAACATGGTTTTCCATTGCTTTCATGTGACGACACTTTGTTCCAATATGTGTCAGGAGTATCAGTCTTTGCAATACCCAATGCTGTTGGTGGCTCCCATAAAGTGTATGCCGTAAATTCTTCATTCAGTTGGTCATATTCATCATTAGAAATTACATTTGGAAACGTCTTAACCAATTTTTCCTCCTTTTCCCAGTCACCAGACTTTTTCTTGGTTGGTTCAAGAATGTCAATACTCTTCAACTCTTCATCCTGCAAAGGCAATAAATGATACAACTCTCTTGTTCCCATTTCATAAAACTAGCAGATACTGTTAAAAATAATCAGCTTTTTCCTTCTTACTTATTTCATTACTTTCCAGAAATGTTTGCGTTGCATGGCCAACATTAAAGAGATTTTCCCCTGTTGCCTTCCCACCAAACGCCACAGCTTTGTAAAGGTGAGTTTCAGCTTTATTTGCTGTGAAAAAGAGAACCATTATACCTTTGCCTGATAACTGTAATATCTGTTAACTCGTCTATGAGAAGAGTGAACAATGATTTCCTCATTGTGTTGATAATTTCTTCTTCTACAGTTGCAGGAATAGCCTGCCTAATGATCTGTCCTGTTTTTGTATGTCCACAGGGAAAACTCTTAGCAATATCGCTATCGGGAAACATTTTTGGAACCAATTTTGTGATACTGGCTGCAAGTCTGATTGGCAGATTATTTTCACATACAAAATTTGCCCACAGCAATTCAGCATCTACGATGCTTTCATTTTGTTTTGTTACAAACTTTAGCAATGAGATATTTGCAGATGCCGTGTTTCTTTTGCGACTTTCTGTCGACTCGTGCCATCTGATCTTTTTGATGCTGCATTTACCCACATTCAAGTGGGATTTTCACGATGTGCACATGGCATGGAATTCATCTTTTCCATGTTTTAACTACTTAAGTTCAGATTCCCACGCCCGTTTGTATTTTTGTTTGTATGGATACGCATCAAGATTTGCATTATTATTAAGTTTCCTTTCCATCTTTGCGGCTTCCCAACTACAACTTGTAACTAAACGCAGATTTTTTTTTTCCCACGTCAATTTAGCCAACTGCCAACAAATCAATTTAACTATTTTTGTCGCAAGCAGGTAAATACAATGGAACTTATCTACAACACAAAATTAAAGGTTTTGTGGCAGTTAATTGAAACTGTCTTTTTCCACTATAGAAATACTTCTTTAGGATTTTTATACAATGCTTAAATCTATAAAAATCAGATTTGATGAGACATTGTTTTAGCGCATAACAAACTGCAGCCATATTGTTGTTGTTTTTTTAATACAAAGCTCGTGTTTCTTGCAGCAAGTTATGGAGCATGTTATTTTCATCCCGTGAAAAACTGCGTATTTTGTAGATAATTGTGTAATTAAAAGACATCACAGTACATATATTCCAATTATTTGCGAACATAGATGTTATTCAGCCTTCTTCCAGTGTTTTAACAATTTGGTTACAGTTTTTTGGCATGTGGTCTACTTCGTAACATATTAATTACGACATAGATACCTTTAACGAAGGCTAATATTCTGTACCTTGCATGTCCAGAAGTATATGTATAACCAAAATCTCAGTGTCTTGGTTAAGTGGTTAGAGTTATCAATTGGATATAATTGATGAGTGCCGAAATACTAACAAAGGAAAAAAAATCCATGGAACTGGGTGCATGATCTGTAAGTCTGTTTCGGCACATAAATATTCGTAGAAATGGATGAAATCTGTAAAAACCAGCAGCCCTGCCCTATCGAAAACAGGGGAAGGCACCCTGTGTATATCTATAGGAGGTGGCAGTAGCTTGTTGTGTTGCGTACGATAATTACTCGAGGCAAGCTCTATTCTCTGTGTGTTCATAGGGACAGAACATGTCTCAGTATGAATCTGGTGATGTAGCTGGTTCTTCCTTAGGTAGCGTAGGACAGGATCTTTGGCCCCACGAGGTGAGCTGTGAAGTATTCAGAGAGGTGTGTGCCCCTGCACCAATAGCTGGAGCAGGAGAGGAGTCAGAGGACTAGATCAAGAACTAAAGTAGAAATGATGACCCGGAGGCTCGGACGCATCTCCTTTTATACTCCTCAGTCATTCCTTCCTTCATTGGCATAGGGCATCTGGAGAGGGGGTTAGCAGGTGCAAGCCCAGCACCAAGATCATTGGTGCAAGCAGCATAGTGGAAAACAGTGCGATCTAGGTATTGTACTTGTGGCGGCATCCACAGCACACTGCTGTACTCACCACGGGCCTCTTGCATGGTCCCGGTAACTCATCGGGCAAAAATTAATGTTATTATTGGGACGTCTGTCTCGGCCCGGTAGATAAAACAATCTAGCAGGCGGCAGCGGTAACCCAACTCTGTAGACAAATTGCCAGGGATGTAGTTGCACTGATGAGTAGTAGTCATTTATTAATATTGTGAAAAATGTCACGCATCAAAAATTACATGCACATTGATGTTTTTGTTTTTATTGCAGGATTATGTAAACAGTTAATAAACTGTTGACTTTTTCTACTTTTTTTCTTCTCAAGAAATAGGGCAGAAAATGGAAACATTCGGCAGTGTTTGGAGCCATTGCCTATTAAAGCAGAGGTATAATCATAAACATATAAGTTGAAACATGCATTGTAAGAAATTGTTTTTTAATTATTTCTCTCTGCTATTTTCTTACTTATTGGTTTTAGATAAACACATAATTATGTCTTAAAAATACATACACGTATTTTATTCAGAAAATATTTTCATTGGTCCTATGCTGGGAAAAGTCTCCTTTCTTGGGGGTAATACTGGACTAAGACTTTGTTTATCTCCAGTGAGGACGAAACTAACCTGAGCAAAATGGTAGTTAGGTACTTTAAGGGTGTCCGCTGTTCTGTGTCGAAGTGTAAAGTGATACATTAGTTATCCCCCTGTTGACATAATGTCAATAGACTCTTTGTCTTTTGTGTATTTTGTAGTGTTTGCTACATGTGTGACTTAAATATTCAACTTTGTAATCATTACACTTGACAGTCATCTGTTTCCACCAGTATTGAAGATAGCAGTTGTGACGCAGTATGTGTTTTGGTGTTAGGCACCATGTAATCTCTAAAAATTGATAAATTAGCATAGTCACAATTAAAAACTTTTGCCCTCCTGACACGTAATACATTCCTGCGCATTGACGATGCATATTCCACTTAATGACTTCGTCCCATCTTTGAACGCAATCTTTATACAGGGGCAGGTTTACAAATCATAACAGTTCTTGCATGACATGATGGAACTTTTGGCACACGTCATGAGTGAATACAGACTACAGACACGATCAAAATTGCACTGTTCGCCCAGTAACTCCAACAAACCGCCCCACACCGATACCCCCAACGTAAAACTACTGTTGACTGAGCCATCTGCACCTTCAAGCAAAGGCCAAGCTAGTACCACAGCCTGCCACTGGAGGGCAGCAACTACTTTACTCTAGCAGCTCCAGCCCCCAAGTGCCTCACACACAGGTGATAAGAAAGGATAACACCTCCCGCAGAGAAGATAAGAAATGAATAGCGCCGCCTCAGCAATCAAGAAGACTCAATCCCCAAAATCCAGGCTAGCTTCCCCCACAACCTGCACCTCCGAGCCTCATCAATCTCCTTGCCGATATCAGTATAATATGGCTACCACCACTGAGTTCTTGAGTCTTTGCTCTTCCACCACTCGAAAGGGCTGTATGCAGCCATCGGGGTGTGTAACCACAGAGGCATCCGGAGATCGCACCGTTCGCAAGGGCCGGGATTTCAACCCAGCTGAAGACATTGTCGACCAGAACATCAACACCTCTTTAGCAGCCACCACAGATCCCGCAGTTTTTGGGAGTCTCCGCCATACCAGAGGCTCTTGAAGACATCACTCCTTACCTACCACCCCCTCCTGTTTAATACCCAGAAACCTTTAACAGGTCCCTTCTGGACCTCCCCTGCCCACCGGAGGGTACTGTCACGACGACAACTACCCTTCTGCAAGTTGTCATCCCTAGTGTTCCCTCAGAACATTATCCCTAGTAGTTACGCGCTGTTAAGTTGCTTTAACAATTTATATTACCAGATTTAATTTCCCCGTGCATTACACTTAACTTTTGCCCAGGTTGTCTTCACCTTGATTTTCATGATAGGATTAACTTCCGTAAATTACGTTAAGATAGGAGATAATGTGGAACAATGCTGTTTTCAAATACGTTTAATACATTACCTGTTTTAACTTATTTCACTGAGTTTAATTTCTCCTTTTAGCATTTAATCAAACCCTCTTTGTTTAAATCGTAACTACCCTTAAGGGAGAGCCGGCCTACCCTTAACCACAAAGTTAAATACACACAACTAAGAGGCAAGCCGAGCTCTGCCAACTGGTAGACCTTCAGCAGCACAAAAAATAACCTAGGTACTCCTCCACCAGGAGAATTGACCAGACTAAGTGTTCCATAATCTGCCACTGCTGGTCACGTGGCTGGAAAGGGGCTGGAACCACTTGGGCCTGATCGACCTCCTGTGGATACCCACCCAAGTACAATACGAACACCGGGTGTTACCTCACATCACAAGTCTGGGTACTCGGAAGTACTCAATAGGGACACTGAGCACCGCTTGTCTTCTGCAGGATGGTTTATTTTCTTTCTAAATGACGTACACTCGTCAGGGAGGTGTACAAAGGAAGTTAAAAAGGGTCTTACAAGTTGAGATAGCTAAACTACCCCTTTCTGAAACTGCCTAATACCTAGTGGTGTGTGAATAATCAAAGTATTTGAGCAATTTCAAATACCATATTTACTGCCATAATTCTCACCCTGACACAATTCATGCACCCAAATTTTATGGTGCCAAATTAGGGAAAAAAACTTTTCCTTTAATATTTCACGCAGCATGTTGCTCTCAACGAAGCATGTAATGCTAATGGGCCTGCACGGCACATGCTTTGTTCGACTGTGCCAGGTTGCTGGTCCCGTTATCAATTTCTGGCTGCCGTGCCAGCGCTGCAAACATGTAAACGAAATGTCACTGTGTTTATTTGTATGTGGGTGTTTTTTTTAATGCGAAGGAAATAGTTTATATTTATATTAATTTTTGTTTAGTACGAATGCATAATGGGTAAATATATCAGTCAAACTGCTGCATTTAAACTTCAAGTAATTGCATTTGCAAAGCAACACTGCAATAGAAAAGTAGGCCTAAAATTCAGTGCTTCTGAATTTAACGTGCATGTCATGTTTTCCCAATACCAATCTGCTGTTACGAAGTAAACTGAACCTGTAACTAGTTACATTACCTGTAACGACTGCAGTGGCGGGCAGCGAGCGGCTGCAGCCCGCCAGAGTAATCTTGTAGCGACCGATCTACCGACAGCTGCCCCGCCCGAGGATCTAGTGCTGAGCGACAGCAGCAAGTCGTGCCCGGCCGTGCTGCAGAGGATCTAGGCGCTTGCCCAGCTATGTGCACACTGCAATGTTTTTGCTGCTAGCCCCAGCACGCGAGGGATTTAATTTTGTATATGTATCTTCATATCTATTATCAATAAATAAAGTGCTGTGTTTTTAAAAAAAATGTATCCGTCGCGGTTGGTGAGGGATTACTTACAGTATACCCCATTTTAATGTTCACATGCACATATCTTGGTGATTCCTTGAATGATTCACTAATTTTTTGCACCGAAATCCTGTAAAAATGGTTAGAGAATTATGCCAGTAAATACGGTACTGAATTTTAACCAACCTGTTACATAAAAAATCTGCCTATACTCGGTTATGTGTGTACGAGTCTCACAAAATTTTTTAACACTTCAGATAATTGTAACCGAAATTTATTTTTGCATATATAAAGAGTTGTCATAATTTCCAGGTATGGCGACCCTTTAGAATGGTGTAGTCGTCACAGCGAACTATTCCCTCAACTTGTCAATGTTGCAAGGCATTACCTACCCATTCCTGCAACACAGGTTGCAAGTGAGAGAATTTTCTCAACAGATGGCAATGTAGTCACTGCTGGTTAAGAAGCTCTTCTCCCTGCTCATGTCGAGCAGTTTTTTTTTTACATGAAAATTTAAAATAACTGAAAATATTTTGTTTCACACAACCTTCAGCAAATATTTATTTACTAGTGGTATTTTATGTAGTAGACTTAATGCAAAAGCTATTTTTTTACATGTAGGCCTACAATCAATGTATACCATCTATACCAAACACAATTTAAGATTTCTTGATTCTTGTGTGGTAAGTACTAGAAAATAGTAATATATTTTCTCTGTTGTTTTCCTGAAAACATCAGCAAAGAACTAAAAATTACTTTTAAAATAATTTTTTTGGTACAGATATCGGCAAATGGCTGAATATTTATCAGTGGTGCATTCTGCAGTCATAGTGCAAAGTAATTTTTTTTTTTTTTTACATATGTTAACAAAGAACTAATTATTTATATGGTGTGCCTTACGTTGTAATTACTAGTGTAAAGTATTTTTTTTTGTTCTTTAAGAAATGTGAGCTAAAAACTAAACTTTTATCATCTGTAGCATAAAAGCATATTTTTGCTTTCTCCTAAACATCAACACAGAACAAGAAAGCATTTTGTTGTAAGTATTGGTACAAAGTAACACATTATGTTGGTTTTCAGGACTCTTCGGATTTTTCATGTAAATAAAATAACTTTTTGTGCATTTATTTGTGAATGAAATGTTGGGTTTTGTTTCTGTTTATGCAAGATTGTGCAATCTTTACAATTTGAAAACTAAGAAGCAGTATTTGAAAATTATTCAAAAAAATTAGTATTCGTTCGAAAACTAATTGAAACACTAAAACCAGCATTCGCAGACCCCTACCAATTTTGCTCTTTGGTGTGCTACTGGGGCAGTAATTTGCAGTGAAGGGTAGCTGTTCCCACATACTGCTTAGGTCTGTGGAAGGTTTGCCCCCCTACTAACAGCACAGCGCGTGTGGTGTTTTAACTGCTGGCTTCTTTTCTTTCGTCTCCCATAACCCTTTCCAAAAGGCAGGCTGAGATGGACAAGTCCCAGTGGGGAGGTTTACACCATGGCTTCCAAAGTACTCCAGAAATGGTGGCGCGTTCAACAACAAATTGAAACATCACCACAATGATAATGGTATTGTTTTGGAATGTTATTCTGCAATGTGTCAGTTTACAGCTGTTAAATTACCTACGACACGTTTTTTGACTATCTGCGGTTTAGGAGGTCACACTTTTGATAAGGTGTCACCTTTCAAATTATGAAAATTTACTTCAGAGCAGCTGGTGGTCCCGTTGCTAACTGCAAGAAGATCAGTGAAAGTCGCAAGCTTCTGGTTGACACGTCGAATGCCGCCCAGTCACGGGGGCTCTTGGCAATAAAGATTTTCAGTGTGGCAGCTGCAAATTTCCCTGTTGAAGTCAAGTCCCATGTGTCCCTCAACTCCAGCAGAGGCATCATTTGGTGTCCCGACCTCATTGACATCCCGGAATAATAGATTTTAAGTGAACTGCAAATCATTATGCTATTGACGTTTGCTGTGTGCTGAAGACTACTTATGGTGTTAAGTTGCCTACAGCTACTCTCATCTTGCCTTTTGGTGTGCATGACCTCTCTTCTGTTATCAAAGTAGGGTACTTGAATGTACGTTTTAAGCAGTTTATTCCTGCTCCTTTACGTTGCTATAACAGCTAACAGTTTGGTCATTCATCTGCAAAATATCGAAGTCCATCAACTTGTCCGAAGTGTGCCGACTCACCACATCCAGATACTCCTCAGTTCAGCGAACCGCTAAAGTGAAGTGAGTGAGTGAAGAGATTTGAGCTGCTCTTAACAGCGAGTTCTTGAGAGCAGATGAAGGTGATTGAAGTGAATATGGACTGCACCGGAATGAAGGGGCAGGAGAAATGGGAGATCCCCGAGAAAGCTCGCCAACCAGTGGCATCGTCTGGCTCGATTTTCTTTTACGAAAATCCGGTGACCAGGCCGGGGATTGAACCCGGTTCGCCTTGGTGGGAGGTGAGTGTGCTAATTGCTAAAGTGTGTGAACAGCAGCAAAGGACAACCTGTTTGGTCGCAGGAGGGCCTTGTCTACCAAAAGGAGCAGGCTGTTCAATGAATCTGGGCCATCAACAAGATTTCCTTTGCCTCGAGTCTTGGAAACGTTTTCACACTCTCCAGAGCTTAAAGCTTGATGTTCCGTACAGTGTTGTTGCCAATGCTTGACCAGCTGTAAAGGATGCATGTGCTCAGATAGTTGATGTGTTTACCCAGAGCGAAGTGTCTGTGAGTACTCCGAAGCCACAGGGAATTCGGACAACCTGGACCACGACTGTCGGTACACAGTGTGGACAAGCTGGAAAAAAAACTGTTGAAAACTTCTGTTGTCAGCAAGTCCCATCAGCGAGCTGCTGCGAAAAATTTAGACAAGCCTAAGACTCCATCCTTTACATCCCTTCCTGAAAGTGAACCTAATTTGCAGGATCAAGTCATCCACTCGCCAACTCTCCTTCTTGTCCCTCTGGAGCAGGAAGTCTAGATGGCAGTTGATGTTGAGTCACAAAACAATGGCAAAGGCTCAGGGGGCTTCAAGTCAGTGATAAACAGACATACTGGGAAATTTAAGTGATTATTTCGGCACGTTTTCTTTCCATAACTCATGTTCCTCATATGGTGGAACTGCCAAAGTTTTTTTTTTTACCTAATCTTGAAGATCTGAAAAAGCGCCTAATGTCCCTCACCCCTACAGTCATTTGCCATCAGGAAACGCACTTTCATCCCACTGATACGACCTCCCTTCAATGTCACATGATTTACCGCCTGGTTAATGGTTTGATGGATCGTACCTGTGGTGGTGTCTGTCTTGTGGTGATGAATAATTCTGTTTATCATGAAGCTGATGCCCTTTGCAACTGCTCTGCAGACAGTGACAGTCAGGGTTTTCCTTGCTCTATGAGTAAAACAATGAGTGTAAACAAATGCTATTATCAATGTAGGTTACCATTCTAACCTACCTTATTTTTGTTATGGTAAAGTCATACTGCTGAGAAGACTTCATTCATTTTATTGCCAGTGAATTGGACGAGATTGGGAGATACTTTTTGTTTAACATCTTTCATGAGATGGCGTTTTTTGCACCTCTTCTTACGAATCTTTGTCATCTTTAATTATATATTGTTTTACTGGACAAGTCGAAAATGTTCTTGTATCTCAGAAACGTTCAAACTGTTATATAACCTGTCAAGTTTAAACCACACTGAAAGAAAACTTGATAAATATGTAGTTTGTACAAGTTTGAATATTAAACACATTCGGGATGTAAATATTATTTGCGAAGTTTGTTTTACATACAATTAATGTGTAATTTTTATGCTTCAAAACAGAGTTGAAATGGTGGTTTTCTAGACCACGTACATTTCAAACATTCTAATAACCGTTTCATAATATGTTATTTACAATACACACTTTCGAAATGCATTATTTATAATGCTCGCTGACTTACTACATATTCTATTGCAATCTTTACTACACATTTCTCTGCCATTGATGCAAAATAATTAGCTGAATCGTTAAATACATAAAACCCATTTAAGGCCACATTGTTTAAAACAACTGAATGTTTCAGAACTGAATACCATGTATCATCTTAACCTATATTGCGCCCTTTTAATACGTTTACTGTCTGGAAAGTTTTCCCGCGTAAGAAATAAGAGCAAAATCACAATAAATCTAAATTTCAACCCATTTAAAACATTTCCTTAATGTATTTATCTCAATTAATTTGTGCAGCGCATTCTAAGCCAATCTTGGCTGGGTCTGAGCTCGTAACATAGTCACAGCAGTGGCAGGTGGCAGCAGTCGCTGCCAGGCTGCCCTCCCTTTGTCGGCCAAGCTCACACCCCTCTGCTGCCTTCCTCACTCTGACCTTCTCCCACCAACTGCAGCCAAGACTGCTCCCTTCCTTATCTAGGTCACACCCAAACCCCTCTCCTCGTTACATCACTCCACCCATGTTACCATGCACATACCCCTCTACTCCCTGTACGTTAGTTATGTAAACAATAGAAGCTGCAAGTTCTATTTTAGACGTTGATTTTAGCCATCACAGCCATAGATTAATGCACACTGTTTAGATGTGAGCACTGTTGCGATATTTGGACACATTTCACTACAATTGTTGTAATGGTAAACTCTGGGAAACATACGACTTTTGTCTAAATTCTTATTGGAATGTCACATATACTTCAGTTAATCTATGACTGGTAGAGGGGATGTTTGTATTTTTTTTTCATTAAGAGTATGTTAAAACATGGACCACATGAATGTGCCTACCTCGTCAAAAACTGGGATAAAAAGGAAGCCCATTTCAATTTCAGAATAACTGAACATAATCGACATGGTTAAAATCAGCCTAACTAGTCTAAATCAGCCTAACTAATCTTGTTTGAAAATTCCTGAGCAATTGACCATTCCAATACCGACCCTCAATACAATAATGTTGAATCGGGAAAAGATACTCCTGCAGTCTATTTCTGAACAACCAGGAAGGAAAAAACTCCAATCGGCAAAGTTTCAAGATATAGAGAATGTGCTTGTGGAATGGTTTCGTCAGAAAAGGGCTCTTAACCTTCAAGTTGATGGACCTATCCTATGGCAAAAAGCTGAAGAATTTGCAGTAAGACTGAATATTGAGGTAATGGTTGGATTGACAGGTTCAAAAAGAGGTCTGGTCTGGTCTATAAAAAAATTACCTAAGTGGTGAAGCAAGTGGTGTAAATGAAGCTGAAGTTAATGTTTGGAGAGAGAGAATTTTCCGAAACTTGTTGCCCTAAGTATGAAAAAAAAATAATAATTTAATGCTGATGAATGTGGCTTGTTTTATAACATGCTGCCCGACAAAACTTAACAGTTTTAAAGGACAAAACTGCAGTGGTTTTAAAGTAAACAAGCAGAGGATAACTGTTCTTGTATGTGCTAACATGGATGGCACAAAATAATTTCCACTCCTTGTTGTTGGAAAATCAAAACAGCCACGCTGTTTCAAAAATATGAAGTCATTGGCATGTACCTATAAAAACAACAGCGCTTCATGGATGACTTGTGAAATATTTAAAGAGTATTTAATTTGTCTGGGCCAAAGAATGACAACTAAAAACAGGAAAATACTGCTTTTCCTTGATCAGAGTCCAGCACATCCCATTGGTGTAGGAGAGCTGCAGAACATTCAAATTGAATTCCTACCTGCAAACACAACTACAGTATTACAACCAATGGATCTGGAAGTAATCAACAATTTGAAACAGAAGTTCTGTAAAACGCTTGTCCTGCGTCTGCTCCAGAGACTAAATTCCAAATGGGATAACTACAAATTGTCTCTGCTAGATGTAGTTAAAATGTTTACAATGGCATGGAACTCTCTCAGCAAACAGACTATTGCCAACTGCTTTCGGAAAGCTGGATTTGCAACAAGTGGTACTACATTTGAAGAATTTGTGAACAGTGATAATGGTTTCCCACCATCTGAAGAACGAGACGTGGCCCAGCTTTATGAACATCATGTAGAACAAAATGATGAAACTGAGGAAGAAATCGAACCATCAAGCAGCAGACCTCTACCTACTTCCCAGGAGGTAATGGAGAGCCTTAAGCATTTCAGTCATTTTATACTTAGTATCTGTGATGATGTACCTGATGATTAGAGATGGTGGAAAATCATGTTTTTGAATTTTCGTAATTAAATGATATAATTGAATTTAAAAGCTAATTAATTCAAAAGTGTTTACTGTCAAAAACATTCACAAAATAATGCATATTTAGAATACACTTGTAGAAACAGAAGAAACTGTTCACCCATGAGCCAGCGGTTGTCACAACATAATTGATTAGCAATGCATGGCAAACTAGGGTTTCCCGTTGCGCGTGTTTATATAGACGGGATGGGCAGTGGACCCTGTAGTCAATACACAGATAAAGACTGCAGTGCATGCTAGGAGGCAGGTGAGTATGTTGACAGCTGCATCCTGTTGGGATTGGCGATGTTTTCAGGGCGAGTGGCAGCTGACTTTGAAGGGAGAGGGCAGAGTAGTGTGCAAGCGAGAGGAAACAGAAACGAGCTGATCAGAATTTGCTAGGAGGGGCGGAGGGTCGTTATTAGGAATGGTCAGAAGAGAGTTAGAGAAGAAAGCAGAGGTTGGTCGGTTGTTGGTTGAAGTAACACCAGAGGATAATAGGGTGGCGACTTTAGAGTTAGACACGCTCAACTGCTGCTGTTTTGAGGCAGCAGTTAGCGTTCTTATTCTAAGAACTAACTTAAAGCTGGTCACTCTGGGAAGTGGAAGGGAGTGGGAGAAGCTACTGTGCTGTGAGATAATCATCTACTGGAAGAGGAAAGTGTGAGGGAGAGAGTGAGATGCTGCTCTCGCCCCACTGTCCCTGGTGTGATAGGGGCACTGGTAATCATCAGTAGCTTGTGTTTCTGGTCGCCGAATTACCATCTTTGCAGGTGTCGCACTGCAGCTCAACCTTGTCATTTCAGTATTTAAAATCTTTTCTAAGTATTATGAAATCTGATATTTACCACCTGACAAATGTCAGTGCGTCAATTTTACTCTCAGTAAAATAAGGGTGTGCTGAATTTTAAAAAACTATACATATTTATAATTTTTAATTTTCTGAATATAAACAAAGTTGAGTTATTCTGAGAAATGTGTCGCACAACCTCGTAGATTTAATATTTTTTATTTGATAAGTTAAAAATATAAATTGTTTAAATTGCCCTGACCTAAGATTATTAGTAAAGTATTTTTTGAGTGTTGCTTTTACTCTCCAATTTTGAAGAATTTGTGTGAAATTTATTTACCTATTTTTTTTGTACGTTTACTTAAAGCATAGTCTGATACTGACTTAACACAGATTTCCATCAGCTTTCCAAAATACTTTAGGTGCTAGTAGAAGTTTTTCATTTCATTACCTATACTTCCATTGTATCAGTATTGGATATCTTCTATATCAGCAAGGAAGTATCAGAATTAATTTAGAGATATTTTTCAAGAGTATTCTCTACAAATAACATGCCTGTTTATAGTGTATTTTAGAGCAGTAGAATAATCACTTCTTTTCAGTGTGTGTATTAATTCTATAAACAAAAGGAATATCATTTTCTACCAACAATATTGCTGGTAAAATCGTGCTTACTATGTAAATATAAAAATATATGCTATGAACACACTTCAAAATGCTATCTCACAGATAAAATTAATGCTATTTTCCACCACCTCTAGTATTAGGAGTAATTGAAGTAAAATGTAATATTTTTAAGTTAGACCTATCATTGAATTGCTTGTACAGATGTAAAATTTAAAAATATGCTGGTTTTATATTAACTGAAATTGCATCAAATCTTATACATTTATTTCACTAGAATAATTTTTTTCTACACTTATTGAATGTGTCATATGGAACGCCATTGTGATGTTATACAGGTATACTTTAAAAAGTTTTCCTGCTTAGTAACCCTAAATTTGTTAGTTTCACCAGTGAAACCCTGTTATGAAGGTTAAAAAAAATACTAAAAAATGTGTGCTTATTAAGAAGGAAAACTTCTTAAAAAGGTAAAATTATGTGTTTGTAATAGACAAAGTGCAATTTTTTTAAAACTTATTTAGCAGGTAAACTTTTTAACATATAACTTCTTAAGAGGTTTTTACTAAATAGGACATTTGACGGGCTTTCTGAAACTAGTAAACTGCGCCCACTTCGTGACAGTAGGGAAAATGGCAGACCAAGCCATATACATTGAAGCGTGCCCTACCTCGTGAGGTAGTGGAGAACCACTGACTACCCTCTCAGAATGCTAGATGAGCCTACCGCTGCAAATATTGCTACCTTTCTGGGCCCGGCGGGACATGTAGGGGTTAGGTACTGTAGTGGGCTGCTTGACGCTGCTTGACAGTAGGGTTCCATCGGGTTTGAGGAGAATCAAACCCCAGAGTGAGGTGAATGGACGTAGCTTCCCGCCCAGGGAGCTCGATTCTCCTCACTATCAGGGTCGCCAATATACAGAGTGCCAGCTGTCGCAGGGAATGATAACGAGGCTGCAATTTTTCGGTCATGGAGGGGGTGGTGTATGATCCGGCAGGAGAAATCTTGATATCTCTGGTGTGTCGTCATGCGGGAACGAAATCTAAGGAAGGGGGTACCGCACTGGACTTGATGTCTACCTGTGGTGGGAATCGAACCCATACTATCTCCCAGATGCTAGCTTTAATGTACAAAAGTTCGGGAGCTCTGTGCCTTCCGTGTGTTTACCCGGATGAGTCTGCTCGAGTTGAGTTTGAGGCTAGATGTTGTGGGTGTTTGACAAGTTACAGTGTCCGCCGGAGTATTACGTACTACCTGGTGTGACTTCTCTACTTGGTCAACATAATCACCGATTGAGTACCCAGTCCAACAGGTGCCTAGTTGTCCAGTGGGGATACGTGCTCCAGAGGAACAAGGGGTGAAATAGGCCGAGGGACGGTTTCGTGGCTCCGCGGCCGGGGTTCGACCTCTGACGCAGAACTTACCAAGGTATCAACTCTCTCTGCTCTCACTAGAACGCTGCGTTCCTTGCGCTGTTGCCTGCTCTGTAATCCTCCTCTCCTATTACACGTTAGGCTCTCAAGCTCAAATGTTGATCACACAATATCTTACTACACCAATAATAAAAATACAAACTTCTAAGGAACACTGGGTAACTAAGCTAAACAGGATGATACGCTGACAACTAATGTTTGGCGTAATATTTATTATGTAATTCGAACCTGGAGAGTCCCGGTTAATAGTAAAGATACCATTGGAATATGAATTAACTGACTGGCTAGACACGCTAACAATTAATAAAATACATGAACGTGAGAAAATAAGCGAAGGCGAGCCTGGAAAATATAATTTGAAAAATTCCAAAATATTTTGACGAAATCTACGGTAAGTAAACGCAATTCTACAGCTTACAAGGATTTACCAGAGTTTATCAGGGTGGTAAACTAAGACTTGTTACCTCTGGAGTCACGGAAGTTGACAGTGGTAAAGGGTACTGGGTCGAGGAGTAGGGTTATCAGGCGAAGGAGTAGCTGTCTTGCAAACTGTTGGAGGCTGCAGTTCTTCACAGTCTGCGGAGTGGTTGGTGCACTGTGATGCAGGTTGCGGAGAGGAGAGAGAGTTCTCGCAGACTGAAAAGAGCCTTCTCCAAGCTTGAGGAAGTCTTTAGCAGACTGAGGAAGGCTCGCATCCTCTTCGCCCGGCGAGCCCGGCGTTTCTCCCGGTGCTGGATGGTGAACTTCTATTTATACCAAAAATTTTCATATCAGTAGTTAGGAGTGCGGGGGTAATGTAGCTTTCCAACATGGCAGTGCATTATCGGGGGTGCAGGAGCGCCGCTCATTTCTTATCGTCCCACGTGAAGGCGACGACAAATCAAAATCCCTGTTCCCGAGGCGGGCTGGTTGTGACGTCACAAGGCCACGGGGTTGTGGCCATCTCTGGGGGTTGCAGGGACTTCTTCCAAGGCTAAGCGACGAGTAGTAGAGGCTAAGCGACGAGTAGTAGAATTTGCATGCATAAATTTGAACGGGCAGTGGGGATTGTAATTACGTATGTAATTTACAATGACGTGTTCGGCTACCGTGGCTTGTGGGATTTCCTCCCTCGATATGTGTATTCATTTTGCAGCTTATATATTTTTCCTTGAGCGGGAGTGGCTCATAGATGGAGCAGAGTCATCTGTAGAGTGCGCATCCGCACAGCGCAGCATGTTGGCATGTTTCAGTTTGGCCACGCCCGGAGCGACTTAGATCCATCTGCTGTTTCTACTACTTTACTTCAGGGCTGGAAGGTGGTTGCCTCAATCGTAGTACTTTGGATGGTCTTCTAGGCGAGCACCTCTTCCGTGTGTGCGCTGCCTTGAGTGAGTTGCGGTCCCGGGAGTCTGTATCTGGGTCATGCAGCCTCTGGTTACTATCTGCGGCGGGTTAACGGACTTTACTTTTCTTTCCATCTTCGATCTCTCTCCCTCTTCTTTGGTAGCGGTCGAGTGCCGGGTGTGTGTAGCCCTCTGCTTCTCAGCGCTGTTGCAGTCTTCCCGTCACGTTTCCTTCGCTCGCTTGCTTACCAAGGGAGGAAGAGTTTTGGAAAGGAGATTGGGGGAACAAACCATTTGTTTCACGAGCCTAGGCCTTCCTAGTTCGAGAACAGAATCACAGAAGTGTGATGAGGGAAATAAATTTTATATAGAGCGTATACAAATGTAGTTTACACAATGTTTATATTTACGTTAAATAATTTATTTTCTGTTCTCAAAAAAAATTAATTGGAGCTAAACGGAAGCAAGTATACATGCGGGGTTGGTATACTGTGGCTTCTGCAGGATGAAGCTAACAAGACTGGTACTCTAACCAGTATGGTAGCACAGTATCCGAAAAGCATGTGGTGACAAAAAATAATAATTTTTATACATCCTACTTTCTGGGGTCTTCTCCTACAGATAAATAGGCACAGAATACGACGAGAACCTTTCATGAGACATGACAATTGGAACACTCAAGTATCAAATTCATGAAATCTTGAGGTAGGTTAGGTTCGCACCATTTTTGCATAAAAGCAATAGTACCATTAGCTGCAGCAACTCTGCTGGAAATGAACACTAGGTTACAATCTTATAAGCTAGGTTATACACAATTATCAAATTCAACAAGGTTACACTTCTAACAAGTGAGGTTAAACACAGATTGCACTTTCTTGGCTTAATCGTAATCACAAACATTGACACACTTACATACTAGGATAGAAGATTTCCTGTATATAGTGGGATTTGGAATAAGTGATTACAATTTATGCTTGAGTTTACTACTCTTAAGCAAGGTTACAGTTTGATATGCAGGTAAGTTACGAGAGTCTGCGCTGGGGCAGAGGGTTAATGTAATAGGCAGGAGTGGGCCTCTGTTTACATTACATGAAAGTGAGCTCAGGTGTGTGAGTGTGGTGGGGTTGTGGAATTTTATTGGAGGTCTCCTCAGTTACAATGACAATGCATTAAGGGATGTTTCACACAAATGTGAAATGATTTGTACGTTTGCATCAGTGTGAGAATTATTTCTCAAAACACAAATGCATTCTTACTGAACTCGGACATGGGCACTCTAAACACGTTTCGTATGTGGAAGTTTTGACATTTAGGTTCACAATATTTTTCTAACCTACAAATTACACAAGAAAAACATCTTAATTTTTCCCTTTTGTGAATACAGGCAGGATTACAAGAAAAATATTCTTACGTGCTAAATGCTTTACAAAGGCGTACACGGTTAGGGAGGGTGTATATTCCTCGCACTTACTAAGGCTACATCAAACATTTCCCTTTCCTATTGAGATTATTTTCGGGGAATACACTTTTCTACTTGGGCCTATTGGTACCTGGATGTGAGTTGACTCTATACTAATTTAAGGTTATGCGCAGTTATTACAATAATTTCTACGCACGGAGCAGCCTGACTGGATGGGGGACGAGATTTCGCTTTCTCGTGGTTGTAGCGCACAGGGTTTCTAACTCGCTCTGACTAGATATATTACACTGGCCATACTGACCCCCATTACACAGTCAAGAGATTTTGAGAGTAAGATCTCTGAATTAACAGGATTCTCAATACACAAAATCTAACCTGACATATGAAGTACGCTACAAGAAAACACGTCAACTCAGTTTAATTCTAGAGATTACATAGGGGTTTCCTTGTAATGAAAAGTAACTAGGCCTACTTTGCTACGTGATTAAATATATCAGTGTCACTGAACACCTAGCCTCAAAATATTACGGGGTTGTGTTTCCTTTTTACGTGTGGGGTGGAAAAGAATTTGCGTTAATTGGCATTACAGAAATCACACAAAGGTTGTAAGATACTTACTTCTGCACAAAATTACACTTGAAAACTCAATTTTCATAGTTGCAGGTTATTAACATACTTTAACAGACAATTTTACACTCGGGAATTTAATAATTTTACGAAGGTTTCAAATTTCCTGGGTGGTGGTTTACAGTGTCCTCACAGCTAGTTCTCGTCTCATGCTCTTACGCAAATTACACTGTTTCTTTAATCAGATTTCACCCAGTCACATTGTGAGGAATGGAGAGGGTCTTGACGAGGTTATGTTACGGGCTCGCTGATGGGCTACAATTACGCACTCACACTTCCTAACAGTGCTCACGGAATTCAGTGGCTCTATGTTAAACATGTCGTACTAATGTTCACAATCGCAACAACATTTATTTATTTTTATTTTAATGCTTACGTTATGTGAGCACTAAGGGGATTTGTGGGGAAAATGCTGACATCAATTTTCCAACTTGCTTAAGGGGTTTGAAGCTACTTTACTTTTCCTCTGGCAAACAAAATTTTCTTGGTTAGCAATCTAGGGACCTAGTGCCAAATTTTTAAGATTTTAATTTTAGATACTTTACTTTACCGTGTCCATTCATAGGAGGCAGACTACGTTACTGGGACACTTTTTCATAGTGTGTGGCCTCAGGTCCTATCAGTGCGGGTTTCTTTGCTAATTCTCTACCCTGAAAGCAAAAGTTACAAAATTACACGATAAAAGTTGGATTTCTTGGATATGGATGCACACACTTTTGATACACTGCCTACTCCTAACAAGCTAGAATTTTATAGGTGTAAATGAGACACCTAGCTGTCTCTACTAATTAAGCTATGAGATGTCACAAGCTCATATTGTCTTCGGCATTCAAACTTCCCTAACGTTATAATTTCCCTGATTAAAATAGCTACAGGGGTTACACTAGGTAAGGTGCGCTAGTTTATTACCTGACCTCTGTCAGTTACTCACTCAGAACGTGATGACGATGATGGTGGCGGGCGTGGACACTTGAAGACTCAATGTTTCATAGGGCGCCCTCTTTTCCGTGGTTTCTGCAGCAAGGATGACAGACCAGCGGAATGCTGCAGGCATCCGACATGGTGCCTCCTTGTAGCGGCGTGGCACGTGCGCCTGGCATGCAGTGGGGCCACTTGTGACGTGGGCTTGGCTGTGGCCTACAGCTTGGGTCCAGCATCCCGGGCGTTGTCAACATCTATTTCGGTATGGATGGCGGGACTGCTGGGCTCATCCTTCCCGACCACAGTGAAAGTACTGTGATCGACATCTTCTCCCATCTGCGTCCTCAGGGTGGTGGTCAGGCACAGTTTAGCATTAGCTGCACGGGTGACTGGTGCGTGATACCGGTTTTCACCATGGTTTACGCGGTCGTCGCTGTCTCTCTCTCTCTCATCCTCTCCTAACTTTTCTAGTTAGCAGTCACCAAGTTGACCAAGGTTTCCACTGATGTTGGCACAGACTTTGTTCAGCTTTCTCTCTCTTCTCGTCCTCTTACTCCATGCTGGTTTGGGATTGGGTAGGATGGGTTGGGTAATGTTCCGTGCGTCCCATGTTCCCTATCCTGATTCAACTCTGGCGTCTCGGAGGAGTTGTGGTTGGGACCGAGCCTGGCGGGAGGGGATACTCCACGGGATCTAGGTCGATATCTGGGGAGGGCACTCCTTCAGCTGCAGAGAAGGAGGCTAATGAGACTCGTACAGCACTTTTGATTGATGTCTCAAGGGAGTCTTGGCTCTTTACAGCCAGAGGGACCAGTAGGGGGACGATGGGGGTTCGCGGCCTAGACATAGCGCTCGTGAGAGGAGAGGAAGGGGAGTTTCTCTTCACTAAACTCATGCTCATGGGAAGACTTATGGACAAATGCCATCCGCATGATCATGCCACGAGGTCCCAGAGGGGACGTGAGGAGGTGTCTGACAAGGTACTACCTGAGTACTGGGACTAGAGTGAGATGAATAAGAGGTGTAGGTGGGGAAACATTTCCTAAGAAAATGTACCCTGGGGGGCGGGCGATAGGACGGTGAAGAGGGGCTAGCTATTCTTCCCTCGTCTGGAGAGGGCGATCTATTGCTGCGAGGTAGAGGGGGACGCTTCATCCACCTCGTGGGTGTCCAGGGTTCGGTTCTCACCAGAGGTTGTGGTTCTAACGAGTTCACTTTCTGGACGAGTTTCGACAGTAGGTGGCCTCAGGGTGAAAATTACCCTCGATGTGGGACGTACATAAATATGACGTATATTTAGCGATCGCTCGTTGTCTTTGGTGGGGCGTACTTCCATATTGCGAGTCCCGTGAAAGGGACAGCGTGTTTCTCCAGTGCACAGCTGTGCGCTTCGAGGGCACATGGGAGAGTTGCGTGCCTCCTGGGATTGCAGTGTCAGGCAGTCTTTATTGTAATGTCTTCCCGGGCAATACCAGCAGCATGGCAAGGGGGCAGAGGGGACTCGCAAGGTCGTGTTACGCCCTACAGACTGTCTTCGGGAGGGGGCCAGGCCATTAACCCTGGCACACGCCATCTGTTCCTTTCCCTTGGAGGGGTGTTTATTCATTTCCAGTTCTCGTGTCTGGGGAGAAGGGTGCAGATGATATTTTTCACGTGCTGGGCTTCGCTTTGTTTGAGATATACCCTTTATGAAGGCGTTCTTTATGTTGGATAAAAAGCTCTACTTCTTTGTCTGGTTTCTGCACTCTTGAATGCAGGTCTGTAATGAGCTCGCTAAAGAGCTCATCTCCTGAGAAATGGGAGTTTAATTGGGCCTTGATTTAGAGCCAGCTCTCAATAAACTCACCATATCTTTCCCACCAGCGCTTGGCGGGACTGGTCAGGTGATGGTGAGCACGGTTCACCCACTGTTTCTTAGGGATTAAATGTTCCCTAAATTCCTTCTCGCACTCTGCGAGAAATTTCGCAGGGCCTGCATACGACTTTCTATTAAAGTCGGTTAAGGTTACCTCCCTGGGAAGTCCCGGAATAATAATACTGTGCCTATAAGCGGAATTCTGCGGTCTGTGCGCTTGCTCCCGGTGGCAGACATCACACGATAGACCTGACTTAGAGTATGTACTCTCTCGTCTGACCAACTTATGCATAGGTGGTGGAACTCCCTATTACACAGGATGCAGTGTATGAGAAATCAGCGTTTGCCTTCTCATTCCGGACATAGGCATGTCTGGGGCTCATCCTGCCGGCAATCAGCGCAGCGGTTCTCCAGACCGTCGGTGAACTTGGGTGTGTCTTCCCACCCAACACATCTGTGATGAAAGGTCTGGTGACAGTGATTGCATTGGATGGTATTGAAACCAGTACCTGAGTAATTTGTCACAGAACAGAGGGCATTTCTTGCCCCCTGCGGCAATGTCGTTGGCTAGGTGGCCGTGTTGACTTAACTCAGAGTCACACACTGTATAACAATGGGTGCTATTGGGTATTTAAAGTGAATCCCCGAAGTCGCAAATGTGTTTTAAGGAGTGAAGGAGGGGGGAGGTGGTGTTTGGCATCCTAACTCCCAGCTACATGAAGTTTTTGGCCCCACATTGGGCACCAAATATTGGCGCGTACCCTAACTCGTGAGGTAGTGGAGGACAGCTGATTACCCTCTCAGAATGCTAGATGAGCCTACCGCTGCAAATATTGCTACCTTTCTGGGCCCGGTGGGGCGTGTAGGGGTTAGGTACTGTAGTGGGCTGCTTGACGGTAGGGTTCCATCGGGTACGAGGGGAATCAAACCCCAGAGTGAGGTGAATGGACGTAGCTTCCCACCCAGGAAGCTTGATTCACCTCGCTATCAGGGTCGCCAATATACGGGATGCCAGCTGTCCCAGGGAATGGTAATGAGGCTGCAATTATTCTGTCGTTGAGGGGGTGGTGTATGATCCAGCAGGAGAAATCTTGAAATGTTGGGTGTGTCGTCGTGCGGGAACGAAATCTAAGGAAGGGGGTACCGCAGTGGACTTGATGACTTGATGTCTACCTTTGGCAGGAGTTAAACCCATACTATTTTCCCAGACACTAGCTTTAATGTACAAAAGTTCGGGAGCTCTGTGCCTTCCGGGTGTTTAACCCGGATGAGTCTGCCCGAGTTGAGTTTAACGAGGCTAGATGTCTTTGGTGTTTGACTAGTTACTGTGTCTGCCAGAGTATTACGTACTACCTGTTGTGACTTCTCTACTAGGTCAACGTAATCACCGGTTGGGTACCCGGGCCAACAGGTGCCTAGATTGTGGTCCAGTGGGGATACGTGCTCCACGGGAATGAAGGGTGAAATAGGCCGAGGGATGGCTTCGTGGCTCTGCGGCTGGAGTTCGACCTCTGATGCGGAACTTACCAAGGTGTCAACTCTCTCTGCTCTCGCTAGAGCGTGTCGTTCCTTGCAATGTTGCCTGCTCTGTATTGCCCTTCTCCTATTACACATTAGGCCCTGGTTAAAGTTTAAATGGTGATCACACAGTATCTCGCTACACAAATAATAAAAAATACTAACATCTAAGGAACACTGGGTGACCAAGCTAAAAAGGACGGTACACTGACAACTAATGTTTGGCGTAATATTTATTACGTAATACGAACCTGGAGAGTCCCCGGCTAATCGTAAAGATACAATTGAAATATTAATTAACTGACTGGCTAATCACTCGAACAATTAATAAAATACATGAACGTGAGAAAATAGGTGAAGGCAAGCCTGGAATATATAATTATAAAAATCCCAAAATATTCTGACTCTCTACGGTAAGTAAACGCAATTCTACAGGATACTAAAATTTACAGGAGTTTATCAGAGTTGTAAACTAAGATGTGCCGGCTTGTTAACTCCAGAGGAAGGGGAAATGTTCCCTCCCCCTCAGCTCAAACGAAATCCAGAAGAACAAATCAGTCTTCTTCAACTACAGATAACCTGTCACCAGATCACTATAAGTCAGCAGGAGGACCCCAACATTCGCAGTTTTCTACGGGAGCAACCACAGCTTTTAAATTAAGAGATTGTATTGTGTGGACGTGTAGCGGAAACCCCACCGCCCTGTCAAAAATATTGGCCCTGCAGCAATTACGTGTCAATATATGGCATCACCACCACGATCATTCTCAAGCTGGACACCCGGGTACCAAAGATAACATGCTAGACACACATGTTCGATACAGCTGGGACGGAATGAGTCGCGACGTCTGGCAGTATGTAAGCAACTGCGTCACATGCTGCAGCGGCAAAACATATCTGGTTCTCCACCAACGGCATTACCAAGGAGACCAAAGACGGCTGGACACACGTAGCCGTCAATCTGATGGGGCAGTATCCCAGAAGTATGAAGAGGAACCGTTATTTACTGGTAATTAGTACCAAACAGTTCTCAAGGTGGGTAGAAGCGTTTCCCCTACCCAGCCAGGAAACGGCCCGGTCATACGGAAAATGGAGACCAATATATTCGCCCGCTGGGGATACTGGAAAGCTATGATGACTGACAATGGCACTCGGTTCACAAGTCGCCATTGGCAGTCAGACTGTCAATATTGAGGGGTAGAAACATGGACTATCCCACCATACCACCCCCAGGCCAACCCGACTGAGCTGAGAAATCAAGAGATAAAGAAGTGCCTCCGACTCTGTGGGTAACGATCACCGCCACTGGGATAAACAAGATGGTTGTGATACAACCACCTTGTTTGCCCTACAATGTCAAACGAATGAAGCGTTAGATACAAGTCCAAATCAACTACTTCTGGGTCAATCACTACGCCGACCAGGTGACTGGCAGTGGGACAGCGAACCAACGGATATGCCACAACCTGACGACATTCGATTAGCCACGCTAGCTTGCACCACTACCGACCAAAATTCCCAAGATGCCTACATCTAACGGAAGTACCCCACAACCGAAGACAGGGTTATGAGAGTTTAGTCTTGGAGAAGCTGTTCTTCTTAGAACTCATCCTCTCAACAAGGTCAGCAACCAATTTCGTGCTGGCCTCGCTGACAAATGGGATGGTCCATACCGCATTGTCGGCAAGTGAGACTTCTACTGAGCCGAAGACGTGCGGGGACGGATCCGGAAGGCCACCCAAGGTCAGATCCGACCATTTCCAGGCAAAATGCCTCAACCCGAGGACGGCGACACCAACAATATAACACCGGGTCATTCGAAAGACGAGTACAACCCAACGCCAACGATGGCACCTCCCAAAGTCGAACCAAGGCCGGCAATCAGGCCCGAGGTACAACCTATGGAAACCTATAGGGTGCAAAGCTACTCAGCACCATGGCGAGTAGACTTAGACCGGTTCCGAGGAGCAGGTTCCATAAGATCACTACCCTCAACGCCTAGCAGCTACACACGAAGTAACCGCCAGACGTGACCAAGCTACCCCTAGCTGTTCCGAAGTGTCATGGCATAACCTCCAAGACCGGGAGTACAGCCAGACACCCCGCCAATCAAGCCGAATCAGCGAGCGATCGGAACCACCTTCGGTGAGGGGGGTATAAACAACCCGAGTGCCTACCCCTCTACCTAGTACCATTCCTGTGTCAGAGAAGAAGATTGTTCCAGCTTCTACAAAATCGATCTCTGTCTAGTAGGAAATTGCACCACCCACCACTGGGCCGCCACCCGGCGAGTACAGAAATAATTACCATACGAGGAAGAAATGTCCAGAACAGTGGTCAAGGTCGTTCCAGCTTCTACGAAGCCGACCACTGCTTCAGCAGGCAAGGGGGAGAGGGGTTGTCTTCTGTAACTCCCTTGCTTTGCCTCTTCAGGTGTTCAGACCATCGATGCTTCCCACTACGTAGTGCAACTACCTCGACGAAGGCCCTGGTCATTGAGACCATATGCCTCCAACTATCCGGACCTTGGGTGAACTGCATCTGCAGTCGAGATGGAGGGCGGTCAACCACCACTCCCTCGCACTGCCAAGTCACAGAAACATCCTGCCCTACGGGTAGAAACCTGTGCAGTCGGGGTGCAGGACCTTCCTGTGTCACTCCCCCAGCATCCCTTGTTCATGTGTCCTCCCTATCAGTTGCTGCAGAAGCAGTAGCCACTACACCACGTGCTGAACCACGATGCCTGATGCCTCCACGTATGGCCAAGGCAGATTCCATGCCTGACAGGTACAGGGAATCACTGTGGAGGCCAACGTCCAGGCCATATCCGACCATATCCGGCACATGCTGTACTTCGGTTGAGAGGAAGACCAACCAACAGCAGACCCAATGAACACAAGTAAGTGAAGTGCGTAGAGAAATAAACATAAACAGTAGTTGTAAACCGTTACTTAGTATTCGTGACACAGAACTCGTTATAGACCTGTAACCAGTAATAATTGAACTAGACAGTGAGACCTAGGGAAAAACACTCACGCTTAGGCTAGTTCAATCAAGTGCAATGATTAATAGTAAGCCTACCCGGCTGTCATCAAGTGGGGGAAGTAAGGAACCGAGGAGAAAAAGTTATAATAACCAGTTTTGATACTCAACTAAGTGCCATTGTTTGAACTCTCAATCACAGCAGTCAGTACGCTATCAGAGACTAAATTCATTTTAAACAGATGTTTATTTACCTCACCCACGGAAAAGTTCCAAAAGTAGTAGCCAACAGCCCACATACGACCAATAGTATCACTTAGACGCTCTCCACAGTGCCGGTGAATACTACACAAGTGACGGTATCACTGATAGATGCTCACCACAGTGCGAGTGTTTACATGCACACACAGATTTTACCAATGTACATATTGGCATTAGGACTACGTTAAGATGGACTCCCATAAGGGAATTAGCCAATATATAATGATGTGATGTGTAGGTACACTTGTAAATTTGTCTATGAGTTTTCATAGTGACCTTGTGAAGATAACCTACTAGAAGAATGCAGTCTTGCAGAGTAAAGTGTCTTTATGTTATGTTTTTCTCATATGTTTGTGTGTAGTTGTCTATTGAAATATCTTTTGCTCCACCTCAGAATCAAACCAGAACTCTGAGCCATAGAGCTCCCATCAACTCACTACGGTGAAATCAGGTACAAGTATATTAAATTAAATTTATCAAAGTGTTCTGTATGTTAGTTTGTAGTGACCTCCGTGCACCAATTAGTCACGTATTAACTTCATTTCTTAGAAGTGTACTCGTGTGTTCGTTTAGCCGGTCAACCCAGGTGATAGAAGGCCTGAGGTTGCCGAACTCTAATCTGTTACACGTAACTGTTGCTTTGCTGTGAGATCCACAGGCTTACCCAGTAAGACTGTTCCTTTACTTTTCTTTCATAAATCACCACAGCAAGCTCCATGATAGTAACATTTCCCCGCCTTCAGCGAGTAAGGCTTGAACGTACTTTTATTCTCCCCCATATTTGTCTTTTTTTTTTTTTTTTTGTTCCAGATTCTTGTTTTATATATATATTCTTGTAATTAACCACAGCGCTATTCTGAGTTTTTGTCGGCAACATGCGTAAATCAAATAGGTCAGTGGGACACCTGGTACACCGTATCACCCGACACTAATTCTCACCACACGGAGGAAAACTCATTAACACTGTGCAGCACAATCCCTAGGCGAGGGGCAGAAAGGAAGCCCGCCCGAAGAGAGAGACAGAGCAACCAGCCGGCATGCCATGCGCCACGAGTTCTCCAGCCGGCCCCAGAGCACAGAGCCAGTGGAATTACAGCTGTCAAGCAGCCCAACATTGAGTCCCGCCTACCTATTTGAAAAAAATTTTTCTTCTCTTCTCCTACCTACGCCTTTCTGATGAGGGGGGTCTACGCCTTTCTCCACTGAACTTTCACTGTGAATCTTCATCGGAACGGAGAGGTCGAATTGACGCATGCCACTTTATCTTTCTACTTAATATGATTACGACTCATCTCCCATCACGCCAAGTATATTCTACTTCTACCCACGTGAGAGACGAACCCCACCAACCTATACACAGACATTGCAGGCCGCCACAATTGTGGAGGGCACCCAAACACGTGGGTACCAAGGTTGCGCAAGCCAGCGAACACATCGCCCTCCCCTCCCCCCGTGCTGAGAGCCCACAAGCCGTCAGCCGCCTCAGGGCACGGCCGAGCGCCGCCAAGCATACACGAAGCCGAGAGATGACTAGAGAGTTGCTACTCCCACTCCGGCCTCACACCAGAGGGACATCTTCCCCCCTCCCTCTTTCACGGCCTGCCGTTGCACCTATCTTTCGGACTATATAAGTCAGTGCGCAGCGAGGCTCGTGAGTTATTTCTTGCAGTTCCTCGAGCTCGCTCCACCACTCCTAGTGCTGGGGCATCCAGCGACCTACAAGTCTTCAGCAGCCTACCAGAGGCTGCTTCCAATTGACGACTATAGTCTTCAACAACCACTAGTAGCTTCTACCAATGTCATCACCATTCACTTCAGTGACTGCAATATCTACCAGTTACCAGATGCTTCTTCTGCAACAGCAGTTAACACCAGCACTCCCTGCTACTAGAGCAGTGGACTTTAACTTCATTGTCTCTTACAGACACCCCATATTTGGATAGTTTCGTTCAGTATTATTTCATACAGTCAACTAGTTCTACTTCCCATCTAGCCTAGGACCAGGTCACCTACACCTGAATAGCATTTGTTACTTTCAGCATATCGTCTGCTTGGTAGGAGATAGCTCATGTCACTGTGTTTATTGAGGTCTCTATAAATGCAGTTTTGTTCTTTTAGCCACAAGTTTTATTTCTAGAGTAATATTTACTACTCCAGCTAGGAACGATTTGCACTGCCTACAGAGACCTGGTATTTCTAATGCAAACTAGACTACGACTGGGGGTTCCCTTGTGGAATCCACCCAAACCATACACACATCATTCGACGACCACCTGTTCTACACCTCCGGGGATAGAACATCAGAGCCTCAGCCGCTAGCAACTCCTCCAGCCAGGGAGAGTCAGTACGCTTGTGTTGTATCCCTACCGCAGCACCTAGGTGCTGGTGGGGTATTTGCTCGAGTGCTACGGCCTGGCCTTGATTGCGATACCACACCCAGTAGTAGCAGGAAGGCGGCCCATAGGGTGGGGGGTCTTCTGGAGCACCGAGTTCGTGTCGGCAGCTGGTACTGGAAGTACACTGTTCTAGGAATAGTTTAGCATCCGTGGCGCATGACGTGTATCATTCAGCAGTGGATCATGCTCTATGCCTTTTAAGGTAAGGCACGGCTTATGGAGAGAAGAGCAAAGGACAACTCACCTCGCTGTCAAGCAGCAGTCTGCCTTAGTAAGGATACTAGAGAAACCGACTACTACTGTATTTCAATATATAGCGTTTCCACCGCATGTCCGTAGACACCTAGACTACCACCCCGTTCAGAGTGGTTTTGTGTACGGATCAGAGGTCAGGTACGGGATCTCCGGCAACGCCAGGAGGTTCTGGAGCAAAGAAGGAGCCGCCTGGAATCAACAGTTCCGTGTAAGCTGGCACGGTACCCACAACTTGAAGCCAGTGGACTGCAGCTCCAACTTCTCCCAGCAGCCAACCCCAGTTCATCAAACTGCGTAAGTAAGCCAGGTAAACCCAACACCTCCCACTAACTACCTATACGATGACCCACAGTGGCGAACAAGGTAGTTACCAACTATTTTGTGCCAACTCGTAAATTGACGCATTCTGTAAAGATATCTAGTCGCAAACGTTGCTAAGATCTGAAAATCCCTGAGATAGTGCACTTGGTCTGGTGCAGTAAAGCCACAACGACTGTGCTACTTATTCAGTAACCCGGGCACGTGTCAATGCTATGGTTTATCGGCGGGAAGATGGCAACTTTTTTATGGTTATTATTTATGTTTGCAATCCCTTTTGAAAGACACTGAAAGTTTTTTTTTTATATTTAAATGTAATGAGTGGTAAATTAATACGTTGATTATTTGAACTATGCAAGTCGTAAAATTTGATAATTTATGTTAAAATGTTAGAAATTTTTTATGAACAATTATGGGTAATTAGTCAATCAAACACTCGAATTTTTGTATTCCTTTCAATATTGTTAAGTCACAAATCCGTACAAAAATAAATTCTGATTTAATTTCTCCCTTACAAAACATTTGTGACAGAAAATTTGTATTACGATACAATGTTTACAATTATACGTATTGCGATTAACTATTCCACAGGTGGTAACGTGACTTGATAAAGTAAAACTACTACAAAATATTATGCAAAATCGCATCTATTAAATGAACTTGTAGTACTTGGTGGGCGTGCGAACTACAGTAATTTTGCGCAGTTTACAGAAATTTAGCTTTAACGTCAAGAAAGTTTTCGTTTCTGTCAGAACTTTGTTCAAATGATGTTGACTACCCTGGGACATACATTTCCATGTCTTGTTTACATTTCACGTTGTAGAGGTTGTATATATTCATGATATAATTGTGCATGAATGATGTAAAATTTTCTTGAAAACACAGTTTTGTCAGAAAAAATTTATTGTATTATACAGGAATGATTAGTTATACAAATGGTAAATGCGGGAAAAAATATCACAGAAGTATATGGCGAAGTAGCAGGACTACTCACACTGAACGTTTTAACTAGGTAAACGTATCATGTGGAATGTCTTAAGCAAGTTTTACTGTATATTTCGAAGAATTAATGTGAAATTAATAAACAAAGGAATAAGTTTCAGTGGAGAAAAGAATTACCATGGTTTATACGTTCAAAACAAAAACAGTTACATTAAATATGTAGGTAAACTTCCTTTATAAAGACTTTTTTCTGTAATTTGCATATTTTTGTAACTCCCAAGTATTTCACAGGATTTAACCCAATGACCCAAGGAATTTACAGTATTTTTGTATACAAGAACCAGAATTTCAGCTTTAGGGCTGGTGGCAGCCCTGTTCTAGGCTAACAATGGTGGGGTAAATGAGCACTATGAAAGTAACATTAACTGGTATTAATCCCTATGCATGTGTTGCCCAGAATGGGCAGCAGTGTCTAGTTGTGTTGACGACATTTGGCATGAATCTTCGACACAAATGGGGTGAAGACTAAGAAGGTTGAGAAGGATGGCTCTGGTAATGAGGCACGGTGGAGACCAAGGAGAGGTGTTTACTTTGGCACAAATGCGGTGAAGCAAGGGTAGGTAGAGCTAGGAGCAAGGCAAATAGGCTGGTCAGATCTCCGGCAATGAATGCGGTTGAGAGAGTGTGCTTCGAAAATTAGCTGGGTTCCTGTGGCTATTAGAAGAGCAGATGAACAACTGACATTTATGGGCGACTGCCCACTATTTATACTTCTGGCAGTCATTCCCCTTCAGTCATCTGGATAGGGATGGTTGCATAGCTTCTTCAAGTTGTGACGGCACTGGCAGGCTTGGAGATCAAGATGCAGCGAAGCGGACTGGTATAGCCATCTGGCGGTGTGCAGTTTTACTTGAATGCCTTGGATGCATAACCTCTGTGGCCGGTGAATATCATCATCTTTGGCTGGAACGTTCATTCTTGCGGGGGTAGACAGTACAAGTTTTTAACATGTCGTAGGTCAACAATAAAACTCCGTTGCTGCTATCTGGTGACAAGGCTTGTTCCCAGATAAGACAGTCTTTTACACCATTGTTGAAAAGACATTGTGCATCAATTCGCCCTCTCTCCGCTGCTACGAAGGCTCATCCTCCAAGGAGTAAGGCGAAAAACTAATTCTTTTGAAGGAATGTAGCATTGTCCTCGCAAGAACAATTTCTTTTCCTCTTGGTAGTGGTAAGGCTTTTTTGAAAGATGGCCTGGGTCAAGAAATAAATTCCTTTGATAGAATTTATCTCTGTCCTCTCAACAGTGCTCCTGCTATGTTCTTTACCTTGGCGGCATGGAGAATCATCTTACTGCGTGAATGACCGGGCGGTCCCAGGCAGTGTGAATCTTTTAATTTTTATTTCTTCGAGTGTTGGGTTGGCCAGACATCTCATTCTCTCTCAGATACATGGTGAACGGGTATTCTATCTGTCTTCCTCCTTCTCGTTGGTCTCGTAGCTGTCCCAGACTGCGGTGGTGATTTGTCCTTTTTTTTTTTTCATGAGCTCTTCATGTAGGATATTTTTATTTATTGTGTTTTAGTTCATTGCGTGAAAAGGAACCCGAGACAGTGTGATGTGAGCCTCTTTCATTAAAGCGTGCCGTTGTATTAAAAGAGCGTTAAGGCTTGGTTGCTTGCAATAAAATGATTAGTACAGTGGACCTGTAGAAAAAGGAAATGCAAGTACATGGTGGGTGGCTGGCCGCCCGGGAAATAAAATTATGATTCTTAATTTTTACATTTAAATATGAAATAAATAACAAAAATCCCCAAAAGCCCCACTCGTTAGGCTGCGTCAGCTTTCTATCCTGCTTTGGCCGCCTGTGCGGAAGTAAATGAGTGACTTCTACTTAAGTTTCCTACATGTCGCACAGCAGGCCTTTAACTTGTGTTTTAAGAAAAAGCTGAGGGGTTTTGTCAAACTGAGCACTTTCAAACTTAGCCGACTGCTGAGCTCTGCAAGGTGAGTGTTGTGGCAGTGACGTTAACTAATAATAATGATGTGCAGAGCACCACTACATCAACAGAAAATAGCACATGAAGAAAACACTTGAAAACAACATAATCACTGGCATAATATTTACAATTTTCTCTTGTATCACAACCTTTTCTATTTTGGTTTTAGAATGTCTTTTTAAGGTTGCATTTTTTTAAGTGATTTTACACAACTCAACATGTGAAGCTGGCCTTGTAAGTACGGGGCATCTGGACTCATCCTGGAAGGTCAGCCTCATGGATTTGCTGTTGTGCTGTGTGGTGCTCTCCGTCACTGTCAGTGGTAGGTAGACTGCGTTACCTATCCTTTCTGTCTCGGGCTGCCATGGGCTGCATCGAGGGTGGAGGCAGTGGTTCAGCTGGTTCTGCCATCCCCTTCGAAGTGTTTGCTGGAGCTGAGGCCATAGAGTGGTCCCCCGGCTCAACGGAAGGTAGGCTATGGCTCCTCTTCTTTTCTTGTCCGGCGACCTTCTGGGGCAGACTGGATGTCTGGTTACCGGGTTGAGCCCCTCTGGTTGTAGAATGTGAGTCTATCTGGGGTATTTTTGCCGACTGATCACCTTGTGCTACCCCTCTGGGAGTCCATCTGGGGTAGACTACCTCTCTGACTGTAGACTCGCTCGGGGCTGTGAAAACTGCTGTTTGGTTCCCATGACAGGATGGTGTGGCCGTAAAAACAACCAGAGTTCTCCTTCGTCCGGGAGGAGAGGTCATGAAAATGGCCCTGGCAGCAGGGGCGATGGACGTCTCTGCGATGTCATCCTCTTGTCCAGGAAGAGTGGCCTGGAAAACGGCCCTGATGGCATATATATCGAGCTTCTCTGTGATGACTTCCTGTCGTCTGGGAAGAACAGTCATCGTGAAGATTGTGGCATTGGGCAGCACTAGTAACCTGTGAACAGACTTGTTGGTGGTTATAAGAATGACCGTTGTATTGGGCAAGGGGGGAACCTTGATGCTGGCCTCCACTCGTATGGGGAGAGTGGCCATAAGGATGGCTGGGACATTGGGCCACATCGTAACTACATCATACGTGTGGAGCAGTAGAGGGACCTCTTTGTCTGCTCCTCCGACTGGACAGGCCTGAGTCAGAGGTCGGGTTAGGACCTCCTTATCCACATTGCGTATTGGTGGACCTCCTTCACGTCCATGGAATTTGGCCTGGGAGTCGGCCACGTCACGTGGTGGCGCTGTGAGCTCGAAGGCAGCAGCCTTTGTGTTGAGGGATGACTGTGCTGTCAGGATGGCCTCACTATCTGGGGAGATCGCGGCTGCAGGTACCAGCTGAACTGCGACCTTGTGAAAGGCCCCATGTGGGCTGGCAGTTTTGGCAGGTACCTTGCTCGTGGGAGGCGGTGTCTCGGTGGCTGCTAATACGTCTGGCGTTGCAGGCTTTTCACCGAGTTGCCCCACTGGAGCTGGCAGTACAGGCATCATTGGTCCAGGTGATGGCTTCTGGAGCGCTGTCAGCTTGTCGAATCTCAAGGCTGGAGTCATTTTGATGATAGAGCTTGGATGAGATCAGCACGGATTGGGTTCTTTGTCCAGCGTACTTCTCTATTATAACTTGCTAGTGCGTGTGGTCCATTTTCCGGATCGGTTGGCAAATTTCCTTCTGAACTGGGACAGCACTAAAGACAGTGTCCGTTCTGGTTCCTTGGCTCTGGATCTAGGGAAATCTGCCTGCATTGGCATGGAGTATATAGTTCCCTGACTGGGTGGCTTCTCACCCGCATGCTCCTTTGGCTGCAACCTCGTCCTTCCCCTGGAGTAGTGTTAATAGCTGGCTCTTCCATGTCATCCCGCACCTCAGAGGTAAAGAGGCAGTGGTGTATACGTCAGGTTCTGGGGCATATCTGGGATAGGGCCTCATCTGTCCCCTAGTGACTTTGCATATGCGCCCTTGGTGATCCTCTGTCCATTACAAGTTTTCTTGGCTTCTGATGACCTTGATGGGGTTTTCCACTTTCCGACGTGTCCCACGCTGAACTGATTTTTGCCTCAACTCAGAGGGTGGCTGTGGAGCAAAACAGTTTTGCCCATTTCAAAGGCTCGTACACTAGTGTGTGGTGCCTGGTACTTATTTGCTATATACACCCCTTGGGTATCCCTTGCTTTCTCTATACAGGCCAAGGAGACTAGTCATATATCCCCGGGATGGTATCTCGGTTGGCTCGTGTTCCCATTGCCAGTTCTCTGGGCGGTGTAGTGTGTGGCCCAGAAGGAGCTGACTGGGGCTGGAGTTGATCGCTTTGTTTATGCAGCATCGCACAGTGAAGATAATTCTGGAAATGAGGCGATCCAGTGTTTCTGGTCATCCCCCACACTGATTGGGAGGCTTTTCTTTAGTTCCTGGTTCCTCCGCTCCATGGGGTTGGCTTGTGGGTGGTATGGCGGAGTTGTCCAGGTCTCAGTTCCCCATTCTTGGCATGCTAGCAGCCACTTTTTGCTTGCGAACTGGATTTCGTTTTCGGTCAGTATGCACTGCGGTATCCCCAGCATGGGAAAATTTCATTGTTGAATTTCCTTATGTTGTCGTGGGTTTCTTGGCTTCGCAGGGGAAAGACTTCTTTCCACCAGGAATATAGGAATGTCACAACCAATACGTACGTGTTTCCCTTAGTGCATCGGGGATAAGGTACCCTTCAGATCGGCTGCTAACTGTCCATGGGGTGTGCGACTTACAAGGTTTGGCAGTTGGCTGCCATATAGGGTAGGCCTTGTTTTTGCAACATGTGGTACAACTGTGAACGTACTGGCAGACGTCCTGGCTCATGCCATCCCAGATATATCTTGTGCTAATGTCAGCAAGGCTTTCCCGTGTGCCAGGGTGGCCTCCGTCGGGATGGTTGTGGAAATGCCAGCAGATATTGGCGTGCAAGTCCTTCTGTATCCAGATCCTCCACTTAGCTCTGGGCTGATTGTTGCATTACCAGAGGTTGTCTCATAGCGTAAATCGTTGTGGGTACTTTCGTAGAAGTTCCTTCACATCGGGGCCTTGTTGATAATGTCGCTCAATCTGACTTCGGCTTATTTTGAGCTGGGGAAGCCTGAGTTGCTCTTCTGGGTTGCTTTCCAGAGTTTGATGCGGTAAGATGCGGTTCACATCTTCATCTGGCTTGTCTTCTTCTTCCACATCTGGCTGTCATGTTTTTTTTAAAACAGTGCTTGAATAGCCATGTTTTAAAAATTCTGCAGCGTGTTGCTTTGCATTTATGGTGGGTTCCAGCATTTTAAAAAGAAAATTACGTCATACAAAGTGTCTAAATATTCAAACAAAATTAACTTCACCCACACCCCAGACGCGATATCAGCCCAAACCGGAACAGGTGGCAATACAAAATTTAAAGATGCATTAACAAAATATGTCTACAATTATAGAAACATCCAAACAATTTATTTGTTGTTCGTTGCAGGCACACAATGTTGCAAAATGACCACCAGTGATCTTTCACAGCACTACTATCAGTACTCAAAACCATGGAAAATTTTAAAGTTACTAACAGCAGCGCTCTATAGATTTTTGTGTTTATGTTACGAACGTAATCCAAAGTTAAACAAGTGATTTTGTTGTTAGCTTAGGCTACTTATATAGTGTTTCTGTGTTGATAGAGAACAAATGTCTTGAAATATAATGAAAGCCTATTATCTTTTCCGCTCAGAGAAATACCATTTAATATTCCTCTGTAGGATAATTTCCTAGCAGTTAAGTGAGGTTATAAACTAATTTCTCAGTTTCTTTACTCCCTTATTTAATTAAAATATCTTACGCTTGAGAATTTGTGGACTGAAAACTGGCTATCAAACTAATACGACACTATTTGCAGCTGAAAAGTGTTTTTCCCAGCTTTTTTTGTAGTATTGTCACGAAAAGTTAAAAATCTAGTTTATTTGTTTTAAAACAAAAAAATTTGCATGAAAATTGGTTTTATCACAAATGCGAATTTTGCACACCCTTAGCAATATCTGAAAAGTAAGCGAAACAGCAGCGGGCAAGAGTATCAACCAGGAAAGGAAAAATACTGAAAGGCAAAGTTTTTTCGTACAAAAAGTGTATGTGTCTATTAAACTGTTCGTCAAGTGTAACAGAAGAGGAGTGTAGAATCTTGTTTGATATAGGCCGTTCACTGTAAAGTGAGCACTTTAGAAACTCCTCTCGGTTGGAATAATAGTCAATAAATATAATATATTGTAGCCTTGGAGGTTAAATTCAGATTGCGGGGTAATATACACGCTATCTTTATTACTTACATACTAGTATTTATTTAAAAAGGTGTTTAAATTATAAAACATGGCTGAAAGAAAAGAGTAACTAGGGCCTCAAAAGTGCTCACTTTACAATGAACAGCTTATACCTTTTGGAACATAGGGGACTCTTTACAGGAAATACTCAGCTCCGGGGAATTGTACAATCGTGTAATATGCAAAGGAAACTATCAAGAAGTGGTTGTGGTGAAAGTGAAAAATCCACTTCGTTCAAGTATTTCTTACAAACGAAAAATGAATGCATATAGGTGTCGAAAACATTTTTTCTGAATATGTTGCATATTTCTGATGGGCGACTGTATCGTGTATCAAAGCCGGAAGTGTTTGCAGTGGTTGACTCACATGGCAAGAAGACTCCTGGCAACAATGTAGATGACAGTGAAGTTACTAACCATATAAATTCTTTCCCAGTGTATCAGAGTATTTATAGTAGAAAGATAAACCATGAAGAAAAAAAATTTGGACCCAGACTTGTCAATACACAATATGTCTGACCTATGCCTGCAGAAATGTAATGAAGAAAACAAAACACTAGTAAAGGAAAAGTTTTATTATGATGTTTTCTAGGCCAAGTTCAATCTTTAATTCAAGTTACCTGTGATGGACACCTGTTGCTTCTGTGATGAAATAAACATAAAAATTTATGTGGAGAAGAATGAACAAGAAAACCAAGTTGCTGAAGATAGATAGGGAACTGCACTTAAGAAAAGCTGAAGCTACTAGGAAGAATTTAAAATTAGATGCAGCTAGTTTTTCAGATGAATGTTATGTTTTAACATTCAACCTTTAGAAGGCGCTCCACAAAACTTTCCAAATCTGTATCATACTACAAAAGGTTCTTATATGTATACAACTTTTAATGAGGAAATGGATTTATGTACATGTGGGATGAGAGGGAAGGAGAAATAGGGTCACAAAACCTATCTTCTTGCATAGTGAAACATTTGAAAGAACATGCGAAACATTGCAAGTATGTGATCATGTATTCGGACAGCTGCACTGGACAGAATCTTAATATTAAAATGACACTTGCATTGAAGAACCTGGTACAGAATCCTCACACAGACATAGAAGTTATAGATCACAAATTCGTTGTGTCTGGACATTCGTTCCTACCGAATAATGCGGACTTTGGCTTGATAGAAGCAAAGAGTGAAAAAAGCCAGGAGGAAAGATCCTTTTAAAGTTATTAAAATGAGACACACCGACTTCTTTTCCAACAAGGAATTGGAAGAATCAATTGTCAATCGGAAATAAAATGTAGATGGCTGCAATATTAATCTGCTACAAATGTGACGGCTAAGGTATGAGAAAAGTTGTGCACTGATACTGAAGTACAAATCCACACTAAACCTTGACATGGAGTTTGATGAAATGAATTTGGCAAAGGCAGGTAAAGGAAGACCAGCCTTACGGTTACCAAAACATCAAGAACTTCTCTACAATTAGCGGCATGCAGTCACTGAAGGCAAGAAAAGGGACATGGATTTGCTACCTTTCATACCTCCTCTGTACCATCCTTTCTTCAAACATCTTCCAACTGTGTTAAACACTCATCAATCACATCTTGCTCGAGATGTTGGTGTCTATGAAGACTGTGATGAAATAAGTTATGATTGAGTTTGTTTCTCAGAAAATATAATGAGAAATGTTTACAAAAGCTGATTCCAGTGATATCATAATTTGTATTAGTATTTATAACATTCACATGTAAGTTCAAAATTATTCTTAAACGTTTCAACGAATTTTCATTGGACAACTGAAGCAAGTCCTGAATTATATTTTCCAAATGTATTATCAGCATAAATTTTTCTAAAACATTATTTATATTATCATGGAATAGATGCACCACTCATTGTTGTTTACTAAATGTATGCTGAATTTTTTATATACACAATACTTTGAGAGTATGTAATATTGAAACAGTTTCTATGGACATACACTTGTGTTCTGAATGCCTCAAATGGGACTGCTACCAAAAGGGCAGCGGGTTTAGTTGCACTTACCAGCAAGTAGCTGTGGCTGTTGAGTCAGGAGGATCAACAGTGGAAGTGTAGAGCCAAGTCGAGCAGGCTTCTGGAAATGTTGAGCTTCTGCAATCTGGTGGTGGTTGAAACCTCTGGAGCTTATGGTAGGAAGTGGTAGAAGCCTCTAGAGCTTCTGGTCGTTGGTGGTGGCAGCCGCTGGTGGTTGCTAAAGATCTCTAGTTGTTCTTGGAGAGGACTGTGAGTGCCCAAGGTGCAGTAGAGAGCCCCAGCACCGAAGTGTTGAGGCAAGCTACTGGAGAAGTTAACTGGCGTCTTCGACCGCACACTGCCTGATATTGTACGCTCGGCCGGCCCATGCCTGGGCTGGAGTGAGAGCTGTGATGCGTTGTGATGTCTGCCTGGAGCAAGCGGGGTGGGAGAACTACCCCCTTGCACTTGGCTATATGACCTCAAGTGCTCAGTGACTCTCTGCCATCTTCAGAAAGCTTGGCGACACTCTGTCTAGCAGGTTCTTTGGGGAGGCTGACGTGTTCCGCTGCCGCTTGGAAACAAGGCTTATTTCACATCCTAGGGTTGTCCGCTAGGCTGGAGCAATCCTGTGCCCACTCGCGAGTAAGGTGTTTGGTTTGACTCTTCCTCGGGATATGTAGAAGCTACGTGAGGTGAGTAGTGATAGGAAGTTGGGTCTGGTACATCAGGAAATACCACGTGCCTGTAACTGTCCCTGCACAGGAACAATCCTGTAGTCAACTATGGTTATGGTTCCTGGTAGATGTAACACATTATGATGAGTCGTAGTCGTGTTTAATATAACTCATATAAGCAGCATGCGTCAAGGGCTTAGACCCCCAGAACTAAGCAAATACTTTTTCCGGAAGCAGAGGTGGACTAAATACAACTACTTAGACTGGTTGACTAGCCACCTTCGGGCTTGAATTCCTAATGGTGGTAGCTGTACTGTTCCTGTACACCAGGGTGTACAGAATGGGTGGCAATCTAATGTGAATGTATAATAAGTACAGGTGTCCTGGAGGGGAAGCTAACAGTTTTACACTAAGTTCAGTTTAAGGTAGCATTTCGTGGTCTGCTTTGTTCTTAATGGAACTGATGTCTAGTGAGGAAACAGAACAACACGCTTGAAATAATATTCAGCAGTTAGTTTAAAACGTGTTTATTCCTGTGAAAAATAAACCCGGTGATATGTACTACATCCTATCAAATGAGAGTTGAATGGAAATTAAAACTACGGTTTGCAGGTGAAGGTGACCTGTTCCTGAACCACGCAAGGTAGAAAGATTAAGTGGCTATGAAAACAACTCAACTTAACTAACTAGTTTTGGTGTCCAGAAGGGACTTAAAAGATTTACCACTCACCAGAAGCGTAGTGGTAATTGTTGGCGATCCTGAAGGGATAATAGTGTTTATTGTGCTCAACGACTTTTTCGGGGGTTGGCTCCGGAGGGTCTCTAGTGGGTGTTGCGAACGTCGGCGAAGGCATAGTTTAACATCTGGCAGAGCCAGGAGACCTGAAAAGCAATAGAGGGCCCTAGCACACGAGGTGGTTGGAGTGATCTGCTGTTGATAGTTCCTTTGGCACCAGGAATGCAGTGAAGTAACAAAATAGACTCTTGGAGAGACCGCAAGGACCTGTTGGTTCTCCGGCACCTTGCAATTTGGTGAAGGATCTTAAACTGGCGATTAAGGGTTATGGACCAGTATTTATACTGGCTGGCTTGCCCTTGATTGAGGGTGAGGGGGGAGGGTAGTGTTACGCTCTTAGGGCGTGATGTCGTCAGTCTGCTGGAATTTCAACTGTATTGTGTAACGTCATCTCAGCAGCGTAGCGGTCAGCTATTTCTTCTTGTGGAAATTAGTGTATTATTTTACCGTGGGGTGAACAGTACAATTAATTGGCATCTGTAACAGCCTCTCGCACAAGGGGCGTATCCTGCAGGCACTTCTGGAAGACTTGTACTGTTTATAGGACCATTTTGGTAGCAATATTTAGGGTCGCACTGATGTGATGGAATTGTATTAGTAGTTGGAAGAGTACGTCATGCTTTAAAATTGATATAATTTTCTTTTAAGGACACTAAATCCTTTAAAATAATACATAGTAAACACATACAACTTCTTTTAGCTTCTGTGCAAGTTGATATTGCATCTACTTCTTTGTATGAATTTTTTAATGGAGTTTGCCCACCTTTACGCATTTTTGATGGGACTTTAAATCATATGAAAGCAAATTTTTGCTGTTCCATTTACTAGTGATAATTAATGATTGTGACATAAATGTCACGTAATTTCTTTTTCTTATGGTTTTGAGCAAATCTTTTTTGCTGGACTCAATATGAAAAGTATAATACTAGTTGCTGTGGAGGGTTGACACATGTAAATGTATATTTGCAGACTGCAAGCAGCTGTTCCACACAAAGTGCATCCAGAATGGCGGGGTGAAGGAAATGCCATGCATCAACCAGGGGCACAAGCCAGGGCGGCGGAAAAACCGCAAGAACTCGCGCACGCAGCAGGACATGTCGAAACCCACAGTAACTGGGAAGTTCAGCCTTACAGGTACATCGGAGTTCACGGATCGCACCGACCAGATCATATCTGATGCCCACGAGCTACAATTAATGCAAGACTTCATCACGCAGAAGGTGTGTCTGCATAGTTATTTTAGTGATTCTAATGTTTAGAAAAATGTAAAGTCATACATATCTTTAACAGGTTATCTGACTAATTTGAACACACATATTCAGTATGTTGGTACATGCCGATAAAACAATTCCAGTAGATGCTTTGTAAAATGACCTTCCAGTTTCAAGAATTGAAGTCATTATTGAAAAAGGTGGTTTTAAATATTTTGGGAAATTTTGAATTAATTTTGTTTTACCTCAACCCCTAAACATAAAAATCTGTTATCTTTTGCATGAAGTGTATATTCGGTTATCTTTAGTGCAAAAATGACAGATTTATCAATCAAACACAAATTTATTTTGATAGGGAGTCAGTGTTCTAAAAAAAAAAAAATTATACCAAAGCGGTGTATACAGTATTTACCATGTGCGCTGATCTTTTTTATTAATTTGAATCTTTCAAAAGCACGCCTCGGCTTAGGATTGTGTAAGGCAATATTTTGCTTGTCTGGGTCAGACCTCTAACAAGGTCATGGTGGCAGTCACTGGCCGCTCCTTTCTATTTCCTCCTCACTCCCTTCCCTGTAGCTGCCTGTCCTCCCACCCTATGCCATACCTACACCACCATGCCCACACCGCTATACTCCTTCCCCAGCTTTGCTCGTCCTCCTCCCTCTACAAGTCCTTCTCCCACCTCTAGCCAAGCCCATAACGCTCTGCTCCCTTTCTCCCGCCCCCCTCCAGCCAAGCCCATAACGCTCTGCTCCCTTTCTCCCGCCCCCCTCCAGCCAAGCCCACACCACTCCAAGCTCCCTTCCGCATCCTTTATTTTTCTTATTTTTTTCTTCCCACAGCCGCACCCCTTATTTATCATCAGGGTTCTCACCCTATTGCTCCAACACCTTCACCCCTTTCAGTTGAATCCGCATTGCATCTGCCACAACAGGAAACCAAATTTTGTTTGTCCTACTCTCCCTACCCTCACGTAGCAGCGTGGCACTAGCTGTCACATCTGTTCGCCACTTCTCCCCGCCCCCCCTAACCCTCTGCACACCCAACAAAACCATACACAGGATGCGAAAACTCTAACACGACCAATGACCTCTCTGCAATTCGGCATGAATTCTGTATCATGTTATTTTCTTTTTTGGGGGTTGAAAGTTAGGGCTCTGCTTATAATCAATTATATACTCTACTTAGCCTCCCCTTGTCTAATAATGTTGAAAATGTTTAATGCTGAGAAGATTTACCAAGCATTGCAAGTCCTTGTTCAATTGTCTCCAGTAGAAAATAGATGCATATCATCTGTATAAATTAACACAAAAAGGTATTTGCCTCCTCCTTTGTCACAAACAATTACAAAAACTTTAACATTAGACACTGCGTACATGTTTTCAAGCAAAAATTAAATTTTTTATAGCATGTAGCAAAAAGTCAAAGGATATTTCGAAGGAACATTAACAGTGAAAGGGAGAGCACCACTTTTACGGTAAATTAAATAAATCCAATTTTATTGTAAAAATGTAATCCTTTTGTCAAAAAAATATTTTCATTTTGTGAAACAAATGTTATAGCAAAAAATGCATGCATTATTATTAGAACATGAATCTCTTGTTTTTTGTAATGATTTCGAACTTAATTAAACATGTTATTTATTTTAATCAGTTCATATTTAAGTAGAAATCATATGAAAATTTTTTTAAAGTAAGGATGAAAGGTCATTCTTATGGGGGCACACGTCCTGTAACACAAATTGACACAGTTACAGTAATTTATTTGTGATCAACGTTTTACTTTTATGCATGATGTACCAGAAATATATACTCACTATACTGTCTTTGTATCGGATGCCTGGGTCTTTTTGTATAGAGGTCACTGAGCCAGGCATTTCTATATGTACAAGAGTGTTCAGTTTTATGTGGGTACTGACGCCTTCCCGCTGTACAAAACTGGCAGCGTGGCTATACAGCAGGACACGAAATCAGGTGTGGGCAACACGATTCAGCATCTATGTGCCACCGCTGTGTTGGATATACCTGGGCGATGTTTGGGTAGAGCAGCACTTGAGAAATGCGTGTTTTCTTCTGGTACAGAGTTCTGACTAGTAATGACCTGTGGCTTTGGCAGAGGTGTGAGACGAAGAATAGTGGGCACTAGGTAGGCTATTACAGGTGTTGGAGGTTGATCAGGTTGGCGCAGATACTCGGCGATCCACCCCAGGGATTCAACAGAGCCGATCCTCTCTGTTTGTGTGAAGATGTCGCTGGGTACCGGGATCTTCCACAGGGTCTTGCAGATGGCATAGTACTTGTGCCTGTTCTTGAGGAGACAAACTAGCTAGTTCAGGCTTGCCTTTTTAAGGGATTTTATCCATTTTTACAGATTTTAACACTGTAGAAAAATCCAGACTTTTTTTATACTTTGCTCAAAGTGGCTTTTGCGTACATGTGGCACTAGTGTCCACAGTGATGTGTATCAGTTTCACTGATGCATTTGTTTGGACTATTCTTACAATTGAGGTGAATAATTAAGCGAAATATTTTGAGCATGCGCCATTGCTTCAATAGTGTATGTCCATAATATTTCACTTAATTATTCACTGGCATAGTTATACAGTTATCTACATATTTCTGTTCCTGGCTGTATGGTCACATGCAAAGGCCAAGGCCATTAGTAAAAATAACCTTTGCCACGAATTGCCGTTTTTACGCATACAATCCGAATTTGGTGACTGTGTTTTGCATTTAGCATTGATATCACAATAGTGAGGAAATGAAAATTATTGCTGATGTGATCATTGTATAAACAAAGTATAAGTGTGAATGGAGAAAAATGTTATTATGGTTTGTACATTCCAAATTAAAAACAACTACATTAAATACGTAAATGTCCTTCATATACACTTTTTTTTGCGGTAATTTGCCATTCTTTTAATTCCAATGATTTTACAGGATTTGACCTAACGATTCCAGGGTTTTACAGGATTTTTATATACAGGAACAAGGATTTCAGCTTCAGGGCTAGTGGCAGCCCTGAGCTAGCTGTTTTACCAGGGAAGGCTGATATTGTGTGCTCTACCTGATGCTAAGTGTGTCTGCCTAATTCTTTCCTTCAAGCCTTTCCTTGAGCGTAGGGCATTGGGAATTGGAACTTACCCTCCTACTACTGTACCATGTCTGCAGGTTCCTTGTACAATGATACGTGTGTCACCATGTGCAGTAGTGGACAGGCAGACACCTTATTCCCAAGTCGGGCGGAGACTGCAGTTAACGAGGGAAATCAGGCCTCACCTTGTTGAGATACGCACACGAGTGTGTCGCCCTGTCTCAGTCTTCCTAACTTAGGGGATACAAGTCTCTCTCAGCGGAGATCGCTCAAGACAGGCCAGTGAACCCCAAGCAGACAAGATGTTCCAAGGTCAAGTGTACCTCTGTGGCTCCTCCTTTCCGTCAATCCTGGAGGGTTCAAGGGAAAGGTGGCCAAAGTGAGTACGTTGACGCATAACAGTCCCGGCTGTTTGACTGTCCCTGTCTCGCGTGACTTACTCAATGCTAGGCGGAGTACAGAACTGGTCTGGTTGGCCGTCGACCTGGTATAAAGTCTTGTTTTGCGAGTTTCACCCTGTGAGGAATGGGTTTAGGTGGTGGTGCAGTGGGGTGGCGTGTGACTGTTTGGCAGGTAGCTCTACTGCCCCTGTTCCCACTACATGGGTGGCACTCAACTGGGGGGATGGTGTGTGCGTGTGAGGTGCTAGGTTATGGTTCTGGTATGCTGCTGGACCTCTCGCAAAATAGTGCCTCCTGCACTGTGGGATTATACCCTTTGGCAGCTTTGATAGGTGGCTCGAACAAATCCACTGGCGTGACTATTGGTACAGGTACAGCGAGTCATCTCAGCAGTGCAGCCTGTTCACGTCGATTCAGACGTCCGAACCCACTAGGATGAATACTTACCCCCTATGGATTCTTTGAGATAGCCCTCGCCTTCTTGGCCTGTCTCTCAACTCCACCTCTACGGATGATGTAAGACATTAGGCACAAATGTCGGGCTGCAGGAGGTAGGCAGTGCAGGAGATATTTAGTTGAGGTGTGCGTGTCCAAGTGTGGGTCCCAATTGTTGCCACCAACACCGCGCCTAACTCGTATCTCCTCCACTGGGGTGGAGAAGGTTTGAGCTGCAAAGCAGTGGTTGCAGGAACTGCACAGTGTTGTCCCACTGGGGTTGGTTGCCCTGCACCAGAGCGCAACCTCCTCTGCACCACAAAGTTAGCAGTGAGAGCTGAGCACACTAACCGGCTAGCCGATCCCACCGGGAGCATACTTAGTGTCGTGGCTCTACCTTTCCTCACACCTGGTGCAATGAATGGGTGGCCTTCCAATACTGGTGAAGTGAGTGTCCAGTGGTCACTGGTCTTCCCGGACTCCAAGAAGTTCCCCTCCTCGGCACCACAAAGTGAGCGGTGAGGCGGGGGGCGACTTCAAGCTGGCAAGCCAACTTCCAAGGGGCAGTATCCTAATGTAGTGGCTCTACCATTCACTGCTTAGGGCAGAGAATGGGTGGCCTTTCAAGGATCTTCTGTTGTGTTCTACGTGTATGTTCAGTATGTTCAAACCCGTCTACTGCTGATTCATTTAGCTCCGATAATCACACAAGGAAGGAACTCAGAGTGAAGGTCAAGAGATCTGGTTTATTGACCCTAAAGAAATAATCACAGATGGTAGAAGTACTATCTCCTAAATCCACATGGGCTATGCGGAAGGTGAACACCCTATTGTAAACAGGGGAAGGCGCCCTGTGCTAATCTATAGGAGGAGGCAGTATCTAGTATGTGTTCCTCGGAGTGAGCTTTACTCTCTGTGCGTCCGTAAGGGACTGAACGTGTCTCAGTGTGAAGCTGGGGAAGCCGCTGGTTCTTCCTTAGGTAGCATAGGAGAGGATTTTCGTCCCCACGTGGTGAGTGGTGAAGTATTCGGAGAGGTGTGAGCCTCTGCACCAATAGCTGGAGCGATGAGAGCTAAGGAGAGGAGTCAGAAGACTAGATCGAGAACTGAAGCTGAACTGGCAATCTGGAAGCCGGGGCGCATCTCCTTTTATACTTCTCGGCCATCCCTTCCTTCACTGGTATGAGGCGTCTGGAAAGGGTGTTAACAGGTGCAAGTCCAGTGCCTAGATCTTTGGTGCAAGCTGCTTAGTGGAGAGCAGTGGGATTTGGGCATCATATTTTGGTGGCATCCCGCAACACACAGCTTTACTCACTACGGGCCTCTTGCATGTTCCCAGTGGCTCATCAGGCGAAAATAAATATTATTATTGTGACGTCTGTCCCGGCCCAGTTGATACAACAATCATGGGGGACTGAACACCATACCACCCGAGGGCCAATCCAACTGAATGCCATAACCAGGATGTAAAAATTCAGTTGCCCAACAGGTTAAGCGAGGACCATACCTGATGGGCAGAATTAATCCCCGAGGTCATATTTTTGTTAGAGAAACAGTAAATGCAGCAACCATGAAAACTCCCGCAGAAATGGTACAGGGTCGCGAACTACGTGCACCCGGAGAACCCCCCGGAAACCCGCCCATCGCACCTGACCAACCAAGTGAATTATTGCAATGTTTGGGTACCAGCAAGTAGGAGGCCACCGCCAAAGTTAGTACCCGGTATGTATGTATACGTGAAGGTAAAACCGTTATCGGCGGAAGCGAAGAACCGTTGTGCCGGACTAGCACCCAAAATGGATTGGGCCGGTCAGGGTGCTGGCAGAAATGGGGAATTCGACGTTTCTCGTGAAGCTGGGTTCGAGACGAGTAATGGAATGCCACCGCGACAACCTGCGTATAGCACACACACCTGCAGCAAAGAAGGTCAAGAAGAATCCAGGAAGCCCAGTACCACAGCAAGCGTGACTTTGCGTACCAGGTAGTACGAGTAATGATAAAAGTAGCACAGGGCAAAACAGCAACACCAGCCTCGCGAACCTGCACACGGGGAACGTATATGAGAACACTGGGAACACTATATCATTTAGGGGCTTCGTGCTATTAGAATACTCCACACCGTACAGGGCGGGAGAAGACAACTGAAGTGCACTCCCAGAAGTGAGGACTAGAGAGTAGTAGTGAAACGCAATTTTGGGGCTTTCTAGTGGAGGCAAACAACATCTGTAAAGAAAAGTAATTTTAAAGGGTTTAATTGTGGTAGCAACAGTGAACACGTAAATCGCAACACAACCAGTGTCAGTGATACCAGTTTTAAGGGGTTTTCCCATGGCACCAGTATAAATAGTTGTAACATAAATGAAAATTTTAACATTGACACCACAAGTGAAAACGTCATGCCTTTCAGAGGTTTTCCGGTCCACACAGGGGATAGCCTAGTAGGGCAAGAGAGTTGTAAAGGGTTTGGGGAAAATAATAGGCAAGTGAGTGTGAAGAAAAGTGTTACGTCAAAAGTCAGCACACCACTAAACAGCTCTCGCAAGAGGTGAGGCGAGTCACTCCTACGTCCCCACAACATGGTTCCAGCCTACACCCTCACCCCTTGTAAACACAGCAGAATTAGAAGACTCACGAGGCCATACTTATGTTCTCAACCGGTGGCCCCGGTTCAGAGCCAGGGGCAAAGTTCAGTTGCTCGCACCGTCTTGGTCTTCGAGGGAAGGGTCGTTTGACGCCGGCTAACAGCCAGCCGCGTTAAAACCATAACGGCGCTTACCACTCACGTGACATGTGAACGTGCACAAGGAAGTGTAACCTGAACTTTCCATAACAGAATATTTATTTGAAGTGTAAAAATATGTATCTTGTTTATTTTCAGGTTTTTCAAGTGTCTAAATGTTTAAAATGTAAGTTTGATAATATTGCACAATGTTAGGTTATGAATACAAAATGTGCACTGCACGAAGATTAAGAACATTACTATTCCAGCGTGGACGCTGTCATAAAAAGACATTCAAAGAATACAGAAAATTCGTAAGAATAATCTAAAATGTAAATTAATATTTAAATTGCTTATGTGCCATTTATTTTCAAATCTCAAAGTTTTAATCTGCGTGCATAGCACTTCCACTTGTGTGAACCCCATAAGCAGCCAAAGTAGGTCCATGCGACCCCTGCCCCTGGGCAGTCCATCAAGGAGAGCTGGCGAGGTAAGACGCTGTCACATGTGCACTACAATCGTTTTGCACTTACGTAGATTACAATAGTTTCACTTTAGTATACTGGTTAACCTTTGCTTTGCTTACATTTTGCCAGACATTCTGCAGCATTATGCTTACGCTTAACCTAGTAATTTATGCCCTTGAGGCTTTTTGAACATAAACGAGGATGAGGAGAAAGATGTCGGAGAGGCCACAGGGCCCGTGCAACTTGGATCGGGATGTTGAAGGCATTTCATTGTAATTTCCATATCATTTTAAGGGTTTTATTTTCATGTATGTATTTCAGGGTAATTTTCATGTTTGTTTTACAACCTCGTCACTCACGACCACATGGTTAGTAGCCGCTAAGTCAATGTCCCCACCATACATGCCTTTGAGAGTTTATTTGTATAAAATCATGTGTGCCGTAATTTATTTCTGGGTTCTATGTATTTTTTATTCAGGGTTTCATGAAATTTTTCACGTAATTGATGCTTTGTATGTATGACCATCCTGTCGCTCTCAAGATTTATTTCCCACCATTAGGCGTGCTAAAATGCCTTCAAATGTCACAGTTTGCCGGAGAATATTGTTACTATTCACAAGAATAATTTATCTGAACAGAATTTGCCATTTTGACGAAGGGAGACTGAAAGTTCATCTGCACTACATGATCTGCTACAAAGCATATCCAAAAACATCTGCATCATCTAAATTTGCTTCACGCATCTGCGTGTTTATTGTGTTCATCCATGTCGTATCCCATCATATTTCATGTGTATTTATGTCATTTATGTAAATGGTATGGTGATATTATTTCCGTCCTAGCCGGCTATGTGTATAGGCCATTACCTCACCACGTGCCGCAAGACGAGCCCCAACGAATCCTTGTTAGTGATGCCAATAATCACATGTGTTTGTTCATTTTGTAATTCTCTGCTCCCTATCTTCAGGAAAAATCAGCAGTGCACCCGAGCGGCTGTTGACCCCTTTCCCTGCGAAGATTGTGTTTTCTAATACCACAGAGAAGTCATCCATCTAGGAGTGCGCTAGATTAATTGAGCTGGAGAGTACCCGAACGGATTTAGCTAGACACGTCCGAGTTTTTCATAAGAGTAATGTTGGCACAATCTTGTATGGTTAACAGAATAAAAGCAGGTATCACAGTGCTCAAAGTCTTTCCTTTGTAGTAACAGCAACCTCTTGCCATCTTTGCAAGTGATAAAAGTTTAGTAATGATGTTTAGTAATGAAAAGTGTTTTGTAAGTATGCTCGGGTGAGACGGACACACAGAACCCACAGCATCCCTGAGAACCCTGAGTCTCAACAGTGCGGTGACTGGGAAACATCGCGTGTGCCCATTTACCGTAAGTTATTGTGTCACCGTTTATCTCGTGTCTCACCTGACTGCGTCAATTTTACTGCAAAGTAAACTTGTAATTTTGAGACAGAAATAAGGCTATTATAATTGATTTCTTTGCTGTCTTTAATAATTATTGATTCAAAACTACGTCCCCTGATTTTCCCTGTCATGAGTTACACTGCACTCGGTTTGGTGCTTACCTACCCATTATTAGATAGCAAAAAGTGTGAAATAGGCACTTATATATTATCAGTTTATTCAAAGATGCATGTCTGTTGAAATAAATTAATATACATCCTCCAATTTCCCCGCAAGAAGTTACTGAAAATGAACCAGTGTCGACAGACATGTCGGGAAAACAAGACATCAGACAGCGTGCTGCCGAGCAGTTATAACTGGAAGCGTGTGTGATGTATTTCACATCCAGTTACTAGCTGTTTGCATAAACGATGAGTTTAAAATGATATTTGCTGGAAATCTTAGGTGACGGAAGCGAAATATACTTTGATCAGCGCAAATTGTTAAACGATAAAAGGTTATGTTAACATTATTGAAATAGGAATTTTGCCGGGACCACAAAAAATTGTTGGTCAATGCGATTTATTTGTTTTCTTTTTTTTTGTAATGTGCTCGGGACATAATTTTTTTACTTTGAATTACATAATTTCTAATTATAGAATTTTAAAAAAAGGTTTTTTATTTATATTAAAGAAATGCACATTTTTTCTTTCTAAAGTAAACACAACTACGGCACCGGGAATAACTACCCTCTCAAAGTTACAATCCTGTTTTGGGGAACTATAAAATTTTTGTTTTAAAAAAGGCAAAAGTTTTAAGGAAATAGCCCAAAAATAAGTTTCTTGCATTTATCTAGGTCATTAATTATATGTTCACGTGCAATAAAATGTAGGTGTTGTATTGCTTCTGATTACTATGCCAAAATTTAAAATATAATAATAAAAAAAGCAAAATTTTGTTCAAATCTGCAGCTGTGGTAGCCAGAACTCTCTCACGCCCTCTACTATGAATGCACTTCCAGCTAATGTCTCAATCCCACGCTACCTAGCCAGCCAGGTGCTGGAGCCAAGTGCAGTGTGGTTTTTGTGTCAAGCAACACCCCTCCCTAAGCTGTGTCTGGCCTCTGAAAAGGTCGTTCGCTCCCTTCTTCCTTTCCCCCCCCCCCCCCCCCTTTTTTTTACAGTCTACCCACCACTGTCTGTCCATCATCCCTCTCCTAAGTCACGCACACAGCTTCGCTTCCGTCCTCCTTCCATCATCAAGCCACGCCCACACTGCACCAAGCTTCTTTCCTCCCTCCAACTGTCACTACAGGTAGCCCGGAATGTTCTTTGTCCTACTCTCCCTAACTTCACGCAGTGCGTGGCACTGTTGCATCTTTTCAACTCTTTAGCGTAGGGAAGAGGTGACAAAAACCAGTCAACAGACGTGAAAACTCTGACATGATCAAATAAAATCCTATTCTTCCATTTAGGGGCGAATACACACTTCTAATTGTATATGATTTTGAATTAATTGACTTTGAATTAACAAGGTTTTACTGTATACACACCGAAATATGGTAATTGTTGTCTCCAAAGAAGGTCTCCTGACTTAATAGTCTACAACTGATACTAATTTATCAGCCCAATACCATACCCAATACAGATACATAGAGAAAAGGCGAAGTATCGGCCGATACCGATACTTAGTATCACTATCATAACTACTCTAATAGTAATGCAACAAACCATGTAAGTTCGAGTAAACACAAAATTAAAAATTTTAAATTGAAAAAAAAAACGGGGTCTATATTCATACAAAATCTTAATTGTGAAAACAGGAAGCATGCATGATGTTGTTTCATACCTGCCAACTCTCCCGCTTTAGGTAGGAGACTCCCGCTTTGCCGCCCATTCTTCCACCCTCCCGCTTAGTCACTTTAATCTCCCATGTTTTTGTTACCTACCGTTAACTTTTTAAACCCTCCAAAAATGAATGCAAGCCGAATTGGGGCGAGGTCAATTGTGCCAGTTTTCACAGTCTGTGTATGGTTTTTGAACGGGGAGGAAAGGGGAGGAAAATGGTGGAAGTAGTGAAAAGATGAGACAGCTAATGCCACACTGTCAGCAGAATGGTGGAGGGAGGGAGAGTATGACAAAGAAAAAGGGGCTGCTTGTTATGGAGGATGAGTCTACTGGGGTGGGGGTGTTACAAGCAAGAAGGCAGAATGCTGATGAATAAGGCTTTGATGTGGAAGGGAGAAAGAGAGTGATGTAAGAGAGAGAGGACAAGTAAGGGAGTTAGGAGTAATGTAGGTGTGGCTAAATGGAAGGTTGATGGGCAAAGAGTGTAGAGGGGAATCGGCGTGGCTACATGGATAAGGGGCGGAAGACAGCAGAGGGGTATGGGCATGACCTGGTGGTAGGGTCTTTGAAGGGGGGCTGGAGGAGGCGACAGCAGAGATCACGGAGTAGGGACTGCTGCCACTGTGACTTTGTTAGAGGTCAGACCCACAAAGCAAGATAAACAGACTAAACTCAATGCTATTTTGGCAGGTTGTTATTTTCCTCTGTGTTTGGGCTATTAGGTAGAATTTGGTACCAACATTACAATTCTTAAACATAATTATTTCAGTTTTCAGACCGACATTTTTGTTACTGCTAATAATGTGGTTAAAATGTTATAATTAAATGCTGTATTTTCAATCAGTAACATGGAACTAAATATTTGTGTAACAATTAATGGTAGAGAATACACAGGTTGGCTATTGTTAACTACATATTTGTTTATTAAAATGCTAATTATTCATATTTCCTTTTTAAAAATATCAACAACTTTTGTACCATTTATTCTAGACAATCAGCATTTGAAAATTTAAAAAAACTCTATTCCTGCAATTGATTGCAAACTTGGACAACTCCCTCTCCAGCAACACTCATAACAACAGAAACGAAACAACTCAACACTCAGGTGCTGACAGTACATACCTACATCATAATTACATATTTTATTAATGATGATAAAAATAATTATAATTAATATAATTATTTCCGATTAGATTTTCTTTAATTGATCAGTCCAAAATTGGTACTATGAAAACGGAAAATTACGTGATATAATGTAAATAAACAGCTTATAGTCTTATGAATATTTTTCAATGAAATTGAAAATAAAAATTGTTACATTGATTCTATTGTAGGCACTAAAGTACAATGATTTATATAAATCCACATTTCTTTTTACAATGATGATTGAGAGTTCTGTGTTTAATCCATAATAAATATGATTTATCCGTATTTTACTGTCCTTTCTTATTATTTATATTCCCTGTTCAAATAATTTTTTAAGAATATGGCATCCATTATTGTTTTAAAAATTGTATATAACATAGTGTCAATATTAAAAATGATGCCTGCAATTAACCTTATGAAAATAATAGCAAATGGTTGGAGAGCTTCCATGGGGATAACGCCCAACGTATTATACAAATATCAGCACATACGTTTATACATAAACGTGTTGACACATACATACATATATGTATATATATATAAATGTTGGTCAAACCGAAATACATTGTAACCTATATAGATAATTTTTCAAGTGGCCAAAATAAAATACTGAAACATATTAGGAAGCAATCCATATAGAATTGATCATCATTAAGACTTCAAAATCTAGTTTGCTGGTGTGGGTGGGTGCAAAACACCACAGAAAATATGTCACATGCCTGCTGATAAGCAGCCAAACAATGGTTTCCACCTTCAACTGTGACATCAGGCATGAGGTCTTGCTGGCTGCCCAGAGTGACAGAGATAGAAAATGAGAATAAAAAGGCAGTGCATGGCTGTGACTCCCTCCTCTGGATAATTCCCCTTGGACCTTAGTCAATGTTAAGCTAGTAGATTGTTATTCCAGCAGGGTGGAGCTTGGGACAAAAACTACAAACTTTGTTTGAAAAACAGTGGAAGTTGAGCATCTTTTCCACTGAGGCTCTAGTTTCCTGATGGGCTTTGTTACACAGGAAACCTTTTAACATCAGCAAATTCTGCAGAAGCAGATAGAGGTCTGACTCAGCACAGCTCTACAACCACTGCGAGAGGGAATGTAAATTATTCACATTTTTTGCATAAGACATTCGAAGTTCAAATCCGAATAATTCATAAATTACTATTTGCAACTTTTTGAATTTTTTAATATTTGCACACCCCTAGTAAATATCACAGAATCACTGTGTTAAAATTTGATACTCTCAGATATTTTCATGCGATACTCAATACTAGAAATTATCGAGGGTATAGAGTTATCGCAGCATCGGGGATCCCATCCGTATTCTAATCTTGGTGGTCATGATTGAGCACTTATGAAAACCTTGTTGAAGATTAATTTTTTGCCCATTTTGCATACTTCCAAACACAAAATTAACATAGTCATTAACAATCACAACATATTCATGTTGCAATCAAATTAAGCTTTTCAAAATTTTAAGGTTACAGTGAAACCCTGTTAAGAAGTTTAAGAAAAATACTGAAAAATGTGTGCCTATGAAGCAGGAAAACTTCTTGAAAAGGTAAAATTATGTATTTGTAATAGAACAAGTGCAAACTTTGTAAAGCTTACTAAGCAGGTAAACTTGTTAACAGAAAACTTCTTAAGAGTTGTATTAGAGTTCTTGCTCATAAAAATAAATTATTTCAGTATTCTCAACAACGATATCATATACTATTAATTTCACTTCCAATAGACTGACAAAACATGTAAATAGCTTTCCTGAACTATTTCCAACTTAAGAAAGTTACTATTCATAGTGTCTGTAAAAAAGTGTACTGTCACAATCAGGGGATTTATCCAGGGCTAATTTCAAATGTCTAGTTAACTGTTCATTAAGTCAGATATTGTTTTGCCAACTTGCCCCTTTTTGCGTGGTCTTTGTGGTTGCGTAGTTTGTGATCATCTAGTTGTTGTCCTGGATGTGGAATATTTTAATCTGTAAGGGATGTGTTCCTGGCCTGGGTCCATAGTTCAGAAATTCACTCGTGTTCGGCCTTCTGTTATCTTAAAAGAGTTTATGATGGCTTGTAGGTGGGTGTTGGTTTGTGTGTACCAAAACTCATTGTAACAGCGCATGCACAGTGTAAGTAAAGTATGAAAGGAAACTGCTGGGCAGAACAAGGTTGTGGACTCTTATGTCTGTTCCTTTGTAGCCTCACAAGTGGGCAAGTTCTGAATTTCTCTAAGGAACAGTTGTTTTCATGTATCAACTGGTCAAATATGGGCTTGTGTAATACACATTTTGGGAACCAGCTAAAAGTTCTGCAAAATGCAGGAAATTGTAGAAGGAAAGGCAAATTTATATTATGCTTTGAGCTTTCAGCAGTATCAGAATTAATACTGTAGTTGTAAACTGCAGGTGTATTTGATTGTGAGGTTAGGGGTTTAAAATAGTTCTGCAGTGTTACGGAATATTTTAACAAATTTTATGTGAAACCTGTAATTGGAAATGTTAAGGAATTTTTATGTAGTTTTCTTGTGGTCAGCATGTGAAAGTCATATGTTTGTAAACAGAGAACTGCCTGTTTGCTGGAATGTCCACTAATCTGCAGGTAAGTGGATGTCATGTAATGTTGACTTCTGCAGATCTATATAATTGAGAAGGAGGAGGGCGAGGGTCACAAGCCAAGCGAGGTGGACTACATCTTCAAGCAAGCCCTGCGTGAGTTTAAGGACAACCTTGTGGCAACATGCAGTATCCTCAGCAAGCAGGGTTCCAGCTTCAACATCAAGTATAAAGACCTCATTGCCAACTTCATATATGTGAGTACCAGCAGCCTTAAAATTGGAAGCCAGTTTAAAAGCCAGGAATGTGGTCAGAAGTAAAATGTTGGTTTTTAAATATATTGACGTAATCATTCCAACTGTTACGGTATTCCCTTTGGTATATTCCAGAGAACAGATTATCTTAAGATTAGTGGAAATTTAGACTTAAGAGAAGTTTACCTCAATAGAAAAATCTTATACTTTAATCCTCTCCTCAGGTAGTCAGATCACAAATACCGGAAAATCATCTACCTCATACCTATTTTAATGTCTACAATCCATTTTGCAAGGAAATAAAAATAACAAGGTAATTTGAAATGTGGCCATTTTCTGAAGTGATAAACAAATTGATTAGAATAAAAGAAAATGATTTTGGAATAAGAATTAGGAGACATTGGCAACTTCAGCCAGCAAATATTTTATAAAGATTACTAACAGCACAGAAATTAGTATATAACAGTCTAGAAAACATTAAATAATTTCACAGTACAACCAAAATGGTGTCCGTGAAGTTTTTGCATGTGTTTCTACCCTGTAAAATTTCAAATGGATTGGCATTTTCTTTTATCCATTTGAGGATTACATTCAAACGTCTCTATTCATGTTAAAATCATACTGTACTAAATGGCTTTAAAACTGCTCATTAATAATGATGGGGGGATATATATATATATACACACACACACACACACACACACACACACACACACACACACACACACACACACACACACACACACACACACACACACACACAAAAAAAAAAATAGCTTAGTTTGTAAAGATCCTAATGGAGTATGAATCACATTAAATATAATTGAGTTGTGTTTGCATTTAATGGTACTGTGCTTAAAAATATTTAGCAGAAACACTGAAGTGTTTTCTGCACTCGTGCAAATTCCTTCACTTTAAGACGCTGACATCTATAAAAATAATTGGAGTGTGTGTATTTTACGTGCAACACAACAATATAAACTTCAGTAGAAAAAACGTTGGAGGTGATCTTCCATTTGGTTACACTCATTGATGGAGACTTCAGCATCTTCATGGTACAAACATATCTGTGATATTGCTGCCATGCATATGTTTACATTTTTACTTGAAGTCAGGCAGTTTGTGATACAGATTGAACATCATTTTTTAAAAATGGATTTTTGGGACGTTGTGACTGTAATTAAATTTAGAATTTCTTTGTTTCCAGTAGCACTTATAATTCATTATAAGGAAGTTTGGCACATGCACAAGAAACAATGCTTATCAAATATAGGTGAAACAACTTTAAAGTAACTCACTTTTAAAAGGACTAATTTAGTAGGTGTTATTGATAAGTGAAGTGTCGAGTTTCCTAAGTGAATATGAGAACTAGTGTTTATTGTCTCCCAATCAAAGAATAACGTTTAGCCTAACAGATACTATTAAACTAAAATTTAGCATCCTACTCATGAACTTCCTACCAACTCCGAAGTGTAATGTTTAATAGTGTATTTCCTTATATATTTGACGTAAGAAACACTTGACAGGACCATTTAGGACATGCACTTCACAATGGCATACTGTATTACTGTTATGAAAAAGTATGGAAGGAAAAATATCATAGGAGTTAGTTCAAGCACACAAACTGCATAATTGTAAATTATGTTTTGGAAATCCTAGTCTTTATTAAAATTAATTACTATAGTTATGATCCGTATTAAAATAGTATATATATTTATTTCAATTCTTTGCTATTTTCATTTATTAATTTTTTTCACCATAAATAAATTACTTAGTATTCCTGAAGAACATAAAAATTACTTATTCAGGTTTAATTAACTACTGATAAAATAAAATAAAAATAATACAATATTTTCAATTTGTCCAGCTGTGCTTTGTCAGTCGAATATCAGACTCTTCTCTCACTTACCACAGCTGATGACTCTACTAATATAAAACTTATTTATTATAATTTTTAAATATATATCTATTCAGATGCTGCTGTATCTCATTTTTGTCAGTTTTTGTGCAATTATAAATTCTTGAAAATAGTCTCACTATGGCCAGTAATTTAATATTCGGTGGAACGTGACGCAGCACGTCCACTCACATGATAGAATAAAATCATTCTCTCTGCTAATTTAAAAGGTGCCGCAGCTCTTGCTGTAGTGTCTTCCAAGTGGAATGTCGCAAATTTATGTTGGCAATGAATTATCACTTAAATGCATTCAACGTTACGAACATTTAACGTTACGAACCTGAAAAGGAAAACATGTGCTTGAAAGTTACAAATTTTTTTACAGGTTTACATACAGTATATCTCAGTTACATCATAAAAATAATATCCTGAAGCAAAACAAAGGAAACAAATGCATTTACCCTGAAATACATAAATGTACATAAATTCAAACTCTTATTGTCCAAATAATTTACAATATTACAAAAACATATTTTCTTGTTTGTGAAACAAAACAAAAAACAATACCTTCAATTAATAAATAGCTGCAAATTAAAAATATTTTATTTCTCATATTAAATTTCATATTAATCATGATATTTAAAAAGTCTTGCATACTTACGGCTGAAAAACTGGGAAAATTTAGTACCTTACAGTTGACACTACTGCTATGCTGCAGGTGTTCATACCATGCGATGACATCGTTGCTTGTAGCTACGAAAACTTCAGTGAAAAGTGATCACCTACATTGGTGGTGCTAATTTTTCCGGTGCGTATGGTCGTATATGTGGTCATGCCTTATAATCTTGGGCTGGATTTCTTGCCGTACCGTCATCTGGATCATCCTCCGTTGAACTTGTAGTTGTGGGACTGCCTGCCTTGTTCCTCTTCAGACAACATGCTTCTGTCTAAACAGCAAAATGGCACCATCTATTCAAACGCTTTATCTTTGGCCCTTTTACATTCACACAGGTCGTAATTATCTTGTAATTCCTGTGTGTTATTTTGACATTTCATTTGCCCACATAGTAAGCATTTTTATTAAGCACTCGTATTACTTAAATAGTGTCCTAATTAGGGATGTCAAACTCGATTCTGTGATTCCTCGTTAGTTGCATAGTTGCGTTTCTTGAAAAATCGTACAATAGAGTATCAGAAGGCCAAGAATCGAAGTATTAAAAATCAATTACTACAAATACATAACCTATGACTACAGGCAAGGTTTTGTGGTAAATCGCGATAAAACAAAATAACACCGAAATACAAGTTTAAACATGAAATACACACAAATGAGCGATATCTAATGAAATTAGCTTTCCCCGAAAGATTTGAACTCTTCTCCCGAGTTATATACACAAAATTACTTGGACACTGTAAAAACGTAGACACATGCACGTCTTGGCAATATTGAGAAATACTCTAGATGAAAAAATTCTCAATTTAGTCTCTAGAAAATTTTTAAATCTCAGAAATCATTGTTCTACATGCAACACGTGCACGTAAGTGTTTTTTCTTGCAAAACAAAATGTAAACAATTACATTCCCATGATTACGCAGCCAGTAAAACATGCACTTCGAAATAAGCTACAGTAGTTTTGACAACAAATCACCTTCAAGCGCTAGTAACATTGGTGCAAAGTGAACACTCACAACTAGAAGGCGCTTTGCTGCATGTTTGTTTACATTGACAGTTGTGCGTAAAATGAAAGTGTGATATCTAAATTTTATACATTAAACTGACTTGTTTTCATACAATATCTGTATTATAAAAAATTATGTAAACCTGCAGCAGCAAGTAAATGACCGAAAATGGATTATGTAAAAAGAATGGCAAGGCGAGTGTGTAAAGTGTGCAAGAAATTTATACAAACACGGACCTGAATCGGTCTGAGAAGACTTTTTGTAAGAAAAATGTAGATGATATTGATATTACGCGGATACTGCGTCTAGTTTATGTATTTATTTCATTTTATTTATTTTTTCCTTTCTTTCTTCCCCAGAATAATTGTTAGTGAATTTACCTAAATTTTACTGTACTTTAAAATTGGAGCCTTTTAAATAATTACTGCTTTAAAAAATGTTAACCATTATTGCTTTTCAATAAGTCCTATTCTTACAAACTTTTTAATAATTTCAAGTGTTGGTGAACATTTATCGTGGCAAGTGAGATTTGGAAATATTTTCAAATATATTATGTGGACGAAATATATATGTATATATTTTTATATATAAATATATATATGTAGATATTTTTATATATAAATTTATACGTATATATTTTTATATATAAATATATATGTATATTTTCAATATTATCTGGTATGCCTCTTTTGAACTTCGGAATTTCATATGAATATGATCCCACTGTTCAAGTATTATAGTATTTATATTCGTAATGTACCTATTACTAATGTAGGCGTAGTTAAAATAATTAAATTTCACACCCTCCTATATATTATTAAAAGAATCACGATTTTTGGAATAGAGAATAGAGTGTGCTATCATCATAAAGATCGAGAATCGAGGAAACTTTGAATTGTTACACCCCTAGTCCTAATTCTCGATTAAACTAGTTCACCTTATTTATGTATTTCTGATTTATTCACATTTCATGTGAAAATATGTAGCACTATTTCACTTATCCATTTTTTATCAGTTGTTAATAAACTATTTACATCATGCAATTTTGTTTTTTATCGTTATTATTGTTGTTGTTATTATTATTACACCTAATGACATTACTAGTCCCATTGTTAAAGACGCTGTGTAAGTCCCAGTTTCTGTTTCCCATCGTCACATAAATTAGGTGCGTGCTTATATTAGACCCTTACTTATGTGTGTGAAAATAGTAAATAAATGTTATTTTGATGGTTTCCAACAATCAGTAGAAAACTTATCTCCACAAGTTAATGTGTTTGCGGTTTGTGAAGATGTGCATGTATCATTAGTGTGATTAGTGAATATGTATAAGGTCTAGAAATTGCAAAGGGATACAAATAATTCTGTGCGTTTTGGCAGTCTGAGTTCGGCTGACTCTTTGCCCCATCACTAGATTGCACCCCATCTTCGCTACTACTGTTAGTTCTTAGTCAAAATGCTAGAGTGTTCTATCTTCACATATCTGCTGTCTCCATACTATTCGTCTTCCTCTAGTTGATTACTATTTTCTCATTCTCTGTAATTTACAATACGTGTAACTGGTCCATCAGCAAAGAATTAGACCAGCAGTCTGCCTGATACTACGAAACGACCACTGCCTGCGCCATTGCTAGAACTCTAGCCATGCAAGTATTTACTACGCAGAACCCAGAGCCAATCTTAACTTTCATTTTTGTGTGGCGGTGAGTGTGGTCATCTTCATATTGTGCATGAGGGAACTATCTCATCATAATTTTAGGAAACAATATTAAACTAAAAAAAGAAAATCAATCAGTATTTTAAACAGGTCTGATAGTCTCCATTTTAATTTTTTAACATTCATATGTCAATGTGAGGGTTTTTGGGGGTTGGGGTGGGGGGTGTCATGTGTCCTGTGATCCCCCTATGGTTCCATCCCTGGGCAAAACAGAGCTGCAAAAGTATTCACTCGTTTGTATTTTATAGAGGTGTTTATGTTGTTCCAGAAAGAAGCATTCACAGTGAAAAAAGTCTACTGTAAAATGGGTGAAATTATAATATATGTTAAATTGAAATAGTAAATGCTTATATGTTGAGTGTTGTTTCCATTTGGAGTAGGAAGGAATTTAAGACGGTACGTATCGGGATACAGGTTTACACTTTTCCCTAAGAAAGATCAATATGAAACCCACAAGATATAAATAAAACAGTGCATGCGGCCAACAACTGATCTCTTCGATAGAAAAAAATTACTAAACCTAATATAAGTGAAACTGAGGCTTCGCAGCAGACAACACACACATGACTAGAGTATGGAGCATAGTGCGAATTAAAACTATTACCAATATTTTGTCAATTTTGCCTTCTATATATCCTTTACCAACATCAGAAACACTAAAATGACAGGTTTAACTCTAATGTAATGAACCACTGCAAAAACACAAAACATTTTACTATAATTTCGTGATTCTTCACGTGCGACACCCATGCACCAAATACTCTTAAACAAATGTATAATGTACAACAAATTGTGTGTGTAACATCATGGAACTATGATGATTATGGTACGTTTCCTACTAACGACACTGAATACACATCATACAGTCTTGTGCTGCACGAAATATTACTTAGTAGACAATTTTGAAAGTAACAGTAATAGAATAAATAAAATACGAAATGAATAAATATACCACACAGATAATAAATATTCTACACAATAAATACATTTCCCAGGGAATAAATATACTACACAATATATGATCAATGTCGTTCAGTAAAAAGAGAGTGAACAGGAAGTCTGTGGTAACATGAACATGTCAATTACAATACTAGATACTGACGCATTCCACTTATATGAGTCATACCAAACGACTGTGACTCATCCTAACGTGTTAATATTATACCACGAACCACTACCATATACGGCTACACAATTGTTTCCCGTAGAGGGAAAGTTACAGACACGTGGTATTTCCTGATGTTCCAGACCCAACTTTTTCACACTACTCACGTAGTATCTACATATCCCGAGGAAGGTCCAAACCCAACATGTTACTCACAAGTGCAATAGGATCGCTCTCAGCGTAATGGTTGGTTCTAGCACATGAAATAAGCTTTGTTTTCACACTGCCGCAGAAACTTGTCGGACTCACCGACGCACCTCGCAGACAGTGTCGCCACACCAGCGGAGCTTACCGAAGATGTCTGAGCATCACCAAGCGCCCGAGGCCATGTCGCCAAGCGCAAGTGTAAATTCGCTCCAGGCAGACATCACACCTCCCACTCCAGAACAGGTGTGCGCCGGCCAAGCACACAATATAAGGCTGTGCGCTGTCGAAGATGCCAATTGTGTTCTCCAGTAGCTTGCCTCAGTACTTCGGTGCTGGAGCTCTCTATACTGAATATTAGGTCCTCACAGTCCTCTCCAAGAACTTCAGAGATCTTCAGCAGCCACCAGTGGATGCAGCCACCAGTGGATGCAGCCACCAACAACCATAAGCTCCAGAGGCTTCAATCACCATCAGCTTCCAGAAGCTCTTCGACACCAGAAGCCTGCAAGACTTCACTCCACACTTCCGCTGTTGACTATCCTGGTTCAACAGCCGCCGTTACTTTCTGGTAAGTAGAAACTACTCCCACCCACTACCCTTTTGGGTGTGGCACCTTTTGTAAAGTTTCATCTAGACAACTCCAGGGTAAAGTAACTGCGTCTGAATTATTTTCATAGAGGTGGAAGTCTGTAAAGCGTAGCTTACTTCCTTTCGCACTTTGCTTCGTAGTAAGAGTTTGTCTCACCAGTATTTATTATTAGTAATAAATAAATTTTTATTTTATCCTGAGAGTTAATCTGTTATGAAGGTAAATCCTTTCCGACTACTAATTACTCGACCCCTAAACGGAGAAAGCAAGAGACCAGGTTTTTATAACTTTATGATCCATAGTGTAGGACTACAGATCCCCTTCAGGAATCTGTACGTCGTCAACACACATTTTCGACGGCCACCCATTCTGTGCACCCCGGTATACAGAAACGTAGAGCCCCAACCACTAGGTACTCATCCAACATGAGCAGGACAGCCATCAGGTTGTATCACTGTGGGAACGCCGCTGGTGCTGGCAGGGGTATTTTGCCTGGGACTGGAGGTTCAACTGTTGCTGGACCATACCCCGGCAGTAGTAGGCAGATGGCCCACATGACCCACCGCTCTAGGTTTATGCGCCAAGGTGCAGAACTGATTAGAGCACAGGGTTCGCGCCGTCAACTGCTAGGAGTAAGTTAAGTGTCACTGCTACCTCTATGTCATTCAGAGTGAGGCATGGAACTCGAAGGGAGGAGAAAAAGGTCATGTTCCCTGTTGCTTAGCAGGTGTACACTACTAGTCCCTCTGCACTTGGTAGACACACCCCACGGGAACAAGCTCAAGCCGCCCATCACCTGGAAAGACCTCTCTCTTCAGTCAGCATCCCTGTTTACTTACCTACGCACACTAGGCTAGGCATCAAGTGTCATCCAGCAGTTTGTGCCCTGGTCACTGGGAATGACACCAGATTGGGCATTTCCAACACTTACTTCGGAATCAGTGCAGCCACCGAGTGGAGCAAGACGCACTGTATCTCTCTGTATGGAAACTCGTCAGCCCACTCCACTCAGGTGACTGCTGCGCGCAATCAACCTGCCTCTACTCCAGAGCCCAAGAGACCGGTGTGTTAGTACCCTGGTAACTCAGCCCTACCTTAGAGAATGCAAATGCTGTAGTTGGGCATATTGTGGTACCACCCGCAGTTGAATTAGTACCGAGTCGTCAGCTAACCCAACTGGTATTACTCTCTGATAGAAAGCACACTCAGAATCAATAATTGTAAACCATAGCGCATCTGATCGGGCACATGCCAAAGCTACATTGACTAGTCTAAGCAACACACGTCAAGTACTTTTCTGACGCCCAACATGGGGCCATCATTATTATCTGTTAATTAGTAAAAGCAGGACCTTGTCATGAAGGCCCGAGATAGTTAAGACAGTAGTCGAGACCAAATGAACCAGACTTCTAGGAGTCTAGAAACACCTTGTGCCACCCAGACCATTAGGATGTCAGACAGCGAAGGTATTCCTACAGAGTTATATCACTTGCCAGGGTATCGTTATCCACCGCATTATATGCATAAATTGTCAATGACAGTTCCCCTACTGGTGCCTGGGATAGGAAGATGAAGCTCTAAACACCGATGAATTAAGAGTACAGGTGCGAGACATGTCGAACTCGACAAGACACATTATAGCTGGATCACATGTCTAGGTCATGACATCCACCTATTTCACTGTATCATATGTAACGAGCTGTACCACCACACCTGCATACGCTGGCCGGAAGAGAGATTTACTCAGCCGGGGTTGGTGTATCGATGCAAGGTGTGCAAGCAAGCCTCCGAATACCACCTGCACAACCCAAGGCATTACTCAGGGCACACCAGCCACCCAGGGACAGCTCTGGGTTGCCCCTACCCAAGGATACACCGAGGGAATGCAAACTCCAGATTACATAGGTCGACCCCATGACGACCCCGTTGCTTTCATTAATGAATGTGAAAAGGATTTTAGTGAAAACAACCTCCTTACGAAACAATGAGTCACTCATGTGCAGCCCCACGTGTGCGGGAAAGGCTTAGAATGGTGGAATTGCTATGGCGAGTTCATTTCCGAATGGGGACAGTTTTACAAACCACCGGCAGTGAATTTCACCGGTGAGGAAGTGATAGTTAGACTGACCATGGAATTTTACGGTCAAGTGCAGGAGAGCGCCAAAGAGGCTGAGATCTATATCCGAAGAAAGGAACAAATGTTCAACCGAATATTTCCCGAAGGGAACGAAGCCAAGCCAGTACAAGGAGTCTCCATGGAGGCCCACGTCACTGTTCATGTGGCCATATCCTGTCCATGCAGAGCTGCGGCAGAGGGGAAGACTGCAAAGAACAAGACATCCACCAAGTATGTTAGTGCTCCGTAAAAAGAGGCTTATGTAGATAGCCGTAACTAAGTTACCTCTCCACAGTGACTTTTAAGACTCATTATAGCCCTAAGTAAGAAAACCGTAAAGTAGTATCCCGTGATGTATCGGAGCTAGTAGACAGCCCTTGAAATGAACAGACAATTAATAGACAGTTGTCAATAAGTTGCTAGGTGTCCTAAGATATGTGAGAAATATGTGTAATTTAGACATTCAGTGCACATACGAAGTGAAACTGGACAGACTTGAACTGAAAATTAGCAGTTACATAACTATTCTTAGTAAGCCAGTTAAACACGTATAGGTATTCTCACCACATCACGTCAACAAGTGTTTAGTGGCAGACAGCCCATTTAATAAAAACTGTATAGGTAATAGACACTCCTTACAGTGCCAGTGATACAGTAAAATCATGTATAGACGCTCTCCACAGTGCCAGTGATTTCATGAAGAAAAGACTTCACCATTATACATAGTAGTGACGTTGAAATGGACTCCCTATACAGAGATATTAGTTAGTTTTGCTTTTCTAATAATGATTTGATGTGTAGGTACACAAGTAAATATAACTACCTATACGTTTTATAGTGTACTATGTGAAGATATATGATCCTACGGAATCATACAAAAGACTTGCTATCAAAGCGCCCAAGAAAATTTTTTTCTTAAGATTTTCGTTCCCTATATCTTCCATGCAGTGTATAGTGTACTTTTCATTTTTGAGTGTTTTGCATACTTTTTCATATTTGTATCTTTTTATATCAGGAGAGATTCAAAATAAGGACCAAACTTCAGTACTTTTCAGGACTCTCATAACGTAACCATAGGTACTTCTTTAAAATTCCAGGGTTTTTGTGTGTTAAGTAATAATGTTTCAGAACGTATGTGACCGCCACACGCATATGTGTTTTCGTATTAGTTTATTTTATTAAAGGGTACACGTTTTGAATCGGCGGCTAGTCAGCTCAGGTGACGGAGGTCTGGGTTTGGCAACCTTCCATTATATAACACATAACTGTTGTGCTTGCGGTGAGACGCACATGTTGCCTAAAAGAGAATGTAGGTTTTCCTCCAAACTATTATACCACCGCAAGCAAAGTGATAGTTTGTTTTCTTCCTGTCTTCTGCAAGTAAGGCATTGTATATATATTATTACCTTGTTTTAAACATGCAATTCTTTATGTAAATATTTTTCCATAGGTAGTGTTGTAAATAATGTTTATATTAAGTAACCACAGCATCTATGCAGAGCTTGTAAAAATAACATATAATAACAGAGGTTGAGGGACACCCGGTACACCGTGTCATCCTTGACAGTAATTCTCAAACCACAGAGGGCAAATGCATTAACAGCGCTCCTACACTGGCTGGCCAGGCAAGGGGAAGAGATAGAGAGAAAACTAGGGCTACTGTACCCGCCTGGTACTGCGTTTCTCCGACTAGCCCCAGCACACAGAACAAGCGCAAAGACAGATGTCAACAGATCCACAGTTAACATGCTCAGACTTTCCAGAGTATGGGGGATTAGTTCTGCTATCCCCTACTCCACCCTTACCGATGATGGCTGAACGACCGTCACACCACAGGGGGACTAATTGATGCATGTTTCTTATATGACTTATACTAAATGACTGCGACTCATCCTAACATTTTAATATCCTACCAGGAACCACAGCCATAGATGGCTATGGGAGACAGTTACAGACATGTGGTACTTGCTGATATTCCAGACCCAACTTTCTCATACTACTTCCGAGGATGGGTCAAACCTAACACATTATTCATAAGTGCAACGGAATCGCTCCCAGCCTAGTGGGTGGTTCTAGCACGTGAAATAAGCATTTTTTGCAAGTGCCCACAGTTACATGTCAGCCTCCCCGACGTACCTGGCAGACAGTGTGTTGCCACACCAGCGAAGCGTACCAAAGATGGCCTAGCTCCGCCAAGTGCCCGAGGCCATGTTGCTGAGCACAAGGGTAGAGTCTCCCACACTACTCGCTCCAGGCAGACGTCGCACAGCGTCACACCTCCCACTCCAGCCAAGGTGTGGGCCAGCCAAGCGCACAATATAAAGCTGTGCATGGCCGTAGATGCCAGTTGTATTCTCCAGTAGCTCGCCTCAACACTTTGGTTCTGGGGCTCTACTTAATCTTAGACCCTCACGGTCCTCTCCAAGAACTCCAGAGATCTTCAGCAGCAGCCACCACCAACGACCAGAAGCTCCAGGGGCTTCTACCACTTCCTACCAGAAGCTCCAGAGGATTCAACCACTTACTATCAGAAGCTCCAGATGCATTCAACCACCACCACTTCCAGAATCTCTTCAACACCAGAAGCCAGCAAGACATCACTCCATGCACCAGCTGTTGACCCTCCTGGTTGAATAGCCGCCACTACTTGCTCATAAGTGGCAACTACACCCACTGTCCTTTTGGTTGTGGCCCCTTTTGTAAAGTCTCTTCTAGACAAACCCAGGGCAAAGTAACTGCATCTGAGTTAATCTCATAGCCGTCAAAGTCACTCTAAACGTGGATAGCCTAGGAGCAGGTCACCTCCACCTGTAAAGCATAGCTTACTTCCATTCGCACTTTGCTTAGTAGTAAGAGTACGTGTCACTGGTATTTATTATTCATAATAAATACATTTTTATCTTATCCCGAGAGTGAATCTGTTATAGAGGTAAATCCTTCGCAACTACTAAGTGCTCAACACCTAGAAGTAGCAAGCAAAATGCCTGGTTTTTATAGTACTATCCATAGTGAAGGACAACAGATCCCCTTGAGGAATCTGTACATTGGCAACACACACCAGTTTCGATGGCCACGCGTTCTGTGAACCTCAGTATACAGAAGGATAGAGCCCTAAACACTAGGTACTCATCCAACAGGAGCAGGACAGCCACCTCAGGTTGTATCATTGCCAGAGCGCCGCCGGTGCTGGCAGGGGTATTTTATCTAGCACTGGAGGATCAACTGTTGCTGGGCCACACTCCGACACTATTAGGAAGTTAAGTGTCACTGCTACCTCTATGCCATTCAGAGTGAGGCACGGAGCTCGAAGGGAGGAGAAAAAGCAGATGTTCCCTGCTTCTTAACAGGTTTACACTACTAGTCCCTCTGCACTTGGTAGACACACCCCACGGGAACAAGCTCAAGCCGCCCATCACCTGTAAAGACCTCTCTCTTCAGTCAGCATCCCTGTTTATTCCCTATGCACACTAAGCTAGGCATCAATTGTCATCCAGCAGTTTGTGCCCTGGTCACTGAGGATGACATCAGGTTGGGCATGTCCAACATTTACTTCGGAAGCAGTGCAGCCACAGAGTGGAGTAAGACATACTGTACCTCTCTGCATGGAAACTCGTCAGCCCACACCACTCAGGTGACTGCTGGTCCCAGTCGACCTGCCTCTACCTCAGAGCCCAGGAGACCGGTGAGTCAGTACCTTGGTAAGTCATCCCTACCACAAAGGGTAAAGGTGGTAGTCAGGCTAATTGTGGACCACCGACAGTTGGCTTTGTACCGAGTCGTCAGCCAACCCTACTGGTATTATTCTCTGGCAGAAAGCCCACTCAGGATCAATCATTTTATACCAGAGCACGTCTGATCCAGCGCATGCCAAAGCTACATTTACTAGTCTAAGCGACACATGTCAGTATATGTGTTAAATATTTACTGGTGTTTTACTTTCTTTAGTTTTTGAAGTTCCTTCATGTCACATGTTTTATGTTTTAAATCACGTTCCTCTCTAGACCTCCACTTTACTGCATTCACTATACGGCAACGCACCAAAGTACATAGCAGAAATTCCTTATATTCACGACATGTATCAAACCGCAATGGAAACGCAGCACTCATTTCTTCTTTGATGAATGACTCAATCAAAATGGATAGTTTTTTCTGGTGGCAAACATTTTTGTAACAGCTGGAGAATGTACTTAACCAAAAGCTCGTAACGTCTCTGAGCATGTTTGATGTTGGCTTAAGATGATTCACTGTTTTGTCCAGCTGGCTATCTTTATCGCTAGATACATTAGTCTTAAAATATTTCAGCGTTTTCTTCTTCTGATTTATATTGTGAGTGTAATCCGTAAGTTCACTCACAGTGTGGGCAGTGAAATTTATCTAAACACTTTTTTAGCAGTATATCTGGAAATATAGTACACTGAACAATCTTCTAGCATTCCACTGTTTGTTGCAGATGAATCTGGACACATTCTGAAGCCTCAAACACAAGAAATTACTGAATGTAACTGTAAATTTGGACGACACATCACTCTCAAAAATAATTAATCCCAAACATGTAATACTTAAATTCAGTCCTGCCGTGACTGTGATGCGACTACATTGGGATTATTTCATATTCGAAACAGCGTCGCACGTGCAATACTAGTGGCATTGACACGTCGTGGGAGTTTTATTTTGTATGGCTGCCTAATTATTTTATTTGCATTGCGCTAATAGCACTGCGTCGGTCGCACATCTGTGAACCTAGCAATAAAGTAATAATTTTAATTAAATGCTGCTTTTTTTAAGTTTTTGCCATACGCAAATGTTGAATTATATATTTATTTGTGAACTGTTTGATAACCTTATAGCGAAACATAAATTCAAACATTTCATTTTATTCATATATGCTTACAGGGTAATATTTTATCATTAAAATCGCTGGGCTCTACTGTTCTTTCTGTAATGCCAACTGGTCTATAATATTGGACGTATAATTATTCACTGTCTTTTAAAATGGCAGCACATTATGTTCTGTCTATAATAATCATGTGAAATTTAAACACATTACCTGACCTTCCACACCACCTGTACCAGTGTACAGAGTGAAAAAGTTATACAGAAATTACCAATTAGTATTAAACAAAATTAGGACCATCAGGTGAAGTTAGTTTGTACACCTGTTGGATAAGATCTCATATATGTGAAATTAAGTAAATGTTAATTAAACTTACCTGGACAATTTTGTGTGTCATTGTTCGTAGATGGGATTACTGGGCACACATGCTTTGTTGCCAAATGGAATTTATAACTGGAAAAGAAATGTTACACCTTTATTCGTTTTGTATGTTATTAAACGTAACTGTCCGTCACTACCACCAAATCATCTGGATAGTACAATTATTGTTAAAAGTATTTGATATATAATTACCTTCTGAATTATGCATCAATTTCCTGCCAATATCATGTTTTTTCACATTAGTTACCAATGTTTTAGGATCAAGCATTATCACTTTGTTTCCTTCACAGTTTGTAGATAGGGAGGGATAAACAATCTCAATGACATATTGTGTTGCAGGCTTTGGCTGAACTGATGGGCTGCTGAAGGTTTGCATCCATAGCCACAAAGCTGCCTTATTATCGTAAACAAATTTTCGATAGGCCAACAAAAAACCACAAAGCTGCCTTATTATCGTAAACAAATTTTCGATAGGCCAACAAAAAATGAACACCTTCGTTATTCAGTTCTTCCCATAACAAAATAATGCTTCTCAGTGTTAAAAAAAAAATTTTGAACGTTGGAGGAGATTTCTTCGAGCTATCTTTAAGCATCCATCGAGATATCCAATCTATAGCTTCTTTGATGTTCTTTAAAACAAGATGGTTTGTAGACAATATAGGTTGTCTATGTGGGTTTGGATCTGATGTGGATTTGCTGTTTAAATTGTCAAAAAGCTTATTTATTTTTGCCACAAAATTGGCAGTAGCTATTGTTTCCTCACGATTTTTGCGACTGTTGTTGACAGTGGCATATGTCATAAGAGCAGAAAAACATTGTGACTGAATATTTGTGCAGTCAATTTCACATTCATTTAGTCAAAAGCATTTGGTCTGTTCAATCAATTTAAAAGTCGCTCTAGCAAGCTTATTTTGGGTGTCACTACACATTAGATTTACAATGACCCTCCATGTTATTATTTGCCCATCAATTACAAAATCGTTCGACATGATTGTTTCTTTCATATTTAAGCAGGTGTGGTATATTATAAACAACAAATATGTATCTTCCTTTGTTTGAACATGAAATATGGTTTCTCTTTGTTAACCCCAAATATTTTCAGTAACCTTCTGATTGGATGTACCCTGGTCACAAACTATGGCATGTACATTGAGACATATTTCAGTGAGTGCTTCCAAGGCTAGGTCAAGCAAAATCATTAAATTACTATGTTTTACTGTATCAGTAGATAAATATAGTAAGCAAACAGGATCTTTCACGAATACAGAAGCCCCCTTAACATAAATACTAGTGCCTGTAAGCAAGAGATTCATTGCGTCCTAATTCGCCAAGATCTTGTCTGCCTTACTCCTCATCAATTTGGTAGTAGTATGTGAGCCATTTTTTATGGCCATTTCATTGAAACTCAACACGCACTCTTTTTCGTGTGGAGTCATGCAATCAAACTTTATTTTAAGTTTTTCTTTCACTTCATCAGTATTGCCAGGTGCAAGATTTAATACGTTGAAGTCCACTTAAGCACAGTTTTTTCACGCTGTAGCTTAAAACCTAGTTTCAGCCATGTTCGGAGTGACGGCGACCTGTAAAAAAATATGGACGTAAAAAATTATTTTTTGTCTTGTTCCCAAGGAGCTCGTTTTTCGTGGTTAAGTTGCATTTTTAATAAAGTCAATTGGTGGTGCAAACCAATACTCGTTTAAATGAAGTAGCAAATCGCTTACAGATAGTTGTTGTTGTTAAAAATGTAACTGACTCCATGTCTTCTTAAGCAGCAATATTTGCTTCAAAGTTTATAACTTAATTTTGTTTTTCTTTGCCTGTTGTCACCCGCCTGAAATGTAGCTATTTCTTTGCAATGTACGTCATTTTCGAATGATGGTGGCAATGATATTTCCTTGGGAGACATGTTCCTTTTGTGTAGGCCATCCATATGTTTTTTTGATAACTGCCCTTCAAGTACGGTTATTCCATCCAGTGTGGTAACAAAAGAGTGTTTACTGTTTATTTCCTGCGACAGTGAATTGTCCTTAGGTGCAATGACAGACTGACTAGGAGTATACATATGTGGAACCACAAAATAATTTAACGAGTTCTTTAGTTCATTTTTTAGTTGATTTGCTGTAAAATGATTCACACATATGTACAGTATATCACAATTTTTTAGTGAACTATCTGGACTTTCAAACAGTTTTTCATTGCCGCTTTTTAAAACCTAGTCGAGTATTGTGTGATTTACTATTTTTATGCTCATTGAGTAATGCACTAGAAACATATTTTCCACATTTGCACAGTATTTTATCTTTTTTTAACTCATAATGACTTCTGTAATAATCACTATAACATTTTGTACATTTTGTTGTAAGTTTGTGTATAGTTACTTTATGACGATAAAATGAATCAGTAGATTTTTTCTCTTTACAAACTACACTTGTCTCTGTTGGATAATCGTCTTGTTGAATTTCATTTAGAATGTCTACAGCTGTATTGTGTAATTTAGTATTTTTATGCTTTTTGAGATATAGTTTAAAAACATATTTTTCACATTCACGTAGTACTTTCTCTTTATTTAAATCATACTGATTTCTGTCGTATTCAGCTAAACATTTTTTACAGATGTTAATATGCTTATCTTTTGTGTGTTTATGCCAGTAAAAACATTTAATGTTTAATACTTTATTACATTTTTTCATTGGTTTTATTGATTTTCCATTTTTTGTTTGATAATTTATATAAGATATTTTTCTTAGCGCTTATAAGTTTTTTAATATGTATAAATCAAAATGGAATCTCTCCTCAAGAAGTTGAACAATTCATATGAATCGACTAAACTACGAGATTTTGAACAAAATTAATGGTTTACTGCTACAGATTTTGAAATTTATGAATCTAAAAAAAATTAATTGTATTCTAGATGGTAATTTTAAAATTTCATTACCGGACCGCTATGTGAAGATACTTTAAAAATACTTAAAACTAATGAATGAGAAAGAATTTTTATAGCATATAGAGGCTTGAAAGAAATGAAGAATGGTAAATTTATTCATGATCTAGACTTCTCTTAAGAATATATTAATTGTATTGATTTGAATCTTTTTTATTATTTCATTTGATTTTTAACTTAAATTTGCTCGCTTGCAAAATTATCATTTCTAGAAAACTTGAAACAGTTGCTTGAAAAGCAAGAAATTGGCTTGATTTTGGCTTTATTTTGTACTAAATACTTGAAAAACATCCTGAGCAATTATATCTGAAAAACAGGGAAAATTTACTTCATATTGGGGTAAAAATGCTTGATTGTGAGTTAAAATTTCTTGTTTTTGGCCTAAAATTGCTTGATTTTGAGGTAAAATTGTTTGTTTTTTGCTTCATTTTGGGGGGGGTAAATACTGCTTCTGGAGGTTAATAAAAATACTTGATTTGGTGGTTTTTTGAGCTATTTTGGTGCTTTTTTCAGATTTTTTTGGGTGTTTTTGAGGCTTTTTGAAGGATTTTGTGGCTTGATTTTTGCCTTGAAATTGCTTTATTTTGGGGTAAAATTCGTGGATTTTATGGTAAAAAATAGGCTAGAAATAGGATTGTCTTCAAGTGAGCCATATACTACGTACATACATGCAATAAATTATGTGATCTTAGTTTCCTTTCATGCTTTGTTACAGTTGGGTATCTGTAAATATTAAATTTAAAATATTTCACCCATTACATACATAATATATCCATCCAAAGAGTTATTTGTAAATCTGAATATCAACAATGTGGTATGAATCTAGATATAGGTTCTGATCAAGACTCACATTAGTGATTTAGAATCCACTTGGATATTATTTCAGGTTTTGAAGTAGTCTATAAAATACTAATTATTGGTGACAATTCCAAACTAGCTCTTTTATTGTAAAACTACTGTTCATTTTATCTATATCCATTGTAGTTAATATTAAGTAATATTGTATTTCCTGTTGTGTTGGCTACACTGTTATGTATAGTTATTCTTTTATTATTTGACTACACAAGATGCGCTTAGTTATTCTTTTATTATTTGACTACACAAGATGCGCTGTCTTTTTAGAGATCAGTTTGTAAGCACGTTTTGCCATGTAGCCTCATAGTTGTGCATAATATAAACCATACTTAATTATTGATCTAGTGGTAGTTATTTGTTTCCCTGTGTTTAATCTAATAGGCTATGGGCGCAGAGTCAGTGGAAACGTTGGTTTTATGGGGAGTATGCAGTTTTAGGTTAGGGGTTACAAGTAACATAAGTGTATGACCATTTACAGTGTACAGTTTCTGTTTTACCATATAGTTAATGAGTATGGCAAGTGCGGTAAACATAAATGTACCATTTGGAATTAAACCGTTTGATGGTGTAAACTTCAGAAACTGGTGCTACTGGATGAAGTTATTGCTTGAACAGAATGGAATGTTACATGTTTTATCAACTGAGCCTCCGACTACAGAAGCTGATCTTAAAATGTTCAAACAAGAAGACGTCAAAGCAAGAAATATTCTTGTTCAAGGACTGGCGGACAACATGTTGCCGATGATAATGGGTAAAAATACTGCAAAAGAATTTGTGGACACCCTAGTGACTACATATGAAAAACGGGGAATGAAATCCATGGTGACGGCACAGAAAGCTTGGCGAAAACTGGAGTACAAGAAGGAAATGCCTCTACAAGAATTTTTGCAGCAATTAGAATCCATGGCTTCAGAAGTCAAGGTGGCTGGTGGGAAGTTTGATAAAGATGAAATGATTAATCAATTGCTGGTAGCGATGCCATCTGATTTCGATAGTGTTGTTTCTGCTATGGACATTCTGTATAACAAAGATAAGTTAGCAGTTAGTCTGGAGTATGTAAAGAATACTCTGTTGGCAGAAGAGGACACTTCTAAAGAAAGATGTTGATCCACGTAATGTTTTTGCATCGTACAGAAGACCAAGAGGAAAATCTGGCCAGTACTCACAGCCCAGACATACTAAAGGCAGTAATGTTCCAGGTAGAAGTTTTGATGGAAAGTGTTATTATTGCAAAGCTCAGAGATATATGAAAATTAATTGTCCAAAACTGAAGTATAAGGAAACAGCTGCAACCACAGATGAAAAGATGGAATTTTCCTTTTTGACATAATTGGACAGTGAGAGTTCAATATGTAGCCATGTGGACAATGAACAGTCTGCAATGATTAGTGGTGAGTCAACAGAAGTGCTTTTTGTTATTGATAGTGGTGCGAGTTGCCATATCATGAAAAGCTGCTATAAGAAATATCTAAGTGAAGGCAGTGATGTGAATTTTGACATCAGTGTGGCTAAGGCTGGGGAGTCACTGAAAGCGGTGAGTAAAGGCAATATTTCTTGTTCTACTGATGGAGATTGTATTAAAATAAGTGATGTTTTAGTTTGTGATAACTTGTCATTCAATTTACTCTCTGTCCGTAAGCTAGAAGAGAGAGGATATGAAGTGATATTTGAAAACTCTGGTGTTAAAATGATGTATGGTATCAAGATTCTGATAGGACAAGTTTTTGGAAGGTTATATGTAATGAACCCGCATCTCCTTCCAGAGCATATGAATGCTGCTATAATAAAGAATGTGTCAAGTAAACTAATGCACAGGAGAATGGGGCATTCTTCTATCTATCCCATTGAATTATGTGATGTATGTTTGAAAGGTAAGCAGACTAAGCTACCATATCTTAAGACTATACCATAGGAGTTGAAAGCAAAGAGAGTACTTCAATGTGTATTTACTGATGTGTGTGGAAAGGTAACCCCACCAACGCATGATGGGTTTAACTATTTCATGACATTTGTTGATCATTGTAGCCATTTTTGTGTCACGTATTTGTTAAGAAATAAATCAGAAATCTTTGTAAAATTCAAAATGTGTACAGCAATGGTTGAGGCTAAGTTTAATGCCCACATCGAAAATCTGAGGTGTGACAGAGGGGGTGAATATGTATCGTCAGATTTTAAGGGTTTTTGTGAAATGAATTCATGTAAGTTATTGTATGGCCAGAAATCCATCTCAAAATGGCGTAGTGGAGAGGATGAACCGAACTCCTTTGTAGAAAACCAGGTACATCTTGCTGGATAGTAACTTTGGCAAGGAAATGTGGGGAGAGGCCATTATGACAGCAACCTATTTCAGTAATAGACTGATTACATGTGCTCTTCCAAAAGGAGTTACTCTGTGACCAATCTAAAAGGTTGTTTCCTTCAGGTTATTGCGATAATGGGTATAGACTGTGGAACCCCGAAAAGAAGAAAGTTGAATTTGCAAGAAATGTTATTTTTTATGAGTCTAGTGATACTGAAATCTCGCCACCAGATAGTGCTCAACCTACTGTAACACCTGAAGGTGTCACTCCAGAAAGGACAACTGAAACCCAAGATGTATTTCGTAATTCTGCGCCAGAAGACACCCACGTGAATAACAACTGTCAGTTTGACAATGAAGGCAACTTCATTGGTTTTCCTCCTGAAGAAGTGAGTAATGAACCCACTGTCACCTGACCTTAAAGGGGTGAAATGGCTACTAAGTACTTGGAAGATTTCGAGCTCAACTTTGCTGTGGATGTTTTAGCCTTGTCAGTATCTGTTGATGTTTCTGACTGTTCTGAAGATGCAGTCAAAGACGTTTGTTAGAGACAAGCCATTAATGAAGAACGGGCATCTCTAGAGAGTAATAGAACTTGGGAAGTGGTTGGAATTCCCCCAGATATCCCTGTCATTGATAGTAGATGGATCTTCTCTACTAAATCCACTGATGGAACCTCTAAGAAGAAAGCCAGACTTGTTGCTCGCGGTTATCAATAGCCTATAATGGAAAATTAAGATATATTTGCCCCGGTTGCCCGTATGACGACACTACGAGTCCTGCTTTCAGTTTCTGCTGAATGTGGTCTTCAGCTACAACAACTCGATGTACGGTCAGCAATTTTGAAGAGCAAGTTGCCAGTGTCTGTGTATATGAAACCACCTGATGGCTTACAGTCCAGTGAAAATAGAGTGTTACGGTTGACCAAAGCACTGTATGGGATGAGGCAGAGTCCTAAAGCTTGGAATGACTATGTCAATACCGAACTGATCAACCTGAGTTTTGTAAGATAAAAAATTGATCCTTGAGTGTATAATAAAGGTTCTTTCTATATCTTATTATGGGTCAATGATTTCTTGTTATCTGATTCAGTTGCAGATCTTACAGTCACTAAATCTGCTCTTAAGTCTAAAATGGACATAAACGACGAGTTCAAATGAAAAGTTGCACTTTTTGGCAATGGAATATTTTCTAGTGCAAGGATGGAACCATTGTTATCAGTCAAGGTGATTTAATTCAGAAAGTTGTTAAAAATTTAACATAACAGAATGCAAGCCCAGTAAAATCCCAATCCAGCCCAAACTTAACTTGGTAAATAAGGGAAAAGAGTGTAGTATTGAGTTGCCTTATAAGGAGTTGGTAGACTGTCTAATGTATCTTACAGTTTGCACGAAGTCTGATTTATGTTACAGTGTATCATACTTTGGTAGATTCCAAAATTGTTACTCATCTAATAATTGGAAGCATTGGAAACATGTTGTTAGATACCTGAAATACACATTTAATGTAGGATCAAAATTTGTAAAGTCTTATGGTGACACATTAACTATATCCTCATATGTTGATGCTGATTATGCTTCAGACACAAGTGACAGAAAAACCATTTCAGGCTTTGTAACAAAACTGAATCAAAATGTTATCTGTTGGAATTCAAAAAAAAACAAAATTTAGTACCACTGAGTAGCAATAAATCTGAATATTATGCTATTGGTAGCTGTTTATCACAAAACATTTTTTTGTACAATTTGCTGAAAGAAACCTTTGATGTCCATACTTAATTATTAATCCAGTGGTAGTTATTTGTTTCCCTTTGAATAATCTAATAATAATGTGTACTTGAATTATAATATTCCTAAAATACATTTTGTAATTCATTCTGTGTGAAGGCAGTTTCTAGTATTAATTCAGTTGCGTAGCCAGAAATTTCTCAAGAATATGGTTCCACTGACTGTAGGAAGGGAGGGATGTTATACTGGCATTAGTGGTGCTGTCGTATGTGTTAAGACAAGGGTGTCCACTGAAATTGTATTTTGAAATTCCCTAATTTTCCCTGTTTTCCAGACAATCTTACCAGTATCCCTGACCTGTTTTCAGAACTGAAACCTTCAAATACCATATTGTTCTTTCACTGACAGAAAAAAAAATTCTATTAGTGAAGTTGAATTAAATTATACAGCAACAGACCATTCCAGCAGTGCCAATTAGGGATAGACAGATACAGGTACAGATACCGATACATCAGCCAATTTACCGAAAATCTCTATCTGTTATAATCGGCCATGATCCAACCAAATAGTTTCATCTACCCTATTGATTTAGTTATCATATTTTTGAACACGTGGACTGAATTTCACCCAACTTGGTGCACATATATAACTAAGTAAGGACACTTGACTTTTTATGGGTTTTGACCATGCCAGGCAGTTATTTTCAAAATGGCAGCCATTTTAAAATTTAGGGTAATGTGTCATATCTCGGAAACAATTCAACCGATTTATACCAAATTTTGTATGCTGACAGCGCAAACTGTAGGCATTAAATTCAGGGGCAAATACTGTTATAGGTCCGCCATTTTGGAAAATAGTGCCACATGAAAAAATAAGGCTTTTACATTATATCTCTAAAACTACGCAATCAATTCTTGCCAAATTTGGCACGTAAGTAATACTCTGATAGGCAGGGAAATATAAGTAACTGAAGTTTATTAAGTACTTACTTTCAAAATGGTGGCCATGGTTAATATTTGAGGTGTCTTTGGCACACCGTTTGACCAGTTTCAACCAAATGTCGAACGCTGACAGTATCTATTACAAGCAACATATACGCCAAAAAACAACCACTTTCATCTGCCATTTTGTAAGATAGTACTATGTAAATTAATAAAATTTATGTGTAATATCTCAGTATCTACTAAATTTGCCAACAAGTAGTACTGTGGCAATTGCTACATACAAATATGTTTCACGTATGTCAGACACTTTTTTTTATGGTGGTCATCTGCATATTTTATCATGTTATGCTATATCTTCGAAACCATTAAATCAATTCCAACTTAACTTTGTATGCTAACAACATATATATCAAAAACATCAAATATTCCTTCTTGGAGCCTCTTTGGTCATCCATTTTGTAAGATAGTTCCATAAAAATAAATAATGTTTTTATGTCATATCTTGGAAAAGAATTGTCCAATTCGTACCAAATATGCCAAACAAATAGCACTGCAACAGGTAATGTTAACCGATATGTTTTAGATATACCGGACACTTACTATCAAAATGGCGGTCATATAGCTATTCTAATTCTATTTTTGTATGTTATATAATGAACACAATGTAATTAATTCCAATCAAATTTGTATGCTGGCTGAATATATCACAACCATAAAATGTGTTTACACAAAATCTCTTTCGTCTGCCATTTTGTACAATATTATTACTTACAAATTAAAATAACGTGATATCTCTGAAAAATACAACCAATTTCTACCAAATTTGGCAATCCAGTAGCATTATGACAGGTCATGTAAACTTATAAACTTTAAGAGGGTCAGACATATATTTTCAAAATGGTATCCATATAAACGCTTTAGTAGGGCTGGACCAATACCGATACTGATACTGATACATCAGTCTATAAACCCAAAATTGGTATCAGTTACAATCGGCCATGGTTCAACCAAATGATTTAATCATCATGGAAATTACCACACTTGGTTATCTTGTAGGACATGTTTTCACGAACAGTAAGATTTATTTTTGCAACCGAAAAATTATTTTCTCTATTTAACTTTTATCTTTTAGTAACAGGTTGTTTGAAATTTAACGGAAACTGATATAGCTGATATAGTGTTACTACATATTTAACTCCGTATAAGCCGTACGTGGTGAAATTCATAAACTAAAATGTAATTAAACTTATAATACTGGTATCTGCTTTTGAGGTGTAAAAAATGTTTTAACGCTATAATAATTATTGTTGTACATTTTCTATCACGTAAATGTCAATTGTATATTGATCTATCACTCCCACATCGTATATCAATATTTCGTTCGCAGTATCACACGATTCATAAATTGATTAGTAGCAATATTTATTGTTTTATGTATGAATCTGATTTGAATGAGCCAAATCGCTATGGCGGTGGCTCTCATTCGTGGGCAGAATCATAACATGTATTTTGTTTATAAATGAACATCTCTAACCAAAAATGTTGGCGATATGAACAAAATAAATGGTATGCATATATAAAGCAGATGAATGCCATTTATGCACTGGACATGTGCATGGTATTTAAAAACAATGCCGTCTTTACTCATCTTCTGTGTTTTGTGGTTAGGTTCTTGACAAATACGGCATTTGCAACTAGTGAGCGAGGTTGGTGATTGTCCCTGGCTGATTACGTCGCAAAACCGGTTAAGAATGCGAAAAATAGTTACTGTTCTAGAACATGCCCTGGAGTTTGATAAAGTGAAGTTTTTTTATATACTGACCAAAATGTTTAACTGCAATGTAAACATTGAGTGGATGGGAAAAAAACACATGCTTAAATACTGCCATGTCATATGCATAGTGTGTGTGTGTGTGCGTGCGTGCGCGCATATATATATTGTTTACGGAATTGTATGTAACTTTTTGTATTTATTGACATGCATGTTTTTCCACATGCTAGATACTTTGTACTCATTTTAAAGTTACTCAGACATGACATAAAAAATTTAAAAAAGAAATTATTTGTATCGGCACTATCTGTAGAACCGGCCACAAAGTATCTGTATCGGTAATATGGGCAAAATGGGGCTTGGACCCACCTCTAGTGCCAATATTTTCTTAAGCTTATCAACATTTCTTGCGCTACATGCTATTGACTTCACTGAAGTGCCCATTACAAACATGCAAATACTTTACTTTGTATGTATAGTCCCCTCCCCCCCCCAGGGGGGTTAGTAGTAGTAGGGGCAGTCCGGTTTTGGACCACTAGGTGATTGACATTTGGATGGAGTGGATCTAAAATTAGATTTTGCAGATTAATGGCAAATCTGATTAATTGTCTAATCCTAATCCGATTAATTTGCAAATCGGATAAAGAATTAATGTGTTAATCTATTTTTGGAAAATTTTGGATTTTCACTTTTTTGGGGGGTAGGGGGGATATGTTAGTGTTATTGTTTGTTTGTGTTCTATGTTTGGAGAGCGATGTTCACCCTTGGATGTCTGTCGGGCGACTGAGGTGGGAAGGTGTGTGGGATTGGTATATATGTAATGAGTTTGGTGCAAGAGTGTGATAAGGGTCCTTTATTTTTGGAGAGGAGCATCGATGTTGACTGTGGGACATCCGGCGGTGTACTGAGGTGTGATGGGTCTAATTTTTTGTTGTCAGATTGTGTTAGTGAAGAGGGGAGGGAGCAGCAGCAGCAAGACACGTCCATTCAGTTCGAATGTCTGTGGAGGAATGAGGTGGTGGAGTACTTGAGGTGAAGCTGGAGGAGGAAGGGGGGAGAGCAGCAGAGGCGGTCCGTCCGGTTTGCTCTCTGAATTTTCACTGAGGTGGTGGAGCACTGGAGACTAATTAGATACGTGTACTGGCTGTTGGCAGAGGTTGGAAATGCATAATTTGAGAATTGTTATAAATGAATGTTTTAAATTACCGAAGAATAGTATTCTGGCGATATCAAATTAGTGCCAAACACGCAACATTAAAAAATTTTGTTTTATAGAAACAATAGAAACCAATAAAAAACACACCACACTTCATAAATATGACATATTTTACCACAAATTAATTAAATCGTCTTACCCCAATTGACGATTATAATGCACATGCAAACAACTCATAATGAATGGAGCACAAATTCTAAATATGAAGAAATCCCAAAACTATTTCCATAGTAACTTAAGTTGCCTCCAAAGAAGTGTATAAATGTACAACATAATTAGGAATTGCAAAAGTACACGAAAATACGCACATTTACTAACCGAAGAATGAATGAATGACATAGTACAATTCCACGAATAACCTAACCACACGCATATTAAATCACACTTATATAAACCAAAAATATTGATTGAAACACACACACACCCCCATTAAAAATATGCACACTCTTTAATCACAGGAACGAAATACCCAGAAGAATTGCACACAAATCAACTGTTAACCAAAATTACTCATCGAACGCCATTAAAACACACACACATTAAATATATAATTACCGCCCAAGAGCCTAGGTGTCATAAAAACTCATTACTAAAATCGAAAATCACAAGTTCAAAACATTAATAAAACGCTTGTACTAGATGAAACAAAAGGAAGGAATTATCCCATTTCCACGAACCAGCTTACTACATGTAAATTACGTGTACTCTCATCGGCGCTCAGGTATAACTAACCAGGATGAAATAATGTTATTATTGAAATGCAACTTTCTTCACTCCTTGACTTCCACAAACACCTAATGCCTCAAGAAATGAAATGATAAAATTCACTAACATCTAAGAAGCATAAATTTAAAAAATATAAATTTTTACACGGACCAAGGTAACACAATCACACGCACATTAAATATTAAGCACCGAAAAAGAAATATAAATTAATCAAACACACAATTTACAGACATGTTATCCCATATGCACAAAACTTATATTAATATCCTAACTCTAAACAAAATGTCCAATGAATTTTCCATGGAACCAAATGCAAATTACGTTTAAGCATATATTCGAGACACTGTTACAGACGTAACACACTTCACCCTCATCTGCTCTCAGTAACGAGCCACTGTCAAATACAAACTTAATAACGAGTCAAAAATACTTATTGGAACACAAACACCTAAGACGCACTGACAAATAGATGCTACGAAATATCAGTTAAACCAGATGAATGACATATGTTCACTTAAACACAAGCAAGGAACGATCTATCACTTTAAGTTAACATGAAACATTTGAAATGAAAATTTAACCATACACAAAGGAATTAATTTACCATTAATAAAGTCAAATCACACACACAAAATAACACGTAACAACTTACCCCAATTGACATGTATTCCTTAGAAAAAAAATGTTATCACTCATGACATAATCACATGTTCCAAATAATTAAAAACTCACTGTATCGCATTACTGCTTTGCCCTATAAAATATTTATTAAAATTCCAAATATCACATGCATTAAGAATACCGCTGCCACTTAGTAACAGGGAACACCTATAGACACTCACCAGTGACAGTGTTACACGTTGGCCGTCGAATCTGTGGGTTGTCGACATACGTTCACTCTGTGAAGGAAGCCCGCAGTCCTACTCTAGTGTTAGAAAAGAGAGATACAAGTGCGCTGTCTCCTGCTTTGATCTGGCGGGCCATCGTCTACTATGGCACGTTGAAAAATACGCAGAGGTTTAAAGAAACTTTTATGTATTCCATCCGGAATAAGCACGATGGCCCATGCTACCTCCTAACTAACTGGTGTTGAACGGAAGTTAGACTACATGTATCCAACTGAAGGAGACCTGGTCTTAAATTGAAATAGGCGGTCCGGTTAGGTTGCTATAAAATGAATTCGCCCTAACTAACTCTTAACTGTTTTCCAGAACGGACTGTGGAAGACCATTACCAGAAGTTGAATTGTTGGTGGTGCGTCCAAAAGGGACCTTTTAGGGCCACTACCAGCAAGAAGCAGTATTGCTTACACTGCCGGAGGGGCAGTGCAATTGTCTAAACCAGAAAGTAAGGCAAGAGTGTTGACGGCATCTTTGGGAGCTGCTGGAGCTCAAGGGCTGCTGGAACAGTGTTGAAGAGCATCTGGAAGGTCGCTGAAGAACTTCTGGTAGGTCTCTAGCACAGTCTGTGAAGAGCATCTGATAGGTCGCTAGGATGTTGAGGTTGACAGAGGACTCCAACACGAGTTGGGGAGCGAGCTGTCGGAGCTGAAGAACAACTGGTAGGCCTTGATGATGCTGGTATGTCGCGAAGACTTCTAGGGCGGCAAAGAGCTCTAACACCAGTAATGGTAGAGCAAGCTGATGGAGCTGCTGGGTTCTGAAGAAAACTGGCATACAACTAGCATTTCTGGGCTGCGCAGGCCCTCTGTGATGCCAGTGTGCGTTGGTGTGACGAGCTCTGCGTCCTGAGCAAAGCTGTCTGCTGGAGGTGGTCACGGCCACTCAGTCAATAGTACAATGTCATACTTCAGGGATGTTGAAGTGACATCTGCCTGTAATAAGGCCCCCTGTTGCATAGGGCATATCTTGTAGGCACCTGCGCAACCTCCAGTACTGTTCTAACCTGACGTGAAGTCGTGTGTAGTATAATCGGGAACTGCATCATGCGTCAACTTACTTTTGGGGGAATATTAACAGCAAGACAACGAGCAGCCTGTTAACTAAACAAGGTTTAATATCTTGATCTTAATTCCAAAGCGTGCAGGAGAATACTGTCAGTGATACTGGCACTGTGCATGCGTCACAGTGCGGGGGTAGCTACATCCCCTCCACTTTGACCATTTCAACAGCTCAGCTCAGGCGTGCAGAGCAGAAGAATGGAGGCGCTACTGCACGGCTCACAGCTAGACACACAGTTCTTTCAAACTCTATCGTGAGCATTACGATTTTCAGTGATAACACCATTTTTTTTTGCACATGGCAAATGACAAAGTTTGCTCTACATTCCTATAACATTCTATGGGTTCTGGACATTAATTTTCTTACCTAAAAACCACCACAAGAAGTCCCATTTTAGCCATATTCAAACCCACAAATTTACTCGTTAGAGAGTATAGTATAAAGTGACAAAGTTATACCTACGTGTATCGTTCCTTGAATGCTTTCCCTAGCCCACCCCTATAACAGCAAGTTTAGTAGTTTTCTAGGCCGGATTTCCAAAGCCCTGCACGTCTCATTATGCCCTAGGTAGACAGTGTCCTTAAAACCATCTCTCTTCCAATTTTTGAGGAACCGTGAAAAATTCTGTAAAATAACAAATGCTTGAAATTTTAAGGGAAGTCGGTTAAAAAATAAGTGTCTATGCATTACATTTAACACTACTGCAGTCAGTGCATATCTAAAAATATAAATCGTCACTATTTTGACGTATACAGGTTGTAGTGAGTTAAAGTCTGTTGGATTCTCCAAACCCTTTATTAAGATAATCCCTCATTAACAACCATATTTCTAAAAATCATTAGGTGTCTTAACAGAGGGGTTCTGCTGTATATTTTGTAATGTGGAATAAATCAGAATAGTACTCTTCAGTATATATCAATTATGTTGTCAATTTTTAGTGTAGCTGAAGTGATTTACACATTTCAGAGATATTGTTTCCAAATGTTTGTAAATTTGTACCGGGAAGCAATTGGTAAACATTGGATGACCCTTCTCCATTCTTCAGTTACCACTATGACTTTCTCAGAAATAGAATCACATAGGTGCACATTTGCAAAGTACCACAGTAGAATATCTTTACAAGGTACACAAATGGCCGTGAAATTGTACACTTAATACTAAGAAACAGTTTTTACTGGTCATGTACTCTTAATGATAACACTACATCTGCTGAAGATTTGAAAGATGACTTTTAAATTTAAAGTCAAAATAATTTGAAGTGAAGTACTTTATACTGATATTTTTTACATACTTTTAATATGTATTATCCATAATGCATTAAATTATGTATTTTATTGAGTTTCAGCTTGTTCCTGTACCAGTAAGGGAAAAGTACTCTATTATCTGGTTCCAAGTTTTCATGGTGGTTTACATTTTGTTTACAGTTTCAATTATTAAGGAAGTCTGTTGCTAATGGTTGTTTCTTTTTGTGCAGGCAATGCAAACTGTTTGTGCGAGGGAAAAGACAAGGGAGGATTTTCCGGTTACGATGGGCGTGAATGCATTCCGTGGCTTCATGAATGAGTTTATGACTAGGACACGCATGGAAGACAAGGAGAAGATGAGCAAGTCTAAGCGGAAGAAAGAAAAGAAACGTAAAGCGGATGAAGCAATTGCATATTCTGGACACACATTTGTACTCACCATCATCAACATTCCAACAGCATGTGAGATTTGCACCTCCTTCTTCATGTGGCCAATAGAACGGGGACTTGTTTGCCAGAGTAAGTTGATGTATAGGCTGTTCATGGTAAAGTGAGCACTTTTGACACCGTAGTTACTTTTTCCTTTCAGCCAGTTTTTATCCTGTAACCACCTTTTTCAATAAATTTTGCCATTTAAGTAATAATCTCAGTGTGCATATTCCACAATTCTCGGAATTTGATGTCTAAGGCTAATATAAAATATATTTACTGACTATTATACTATTATTTCAGATGAAAGGGCTTTCAAATGTGCTCACTATACCGTGAATAGGCTTTAGTCTCTCGTTAGTTTTGTCAAGTTCAAACAACATAAAAGCAGAATTAGTAATGTAAGAAACTCTGTTAGAGCACAATGTCTATGGTAAGCTATTGTCTTTACTATCTGTAACTTGCTGTCGTATTGCATGTCAACTGCAATGGTCTAAATAGTACCACATGAATGAAGATTATATTAAATAGTAATCACATGGATAATGATCACATGGTCTTACACCTATGGACAAAGGCTACAGAGTGTCTTGAATAACAATGATAGTACCTTGTGTAGTATCCTTTAGCAACCAGGCAGTCCATAGAGATGATCGATCATAAAGGTGTTGGTTATCATCTTGGGGAATAGCGTTCCAAGGTAATTCAACCTGTTGTTGCAATTGGTGGAAGTATTTTGCTAGTATTGCAGACCGCATCAAATGCCATCCCACCATGTCCCACACATGTTAATGTGGGACAGGTCAGTATATCTCACACATGTTAATGGTGTCAGGGAGTTGACAAACACTTTCAAGAGCGTGTTGGGTAACACAAGATGTGTGTGAGCGGCCATTGTGTTGCTGGATGAGGATATCTCCTTGGCGTTGCAGGAATGGCAACAAAATGGGCTGTATGATCTTCTGGATGTAGCGTTTAATGTTCAGTGTTCCCTCAACAAACACCAGAGGCATACGCTCATTGTAGGTTGTTCCCCAAACTATGATGCCAGGAGTTGGTCTTGTATGTTGCTGCCATATACATTCTGGTTGTTGTTGCTCTCCAGGTCAGCGCCGCACTTGAGCGTCACTGAAGCCAAAGCAGAATCTTCTCCCATCACTAAACACAACTCTTTATCCCTCTAGTTGCGTTGTTCACTACATCATCCAAGGCAGGCTGCATGGTGTAATGAGGTGTGAGAGGAGGCCTGGAAAGCGGCACCCTTGATTGTAGCCAAGTGTCCTACAAATGGTTGGTGGCTACTAGCTGACACCCTGGGTTCAATAGTGGGTGCAACCATGTGCGACAGTCGCTGTGTGATCAGCTATGGCTGCTCATCTGATGCCGCCGTCCAAGCAGGTATTCATATGCTGTTGCCTCCCGTGACCAGGTTAACGACCATGTGCACTAAGTTGGACCACCGCCACTGCCAGTGATGCACAGTAGATACTTCATATCCTATATGTTGGGTAATTCATCAGAAGAACTATCCAGCCTCCCTAAGGTCCACAATACGACCTCGTTCAACATTTGTTAATAGCTCGAAGTGTGGTTGTCTATGCCATCGTGGCATATCTACAATGCTTTCTACACACAGGCTGATGCTTGAAACAACATAATACTTTTTCACAGAGTCAAGTACAGTTGTATTGGGCTCAGCGGTGTTACGCCTAGTAAGTGGTTCCGATTCTGTCCACAGCACAACTTGGATAATAATTGCATGTAGTGCCCTCTGTCTGTGCCGCTCTTTAGTGGTGTTTGTTTTCATTTTCCACCAGTGTATAAATGTTAAATTAAGTTTCATAAGAAATGTAAAAATTGCCCAAATTTTCTTGTGTTTAAAAATTAGTGATCGGTCTAGTCGATTGATTGATCCTTACGAATCGTCGATTCTTAGTACCAGAATCAAAATCGATTCTTTTCTATAAATGAAATGGATTCAGGATCGGTGGTCATAATGCCAAAAAAAATTACCAGGATCCAAACACTTCCACTACTAAAAACTTGTAATAAAATTGCATCAAATTTAACACGGGAATTCCAGTTCCGCAGTAACGCTCTGTAGCGTTAAGCATTGCTGAGATACATGGGGACCCTTATCAACAGGCCACAGCCGAGCACCAAGACCCTGCGCGGCGCATTTCAACTTCCGTTAATTACAACATCTGGCCAAGCTGATTCCAACATAACTTGTGATCCACCAACATAGCTAGCATAAAATTTCCTTTTGGCTATGTTAAGGGATCACAGTGTGAGGGGGGAATATAGTCTGTGCACATAACTTTTGCACGTCTTTCACTCAAACTAACTAGTAACTTTTATGAAATAATATTTTTCTTTACAAAATATATATTATTCAATGTTGGACGTTTCCCTAATGAAGCTCTCTGTATTTTATAAAGGCATTTTCAAGGGTGCATGTCACAAGTTGATGACACTATGTTTTATTAATATAATTTAGATTTTTTCCCCCTCCATGGCCCCCAATATATTTTAAAAACACACAGAATTTAAAAAACAAATAACACTACAGTACATTCATCCTTCAAACGATTTATTTTGCACTCTTAAAAACAAAACACATCATATAACTCAAAATAAAATCCTCTGTACATTAAGGATTTTAAAACAACTAGAGATGTCCATGGATATGCATGTTTCCACTCGTACCAACCAACTTTCGATACAACCAAATCTGATCGCCAAGCTCCAACTTCATCTTCTTACACAAAGACAGGGAAGCGCTACCTGGGCCTGGCGATGAAGGTCCCCATGTCTGTCATGTCTCTCTACAACGCCTAACGCTACGGAGCATTGCCGCAGAACTGATATTCCCATGTTAAGTTTGACACAGATATTTTATACTGGCATTCCCATGTCAAGTTTGACATGAATATTTTATTTATAAGTTTTTAGTAGTGGGAGTGTTTGGATACGGGTCTTTTTTTTTATTGGTGCCGATGTTAGGGTTAGAGTAAGGGTTTCGGTTAGTATGTAAGCAGGGCTCCTAAATGTGTAACGAATATTTTTATGATTATGCTAGAAACTTCACATGAAATTGGAGACAAGTTGGTACAAAACTCTTAACTGATTAAAGCAAATTTATTAATGTGTATCATCTTAAATTTTAAATATTTATTTAGATAGCATAGAAGTTTGTTATTTGATAAGCCTACTAAGATAATTGAAACCTTATTTGAAAAATTAAATACATAAACATAAGAATCAGAATTGAGAATCTACCAAAGGATTGGTATCGGCACCGAAATCGAAAAAAACTTGACTCGACCCATCAATATTAAAAATACTTGTTCATTAACTAGGTGCTGTAAAAACTTGCATCTATTTTGATAGAAACTAGCATAAATTTTTTTCTAATTAGCATATATTTTTAAAATACTAGAACTTTATAAAATGTAACAAATAATACGTAATCAATTTGCAGCATTTTTTTCTCGAGCACATGCTTTGATGAAGCCACGTGTTTCTCAAAAGAAACCTTTAACTCCCACAGCACATCGCAGTTACAGCACATAAAAAACTGTATTTAGGTTGTTAGCATATAATCTGTTTACTTAATATTGTTCCAGCACTTTTTTGTGCTGACATTTTGTTCCTTCCTGTTATTCATGAATTTGTGGCATACTACTAGATATCTAACATAAAAACAAAACACCCAAAAGCAAGTAAACAATACCAGAAGGTGACGAGCACATCATTGAAAAAATTAACGAGAATGTCCACGAATGAATTTCACATTCTGGAGTACTTCATAAAACAAAAAAAAATTATTTTAGCGTAAGTGTAGTTATGAATAAGTACTTGCATTTATGTAATTCATAACAGAAATGTAAAGTCAACAATTAAAGAAACCAAGGAGACTTGTAAAGAGGTATTACATTTTTAAATTAAAATTTAAGCTTATTTTCTTCTTCCAAATAAGTTTGCAGCCACTGACAAGAAATTGAGACCCAACAGGGATTTATTTTATGTGAGCTTAGGAGTGTATTATGAAAAGTACTTTTATGAGAGTAAGTTAGTTTTAATCACACTTGCAAATAGTAAAATAATTGACACACACAGAAATATAATCATACTCATGATTAGTGCAAGCCAACATCAACAAAGCTGATTCCCATGATACGGTTCTTTCACCCTCATCTGAAATGTGTAAAATTTTAATCTCCAATTTTATTTCCACCAAAATTAATTGTAATTTTCTTTCATCAATTTGTGAATTTGATTTACACCACTTTGCTCACATTAAGGCGGGATGGGTCTGTCCCATAATTTTTTTGATTCTCAGTTTCGTATTCATTCTTAAAAATTGGTTCTTGGTTTCCCATTATTTTTCCTGTTCTTTTACTACTATAAGTATAAATGTCAGTTAACATTTTATAACAGCTTCAGTTCAGGTTTACCTTTTTTATTTTAAAAAATGACTTTGGTTTCAAACAGAAATACACTGCTTAAATACAAAACAAACTAGAGTTGTTTTTATTCATGCCCAAGAAACAAACTTAACCTTGTTTGCACAAATTTACAAACTAGTTAAAGTTACTTTGTCCAGTAATACAGCACACAAGTAAATCAGTAACACAGTTTTACATTTTTCCACTTTATAATTGAATTGACTGTATTATTTTTTATATATATAGACACACACACACTACTTGAAAGTAAACTTAGGCAAAGTGTAAATAAGATTAATGCCACATACATCATAGATAATATAACTAAGATAATTATTTATGTTCTTGGATATCAGAGACAAATCATCATGTTGCATCAAACATCTTGTTAAAAGGCTCCTTCCGTTAATTGTTTTGAGCACTTTATTTTTCTTTGTATGTTCTGTGCATGTTGCAGATAACAGTGTATACAACATCTTTGGACATGTTTCATTTTTTTCATATGAGAAATACATTGTTAGAAATCAATAGAAATAGGTCATACTCGTAGAATCTCAATGTTAGTTTCTAAACTTGAAACCTGCTTCATGTACATGTATGCAAATACATACTGTAACTTGCATGTTTACTGTTTCTGTCTTAGTAGAACTGAGATTTATACACTAGTTCTCGGTCCTGGTTCTCAATGTCAAGAACAGTGGAGCCAAGAACTGGTAATTGGAACCAACCCATCCCTAATTATCATGTCATTGTATAAAATGACTGCAAAACTAAGTGATGATAACATTGATTTTACTATGTATTTGTTGTAAAAATGTATAACAGTGGGACTAAATTTTATACAATGACCTACCATAGTCTTTATTACACATATTATCTTGTACACATTAACATCAACTACATGACATTCCCGCCATATTATTATTTGTACATTTTCTTTCTTTTCTTCACTATCTTACACCAGTACCAACACAATACTATAAAATTACCCATTCAGAAAGTTCCACAATATAAATTTACCCACCTAGTATCCATATTAAGTTAGTTTAGTTTGAAAGACAGAATATGAATATCAAACACACAAATTACAATTAATTGAGTTAGTTTGCACTTTATAATGATTGAAAATAGCTAGCTGAAGCAGTGCAAATACTTTTGCTGGTAAACACCCCGAACTTAAATATACAGATGTAAATAAGAAATTTAATGCTCAACCCCTCTAACGAAAAATGTGAAATTTTTTAAATATGTGACACAACATTGATCTTTGTCCGAAACTAGCACTTTTTTGCTAGCTGTATTTACACTCAAACTGTACTACAAAAAGTTGCACTAAATACACAAGTTTTAAGTGTAATAGACAATTGGAACATGAGAAACCAACTGTGCTCAGTGCAGGTGCAGATGAACTGGAACATGCGACACTCAGCTAGTGCCTACCTTGTGTAGTACAGTATTTGGAAAATGCCTTTTATTGATGGAGTGTGACATCTTCACGTACATACATAGCAATGACATTGCACCTCAAAATGGTTTATTTTTGTAAAATTTGCAACAGAGTGTAAATTCTGCATTTAAAAAACAATACTTTTGTAAATATTGTTATTAATTAAATTGATCATTTATATTTTTCAATGCCATTTATAGTTTGTTATAAGTAGGTTTGGCAGTGTGTACAATAAAAAATGCTCGTTAAATTGATGTTAAATAATGTGTAAAATAAAATTTTGGAAAGTAAATGCTTTTTTTTTTTTTGCTTATAATAAGGAGCTTTTCTTTATACTGGTGTTTGTAAAATTGGTGTTTTTTTCCATGTCTGCCATTTTTAACAGGTTTTTCTGAATTTTTTTTCCCAAAAAATTGTCAAACTAGCATTTGGAAAGAAGTGGAGCGATTTGGGTGGTTCTTAACATCGAGATATTGAGAGCAGATGAGGATAAAGTGAGGTGAGTATGGAGTAGCCCTGGAGTGCATGGGTGGGGGAAATGGGAGCTCCCCAAGAAAACTTGCTGACCAACAGCATCATCCGGTATGATTCCACAATGTGAAAATCCACTAATCAAACCCAGTTCACCTAGGTGTAGACGAGTAGTCTGAGCACTACACTACCGCAGCCCTCTATTTTGAAAGAAATACTATTTATATGTAGTTAAAATTTGCAAAAAAAAAAATTCATCTTAATTTGTGAATTTTTTTCGACCCCTATCAATAACAGCCCTTTCAAAAACTCTTGAAACCTCAAAAATAATATTATTAGAAAAAGTATGTTTTAAGAACACCTAATTTATTTTTTGTTTCTACAATTTTTTAATTGTTTGCAAAGTGTCAAAAATTTTACACTGGAATTCATTGAATTGAATGTAATTTGTCCATGGTTGCCACACCTAGTTTGTTTGACAATACTCCAGAAACAATATAAAGCATTTAACTATTTAAGTTAAGAAGGAAAAATTAAAAATTAAACTTTTTAACTCTTTCGTGGCTAACATATTGTAACTGTGTTAATGAATTTTATTCTGGCATTTTGTTGGAAGCAGTTTAAGCAAATAATTATTTATACTAAAGAAATTTAATAATTTTTTATATTAAAGATGGGAAATTTTTTTCTATTAAAGATGAAAAGAATGTTTATAGCTTATTTTATGTATGAAATAGAAATTTAACTATGAGAAGTACTCTTAACTTTGGATGGCCTGAAGAGGTTAATATTATTCTTTATATATATATATATATATATATATAAAGTATAGCTTTATTGTCAATTTCTGCTCCAGTATCCCTATTTTTACATCTCAGGGATTCAGAAAATGACGTCAAGCAAATGCTAGGGTGATTCCTCCTGACAGGCCATGATCGTTTGCTTCTGCGTGGATGGTTGGCCATGCAGTTGATTGCATCTCTAATGATGTTACTATATACAAGATATTATCTCATGTGATGTTAAAAATTCAAATAGAAGAAATGTAAACATTTTGGAGGAGGTTTGATTGAGGCATGTTGATTGTCAGACTGCAAGCTGACGTGCCACAAGAAGTGCTACTCAAGGTCAACAACGTGTGGGAAGGATGGAGGACCGAATGTGGGTCGGCAGGTGTTTGGTGTGCCGCTGCACAAACTGGCTGTTGGGGACGGCAATGTACCTGTGGTCGTCCTGAGGCTTATCACCACTATAGAGATGCATGGCTTGTACACCGAGGGACTTTACAGGAAGTCTGGGGTATGCACCCATATTTTATACTTAAGTTTGTCAAGTTGTGTAGTATCATTGATACTTATTGTATTTACAGCATTGTAAGCCAATCTATTTTTTACTAACTGTGACCCTCCAAAATCATACCTTGACTTAGAATCATGACGAGCAATATTAGATACAGTTCCGACCAGGTTCATATAAAACAAGCTGCCAAAATTGACTGTACGAATTGATCAGTACCATTACAAGCATAATACTAATCTATAGTCTATTTAACCTAACAAGTCTATTTCTTGACAGCCAGTAGGTCACATTATGTCATAAATTAAATCAACAATTCCATATACAGTCAACTCTAGTTTCTAAAATCCTTGGAATGGTGACCCTCTCAAAATGACCTTTTGGGGAACCATGTGACGTGTGCCACTTATTGGACTATTACTTATTGACTACGACTCATCCTGTGTTTTGTCAACCCAAGGAAACAACTCCAAGATGTCTACGTACAAGATGTGATCCCTTGGAGGGACATTGATGCTGCTTGGTTTCCGGTTTATTCCTGACCTGCCATCTCTCTCTACTACGTAGTATTAAAACCCGAGGGAGGGTCAAACCCAGCACATTGTTTCACGAGTGCACAGAGGATCATTTCAACCCGAGCAGACAATTCCTGCACGTCAAGTATTCCAAGCAGCCGTGTATTGCGTCAGTCTCCCGGAAACACCTGGCGGACAGTGTGTCACCACAACTGCCGAAGATGGCAGAGCGCCCGCCCGAGGCCATATACCAAGCACACGAGTGTTGTTCTCCCACCCTGCTAGCTTCAGGCAGACATTACAGAGGCACGTCATGCCTCTCACCCCAGCCCAGCACACACCTGTCATTGAGCCACATATAAAGCTGTGCACAACCGAGGTCAGGAGTTATCGTCTCCAGTAGCTCCTCTCAACACTTTGTGCCGATTCTCCTGGGTTGACAGCCACCACTACTTGCTGGTAGTGGCCCCCGTATGATAGCATCTCTTCTAGACAACCGGGTAGGTTTAGTTGCTTAGTATTTACTTTGATGTCCTTTGTATCTTAAGTATCTTTAGGAGTAGGTCACCTCCACCCGTTATTTGCGTAGCATTACTTCCATATATGCTCTGATTGGTTATATTACGACCACCCAGTATTTATTATCCCAATAAATACTAGTTCTGTTACCTTATCCGAGAGAACTTTTGTCCTAGAGGTAAACCCTTCTTCTCGCTGAATTCTGACTTGGGGAGGGGCAAGCAAGGGACCGGGTGGTTTACTATTGCAAACTCAGAGTAGGACTACAGACCCCCTTCAGGAGCCGGTCCGTCACCACATACACAACCTCATCTTTCAACGGCCATCCATTCTGAATGCCACAGTGTACAGAACGGTAGAGCCTCAACCACTAAGTACACACCCCACCGAGGTGGGACAGTCACCTTAGGTTTTATTGCTGCCGGAGCATTGAATGGAGCTGGCAGTGGTATTTGCCTGGGTCTGGAGTCCCTACCTTTGTGGACGACACCTGCCAGTGGTAGGAAGGCAGTCTTACAACCCGCAGCTCCAAGTTCGAGTACCAGTTACCCACACTGATTGGAGTTAGGGAGTGCACCGTCAACCACTGTCGGCTTACACTCTAGCCAGGGTAATTGTCAACTGCTTGCTGCTACAAAGGGGATATTGAGTGTTTTCTCTGCCTCTATGCCATTCAACGCTAGACACAGGGTTCAAAGAGAGGTAAAGAAGGCAGAGTTTATTATTCCCAAGCAGGTGTGGGCCGCCAATGTTTTCGCTCCGAGTCTTGAAACTCCAAGGGGCTGAGCTCAAGCCACCCGTTACGCAGTGAGACTGACTTCTCCCATCTGGACTTTTATTTATTTCCGGACCCCATTACTAGGATGAACAGTGAGTACCATTCACTGATTCGGGCTCTGGTTATCGGGCGTGACACCAGGATCATGTTCGCCAACCCTAATTTCGGCAGCTGGGAATGAACCCTTTGGAATCATCAGTACCTGCCTGAATACTACAACAGATCCACAACCATCCAGATAAGGAAAGCAACAGAGTTCAACCAACTTAAACATCTATTATTGACACACTATAGTTTCCAATGTTTATTTGATATTTGAATGACGTTAAATAAATTAAAACATCATCAATATGAAGCATGAAGCTTTATCATACTACTATATATGGTGATGGCTCATTTCACGACATGCCAGTATATCTACTTCAACCCACGTGAGAGGCGAATTACGCCAACTGTACACAGACGTTGTGGAAGCGCCACAACCCTTGAGCACTCTCCCGAACACGTGGATATGAGAGTTGTGCAAGCCAACAAGCATACTGCCCTCCTCTCCCTCGCGCTGAGTATCCACAAGCTGTCCGCTCCCTCAGGGCACAGCCGAGCGCAACTGACATTCACGAAGTAGAGAGATAACCAGAGGGTTGATACCCCCACTCCGGCCTTGCACTACAGGGATGACACCCACCTCCCAGTGGCCCGCCGCTGCACCTGCCTTTCTGATTTTATAAGTCAGTGCGCGGCAGGGCTCACGAGAGTTATTCCTTCCAGTTCTTCAAGCTCGCTCCACCACTTTTTGTGCTGGGGCCTCTCCACCAGCGGCTGCTACCATTGCCATCACCAGAGGCTCCTGCAGCAACAATGACCAGAGGCTTCAGTGACACCAATAGCCGCCAGTTACCAGAAACTTCTTCTGCAATAGCTTTGAACATTTAACACTTCCTGCTACTAGAGCAGTGGACATTAACTTCTCTGTCTCTTATAGACATCTCTTAACCAGTTAGCTTCATTCAGTATTTTCAATTAACAGTCAGTTTGTTATATTTCCCGAATAGTCTAAGACCAGGTCACCTACACATGGACTGCGTAGGTTAATTCCAGCATCCCATCTACTTAGTAGGCGTTAGCACGAGTCACTGTGTTTATTACATTATTAATAAACACAGCTTTGTTCTTCTAGCAGCGAGACTCATTTATAGAGTAATCCGTACTATGCCTGCTAGTAACGATACGTAGGGCCCCCTGAAAGTGGTAAATAAAACTTCTAAATTACGTCATAAAAGCATTATGGCGGTAAATAAAAACTACATTTTGTCATGAATATTTTAAAATATGTTGCTAAAACTCGCTTAAAAACAATGAAATTGTGTGTTGTAAGTAATTATTCTGGAAATAATTCAATAAAATGCGGAATTTCAGGCATTCCAACCGGTTTTATTTTAGCCTAGTTAAGTTTGTTTGGTTTCTGTTTACTTTATTTCGAGGAAGAAAAAGGAAACCGGGAGAAGTAAATGGGGTTGTGAAAGGGGAAGGGAGGGGGGGGGGGGCTTTTGTTAAACATCTTTCATGAGACTGCATTGTTTTGATGTTCTTGCCAAGTGTGTGGCATTCTGAGTTGCATATTGTTTTGATGCAAGCAATGGAAAATTTTGCTTGTATGGAAATAACATTCAAATTATTGTAACTTCGAAAAAATTTTAATTCAGTGAAAAAACATAACACGATATACGTAGCTGTTCGTATTCGTACAGATGCAGCAATACACACACACACACTTAGCCCGAAGTTAACCTTATACTCGTTGAATTCATGATATGGGAAAGAAACAAATAGGCCTATTATTTAAACACTACAAAAATGTTGGAAGTGCGACCTTTTTAGGCCACTGGCATTTCAATAATTATAGTAACGGTTTGCAAATATATTATTTACAAAACATGCTTACTTACTGTTAGTTTAATTCGCAATCTCTTTAACATATGTTTTCGTATGGAAATTCTTACAAGTTTACTTCACCAAAATCACGTTTATTCATCACTAGTATTACATAATTTATTTGCAGAATCATTCAGTAAAAGTTATCACTGCGCACGTTTCCTAAAACCAACAAACTTGCCCTTTGGTGGGTCGCCGCCGATGCTAACCTCCAAACTGGCAAGGGTATCGGAACTACTTCGTTGCGCATATTTAGCATTGTGGAGGTAACGGAATACAGCCTTATTTTCTAAGGAAGTAAAAAAAAAGGGCAAATGAATAACTTTTCATTCGTGCAATACTTTGTTAAATCGCATTTGTAAACAAAATAACCTTCATCCCGCACGCGTAAATTGTAAATATGGAGCTCGACCATAGTTGCCGTACATTAAAAAATAATTTCACTGTTCTAAAAGAGTAAGATATTGTACATAGTTTGCACTCTCACCGCCACGCCACAAGTGCACATTGATGGATGCCATTTTGTATAACATGTTGCCGTGGTTTAGCTTTCTCAAGTTACCTTAATATCTGTGGAATAGTAACTGTGTGACGTATATTTGTAAACACTGAACCATAATACAAATTTTCTGTCACAAATGTTTTGTAGGGGAGAAAGTACGTTGGAATTTTTTGTGTTCGTACAGAATTGCGACTTGACAATATTTACAGGAATACAGAAACTCAGTGCTAGTTTTAAAAGATGAGTGCGTGTTTGCTTTTTAATACTATAAACAAAGTTTTACTAGAAAATGTGTCTTCTTTAGTGCATTAAAGTCTGATATACCGTATTTTGCGTAAAAACCAAATTTTGTGATGATTTCACATTTATCGTCATTAATTTGCGATCGCGAAAAGTCCATGCCCCTAACTATACGCATTGTGCACTGCTGACCGAGACCGGATACTTTAATATTAACTAGCTGTGACTGGAGTCCACCAGCCCCAAACATACACAGTCGAAGGCCACCTGTTCTAGACTTCTGGAGATAATACAGCAGAGCCAACCATTAGAAACTCCTCCAACCAGGGAGAGACAGTACACTTGGGTTGTATCCCTACCAGAGCACCTATATGCTGGCGGGGGTATTTGCTTGAGTGTAAAGTCCTGGCCTTGGTTGCAGTACCACACCCAGTAGGAGCAGGAAGGCGGTCCACAGGGCATCAACGCTTTTGGTCTACCCGCCAATGGTGGGGGGGGCCTTCTGGAGCACAGAGCTCGTGCCGCCAGCTGCTACTGGAAGTACACTCTTCTAGGGATCTGTTTCGCGTCCATAGTGCACGACCCATATCATTCAGCAGTGGTCTACACTCTATGCTGTTCAAGGTGAGGTACGGCTCATGGAGAGAGGAGCAAAGGATTGCTCACCTCGCTGCCAAGCAACAGGTTGTATTGATTCCACCAACTGGGGACAGACAGGCGGAACGAGACCACACTGCTTTAGTAAGGCTTTTGGAGAGACTGGCCTCTCCTGTATTCGACCACATACATTGTTTTACCTTCGCATATCTGTACGTACCAGGACGACCACCCCATCCTGAGTGGTTTAGTGCATGGATCTGAGGTAAGGTACGGGATCTCCAACCCCAAGTTCTGACGCCCAGAGGGAGCCACCTAGAATCTGCGATATCGTGTTGGCCAACATAATACCTTCGACCTGAAACCAACGGACTGCACCATCAACTCCTGTCAGCAGTCGGCCACCATTCTCCAGTCGACTGAAAATCCAATAAGTAAGCCAGGTAAACCCGACACCTCTCGCCAGTCACCTACCTTAACACATAAACTCGTAGTGGGCCAGAAGGTAGACAACCGAAAGAGACTAGCCAGCCAGACTATTGAAAATTTTGTTTCGACACGCAAAGCGACGTGCCCAATTATATCAAGCCGCAAACGCCCATTGGAACAATAAATCCGTAAACGTGCTTGCTGGTTTAGCACAATCAAAGCCATGATGACCATGCCACATATTCATTAACCCAGGTGGCTCGCGTCAAGTATTTCAATTTTTTCCGGTCGCGCAATGTATTCGAAAAAAGGCAATTTGTCAATTTTTTTCAATTTTCATTGTGCAGTTGTTCGCCCATTTTGTAGGAACAAAACAACCTGGAACTCACCACAAGGAGGTGGCTGCACATCTAGTTTCACTCACACTCTACCCAACAATCATTCAAAATAGGGGAGTGGTATTTACATTATATTTTATAACTATTTACAAAAATTGACTAGGATTAATTGGTTCACTTTACTACTACTGTTTGTCAATGTATACAGGTTTGAAGTCAGACTTCTGTGAGAAATCATGCATAACCGATCTTGATAACAGCATAGATCTAATGTAGCCATCTCTAGCTTCATTTCCACATACTTTAGTTGGAGCCTCTATAACTAGTTTGACACATCTCTCGACTATCAGTGTGTGACAGGGAAACTTTTTGATGTCTATAATGAGCTTAGTTTCGGAATTTACGAGTGATTATATATCATCATCGCATACATCCCAAAGCATAGGGGGAGGATACAACAGGCAAGAACTCCAGTCAATAATGTCAATGTAATCGCTACCTTCAAAGTTTATCTTAGGTGACATGAAATTTCTAATCGTTTTTCCATTAGAGGCAGATTGTGTTTCCTTTAAAATTATTCTATATCCAAGCTCTCGAATGTGTTTTCTGTCATCAATGATCGTAGCCAACAGTTAATTTTCAGGTTGTGCAAATAACGCATTCAGTTGCATTCAGTTACTGGATCAACAACTTGAAGTAGGTCGTCAGGCAAATACCGTGATGTTTGAAATGCTAGAAAATAACATGTTTAGTGTCGTCAGTAAAATATTCGTTCTTTTTTATGTTGAACCACACAGGCATATGACTTCAAAATTAAGGTAACTATCTGTTTCAAGTTCTCAGAAGGATTGGACACGCTTATGTACAACCTAAGCACTCTATTGGCTGCAGTAAGCCATCTAGAACGTGACAGAGGACCAGGGTATCAAATTGACAAGTCATCTGAGCAATGTCCTGACTTCATTGCTTTAGTTACGTCCAACAAATACTGCAGGTCTTTGTTCGGCACCTTTCTGTCTACTTCTGAAATCAAGCAATCTACAGAGTCATACTCAACCACAGGGAGCATTTCACACCCAGTAAGCTGTTGTGCAATGGACCCAGGAAAAGTTTTTGGCCCTGTGGTTGCACCATCCGTATGCTGGAAAATATGACTGAAAGAGAGTTCGTTGAAGTGCAGTAGACACACACTCCACTGTAGTGGTCTTCCCACATGCAGTTTGAGCTAACGTATGAAGCCATTCTTCCAACCAGTATTAGTAACAGTGCCATCACACCTATTCACTTGTCGCTTTTCAAGCGGTATTTCACGTTCAGACAGATGAGAAATAATGCTTTGAGTTATGTCATTTGAAGAACTCGAGAAAGGAGAAACATGTCCAATGTAGGTAGACCCAGGTTTCTGAATCATAGAATAATTTTCTTTTTTTCTGTTGCTGCGAGAATGCTTGGCTTTCACTTTTTTGACAAACAAAGTATCGTCTTTTCTGCCATCAAAGTAAAGGCCACAAATTTCTTCATTAGGTGTACACTTTAAATCAGTCCTGATACGACTCTTTTCTCTTCTTATTTTACATTTGTCAATGACGTGGGAATAATCTGTGTCAGTAATTTTTCCTGTCTTGCAGAACTCTTGAAGCTATGGCAGCTGTTGCACGATTGGACACTCCAAATCGATCGCTGTTTAATGCTGTTGCACTTAGTTTAACTCTCGTTTGCGAATGGGGTTTAGTTGGCGATGTACTTGGTTTAAATTCATCTTCCTCATCATCCTCGTCATCCAAAGCGTCAGAAGAATAGTGCTCGTTATCTTCTACGTATTTTTCAGCTGCAATGTTAGAAGATGTGGTTTGAATCTGTGCTCGCTGAAGATCACTGGTCTTATGCTTAAAACTTTCATTTAACTTTTTTGTTAATTTTAAGTCCAAGGATCGAATTTTTCCCGAACCATATTTCCTTTGAAGAAAAATAAATCTCAACTCAGGGGCAGGAATCTTTTTTCCTTTTTCACACGTACAGTTGATTGAAATTGCATGTTTACATGCATCCTGTGATTTTTTGCATGTACAGACTACAGAAATAGCACATTTACAAGCAGCCATATCATAAAGTGAACAAGCTCTCAGTTTAAACTCGTCAGTTTTCTGCCTAAATGAAATTTTGTCTTTATCACAACTGTGCGACTCTGATCTTATTATAATAGCAATCATAACAAGCATGAATTAGCTGAAATATTCTGTTATCAGACACTTAGGGATAGAAGCTTTGTAGTACAAAATTTTATTTTTTTCTCGTACTGTCATGACTACTTGAGGAAAACTTATGCTCTTGTTAGTTGTCTCAATAGATAACTTGAATCTCTCTTCAAAACAACATCGGAGAACACATTCAGGTGTTGGTATTTCTCTTGGAAGAAAATCTCTCGGCTGACCTAATATAAGGCATTCAAACGCCTCTCTTGTAATCATCTTCTTCGGCACATCCATCATTACATGAGTTTGTGAGTGTTTTCAATAAACATTACACTATACTGTGCTGGCCAAGAGTAAATAACAGTAACAAATTGATAAACTACACACAGTAACTATCTAATAGTAAACACACGCATGCACCGTAATAACATAGCACCAAAGCCAGTGACTGACTGACAAGTTACTACAGGAAAATTGGGAGGAGGAAGCGAGGCACGAGCATCGTCGAGAGGGTAATTGTCTCATATTACAATCCCACTATAGACGACTGACAGGATAATTATTTGTACAGAAATTACATTTTTATGGTACAGAAACATTATAAGGTGATTTATGTGTAAGGGGATTAGCACAAGGAAACTTGTAAAAATTTGCAAATTCTCCTTTTACGAACACATTGCATGACCAGTAACATTGAAATGATGATGTTTTAATATATTTAACATTATTCAACCATCAAATAAACATTGCAAACAATAGTGTGTCGATAATAGATGTTTAAGTAGTATTTTAAAAAATTTACGAAAAATGTTTGATTTCATCAGTTTCTATCAACTTTAAGTGTGATGCACGACCGAAAGATGTCAACCAATTTTTTATTGTTTTACTTCATTATTCTTATTATTATAGGAGGCAACTTTTCCGCACTATAGGAGTTTGAAATAATAAAAATATATTTAAAAAAAAAAAAAAAACATTTTTTCAACGTACTCTAGTATCTATACCGTGAGGAATAAACACTGAGCCCATACTATCTCCTAACTAACTAGGAACTGAATGGAAGTAAACTACTGTAACAAGGTGAAGGAGACCTGGGTCTAAACTGAACAAGAGAGATGCTGCTTGGTAGCTATGATACTAACTGTCCCCAACTATCTCAATGCTGTTGTCCAGAAGGGACTTTGGGTACACTACCAGATGGGTAGTGTGTGTTGAGGGAAGTTTGAAGACTTCTTCAGGTTGCTGGTGCAGGTCTTGAAGAGCTTATGGTAGGTCGCGAAGACGTGGGGTCAGTAGAGAACTTCAGCACGTGAGGTGGTGGAGCAAGCTGCTGGAAATGAATTGCGGGTTCGTCTGAGGTGCGGGGATGGTGGGGGAGAGCTCCTCCTCCCGTTGGACCGAGCTGCGCTTACTAGCGCGATCCCGTGGTCCACGATGGATCTAGGCATCCCTGTAATGCTGGTTTATCTCTATTGCGTGAGCTTTGGCGCTTAACTGGGCTAGTTGGCTAGCCTCTCTCACACATGAGGGGGTTGGCATGACATCTGACATAAAGGCGGAATATTATTGCCTGACGTGTCTGTGGGTGCCCCCTCATTTACGGGCGTAATGGTAGGCTCTCGTAGAGGGTCGTTGTGGGGTTCAAATCCCGCCTGGGGTAGCATGATAATGCGTAAAGATGAGGCAAAGTCGTGTTTATATCTATGTTAAATAAGCATCAAGCATCAGTCTCCTCCCCCCCCCCCCCCAATCACTCACGCCACCCACTCCATTGCGACGTAGACTCATCTGCACGAAAAAGAAATGTTGGTGGGAGTGATGTAGTACTGTCACTCGCAAAAAAGTCTGGTTGGCTTTTGTAGCGCTTCTCTTCTGCCCCCTTGGCTCGGCTGAGCTCATCCTTCCGTTCAGCATGTTGTGTGTTAGTGGTTTCGGTGCTGTCCGGCGTCATAACTTGGGGATTGGCAACATCCTCCTGGGTGGATGTGACTTGAGTTGTCATCTGAGGTAGGGGTTCTTCAGGAACCCTTGCCTCGTCTGTTATGCTGGGCTCATCTGTGTTGTGCTTGGCAGTGGCAAGTTCGGGACCATTAGGCACCAAAGCACGATTGGACGTTCCACCTTCCTGGAGGGGTGTAGTCTGGGTCTCCATCGGAGGCAGGGACTCGTCTGTTCTCCCTTTCTCCTCGGCTCAGCTGGGCTCATCCTCCTGTATGGAAAGTGATCCACTAGAGGCCTCTGCATCGTGACCCGGTAGATGAGGACGCCCTCCTGGTAGGGCCTAGTCTGGGTTGCTGCCTGAGACAGCGGCTCTTCGAGCACCCCTGCCTCGTGAATGCTGCTGGGCTCATCCTCCCGTGCAAAAGGCTTGGCCTCTGTGTTGGTCTCCATGATGTCTGGCGACATGGCCTGGTGAGCAACCACGTCCTCCTTGGTGGACGCTGTCGGGGTGGCCGTCTGAGGAAGGGGCTCTTCGGGCACCCCTGCCTCGTCGTCTTTGCTGGGCTCATCCATCTCTGGGATGGGGCTGGATTGCTCGGGTTGCTGGCGGGGCTCCCTATCCAAGGGGCTCTGCCACAACAGTTCTGACCCAGTGGGGGTCATATGGTCGTGTCTCGCAGCTATCTTACGGACAAAGTCCGTTGGGGTTGAGGGCAATGTCCAGCCAGATATTCCCCGTCGAGGTGCTTGTTGTTCTACCCTGATCAGGGTGGGTTAGATGCTCTTCCAGTCAGCGCCCATTAGGAGTGCGGACTCTCGAAAGGCAGGTGGTTCAATCTTGGTAAATGTCAGTGGCCGCGGATCATCCTCCCTTCCTTCCTCTTTATCAGCCTTTGGTTCTGATGCTTGGGTCTCGCTGTCTTGGGTTCCGGCAAGGCAAGGGCACATCTGCTCTCGTGTTACCTTGGGGATTCGTCTCCTGGCATCTTCTGCCCAGTACATGTTTTCTTGGCATCCCACTAAGGTATAGGGAGGGCCCTTCCCACTTATAAACGAGGCCCGCGCTTTATTGACCTCAGGCCTTACTAAGTGGATGGCTGTGGAGAAGTACAGCCTTGCCCATCTTGAAACTTCTCACTTCCCTGCTAGGTTGCGGGTACTTCTTGTTGATGTACTGGGTCTGAGCGTTGCGCACCCTTGTGGTTCAGGCTGAGGCAGCCAGTCGGATATCCTTTGGTTGCGGCATCTCCGTTTGAGCTTGTTCCCACTGCCAGTCACCTGGGTGATGGAGGGTTCTTCCCAAAATAAGCTGGCTGGGATGGTGTTCATGACTTTGTTTGTCCTCTTTCTGAGGGTGAAGAGGATAGTCTGTAGGTGTTTTACTGTGATATAGATGTGTTGTTGGGTGTGGTCCATCATGCACTGTTCGTTACGTAGCCATGGGTGCCCTAGGATTTCTTTTCCTATAATGTCAGGCAAGACCACAAATTCAGGTGGGTTTACGTGACAGTATACCCCGACTGCGTGGGTCAGCTGTTGACCTTAAGGGTCTGGTTGAGCTGTGCCATGCATACGAGATGGGTTTGAGGGTGAAGTGAGGCTCTTTGTGCAGGGGTGAGTATGTTACTTTTTAAGAAGTTTCCTATAGCAGGAGAATCCAATAGGGTGAGGGTTCTCTGCCCATTGATTTCTATCTCTATGTTGCGGGCTTTCAAGGTGGTTCGCTTTCCTCGTCTAGTCTCTGGATGAGGACAGGCCCATGGATGCTGGTGGTGTGGGTTCAAGCACCCAGGTTGTTCTCCCTTCCCCCACCCGCCCATTGCCAGCCTGCTGAACTGGGCAGTCTCGGTTATAGTGCCATCCCTGAACCAGCACCTGCAAGTGTCTCGGCGAGGGGAAGGGTTGGGGGAGGATTTCCCCTTTGTTCGGGCTGCTTCTTGGTCTATTGGCTATTACTTGCACATAGTTTGTCCAGCAGGACATGTGCCTTGTTATTTCACTCCAGTTCCCACACCCTCTCAACTAACTCGATGATGGTTTGTGGCTTCTTGATATGTAACAGGTCCGTAATTTGGTGGAGCAGCATGCTTGTAATATGGCACATCATCAAGCATCAAGATAAAGCTTCTCTTTGCGACTTCACAGGTTGTGCATGCTGCCTAACATTTTGTTATAAGAGAAGCCTATGAAGTAAAAATAATGACACAGCTTCAACATTTGATTGCTGCATGCTACTAAACATATTTTTGTATGATCTTTTATTACAACTTGCATTTTTGCCTACAATTTAAGTGCATTTGCACAACCCTAAGCCCCCACCAATGCATTTCCACCACTGGTCCAGCTCTCTTTGCTCCTGTCAATGCTGGGATACCTCAGCATACCCCAGATATCTATCACTTTTGCTCTGACACATTCCAACTTACTCCAGAATCCTGTTATCCATGTTGCTAATCCTATCTGAAAACTGGAACAATGTAAATTTATGTTTACATAATTGTATTAATTTGTGCTAAGAAATTGTTTGGTAGTAGCTCTTTGTAGTCGTGGCTGTGGGGTCAGGGAGTAGTACAGTGGTATGCAGTCACTTTTTTTTTTTTGCTTTAGGTGAGTTCCAAGGTGAAGGAGCTGAAGACACGAATGGAGGAGGGCAGCTCAGATCGTGTAAACTTTGAAGACTACCATGTCCATGTGTTGGCGGCCGTGCTCAAGAGCTTCCTGCGAGAGATGCCTGAACCGCTGCTTACATTCGACTGTTACGATGACTTCCTGCGTGCTGCTGACCTGGCCGACCCCAGCGACCGTGTATCCACCCTCTTCACCATCCTCAAGAAGTTGCCCAAGCCTAACTTTGACCTCATGGAGAGGCTCATCTTTCACCTGGCCAGGTATATAACATCCAAATTTTACATTTCCTTCTGTGGCCTGATACTCATCCATTTCTTTCGTCAGCCAATTGTGTTCCACAGTACTCTTTGCTTCCATCTCCTTCTTACGTGCTTAGTAACCATAGGGTCCATAGTAGTTGCATAGCCATCACATGACCCTACAATCAAATCAATCTGGATTTGTTCCCTGATGGGGATTCCTGTTATCTTCTACTTGTTATTTGCTTTTCCACCAACAATTTGTTTCATTTCATTCATTTTGATTGCGGTACCTGGTTTAATTTCAATATTTTTGAAGAAAAACTTTTTTAAAAAGTTGGGTTATGATTCGAAGTAAATAATTAATAGCACCTTTCTGCTGAAATTGGGATGGTAGTAATTATTTACCATATTTTCTTAAATCAATTCTCTTACTTTTTATGATGTTGGTCCTTAAAAAGTTGGTTGGATATCATACTAGCGACTTACATCATTTTGCCTTCCTGTAAAATGCACAGTTGCTTGCCCAGACAAATAATTACACAAGCAGAAGCTCTCAATGTTAATGGGTACCATTTGAGTATAACACATTTGCCATGTTGTATCCTGTACATAATTTGTCACTCATACAACCTATACTTTTCCCTATAAACCTTGAAACATGCATCTTGCATGTATTGTGCTTTATGTTGTATGGAACTGCTCACCTACACTCCTGGCCACATTCTAGTAGACTGGCTTGAAAGCAATTTGGCCCTCCCATCCCACTCCCTTAACAGTTAGTCGATTTGTTCAGCATCAAGGTCATGTGATTGACATAACCATCTCTGCTGTAGTTATGTGCTCATTGGCTGAAGAGAAAAAGTAAGCAATACATTAACATTCTAACAGGCAATAACCTATTTGTTACCAGTAGAGGCTAATGCAAATTTCCTCCAGAAAACCATAACAAAAAAATTATAGAGTAATACAGGGATAGCATTATACTAGTGTTGAGGAACAGTTCACTTTAAAATTCGGTTAAATTGTAACTAAAGAAGATTAAACATTTGAGTTGACGCATGCCACTTATTGAACTATTACTTATTGACCACAACTCATCGTAACGTACATTGTCAACCGAAGGAAACTACTACAAGAGGTCTACAAGATGTGATCCCGTGGAGGGACATTGATGCTACGTGGTTTCTGGTTTTTTCCTGGCCTGCCTTCTCTCTCTAGTACGTAGTATTAAAACCAGAGGAAGGGTCAAACCCAGTACGTTTGAGTGCACAGAGAATCATTTCAACACGAGCGGACGATTCCTGCATGTGAAACTGATAGCATTAGAAGAAGAAAAGGTTGGTAGAAGATTATTTCCTGACTTTCTTTTTTTTTTTTTTGGTAGTTATTGATTTTTATTTGTCAATTATTTCATGGGATACATTAGTACTTGTAGAAACAAAGAAATTGGGGACCTGTGTAAAATTTTGACTGTTTGCTACATAGTAGTGGGATCTGAACCCCATAACATAAATTGTAATTTAGACTCTTTTGCGCATACTGCTGTGTTATATAAGTTTTTGCTACGTAGCTATGTTTATGTTTTGTTAGCAAAACAACTTTCTATGCAGTTCTAAAGAAGTTTGTTGAGTTAGCTTTCCGATTTATGTTTCAACAACACAAACAACAACTGTTTGATTCACTAAAGCATTTTGAATTGTGTCTGTCAAGAACAGGACAATATTATTCACCAGGTTTTAGCGCAAAATATGTTGCTTACAGTTTAATAGATTTGAAATTGAACAAGATTTTGGATTTCATATTATTATAGAAAGGAATGACAGAAAGTGATATAGAGAAAGAGGCTTATCAGAAAATATTTATTAGACTGCAGGAAAAACATTAAAACCGTACATTTTTCCTTTCTGATCATCACGTGAGTATTAGAAAGTTAATTAGGACACATTTCCCAAATATTCACCACAAATTTGATGTATGGTTTATGGCTAAAAGTTCTACAAAAAAAATTTAATCGTTATTTTTAGGTAAGCAAACAAGTAATGTTGTGGAAGGACATCTTAGCAAATCATTCATGGTGATTGTCAGCATTATGTGCAGGGGATTTAGAACTGTTTATATAAAAATTCACATCTTGTGTAAAACATGTCTACAGTGTACACGAATGGGATTGTTGTTGACGCGTACTATTCCTCTTGGGTCTTACGAGTTAAGGGGTGGCTACGCTGATTGCCCTCTGTAGTCTGGCGGAGGAGAGTGGAATCAAACCCCAGGGTGAGGCGGAATGAAATGAGATCCCTATCCTCACAACCAAGGCTGTCGAAATGTGGGAAACCAGCGGTCCCAAGAGGATGAATGTAATCAATCAATGATCACTCAAGAGTGATAATGGCGGTGGTTGATCTGGCCGAGGTGACTGGGTTTATCCGCAGCAGTCTCGTTGGCCGGGGTTTGTTTGTCGCGTGGTTTGGGGACGACCTTCTCTGGGAGTCGAACCCATATCAATCTGCCAGAGGCTAATCTTACAATACTCACCGGGACTGGGTTGGCTGGAACGGGAGGTACCTGGGTTTCCGGAGTACTGACAGGCACTACAGTCTCTATAGATTCTGGGGAGGGATCTTCCTGCTTGTCTTCATCGGGCGGACATGAACCTAACCAGCGTTCAGGGGATCTCGTGTGTCGGCTGTGTTATAGTTACTTAGCATACAGGTAAGTTAACCAGCTTCTGAGGTAACAACTCAGTTGGGTTAGAAATAGCTACAAGATTATTCAGAGGAGGTGGTTTACATAAAGTGTGTCCCTCACTAAGCCTCTGAATGCTTCCAAATCCGCAGTGCTTGTGATGCATTGAATTTTGGGCTATTTACCTTGCTGCGAACGGAGCAATCCTAGGTGGGCTCGACTTCTGCAGTCGTTCCGAAGGACCTGCCGTGTAATGGGCAGGCAAGTTATTAAGTCGTATGTCAAGCAGTGGTTGAGGATGCGCTGAAAACCCAAAAGCAGCGGTGTGCCCTTGCAGGCTTAAATCTCATACGCTTTTCAGGCCCCATCTCCTAAGGAGTCCAGCACACCTCACAACTGTTTAATGATTTGCCAAATAAATGCAGCAATTAATTTTTACACACTCTGAAATAAAATCAAATAAAATATAACAGGGGAAATCTAGACTACAATTACGGTAGGTGACACACAAGGTTTCGGTTCATGTAGTATTTATTACGTTCAAAATGAAATATTTTGGACAGACACCCGGCTAAATGAATACACACTAAAGTTTAGCTAATACCAAATAATTGTATTACTCAACAGGCAAAGGCAAGCATGGTAAAAGAATTAAGGAAAAGAAATATTCAAAATCTTCGTATGCAATTTACAGCGTCTGATGTGATTAAGGGGATTCTCCAGGGGGGGGGGGGGGGGGGCGTTAATCACGTACCGACCTGCTACTGCGGGAGTCAAGGGAAGTTGACTGGGGTAAGGGGTAGTGCATACAGGTGGTTGGATTTACCGTATGGAGAGTGGTGACCTGGGCGGTCACTGATGTGGATGAGCCTTATACTAGCTGTAGGAGCTGGCTGCCCTCCCAAGCTGCTGACTAGAGAAAGTGCTGCCTTCCCAAGCAGTGGGTTAGAGTTCGAGAATTGCCGCAGGCTCTGGAGAGGAAGGAGAGTCTTCTCAGACTGGATTGGGCTCGCAATCCTATTTGGTTGGCGATCCCGGCGTATCTGCTAGACCACGTTGCTGGACAAATATTTATACTGAATTTCTGCAGATTAACAGTCCTTCTGGGTGCAGGGGGTAGCGTAGCCTTCCAACGCGGGGGTAGGTTTATCATAACACTGGAGCGTCGAACATTTCTTATCTCCCCGCTTGGAGGCGACGACGAATAAAAACACCTTGTCCTGAGGCTGGCTGGTTGTAACATCACAAGGTCACGGGGGTGCTGCCATCTCGGAGGTTGATTTGAACTTCTTCCACTGCCAACTGAAGGGTTGTGGATTTTCAATAATAATTATTTTTTTCGCAGGGATGGTGCTTGCATGTAGGATTTTGGGTGGGCGTTGTGTATTGAAATTACGTGCCTTAATTACAATTACATATTCGGCTGACCAGACTAGTGGAATCTCCGTGCTCAATACGTTTATTTGATTCGCCACTGATATGACTTTCCCCAGAGCTCAGGTCGCTCGTAGATTGGAATGAAGTCATCCTTAGAGAGCGGAGCTGTGCTGCGAAGCATGCTGGCATGCATCAATGTAAATAAAGTCAAAAGCTGTGAGCAGTATGACCTAGTGTGTATCACAAATAAATTTATTATTTGTAATCCACGTACCACCACATAGTGTTAAAACGTTTCTTTAATAATTTTTTATTTGTTGGTCAATATCATATGTTCACTGTTAATTGAGAACTTTTAAAATCAACCTTTGAAAAATGTTACTGCTCCTAGCTACATGTATTTAAACGACCATACTAATGGGCCTGCACCCTGTGAAGTTGGTAATGATGGAAGGAAAATAGTTCCACTTCTTAACAGCGAATTTAAATGTGTCGGGTAAACATGTCTGAAAAAAAAAAGTCTGTATTTTTAACGCATCTTAAGTGTAATAATTAGCAAATTTGTAATATATTTACTTTTCTAACAATTTCATAATTTTACATGGACAGTGCATGAATGAAGTGATCAGGCCATGGCAGTGTTAATTTACCACATGGTGCGAGAATACGTAATTTCCATAAAAGTATTTTTTTCACGGGACTTTCGAAAGTACTCAGTTTGCAGTGAACAGCCTATAGTAGTTTTCACTGTGTCCGTGTTTAGCATAACATTACCAAAGTTTTAATAAAGACAAAGTAATGCAGTGTGCACTTACCCTTAAATTTGTTGTCAGCTCAGTGTCTCAATAACAAACATATTCAACATTTGATTCCATGTTCCACAGTAACCGCAACTACACCAGTGATCCCTGGTGTGACATTGAATCACGAAGTGAACACTTTCAGAATTACAATCACTTCGACTTGGCCCTGCTAAAGGCTGAAATTGTTCAGGTGCCCATCACAAATATTAAACCTTTTATACTTGCGGACTCTGTCACTCTAAATCAGATAATGCAGCAGGGAGACCATGAAAATATAGAAGCAGCAGTGGCGTGACTCCATACTGCTTATGACGTCATCTGGAGAGACAAAAAACTCTCACCATATTACTGCTCTCTTCTGGTTACAGCTCTCTTTTACAACTCTGTGTGTGCATGCTTGCATGTGTGTGTGCCCCCCCCCCCCCCCCACACACCAAAAATTCACTCTCTTTCAATATATTGGAACACTTCAACCAAATTTCACCAAACATGGAGGACATATAATAACTAGTAACGACACCTGACTTTTATAGTTTTCTACCATGTCAGGCACTTTCAGAATGGTGGCCATTTTAACATTTTGGGTTAAGTCATATTTTGAGAACCAGACAACCAATTATACCAAATTTTGTATGCAGGTATACAACTGTGAAAGCATTAAATTTTAAGATGGATATTATTGTTGGTCCCCCATTTTAGAAAATATCACCAATTAAAATAATAAATATTTTACATTGTATCTTGAAAACTATTCAACCAATTTTCACCCAATTTGACATGTAAGTAATACTATGGTAGGTCATGTAAACATAAGTGATATAAACTGATTGGTTACTTATTTTCAAAATGGTGGCCACACAAAAATGTTTTAAGTTTATACCTATACTATATCTGCCATACCATTCATCCACTTTTGACCAAATTTTGTATACTGAAAGTATCTATTACAAGCATCATATATACCAACAAATAACCACTTTTATCAGCCATTTTAGAGGATAGCGCTATTAGAATAAATTAAATTATTGTGTCATAACTCGGTAAATAATGAACCAATTTCTACCAAATTTGGCAAACAACTAGTATTGAGGCAGACGATTTCAAGTGATATGTTTTAAGCATGCTAGACACGTATTTTCTAAATGGCTGCCTTATAACCATTTTTATCTCAGAATACTATATCGTTGAATTATGTAATCAACTTCATGTATACTTTGTATGCTGGCAGTCGATATTACTACTATAGGCTATTCACTGCATAATGAGCATTTTTGATAGCCCTGCTTAAGATCTACTTGTATACACATTGTGTATTCTTCCGCTTTATGTGAGATTAACATTCTCATGGGCATCATAACTTTATTAATTTATCGATCAAGTGAAACTGTGAACTTATTAGAAAATTAAATATTTAATAAATGTGTTAATTTTTACACCTCGATTTATTAAAAAAAAACATAAAGTAAAATAAATAATTTATCACAAATGGTTACCTGTTGCTTTTTATTTGGCGTTAAGATACAGAACTACTTCCTATCTATCCTTACCAACTTGACTGGGCGCAAGTCACTCAGGGTACACATTAAAATAGTTGCAGGCAGGAGCAGTTACTTCTTTTTAAGGTTGATTTCAATAGTGCTCACTTTATCGTGAACAGCTTTTGTCAACTCTATGAACATAGAGCATCTCTTGTCCACCGTTTGTAATATAGCACCACGCGAGTAAATAAAGTTGTTTAGTCATATCTCGGGAAACAATTGACAGATTCCTTCCAAATTTGGCAAACAAATAGAACTGCAGCAGGTGGTGTAAACTGGTATGTTTTATATACATCAGGCACTTATTTTCTAAATGGTGGCCTTATAAATATTTCAGCTCAGTATATTCTATTCACAAAACAAATTCCAACCTAACTTTCCATATTAGCAGTAGGTATCACAACCATGAAATTTGTTTATGCACAGCATTATTTCTCTGCAATTTATGAAGATAGCCACATGAAAATTATGGAGGTTTTATGCCATGCCTCTAGGACCAATCAACTGATTCCCACCAAATGTTACACTGGAACATTTCAAATAAATTTGTATCAAGTTGTGCACACCATAAATGCTACAGAAGGTCATGTCAACTTTCATGATTTAAATGGGTCAGACAATGATATTCAAAATGGCAGCTTCATAAATCATTTAGGTAAGTTTTGACATATACATTAAAAAATTTAACCAAATTGAAACGAAATTTGTTATGTAGAGAGTATACATTAGAAGCTTCGTATATAGAAACACTTTTTCTGGCAATTTTGCAGATAGCATCCAAAGTTGATGTTCCGAATCCGACCTCCATAATGCAGTGGATTGCACGCTAGCTTATAGTAGGAGGTTTTCTGGTTTCAAGTCCCGGGTAAGGCATGTGTGTATTTGTAATTCTATCACTACTGGTGCGTAAGTTTGTGGTTTCATGTCTAAGTTATTGCTTGCAAAGAAGTAAAGTCCTTCCTACTAACGCAGCTTTTAAGTAATTATTTGAAAATAAATTGCACCCATCTTGAGGAAAGTAGACTCAATAATTATATCAGTAACTGCTTGTTTTTTGATGAGGGTGTAGGACAATAGAATTAGAAATTACATAATGTTAATATATTGATCTATATTCCTAACAATTGCACTCTGTTTCATGTGAATATGAATACACTAGTCATAAACTCCAAGGCAGTATTAATATCCACATATTATAAAACAATACAAACCAAACTTAACCTTTTAAGTCACTGTGTCCACCACAATGGATGTGTTGCAGAGTATGGAAATATAGGGCCAGAGCTGTCTGCAGCTAGGATCATTGCCCAATGCAGTCAGTTTCTTTCCTGTTGGTAATGTGGACGTTTCTGCAGCTCTGGTTTGTAAGTAGTTTTCCAAATGTGTCTCAAGCACCAAGCACGTATTACATTGGGTGAATAAATTAAGCAATTGTTGAACCAGATAAGTACAGCAAGAACCAAAATTGTACATGATTGCAATTAAATTATGAAACACTAATTGTATTATCAGTTTGTTTAAAAACCTGTTTTCTTCAGTAACATTGTGGCATTGCTACTGTGCTAGAACTGTCAAAATTTACCCCACTTACATGAAATGGACTAGATCAATAATATTTATTGTTGTTATTATTATTATTATTTGCAAAAAAAAAGGGGGGGGGGCGGACATTTGCACAACCCTACTTATATCATCTCTTCTCCCTGGCAGCAAAATAAGGAACAAAGCTAGTGCAAAGAGATGTCAAATTACTTATATATCTGGGACAGACACATAATTCCTTTCTTACCAATGGTTCATGGTAAAGTGAGCTCTCTTGAAAGCCCAGTCAAATTTTACTGAAGAGTTAAGATACCTATTAAACTTTCTATCATTTCTTGTATTGTTTAAGTTTAATTTTTTCTGGTTTGCTGAACGCTTGACGCGCGCCCTACCTTGCTTTCTAGCTGAAGGAGGTTACTATGCTGACCACCCTCTCTGGTTCGTCGGAAGAGAGGGGAGTCCACCACAGTGTGAGGCGAATGGAGATTGTTTCCCGTCCAGAGAGTTCAATCTTTCTCACAACTAGGGCTGCCAACCCAGCTGTCCCTGGGTGTATGGATGATAAAAAAAAAAAGGAATTATATTTAATCGAGGGTGATAGTTGCGATGGCTGATCTGGCCCTGGCTATAGGGACAATCCATAGAGGCCTCGTTGGATGGCATTCAGGGATTTTGTTGGCCGGGGAAGGATCTGCTCGAGGTTTGGAAACTACCCTTGGTGGGAGTCAAACCCATATGATTTTCCCCGAAGCCAACTTAATGATGCGGTAATTTGGTAGGTCCTTTTCTGGGACTACCTGGGGAGCAGTTACACTGACTACTGGTGGTGGGGTCTCAGATTAATTCGGATGAGTGGTTCCGATTCACTTTGCGGCCAACAAACACCTAATAGATAGTCGAGCGGGGATTCTTGTGTGGGTGGTAAGATAAACAAGTAATCCAGGGGTGAGCCTTCTGATTCCGTAAGTGATTCTGCCTTATGAGGGGTCGCAATGCTTACCTCGACAGTAACTTGACGTTTTAAGGCCCGCCTCGCTCTATGTATTAGGCGGCTCTTTGCGCCACCGTGTTTACTATGCATTTTGTAACACTTCCCTCTCCTCCTGGATACTAAATAGCTCTAAACTCTGTATACTTCCTTACTTTGGCTCTCAATACTCATTTCTCCTTAAGTGGTGTCTGGGGTTTGTCTCACTGGTAGCTGAACGATAGATGGAATTATAAAAATACATATTTAATGAAACAACAATTACTTAAACATAAGTTACAACAGTTACTGATACACAGAGGGACAACAATTACTTAAGACTTACAATATGCTTACTTAGTCTTCAACAGCAAGTACGTTACACTATTTACCAATATGGTAAGTTCTGATATTCAACCACGCAGCTAATCCCGGTCGGTGCCAATGATTGGGGACGATGTCACGATACAGGCATTGGTCCCTATCGCTATACAATTTATGCCCACCCTTATCTTCTTCTCAGTTGGCCTCAGAACCCCTCTGCTCAGGGGTAGGTAGATGCTTCCGTCTTCAGCCTCAATCACACACTACTCTCGTCAAAGTCTTGCAGTCAGCTGTGGGGGAGGTGAGCCTCCAGAGCGGCCATGGTACAGGTTCCAAAACATCAGTGGTGTGGTTGGCCTGGGGTATAGGGCGACATAACGGTACAGTGGGGCAGCAACCCGGAAGACTTGTGGTATCGAGGGACCAATGACAAGTAGGAAACACCGTCCAAAAAGAGAAGAAAAAATTTTTTTATGTTTCATTCAGTTGAAGTGAAGTTTGGAAATTAAAGTTAACATTTATTAAGGTGCAAAAGGCAAGGCGGGTTAAAGATTTTAAAAAATATACAAGATTTATACTTAAAGAAAAGGCTAGCCAACATTAGGGCCATTAAACACGTTGTAAGTGTCACTGAGGGAGGGTAGGGCAGGGTGTGGCCACGGCCACATTCAATATTTAAGAACATAAAATTTTGAACCCACCAAGACTAGGCCTTGGGCACAGGGAATGGTGAGAAGGGGGAGGGGGGGTTTGTTGTGGCCACAAATAGTGAGCGCTTGATAACCTGCTAGTGGGATGACGAGAAAAATTTGACAGAGTGAAAGGCACCGCCATCCAGCTGAAAGTAATAATAAAAAAGTTTTGTTTAAATTAAAGTACTATGTGCCATTTGTTAACATTATAGAGAATAATGGAAAGACTGGAATCAGGAAGTGCGATAAAAGTGGGGTTTTTATGATGATGTGCACTCTTTAAATGTATAAGTTATTGGACTGCCTATTTCTACATCAAAAGATAAGTAACAGTTACTTTTAACATTCATTACCCAACTAAGTTAGTTGAACATTTACAGTTATACTACACGTACGTGTATGCACTGAGAGGAAAATTATTGCTTAAAGTTATTTGGCTTACGTACTAGGTTACATGAATTAGTGATAATTTGATAGTAAACAGAGAAAATACAAGATTAAAATTGCCATACGTAAGTAATGTTAACATTCTGAATGTGGTAGCCATGGTATAAGTGGTGGTTGTTTTTCACACGCTCACCGTCTAAGTTTGTGGAGTAGAATTCACGTTTTAAGAAAAGTTTGTCCACACTTATAAATTTTTATTGAAGCTCTTTGATGTTCAGTTCATGACCAATGTTTATTTGGTCGGCAAGTCTTATCACCACTGATATCACTGACTTCTATAACACAGCACCACATGCACTTATTCGGCTTACCACTTTTACGTTTGTTTGTATTTCATATATTGTAACATACTTACACATTGTTTGTGGTTGAAATACAGTAGTATGCCCCGAGGGCAAAATTTAATATGGCATCAGAATCATTAATGACTGAATAAACATGGTACTTGAAAACAGAGAAACTTAGCCAATACTATATCTAAGTACAATAATTCTTACATGCTAGTGGAAGGTTTTTCACAATATATATTTTTTTTTGTACTCCTTATCCTTCTTAAAATTAACACATTGGTCACAATTTGTGACTAAATTCAGGTAACAATAAAGTAACTTCAATATACCGTTACTCTGCTCACAAGGCAGGGTAAATATGTTTAACTTAATCAAAACACGCCCGTAGGCCTAAAATATGAGATTATTTATTATTTGCCTGTAGGCCTAAGCAAAAAATACTGAACCATGATAGCAGCAAAAAAAAAAAAATGAAAATGCTCCACTGAGAGGAGAATAAGAAATGCTATCTAACTCAGTAAGAGTGAAAGTGCAGCACTACTAATAAAATATTAAAGTATTAAAATTCTAAGCTGAAAGGTACAATCATAACATGTGTATTTTGCTACTGTCTTCCCCCCCCCCCCCTTTTTTTGTTTTGTGTGCGTGCGTGCGTGTATGCACGTGTACATGTGCGTGGGTGTGTGTTTTTCTGAACTTAAGAGAGGAAGACTCATTGGCAAGTAACTTGATAACTAATTGTAGGTCCTTAGTATAAAATTACATAGTGGCTACCATAGCAACCGAACATCTGAGCCACAACAACAACACTTAGAATTAAAACTGACACTGATTTAAGTAGATAATCTAACAGCCATGTAGACCTAAGTGCCAAGCACTAAACAAGGTGAATTATGCCTAGTATAAGGGCATTTAATTATTCAAAGTCAATATCAAGCTTGGAGTGTAATGAACACTGCCCCATAGGCAGGTAGATATGAGATTATTTTCAAAATACAAAAGTGATTGAATTATTACATTTATACCGTAGCACATAAAAGATTACACACAAAGTAGGTAAAGCATTGAGCTTGAGTACTAACTATATACACATAGGCGTTAGTAAATATATCAAATTGTTGAAGTGACAAGTCCTTGAGGTATATGCAGTGTATTTATGCATGCATGTTAACTCACAACAAATATAACGGAAGCCACCTGTGGCCCAATCAAAATATTGGTGAAATAATACATCCAGTCCTCTGGAGAAAGTAATCTTGGTAACACAACCCTCAGTTAAAGAGGGGCACTTGACTAAAAGTAGTGTACATTAATTAAATACTGCTCTGAAGCATGAAGAGTATGTCAAAACACAAGGTTCATTAGTTGTAGACAGATAATCGTAATACTGTAAGCCTGCTGGCTGAAACCTGATATGCCCTAGGCCTATAATTGTAATATAAATATCCACAAAAGTATCTGAGACCACTGAGGTTGAACTATGTAGCAGCAAAACTTTGCCAAGAGGCCTCTATTAGCAGTACACAACTAATATCAATAAACAAAGACCCAACGTGTGGCATGCAATACTCTTTAAACCTATGTTGTGTAGGAGCACCCAGAAGCAGGAGCTTGTATCTGAACGTTATTGCCCCTATTCCAGGAATATTAGTGGATACTCTGGTGACATTTCAGATACAAGCTCCTGCTTCTGGGTGCTCCTACACAACAATATATATATATATATATATATATATATAAAGTATGGGAATCCTTAAGGCGAAGGCGAAATACTGACTTAATAACATAATTCGACACTGGCTGTGAAATGATACGTAGTGTGAAACAGTAATTAAAGGGAAATACATTTAACCACTATTATAGAATATCATATACACTGGAGTATACATAGAAAAGGAGAACACAGGGAATATAATGCAATAACGCTAGTCTCCTCTATCAGGGGGCAAAATACAAAATTATGAGACGTGGTTACAGAGTAAGAAGAAAAATAGTTTACATATAAATTGATGTGAAATACGTGGGAGGGGCAGTACCCATATTAGTGACTACATGAAGGTATTACAAGCAACAATATGCACAAGGGTCGGGGGGTATAATTGATGTTCAAAATTAAAAATGTATGATTCAATAAAATTAACGTTACAATACAATTACACAAAAAGTAATGAGCTGGTTGGAATGCTTGCTTATATGTAAACAAAATAATGTAATGTTAAAACAGATGTGGAAGTCTAAAGTGGTGATAATCAATAATGATAATAAAGGTAAAAGCACATAACTTAAAGGGGACAGTACGTAGCACTAAAAGTAAGGTCTTGTAAGGCAATGAAAGGCAAGTTAAGGGAGTGAACACAATTCTGAGATAATCTACTATGAGAGCTGGAATTAGAGAGTGTGTGGCGGGGTAATGACAGACACTTGTGATGACGTCCAACCGCTCCATGACGTAGCGACCTCCAGCATGTGTGCAAGCCGTAGGCTGGCAAGACTTCAGTTGTGGTAACAAAACAAAAAAACACTGAAATGGCTGTGATGCTGGTGTGGGCGGGTGAAAGTGTGCTATCGCCACAAGGTGGGACGGCCCTGGAAGCCCGTTGTCGTGGCAATACCTGGCGCCAGTGCAGTGACTCCGCCCACACAGTGCAGCCACCCATGATGGCCAGCATGACGGACATCGCCTCAGGCTTATGGACAGCGAGAGCTGCAAAGTAGAGTGGCACCCCTGGAATGTGGTTAGCGGCCTGCGGACGAGAGACAGTTGATTGCTTGCAGAGGGGAAGGCAGGAGCGACACGAGCACCGCAGTCCATGCTGACTGGGAGATGCATCAGCAGTGCCTCATTGCAGTCCCCTTATGAGCGGGCCGACAATGAAGTGGAACACATACAGTTTAGCAGCGTGTGGAGGAAGGAATAAAGTACACTGTAACACAGTTTTAAATCAAGATGAGACAGAGAACAAATAATAGAAATACAAACACATACATATCACGTTAACGACAATATGCAAGCTTGGTATGTTGGACTGAGATAGAGTATTTTTTAGGCACTCCGGATTTGTTAAGTTGAATAGTAAATTCCCCAAGGATATCAGACACACGATAAGGTCCGTGGTAGCGGTGGCTGAGGGCCTTGTGTCAGCCGCGATTGTGTACCCACACATAATCATTTATCTTTAATGTGGTTTTCCTGTGGGTTTTGTCGAAGGAGGATTTTTGAAGGCTCTGAGCGTAGAGTAAACTTTATTTAGCCGCTTTGCGTGTGGTAAGAAGTTTCTCAGACCAATAGTGACCACATTCAGAAAACTTGGTAGCCACAACTTGAGCGGGGAGGACAGCTTCCACGCCGTGAAGGAGATAAAATGGCTTGAATTTTGTTGAACAATTAATGCTGGTGTTTACGTTGAATTGGATGAATGGGACGTAAAGGTCCCAATTTAGGGGGTCAGCACTGGCACACACCGTAAGTTGCTCGCTGATGACGCAATTATTTTGTTCGACCAACCCATTACAGTGGGGGTTGTAAGCGATAGTGGTGAGCTTTTGGATACCTAGGGATTTAAGAAGATTAATTATAAGCTCATTTTGAAAACTAGTTCCCTGTCCCTGAGTATTTGTTGGGGGCAGCCAAATTGTAAAATCACATCTTTAATCAATTCGGCACATGTGGCTGCATCTATAGCCTGAGCAAGTTTGGCGATGATGTAACGTATGGCATACTCAGTCGTGACTAAAATATATTTGTTACAACGTGCCGTAGGGGATAAAGGGCTTTTAGAATCCAGAAACCAGGTGCGAAAGAGGGTTGAGGTGGGAAAGGAGTGAGTTGACCCATGGGTTGAGATGTAATTGCCTTAACTTTTTGGCATACAGGGCATGATTGTACGTACTTTTTGACATCATCAGCTATAGATTCCCAAAAATAAGACTGTTTGATCTTATGGAGTGTCTTAAGGACCCCAAAATGCCCACCCCCAAAGATGGCGTCATGGTGTGCCTGAATGACTTCCGGGACATAAAACTAGGGAAAAAGTGTCAACTTGTCGGTCCGTGGGGTGTGTTCACTTTCAGAAATATCTCGCAGTTGCTTGCCATACCATGACGACGACTTAAGTGCTGATAATGGGTATCAGCCTGTTCTGGGTGTAACAATGCTTGTTTAAGTTTGGAAACATGGGGGTCATCACATTAGCCAACGAATAGGGAGTGAGAAACTGTAATGGGACATTAATAGAATTCATAGTCGTCATGAATGTGAATGTATTCCTGCTCGTGTGTGCACAGAGAGAAAATGTATAATATCGGCGAAGCGGGCTACAAGAATGGGACACTTGAGAATGGGATCAATATAAGTTGACGTGGTAGTGTTAGTGAATTGTTCGCGAATGACATGAATGTTGACATGGTACAGAGCAGACACAATTTTCAATATTAAGGGTAATGGGTAAATGTCTTCAGCTCGAATGGCCTTAACAAGTCTATCTTTGTCTGCTGGCGATGAATATGAGATGAAATAAAGTTTAAATTTGTCAAAAAGCATCCTAAAATATTTAGCAACATTAGTAGCTATTTCCGCCGCCTTTTGGTGTGTTTTGATAAATAGCCTCCGCTGAAAAGCGACTGACATGACATTAGAGGAAGCTTTACATCATAAGATTTTCCATTAACAGTTATCGACTAGTTAGGTGCAGTGGGTAGCCTACTTAATGCGTTGAGTGTTCCTTATCAACTTGTGTCTGGAAATTGAATTCACTTAAGGCTATAGCTATTTTCCGAATACGAGCATTATGGTCTGCCATCGTGTGCAAATACTTTAAACTTGTGTGGTCCATTTCAATAACAAGCTTACTCCCATAGAGGTATTGATGTAAGTGGGAACACAGGTGTTTAATGCCGCATAGCTCTCTCTCCGTCGTGTACCATCATTCCTCTTAACCAGAAAATTTCTTAGACGCGAAAGCCACGATGTTACATTGTATAGTTTTGGCATCAATCTAGATGAGCGTCCCTCTGACAGCCAAGTTACTGGCATCACAAGCAAGAATGACATCATGGCCTTCGTGAAATTTTTGTAAAATTCGTGCCTGAAGAATGGCTCGTTTTAACTGCAAAAAGGAATTCTGTTGATCTGGGCCCCATTGGAAAGAAGTGGTGTGTTTAGTGAGATTGATCAATGGCTGGGCGATACAAGCATAATTTAGGATATACGTACGTAGGTACAAGGTCATTCCAAGAAAAAGAGCAAAGTTGTTTTACAGTAGTAGGAGGAGCCATTTGTTCGAGATCCGCCAACTTTATCGGGGTCAGTGGACATACTGTGGGGGGTAATTATATGGCCTAATACCGTAACTGTCTGTTGGGCAAATAAACATTTATTGGTGTTGACCTTCACATTGAAAAAACGTAGTCTCTGTAAAACTTTGCGAATATTGGTGATATGTTCTTCAAATTTAGAACCTAAAATAAAAATATCATCAATATATGCGATAGCGGCAGTCCACCTGAGGGGACCTAAGAGTTTATTTATGAACATTTGGAAGTACTGTGGACTGGTACTTAGGCCCATTGGCGTTCAACAATGTTCAAATAAACCAATGCCATCAATTTTAAAAGCCAATTGATGGCGATCCTGGGGGCGAATAGGTATACTATAAAACCCAAAGAACAATTCTATGGTAGTAATGAAGGTGGAATGTTGGAGGGCGTTCAAAATGTTCTCAGTTCGGGGAAGGGGATATTGGACTCTAGTTAAATGTTGGTTAAGTTTATGAAAATCAGTTAAGAAATGAAGACCACCACTCTTCTTTGAAATTTCTAAACTAGGGGCAGAATAGGGAGAGTCAGCCTCACTAATAATTCCAGCGTTGACCATGTCTTTGATTTGGACCAAAAGTTCATCCCTTACTTTGGGGCTAGTGTGTCAACAGGCTTATCTGTATCTAATTCTAATTTAATTTCAAAATTTTTTGGTCTCCTTGAGTTCAAGAATGGGTGTGGCAAAACTGTCGCTATTTTTGGCAATGACCTCTTGGATGGCTTGCTTCAGAGGGGGAGTAAGGGTTTCATTGATGTTAGGGAGAGAGGGGTGTGCTATTCAAAAGCTTCAAGAGTGTTACATAAGTGCTCTAGTGATGGAAAGTCTGTTACTTCTGATTAATTAGATACAAGTGGGCTTTCAGTTATCTTATTCTCATCATGCACATGCATAAAGAGAAGGTTGTATTTGAGCACAGGGATAATGTCATATTTCCTAATAAAATTGCCACCTAATATTAGGTCTTGTTGAAGGTTCTCGACGACTAAGAATGTCTGGGGGTAAGTGTGACCCTGAATGTGCAAATCGATAGTGGTTTCGAATTGCTGTAGCAATAGCACAGATAGCGGTAACTAATGTGATGAGCTCTTTCAAGGGAGAAAGGGGTTGAGTAGATAAAACAGTACTAGCAACACAACTACATGAGCATTCCGTATCTAATAGAGCGTGGTAGCGCCGGCCCTTAATAGTAACGATACATGGCATGGCTGAGCTGACGTGGGCTCGGTGAGGAGAGGAAGGAGGCGCAACGCACGTCTGTTTGTTTGTGTCAGTGTGTGCCACGACTCCACTCAGTTTGCTGGTCTCATCATCGCGGCCCTTGCTGGTATTGTTGAGAAAACATTTGGCACGCGTTGCGTCAGGAGTGGGAGTGGAGCGGGAGTGTAGCGGGTGACAAAAATGGTCCGCGGACTCAGCCAGAATTTGTTTTTAAACACCTGAAGCTATGAGCTACATCTGTAGAGAATTGAAAATCTCTTTTAGGAAATAGGGGACACTGTATACTTTTATGCCCGGCATAAAGGCATATTGCGCAAGTGTCGCTAGTCTAGCTGCACGGGCCTTGAACTGTAAACTGCGCGTTTGGCGTACGCTGCAAAGTGGCAACACTGCAGTTTTGTATGCTGGGTGTGGGAGATGTGGCAACCATGACCTGCTGTCCGTGGGCGGGAGGAGTGCTTTGCTTGCGTAGGTCGCTGAAACGAGGTTGCGTGTGCGCTGTCACAATTTGTGATGGTTGGTGTGACCGCAATACCAGCAAAGTATTGGGCATGTGTTTATGAATTGATTGGGAAACTGGGGCGCGCATCGAGCTAGCAGAAAAGTGTGCTCAGTGAGGTTGCGCAAAATGTATGCGTGAGCAGTGGTCGTCCGCGATGTTGCTACTACCAAAATGGCATGATGATGTGGAAATTAGCAGAATGGAATATGTTGGAATATTTTCTCCCCTAGAGTTAAACTTAGCTATCTCTGCATAAGATCTGTGGGGTGCTACTTTATTGAACAAGGCATTGCACGTGGCTCGAACCCGGGCCTCTTGCTCGTGAACGGGGGAGACTTATTTCCCAGAATACTGTCCCCTCTACTGGTTCCCATGAACGTACCCGTGTGCATGTTCATAAGCCCCCTGTTCTGTCTTGAAAGTGCCTGACTGGTTGCGGACTGGTGGGGTGTGAGTTGTGTTTTATAGGGTGCTTGGAGTGCGTGATATATGTATTTGTTTGTGTTCTATGGCCAATGAAATACTGTGGGACGGCTGTACGTGTGCATGGATGTGCTTTCAAAATGTTGATTTCTTCAAGAACCTTAGTGGTGTGGGGATTTGGTGTGTGTTGGTCAATATTATGTTGGTAATTGTACATGCCACACTCAACGTTTTTGATGTCCTTAATAGGTTGTCTAGGGTCGTGTTGTCGAAGTGGATAAGTTTATTAGCTAATGGTGGCAAGAGAGATCTCCAAATTATATTGACAAATTCCTGTTCAGGCAATAGTGGCGTACATTTATTCTTGTAAAAAGTCATATTCTTGATATGTACCTAGCACTTTGACCGTGTTGCTGTAGTGTAGAGTGTAAGAGTTGTTTGTATTTATCCTGTGTATCGAGTAATGTAAATGTGGCTAAGAGTTTATCTTCAACTTGTTTTCAAGTGAGTTCAGTGGGACTGCTGTAATAGAGGTTTTCGTAGGTTCTTTTTGCAACCCCTACCAAGTAAAACTTTAATCGCAGTCGCTTCTCAAGTTCTGTCCAGTGATTTAATTCGCTGACTGTGTTAAAGGTATCTAAAAAGTCCTCAACACTGGCATCAGTATCTCCAGAAAAAGTGGGAATGTGGTGTGTTTCTGGAAGAATAAAATTAACTGGGACAGACGGTACGTGTGTCTGTGGGGGGTTTATAAGGGTGGCAGGAATAGAAATTTTATGTTTATTGGTTGTGTGCAGTGTCTGCCAAGGACGTAAGAAATAACCGCTTGTACCTGATCGATCAAATGTTGGAAGGTGTTGTGACGTGCGTTCAATGGGTGTAATCTGTTCAGTAATAGGGCTGGTTAAGTTGCTAGTAACTGTTCGTGTCTGTCAAGTGTTGGTGTAGGTGTGACTGAAGTACACGTAAGCTTCTGAACAAATTCTCAAATTGTTTGTGATGTGGATGTATGAGTCACGTTCATTGCAGTATGTGAATGAAGTGTGTGCTGTCAGTGTACATAGTGCCACGCAGTTTTGTGTAAACTTAAAATTTATGCAAACTGCAGGAAGGGAAAAGATAACACACTCCGGAAGCACACACTACAACTGGAGTTGTGTAGCAAACAAATGAACAGGTTGTTCTGCATGCAATTAAAAGCTGTAACATTACACTACATTAACTACGTAAAAGAAGCACTGTAAAGGGGAAGTGGGTGGGTGGGCGAGAACAAGAAAGCTACAAGGGTGCTGTACTATTGCTGAGTCGGACACGTGGTACTGACCGAGACGAGGCTTGCTTACTGCGTGGAATGAAACAGCTGCCAGCGTGGGTGGGCGGGGGTGTCTGGAAAAGACAGGAACGGAGGTTTTCTGGTACAAGTTGTCACATTTGCTTCTACAATAATGACATATAAATTATTTAATTAATATTACTCGCTTGGCGTGCAGAGAGGGGAAAGACCGGCGCTTCCACCAGTGTAACACTTCCCTCTCCTCCTGGATACAAAATATCTCTAAACTCTGTATCCTTCCTTACTCTGGCTCTCAATACTCATTTCACCTTAAGTGGTGGTAAGGTGTGTCTGGGGAGTTTGTCTCACTGATAGCTGAATGATAGATGGAATTATAAATATATATATATATTTAATGAAACCTCAATTACTTAAACACAAGTTACAACACTTACTGATACACAGAGGGACAACAATTACTTAAGACTCACAATACGCTTACTTAGTTTTGAACAGCAAACTACGTTACACTACTCAACCAATATGGTAAGTTCTGATATTCAACCACGCAGCTAATGCCGGACCTTGCCAATGATAATTAATACAATAGGGGATTGGGGATGATGTCGCGGTACAGGCATTGGTCCGCTATACAATTTATGCCCACCCTTATCTTCTTCTCAGTTGGCCTCGGAACCCCTCTGCTCAGGGGTAGGTAGATGCTCCCGTCTTCAGCCTCAATCACACACTACTCTTGTCGAAGTCTTGCAGTCAGCTTCAGGGGCGAGGGGGAGTGCCGGCCTCCAGGCATTTTATATAGCCGGGCGGACTGGGGCATGTTTGTAAAACAATCCCACCTGGCCATAAACTACAGTGCGCTCTACCGAAGGTGGTGTAACGCGGCCATATGACGCTACAATTTGGAACAGTCTTCTACCTTTCTGCTGACGTACAGTCCTGGGGGCATAACTTTGGCAGTCACACCCAAGGCCCTGTTGTATGATAGGCAGTCTGGTGTATAGGACTACGTTGAGAGCAGCCGAGGGAACACCGGAAACCCAGGAGCAGTGCCATGTCCTTGTGGGCTCAAAACATTTGCAAGCTCCATCACCTGTGGAGTTCGGTGCTCCTCACAGCTGGTTCTCATTGGGATTTACTAGTGCACAATTTTCACTTTCCACAACTTACAAATAACAAAATGAAACGGTTATCCAAAGCTAGAATTACGGTAGGTGATACAAAATTTTATTTCACGTAATATTTACTTCGCTAAAGGAAAGCGTTGGCAAGTCCTGGCTCACTTATACAGAGATTAAACTAGCTAATATATTAATTATAAATTATTTACATTCTGTAAACAGGTGAAGGTAAGCCTGGTAAAAATTAAATTAAAAAATTTAAATCCCAATTCTCTAATGTACACAATTAACAGCGTATCCGTAGCAACTAACGCTCCAGGGGGCGTTAGTATCGCGATGACCTGCTACCGCAGGAGTCAACGGAAATTGACTGTGGTAAAGGGTAATGCGGTACAGGATGTCGGATTACCTCTGGAGAGAGAGAGAGAGAGAGAATGAGAGAGAGAGAGAGAGCTGCCCCTTGCGATCAGCTGGTGTGGCCGATCCTTTGCAAGCTGTAGGACTGGAGTGGGTGCTGCCTTCTCAAGTTTCTTGGCTGTTGTGGATGCTGCCTTCTCAAGCTGCTGAGCAGGAGTTCTAATCTGTTCTCAAGCTGGGGAGAGGAGAGAGGTCTTCTAGCAGACCAGGGAGAACTCACAGACCTACATGGCCGGTGAGCCCGGCATCTCTGCTAGAGCATGGTTCCGAACTTCCTTATATACTAAAAAATCCCATGATCAGCGATCTTGTGGGGGTGCGGGGTAGAGTAGTCTTCCAACACAGGGGTAGGTTTATCAGGGGTTGTGGCAGCGCCGCTCATTTCTTATCTCCCTGCCATGGAGGCGATGACTAATTAAAACACCTCTTTCTGAGGCTGGTGGGTTATGATGTCACAAGGTCGCAGGGGTGCTGCCATCTCATGGATTTGCTGGAACTTCTTCCACAGCTAACTGTAGGGTAGTGGTTTGTCAAAAATATTTTGTTTTATTGTGGGGGTGGCGCTTTTATGCGGGATTTTGGACAGGCTGTAGATTTTGTAATTAAGCATGTCAATTACTTTTACATATTCGGCTGTCCAACGCGTGGAGTCTCCTTACTCGATACGTGAAATTACTTTGCCACTATTACTGACTTACCCTGAGCTCTGGTCGCTCGTACATGGGGCGAAGTTGCCTGTAGAGCGCATATCTGCGTTGTGCAGCATGTTGGCATGCATCAAGTTTATAACATAATTTTCTATTTGATTTCATAGAAGGAAAAGAATTACTAGGACAATATTAGCATAATGGTTGTGGTGTGATCTATGTGCAGGGTGGCACTACACGAAGAGGCAAACCGTATGAGTCCCAGTGCACTAGCGATAGTGTTTGCGCCATGCATCCTGCGCACGAACAAGGTGGTCCCAGCGCAAGACTCGCTGCACGACATAAGTCGGCAGACGCAGTGCATAGAGACCATCATCATGGAGCAGCTGAAGAAGCTGAAGGCAGCGCTAGCAGACATCGCAACACTGGACGCTGCACGGCACACTGCCACCCACAGACTCTCTTCCATCAGGAGCTCCAAGGTTGGTCTTTGTCAACCAGTTATGTTGCTATGCTTCAGTCTGTGTGTTCTATGTACCTTCAACCACTGACCGGCTATAAACCACTAAAGCCATCCTATTATGAATCAAGATTAAGTTCCAGTTTTTATTTTTTTTTTTATGAAAGGCTTTATTTTAATTTTCACCAACAACCCAATTTAGGGCAAATTTTTTGCTTGAATTGATTTGAGAAGATTACATCAACACTTAACAGCGAGATCTTAAGCATCAATGAAAGTATACCTGTTTGTAAAATAGCCTGTTCCATCATTGGACTACAGCAAAATATTTTCATTCCCAAGTTAAAGTTGATTGCTTTTGGGGAATGTAAATAATTTTGCAAACAAATTTTTTAATATTGATTGCAGACAAACATGATTTTATTAGGTTATATTGTTCTAAGAAGTCCGTCATATTTTCGTTTTCATCTCCTGGAAACTTAGGTATTGAGACGGGGTGTTGTAGTACAATGTTGGTTGGTTGTGGGTTAGCTATGTTTGTGTGGTGTTCTGTATTTGCAAGTGGTGTGGCTAGAGTCGAGTTTTCGTAGATGTGTTCGGTGGTGGTGTCGACTTGTATTGGTGATAGATAATCTGATGTGGTAGGTGGTAAGTTTTCGTATGTGGGCAATGGTGTGATTGGCAGAAGGCCGCTATTGGCAATTTTATTTATCAGGCTATGTGTCAGTCGGTGGGAATTGTTGTTAAATTGTTCAATTAATTCAGGGTTTTGTTGTATTAGTTTTTCTGCTGACGCTATGAGTTGTTGAAATTTGTCTGTGGTATTAGTGTTGCGAAACTGTAATTTCTTTTGGATATCTGTTAGGTCAATAGTAGCGTGTTTGATTATATTTCTCGCTGTTGAGACGAATGATGATGACAGTTTGTCAGTCATGAAGATGAAGTTTTGGTGTTCACAAAGATGATAATAAGTGTAATCTTATTCACTATCATGCACACACAAAGCTTTGTTAATTTTTCTTTCCAGTAGCACACTTCTCATGTGGAAAATTGCGTATTGCAAAATAGAAATGGCTCGAATAGCGGTGCCGTGGTTTGGCATGCATTAAAGATTTTAAGTTTAAGCACACACACACACTCTAGCTACAATACAATGGGCAATATTACGGTCACGTTTCGTCGACGCGGCACTGTGCTCGCTTACTCCTATGCGACCATAATTTGCTGAGTAGCAACACACTGTATGCTTTGAATGAACTTTTTCACTGCCACTACTGTTTACTATGGGGTCGTACACTTTTACTGACTTGATTACGTTGACCCGTTAGATACGAGGGAATGCAAACCCTGTTGAGAGATAAGCGTCTCCACTAATTGCTGATTTTCTATATATACATATTTACTTTAAATGCTACTTTAATTGTTAATCCAAGACTAAGAGGGGGTCGGAAGCGAAGGCCCTTCCACCATTTGCTGTGATCCTTCCAGAGGAGATGGTCACGCACTCTAAAGGGGGGTATTCGTAGTCAGATGCAAAGCACACATTTACATAAGAACACTACTTTATTCATGTATGAATCTATTACAAATTAGCCACTCAAGATGCGACTCAGATGGACAATAATTAAACACCATTTACAATATAAATTACAAGAAAGCTAGAAAGCTTAGTTGGAAGAATTATTTAGAGTGCTCCGGCTCTTATAGAGCCTGAAAGTGCCTTCATCTATCCTGCCGCCTCACACAACCTAATTCACCCTAATAAGAATTATAATTACCCTGGGGTAATGAAGGCGCATTTGAAGGCTCTATCGACGGTGGCTGAGATTGGCAACGAACGCAGACCACTGGACTGGTGGCGAATTGGAGCAAGATGGTGCCCCGAGCCGCCATTGTCTCTACCTTTTATACTTTTATATTTCGAGTACAATCTCGAGCTTTGTTCGACTCGATTGTATCATTTTCTCTAGCTCAAAAAATTTGAGTTTTTTGGGGAGGGGAAAGTGCATTTTACAATTTCGTCCTGAAGAATAAGAGAAAGAAAGAAAACCTTATTTTATAAGCATCATAAAATAAACGACTACTGGCCAGATGGCGGGCAAAGTTTGGGAACTTTCCATTGGTGCATATAGCAAATTATTATCGCTTTGTGTGCACTAAGTAACATTCGTCACACAGCTTCGTGTTACCTTTTTACGCATACGTGAAAGAAAATGTGAGCATTACCTATTTCTAGAGTTTCGGAAAATTCGCAAATGCAAAATAACCCTTATAAAATCTGAAAAGTTGCACTATTCACTATAAAAAGCTATCGTCCATTCCCGATTGGAAGCGACTTATGAAAATCAACCTTTGAAAAAACACTCTAGGCATACTATGTCAACTTGTTTTTTGCAATAACCTGTATTCCACAAATATATAACACTGTTGTTAACTTTAGAGTACTGTATTATTGAATAAATGAAACTTTACCTTAATATCTTCTATAACTTGTAATATTTATTTCTTTTTAAATATGAATTAACAAAAGCGAGAGCAGCGACGTGTTGGCAACGATCGGTGAGAAATAGTTCTTAGTAAAAATATTATTTTAACCTAGTTTTTTAGAATACTATTTTTAAATTAATCGGTGTCTATTGAAATATTTAAGTATGTAGGTAGCCCGGATAGCAACATGTATAATTTTACAGTTTAAAATAACAGCAGAAAATATAGTGAGTAGGCCGTAATGGTACAACACTGTTTTATCGAGCGAGAAAGCATCTGAAAAACTTTTTGTTGGGCGAGGCTTGTCACACACACACACACACTCACTCTCTCACACACATTCTCTCTCTCTCTCTCTCTCTCTCTCACACTCTCACACTCTCTCTCACACTCTCTCACTCTCAAATAATGATTTTTTGGATTGAAAAGAGATTTTAATTTTTAAATACTTAATTTAATATATTTCGATATGACAGCGGGGCAGTTACCAAGTGTAGTTGGCAGATGTGGCGAGCCATGACATGGCATGTTGCTTTTATCCAAACGGAGCGTAAATTATTCTTGCTCCGAAACATTCTTATAATTACCACATCATGTTTGTAGACGTTGTGTTTTTTAAACCTTCCTAGGCTAGTTACGATGTGATAAATCTGTGTTTCAACGGCACTAATAAATATGCTGTGACGTGTGTTTCCTTAATTATTGCGTCTGTGAAATGGTGTACCTTTGTGCATTGTGGTCGATTTGCTGGCCCAGTGATAGAGTGATTTCAAATATTTGATTAGCACTATTTATACGTTTTAACTGTGGACTGGTTTTTATGACTAAGTTAATTATTTACCTCCACGTCTGTTTATTTATCACAACGTTGTACCTTTGCCCTAAGGGGTTTGAAACACAGTCGTGTAATGTAATTTTCCACAATTCCAGAAGAAAAATACTAAGTTCAGCCCGATAAATTTCAATAAACCTAATAAACAGTTAGTAGCAATACATAAAATTATGAGCAGAATAAAAGTTATCGTAGGCTTATTTGTGTGCATGTTCACCGCTATCTTTTAAAGTTTGTATGACAAAAATGAGGAACCGTAGTTGCGTGCTTGAATTCAGTGTGTGTTTTTCATTTGACTGGTTGTTCCTTGGTTTTAATATTTATTCCAACTGAGGCCGTCCATTTAAAAAAATGACCCAACACACATCAATAACAAAAGGATAATTACAATTAGTACAGCCCTTTACCTCGCAGTTGTAACAGTGTTAAAACACAGTCGCTGCAAAATACTAACGTGCAGTACATGTATTGAGCTATGTTGTGGAGAACAAATATGTTAATGTAAAATAACCGTAAGAACTGTCTTCATTTCAGGCATTTTTAAAACGTCACAAAGCTGACCTAAATAATGTTAGAGGCCTAAACTGTGAATATTTGTATGGAATGGTTTTTGGAATATGGCAGAATTCTTAAAAAATCTGTAAACATTAAACAACACATTTGACAGGTATAAAAATAGAAGTCACATTTCAATGTTTATTTTTAGGTGTAGCGAAAGTATATGAACATATGTACACATACAATGGAATGTAAACATTGATTTTGACAGATGCTACATGACAATGTTTGTTTTCATTTAGGGTAAGGATACAAAATGGGCCTGCAAGTAGATATTAATTATGGCTCCGAGAAAGTTGCTTCCATTGGGGAATGGACTATAAATTATGATTTAGCGATAAATGAGAAAAACTTGTGTAAATGCACCAAATTCTTCACAAATGTCTTTCACTGCATTAATTTTCAATGTAAATAAAAGATTGATCCTTTTTTATTCAAAAATACTTTTGGACAATCTTTGTATTGACGGATAACGTAACGTAAACAATTGTTTTTTCTGGGCGTCAAAGTTAAGAGACATGTAATCAGCACTCAACCCAAAATGGCTCGCCACATCGAACCTAGCGCTAGCAGTGTCTCTTCTCGTGTAAGAACATCTTTGACGTGCAGACGTGAAACCAATAGCGCATTTTTATTTTGTGTTGTATAAGTAAATCCTTCAGCCAATAGAATTAAAGGAGCACAGAAAAATGAGTATTTGTTTGTAAATATAATTTCCAAAAGTAATAGAAGTAAACTTAATTGTGTATAGTGTTTTAAGAGAAGTCAATAGGCATATGTAAAGTAAAAAAAATAAATAAACAAAGTATTTTATTGTTCATTTGAACAATACTACAATGCTGTTTGAATTGATTGATTAATTTCCCCCACTGTAATTTTTTTTTCATGGGATTTATTATTTGACAGTAAGCTTGCTTGTTGATGTTATTACTGTACAATATTAGATTTTAAATGGTGATATGGGAATAATTTAATGGGCACGTTATAATATGGTTCAGGTAATTCATTAAACTGTATTGTTAAATATTCTTAATTAATAAGAAAATACTGTAATTGTTTAATGTCCATTTGTGTGAAGTAGGCTGCTCGTAGTTTTATATTGACAATTTTATTAATAATTGTAGAAACTCGCTCGAGTTTGATTTGAAAGATCAAAACTTTTTTTAATACTCTGCTCGAGCTTGACTCAAACAAAATTTCAGTCTTTGCACATCCCTACTGACGGGCCCCGACCTCGTTACCCTTCCCCCCAGTAGTGTTGACATAACAGCCGGGCAGGCTTGCCGAGGTCACGCAGCCCTCAGCGTTTGCACGCCTCCTGACAACCCTTGCTGCTGGTGACCACAGCAACCTCAACATAATTATGTACTCGTCAACAGTTTCTGTCGCTCTCCCGTAAATGGCCACATATTAATTCAACACATTCTAAATGCTGTAGCATCCTCGACGTTCACCAAATTGACAATATGCCCTAGCCATCACACAGCTCCTCAGCTGTTCAAGTAGCAGAAACGCAGAACCATCATATTCATGCTTATAGTGCCGGGAGACGTCAAATAGGAGGGGAAGGTAAACCAGGGTATGTATTAACTCTGTCCCTACTATAAAAATTTGTGATATGGAAGCGGGGAAGTAAAATAGGGGATAAAGGGAGGGAACAAGTTGGAGATAGCCAGCTCCACCGAGGTAGAGGATGAGCACTGCTGCAGACATGGACATTATACAAACTAGGGGATGGTGGGGGAGCCACTATCGTATAATTATATGAGAATATTGGCATTTGAAGGAAACTGTATCCATTTCAAGCACCGTGTGTGAAGACTAAAGAGGAAATTATGCTAGGGATGATGAAATTAATAGTGATTAGGAAAGTTTGTAATGAAAAATTAAATGTTAAGTTGTACGAGTTCAAGTAAATTTATGGTGTCAATAGTTTCCTGTATATTTACAGTGTTACAAAAGGTGGTTGTTGTTTTTTACCCAGGCGGGTTGTAAGTTTTATGGGGAGGCATGAGGAAATAGGAACTTGTCTATTATACAGACACTAAATTTCCTTCAAATTGACTCTGTAATGCCCTGCCTATATTTTTAACAATGTTTGCTATTTTAAAAATGTTTGGTGCTAAAATGAGTAAATGCTGTAGTTAATTTACAATAACTAATTGGTTGCAATGTAGAATGTAGATAGGTTATCAATGTTTCAAGAATGTTTCACCAAACAATTCCTTGTTTGGTGGTTACTTTCAGCTATTGTTTGCAAGTGTCGTATGTGTCTGGAGGCTGTTTTAATGTTGCGGAGAGTGAAGATGGCATGTGTGGTGTGTAGATCTTCAGTCCAGAGGAGTTGTTGCCTGCTGGTGGTCATGGGGGCAGCGGCGAGTGCAAACCGTGCGACAACCTGCTCAACCCGGAGCTGGAGGAAGCACTCCTTATCGACCACATAGAGGAAATGCAGAAGGAGAAGGACATCCTCACCTCAACGTTGCCCCGCCTCACCCGCGCCACCTCCGACGACGACATGCTCTCCACCGACATGGATGATGGCAGTCTCGACGACGTAGCCGCCCACATTGATGATGTTGAGCACGATGGTGAGCAATCTTGTATCCTTCCTCCCACATGCACTTTTAAATTCCCATTTATCCCACTTCTTTGCACTTCTGCCCCTATTTGTAGGAGCGCAGTTACTCCTACCTTGACAAACTGACTATGGTTCATTATGGTATCGAACCTGTATTTTGACTTTTGGGAAATGTAGCAGACTCTGTAGTTGATGTGTGGATTTCCTTAGTCACTCCTGTTTCTCCAACTATTGTATTTCAGTGCTGCTTCGCCTTCACCTTGCTTCACCCCTATTGATTCTGAAAACAAGATGTCCAATGTTAATCGTCCCCCAAATGTTTCTCTCACTTAATTCTTCTCCCACTTTCTCCACAGCCATTTGTGACCCTTTCGATATGATACGAGACTGTATCATATTTAATTACATATTATTTTAGTGTACAAGTCGAAAATTTGCTCGTATGACAGAAACATTCAAATTACTATATAACCTGTTAAGTTTTAACCTCACTGAAAGAAAATGTGATAGATACGTAGTTTGTACGGTAATTCGAATACTAAATACATTCGGGATATAAATCTTTTTGGCGAAGTTAGTTTTCCATACAATAGACGTGTTATTTGTACACCGTAAAACTAGTTGAAATTGTGTTTTTTAGACCAAGTACATTTAAAACATTCTAATAACCGTTTCAAAATACGTTATTTACAATACACACTGACTTACTGTTCATAATTCCTATTTGCAACTCCTGAATACATGTTGTTCTATTGCAATCCTAACTACATGTTTCTCTGCCAGCGATACAAAATTAATTAGCAGATTCATTCAATAAATACATCAATTCACTGGCTTTCCAAAACTGCTAAACTGCAATAGGGACAATGGCGGACCAAGCGTCCAAGCCATATATACGTGTCAATAAAAAGTATCAAATGAAAGTGTCAATATGCATATTGCGATACTCAATACTTTCGATATGGCTCAGTATGAAGGGTATCTATGTATCAAAGTATTGAATAGCCCATCTCTATTTTTAGTTCTTGAATCGAAGGCAAGCTATTGTTCGTGTTACTTTCATAATCAGCCTTATGGGATTTTTTTTTGTTCTAAACTTCTCCATTTACTGGTATATAAAAAAATTATGTCCTGTAAATGAGATATAAAGATATTGAAAAATTTTAAAGGGAAATATCTCCAGCAGATCAAAGAATAGGGATTTGAATTTACGATAACAGAATTTAATTTTATAATCCCATTGTCAGACAATAGCTTTACTTGCTCAAATGAAGCGTGTGTTTATGAACAGTTCAAATTTGTAAAAAGAGATGTATCTGACAGAACTTATGCAAAAAATGCAGCCATTAATAACTGCTCAGGTTTTTTTCCTATTTAATTTTTACGAATTTAAATTATTTAAATTACAGAAATAAAAATATTTTTTTGTTTACTTATGTTAAACCAATAATTTTCAAGTTAAATAATATTAGAATTCTTATTTAGTGAACATTTAATTGAATAACGATGAAAGGTTTAGTGGGTGTAGAGGGAAGAAATTCTAGTGTAGGCACTGAATTGTAGGGAATGTTAATGGCGACGGTTGAGGGAATGCCATGTGTGCAGTTTTGATGATGCAGCCAGCACGCAGGATGCGGTGCCCTGCGCAGAGGTCACTGGTGTCACGCTCCATGTCCGGGGGAGAGACAAGGATGGACAGTTCTGCTGCACCACCGCACCAAGCCAAGGAACTTAAGCGGCAATCATCATCGGAAGTGTTGTCCTCGCGTTTGCCCTCCTCCACTTTTGAGTGTGACACAGATGAGGACCCTATAATGGTCTGACGTGTGGGGGTAATGCGCTCTGTTTCGTTTGCTGCACTTCCCTTCCATTCCTCAATTGCTGCGAGTGCAGACTGTTTCTTGCCCCAAGCACTGCAATCCGGCCTTTATCGGTGGGACCTGAGAAAGTTACCAATAGCGAAGGATGCCAGTGTGTGCAGTTGCATTTATTTTTCTTATTGTCAGCATTTACATGTTTCGTCAAGATGACTTCTCATTCATCTTCTGCAATTGCCTTGCTTCTTTTAACTGTGTGAAGATTTACTTTCACATTTCACACAGTGCTCTGAACTGTACAAAATAGCAGAATGATGGTTAATTTTGTGACAGGGTGTAACAAAGTATTTTTGTACTTTAGTGGAAAGTGATTTCTAGCCGTTACTGTTATTTATTGGAATGGTTGTTTCAAGTCAAAGGTCTTCTTTGTTAAATATTGCAGTCATTATTAAATAAACCCAAGTGTAAAAAAACTAAAATTTTGTGATCCAGAACATTACTTCATTATGTTGTGGAAAATTTGTCTTTTACAAATTGTTGAAATCATTTTCATACTCTCCTGGTCTGAATTATTGAGTCTTAGCACATAAAAAGAAAAAGCCTGAGTATATATGTAAATCATTTAACTGTGAGAGAGTAGGATGATTTGTACATATTGCTTTAGTAGAACTTTCCAGTTTGATAATATTCTGTTGTCTTATCGGTGTAAAAATACATGCTGGCATTTTCTAGTAGCAGCACTACTGAGTTTGTATGCTGCGGTTTCGTAGCATGTGTGTAACTTTGTTGTAAATTGTGACATGTTGATAACACGTGTGACCAAGGGCTTGTACATTCTGCCAACAGAGATTTAGAACATTGCATATGTTACACACAAAAGGAAATTACGCTTTGGTAGTGAGAACTATGTTTGTTGTTGTACAGTTTGAATGTGGCACATTCAGTGTTTTGACTTTCTTCTTATGTTGTTAATATTAATGTAAAGTCATGCAAGTAGTTGGAGGAACTTTGTATGTATGTATGTACTATGAATGTATGTTTGTTAATATTTCAAACAAAATTCCCTGTTATGTAATTTTTTTCCATTGAATGTTTTTGTATTATTCAGTACATAAGAAATTGGTTGTGTTTCTTTTATGGCTGTATATGTTGTTACAAATCGTGGTGCAGTTGGCATTATTGAAGCAGAGTAACTAAGTGACAGTTGTGACTGCACAAGCATTATCTGCATGCCTAGCACTATTATTTTGTTGTGTAATATGTTGTTAGTGGAGAAAGTGAAATGCTGTCTGTGCTCATTGCAATCTTTCAATTGTAAATAAAGTTTGTGCACGCTCCTCTGTGAAGAGCACTCTGTAAGTGAAAATTCACCTTCACACTTGACTGCGGGTCATGCTTGCCAGCGTGACAGTGATGAAAACAAGGGGAGTGGAGCTGGGAAAAGCTTTACCAAATAAAAGTACATTGCTTTGAAGACTTTTAACTGTATTACAATTGTTAGCTAGTTAATGTGTTCTATTATAATTAATAATATTTCTTTTGTCATCTCATTACAGCTATAGCAGAAGTTTATATTGAAGTCATTGAATGTATGCGTACATATGTTGGTGTGTGTGTATATTATTGAGTAAAGTGTGTTGCTGATTCCAAGTTGCATTTATTGGATTACACAATGACAAACCTGATGTGTGGACTTCCATGTTGGTAACTTTGTGTGTGCGTGCACGTGTGTGTTGCAAAACACACGTGAAAATTTAACAGCCTTCATGTTCAGCTTTTGTTCTGTCTATTTCCACAATATCTCTAGTGATCACAAACACTGTTTACATCAGTATTGTAGTGATTTTATTTTCCCAGAGATGGATGGCTTGAGTAGTGGGTCTGTAGTAATTGTTTAAAAATGCCCAATTTTTTTGTGTTATTGTCATTTGTGATTGGTACTTTGTAACGGATCATATTATAATGGTTGTGAGGATAGGTTTTCAGCTTCATGTCCAATTTATGCACATTTTGGAATTTATGAAGCAACCTCAAATTAAATGTACCTAATACAATTTTCATCAACTGTTGTCAGCATTCAGAAAATATCTCTCTGTAAAAACATTTGCTCCTTTGCTTTATCATCACTAATAACAAGGCTGTAATTTTCAATATATATATATATATATATATATAATATCTCTGAGTTGAACTTTACCTCTTGTAGTTTGTATTTACGTCATCATCATCAACCAGAGCTCTTTTATAGCTTTCATGTTCTTGCATATACAAAAAGGCTAGTAACTCTTACATCTTGAATTTTTGTTCTGTTTCACCAGAGCTTACTTTTCAGATCAAATATTTGTATAGAAGGCTAATTAGGGTATAGATATACTGTATCCAAGTCCACAATATTTTACCCGTACAGTTTTTGTTGTATCTGTAATCGTAATAAAGATACAGTAACTCTTTATTTATTCTCTTTCAGTTTCAAGTAAGAAAATGCAGACTAAAATCTACCTATTCTGATTTCAAGAATTCTGTAAAGTAGTTGTGTGTGTAATATATGGGTTTTAATTTTAATGTTAAATGTTAACTGTAAGTTATAAAGAGAGATAAATGAACGCAAAACGGCAAGAATATCACCACCTTAAATCAAACATTTTCAGATATAGTTGACAGAGAGTACCCACAGTACATTATTTCATTGCAAAAGAAAGTGCTTAGTTCTTAAAATAATTCTTCATACTACATATTTACCATAAAATAGCAGTGTTTTACTATTCCTCTTGTTGGGTAGGTGATCACACGTAGAGCCGGGCCCCAGATTGCTGTCGTCAGTTCCCCCATTTCTCCTTCTCCATGACCTAAGCATATAATGTATTTCCTGAAAGCAGCACGCCATACTATGTGGTTTGTTTTATTTTTCACATTGAGTCTGTGAGTAGTAGTACTGTCACCTTTGTTTCTTGTTTACTGGCCATTGTTATTTTTAGTTTCCAGTTGCTGCTAGCTGATATCATCTGTGGGTTTTGATACATCACTCATATGAATATAACTGTTTTTTGTTTTAAAATTTGATTATTATATAGTTGACTTGTTAGTTTCAAAAACTTAAATTATTTAAAAAAACTTTCCGGATATGTCTTGATATTCCTAGCCAATTTAACATGTTAATTGTTACAGTAGCTCTCTAAGTTTTGCATTTAATTTATTGTTGAATGGCTGTTTTCAGTGTTGACATTATGCAGAGTTCATACTCGTCGTACAAGTGGTGGAACACCAAAATGCTAACATATAAATATATTAAATTTCTGTGTCTTTTCAATAGCATAAACCATTTTCATTTCTCAAAATTTTCATCCATAGCTTTCAAATGCATGTTTGTATGTTTTAACAATTACGACTTTACCTTTCTCTGTGTGTATTAAAATTATGTTTTATCTCTCCTCACCTATTCCACATTAAGATGAATTACTCGATACAAGTTACATAGTTAAAAAAACTAATCTCTGTTCCCTTGATGAAGTGCAACCTTTAAAAATAATAAGTATATACTTACAAATATAGTTACATTTCTTTTAGCAAAGAGGACATAATTTCAAAACTGAAGGAAAAAATCCAAGATAATTGTGATAACTAGTTTGTATAAACCAACATATTTCCTGTTTTCCTATGTATATCATGTTTAGCGTTGTTTGTCTTATTAAGGAAGCGTGGAAATGTGTAGAGTTGTACATGATCTCGGTAAAACTACAAATGTATGCAATTAGGATATTGTCTTTTTATCTGTTGTTGTCAATGGAGATAAATCATATTTTAAACCCATTAAATAATTTGGTGAATTTTTGGATTTCTAATTGTTTTAGCTCGCATATTGAGTGTGTTTACAGGTCACAGAAGTCACGAAAATTAGAACAAGGTCGCTAATTTTTGTATTAGTACAGAATTTTATCATTGCAGCATTGCAGCCAGTGTTGAGCTTTAAGAGGATGTGAGGCCAAAATTAACTCACCATAGACCAAAGGCCAATTGAAGTTTAAAACACACAGCCAGTAGGGGCACATTTAATTAACTCACGACTTGTAGTTCTGACCACACACTGCCATGTTCAGGATAACTAGGGTCTGTAGCGAAGTGTAGGTAGAAGAGGTAGCAGTTCTACTGTTTCTACGTACTTGTCGTCATCGAAAAAAAACAAACGCAACAGTATTGGCTACATCCTATGTTGTTGGAACGTTCCAGAAAAGTTGCATTCCATTTGCCTTAGAGTGATTTATGGAAAAAAAACGACAAGTTTAACAGACTTGTATGTTTTTTTACTTCTTTTATAACCATACTCGTGAAAGTAAACAAAATAACATTTCATTTTCAGGTATCTAGCTATAGCTAGGTTTTGATGAGTTGTGATACAGTTTCCGACTTTGAATTACTTTTGCTCGAACTAAAGTTTAGACAGGTTCATTCTGCTTTGTGGACATACGGAAAATATGTCTGTGCAGGAACCTACAGCAGAGGAATGAAAAAAATTGTGGAAAAATTCAAAAACCACGCCCAATTTCCAAACTGTGTAGGTGCTGTCAAAGAGAAACATAAGGATTATTCAGCTACCTCACAGCTGGTCATTGTATAGTATTATAACTACAGAAGATTCTTTTGTATTCTGTGACTTATCTGCTACGTGAATTACAAGTTCATCAGCATTGACGTTGATGCTTATGGAAAGTGTAGCAAATTGTGAATTCCAAATAAACGTCTTAATATCTGCAACAAATATAGCTATGCCATATGTTTTGTAGGGCATGAGAAAACCTGATGTTCCAGTATCCCAGCAACAATTTAAGCAATGAAACAAAAATATTAAATTGTAGACCAAGTTGTGCTTGAAGATACATTGAATGTACTTTAAGCATCTTGGCAAATGAGTGACACATTTTTTATCGCTCATTATATCTACACATTGATTTTGCAGTCAGTATAGTGAAGGTGCATTATATTTTATACAACTTTATTCATGGCAGAGATGGCATTCATAAACAACAAGTTCACACTTTTTTCCAACATCAAAACAGACACCATAAGATGTCGCCATAAATTCATGATGTTCAGGGTCCTACCGAGATTTATTTTCTCAGTATTTTGTTGAGAAAGGGCAGGTTTCATAGCAAACTACACAAACCTACAATAAATGAATACTTTGTCACTGCTTACGTAGTTTTTTTTTTGCTTCTATGCCCAGATCCTCTCCTGAATCCTGAAAATTTCTCCACTAATTTTTCCCACATATAATGCCTCACATTTTTGTCACTGCGCATTTAACTGACCATGGTAGTAAGTTTTGTCGAGTTCAGATTAGTACTTGGTTTTCTTGGGGGCGAGGAGCAATTCAGTCACAGTGCAACGATGTTCGAAAACTTGGCCACACAAGTGAATCAGCAGCCATGTCACATCAGTGAGTGATGCACAATACTTACCAACAACAAATTGTTATGTGCAGCAAGGCACAACCATCTTTGCACGACTGGTTGCGTTGGTGGATTATCAGCCTAATGCCTGTCTGCCTGCTGGGGACAAGTAGTAAAAATTACACGGGAACTTACTGCTGTTACATCCCAAATGGCCCTGTGGGGTGTGTTTGTCCTTTGTGATTTTATGTTGGCAGTGTGTTATCATTAAAGTAAACAGAACTGTGTCAGGTCCAGCCACAGATTAAACAACCTGTAATAACTGCTATCAAGTCATATCCTGTTACAGAGAACATTAAATTTGAAGGTGATAATAAAAGTGATAAATCAAAACCTGGCATGGTCGTTTTTTTTTTTCATCCATAATAAACAGAAATCATTGCCAGTATAATTTTTTTTATATATTATTTTAACAGGGAACTATTAAATTAATAAATTATATTCTCTACAAATTTCTGTAATTATGTTCAGGTGTAGAACTTTATATACAACAATTTTCATAGAGGTAGTAATTGACTGCAGTAAAATCACTTTTCACTTATAAAATTTCAATTGTTGCACTGAACAGGATGTTAGACCAGAATGCAACAATTCAGAATTCATTCAAAAATTTATTTCCCCATACCTATAAGGTTTTCCAATACATTCAGAATAGTTCAACTTTTTGGCTTGTATTATAAAGAAAACTGAACAGAATTGTAAGAAATGATCAGAGTATGTCAACATAATTCAGTGTGTGTGTGCCAAGCAAATTAATTTATGTGTCGTATTTGTTGGTAGGCTATTTGTGTTACCAGTACTAAACTGTTGGAGTGATTCATAAATTAAATGCATTTACTGTACACACAAACTTCAAAGATTTCAATAAAACATCAGAGCTGCATTAATATGCCCAACCACAATATAAATATTTAATAAATTGATGTTATTCTAATGAGCTGACAGTGAAAAATGAACTTTGCTCTTGTTGAAAGTAGAGATGGGCATTATTGAACTTAACAATTATAAATAACTGTTAGAATTTGGTAATACATTACACAAATAACACGTTTAACAGTTTATAGTGAAATTTTTGGAACTTTGCGCATGCGTAAACATTATTTTCTGGGATGTCGAGGAGCCGAAGTTCAGAAGAACAAACTGTGTATAACTTCCCGAAAGTTTGTGCTGCTAATGTTTAAAACCCAATTAACTGAGAATTGAAGTATCAGTATAAATAAGCTTTAATCTATTATTAATTAACTGCAGCAGCTTGCTTTTTATCTTTGTGTTATCAAAGTTGTATAGCCACAATTTAAAAATAAATTATTATTTTTTACGTATGTAAGCGCATGTGTTAAGTTTCCAACTAATTTTCTGCTTTAAATCTGATGAAAAACAAAGTTCCTATGCTTATTACGTTAGTTAATTGCATATTAAAACTTAGCGCTACTGCAATATAAAGCAATACAGTACAGTTCTTTACTTTATGCTAAATTTAAACTTATTTGATTAGTACAGTTTGTGTGACTACGTAGCGCAAATGGTTAGGTACAGACCTAGAAGCACAGAGGGTAAGTGAATTGGAGTTCAAACCCATCTCTCTCCAAAAGATTTTTTACTTTTTTAAATTATGGAAAATTGCATAATATAAATAGTTAACTACTGTAAATATGTTTATTTCACATAATTATTTGACTAGGTGCAAAAACAAACCATATTTAGTTTGTTGATGCAGTTAGCTGTCACTTATTCAATCAGTGAATTTTCCTTTTAACAAAAAATAACATAAAGGCCATGCATACAAGACTTTCCCGTAGATTCATGTGAACTTCAATTAATCCGAACATATAAACACCTTCGGTATTTCCCAGCATAGGAGCGAATAAGTTAGACATTTAATTATAGTTACACGACATGCAATGTTTTGTTATATTTTTTGTATTCTATCCCAGATTATATTATTGTACTATGTAAATGAAACAATCATAAAGAATGTAACGCCTACAATTTGTGTACTGCGTATGCCAGGGATAGAGGTTTTTTCGGGAATGGTTGAAACAGTTTCACAGTAACCTGTTAGAAAAATAACACATTACTGGAACGTGTTACCAACTTGTAATTGGAACGTTGGAACGCATTACTTAAAAGTAACCGTCTAGTTGAAAGTGACAAAAACCAGCCTCCCTCCAACTTGACAACCCTGGAATTTCAAAAAAGGGCTACAAAAGTTACCAAAAAAAGTCAACAGATTTTGGTTTATACATTTGTAGGGTTTGGTAGTCAGTTTGTTTAGAAATTTGCAAACCTCACTCAACATAAAATCTACATTTGTAAATATAATAGACAGAACTGCACATTTTTTTCATCAATTACGTTAATGAGAGATGAAATACTGTGAAGCTTTAGAATGGAGGAGGTAAGAATGCACAAATTTGCAGAGAAATTTGATTATTTACTTTCATAATTATAGCTGTATTGTGCATTGAAATAAAATTACCTGTGCAGAGGAATTTTTGTAACATAGAGAAAGGTAAGATATTGAAACATATCTTACATTTTAGCATTTTGGTGGTAACATTTTAATGAATTTACATTGTACTGCTGTATTTTATGTAAAGTTTAGTTAAATACCTAGTTGTTTTAGGTGTTAATAAATTGTTGTTTTCAAATAAACTGAAGTGTTTGTACCATAATTCTAAATACTGTACTATAATATAGAGTACAATGATACTCAAATTGCTGCATTATGACAGCATGGACCATTATATTTTATTGATATTCTTATGTTGAGAGTTCAGAGTAGTACAATGAGTGTGTGTTTATATTTTCGAGAACATCAAATTTTTTTAATGTTGGTACATTCGTATGGGGTTGCTCACAAATGTTAATACATGCATCACAATTGCCATTTTAAATTTTTTGCGAGAAACACATGAAATGAAAATGTTTATACCTTTTGTAGCAATTCTTATATAATCAAGTTGTAATTTGTAATTTCTGTCTAACACAACTAAATAATTAATAATTAAAAATTTCTCGTATATTAAAATTTTGTGTGAGCAGTTTTCATCATAGCAAATGTAGGGTTGCTCAAGTCTCGTCCAGACCTAATCTTATTAGATATCAATGTTTTGTTTTATTGCACTGGAATTAAATTTCAGGCTGCTTTACATACTGATACTTGTTACGTATGACTTTGAAAAGTGCTATGTTACATAACTTAGAAAAGAGTTTTATGTTATACAGGTAAGTATGTTGCAAGTCAAACATACAAATATGTTTGGCCATTTAACAAATGAAAGCACTCCTAATTGTATTTGTAGTATGAACAGGAAAAGAGTTTTTTTTGTAGGTGAAAATGTTTTTTTAATTTTACATTAAAATGGGGCATTATGTTTTTATATTTAAATCTTTATAATATTGGTTGATTGTATAGAATTTTGGCATGGAGTTTTGTGTTTTGGTTGATTGCCTCTGTATTCATGAAATCTATAATTTTAAGTAGGTACAAGTGAGCAGGCCAGTAGTGAATGTATTAATGTGCTGACTGCTTTTATGAGTGCAGATTACTATAGCTGGTTTTTGTTTGTTTATGTGTTGGTATAGTAAATTCTGTGGCAGCCCGGATTCCAAATATTATACATTCCCTCATGTTTTACATGTTGTTTGTGATTGTGTGTTGGTCTTTGTTTTGGACCTCATAATGAATGTACCACCTTGCAAGTTTGTCTACAGCTGTTAACTGTCTGCATAAATATTAATTAAAATTTTGATACATTGCTCACAAATCTCTGTGTTGTATTTTACTGAATGATTGTGTTCCGGTTTAAATGCTTCCATGAAGATGCCATAGCAAAAGTATGTATTTTTGTATTGTTTGTTGTCTGGGGTGTGTCCAAGTTATTTCATAATTCTCTTTGTGTCAGTTGGAGTGTTTTAACTTGTTAAGAGTTCAGCTGTGGCATTGTTATACTCATTCTATCTGCCTTTCATGGTGAGTTTAGTGTAGCATCTAGGTTTGTAACAGTTAAGAGATTTGCGTGTTCTATTGCTGATTGGAGTTTCCAAGTGATAATTTTCCTTGTGTGTTGTAATACTTTATTGGATACTATTCCAAAGAAGAAAAATGTAGATGGATGTATCTTTAAGAAAACTTTTGAATCTTAAAAGAAAGAAATATATGGAAATAATTTTGTATCTATTTGTAATAAACCAATGATTATTATTGTACAGACTTATAACCATATTTAGACTATAATGATAAATAAATAGTTCAAAAGAGAATTGAATGCCTTTATTTCTTACTTGAAATTCCATTTTGTCATCTAAAATAGTTAATGCATGTAGTGTAGAGCCTTACTGTTCCAAATGGTATTTCTGTGTGCACTTTTGTAGATCTGGTTCAATTCCAAGCAATTTGCTGGTCAAGAAAAATTGCAATTAATGTAAAGAAATTACCTGACTAATTAACTATGAACATAGTAAAGCAAAGTGATAATGTACTGATGCAAGACGGACTTAGACATGTGTTACGTCATGTCGCCAAAGTTACTTTAGTGGGGGCTAGGCTTGACGCACCTTGACGGCAGGTGTGTGTCTGGGAAGAACAAGAACTCAGCCAGTGTACATTACTGGTATATTCACTTTCCAGCAGGGAACAAAATTGGGCTCTGCAAGCACTAATTTTCTGGTAAATCTTGGTGACGTACGGTCAGCGGTTGTGGCTGTGCCGGCTGAGGCTCAACTGGTTGCCTGCTAGGGGCTGCCCCTGAGGTGGGTATGGTGGTCAGCATAGTTGTGCGGGATTCTGTTGTCGACGAGATATGTGGTTTTCCTGGCGTCCCCCCAAAACCAAAGGTTGGTGAAACTCAGGGAGGTGTCATTGCCACTGAGGTAGGCCTGCACTACTGGGTGAAGCTCCTCTGCGAGTTTAGTAGGTGGTTCAAATGCAACGGGCTGGTAGGTTGGCAAAACTGGTATGGAGAGAGTGCAAAGTTCTGCTGCACGCTCCTGTGGACTGAGTTGTTCGAACCCGGCAGGAAGGGGGTTAAGCTCCATTGGATATTTTGAAGCAGCCTTTGCCCATTTCGCCCTCTTATGAACACCATCATTATAGGTAAAGGACATGAGGAAAGATAATTCAACAATCAGACAATGCAGAAGTGGAGCAGTTGTTTTTTAGGTAGTGTAATAGGTGTGCGTAATGAGACAGCCAACCAGTGGCGACAGTCCCTACATGGGGGTGAAGTCCTTATAGAGCAGGTCTCCCCAGACCTGGAGAAGTACTTCTCTCTGCACCAGAAGCGCGATGAGGAGCAGCCTCCAAACTGACAAGCCGACCCTAAGAGGACGAATACCTAGTGTCATCGCTCTACTGTTAACTACACTAAGTGCTGAGAACGTTTGGTGTTCCAACTAGGTCCACTAGGACGCGATGAGCAGAGCAAATCTCAGACTGGTAGCCCAGTCCCTAAGGAAGCTGTATCCTAGTGTGGTCGCTGTACCATTCACTACACTGGTGTAGAGAATGGGTACCCTTGCATGATTGTATTGTTATTGGGGTTAGGTGTTTTGGCGGAAAGAATAAAACCAGTCACTTGCAGTCCCTTGTACAGGCCTGATGTTTACGTGGAGATGTACTATGAAGACAGGAGTGTGAGCTGAACTGTGTTTATTTCTTTTAACGAAATAAACCATGATGGTGCATGTACTACCTCTTATCCACGTCTGTTTACGGAAGTTAAACACCCTACGTGAATACAGGTGAAGGTGACCTGCTCGTAGGCTAAGAGTAGGCAGTAAAATTGGCTATGAAAATAACTTTGACTTAAATAACGCTACTACTGTTGTCCTGAAGGGACCAGTATGTGTCTCAGTGTTATGGCGACATAAGACATGAGACGAAGGATCATCGGCACCACTAGGAAGCGTTGAAGGCCAAGGTAGGAGAGCCGATGGTTCCCACATCACCAGAAGTGCGGTGAAGGAACAGGACAGATGTCAATTGCTTGAAGTCTGGTCAAGAGCCTTAGTGTGGCCCTCTATTTATACTGCTCGGCGGCATCTCCCTTATTTAGCTGGCATAAGGGGTTGTCATGGAGAGTGGGTAGCAGCAGCAAAGAGCTTGTTTATGTGGAATACCTTTTTTATCTGGGTATTTATTCTAAAGATTTAATTTTAGAAATTTATTCTGTGGGTTATATTAATATACTTATATATTTTATATATTATTTTCTACAGGATTAACTGTAAGTTATAGTTTTCGCTTAATTTATTATTTAATTATTAAAGAATATTGACTGTCTCAATATTAATTTAAATTTTAAGTTAAAATGCTTAAATTTTTTTTAGGATGAGAAGACCAAAAACAATACACCCTCTGCATGTGACATCAGTGGCAGACGCTAGATCTAGGTTCATGCTTTGGCGATTGTACTAGTAGTGGCATCTAGAGGCATGCTACTGTACTTGTTTGATGGCTTTGGTGGCATGGCCAGTGAATAATTATATCTGGCGTGGAGGATCTGTCCTTTGCCTTTGATAGGGAAAACAATTTGTGACGTCTTGGTGGCAGCAGCATAACAAACTCCCTTAAATAGTGCTCCAAGTTCATTTGCACTGATGAGTAGAAGTTGATTTGATAACTTGACGAATGATGTCTTTCACAATATTATTAAACAACCTATTCATCAGTGCAACTGCATCCCTAGAAGCTTGTCTACAGAGTTGAGTTACCACCACCGTCTGCCTGCAAGATTGTTGTACCTACCGGGCCAGGACAGATGTCCCAATAATATTTATTTTCGCCCGATAAGCCACCAGGACCATGCAAGAAGCACGTGGCTAGTACAGCAGTGTGTCACGGGATGCTGCCAAAAGTAAGATGCCTAGGTCCCACCACTCTTCACTATGTTGCTCGCACCAAGGATTTAGGCACTGGGCTTGGACTGGCTAACCCCGCTCTCCAAATACCCTATGCCGGTGAAGGTAGGGATGCGTCCCGGACTCCGGATCATCAGTTCTGCTACAATCCTCGAACTAGTTTTCTAACTCCTCTCCTTAGCTCTCATCGCTCCAGCTATTGGTGCAGAGATTCACACCTCTCTGAATACTTCACCGCTCACCTCATGGGGCTGAAGATCATCTCCTATGCTACCTAAGGAAGAACCAACAGTGTCACCAGCTTTACGCTGAGACACGTTTGTTTTCGTATGGATACACAGAGAATAGACTTGGCCCGAGGAATTATCGTACGCAACACGCACTAGCTACTGCCTCCTATAGATTTGTACAGGGTGCCTTCCCTTGTTTACGATAGGGTGTTCACCTTCCGCCTAGCCCGTGTGGATTTAACAGATAGTACTTCTACCATCTGTATTTATTTCCTTAGGTTCAATAAACACTAATCTTACCAGATCTCTTGACTTTCACTCAGAGTTCCTTTGCTGTGTCATTATCAGAGCTAAAGGAAACCGCAGGAGACCGGGTTTGACCGTACCAAACTTGCACGTACAACACAACAGAACATCCGTGGAAGACCACCTACTCTCTGCCCCGTGCAGTGAATGGTAGAGCCACAACATTGCGATACCGTCCTTTGGAAATTGGCTTGCCGGCTCGAAGTTGTCCCTTGCACCAGGTTGGAGGAACGGTAGAGCCACAACACTAGATACGCTCCCGGTGGGATCGTCTTGCTGGCTAGAGTGCTCAACTCTCACCGCTCTCTTTGTGGTGCCGAGAAAACCAACTGGTGTAGGGAAACCAACCCTTTGTAGCTCGAACTGCCTACCTTCTGCTACGTTTGAAGTTTATTAACGTCTTGGCGATAACGAGTGAGTACAGAACACAATTAAAAACAAACATATTTCGAACGAAAAACAAATGTGAGTAAAATATTTGACGCTGACAATTATTTTACACCAAAATGCAGTTAGGACTAATTTGTGGTCATTCTGTTGACTTGACATTAGGTTTTCATGATTCACTAGCCATGTGTGTGGCAAACTTACAATAAAAACTTTGATGCTATTAAACCCACATTCTTTTTTTACTTTTTGGGCCAATAATAATAATTTCAGTTGCCCAAAAACCATTTATTTTTGTTTCGAAGTTCGAAGTAAAAAATTTTATTTCGAATACGAAGCAGAATATTAAACATTTTTGATTTGAACTTTCAAAGCTTTGACCACCCTTAATAATTTCAATAAAAATTTTAAACGGAAGCAAATGCAGAAAAGCAAGGTTTGTTCCAAGCCTGTTGCGGTACTGGCCACTAGACTAGAACAAAACACCAGAGGCAGCTGTTGTGCTACGTATTATCTGTGTCGGCAAAGCACATAATTTATTACACAAGGTACCCAGTAAACACAGAAAATATGGACCATAATTGGGCCAGTAAAAGCTAGCTGACAAACTCCGGCCTGCTGTCTTATGCCGGAAGTAGCCCGATGGAAATATGGACTGGCGGCTAACTGCTGGCCAACAGTGTCAGGCCTGCAAGAGCTGAATGTCGTTACGATGCCGGGCCTGCGATAGCTGGAAGTCGCTACGATGCCGCGCCTGTCATGGCTGGATGTAGTTACGATACCGGGCCTTCAGCAGCATGATGTCCAGAAATAAGCAGTATAACAATGTTAAAAACCTTAACTTTTTGATTAAAAATCGTAGTAATAGTTATTTTCTCTTTACATATATTCGTGTTATATACTCAATACATTATATGATATGAAAATCTATTCCTTGCCGTGTGCGGGATTGGAAATCTAAGACCCTTTGAGTTGACAGTCCAGCACACTAACCTATACACCACAGGGTAAGTTGCTGTTACATATCAGTAATTTAAAATATATCATGATACAAATTATTATAAAGGAATGTATAAATTCCATGACAATATAGCAAATAATTTTAAAACACTGATTATTTAATAACTATTTCTTCAGGGGCTTGCAAACAAAATAGTTTTCATTTGTTTCATACATCTGTCAAATGGTTATACAAATTAAAAAATTTCAACGTCAATAAATGGCATGGGCTACCACATACACTATAATCACGAAAAAAAAAACATGCTAACGGTTAACCCACTGTCTCAAGAAAGACATAATGCTATTAACAGCTAGCTAACATCTTGCCTAGTCAAAACACTTTCCAAAAGCTTGTCGGTAAATGACATCACATTTGTATCTATTGTGATAAAGTGCCTTGTCTCGGAAATGTTACCGGGTCGGAATAAATAACGGCTAGTTTACCGAAAAGACAAAGATGCTTTATGGGAATCAGCCCAGAATCATTTTTAAGATGTTTGCAACATGTTTGCTCTGCGATATCATGCCGACATATTTTCCACGATATCCATCTGTTATCCCTAAATACAGCGGGCCATTTTCTATTTTCTTACGACTTGCAATCTGTCTCATAAAAGACATCACGCCGTTGTCAGGTGGCTCGACAATTTGCCGACCTTTGCCGACAGGTTGTGTTTGCTGGGTATTTTGATTAGGTACACGTACATGTCCAGTGCTCTAATGAGGGGTTCCCAGTATGTACGCTATCTACTGGTTTTTATAATCAAACTTGGCATCTGCATATAAGCTCCTACCAACACCTGCTGTGTTTCTACACTGTTCCATAGTTATTTGGCGCACCAGCAAGGTGGCTCGGCATGCTAGGAGTAACAATCGCAAAATTATCAGTCAATGAGCAGAAGAATCCGGGCCCCATACAATTTGCATACCGTCAAACCCATAAATTATATAGTGCTAGATTACATAATTGACATGGAGGAAATCACAGATGTAACTCAAGTGTTGGCTGCAGGTAGCCAGGTTTCAGATACCCTACACACTGTAGATGTTACAGTTCAGTCTGTCCCACAAGCTAACATGGTAGCTAATAAAAACTGGAGAGTTCTCGCCTATCATGATGCAGCAGCTGGCTGCATTAATGCAGCAGCAGAAATCAAAGAGCCTAAACGATAGCATTGAAACACAGCTACGAGAAGGTATACAGGCACAATTCGACACACTGCGTCCCTTTTAAACTAAATAAGCCCTACTTAAGGCATATAGGACTTGCCCTGAGACACATCCCATTCTCCAACTGTCTTAGCTACTAACATGCATGCCGGAGGGCTCACAGAACGGTGAAGGAGCTCACGCTGGTGTAACAGGATTTGGGGGCTCGCCAATAAACTACCGCCCCTGAAGAACGCAAGTCTACATGAAGGCAACTTCGCTCAGTGAAATAATGTCAATACTTAACAGTGGCGATTCACTTTTTAAAAAAACCTACTTAAGGCCCTCTTCGAAACTATGCTCCAGCTTGCTGTGATCTGCGTATACCCGAAAACCGATTTTCACACCTACAGTAACTTCTACTGTAGGTTTCACTTCAACAATGGCTAACTCAGCCGCCAAAAATGACGCCTAATGGGGCGCCAAGTTTACACGAACAGTAACAAAAATAAAATTTATACTGGAATGCTCGAGACATTTGCGAAAAATAACACGAACTATTTGATTACTTAAGCAGGCAACAAATACACTTCACAGCTATTAATGAAACTCGTTTTAAACCAGGGACAGGTTTTCACTCCCAGGGTACTAGATTGGACTTCCCCAGGCCAAATTTTCTGACCACTGCAGCAGGTTAGAATCTGTAGTTCGTGGGTTGAACACCTCGTAGCACTATTCCATTTTCGTGGCAGGTGCGTGGCGGCAGCATTGCAACGGTGATATGTACTCTCCCTCTCTCATACTCCATCTCTGTCACTCCCAGTTCCAACTCCGCAACAGTAGAATGTGACCTTAATGTCTACGTACCCACAAGCTGGGACAGACAAGATGGCGGGCACCCGAGTAACTAACTCGAGCCATATAGGTCCGTTTACGAAAAGATTACAAGTTCTGTAAAACATATGTATGCACAAAATGAAACTTAATGTACACATAAGAAACGGGAAATGTTGCATTTTCTTGCACTGTCATAAATAATAAAGCAATAAACACCACTTTATTAAATACACAATAACTGTGGATGTATGTTCTATATATACATAATCACATGGGTATTTTGTAAGCGGTATGTGTAGCTGCTCTGCCCCATAACTCAGGGGTAGGGTGGTTGTCTTGTAGTAGTGGGGTCGTGGGTTCACGCCCTAGGCCCTCCGCAGCAGATTGTCAGTTCGCTTATTGCGTGCATGTGGACTGGAAGTTCGTCAATAAGTCGGTCTAACTTGAGCTCGTCAACACCACTTACAAAAAAATGTAGCTCAGAAGGTTGGTGCACGGGTCTGCACCACATAATTTTAGAGTCCAGAGTTCAAATCTGCGATGAGTAACGAATTATTTTATGTGATACATTATTGCTGTCCATAACTTATTTTATTGTTAGAAAACTTTTATTTCCAGAATACCATTTTCTAAAAGCAATAATACGCAAGTAACAGCACAGTAAAATCGAAGAGCCATGGTTGTTTGCTAATCAAATCGATTGGTTTTTAAAGTAGATAATTTGAGCTGTATAGTGTGAGTAATGTTTACAGACACACATGAAAACTTTAAGTTTAATTTGTAACAGTTCTGTCTTCTTTTAACCTTATAATCATAAAAGCTTGTTTAATTACAGAGAGCACGAGATTGATCATTATGCTCATTAAAGATACACATTTAAATACATGGGCGAAGTCGGTGGCGGGGGGGGGGGGGGTGTTATATTGGGAGATGTCCCCCACCAAAATGAAAATAAAATATTTAAAATAAAATTTGTAAATAAAATGACAAGTTTTATTTTATTTAAATTCAAGAAAAGTGTTATCTCCCTTGAAAATTAAATAGGATTATAGCATTCTGCGATTCCATATATGTATATGAGCCCATTGATTATAAAGAGTTTTGTAATTTCATATAAATTTGTAATAATACATCTTTTTTATTTCGTCCATAAATAGAAAGACGAAATCCTCACCCACCCCCCTTCCTCTCCCCCCCTTTTCCCATCACCGGAGTGCATTCCTGGATACGCCCCTGTTTAAATAACATGCCAATGTTTTAATGAGTGGCGTAAAGTTCCGTCGACTTGCATGTGATTACAGTAACCTGTTTTCCATGCATAAGCACTACTGTTACTCATATTTTCCATACATTAATAGTACTCGTACTTAAAAACCTAATCCAATGTAGTCTTCAGGGGAAAGAAACGATTGTCGTAATTTGTGGATGCGCCACAAAGAGCCTACGTTTAACATTTGGTTCCATTTGTACACTCGTCCTCTTGCGAGTCGTTTTGCCTGCCATTTGCAAGTTTCTTTAAGTAACGTGTGGGTATGAACGGATGCGTGATTTCTTCCCTTCTGCTATAGAAACTTGTATGCCTTCTGTTGTGCCCATGAGTATTACAGAAAGTAGCAGAAATTGGCTTAACCGACTCAGACCTCTCGCAGAATTTAGGTACCAGAAACTCCCTAAACCCTTTTTAAATATCGGAGAAAAACTGTTTTGAAAATATGATACCCTACATACTGCTAGTATTATACTAACATATTACAATTAACACTGTTAAGTGGTAGGTAGGGGAATGCTAGTAAAGAGGTGAAAATACCCACGATAAACGAATCGAAACTACACTTGCTGTATGAATTAACAATCCTCGTTATGAAGATGATCGTACATGGTATAAAATATATTCTGTTCGTATACTATAATCGTGCAAACAAAATGAGTGGTCGTTAACGAAAAAAGTATTTATTCATTCAACAAAACATAGGGAACAAAGAACGTAACTACTTTTAGGAAACGTAAATTATAATTATGTAAATATGCCACAAAGTTAATACACTAAAATAAATAAGATATCACATATAATTTAAATTTTTACAAAAGTGTTCGTAAGCATTGTCCATTTGTAGGATAGGAGATGATAAACATTCCAGACTAGGTACACAAAAAACTTTTTACGCAGTCAAGATATTTAAAAATATTTCTTGAAACTGTGTAGAAAAAAAAGCAGGTGCATGTAGGAGCTTATATGCAGATGCCAAGTTTAATTATAAAAGCCCGTAGATACTGTACATACTGGGAAACCCTCATTAAAGCACTGGACATGTAAGTGTACCTAACCACAATAGCCTACCTTGTGTAATAAATGATGTGATTAAGAGTGAAAACACCACCAACATAAATCAATCTACATATAATACTTCGTCAAATTTAGGTACACGAATATCTGTAAGCACAGAAAGGATATGGAGTTTTACCTGGTCGTTCAGTGATTGCTGCACAGTATTCCTATGATATATGACTGCCACTTCTGTACTTATTACATGTGTAAGAAATTTTGAGAGATATTTTGAAATTTATAAGTAATTATGGCCATACAAACAATATGTAACAATCTTTGAGCAACCTGTAAGGTAATAATAGTCCGGTCCTCCACAGGCTGTGGAGCAGCAAGCTCAGTGATGATTTACAAACCTTGCAGAAACTGGATCGTTGCTCACAACATTTGTATGCGTGCTAGAAACAACTTAATTCTAAACTGACTAATTACCATTTGAGTTGGAGGAATGTGGTGTAGCATCTTATACAAAAATGTAACACTGTTAAATAACAATGAAAAATGTCAATTGTGATAGCTCTAATAATTATGTAATGCTTTGATAAAACAAAAGAGGTTTATTGTTGAAAAGAAAAACTTCACAGGGTAAATGGCTTTCTCTTTAAATACATTATATTTAAATTAAATTCTTCAAGCTTTTGTTATTTCCATTGCCCCAATTTTATCAGGTTATGGGCTCAGTGATGTTTGGTTTTTGAGGAAAGTGGTTTTTATGTAAAATACATATTTTATTTTTGGCGGAAGGATACTCAGTCTAAATTGTAAAAACCAAACGGAAATACGCAAAAAGAATGAACACAATGGAAGTTCAGGTAACAAAGCTGAAGGGAAAAGTCAACTGGAATTTCTGGAAATTTCAAATTTTGGTAGCAGCAGAAGCAAGATGCTTTTTAGATGTCATGACTGGTGAGGTTAACATGCCTAATGAAGAAGTTAAGTCAAAAGATATTTGAAAGCGAAAGAATTCCAAGGTCATGGAACTAAGAGTCTTTAGAATGGAGGAGGAAACTATTGTTCATATTTTAAATTGCAAAACTTCTGCTGAAATGTGGAATAAAGTCTTGTCCATATACGAACAAAAGTATGAAACATCAATTCATTTCCTTCATGAAAAATTCTTTAGTTTTCAATATGAAGGAAAAGGGGTAGCTGCTCACATATCTTCTGCTATGGATATTGTGACAAAACTAAACACCTTGGGGAAGAAATTTCAGACCGCCAAGTTATTTAAAAAATACTAATGTCCCTTCCCAGAGAATTCAGACATTTTGTGTCCTAATGGGAATTTGTTGATCCCGTCAGACAGATGCTAAATGAGTTGACTTCACGACTTATTATAGACTAAATCGGGTTGAAAGATACTTCTTGTTCACGAAATCAGGCTTTTGCAGCTTTCTGTAAGCATTGCACTATTTAAAATAAAAGGAACGACAAAACTGAAAAATGTTTTAAAAATAAAACTAATGCAGCAAATAGTAAAAAGACCCTGACTTGTCGCTTTTGTAATAAGCCGGGTCACTTTAAAAAAGATTGCCGTTTTTATTTGAACAAGACTATGACTAATGCAGTGACGTCAGGAAAGTCTGGAAGTACGAATACAAAGAGTAACAAGGTTTTCAAAAATGCTTTTGTTAGCATGGCCAGTGTTACTAATCAAGTAGGCCTGATCAAAAACGATACATTTTACTTGGGCAGTGGAGTCAGTGAACATATGTCTCCTTACAGAGACTATTTTTTAATTTTAGAGATTGCTCAAAATAAATTAAAATATGAGATGGAAGATTATTGAAGTCATTGGGTGTTGGTGATATAAATGTTGTTTGCCACGTAGCTGATATAGAAATCCAGAATGTGCTGAAAAATATTCTCTTTGTTCCTGATTTGCAATTGAAACTTTTCTTAGTTTCTCAAGCTTTGGCTAAAGGACATACATTAATAGCAGCGGGAAATGAGTGTAGGTTAATTAAAAAGAATGAAGTAATGGCAGAAGCAAACTTGGAAGGAAATATCTGTGTTGTAAATTTGGATGTTCAGAAAATCGAGACAGCAGCAGTCAGTGTATCTAACTTAAAATCTCTTGAAATATGGCACTGGATACTTGCTCATCAAAATATCAAGCAAGTGAGAGACATTTTATCTAAACTAAATTTGTAATGTTCTGTTAAGGACGAACCATTCTCCAAGGGAAACAGCACCGTTCATATTTTCCACCGAGTGATTCAAAAACATTATTTGTATGTGAGATTCTGCACATTGAGCTCTGCGGCCCTTTTGAAACCACAAGCTTTGGTGTATCAAAGTATTTCCTTTTAGTGAAGGATGATTACTCTCATTTTAGATTTAGTTTTTTTGCTAAATTCAAGATGCATCCAAATGGCAGAAAGGGACAACAGTAAAAGGATTAAGTCTGTGAGAACAGATAATGGGACAGAAATTTCAAACAAAGAAATGGAAGATTACCTTTCATATGTGGGAATTAGGCACCAACTTTCAGCTCCATATTGCCCAGAGCAGAATGAAAGAGCTGAAAGGTAAATAAGGACCTTAGTGGAAGCAGCAAGAACTATGTTAATCAAATCAGGACTGGACAGCATTTCTGGGATGAGGCAGTACATACGGTTGTTTACACAATTAACGTGACAGGTACAAGTTCAGTTAAAGGGGAAACCCCATATGAATTGTGGTTTAAGAAGACCATAAAATTAGATCACCTCAAAATTTTTGGATCAAGGGTTTTTGTACATATTCTTGACCAGAAGAGAAAAAAGTTAGATCCTAAAGGAAAAGAAGGAAGATTTGTAGGTTATAATATAGATTCCAAATCCTACAGGTTTTGGTTTCCTGGCGAGAAGAAAGTAATAACAGCGTGGAATTTAGTTTTTACTTCAGAAAAACATAAACACAACTGTAGAGTCAGAGGAGGGCTTACTGCAGAAGAGAAAACATTAGGGATAGAGCTAGAGGATGTTGAGAACAGTTCTGATAGAGGAAGTGAGGAGATTGTGGTTGAAGAAGCTGGGGCGGATACAAAAATATTTGAAGGAATGGAAAATGAAGAAAGAAGACAGGTTCAAAGTGGGAAATATACACCAGGAAACGTTCTGGAGACTTCAGAAAAATTTAGTAAACTCAGTAACTCATCAAATGATTTCTATGATTTCCACCCAGAAGAAATCTTGTCACAATATTATGAAAATGAAAATATCCAAGACCATCCACAAAATGTTAAAAATCTAAGAACAAGAGAAAATATAAAGAAGCCATTCAAATACAATAACTTTGAAACATGTCTCGTAGTGTCTCAAGAAGAAAATTTAACTTATGAACAAGTAGTTAAAGGACCAAATCGGGAAGAATGTAAGATTGCAATAAAAGAATAACTGGATGTGATAAAATGAAATGGAACATGGGACACAAATTAGGTTTTCCGGAAGAAGCAGAAAGAAAATAATATCGTATTGAAAGCCTGCCTTGTTGCTGGTGGTTTCCAACAAGATGAAGATTTTGATTTTAATGACATTTTTGCTCCAGTGGCAAAACTTTCAACACTAAGAATATTGCCAGCTATTGTTGTGAACAGGGACATGAAGATCCATCAAATGGACGTGAAGAATGCCTTTTTGCATCGGGAAATTGAAGAAGAAGTCTGCGTCAAGAAACCAAAAAGAATGGTCCAAGATGGAAGGTTCTTTTACTCAAGAAATTCTTATATGGATTAAAAAGGTCTCCGAAAAATTGGAACTCAAAATTTAATAATTTTATGCCCAGGGAAGGATTTACGAGATCCAAAGCAGAATATTGATTATATGTCAAGAACCACGGAAGGAAGTTTATTTATATATTGGTTTATGTTGATGATATCCTAATCTTTTGCCAACATTTGCATCTCATTGAAACCCAAAAAGGTAAATTCAGATCTGCCTTTCTATGAAAGATTATAAAGATAAGATCAGTTATTTGGGACTAAATATTGTTCAAGATATTTCGAAAGGAGAAATTGAAATTGATCCAGTGGACTACTTGGCCCAAATTTTAAAAGGATTAATTCTGCTATGTCTGATGAAAGTTTAGACAACACATGCAGGAGTATCATTGGGGCATTAATGTATGCAGTTTTAGGAACCACATCAGATTTAGCATTCTGTCTGAATTTTGCGAGCAGATGCCAAAGTCGGCCAAGTAAAGATCTTCTTACTTTTCTCAAGATAATTTTGAGGAACTCCAAAAGAACCATCAATTGAAAGTTAGTTTTCAGAAGTTGCAGAAGGTTTTATTAATTCTGACCATGCAGGTGATCTCACAGACAGAAGGTAAACGACAGGTTTCCTGTTTAAAGTCATGGGATGTACCATTTCATGGAACTCATTAAAGCAGAAGTGTATCAGTTTGTCTTCTACAGGGGCAGAGTAAATCGCGTTAAGCAGTCGAGCAGGTGAGGCCTGCTGGATTAAAAATTTACTCGAGGACATCGGTGTGAAGAACAATTTATGTGGCTGGAAATCCAGCATCTCATCGGCGAATGAAACATATAGACACCAGATTTCAATTTGTACGAGAAAACGTCGACAGTCGAATGATTAATCTGAAATATATTAACACTAACGACCAGATTGCTGACAGTTTAACTAAGGCAGTATCCAAAGTTTCTCTTGAAAGATTCTGTCGAGATGTAGGACTGATATAAAAACTTCCTTTTTCTCTATTTCTGGAATCGATATTTTTTCATTAACAGAGGATGTTAAATATCAATGAAAATGTCAAATATGATAGCTCGAATAATTATGTAATGCTTTGATAAAACAAAAGAAGTTTGTTTTGAAAAGAAAATTAAATAAATTAAAATATATTATATTTACATGAAATTCTTCAAGCTTTTGTTATTTCCATTGTCCTAATTTTATCAAACACATTACATATAATTTCAGACCGTGCAATTTTAATGAAATATTTGTTTCCAATTTGCACTTTGATATTTCCAAGAGAAAATGAGAATCTTAAATATCCTTGATGGCAATATCATCTAAGACTCAAGCAAGAATTACTCTACTACCAATCAATTGTGGTCATTCTAACTAGAAACTTGCCCATTAACAAAGCGTATGTAAAACCTTGCCAAATTAATTAACTTGTAGTTCAGTGCAAAAATTAAAAATTCTAAAATTATGTTCTGCAAAAAAAATTTAAATTATTGAAAGTTCCTTCATTAAGTTAAGGGAAAACGTGAAATTTAGTCTAAGTTTCTTTGCAGTTAATAAAAGCTGGGATTCGTAAATACGATGTTTTTCAACATGGCGTTGCTGTAGATATTCCAGATCAAATGGAAACTATAGGTCTCGTCAAACATAGTGTATAAAACATGAATACATATTATCTGCGCTCATAGGAATCTGCCTTAATTAGTGGGAACAGGAAGAAATGTGGGTTTCTCCTGGTGCGTGAACCAACTGTCTACGAGCCAACAGTCATACCGATATTACTCTACCTCCTGACATTTTCCATGCGGAAGGGACTAACAAGGCCACACATATTCTTCGCAGCATCCTGCTGCAGTTCCTTCCTACTCGGATGGTAATGGCAGAGAGAGAGAGAGAGAGAGACAACTAACTCAAATGACTGGCACTTACTCTACCTTGCCTACATACAGTACCAGCCAATCCTAACGCAGGGTTTAAACCTGCCAGTCAAACGGAATATTTCCCACTGAGAAACCCCACAAAAGAAGCAACTCCAACGGCCTAACATACTAAAAGACATAGAATAAGTGGTCTCAAAACGGAGATACAAATAATAAAAATCCCCGAAACATACAAAATGAAGCAAACACAAATTAAAATTAAAATTAATACATATTTAAATACAAAATAAAAAATATAGCTAACTATCCAATTAAACATTTCTTATTGCCATTGGTACATCTAAAGTTAAAAATCCTGAACGAGAAATAATTTTAAAAATTTAAGTTAATTTAAATTATGAAAAATTATACAAATTTACATACATGAAATATTATGTGAGTGAACAGTGTGAAAATAAATACATTAGTTTAGTATTTTAGTACATTAGTTTAGTATTCACTATGACATATTATTTGCAGGTGCTACAGACGCAGCACCAGTTTTAAAACAGAGGTGAATACAGTGTGCGAAAAAGTACATGGACAAAAATGTAGCACACGGTAAAATAAAACGACAATTAAATGTCTTAATGGCTCTTAAGTTTCGTTTCTCAAAGTCCCTTTTGGGAGTATCAGAAAGTTTTATTCACACCTGACACAAGCAATAAACATGACAATTTCAAAAAAGAGAAAATCAACACATTGTTGAGTTTTTATTCAGATTACATCATGCGGGGTTGATGAAGGAGAAATCTTTTTTCTCTGCCAGTCACTACTTTTAGCCTCCTCACGCCACGTGTCACATGACCCTTGCTGCAAATATGGGCAAATTTTCACCACTGTCTCTAGCTGTCCGCTCTTTCTTCTTCCGTACTTGGAAGTTCTTGACCGAGTTTGTGCCTCCTTCACGCCCAAAAGCGCGCGAGCACTTTTCAGTTTCTGGAGCTCGGTCGGACGACACAGATGTTTCGCTGGGTTTTGTTGAACAGCAGCAGTTCGTGCGTTGTCGTTACTAATGTTTATATCACCACACAACTGCGCACATTCTTCAGTAGTCATGCTAGAACACTGCACCGCGACAGTTTGTTAATTTCACTAATTGTTCTAGTTGTACAGGTAACTGCACACATCCATTTGCATTGCGTGTGTGTGTGACTGTGTAGTGTAGTGCACCTCTTCACTTACATACTATGCAGGGCCTGTACTTTAAAATTGGGTTCTAAGGTGGCATGTCTAGCATAGGCGAAAGACAGACTCCAGCAATATAGACTCATTATAAACGAAAAAAACCAACATGGCTGCATTCAACGGAATGAACGATTAATGTTGGTTAGGGATGTATGGTGGTGGTAGTAGAGAGGTGACGGGTGAAGGTGAGTGGAGTGGATGTGGTGGTGAGGTAGTGAGGGTGATAGATTGGCGAGGGGGGATGTTAAGTCAATGTGATTGATTGAAAGGGGCGGAGACCTGCCGACTAAACAGCCAACAAAGAAATTTCATGGGTCAGTCATATGCTGGATGTCGTGCTGGGGAAACCTCCACAAATTCAATACATTTTTGGAGTATTTTAATTTTTTGGGAATTTTCTGTCATTTTCATGGTCAAAGTCACTGGTTCATAGTTAATGATCAAGGTCACCGACATCCAATAGGGTGGAAAAGATGACCGCCTGCCGACCAGAGTGAACAGCTCCATCGCTTCACTGCCCTACACCCTTGTCGCAAACTCATCCAAATAATAGCTACTCAGGGGTGATCATATCCCCCAGCTGAGGGATACCGTTTTCTTGCCTACTGCCTGCCTTCTGTATTTCTGCGTTCGGAACTCACTTTTGAATAAAAGTCCTTCGCACTCTTTGGATTTTTTCTTTGTTAATATTCTTTGCCTTCCCCATGCACTTGCGTCTTGACAATGATTTGCTTTGTGCCTATTTGGAACCATTTATGTGAAAACCTGTCCCATCCCAAATCTTTGCACACCAGTGTATTTTGGATAACAGTTTTAAGGGAGAGGAACACAATTAATAAATGTGCAACAAAAAAATGTCGAATAGAAATATTTTAATAAATGTCATATTAAAAATGCATTAAACCTATACAAGCACAGTTTCCAATAAGGGTGTGAAATAAATAAAAGTTTGGTACTACGAGTAGGCACACAGGTTCCTGCACATATGGGGGGGGGGGGAGGGAGGAGGATTGCAGGTAATTGGTGAATTCGTGTTCGATCCACTGCATCGCATAAATAGCATTAGTTGTTATACATGCCAGAACAATTCTGTAGTATGCGGTGCAAGGTTGCAATGACAGCATCAGATAAATCGCATATATGCTTGTACTGTGTACAGTTCACAACTTGCTGAACTTAATGTGAACTGTGGTTTCTTTAACGTACTACATAAGTAGCGCATATGTATTGTTGTTTAACTCTGAAACAGTGGAGTTTTACGTGTCGAAATATTCTTGTATGAAACTTTGCTGACCCTTGATCTGTTTCGATTCCCTTGACTGTAAATGTTACCGTGTTCAAAGATAATAATGGTTTAAAAAATTATTTTTTCTGAAAATGTTTTTATGGGTTTCATTTTGGATTGCTTATCCTACCATATAAAACTACTGAATGGTACCATTATTGCAAGTTGAAGAATAACAAATAATTAGTTTATAATGGAATAGTGTAAAAAATTAAAGACAAAATATAAGCGAATGTTTAATTTTACCAGGAAATAAGATACATTACGTTGACGGAAGTATAAACAGCTTGGGATTTATGAAACAGCCAAAATTGTAATACCTGGAATGAGTTTTCAAGTGTGAAGATAGCGTGGAAAGGCTGTAGGCATGGATATAGTACTGTAACAGTAACAATTATCTCGAGGTTAGCACATTCTTCATACAGTACAGTCGACACACAGGGGTAGGATGAGGCGAGCGGGCGTTCTCAGAAGTGGTGAAACTTGAGCATGGTGAGGACGACCATGGCGAAGGTGATGGTGAGGCCGACGAAGAACATAATGGCGCGGAAGGGCTGCCGGGAGGCCAGCACGGCGTAGATAAGCGTGTACAGAGTGCGTGCTGCTACGTACACACGGAACAGGTTAAGGGCGACTACCTCGTTCGGGTCGGACAGCACGTAGAAGAAGCCGGAGACGAAGAACAGCGGGATGTTCTCAATGTCGTTCTGGTGCGCCCTGCAAACACCACACCAACACCAACTCGCCTAAGCTTCTTACTAGTTACCGTTACATACAAAGGCCACAACAACAGGTTTGACATCAAAAGTAGGTTTATGCTGTTTTAAAACAGTATATACTCTAAATTATAATCTGTAGAAAACCACCGTTTCGCAGTGAAATTCAACTACTCGAATAAGTGAAAATGGCTCCACTTTGAATCAGTGGAAGACCACTGATTGATTCAGAAAAAAAACTCACTGATTGAATTAGTGACATGAAACAATTTCACTGATTAAATATGTGATGGCTAACTGCAGAGGTGAATTATATATTGTTTTTATTGAATTCAGCCAAATATTTACGATAAATAATCATTTTCACGATAGTTTACTATTTTTATTATGCAATTTACCGTTATTTAAACCAGTAACAAATTATCCGCAGGTGGCCGGGATTAAACCCACGTATCCATTACTATTCACTTTTACTCCATTTCCTTGCCATTTGAGTTACCAAGTTAAGCAGAGAAAAAAGTGGAAAGCATGTATTTTTAAATTGTATGCCCTTACTTTTCGTTTTTGGTTTGATTGGTACCATTAGAATTGTTAAAACCAATAGTACAAATGAGTGGACGTTCACCACAGTAGGAGGGACTTGCCGGTTATGGAACACTATTGATTAATTGGATTATCCATTTCGTTGATTGGATTAATTATGCCAATTAAATTGATTGGATTATTCCGATCAAGTAATTGTATTACGTTAATTTTAATCCGTTGAAATTAATCGGATGAAATAAACTTTATTGATTGATCTATAGAATAGTTTTTAAAAAATTCCTAAATTTGTAACATTTGTGTGATTTTATATTCTGTATGGTAAAGAGTCATTATTTTTTTATTTTTGGAGAGCCGCAGCATCGATGTTCACTCTTGGTCGTCTGTCGGTCGACTGAGGTGAGTAGGTGTGGGGAAGAGGTATATGCATAGCATGTAATAGTGTTATATTTTTATAGTTAAATATGGTATTGAGGAGGGGGAGAAGGGAGAGAGAGCGGGGCATAGGGGTTCCTTCCCGTTTGCCATCGTTGGACCTACTGAGGGGTAGCACCAAGAAACATCTACCTGGTGTGGTGTCAGACAGTATACTAAACTTTAGATACCGTACGGTACGTGTAAGGGCTGAGTTCGGAAATAACTTACAAAATTAGTTCCCTTTTTTTGGAAAGTGATTCATAATATTTTAGTTTGTTAAAAGTTACAAGACAAAATTGCTGTGCGCCATCACTTAGTGTTGCAGGGTGAAAGCCGTTGTGCAGCATCTGTATTCCTTAGTCCCGTTGTCCTGGGAAGAGGTTGTTAAATGCTATACCTGGCCATCTACCTGTAACAGTATTTCTCTCACAAACTCTGGGGTCCAACACATTCTTTCCAGCATCAAAACACTATGTCCTTTCTTTACCAATTCAACGAAATTTAATATTACAAAAATAAATGTTTAGTAGTAACCGAGTATGCCTATAAAAGTGTTAGTAGATGCTGATTCACACTACGATTATAACATACTTATAGAGGCGTTCTCTTCTTGTATGGTAGGCTTGAATTGGTTACTTATAAGTACCATGATGACAAAAAAAATACCAGCGTTGCATTCTTACACCTACAAAACAGTCAAAACAGTTAATTATTTGCAGATTCTGACATCGAGTAATAATTAGACTTCAAAAGATGAGAGCGGAAATCAAGTCATCGAATGAGAGACTTTTGCATGCTACAGCAATACTCTATGTACAACTTCAATACAAATTAAAAATATATTAATTTATAAAATCGTTATTGAAATGAAAAGTAAATATAGATATTGAATTTGGTATACCTGTGCCTATAAAAAAATTATCACCGTTGGTCTTTCATAAGCATACGTATATGCTTAAAGGTTAGTATGAACTCACAACCATCCTTCGCTCCGTCAGTCATCCGTTTGTGTTTTCGACAGTCACTTGAAAGCGAATCACAACAATCCGTCCTATGAGAATCTCTCTGTATGGCCAAATTCCAGTTTGACAACTTAACCTTGTGGTTTTTTCTTTAGTTGGAAATATATTTTGGCTGGAAAAACATTTTCAAGAGAGAAATATTTTGGGGAAATAATTTTATCATCTGATAAGAATTTATACTGAATATTTTTTATTTCAATTTTTTGTATTTACCACATAATATATATAAACACAGATCCAGCACCTTGCATTTTATTTCAAAGGGTCCATTCACATCTAAGAAATGTCGTCGTAAGGCAGTGGCTCAACCGTCCGTCCATTGAACTTTACAATCCATAGAAACTAAAAATTCACACAAAAAAGAAGAAAACAAAAAGGAAACACATGTGAGTGAAATATATTCCTGGTCATATTATAAAACAATATCAACAGCCACCACTGAAACATAGAAACCAAAAACTCACACAAAAAAGGAGAAAACCACAAGGAATCACAAGTGAGGTAAACATATTCCGTGTCACAATATAAAACTATATAAATAGACATCACTGAAACATAGAAACTTACAACTCACACAAGAAAGAAGAAAACCACAAGAAAAAACAAGTGAGGGAAACATATTTCTTGTAATATTATAAATCAATAACAATAGACACCACTGAAACATAGAAACTGAAAACTCACACAAAAAAAGAAGAAAACAACAAGGAAAAACAAGTGAGGTAAATATATTCCTTGTCATATTACATAACAATATCAATAGACCCCACTGAACCATAAAAACCAAAAACCGACAATAAAGGAAGAAACCACTAGGAAACCCAAGTGAGGAAAACATATTCCATGTTATATAACAAACAATATCAAAAGACACCACTAACCCATAGAAACTAAAAACTCACACAAAAAAGGAGAAAACCACAAGGAAAAAGAAATTAGGGAAATATATTCCTTGTCATATTTATTACAATATCAATAGACACCACTGAACCATAGATTCTAAAAAACTCACACAATAAACAAGAAAACCAATAGGAAACACATGTGAGGGAAATATATTCTTTGGCATATTATAAAACAATATCAATAGACACCACTGAATCAATGAAACAAAAACTCTCACAAAAAAGAAGAAAACCAAAAGGTAAAACATGTGAGAGAAAATTTATTCCATGTCATATTAAAAAACAATATCAATAGACACAACTGAAACTTAGAAACTAAAAACTCACACAAAAAAGAGGAAAACCACAAGGAAACACAAGTGAGGGAAATAGCTTCCTTGTCATATTGTAAAACAATATCAATAGCGACCCCTGAAACATACAATCTAAAAACTCATACAAAAAAGAAGAAAACCAAAGAAACAAATGTGAGGGAAATATATTCCTGGTCATATTATAATACAATATCAATAGACAACACTGAAAACTAGAAACTAAAAACTCACACAAAAAAGTAGAAAATCACAATGAAACCCAAGTGAAGGGATCATATTCCTAGTCATATTATAAAACAATATCAATAAACTCCACTGAAACATAGAAAACTAAAAACTCACACAAAAAAGAAGAAAATCACAAGAAAACATAAGTTAGGGAAACATAATCTTAGTCGTATTAAACAATATCAAAAGACACCACTGAACCATAGAATCTAAAAACTCACACAAAAAGAAATAAACCATAAGGAAACACAAGTGAGGGAAATATATTCCTTCACATACTTTAAGACAATATCAATAGACACCACTGAAACATAGAAACTTAAAACTCACACAAAAAAGAAGGAAACAACAAGGAAACACGAGTGTGGGAAACATAATTCTTGTCATATTATAAAACAATATCAATAGACATCCTCGAAAATTAGAATCGAAAAACCTCTCACAAAAAAGAAAAAAAACATTAGGAAACACAAGTGAGGGAAATATATTCCTTGTCATATTTCAAAACAATATCAATAGACAGCACGGAAACATAGAAACTTAATACTCACACAAAATAGAAGAAAACCAATAGAAACACAAGTGAGGGAAATATTTTCCTTATAATACTTTAAAACAATATTAATAAACTCCACTGAAGCATAGAAACTGAAAACTCACAAAAAAAAATAAGAAAACAACAAGGAAAAACAAGTGAGGGAAACATATTCCTTGTCATATTATATAACAAAATCAATAGAACCCACTGAACCTAAGAAACAAAATCCACAAAAAAGGAGGAAAACCACAAGGAAACACAAGTGAAGAAAACATATTCCATGTTATATAAAAAAAACAATATCAAAAGACACCACTAACACATAGAAACAAAAAAACTCACACAAAAAAGGAGAAAACCTAAAAGGAAAAACAAATTATGGAAATATATTCTTTGTCATATTTATTACAATATCAATAGACACCACTGTAACATAGAAACTAAAAACTCAAAAAAATAATGATGAAAAACACAAGGAAACACAAGTGAGCGAAACATAATCCATGTTATATTAAAAAACAGTATCAATAGACAGCACTGACCCTTGGAAATTAATTAACCCCACTCACAAAAAACACGAAAACCACAAGGAAACACAAGTGAGGGAAACATATTCCTTGTCATATTATAAAACTATCAATAGACACCACTGAAACATAAAAACTTTCAAATCAAACAAGAAAGAAGAAAACCACAAGGAAAATCAAGTGAGGTAATTATATTCCTTGTTATATTGTAAAACAATATCAATAGACACCACTGAAACATAGAAAATAATAACACACAAAAGAAAGAGGAAAACCACAAGGAAACACTAGTGAAGGAAACACTATTCCTTGTCATATTATGAAACAATATCAATAGACACCACTGAAAAATAGAAACTAACATCTCACATAAGAAAAGAAAACCACAAGGAAAAACAAGTGAGGGAAACATATTCCTTGTCATATTGAAAAACCATTTCAATTGACACCACTGGAACATGGAAACTAAAAACACACACAAGAAAGAAGAAAAACACAAGGAAACACAAGTGAGGTAAACATAATCCTTGGCATATTATAAAACAATATCAATAGACACAACTAAAAAACTTAGAAACTAAAAACTCACACAAAAAAGAGGAAAACCACAAGGAAACAAAAGTGAGGGCAATAACTTCCTTGTCATATTGTAAAACAATATCAATAGACACCCCTGAAACATAGAAACTAAAAACTCATACAAAAAAGAAGAAAACCACAAGGAATCACAAGTGAGGGAAACATATTCCTTGTCATATAATAAAACTTTATATATAGACATCACTGAAACATAGAAACTTACAACTCACACAAGAAACAAGAAAACCACAAAGAAAAACAAGTGAGGAAACATATTTCTTGTAATATTATAAAACAATATCAATAGACACCACTGAAACATAGAAACCGAAAACTCACACAAAAAAAGAAGAAAACAACAAGGAAAACCAAGTGAGGGAAACACATTCCTTGTCATATTATATAACAATATTAATAGACCCTACTGTACCATAGAAACAAAAAACCCACAATAAAGGAAGAAACCACAAGGAAACACAAGTGAGGGAAACATATTCCATGTTATATAAAAAACAATATCAAAAGACACCACTAACCCATAGAAACTAAAAACTCACACAAAAAAGGAGAAAACCACAAGGAAAAACAATTTAGGGAAATATATTCCTTGTCATATTATAAAACAATATCAATAGAAACCACTACCACTTACAAACTTAAAAAATCACACAAAAAGAAGAAACACACTTCGAAATACAAGTGAGGGAAAGACATTCCTTGTCATATTATAAAACAATATCAATAGACACCACTGAAATATAGAAACTAGCGACTCACACAAAATAGAAGAAAACTAATAGAAACACAAGTGAGGGAAATACATTCCGTGTTATAATAAAAAAAGGTGTCAATAGACACCACTGACCCTTAGAACTTAAAAACCCACACACAAAAAAAAAAACGAAAACCACAAGAATTACAAGTGAGGGAAATATAATCTTTGGCATATTATAAAACAATATCAATAGACACCACTGAATCATTGAAACTAAAAACTCAAAAAAATAATGATGAAAACCACAAGGAAACACAAGAAAGAGAAACATATTCCATGTTATATTAAACAACAACATCAATAGACACCACTGATCCATAGAATCTAAAAACTCAGACAAAAAAGAAGAAAACCAAAAGGCAACACATGTGAGGGAGATATATTCCTGGTTTTATTATAAAACGATATCAATAGACACAACTGAAACATAGAAACCTAAAACTCTCACAAAAAGAAGAAAACCAAAAGGTATCACATGTGAGGGAAATTTATTCCTTGGTATATTAAAAAACAATATCAATAGAAACAACTGAAACAAAAACTCACACAAAAAAGGAGAAAACCTAAAAGGAAAAACAAATTACGGAAATATCATCCTTGTCATAATGTACAACAATATCAATAGACACCCCTGAAACATAGAATCTAAAAACCCATATAAAAAAACGAAAACCACAAGGAATCACAAGTGAGGGAAACATATTCCTTGTCACATTATAAAACTATATCAATAGACAGCACTGAAACATATAAACTTACAAATCAAACAAGAAATAAGAAAATCACAAGGAAAAACAAGTGAGGGAAACATATTCCTTGTCATATCATAAAACAATATCAATAGACTTCATTGAAACATGGAAACTTAATACTCACACATAAAAGAAGAAAACCTCAAGGAAAAACATGTGAGGGAAACATATTCCTTGTCATATTGTAAAACCATTTCAATAGACACCACTGGAACATGGAAACTAAAAACACACACAAAAAAGAAGAAAACCACAAGGAAACACAAGTGAGGGAAACATAATCCTTGTCATATTATACAACAATATCAATAGAGACCACTGAACCATAGATTCTATAAAACTCACACAATAAAGAAGAAAACCAAAAGGTAACACATATGAGGGAAATATATTCTGTGGCATATTATAAAACAATATCAATAGACACCACTGAATCATTGAAACTAAAATCTCAAAAAAATAATAAAAGAAAACCACAAGGAAACAAAAGTGACGGAAACATATTCCATGTTATATTAAAAAACAATATCAATGACACCACTGATTTATAGAAACTAAAAACCCACACAAGAAAGAAGAAAACCACAAGGAAAAACAAGTGAGGGAAACATATTTCTTGTAATATTTTAAACAATATCAATAGACACCACTGAAACATAGAAACTGAAAACTCAAAAAAAAAGAAGAAAACAACAAGGAATCACAAGTAAGGGAAACATAATCCTTGTCATATTATAAAACGATATCAATCGACACCACTGAACCATAGATTCCAAAAAACTCACACAATAAAGAAGAAAACCAAAAGGTAACACATGTGAGGGAAATATATTCTTTGGCATATTAAAAAACAATATCAATGACACCACTGATTTATAGAAACTAAAAACCCACACAAGAAAGAAGAAAACCACAAGGAAAAACAAGTGAGGGAAACATATTCCTTGTCATATAATAAAACAATATCAATAGACACAACTGAAACTTAGAAACTAATAACTCACACAAAAAAGAGGATAACCACAAGGAAACACAAGTGAGTGAAATATCTTTCTTGACATATTGTAAAACAATATCAATAGACACCCCTGAAACATAGAAACTATAAACTCATACAAAAAAACGAAAACCACAAGGAATCACAAGTGAGGGGAAACATATTCCTTGTCACATTATAAAACTATATCAATAGACAGCACTTAAACATATAAACTTACAAATCAAACAAGAAAGAATAAAACTACAAGGAAAAACAAGTGAGTTAAATATATTCCTTGTCATATTATAAAACAATATCAATAGACACCACTGAAACATATAAACTTAAAACTCACACAAAAAAATGTAAAACCATAAGGAAACAAAGTGAGGGAAACCTATTACTTGTCATATTATAAAACAATATCAATAGACACCACTGAAATATAGAAACTAACAACTCACACAAGAAAGAAGAAAACCACAAGGAAAAACAAGTGAGGGAACATATTCCTTGTCATATTGTAAAATCATTTGAATAGACACCACTGGGACATGGTAACTAAAAACTCACACTAAAAAGAAGAAAACCACAAGGAAACACAAGTAAGGGAAACATAATCCTTGTCATATTATAAAACGATATCAATCGACACCACTGAACCATAGATTCCAAAAAACTCACACAATAAAGAAGAAAACCAAAAGGTAACACATGTGAGGGAAATATATTCTTTGGCATATTATAAAACAATATCAATAGACACCACTGAAACATAGAAACTTAAAACTCTCACAAAAAAGAAGAAAACCAAAAGGTAACACATGTGAGGGAAATTTATTCCATGTCATATTAAAAAACAATATCAATAGACACAACTGAAACTTAGAAACTAATAACTCACACAAAAAAGAGGAAAACCACAAGGAAACACAAGTGAGGGAAATATCGTCCTTGTCATATTGTAAAACAATATCAATAGACACCCCTGAAACATAGAATCTAAAAACTCATACAAAAAAGAAGAAAACCACAAGGAATCACAAGTGAGGGAAATATCGTCCTTGTCATATTGTAAAACAATATCAATAGACACCACTGAAACATAGAAACTTACAACTCACACAAGAAAGAAGAAAAACACAAGGAAAAACAAGTGAGGGAAACATATTTCTTGTAATATTATAAAACAATATCAATAGACACCACTGAAACATAGAAACTTAAATCTCACACAAAAAAAAAAAAAAAAAAAAAAAAGGAAAACCACACGGAAACGTAAGTTAGGGAAACATATTCCTTGTCATATTATAAAACAATATCTTTAGACACCACTGACTCAAAGAAACAAATAACTCACACAAAAAAGAAGAAAACCACAATGATAAACAAGTCAGGGAAACATATTCCTTGTCATATTATAAAACAAATAAATCCACAAAAACACAAAAATAATTATTAAAATTCTTCACCATGTTTCTGAGCCTGGAATCAGGTAAAACACTTGAATAAGGGTTGCAGACTCCCGGCGCCGAAACATCGTGAAGTCATTTAGTTATTGTTTTTTTTGTTTTCATGCTTTCGTCGTTTTGTGTCCTCTCTGTTCGTTTATCTACTCTTTTCCCTTATTATTTTGGTGGTTCCCGTGTATTTCGGTGTAATGAATTATTTGGTTTTATAAGCTGAGATGGAATAGTTTTTCCCGTCCTCTGTTGCACTGTGTTTATTCTTTAAATTTTATAGTTCAGCTGGGCTACTGTTCCTTTTTCTTTGTACTGGTTTGTTCACTTGTGTGGTATTTTCGTGTTCGTCATCGTGTTGTCGTTTCTTTCGATTTGCTTTTGTTGTCTATCCTATTTAGTAATAATTAATTCTTCGTGCATAATTTTGTCGATTTAATTACACACATATTTGTTTTCTATTGACTAGGAAACGGTTTTTCCTAATTATCTGTTTGTGGTGTTGCACTAAGGTTTTTTCGTTCTTGTCTTGCTGAGTTCTGTGTGAGGGATTTTAATTTTTTTATTTAGTCTCATGGTCGGCAATGGACACAGTCCAATCACACCATAATAATAACATGAACTCACCATTGCCATTAAACTTCAAAGATAACATTTTCCCACATGCCTTCACGTGTATCAATTTTTACCCTGCAACATCCAGTAGCTATCACAGAAATATGGTTGCTGCTCCGCTGAAAACTCGTTAAGAAAATGTTTTGTATTCTCTTTCCTGTTCAATATTATTAAAGGAAGTTCACGATAAAGTGAGCACTTTTGAAATGAACTTTAGAAAAAGTTACTGCCCCTACCTGGATATATTTTAACGGACGCACTAAGTGGCGTGCGCCCAGTAAAGTTGGTAACGATGGATGGGAAATAGTTCCGTATTTTAACGTCGAATAAAAAGTGTTAGGTAACCATGTAAGACTATTTAAATTATTTCTTTCGCTTTCTGTTTTTTTTTAATGCATCAAAGTATTAAAATGAGCAGATTTGTAAAATATTTACTTTTATAATTACATCAGAGTTTCACTTAACTGACGCATGAATAAAGTGATGAGGCCGACGGCAATGTTAATTTTACATAAGGCTGAAGTATACACAACCTTATACTATAATTTGTTCAGATCATGAGCATACAGAAGCAAATGCAGCGATACACTTGTCGAGTCGGAACACTAGTGTGAAACACAGAGACGAAACTTGTAGTGGTTCAGTTTTTTTCAAGTAACTTATTCAGTGATATTAGGGACACATACCTACGAACTCTCTCGATGTCTGGGTCGTCATACCTCACTTGGCCGTCCCCGTCTGGAGCGAAGAAAGTATCTTCTGGGCTGATGAAAATCTGAAATCGAAACAACAGAATGGAACTACAGCATGCGATACTTCTACGTCAGAAGCACCATTGCTATAATAGTTGAAGAATATTATTTAACATCTCCGAGAAATTAATTCTCTATTGACTGTCAATGCAATGCGCAACTATAAAATTACGATAATCAAAACCATATGTAACTAAATCACATTTCATTTTTAACATTTTTCGTGCTGAGTTTACGATTTGTTGAATAGTGGTGTTTTCAGTTGCGTCACATGCAAAAAAGAAGAGCAGTTCAGAATATTCATTATGTATCTAGGAATTACTAGTAATGAGAGTTACACATAACGTTTTCGTTCGTATTGTATTAGTTTTATGTTTTGAGTAATTATTTTTTATTTCTGCAATTAAACCCTCAAATGTAACGCAACATACGTTAAAAGATGAATTACATTGTATATTCGTAAGCAGAGGATTTCCGGACAGGAGTACTAGGATTTACATTCTAAATTAACCTAAATTTAAAATGTTTTTTATTAAAACATCGTAAACTCAGATTTGTCTCTAAAGTAAGTCCAAAAATTACGGGTGCAGTATAATTAGAAATGTAAGATGATTTGTTAAGGCGAGCACAGGTATTTAAAATTGAAGCTAAGCCACGAGTTTATTTGATATATTGATGAACACATATAAAATGCTCTCCTTGTGTCTAGACTTTATATAACTGAACGAAAACAAAATGCCACAAATACTAAATTATTTTGTGAGTTCGGTTACCATATTATATTGCATTAACTTTATTCTACTTACAGGTTTCCCTGCCCAGCGCTTGACCTACTTTGCAGAGTGCTTGAAATCCTATTTTGGACGAAACTATTAAATGTGCCCCTGCAGTGTTTACATACGAATACATCACACTCCAGACGAGGACGGGTTGGTACTTTAAAGGTACCGCGCATGCTGTAAATATTATTTTGGAGCCATCTAATATAGTAAAACACTGCTTTTCAGACTGCCGTATCTTTAAACATACTACCATGACACGTGACTAACTACAATGGGAGCCTGTATCAAACATTGCTACAGACTTTTTATCAATAAAAACATAGGATCACAGCTGAAAGTCCCATAGTTAACGCAGCACTACGAGAACAGTGCGCGCGAGTTCAGAGGCCTGCGAATAGCGGCGATGGCGCTTTAGTAGCGTGTGCTATTGTAACCCTTATAGCGCCTGCACTTCTCGGTCAAAAAAGGGGGAAAAAAAACGATGCAGACAGGCGGGCCCCTACAGTACTTACAGCGCGCGCCTCATAGGTTGTGAATGTTGAGCGGGGGATGCCGAAGGGAGGATCCGCTACCTCCCCTCATGCAGCCGGAGGTGTACTGCCCGCGCAAAGCGCGCGTGACGTAGAAGTGGCATGCCACTGTTGAAGTTGTGTTTCCGCACCACAGCAGCGTACATGTGACAGGCCACCTGTGCAATCAAAGTTCAATCCTGGGATGTTGTTTATAACATATTAGTTTCGTGGAAAAGGATACAGCTGATAATGTGCCGTCGTTACGTCTTACGTCCCCAACAACTTGATCGCATTCGATCCCGTTTCGTTGTTCGCAGAAGAATACCTGTCTGATAACTAAATTAAAGCATTATTATTATAATAAGGAGGATATCGTATCAACAATATAATTTAACACAGTCCATGTATTGCGAATTAGCATGGTTAGAAGTCAATTCTATCTCGCTCGGGCGGTAAAAATGACATTCTGTCAGAAATAATTTGCCGTTCAGCAGAAAACATTTCTTCTGAGGAAACTGAATTTTCAGAAACAATGAGATAAAATCACAATGCTATCTCATGGAGTGGATTGTCATAATTTTCGGACTAGTATTTCACTGGATCCGTTGTGTTTGGAAGAGGGGGCTCCAAATATTGATGTAACAGAACGGCTGCAGTGCTAGAGTGCTTATGTTGCGATATCCTTTCTGCCATAAATCCGAGTATATCGTGAACTTCCCAGCCACTTTGTGTTTCAGTGGATTACTTTCATTCCATGCCTCCGTCTTGTGAAGCAGAGTCTTGAGCTCCATTTCCACTTGAAATATAAATTATTACACTGACATGACAAAAGTCATGGGATACCTGTGTAATAACATGTAGGGCCCCCTCTAGTCCGAAGAAGCGTCGTAACTCAATGTGGCATGGATTCCACTACTGGATGGAAGCTCTCTGGAGAGATGTTAAGCCATGCTGTCTGAATAGCTGTCCAAAGATCCCTGGTATTTCTAGGTGCAGCTACTTGGGTTAGAATGGTCTCTCCACCATATACAATTAATGCTCGACTGCATTCATGTCGGGGGAACATGCTGGCCATTACATTCGCTGGAACTCTCCAGGATGCTCTTCTAACTACTTCTGTACATTCTCAGCCCGATGAGACGGTGCACTATCCGGTTGGAACATTCCATAGTTGTCAGAAAAAACTGAAGTCCATGAATGGCTGCAAATGGTCACCAAGGAAAGTTTTGTAGTGGTTTTGTGGTTACATGGCCAAGTGGACCCAACCTGTGCCATGTGAACACACCACACCATTACAGAACCACCACCAGCCCGCACGGTGTCTTGTTGACAACTGGGATCCATGGCCTCATTGGGTTTGTGCCATACCTAAACCCTGCCATCAACCCGAAACAACCTGTGTCGGACAAGGCCACATGTTTCCAGTCCTCCAGGGTCCAATTAGCAACCTCACGAGCCCAAATGAGGTGTTGTGCCCAGTGTCGTGCTGTTGACAGGGGCACTCTGGTGGGTCTTCTGCTTCCATTTCCCATGGAAGCTAATGCCCGCTGCTCAGATGTGCTAGGTACACATATGACACCTCCGGCATTGAATGTGGCTGTGATTTGAGCAAGTGTTCCTGCTGTTAGCACGGACAATAATTGGTTGGGTGGAATTATTCTACCCAACCTCCACTGATCACGATCATCAAGTGACACCATAGATCGAGTAATATTGAAGGTCTCCACGACTTCCGAAATTTAATTTCTGCATGTTTGGCTACTCAAAAGGCCATTTTCGTAAGTCTGGGATCTAAGAGAGTTGACCTTCGAGCAACCAAACGGTTTTCCGATTGGAAGAGTCTTTCTCTTACGGCTCCCGAAACATTGGTTTGGAAATATTTCTCGATTTATTTTCGTGAGATACTCCAGCAATTTGAAGAAAGAGACCATGCACCAAAGGAATTATCTTTGAAGAGGTAATATAGCATACCTCTGACAACATCGCCATCATCTTCTGTAAAGGTGATAGGATTACTGATGTTTCTTCAAGGATTTTCCATTCCTCAGCTAATAAAAAAATTGTAATATACCGCTGGAACAAAAAAACCGTGGCACATGGCAACAGTCAATAAGGACTTAATAAAATTATTCTTTCCCACCCGGTAGAGTCCGTGAGGCATTTACGATGTCCACAAGCGCTTGTACGATATAATTCTTTACCTCCAAAAACCACTGGACCCTAAATAATATACTGTTCCAGCACATTGAGCATTGCTGGAAGAGTCTTAACTCTGGACCACCTGCCACATTACATGGTGTCAGTTAAAATATCAACATCATGCAACGACAGAAAATGTATTGCTATGTGCCAGATGTTGGGATTCATTGTTGGAATATTACGAATCAATTTCTCGAAAACGGTTGCATTTAGCTTAAAACACAAGACGAAAGTTTCGTTCACCATGTATGGTAGATTACAAACCCACAGGAAACAACAAATAAAGTGAAACAGTTACCTTTTTATTTGCATAAATGTGCTGCCAACCCTTTACTTTTAATGGAAGGGAGTTGATATTGGGCCCATATTTTTTGCTGTGTACTGAGTCGTTTAATAATACAGTATCAAGAAACTCAGAAATGTATAATTTATTCTGGCTGTGTTATTAGTAAAAAACATCTGTTTCAACTACACCTGCGAGGGTGGTTTTCACCCGTTTGGTATAAAATTAGGCCATATGTTGTGTATATATTTTCGATATATTTTTGATGAGGAATCACCTCACGAAGGAGTTCGGTACAGTTCATAATATCCATCTGGTGTGTGTGTGTCTATATATATATATATATATATATATATATATATATATATATATATATATATATACATTGTATGGTAGTTGCAATACAACAAACTCGGACAGAAGAATCAACATTTTAAAGTATCTCTTTTGTAAATACTGTCTTAGTCGAAGTCACGGGGTTTCCGCAGATCTCATTGAAAAATAGGGTATTGTGGAGCAAGAGTCCTTTTTCGTAGTAGTTCTGCTCATTGTCACTAGATAGCACTGGCATGTCCATACGCTTCCTTCAAATGAGTTTCAACACATAGGGCTCGTTTGTCGAGTATTTGCCACCATTACAGTGAGAGTGGTTGCAGTTTAGTTGTTTAAGCAGTGTGTGATATTATTTATTATGTTTAGAATAGCGAGTACATATATATGAAGTCTTCAAACTATTCAGCAAAAAGTATGTACACATTAAAAGTAAGTGTTTATGTATATATTGATATAGGTGTCTTTTGTTTTGTACTGACGGGTAAAATATAGGCAGCGAATGAAACATTTTGTTACCTCGGGAGTAAGTTTCCTGGGGCAAGAGTCCGCATAACATCCTGAGCGGACTCTTGCTCAACACAGCCATAATGTTGTGATAGATGTATTTAATGTCTGAATACTAAATCTTAAAGTATTCACCTATTGTATTTTTTTAAGTATTGGTTGGGAACATTGTTTAGTCAATTGGGCAAATACGAAATTCTTATTTCCACTAGTCGGAACGTATGAATATTCGGCCATAAATAATGCCCTATGTCTACACTCAAAACCTGAATCGGTGATCAGTTTTGTTTTCATTTACAAAATATATAACATTTTGTTAGTGTGATTTAACGCTTCATGTAACATTACACAAAATTAAATCAAAGTTAACTCAACACAGCATGGGAATTGACAGATGCCTGCCGAAGCACAGTCGTGTGCAGGCTGGCTTCTGAAGCGAGAGATCCTAGGGTTCGAATCCTGGTTCAAGCATGAAGTTTTATTGTGTCCCTTTATATTCGTCGAAAGGGAATATATATAAACAATATACCATCAACATACCATGTCAAAAGCAAAATAATAAAAGAGGTTAATTTTCCGCACATGCAATTTAAACAAATAGCTAAAGAGGGAAGTGTAGTGGTTTGAGAATGCAAATGTGGTTCTTTTAAATTGAAAATTTTACTGTCACATTCTGAATGGGACATAGCCTAGTAGGTGTAAAAATTAATGCATAATCATAATAATTACACCTTTAACAATATTTTGTTTATCCACTGACTGGCTGCTATTTTCCACTCACTCAATCAGTGAATTTATCCTGTTGAAGAAACCAGTGTTTTTCCAATGATTCATGATGGAGCCATTTTCACCGATTTTAGATTCTAAGATTGGCTGTAAGTCAGTGCGTTCTGGCTGATTCAGGTTTAGAATGTAGGCTTTGTATTAAGCCCAGAACATTTTTATTGTTTATTTCAGGAAAATGAGAAGCCACTTGATTTCGAAACACTAGAGCAAGCTAAGCAAAGAAGGGGTTGATATCAATCCGGGCAATTGCAGCTGATATGAGCATAGAGAAATCCACCCTGCGAAAACTACTTAAAGTGGTAATAAATGGTTGAATGATGAATCGTTTCATGCAAGCTTTAAATATCAGAATAAAATGTATACTAAATAAAACACACATTTGTTTTAGGGTAGTTCAGCTGAATCATGTGGCCGATTTTCGTCTACATTTACAAAAGAAATGGAGCTGAAGCTACTGAGATACTTACACGAAACTGACAGAAGATTTTATGGTTTGACATTTAGGGAAGTTCAAGCATTGGCATATGAATATGCCGAACAAAACAACATTGTGCATCTCTTTTAATAAGGCCATCAAAATTGCCGGGTGGGACTGGGTTTGTGGATTCCTTTTACGCCAACCATCATTAAGTTTAAGGAAGCTGGGAGGTATGGGCATAGCAAGGTCTGTAGTCTTTAACAAAGTTCAGATGTATCGATTTTTTAAAAAAATCTACAAGAAATAGACGAGAAACACGGGTTCCTAACCAAACCCGACAAAACGTACAATATGGACAAAATCGGTCTATCCACTGTCCCCAACAGAATTCCTAAAATATTGTCTGCAAAGGGTCAAAGGAATGTAAACAAAGTTGTGTTAGGAGAGTGTGGTCAGATGATGACAGATGTTTTCTGCATGTCAGCAGCTGGGCATTTCGTCCCGCCTGCCATGACATTTCCCCGAAAATGAATGAAGGTTGAACTTTCAGAACTTACCGTCAAGTCAATTTCTTCTTTCTGACTCTGGTTACATGGATTCCGATCTGTTCTTAGAGTGTCTTCAACATTTTGTTTCACATGCTAAGCCTTCTAGAGATCACCCTGTCATATTAATTTCGGATAATCATTCCTCACATATTTCCATACCGGCTCTCATGTTGTCGGGATAATCATATCCATCTTCTTTCTCTGCCCCCTCACAGCTCGCACAAAGCCCAGCCACTGGACAAAAGATTCTTTGGTCCATTGAAATTTATTATTCAAGTGCGTGCAGCAGATGGATGTCAGAGAGTAGCAATTTTAAATTGCGTGATGGATCACGCAATTTAAAATTGCTACTCTCTTTCCATTGGCATATGAAAAAGCAGCATCTGTGGCAAATGTAGTCAAAGAATTTAAATCACGTGGCATAATCCCATTCAACCCTGATGTTTTCACAGATGTTGACTACCTTCCATCTACAGTCACTGACCAGCCTACCCCAAACAACAATGCTGAACCATTGACATCGTCCTCTTCTCATTGTTTTCTGGAAAGTATTAAAACTACTGATGTACGTACCCGATCCAGGCAAAGGCCTACTCAAACTGACAATGGAAATGAATGTACTTCAAATAGGCCAAGGTTATGTGATCTTTCACTTCATGCCGGATCTTCTGGAATATCTGCTGCTAGACAAGCTTGTTCTTCTGTCTCACCAGAAATAATAAGGCCTCTTCCTAAACATAGCCATTCTCAAAAACGGCGCAAAAATTCCAAAAAAATTACAATTACTCACAGGGTCTCCTTATGTTAAATCGATTTCTTCTCTACAGTCGAGCAGCAACAGAGAAATTGGCTGCCAGAAAAACATGCCAAATAAATGTAAACCAAAACAGTTGGCCATTGAAGGGATTGGAGCAAGTCGTCAATTAATGTCGGATGGTAAGAAGAGCATAACACGCTCCGGTACATGTGACTACTACTGTGGGGTTTGCGGTGCAGTGTATTGTGAGTCTCCGAGTGTCGACTGGATAATGTGCCATGCATGCAGATAGTGGTGGGAAGAGACTTGCACAAATTATAAAGGAACTGGCGTTTTCGAATGTGATGGGTGCAAGTAGGACTCTTACCCCCAAGTGTTAGGACTCTTGCCCCCCATGTGGGGCAAGTTTCCTATTTTATACGATAGTGAATTTTGTAAATTTAAAACTTCATAAAACCTCCAATAGGAATTGTAAACATTTATTTGTGTTCTTAAATGTAATTACATGATAATGTGTGATTCAGGACTCGGTTTTGTAATAGATGTGAGTAACCCACGTAAGTTTTCTTCAAGTGATGACTATTGCGCCACATTACCCTAGCAGTTCAGCATTGCAACACGCAGTGGTTAAGCCTGTTACATCGAAAAGGAAGGGATAGATATAAAAATGCACATATACAGTTTCGAGGGCATTTAGTTGTGTGTTTCGAATGAGCACTGTTTCGTAACGGAAATGGTGCTTCATAACCATGATAGGGAAATTTGTTACTTAACGTTATGTATTGAGAAGTTTAAATCGACACAAAATATTAAATGTCTTATAAATGCAGAGAGCATCCAAAACGTATGAAAAACTAAAACTTCATCTTGGCGTTTATTCAAAATGTCCTTGTTCAGTAGAAGGAAAAAGAGTATAACCTTTAATACAACGCCGTGCGATAAAAATAGTGCACACAGAAGGATACATCGGATGGTACTGAAACATAATTGCTGTGATGATACAGATGAGTAATACACATGATAACATAAATAGAGTATCAGGACAATTGCATATGGTCCTGTGGCATGAAGTCCGGCCATCGTCATCGCACTGCGACACACGCTGCAAGCTGGCAGCGAGTCCAGCAGATGACGGATGTAAATGTTTCCCGAGATAGGACATAAAAGCTTAATTTTTGTCGTGTTATCTTGTAAAATGATGGACAAAATTGTTTATTTATAAGCTCATCTGATGCTTACATAGATATCGCCAGTATACAAAGTTAAGTTGGAGTTGGTTACACGATTTCGTAAATGTAGCATACTAATATAATTTTTTTTGTAGCTGCAATTTTGGCCCTCTAACTACATTAATTGTTTTGGGCTACCACAGTACTAGATTTTTGCGAAATTTAATAGGAACCAGTTGATTGATTCCTGAGATATGACACAAAAACTATAACTATTTTATGTGGTGCGATTTTACAAAATGATGAACAAAAAAGTACGTGTGGATAAATTTGATTGTTGCAATAAATACTGTCAGTGCTTACAGGCTTTCCAATAAATAACATGCGCATCTATAATGTCTGTGTGACCGCCATTTGCCAAATTTGGTAAGGTCTACTTCTTCTTTTACTCGAGATGTAATAAACACTTTAATGTGGCGCTATCTTACAAAATTATGTACAAAATATATGCCCTGTAGACAAATTTGATGGTTGTAGTAGATACTGCTCGCATATGAAGTTAAGTTGAAATATGTTACATGATTTTCGTAGATTTAGCATAGGCCTACTAAGATAAAATTTTACTTTATATGACTGTCATTTTGAAATGAAGCATCTGCTCCACTTAAAACATACAAATTTCAATGGCTACTGTAAAACTACTTGTTTGCGAAATTTGGTAGGAATCGGTGGATTGTTTCCCGATATATGACGTAAAACCTTATTTTTCATGTGGCACTATCTTACACATTGGTGGACAAAAGTGGCTACGTGTTGACATATACAATGCATGTAATATATATTTCAGCATTCAAAGTTTGGTCCAAATTGGTTAGATGTTATGAAAAAGAAAGTAAAGAAAATATTTGTATATTTTAAAAATAATTGCTTTATCCATTTAAATAGGATATTATTATTATTATTACATGTAAAACTATTGTAGTACTTACGTGTCCCATTTGGCGAGGATAGGTTAACTAGATTTTAAAATATAATGTTAAATTTGTTTATGTAGTTCTCTCTTGCAAAGTGGTGGAACAACAGCTACATCTATTTTTAAATTTGATGTTTACAAGATGCGCTGTCAACATACACAATTTGGTTTAAATCGGTTAAATGGTTCCCGAAGTATAACATAGCCGCCCAAATTTTTAATAGTCACCATCTTGAAAATAAACACCCGGCGTGGTCTAAAACTGTAACAGTCGGATGTCCTTTCTTAGTAAAGGTGCAGTCTACATGTGCCGAGTTTATATACATTCGGTTCACGCGTCCAAAAGTATTTATGGTAGGGAAGGCATTCACATGCACACAGACAGGAGAGTTTCTCATAAGCTTATCTTTCTTTCGGAAAGTAAGCTAAGAATTTGATTAGAAAGTTTTTGCATATTTTTGGAAATTTTGTGGTAAAAAAAAGACGATTATAAATACGGTTTGTTGTTTGTTTTAGTTAAGTTTGTAAGATCCTTCCTTCATTCCTTCCCCGTTAGCCAAATTGGCATGAAAATTAGTAAACAACAGTTCACAAAATGTGGCGGTGCAACTGAAACACCAAAAATTTCCTGTTAGGAGGATAACACATGTATAATTTATTCTTTAACTGATTACTGGCACGTTGGTGTTCCTATTACACCATGCTACTTATTTATTCATTGTAAAATTGTCGGTGGAATCTTCTTTGGGTGCGTAAATGTTGAGATTTAATAAGAATTTATTAATTAATGCTAAGCAAGTATTTCAAGACTTTCTCCGTTAACTAATCATTTAAAAAAATAATAATTTCCTAGCCTGCTTTGCTAGGCGTGGTACATGTGAGCTGTGGCCTTGGGCCGAGCGATCGCCTTGCAGGTGTCTCTTCAGCGTGCAGCTAGTTCCCTGACCTACACTAAGGTAAGCAAGTTGAAAACAGCTACGCGATAATTCACTCGTACAAATGCGGAAAGAACTGCAGTTCTATACATATCTTTTCTAACAAGCTGGATTAACACTTCATCACACAAAATACACGAGGCGAGCTCCTTGTAATCATTCGCAAAAAAATTCGGATAATAAAAGTTTTTTTAAACATTATGTAAAAGTACTTACATTAGAAATGAAGGAAGGGTGATGGAAACGTACAAACAAAGTTGCCCGAAAGCTGGAAAAACGCACAAAGCAGTTTCACAAGACGGAATGAGGGACAAAAGACTTTCTCCCACCTAATATCTATTCTTTGCCGCTATGATATTAAATGTATTCGTCTAAGGATGGGGGGGGGGGGGGGGGGGAAGTATCGATTCTCCTCTCCAAGGATTTTTGTCCGCAAAAGAAAAAAATAGTTCGCGGGCATGATTTTTTACATAAAGTTAAAAATTTTTCGTACAAAAATAAAAACCCTACAGGTCACTTAACAGTTGATATCCTTCACCACGTCGAGTGTATGGTTTTTGTAAAGTATTATTTTTGTGAAAATATTTTTTTATCGGTAATTCGCAATACCCCCCACCACTGATGGACGGCATCTCCTGTAGGCGTGTCGACACAGGCGGGAAGGTGCTTGTTGTTGTACCTCTCACACGTTTTCTCGGATTTCTCCGTACTCTTTGTGAGACTCCCATGTACTGTAAGTTATGGGAACTGTCGACTCAGATTGAGCAAGAGAGATAAAATGATAATTTTCTGTCTCTCATGACATGACCTTGTCAGTTTTGCGCACCTCTCCGCGAGTGTGCGCTATGTTACACTTATGGGAGAAATGTAGAAGGAGAGAGACGGTAAATTTATCTTCTGTCTCTCACAACATGATCTTGGGAATTTTATGTACCTCGCATATAAGACTACATTTTACCAGGAAATCTTACTTCTCCCCTCGTTAATTTCTCCTCAATTCCCATATATATATATATATATATATATATATATATATATATATATATATATATATATATATACATATATACATATATATGTTCTATAAATTTTACTTTGGTGATGTCCGTAGCAGTTGGTCATAAAGTTTTTTCTCTCTGTTTTAGCGTCTGCATGTTCCCTGCCTGTATTGCACCAGGTGTTGAACCTGTCTCTCTCGTATGTTATGTATCATCGTGTATAGGGTGACATGTATAATTTATCTCGTCAGTTTGTTCCCCCGGCAATATAGTAGTGCATATTTGGTTCCATCTGTATAATTTTTTTCATAATAATTGGGTTTGTTTCCCTGACAATATAATGGCATACGTATTTGTACCGCGTTTTTCTGACCAGTACTGTACCTATTTTTTCAGCTGTATAATACAATTTTTTTTCATCATAGGTACTGAAGTGTATATACATTTCCCCCATGTGTCCTCACCAGTGTATTTTTTTTTTTTTTTTTTTTTTGTTTCGCATGTGTCTGAGTTGTACCAAGAGATGAATGTGGACCTTACTTATTCCTGTATATTTTCACCAGTTTTTTTTTGTTCATTGTGTCTGAGGTGCACCAGGGGTCGAACGTGGATCCTTACTTATTCCCAACTAGGCGTGGCGTATTATATGTTAAGTGGATATGCGACCTCTCATTTTCAAGCCTTGGCTCCTGGTTTATGTGAAGTAGTCTCTGGTACATGGCTGCAGGACAGCACAATGCTGAAAGGAAGTGAAACATCCGCCCAGCTGCTGCAAGTGCCGATGTCGCGAAAAACCGTGAGGGTCCCACACGCGTCTACAGATGACAGCCGCTTGGAGCTGCATTCGGGAGGTGACTTTCACAGTGACCTGGAGCTGTTCTTTCTTCATTTTAAAATTCAATTACGTTCGTAATTGCCTTGTATGTATGTGGTCTCTATTTTCCTTTACACCGTACCTGCACTAACTTCACCGACAGTGTGTTTTATTAACAAAACTTATATACTAAATATTTCCTTTGCCAAATTTGTTTTTTTTTTTTAAGCATCCATACAAAATAGCTTCTTTATCGATCGTGTTTGTTTTAAACGTCGATACAAAACATTTTTTAATTACCACTAGGAGGATGCGACTTGAGATACACAATTTTTTTAATGCATTTATTTATTTACACTCATAACAATATTGTTGTGCATTAAACAAAGCTTCTTCCCCACATCTGCATTACACATAAAGAATTATCAGTCTTTGGGGACATTACACACAGGTAAAATATTGTATATGTACCATGAATTCCTCAGGGCCTAAGCACTTGGGCATTTTTACGGAGTTTGCAATGAAACTCGTACTCTGTCGCCATGAAGTTCGCGAGTCTGCACTTTGGTACGAATGTAGATTTTACCTACAAACATATATTTCATACGTGACTGCGAATTTAATTTATTCCTCGTTTGTCGTAAAAAAGAACATTTCATAATACTATTATAAGGTACCACGATATTTAAAAAAATCATTTCACTTCTTAAGTAATGCATGTAGGTAAACTGTTGATTGAAAAAAACTATTATTTAAAAAAAATATAGGAATGACAAAAAATTATACAATTTTTTTAAAAGTCATAAAATATGAGTGTCACCCTGCCAACAATCGAGCGAATGTGGTGGAGGCTTGCCGACTAATTAGTAAACCGCCCATGAGAATCATTGGTGGGGTGGAGGATTGCCAACATTTGAGCGAAGTGAGTAAACAGACAATGATAATCATTGGCGGACTAAATGGTCGTGACGAAAAAGTTCTTTAAATTAAGTTTTTATAAAATTTTTAATAAGAAATTTTTATATAAATTTTTAAAAAAAGTGGCAGTATACCAATATGGCAGGTCGAACTATGTGAGTAATCAGTAGAGCGAACGCGACTAAGTAGCGCCACCTGTACTTGAAATAGCACACCAGCACTACCTAGGTGATGTAAATAACTAATGCCTACCAATATGGCGTAGGTTACACCGACCAAGATGGCGGTGATTCAAAGGTGACTAATTGGCGAATGTAGGTGGGACCATGCCAAGGTGGCGTCGAATGCGCCTACAAAGATGGCGGCCTCCAGTAACATATAAACAAATGACAAACGAAAAAATCAGTTTGGCGGCCTCCAGTAACATATAAACAAAGATCGCGGCCTCCAGCACCATGTCAACAAATGACGAACGAAAAATCAAATATGGTGGCCTCCAGTAATGTACACATGTTTTTTAAAAATAATTCTTTAAACAATTTTTTAATAAAATTTTAGTAATACATTTTTAACAATTTTTAAATAAAAGTTTTAATAACAAGTTTTTGAACGATTTTTAAAAAGCTATTTCAATTTTTTAAACAATATTTAATAAATTTTTCGTAATTAATTTTTAAAACAAATTTTTTATAAAAATTTTCGTAATTAATTTTTGAAGCAATTTTTAATAAAATGTTCCTTAATACATTCCTTATTCATTTTTAGAATGACTTTTCAACTTTTTAAAAGATTTTAGAATAATTTATAATAATACAATTTTTTATTATTTTTAAAGAATTTTTTCGGATTTTTTTTTTGAGATTACGGGGTCAGAGGTTATCAGGATCAAGGTCTAGGTCAAGGTTCAAAGTTCAAGGTTAGTGACATCTAAGATGGTGGATGGTGACGTAACAATATGGTGGCAGCCGATTCCTGCCATCCTACTCCGGAATCCGTTGTGCGTGAAACCCCATTTCCCTACTACTTCTAGTTAAATGCCGAGATAGGTGGTGCGGTGGTAACTTACAGGAATCGCATTCGGGAGGACCCGGGTACGATTCCCGGTCCGGCCATCATGACTTCGGTTTTCTATTGTTTTCCAAAATCTGAATGCTTTCCCAATCCCTCTTCCCTGTGCAACTTGCACCGTCTCTAATGACCTCACTATCGACGAGACGTTTAACCCACTTACCTTACCAGTTAAATTTCTTGTCGTGAAGTTTGACAATTTAGAGTAACCTCGACAGTCTTAACCATCAAATCAGTATCGAGGTTTAACCAAGAAGTACCATCGCTTTCTACCCATGTTTACCAGTTAGGAAAAACACCACGAGTTTGGAATCAACTTTCAAATGTTGTATCTCCATGGTAGTCATGTGCAAGATATGGTAAGTTAAATTCTGGCTCTCGCGCAGGGTGATTTGAACGATCGGCTAGGAAAAGATTTATGCAAAACAGTGAATTACACAGCTATGAAACTTGGTTCCCGATACAGTTAGTGAAGTCAGAAACTTCTGCATGAGAACATATATATGTAGTAAATATAACATACTGCTAATAGTAAACGTAGCTTACTAGTCTTGTTTTAACCAAACACGTCTTAAAATTAACACTATTATGAGTATTTGAAGGCTTATTTGGTTAGTAATTAGTCCAGGAATATTTTCATTTGTATACAGGAAAATAAAAAGCCAAGTTTTCTCTTCAGATAAAAAAAAAAAAAAAAAAAAAAATTGTCTTCATTCTCTTTGGAAGAATTCTATTGACCGAAGTCCTATTGCACGCGACATTAAATAATACCGCGACTTCGTACACGTCCGCGCATCAGGCCTGCTTCCTTTCTACACGAAATAGGAACGATGGATCGTGGGCGGTCTTGTAAGAAAACACAATGACAGTTTCCTTTGCTTAATAGGCTTAACACGGTGCCATGCTAAATTTCTTATTCGAGCAGAGGTTATCTGAAATTCTAAAGCACGTGTTTATGTAAATTGTGTGGTGTTGCTGCCTTGAGATTACTGAATACGATATTTTCAATACAGAATTTTGATCCTCTAAATTATACAAATTTGAGACTCATTTCTATTTAAATAAATTTATTCATGTGAACTCTAAAGTTATTTTCTGATGGTGTGGTGATAAGTGTTAAGTTATTTATATCAACGAAGATAGCTAATTTTGAATGACACTACAAGTTATAGTTCCCTTGATTTTTTCGTTAGAGCTAAACAATTCTATTGTTTTGTATTATATTATTAATACGTATAAGTTACATACTTTTAGTAAACTCATCGTATCTTAAATATTATTATTCTTCTAGTTATATGACTCGTGAATTTCATAGCTTATGCAATTAATCGTTCGTAACATTACACGTACATTTGTAAATTGGCTAATGGCTTAATATGTGGGGTACAGACAAATATTTTAAAATGTAAACATAAACTGTGCATATAATTGAGCGACGCGCGATAAGAGATCTAAATGATCAGCTAGCGGCATGTCGTGGAGAGTAGCTCACCTTCTTCTTGAAGCGCTGGCGCACGGTGAGGAAGTACATGAGGATCATCTTGAGCACAAGCACCATGCTCCAAAAGACGAAGCCTGAGAAGACGGCGTTGTCGACGCTGAGCAGGTTTATCTCCGCCACCGCTGCGGTGGTGCTGTTGAGAGCGTGTTCCTCCATCGCTGACCGTCTCGTTGCTACTCACTTGCCTTGCCCGGCGGTAACCTCCGGCGTATTGCCGGGCCGCCTCGCACTTTCACTCTTCGTGAAAGTGCGAGGCCCTCCACAGCGAATGACGGCCTCGCACTTTGCCTGTCATCTCTTCCACACGCACGATGCACCTGCATGTCTATGCTGATAACGTCGTTCATTCTGCTACGTCTTTGCATCACTAAATGTTTTGCCATTGCTAATGTTTGCGACTATTCAAAAGATTTACTCCTTATTTTATTTTATTTTTAGTTTTTTAATATTTGTATGTCTGATTTTCTGTTTTCCCAATAATACGCGGAAACTACTGGGTGGTTTCTGAAGAGATTGTTTACCATAATGTTCACTATTAATTGCTTATATTTGTTTAAACTATTCTTTATAAACTCGTTGCAGAGATTATTTTTATAACACTACAATTAAACTACAGCATGTTTCACACCACGCTATTGTGGAATATGTAAATATAAAGTTGAATTTTTTACAATCAGTAATATAGATTTAAAATTCCTTACAAACATTAATATACCTACATGAATGATTCTGTATGTTTAGTAAAACAGGATATTGTAAAGATGCAATATCTTACTTGTAGTGATACAACAAAAATATTTGCAACTAGTTTCCACAGAATTATTTGTAAATCGTACAAAAAATTACTTACTGCATGGATCCTAGGTCAACATACATATTACATACTATCACAGTGTACCAAGAAGAAACTGAGCAGATGAAACTGACATCGGGTTTTCCATTGAAGTTTGCTTTATTTTGGACAAATTTTTGTGCAGATATCTTTGCTAGGTACCTTACATTGTTACTTTACACTCTATACGTAGATCGCCTTCCTGTATCAATAATGAGCTTAACGTTAGTAGTTAGGCTATTGCATATTTTTTGTAATATCGTTTTACTGTACATATCTCGAAGTAGTATTTGTAGACAAATATTTGAGTTCCTTAAACGTGTAACGTTGAATTCTTTGGAACGTATGGTTGATGCAATCTTTCAAACACAAACTTCAACTTCGTGTAGGCATAGCCGCTATTGAAAAAACTTCCTTTTGATTTTAATTTGAAGCACGCAAGTTCAATGACGAATTAGTCATCTGAGCGGGCGCTGCCACAAAAGAAACCATATGATCGCTTTCAATCTGTCGAACACAAAAACTAAAATTTCGGCGGGAGAAGCTAGCATATGAAATGCAGTTTACTTTCAATCTGCCGAACATAAATGTATAACTACGGGCAGGCGAAGCCGTGCGGTAGCTATATCTGCGCTATGTAGTCTGAGTGTTTTGTGCCGACAGTAAATTCGATGTGTAACGGCCTTACGTTATTTCTCTTGGTTTACACTTGGGCAGTGGCGGTTAGTGCGTTAGAGCACACTCGCACGTGAACCCCCGGCTATATATACCAATGAAGATCTTTATGAAGTCGGTTCTACAGTAATAGTAATTATATTAATGATATAATACAATTAATGTCAAAATGATTGCCACATATTTACATGTTTAATACGCCGAAAGCTGTTATTATTCGTGCGCGCCTGCCACTTACTTTGTTTGACCCGATCCCACATGCGATGGAGGATAAGCGGGCCGCAATTCGCGCGCGGCTTGGAGTGACATGATGGTGGTACCTTCCCACTAGCCAGCCCAGGAGCACAGTTCAGTTGTGCGCGCAGGGCTATTCGTGCGCGGCGCGAGTATTGTCCAGTTTTCCCGACTTCTGCTCGCTCTTCGAGAATGTTTACTGCGCTGTTTGTGAAGTGTTCGTAGTAGGGGCGGGGGTGTTCTAGATCAAAGGGGATGCCGCCTTTATTGATATCAAAGGGTTAAATTGATTGAAAGGGTTAATTAATAAATTGGTTGAAAGGATTAATCCAAAATTGAAAGGCTTAAATGGACCGAAATAGTTAAATTTATTGAAAGAGTTAATTTTTAATAGGATCGACATTTTTTATGGTTTGTTTGGTGTAAAATTGTACTAAGGGTCAAATTTATTAGTTTCTTTCTTTCTTTTGTGGGTTGGGGAGCAGCTCTGGTAGATGTCAGCACAGCGACTGACACTCAACTCAGGTGCAGTATGTTGGGGATGGGGTGTGTGTATATATATATATATATATATATATATATATATATATATATATACACCCCATATATATATATATATATTATATATATATATATATATATATATATATATATATATATATATATATATATATATATATATATATATATATATATGGTGAGTTTTGTGCAAGAGTGGCATAAGTATAAATATATTTTTTTGTTTGGTACTGATTTTGCATATAGATGGTGTTGTTAGATAGGTGACTTTGAATGTTAGTATTATTCCAAATGAATAACAGCATTGCACAAGAGAAATTATGAGTGTTTAAATGAGTTATCATAAAGAAACAAGTATAATTATGTGAGTCTCCAGTAGGAAATTTTTATATACTGAAAATAAATTAAATGTAAAGAGATTAATACGTGATTTTACTACCCCGAGCTGTATGTTAGAAATATAATTTACACAAGAGAAGTATAACGAACAAGCACAACTATGTGAATAACATCTGGGGTCGAGAACTGCATGACTATCCTAATTATGTGTGTGTGCAGTAAGGAATTAAAGAATAAAATGTTCCTATAAATTAAACTGCTAACAAACACAATAACAAGATATATGTGACACTTCTTGACACCTCTTGCAAATACCTGATGTGATACAAGTCCATCTGCCTGTGCAGAACTTCTGAAATGGAATCCATACATTAAAAGAATGTAACTGATTAACACACGTGAAAAAGAAAATGTTTAATATAGGTTCATTCGTTTGGGAGCTCAGTGAAGCACCGACTTGGATACAGGACTTATGTCAACTTACAACCTACATTGAAAGTAAACATAACCTTTGTTTGACAATATACTGAGGTAAAAAAAACTCGGAAATTATGATGAAAATACAAAATGGCAAACAAACACAAGTACATTAAAATGACTAAACACATAATGAAATCGCACCTCTCCCAAAACACATCCGTCCACCTTGGAGACTGGTGAATCAATGAAGTGAGCTTATGTCTAGAGCCTGACTATATACATAATATTATAAATAAATATATATATATAGGGAGCACAGTCGGAGGCTGACAAGCGACTAAGGTTATAACTACTTGGAAATTGATGTGAATATGATTTATGTGACAAGTGGATAAAAATTATGTTTATGGTGCACATACTAATATATATCTTAAACTAATTGAATTAACAACAAATTAAAAAAACACGTAATGAAATCGCACCTCTCCCAAAACACATCCATCTGCCTTGGACTAGATCGTATGATGTGCACCTGCTTATAAACTGTTATATATACATGGAGCATGGCTGTGTTTAAATTTACGACTGACATAACCTATTTCCCTACCAAACTACTATTAACAACTTGATTGCACTATTCATCCTACAACTACATTAATCAAGTAATAATTTTTTTAAAATGAAAGTTTCCGTTTTAGTGAAAGAGTTGATTATATTTTTCAAAGAATATTTTCAGTTATGTTTTTCTGACTTTGTGTAAAGTATGAGTTTATTTTTACCAGCAGGTGTCTCTGTGTTGCATCATCAGCTGCAACAGTTGTAATCTTGGTACTGTGAGAAAAAATACTTTTATTTTAAAAGTTGGTTGGATTCTGTTTGCTGTAGGGTAGCTGGAAACATTGTGCTGTAATTCAAAGGGCTCTTTCTACCTGGCCCTGAAAAGGTCTTTGTGTGACATTCGGTTTTGTTAAATTCCTCAGGGTTCTTGAACTAGACCAATGGTGCAGCAAAGTTTTGTTTCTAGATACAATTATGTTCCTTCCATTTCAAAATTCATTCATTCAGTTATGTTCATTTCTCTTCATCTTTGTTTGTAAGTTGTACTCAATTCTTCAGAGTGTGTTTTAATTGAAATGTTAGTTTTTCTCCCCCATCAAGTTGACATCAACATGTTTTCGTGATAGTGAACAAACCAATAACGCGACTTAAAAAATCTTTCCAACTTCCAAATCTCAAACAACTAACCATCACTTACTCATCTAAAGAACATTTTTTCATCTAATATACATCTACTTATGACTCATACAATCATTCATAAAGTAGTGACATAATGAAGTTTTCAAACTAATAAATAACAAGTCACAGCATTCAATTTTAACATATAAAATTTTTATAAAAAATGTATTTTTTAATCGTCGTTAAGAGCTGAACTATTTACATTGTCTTCATACAAAAAACTTAGACACACACTAAAAGACATTTTCAATCACAATTTTTATAAATATACACATAAAACTTTTCTTTGCATACTTTAAAACAAAAACAACATGAGAATGCAGTATACAACCATCACATTACAAACTTAATTACCAAACATTTTTAACAACACTAAGACATTTTTTGAAAAACAAGACATTTTATTACTTACACTGTATGTAATTTTGCCTTACAGATGGGCAAACAGGGAGTAGCAGCATTGAATGCTGACACAATACATGTTGTAGATATTTGTAGATGTTGTGGGCAGCAATAGTTAGCGTTAAGTTGGTCGTGAAACAGGAGGTGCATGTGGTGGTGTTGGCAGATGGACGTCATCGGTGGCATGGTGGCGGTGGCAGCTGTTCTGACATTGGTGGGCTATATTTCCCCAAAGTAAGGTTGATATTCCATTTGCCTCAATGTACCGCTTATCATCCATACCTGGCAACACTACCTTGGTTAGACATTCGGTGTAGACTTGATGAGCATGTGAATGGAACTGATATTGGGTCCCCAGACCCCTTGTGCAATTTTCGAGGCAATCTCAATAATCCTCGTACCTGAGTGACTATTACACTTTAGGTTTTACACCTTTCGCCTTACATATACATTGTTCATTCCCAACAATGTATTCATAAAGCTTGGGTCATACACCCACAAAGTGTGTGATGATGTGACCAACACATACATCTTTCCTCACCCTGGTATGGCCTTTGTTCTCATGAGAGAATCCTTGCAGGTTATAGAGCAGATAGGTAGATGTATCAAACCGTGCCTTTAAATCTGGGGTAATTACTTTATAGATGTCCTCCCAAGCAACAGAATGTACCAAGAATCTGTGTCATAATAAAGGAGGTGTAAGGCTGGCGGAAGAAATTTTGTATGCATGTACTGATAGTGAAATTCGTAGTGTTAATTTTGATATATCAAGAATGGGAATGCCAGTGTACCAAGATTTGTTGAATGCAACACAACTCTTTGACGTCTCGATAAGGACCAAAATTTAATTGTATCTGTCTTGCCTGGAATGTAGGATGTTCTATCAGCTCTGCAGCCCCGTAGATCGTGTCGTACCTCGAAACGACTCTAATTTCCCTTTCCTGGTGGACATTTTGCACAGTTTTTCCATAAATGGAATTATTCATTAACTTGAAAAACAATTTTTTTAATTTGTTCGTAGCCTGGGCACATTTCTCAATATTAAACTCGATGAAAAGAGTCGAGTTTGTCCCATACATCAAGTACTGCTTCAGTGTTTCCCCGTGTATAACATAAATCTTCTGTGGCCCAAGTTTTAAAAGAAGTTTCTCATGCGAGCCGTTCGGGGATTGGCCATTTTTGGGGCCAAAGGCAGATCAGATAATGCATCATGACACTCCCTTGGAAATGAAAGATCAACTTCCGTGAAAAAACAAGTGCCACCATCATTCACTGTGTTTGAAGAATCCCATGTTGAAAACACATAAGCATTAATCCACTCAAAATTGGTGAGCGGAAGTTTGAATTGCATCGTACAATGTTATGTCGAAATAGCATATATATTTCGATGCCACACTGGGGTCATAGTTCTCATCCATGTAAACATTGTTGGCCTCGGCACTTATTTTTGAAACCTGGGTAATGCCACCCCTAATCCAGCGTTCTACAAGAAGATACATGCCTGGATCAGTTAACAGCTCTAGCCATGCACGATTCGTTTACAATAAAGCATCCCATCACAGAGACGGAATTGTGGCTTACATGGCGGGGTCATGACCATAATGAGCCAAACATATAATTCTAAAATTCTCAAAAACATCAGCCAGAAATCAAGTGTTCATACATAAGTAGTGAATGGCATACTGCAGAAAGTTTATGCAGTTGAACGCATTCCATGCTGCTTGGTGATGAGTGTAATCCTTTTTGCTAATGCCTTTGCCTCTCATCACATTGTGAAATGCGTCCTTTGGAGGGAGTGACTTTCACATCAGACTGTCTGGCATAATGAAAAACTCCCATTTTGCCAATTCGAATTGGGTGCTGTCTGGAAACATCGAGCGGGTGCTACTCAATTGTGCAGGTAGTATATTATCTGCCAATGTTTCCAGAGAGGCGCTCATGAATTGGAATGAATCAATAAATTGTAACTTGAAATATTGTGCCTTTCCATCCCATTGGGAATTTGTTTTGTAGTACATTTTTATTTTACAAAGGTCATTCGAATCACTTGAATTTTACCCGGGTTTTCAATTACCATGGTTCTGTTGGATTGTGGTATGTGACGTTCAGCCGAAGACTTTATAAGAAAGTGAGCATCATAATTCTGCAGGTTATGAAAAAAAGCAACAAGTAGTCTCTTAGACAGTCTGAAGTTCAAGTTGCATTTGTTATGTGCATGACCTCTAATTTTGCCCATCAGATGGTCATGATCGACCACAAAATTTGTACTGAGCGTTTCCTTACAAATGTGACAACATTTTTGAGCTGCCAACCTAGCTTCATCGGCAGGGGCTTTTTGGCTTCATCGGAACAATCACACTGTAAATCTTCTGTAAACCACTTTGTTAATTCAACTAATTTATCTACTAATTGGTACATACAGTTTTAACTCACTAACTCAAAGTAGTTAGAAGAACTCAGAATGTATGAACAGACCAACAAAATGCTACAAGCACATGGAACATGTTGGTTAATGGTAGTTGTATTTCTCGTCTCATCATTGGGTAAATATGTGGACATAGATTTCAGGCAACTTTCAACGTCGCAAAAGGCGACAAAACCCAATCTCTGCTGTTTACTGTAATCCTTAAATTCTAAATACTTGTGATTCCCAGTGGGGAAAGTACTGCGAAGAGCCTTTTGTTGCTGGCAAAGAATACTGTGATTTGCGAGTTTCTCCTCACTAACAAAGTATTGGAGGCAACAATCGCAAATATGTTTTCTCTGGTGTTTCTTACTCAGCTGACTACCAAGCAGCCAGGACAAATTTCTAATACAAACAAAAGGCATATGAGCGGCATTTCCACTCATGCAAATCGCCAAAATATTTACATGTTTGTCATGATGTACAGGAAAAAATACACTTGGGTACTACAACCCCACCTTTTTCGCAAGTTTCGTCAATTATATTGCTATCTTTGTCCACCACACAGTAGACATTGATAGAAATAGAATTGTTCTCGAATTTACAAATATCATGTATGACTACAGGTGTCGACAGACCTTCAGTATTCAAAACCTCATGAGGATTTGGATATGAAACAATTTTGCAAACATTTTTTGTGGCACAAAACAAAGATGTTAATATGTCATAGTGGAAACACATTCCCTCCGGGTAGTATACATCTACACAAGATTTCCTATTTGCAATAAACTTTGGTAGTTTAGTGCACAGCACTGATGTTGAACAGCTGGTATTGGCCCACATGTACATCCATGTATGTCAATATTTGCAGACTCCAGCCAGATCCACATGCACTAAACTCCTCAAGTCTGTTTGTGAGATAAGGAATGATATCATCATCATAGATTAAACTCACATCGGATTAATGTAGAACAGGGAGTGCTTTGCTTTGAAAATAAAAGGTTCCCATAGTGCCTTCCTCCGCTGTGAGGGATTTCATGTACTTGCCCTCTACGGTAACTGAAAGTCTAACTGGTCATGGTGATGCCATTATTAAGCTTAATAAAGGGACCTTATGCCTCTCGAAAGAATGAGAAAAGTCTGCATCACTGTTTAGCCTATTGTTAAGTATCTGCGCATAAATTAGCCTTCCTGTGAACGCCGTAGCCATGAGCTTGTATGTCAAGCCTGGCAAAGCTTCCACTGAGGCTGCATAATCAAAAAACTTATAATTATCTGGCTCCTTTGGTGAAATATTTCTGTTCGATTCGAAAGTCGGTTGTGAAATGGACTGAGCACTCCCCGAATCACAAGAATCTTCTGAGTATGATAGAAATAAGTCATCATTTAAAAGATCAACCTTTTCATTTTTGGGGGAAGTGGACACATTTTGACCTTTAGGTGTAAACAATCTCTCTGTAACTGAATCTGTGCTCGAATTTCTTAAGTAGATATTGTCTTACAATAGATTAACTCCGTACTGCTTAGGCAAAGGGACACTGTCTCGACAGCTTGCTGTAGACTGTCTTTCCATTTGTGATTCAGAATCTGGATCGCTTACGTAAGGATCTTCAAATAAGATGTCAATACTGGATAGCATATGCTCACCCATTTTACCTAACTAAAAGTTTCTATAGATTACCCTCTAAAATAGCTACAACACCACAATAAATTAAATTGAAGTATCTCGTTGTTCTGAAAGCATATAAAAATTAGACTGTTTTATTCCCTCATCATGTCACAGTTGTAATTAATAGTTACATAAAAACTGTATTATTTAATACAAATAAAATTTTTTTTGAGGGGGGAGGGAGAAAAATGTTTGTTTTGGAAAGGCAATCGACTACAGCGACGTGTTTTTACAAAATATACAGGTACAAGTCATTTTAAAACCTCGTGGTTAAACCCAGGTAGCGGATAGGCGAGAATTGAGTGTGTCTGGGGAGTGAACAAAACTTAGGTCTTTAGAGCCGACGAAGATGAATTGTGCGGAGTTGGAGCAATGTAAAAGACAGCACAGGCCGGAGTTTTAGGCCACGGGCGAGAGAATGGTTCAGTAAACTGTTGCTGTCTGCTCTGTATACCACTGTGCAGGTATGCTGCCTTTCCCTGCACTGCCCAACAACCACCCCTTCCACCCCACTGTTATGCAAAGCCTATGGGCATGCATGTGCTCTAGAGGGAGGGATACTGGGCACTTTCCCTCTGCCCATGCCACTCCATCGACTTCAGTCCACACCAAGAGTTCCCATAACACAGCTCACACCCACTATACAATTCACCATATCCCAGGACCTGCCTCAACTTGTATTTCTTTCACAAGTTTTAAATGGTAAAGCAAGCGGACTGCATTTAGAATAAAACATAAAATTTTAAGCCCAGAATTAAAAACTTAAAATTTTTAAAATACATTATTTTTCATGTAGAATCTTCCATCATCAAAGTAGTGTGCACCATCAAAGTAGTGTACGCTGTCAACAGTATTTTACACCATAAAAATGAAATTTATGACCTTTACACTTTAAACATTTTTTACACCATCAAAAATATGTTCTAGGATACACCACAAAAAACTTTTACACAGTAAAAAAATTTATGTTTTCAGCACCATAAAAATACTTTACACTGTCAATTAATGATTCTCACATAAATGTCTTAGAAATGGAGCAACCTTTCCATTTGTAAACAAAAGTATTCACAATGTAAAATGATGCTTTCAACAAAGTTAGGATATGATTTACCATAATGTGAGTACACATCTTCAATACTAGATGGAAGAGGTGTGTTTCATAACAATAACCTGGCATCACTACACCACTTTAGGTCATGCATGATCTAGCTGGTGGCTGAGTGCAGTGGTGTCGCAATCTTGCCCTACTTGGCCCAGCTATAAAAGTATCCCTCACTGCACTGCCCCCCCCCCCAATTGACAGCACCATGACTCGAAGCTATATACTTATGAGTGAGATTGAAGCCTGCAGACTAAGCAGACGACCTTATGCCCAGTGAGCTCTGAGGCCTACCAGAACTTCTAATATTTTGGGTAAGCATAATCACATTTGCAGTAGGGAGCCATTCCTGCTATGAACCATCACCCCCTTCCTTCCCCTTTGTAAAGTAATTGCAGAAAGGTTAGGGATCTATCTGCAAATATATTGTGAGTCTTTTATAACTTCTATTTAGTATAATTAATTAATGTAATAGTATCCTTATTTTTCAGTAAACATGATGGCAATTCTATTGGTGTCCAGTAATGTAAATACGCTATGCTCTGTTACTTAGAGTTTTTATAGTAAATTATATATTCTTAAATGTTACTTCTCATACAGCCATTATTATGAGTACCCTCCTGTTCACCCCATACCTTCTTTACAGTAAGGCAGAAATTGATGTGGAGTTTAGTTGAGTATTGGAAGCCAGAATTAAGAAGAAACTGCAGAGATTGGTGTTAATTAGTATTCAGGAGTAAGAGGGTGTTACAGTCTGCAGTCATATAAAGTACTGGACATTTCTTGTTATTACTGCATTGAATAAGCTTGTGACTCTTTTCATCTCCAAGAGGAAAATAAATTACTTTAAAATGAAAATACTCTCACGAGTTTTCGTAAATACTCGTAAAAGCCCGTTACACCATAGGGTGTAAGTTATAATGGAATTTCATTGTTTGACACTGACATAATGATTTGCAGGAAGAAAATACGTCATGTTACTACTATGATATCCAAAATTCGACTGAGAAGAATTTGCAAAGAACAACGTATGTATATTGTTAAATTCATTCTCCAAATTTGCAAGTTGAAATGTTTTAGAGGGTAAAATTTTATCTTTGCTAATTTTATTGCTGGATGCACGTAACAATTTGATGAATAACACCCAGTATGTGATGTGTAACTAAGCTTGTTTTTGCTATAATGATATAAAGTATGAAGATTATTATCGCATTCTTCGAAAAACTGATAGGGCTAAACTGTGTCTGTATTATAAACAAGATGTTTCTTCCTCACAATATGACATTACAATGAGTTCGCCCTTTAGTTTATGCTTATGATATACTCTGTGTGGTCTATACTGGTTTACAAGACATTCAGAACTATTGCAGTTAGTTAAAGTGGAATTATAAATAGTTGCATTACTATGTGCTGTAAAAGCTTGAGAGAAATATGTACATTTGAAATTAATGTTTGACTCACACCTTTCCTTAACAACATATTGTGAATATGCTATGCTATAAGTTAAGGAATGCAAACCTTTAGTAATAAATGCATACTCGCAAATCTGCGAGTACATTATTTTGAATTAGCCACTTCACATACATTTAAATTACACATGGATGGGCAACCCAATCCTCCCTGTTCGAAAATAAAGTTGTGTATTTCACGTCACACATCTCCTTGCAACAAATGGTGATTCCCTGGTGAGGTCTGATGAGATGATAGGCGATTACTCCATTTCCTTGCTACTCTTATATTTCCTTGCTAAGACTGGCAATCATCGCATCTTCTAATGTTATTGGGAAGTCACTGTCAGGGCGAAAATATCTCATTGCACAATTGTTGCATGGTATTCCATCATCAAAACGAATGCTGAGACTGTTGTCGAAAGTGTAGCACCAATGTTCTGTATTGTTGCATACATAAACTTGTAGAATACCATCATATGGTTTAAAGAAAACTCTTTACAATTCCATATGCCGCAAGGAGAAGTAAATTCTTGGTCACCAATGAATGTATTGCTTGTTCTTGCATTGTTCTGTCCAAACTGTAGTAAGAGAGCAAAAACTACACTCCTTTGGCATTATGTATTTTATTTTCTGGTATGACTTGCGTTTGGTGATGTATCCACTCTGAGTTTCAAATTCTAGTTGACTGTCATTGCAAGGTAGCTTGCTGTCAGGACTTAAATTATATAAAGGACAAGAATTTCGTCAATAACATACATTGAAAACTTTAAAAGATTCTGTTGGACTGATTAATGAGAAATGCCAATGTTCATCTCTGTTGTACATCTGTATCTGTAGTGGACTATCTTCATCTTCAATTCTAAACCACACTCGCCTGAATCCTGGAGTAACACACTGGCATAAGGAAGTGATGAGTCGAACCTCTCCATCATAACTGAAGCTCAGGTGTACGATTCTCTCTCTCTCTCTCTCTCTCTCTCTCTCTCTCTCTCTCTCTCTCTCTCTCTCTCTCTCTCTCTCTCTCTATCTCTCTCTCTTTATATAGTAAGATGTTCTTCCAGTTTGTGTCAAAATTAGTTCTTCAATGACAACTTTGTTAAATCAAATTTACAAACACAAACATTGCTGTTCCAAACCTCAAAGTCCTGCATTCCACATGGTGCTCTTAGAAGTCCGTTACTGCCTTGTATTTGCGTTATGTGTTCCTTATTATTACATGTTTCAGACCATAAGATGGTGCTGTCATAAAATTCTATATTCAATTTATATTTTATTTGATGAAAACCTGGTTATTTTGTTATTTTTACACTCCTATTTTTAAAAAAAACCCATGTTCCAAGAATAACAGGGCAATTCACTGTCAGGTCACATATTAAAAACTGGAGAGTCTTCTTCTTCATATCACAACACCGTTCTGTATACATGCTTTCTCCTAAACATTTTGCAAAATTCCAGTGTTCATCTCCATTGCACATCTATGTTTGGAAGTATATTTTGCCTAGAGACTGGAACCATACTTTCTTGTATCCTCTAAAAATCGTGGAGTCCATCTTCTCTGGGTCGAACTTATCCATTTTTTTTCGAAATTTTACACAGGTATGAATCTGGAACAAACCATTTCAACACACTCAGAATCACAATTGTCACAGCCATGACCTTGATGCATTGCACCTGTTGTGAGTTGATGTAGATATCAAAATCCCTTGCAGATATAGATGTTGTAGTGAAGTTGTAGTAGACGTCTGGTGTTGCAGTGGACGCCTGTCATAGACGTCTGAAGCTGTAGTACCATGATGGACGCCTGATGTTGTAGAGGACACCTGTTGTTGTAGTGGACGCCTACCATGGTAGTAAACGTCTAAGTATCACTAGTGCTAATGCTATGCACATGCAAGCATATGCACATGAAGTGACCTTAGCAGATGCTGACTTAACACAGGGAAAAAATTAATTTATCCCTTCTTATATAATAAATAAATACAAAATGGCTGCCATTTTCCTTTAAATTTATGATAAATTTCCCCTTTTGGGAAAATCAGTTGAAATATCGTAAAATTTAACAGATTTCAGCTTCGATAAGTCATTTCAAGCTGGATATGTTTTATTTCAGTAATATCACATTGAAAATTTATTTTCTAGCGAAAAACATTTGTAAATAAGTTAAACTATACGTATTTTATTGTAGAAATTCAGAAGTGGGAAAACTACACGTAAAAATACAGACAGAAAAGTAGATTGAAAGAAAAAACATTTCGAACAAGTTTGTTTAACATAAGTTTTAAATGTTTGAAAACAAAGTTGAACTTGAGTATTTGCTTAAATCGAATAATGGTGTTCTAAGTGTAACTTGTGTAAGTGGAGAGATGAGTGTTTTTCATTACTCAACATTTTTTTTTATGAATTATAAATATGTCTTATAGTTTTATTAATATGAAAATTAATCATTTATTAGTTAAAAGTTCGGTGGAAAACAGTTTATATTTTAATGAAATTTATTGCACGATAAAGACATTTGGAACGCATTTCTTAGTGATGAGGAAAATAAAGTTTTATCGGTGGGACTTGCGAAATTCTTTTATTTCGCTGGAAATACGCCAGGCTCTAGCGTTTCGAAAAATAGCAATCTGTAGTGAAGAGGGTTTGGGCTAGCCCAGGTCAGTTCAAAATAGCAGTTTGTAGGGAAGAGGGTTTGGGCTAGCCCAGGTCAGTTCAAAATCCGCTGCTGCCCCTAGGGAAAGCGTCGCTTTGACCTTGAACCAAACCTCCGTTCATCGCCGAGGCAGCGCTCTGGGGTGAAGAGCCGGGCCTGCCTGGACCAAGAATTTCTCTGGAAACACGTTCTTGGCTGGTTTAAGGGGAGGGGGGCTGCATAACCTTGTATCGATTGGGGGGGGGACTTTGCAGCACCCTCTGTGGCCAGGGCAGTAATACAAAAAACGATTTCTGACCTTGAGGAGGGCAGGTTTTCCGAAATGCGGCATTCAAAGGAGCAGTTCTTGGCTGGCGTTGCGGAGGGGGTGTTTCCCGCTAAACAGGTTTTTGCAGTGTTGGATCGATACCAGGGTGCATGGCCCGGAGCTTTGCAAAGGGCGAAAACGAACTCTGCATTGGTGGGGAGGAGGACTGGGGCTGTGTGGACTGGGAAATTCTCGAGATATCCGAAAAACGCATTCTTGGCTGGTGCAAGGAGAGGGGGTGTTTGGCTTTTGGTAGGGCCTCTCTTTTCAGGCGAAAACGAACTCTATGTTGGGAGAGGGGGGGAAGGTGTGTAGTCAGGAGCGAAGTGGAGACTTCTCGCTAGTTTCCGCCATGTTACTTCTTCGCCAAGCCTCCCCCTGTATAGACGCGAGACTGGATCTCTCGACTTCACCGGGCTTCGGAGTGTGTTAGTGCTATTCTCGTTAAGCGATATTATATGCTCCGGGGATCAGATCTCGTTCATTGGCTTCGTAAACTATGGCATGAAATTCATTTTTTATAAGTTTTTTATTTTATCGTGAAAAAAATAAAAATTTTCGTGAGATAGTGCTTTTATCGTGTAAACCCCCGTTTCTGTGTTCGGTAGACGTAACTTGATATGATTTTCAACTGTCGTTTCGGTACTAGTGCCGTGAATTTCACAGACTTGACGGAAAAAAAAATTGTTTGTAGTACGTCCATTATTTTTAAATAATTCACTTTTATCAACTAGTGTTATTTTTATACATTCATGTAGTTGTGTATTTTTATACATTCATGTAGTTATAAGATGAATAGTGTAATCAAGTCGTTAATAGTAGCTTGGTAGGGAAACAGGTTCATTCAGACGTAAATTTTAACTCAGTCGTGCTCCAAGTATATTTAACAGCTTACAAGCAGGCGCACGTCATACGATCCAGTCATTAATTGACTGACCTCCGAGGCGGACGGAAGTGTTTTGGGAGGGGTGCGATTTCATTACGTGTTTAGACATTTTCATGTACTTGTGTTCGTTTGCCGTTTGGATTTTCATTAAAATTTCCGAGTTTTTTTCACCGCAGTGTATAATGAAACATAGTTTATGTTTGCTCTCAATGTAGGTTTTAAGTTGATGTAAGTCCTATATCCAAGTCAGTGATTCACTGAGCTCCCGAGGGAATGGACCTATATTAAAGTTTTCTTTTTACGCGTGTTAATCAATTAATTTCTTTTAACATGCGGATTCCATTTCAGAAGTTCTTCACAGGCAGACGGACGTGTATCATGTCAGGTATGTGCGAGAGGTGTCACTCACCATAAAGAATTGCGGTTCTTGACGTTGTTGGTAGGAGAATTACTCATGCTTCCTCTACAAGGTGTAATTTTAAGAGTCAAACAGTTAACACAGTGTAAGAGTACAGAAGACAACTGATTGAGTGCATGAACAAAATTGAGTCATCATATAATCAGTCAACAACAATCAACCAAGCAGGAGCTATTCGGAGTATCAATGCCGATGAAATCAGAATACATGTTGACAGTTTTAGACATTCAGTTGAGAAAGGAAGAGGAAATATGGAGAAGGTGAAAATTCAAGCTGAAATATTAGAAAATGGACGATGTCCATGTAAATAGAACTGTTGCAGCCAAAGGAGTGTGTGATGTGACTGCTAATCAAGTAAAGAAAAGATTTTCTTTTGCCACATGCTATTCTGCTGTATGTCTGTCTGATACCGAACATTTCCAGGAATACGATATGAAGATTCCGGTTCATCTGCTTGAACATACTATTAAAAAATACCCTTTTTCAGATAAGGCTCGTATGAAAACGAAGCTGGGAGTAATCTACAAACGACAAGACTTGCGAAATATGAGTGGATCACTCAATCTCCTGCAGTTTGTCTTGGAAAACAACTTACAAACCACGTTTACCGAGACACACAAACTGTTACTGATTATTTCTACAGTTCCCATGACTACAGCTGAAGTTGAAAGATGTTTCTCAACCTTGAAAAGGATAAAAACATTCTTAAGAGGTACAAGGAGAGAAGACAGAATCAGTGCGCTAGCCATGCTTTCGATAGAAAAAGATTTGGTAAAAAAAAATACCAAATTTTAATTACAGTGTCTTCGAATTGTTTTCTTCTAAAAAAGACAGAAAGATAAATTTAGTTTATAAGAAATGTACTTAAGAATTTTGATAACATTGCAAATATCCTCTCACATTGTGATATATTGAGCTCATTTTCACGTTGACGATGTGATGTGTTAAAGTAATGTAATCTAATAAAAGTTAAAAACTGAATTAAATTTATAAGTGATGTGTTTAATTATTTCGACGGTGTTGAAAACACCACATTTTTGTTTTGTTCTGTGTTCACCATTAACTAAGATTAACTTACTATCAAACTGTGTTCTGATTTCAATTTGCTTTGCTATTTACGCCATTGTTTATGACAATTTTGAATAGAAACTGTTATATTGCAGTAATGACATTTGCTTAAAAATATTCTACCCAAGAAAAATTTGAAGCGTGAACCCCGACTTACAAAAAGCACGAGCCGCCACTGCACTTGGGTCATTAGTTTAAATTGATGGATCTATGAACTCTGGCATGTACCAATGTATAAGGACATATACGTGCTTACCACACCGTAGCAAGAATTTAGAACAACCGCTTTCCTGTACCAGTACAACCATTATCCTGTTCATAAAGAAAAGCTCATTTGCGTCGAGGTCTGAAGATGGTCAGATGGTACTGCTTAACTGGTATATTCAAACTCTAAACAAACTGAACATTTTTAGAATACCTGAAAAGTTGTTTGCGTGCCAGGTCCACTATACTAATAGACGAACGTCAACCATTCGCTATGCTACAGAAATACCCAATGAAAACAAATTCGAACTTTTTTAAGATATTTTGTTTTACAAAAATTGCCAGACTTTGATTATACACTCACTCACTACCTCAAAAGATATGAGATTGTATTACATATCAGAAATTAAACTTTGAGAGTACATGACATACACAATAAGTACATACATTTTGATCACACTCACAGGTAATTAGACATTGAGACAACATTACACTTCAAGGAAGTATAGGATGTATCACAATATACTTACACCATGTGACTGCATGACATGCACAGTTAGGGTAGAGTGGGGCAATTCTAATCACGGGGAAAATCCGATCATAATAAGAAAACTGGCAACACTGCAAGCAGCGAACAGGAAGAAGACTTTGTCATCCCATCAGTCGCTAGCAGGAGTCTTGGTGTTCAGTTCATGAAAGGTTTTCGCTGGTATCATTAAATTTGCAGTTTACAAGGATATCAATGTCGACACCAAGGTAAGTTACAGCATTATCTTTTATCTCAAATAAAAGTTCATATTTCAAAATAAGGCCTCGCAGTCACAGAAATTGATATTTTTGTAGTATGTTGGTTTTGTCTCGTAGCTTACTAATTGGAATATAATATCCGTGTATTTGTTCCGATAAAAAGTAGTTTCCACTCAACAGTTAGGCCTTCAGAGCTGAAAGTCAACAAAGGGATGAATTCCGATCAAGACATAATGGAAATGGCATTTTTTTGCACAACAGAAGACGGAATAGTTACCTACAAAGCTTAATAGCTGTTACTTGTTATTGTTTCATAGCCACATAAACTCAGCTGACAAAGAAAAGTGTACACTTGGTGTTTCAAGGCCAGTCCATGCGATAAGCATTACGTTAGTGTCTCCTAGCTGTCGCCCTTCGTGTAGTGATGGTGTTTATCTGTTTGACAGGCGCATTCCTAGTGACTAATGGTTTCCCTGTTGCTGACAATACTGTGGCAGGTCGCACCCCATATCGTTTAAGAACAGATGGCTGGTTGGTTGCACTCAGTATAGGCCTAACTGATTACCATTAATATTTTCTATTCAGTAGTTATAAGAACAAATGCATCACCCATTCATAAAATATAAGACGAGAAGCATTAATATTACAACAACAATTTGAGGATTGGTCAGCACACTGTTAAAACACTCAGCATCCCTATAGGGCCTATTATGTAGAGTTTTCAACTCTTGTCAATGTGTGTTTGGAATAACAATACCAATATCCAAATTTGGTCTGTGGGAACCATCTTGGCGGAAGATTTATCACGATGCACATCCATTTATAATAGTTTATTAATTTGTCCACCCTTGATTTGTGCATCAAACCCCTTCTGGAATATAAGACAAAGGCACTAGTAATCCATGCTACCCAAGTGATTAGGTTGGACATATAATCTCATGCAATGCTTACCTATTCTTTCATGTATTTTACAAGAGCCTTACTTGTGATGAAGAAATTAAGACTGCAAATCAACATAAACCTCTGTCTTTATGAATTTCAGATTGTAAGAAACTACAAACGAAAAAACACTACCCTTCAGTGGTCCTAGGAGTCGATGTCGCATGCTATAAGCAGCATCCTCTGCGAGGATACAACCATCAGAGCAGCTGCTTGCTTACATCATAAACCGTTTACCACACTTCAAAATAGGATCCATAAAGTGAAACATCAGTCATTTGGAGCCAAGGGGAAAGAATATAAACATAGAGTATGTCATCCATCTATACTCAAATCTGAGGAAGAAGAGGAACTGTGTGATAGATTGCTTAATTTGTCGAAGAGAGGCTTTGGGTTGAATACCATTCAGGTAAGGAATACAGCATATGTGTACGCGGAAGTTCCCTGGAATAATTCCGAAAAATTAGCAGGTAAATATTGGCTTGCTGGATTCATGGGCGGACATCCTCAACTATTTTGAGAAAACCAGAAGATTTATACAAAAAAAATGAGGGCAGCTGCCATGAACGAAAAAGACATTAGCAGTTTTTATGAGCTCTATGGAAATTTAACAGCTAAACTAGAACTCGGTGAGAAGCCAGAGAGAATTTTCAATGTGGACGAGTCAGGGTTTCCTTTGAACAACAAACCATAGAAAATAATTTACAAAAAAAGCCAAAGAGAAATCATCAAGCTGACTAGTGTAGAACATGGTGAAAATGTGCCAGTAGTGGCTTGTTTCAGTGATAGTAGGGTATACATCCCACCGTTCGTGATTTTCAAGGGTGTGCAGTATCGGGAGTAATACTGTGCGAATTTAACATCTGGCTCTGTAGCAGCACGTTCTGAATCTGGTTACATAAATGAGGACTTGTTCCTCAAATGGTTGCAACATTTTCAGGAACACCGACTCCCAGGAGAGGGCCTACTTATTTTGAATGGGCATGCATCGCATTGTTTACTTAAATTCCTGAACTTCTGTACAGCCAATGAAATTGAACTTCTCTGTTTGCCATCCCATACCACACACATCCTCCAGCCCTTAGATCGAACATTGTTCAAACCATTAAAGACTTTCTACCACCAAGAAGCAACTACATTCATTCACAACAACCCAATACAATCAATTACCAAGTCTGACTTTGGAAATATTTTCACAGCAGCATGGAACAAGGCTGCATCCCATGGGAATGATACCAAAGGGTTCCAGTGCACTGGCCTCTACCCATTTATCCTAAAGTAATCTCATTGGATAAATTTATACCACCTGCAGCTTTCCAAGCTAACAATTCTTCAATCCCAACAGGAAGTCATCCTACTATGCCCACTGTAGGTTCTTCTTCTGATGTTCCTCGTGAGTGTTCTCCCGACCATGCTAAAAGTAAGTCATGATACCGCCATTCCACATCTAAAACCACAGTTGATCACTCCATTTCTCAAGCTTCACCTTCCTTGTTTGTACCAGCTTCTACCTCAAAGTCTCCCAACAAGCAGACAAATACTCTATTTAATAACATCATTCCAACTCCACACAAATCATCCAGAAATCCAAACACCCCGAAGCAAACAAAAAAGAAACAGACAACTCGACCCCTGACATCGGAAGGAAACATAAAAGAAAACTGCTGCAGAAAAAGTTGAAATTGAGACAGAGAAAAAGAAACAGGTAGATGGTGCAGTGAAAAGGCATAGACTGTTTACAGAAAAAGAAATGTGCTCAAGCAAAGAACAAACCCTCTTAATGAAATATTCGAACGATGCACGATGTGGATTTTGAAACAGAAGATGGAGTCAGTCTGCCAACATAGGGGATTGGATCATGTGCCAGAAATGTGGAAGCTGGTCTCACAAAATCTATGTTGGTGCCGAAGGACAAAAGCATTTCATATGTGGTAGATGTCTGTGATCATAAGTGCGCCACCATGATCTGATTTACCCCACTCATGATCGCAATTACCACACCAAATTTTGTGTATCCTCTAATTTCATCTTTCGCACAAAAAAATTGTTTGTGAATGTTAAACATGTTATTAATATGATAATTAATTGGTGGTAGCAAATATTCACGTTGAAGTTTATGTTCATGTATATTTATTAACTAATTTTATTTCCACTTATTTTATTTACAAAACCATTTGAATTGATCGGAATTGTCTCACTACACTAATCATATTATAACACATTTCACTTGTGTACAGGGTGCATCACAAGTTACATTCATTCTGATAGTACACTCATGGATAAGTCAATGTGATAAAATTTCAGATACACATGTCAATGGCATTATAGGGTGTTGGTCAACTCACTGAACACCAATTTCAAACATTTTATTAATTGGTTCTAAATCCTATCCTTGAGGATTAGTTTCAAGAAGTGAACATTTTTTAACCCCTGGTTTGACCTTCTCACTATCAGTTTGAGAACAGACATCTTTACTTTTAGGTGGATGTAGAATGTCACATTCGGTTGAATATGGAAATATATCTAAGTAATGCGAATGAACGTTTTCTATAGAGGTGGGTAGGGAAGTGAATCCCATCCTATGAATTACCAGACACTTGGCCATTTAGGAAATCTGTATTAATTCATGTGTTTTATCTTACCCAATTGAAAATGCTTAAATATGAAGTGAAAGACTCCATCACAGCTCTCTGTAAATTATCTCAAAAGGCTGTTATACCAAAACAAGGACATTTTATACCTTCCTGTCCTGACACTGACATACATATTCACAGGATGGAATGAATTCATGTTTACAGTGTGAATTTTACCGCTCGACTGAGACTATTCCTTAAGCAAAAACATATAATATTGGTTTTACACTAGGATTTGCGACCTTCCCTACAATTTTAAGCTGAAAAATGACTGGGAGTTATTATAATTTACCTAATTTCCTATTTATATAATCATAACATTTAGATGAGACACAAGCAGTTACTAATAAATATCCAATGTCATTATTATCAAGTACAAGCATATGGATACCTTTATCACACTTTTTAAAATACTGAAATGTTTTAGTTTGATCTGGAGTGTAAATAACATGTTTCAGATTCTTACTACAACAAGTTGTCAAAAATGTGTTCACCCTCAGTTTTAAAGTCATGTTTTTTCTCACTCAAGTATGGTCTACAGTTATTAATATGACAATGTGAACTGTCACAATGAGTTACAACTAAACGTTGGCTATTTCTTTTTATCACGTAGCCATGCCAATATGCACATTTAAAATTAATATCAGACTCACACATTTCCTTGTACATGAGATGTGAGCACAGTAATCCATACGTTACAGAATACAAGCCATGTTCAATAAAAAAGTTTGGATCTTCATTCTGAATTAGCCATGTCAAAAAAATAAATATCGCACATTGACAGAAATGTCAGACTGCCTTGTTCAAAAATAAAGTTGTGAATATTACAGTAAATGGTTATTTCACAGTCTGGTCGGGTGAGTTGATATGCGGTTACTCCATTTCACCCTTCTTCTTCTATCTCTTTGCTAAGACTAGACTGCGTTAATTCTTCTAGCACATCGGAAATTCACCGTCAGGGCACAGCTACCTCACAGAACAATCCTTACATGCTATGCCTTCGCCGAATCTGATGCCAAGACTAGAGTCGAAGGCGTAACACCGCTGTTCAATATCGTTGCACACTTGCACTTGTAAAGCACCACCATAATGTTTAAAGAAGACTCTTCTATATCCTACTTGCAGGATCTTGTAGGTATCCATATGGTTTAACACACTCATCACGATGAAGCTCCATCAGCAGATATAAAATGTTCGTCTGTCACAACTGTCCAGTAGTTTACATGTATAAGTCGGACTTATTAAGAAGAAGCTTTAATGCCCTTCACTGTGACACATTTAAATCTGTAATGGAGTATTGTCCTCTACTCGAAACCATACATTTCTGAAACCTGGAGTAACACTCGTGTACTTGACTGTTGGGTCGAATCTCTCCATCGTAACTGAATCCCTACGATCTTCCCCATGTCTTTACATATCTTGGTCTCCATCTTGGAACAGTAGATACAGCTGGATTAGTAATTACTCCCTGGCATCTTGGTTAAGTCGAAACTGCATGCACATGTGTTGCTTAGCCATACTATACATTTCCATATTCGACAGGGAGGCACTAGGCGGCGATTGTCCCCATATTTCGCAGTGTTTTCGTATTTCTGTTATTGATTTATGTCCTGTATCATGTAAAGTTTAAGTTTTCATTTACACCTTGCATGAGCTGAACTTTCCATTCACATTGTATGACTGTGGTAAAAGTGTCTGACCTTGTTTTTACTTTATTTGTTATTACACTGGATAGTTCGTTATTTATTCAACTCGAGCAATAAACCTTAATTGATGTGAAGAACAGGGAAACTCACTATCAGGTCGCATATTAAACACCGGACAGGCATCTTCATCACATATTTCCCATTCTTCATATGTATATTCTGGACTAGTTTTTGAAAAATTCCAGCTGTCTTCCCCGTTGCAGAGCTGTATTTGCCACAACCTATTGACGTTAACCCAGAACCACACTTTTCCTGTATCCCGGAACTTTACTCTCTTACTTGCCTGACGGGTTGAACCTCTCCATTGCGATGCCAAAAGTAAACTGAAGTAGCATCCTGAGGTGCTTCTCTATTTATACCTCAGGTTACCACTCCCTCCCTCCCTCCCTCCTCACTTAAGGTTGTGGCAATCACTGAAGTAATACATTGTCAATTAGATACTTGGGCGGACTAACCTCCTCCTCAGTCAGCCGCCAATGAGAATTTAACCATTAATTTAGAATTTTCACCAGCAGAGAAGAAGGAAGGTGAATTATGACCATACAATTGCCATAGCTTTTGGAAAGAACGTCAGTTGTAATATTTCTGTTGTAGTTACTTCAATCTGTTTACGCGCACTCTAAAACAATTAAATTTAAATATAACAATATTTGAACGAAAACCACAAACAAAAATTAGTGTTTGTACCTATTGTATATTATTCCTGCAACTAAGACCCAACCCTGTAAATTGCCATGACGGTTTTGTAACATTACCATAAAGGGAAACTGGCAGGTTTATGACTACTCTACCAAGGGCTCCCAACTTTAGAAAATTTAAAACGAACAGAAAAAAAAAAACAAATTTAAAGAGAAACTTCCCTCTTCTCATTACACCGAATAATGTTTGACAATCAAGGATGCAAAAGAGCAAATAGTTCTCACTCCTTAACTAGAGGTAAATTTTTTAAAATTATGGTATTAATAAAAGGTTAGTTCCCAAATGAATATTTAGTTGACAAACTTATTAGAAGGGAGAAGTATAGGTCATTGGGCGGTTTTGAAAAAATCTCAAGAGGATCTTATGAGAGTGAACAAAGTTTGTGAAGTGTTACTCGATGTATTAATAAAACCATAAGTACTTTTTTATTATTTTATTTAAATATATATTTAATACTACAGGAATGCAGACATATTTACAACATGAATAGAAAACACAATACTTATAGAAACACATCTAATACAAGACACTATTTTTAAAAAATGTCATACTTATTTTTTAGACACACATTTAGTATAATCAAGCATAATATGGGTTTTGGTACATATATTCTTATAAAGCATCTTTTTTTACAATGGGTGCAAAACAATTGTTTTAACATTGATGTATATTATACTGCTTTACTAATGAATTCAAGTTTGGACATTTATAGAACCTTTTAATATTTACAACTTCTGCTTTCGTTAAAGAATTGATAATTTTCTTTTGAGTTTTTCCCAAGATATATATGGGTATTATATTAGGTATTGGAATCTGTCTTCATATGCTATAAGGACAAATTCCCATTTTAAGTCATGAACTTTGTATGTCTGATGGCGATAGATACTTTAAATTTCTGGATTTTAATGTCTTCATCATCATTAGAATAAGATATTCTAAGTTATTTTACAATAAAAGAATTATCGTAACGGTTTGCGAACCCTCGCACGCAACAGGACATGGTTAACAGTTAGAGTGAAGCCCTAGACTTATTAACACACACCACGTGTACGTACCCCTAGAGTTTAAAAAAAATGGCATATGCAAGTTGGTAACGTCACTTTTGAATTGTAAACTTTGTATTGAATTATCTTTGGAACACTCAATTCAGTCAAATCTTGGTAGAGCTTTTTGTGATGTCTAATATTTTTCTTTTCATTAACAGACACATTGGTAAGGACCAACGTTTACGTAATTAAACGCATGGTTTAGTAACGTGCGTATATTTTACTGCTATTATATTTATGAGACGCTAAATGGAAATTTGTTCTGTATTTTTATTATTCTGTTCCATTTGTAATCTTCCGATGCAACATATTATTTTTATTGTTTGCATTCTGTTGTTATATTTTATGAGTTTTTATGGTTCATCTAAGTTGGCAGCTACGCATGACGTCATTAGAATTTTTTGAATATGCTTTGGAGATGTGCCGTATCTCAGTAATGTTAATTCAAATTTAGAACTTCTAGTGAAAATATAATTATTGTGAACGGACCTGGTCTCCAAATTGAATGTGCTACACCGTCGTACAGGGCAGCTAAGGCTCCTTGCTGAGATGTTTTAATCCGTCAATTTTGAGGTATATAGACATCGACGTGTGAGATGACACTCAATTACAGGTTTAAAGCTGCCGGAGTGTGCTGGAGTGCAAAAGAAGAGGGTTGTTGAGTATTTAATGTGTGAAAACTGCAAAATATGTGGTACATGTTTTTAACTATTTAGACCGTAGCCGTTTGTTACGGATGTGAAGCTGAGACATATATTACTGTCAATAACTTAATCAGACCTTCCTGTTTAAAGTCTCATGAATATCCTCAGATAGAGTTTTATTTTTTCTACCAATGTTTTACTATCCAGAGTTAAGCCAGGCAATTATAATAACTCAGTGTTGTGTGGCAATTTTTAAAATATAATTGAACTTTGCTCAAGAATACTTTTAACTTGACACTGATTAGGGCACTTAGCTACCAGCTGCCTCATTTCTTCGTAGGATTGGTATTTTGCTACAAGTTAGGGTGAACAACATATGCTGCATTAAAAGTCATGTAAATATAATTCCAATCTGAATTCACTGCATAAAGAAAAGCATTTTTCAATAAACATATGCTTCACCTATGGACACATTTTCATTGCAGCTTTGCTGGCAGTACAGAGTTCCCGTTGTTCTCAGTGTCTGTGTCTCATTTGTGTGTGTTAAGAGATTTTACCCTTTATCCAGCATCCAGAACTTCAAGTCTGCTCTCTGTCACACCTGATCACAATAACACATTATTTTCACTACACATATTTTTGCATGTTTCTACCTATTCATTTCAGTGACTTCCCAACAGTGGGGCTTTAAGATATATCAGCACGCCCATAAAATTTCCTTACTCTACGCCTATATATATATATTGCAGGGGCACCTTAACGTGTATCAATATACATAAATTACACTTTTCTCCTGCGTCGCTCCATCTTCACCACGTATATATTTCAATGGCCTAAAAAGTAAAGAATTGTTAACCTTTAAGTCACAATCTTAATATGTCCATTTTTAAATATATCGGTAGATATAAATTACACTACTTTTCAGGGTTTAGTCAAATCTCCTGAATGAAAACGACGTAGGCTATGCATTACAGAAATAATGGATGAATTCGATAATCAAAACATAAATCCAGTTTGAGAAGTTATTAAAACCTTTTAGAAAATAAGCATTTAAAATACCGATACCCAAAAACATCCTGTAATAGTAATTCTGCAGAAGTAGTGACACATTGTTTTAGCATATTGTTAACAATTAATTAAATGCTATATTCATAAAAATTTCTGCTTCTCTTTGCAAGCGCCATAGTCTACTTCCAACCATTATTCTGATATGCACACATACCGTATTACAATATTTTTGTACTAGATTCTACAAGAAAGCAAAAACTATTTAACATTTTCGTAAACAACTTATTTATTTACAATGATGTAAGAAGTTTTTTAGGTTACAGATGTGTGTTTCAAAATATCCAAAACCCTTATTGCTACATATGTTCAAGTAAAGGGATTGTTGAGGTAACATTCAAAACCTCATTAAACTTCGGAGATTTCAAATATTGCTTTCGCAATTCCACCTTTGTGTAGTTCTTCAATGGCATTCTTGTATTGGCTTAATGGAAAAGCTTTTATTCCAATTCTATCAAATCCCAAATACCTGAAACCACACAAAACAACTGGTTAAGGCGTGTAATGCAAGATATTAAATGTTATTAATTTTCAGGAGTTTTCACTTTTACCTGTCCCCCATTGCATCAATCAGTCCAATAGCTTTGTTGGCACTGTAAGGGTTTATATTCACTGAAACGATTTTAAGTTCTTTTTTGTATAGATCGTATGGAGAAACACTGAAAAAAAAACAAACAAACAAACAAAATTATTTATAGTAAACATTTTATTTAATTTTACTTGCATTCTATTCGGTATCGGAGTGCACCGGAACGGCGACAAGACCGTAGTAGGAGAATAAGTTTCACTCTGTAATTGGGAAGGAACAGGACAGGGCCTGTATTAAGGGTCAGTCCCAACACATGCCTGAAATGAGTTCAGAATAGCCTAGGTAGGAAACCATAACCAGTACAGAAATCTAATCCGGCTTCTTCCGAGTTCGAGTCGAGTGGTTTACCACTGCGCACTCAGAGAAATACGTTGCTACGTTGTTGAATAACTAAATTATGTCATAAGACAATGGTGGCTTGGACATTTCAAGTGGATTGAAAAATGTACTACGTTTATTTGTATGTTTCACTTGCGAACTATACACTTGAAGCATACTAAGCTTATTAAATTTCGAGACAAAATTATATTCCAGGGTACGGTAAGATTTGCGTATAGAGTTTTTCGGAGACACCCAGTAATTTTCGTCGGAGTTCTCCTACACTGAGAAAACTAAATAGTTGAAGGGATCAAATTACTGTTCTGACATCCCAGATAGATTTGTAATATATAAGGACATTAAACAGATTGATCGTTTTACCTTCAAATCATTGAAAAGACAGCGATACCAACTAATAGTATATATTTATTATATTCTGCGGCTGTCTCTGCAATTACACACACAGTCCCGACAGCAAAAAAACCTTTGTTCCAACTGTAAAACAGACAGTTCCTTCAACAGAACAATTTCAGTTATATTCAGGCCAGAAAAGAATTAACTCGCACCACCATCGTATCAACTATATATTTAATTGACAAATTATTAGGCCATATCTCGCACTTCTCCACCAAGGCTGGAGTTATGTATGATTATGGGATAGTGTGTCAGAAAAATTTACAAGTCCTTGTATAAGGGTGGGAAATGTTTTCTAAGTTCAACGTTCCTAAATGTAAATATCTGGGATAGCAATAAAACATTATATGTAAGTTAAAACCAATTATACACTTTACAATATTGAACCTAAAATGTTAAAACTGAAAAATAAAAAAGTTTTTTGCTGGCCTCTGTAAGTCTGGGGTTGTTCGGTGGAGCTGTTTGACAGTGTCAGTCATGAAACTTTGTCTAGAAGAATATATGGCCATGGGTTATGGTTAGATGCTTGCTAGAATGGACTGTCTTGAGCTGTGAGTAAGCAGATTATATTAATTATGTGAAAAGTGAGTATTTTTTAAAAGCTACTATGTGAATGGCGTGGAAAATTCAAGATTTCTATTTTTATGTTTGTAGTCTGAAGTATGTAAATATATAAAAATAAAAAATGTCTTTAATTTCTCACTGGTGTTGTTCCCTGCCTGATATATAGGGAATATAGCGGTGCTTGTTTTATTCATATATACATACATTGCATAAAATCCGAGTAGGAAAGTCATGTCTTCGAAAAAATAGTCGAGGCAGTGAATAATTAACATTGTCTAGCATTTAGTCTTGAAGATAAGAGATCGGAAATGAAGTTGAGAGAAATTTTTGCTATACTGTACATACAATTTAAACATAACTCAAAAAAAGAAATACATTTTAATATTTGTTAAAATATAGTTTTTTTATTTGGCATACCCTATTCCTATAAAAGCAATATGGTTACCAGAAACATACATACATTCCTGGATCTATAAATCATACTTGCAAACTGAATTTCACAAGCCTGCTTACAGTCCGACATGCTACATAATTATTTAAAAAATAATATATAAAAGTATAATTAAATGTGAGCTCAAGCAATCAGACTCCGACTGAAAGTTACGAAATGATTTCACTACAGTGCATCACTTGCTTTAAATAATCAAAAACTGCCCTGAAATATAGTATTCGTAAGCCATATATAAAAATTTGTTGAAAAAAATAAAATGCATTAATAATTTTTCTGTAACTATAGGAGCTTCTAGGTTTGCATCTTATATACAAGTTTCAAGCACTCAATTAGATGTGAGCTTGTGGTTGCTAAGTTGTCAAGGTGCTTGGTTCCAAACCTAAAAGTTTCGAACTCGAATACTGTCCGAGCATGAGAATTATTCCTTTCTTAAATGTTGCCAGCTGTCACGGGAAAGTGTGAAATTTACAAAAGTTAAGCTCTTTGAACTGAATTTCCATTAGAAATGCACTAAAAAATAAATTTCTACTGCAATTTAAAGATTTTTTTTCCTTTTTTGTTTAAATGATAAATAAACTAAATCTAAATAATTGCACTTATTCCTAAATGCATCACTTCATAGATGACTTTGGCAAGGCCGGCCAGCCGAGTTTCCCGCGGTCATTTACACTCTGTCCCTTCCTGCGCGAAGCCTACTGATGAGGTCACTCTTCACCTGTCGCAGCTGGCTCGCGGGGACTACACTGGCAGACGTGTCGGCATATGCATGGTTACAAGGCTAGGCGAAAAAGTGTGGGTAATTGGTCGGACGAATTCAATAAAGTTAATACAAAAAAAAATCCACTGAATTGATTTTTAAAGTATTGAAAATCGGATATGTTTTCTAAATTCCTGCCTGGAATGTACTTTACAGTACTTTTTATATACCTTCTCATGTATGGAAAATTACATATTTCAATTTGTAAATAACTATACACACTGACGATTCGTGCAATCTAGCAGGCGATGAAGGAACTACGTAGGCGGTGGAGTCCAACAAGTGTGAGTTATCAGTGGAGCGCAAGCGAAAGATGCGAGATCGACTAATTGAACGACTGGTGCGCCACCCAGCGGCCAAGGCCAGAACTAATGTGGGAACAAATGACGAACGAAGAAACAAAGATGGCGGCCTACATGCTAATGTAAACAAATATGGCTGCTTCAGTAACAAATGAGAAACGATAAACCAAGCCAGCAGTCGAGCAGAGGTGAGAGATAAATGACAGCCGCTGTAAATAAATGATGAACAATAGGACAGAAAGGAAATAAAGAGAGAAAGAGAGAGGAATATACGAAATTAAGAGAGAAGGAAAGAAATAGAAAGAAATAATGCAAAAAATGGGAGCACTCGGAGAAAACCCTCGGAGATAAAAAGAGAAAGAGAGGACACGAAGATAAGAAAGAAGGAAAGAAAGAAAATGGAAGGAAAGATAGAATTCTAAAGAGCAAAAAGTGGGAGCTCTTGGAGAAAACTCTCAGATTGCAAGAGCATGAAAATATGACATACTGGTTACCAAAATGGCAGTCCGAGATGGCGGGGTACTAGCTACAAAGATGGCAGTCTAATATGGTGACATACTGGCAACAAAGATGGCTGTCCAAGATGGCGATGTACTGACAGGAAATATGGCGGCGTACTGGCTACCAACATTGCGCGATCCAACATGGCGGTCGACATGACATCATCTGACATGGCGGCCGGCGCCCGGCAGATTCACCTATCCACTTCCTAATCTCTGTGTACCCGTTTCGCCATAAGCCTACTACTCGTGAAATATGAAATGATACTGTAATGCTAATGCGGGAAACTGAGGAAAATTTCTAACATACTTCAATGTGATCTATGAGCCTGCTCTTAAGGAAGTACTTAATGTGCTACGATTTGACTAAACCTATCACTACAATCATTCAAAATGTCTGATCTTGCCTGATCTTCGCGTCAGGCGGCGCGACGCCGAATATGCAGAGCGTTCCGCCGCAGTTAAGGTAGTTGATAGACTCCTCGAGGGCAGGAGCGCAGCCGCTACAGTCGATGACGAAATCCACTCCCCATTCTGGGTTCTTCTGTTTCTTGGCCCTCAGTTCCGGAGGGCTGATGATCTCGTAATTAGTATCTGTGGGGACAGAAACAATAACATATGAAATTACTGCCTAATTCCTTCTGCCTCGTGGTTTTCAGTTCCTGTCTGATAATTATTTTATTGCCTGTGAAAATGGGTATGCACGAGTGAGAGAAATATATTGGTGTCTTAATCTACAGAAAACACTAGCTATCTCAAACATGTAATTAAAATCATGATGTTTATTTCCGAAAATGTAAGTCTACATTTTCTATTTTCTGGCAATGCACGATTGTTTTTGACCCGTTTAGTGTAACTGGGCCACAGAACTGTAAAAAGGAACAAAATGATGCCAAGTTTTTCCAGAGAAAGCCTATTCCATTTCCAGCCAATTTGCCCAATGTTCCTGTGGTGATAGCTGGCTAACTTATGCGATTAGAATATCGAAGTCTATCCAACAAGCTAGAATGATGTACACACTCGTAAACATTATATAGATGTTACAATCAGAAATTAGTACATATACTATACATCAATGTTTTAATTTCAGGATAGTTTCGAAAGAAAAATCTGCTTTCACATGAATTTATAGAGTGCTGTCAATTTTCTCTGGCAAGAGGAATACTGGAAATTTCCTTAATATACACATACTAAAGTTAGTACTACAGTGTTCGATGTTTAAAATCATAAATGTGTGGGTTGAAATCAAACAATGTAAACTGGACAAACGAAAGATTCAGAGTGTTTTTATAATGTAAAAGCAGGTGAATTAGATGTCACTAATGTCGAGACTTTGGACACACTTTCTCCAGTTCATCTCATCTTTGTCTCGCAGTCATCTTACAATCTTTTTTATCACTATGTATTTAATAATTTGGACTTTATATAGCACATCGTCCCACTCGACTGTCATTATTGCTACAATCTTCTGACATGTGTGTACGTTATTACATTGTACCACACTATGCAAAGCCACTTCCCAGGTCGCCATTAGGGGTAACCCACCAGTCACCCATGTCCCATATTCATAGGAGAAATACAGCAACAATGCAAGAACAAGGATTGAGATAGACTCTATCAGCACACAGGAGCAATAGGCTAACATTTCAGCTGACCAACGGCAAGTCCTGAACTGATACTTTGAAGTCCCATCCACTTCCTCCCACAACCATCTGCAACCCTCGCACCCAGATAAACCTGTGATCCGGCCGAGGCAATACCCAACCTCTACTGTCTCTCTAGGACAGTACCAGAGCTGTGTCGTCACTCACAGCATCGACCCTAGTCAAGGTAGGCAACCTTCCAGGCCTGCTTCAGCTTACGAAGTTTCAATCACTGCCACCACAAATCCAACCTCAATGAATCAATCGTCAGGAAGAAACTCAGGTGGGACCATTCAGATCGCCCATGGTACAATCTTAAGTTTCAATGTCACTAGTGGGCGACCCCACATATATTTTTCCATTACCAATAATTTCTTCACAGTGAAATTCAGGTCTTTGGGCCCTGTGCCCAGTGGACTGAGAACACATTTTTCAAATGACCTTGCTAGTGGGCAAGCCTTGGTGCTATCTAATGGTACATCCATCAGGCTGTGTCCCCCATTCCACGTATGTCAGGTACGGAATGGACAGGGACGTCCATGGTAGAGATCAATTTCTGGGTGCCAAAGCACCACCTTCGGAGGCCTGGGTCGCTTTGGTGGGACAGGCTATATAGGATTCAAGGTCCGTCGCTTCATCACCCGCCAATATCAGTTATGACACAGGAAACTTCACGAGACCTCAACACCAGGGGGATTGAAAGATTGAGAGCTCTTTCTTGATTAGGTGGATGGTGGTCATGGATATTCTTAGTTGATGGAGCGATTTATCTGGCTAATTCCGATAACGAACGAGAGATTCTAGCCTTCTAACTAGTCGATTCCGGTATCCCTCTGTGCTATTCGTGACAAATGATGTTAGAGGAACAGGCAGCTTCTGGCCGCACGACATTGTGCAATAACAGATTTGTGATTCACTTAGATGTTTTGGACAGCTTGCATGCTACACTGAAGGAATCAGTCTGTCTTCCTTGTCTGAATGTGCCAGATAAAACTTTGGACGTTCTTCGGGCTAGGGATTCGGGCTTGTAATTTTTCCCCCATGAACAAGGATTCCCCAGTAAGCATGAGTCATAGGCTTGTTTTGATTACAGCTCTGCCCTTTGTACATACCGCCCATGGCTACTACCAATTGAATAATTTAATGTGGTCTCTGGTGTGCGATGGCTCTCATACTGAGCCATTGATGTTGCTGGGAATGTGACCAAACTCAACCATTTAGAAGAAGTAAATGTAAATTGAGTAAATTACAGCACCAACAGTGTATGCTGAAGCTGCTGAGGCTAAAAAGCTAGTAGTTGGATTTGTGTCCCACTCTGTCAGTTAACCGTTCGTCGGTGTTTAAATGGTATGTCTGTGCAGACGTCCTGCTGGTGGATAAGGTCGGCCATGGGCCTCTGGTCTGCATGCCGGCGTTCTGACCTAGTCCAAACCATGGTGTTCTTCACCAAGCATCGAGTCGGTCTGGCACGTTTAATTTCGACAAATGAGAATTTGCTACTAACACCAAAATCTACACCGACATAAGTCCATGCAGGCTCACGCCCTTGACCTTCTGCGAACACCACTGCAACTTTCCTAATCGTCAGGGCTTTTTCGAGTGCTGGGACCTTGGACCCGATCACTCCCAACACTGCTGACGGCCGAGTGTAAGCACAACCATTCAGCTCAATCAAATTTCAGGGCTAGTTGCTTTAGCAGGTGAGTTGTTACGTGCTACTTAACAGATTTCGACTTCCATGGTAACCATCCAACCATCTTTTGGGTTGGTGTACATTTTATTTAGGAAAGCAATGCACTTACACTTAGCAGTCAAACCAACAACCCCCTCCCTGATAAGGGAAATTATACCAGCAAGTTTCAAAGATAGTAAAACACTGTTGTTTTTATTTAATAAATGTTGTAAGAAGTCTTTACTTTCGGTGGTTCAGAGTTAACATAACCCTTTAGAAATCAAACTGTCAACCATTTATCATTTTGAGAGGTATATCCACACTGGTACTAGCAGGTAATGGGAAAGGTTATGGCAAATGTAAGGTTTCGTACTATAGTTTCTCACCTAGCTTCTGCAGTGCCTTTCTGCGGCCCTCGCTCGGTTCGCTGACAATGACCCTGCGGTGTCCCTGGTGATGCAGGGCGCATGCCCACAAGTTACCGATAATGCCCGCACCCTGGACGAGTATGGCCGAGCCCACAGGGATGGGCGCCACCAGGTCCCAGCCATGGCAAAGACACGACAGCGGCTCCATCAGGGATGCTGTGGTACATATTATATTAAACATACTATCAACAGACACTAATTAACCTCGACATAAACTAAAAACATAATTTTTTCTTGCTACTTTACACTGTTATAAATCACAATTCATTATTTTATTATGTGTTAAAAGGATACATTTATTAATTTGTGCAGGTGATTGTAACTAAGTGAATTACGATAAATTGTTGAAGCAATAGCTGCACAGTTTTCTTCTATAATTGCTAATAAACTAGGAAATGTTATTTTAACTATTTTCATTTTATTAAGACCTCCAGCCCCCACGAACCTGTAAACAATAGGTAAATACACATGGATATTTATGTATCTATGATTATATATATATGCAAAAAAATATGCAACTAAAATGGTAACCAGTGGCTTTTTTACATCATTTATGCTTTTCTAATATTTGCAGATTCAATTTTTTTGGGCGAATGCTGCTTTGTTAGGTATGATTGTAGTGTTACAGCTTGATACGTGATGTACAAAGTGACTGCTATTAATAAATAATGTATAATATTATTTATTTGTATATAAAATTTATTTATGTCACACTTAACTTCCAGCCTCCACTGAGGAGTTTATTACAGTGCTAGTGCAAGTAATATTGCATAATTAAGTGATTTAATGTGTAAACCACTCCCCATGCGAAACGTCACTGTGATCTTAATAAGCAACAAAACAGTCTGTGATGCTATAATTCTGACTTATGCTACATCTAGGTAAAGTACAGAAACTAGCATCTTCATGAAGAGGTGCGGAGGAGGCCAGGAGAAAAGTGCCCCGAAATCCAGCCCTGCTAACTGCACACATATGTTTGGCAAGCTCACAGAAATATTTGCAGTTGATTCGACTATGAATTGTAAGAAGTAAATTTTCGTCTCAATGTTCAATATTAGATGCACATTGTGGCTTCTTCTCCCACCTGGAATTTCGAATTTTTATACTAGGCGGAACAAAATGAAGCACCGTTCTATTTTATAGCAGAATTAACCATTCGGGATTTCCAATTTTGTATGTGGCTAATTAAAATTAAATAAAACTATTCTACTCTCGTCCGGAATTTCAACTTTTCGATGCGATTTGGGTTTGGGATACAAATCAGCCAAGTCTTTCGAAATTTCAAGGAAATAAAATGTTTCGTTTTATATATTACTCTATAATGTGCACAGTAAAATAAAGGATTAGGTAGTTTGTTCGACGTTTAACAGCGAGGTGTTGAGTGCTGGTGAGATAGCGCAGAGGTGGAATTCAGCGTGGGGATGAAACGGGTGTGGGCCGAGGTAACCCGCACAAAATAACCGCTGGCAGAAAAAGCCATTAAAGGGAATCCGTAGTAAATATTTTAAACTCCACGAGGTGACACCTAGTCATAACGAAGCATTGCGACGCTACGTACCGTCAGCAGTAGGAAATGGAGTATTGAGGCATAAGGGCACCGGGCATCGGAGCCGGAGACGCCCGGCCGCCATCTTGTTATGTCACCCGATCGCCATATAGGATGTCATTGACCTTGGCCTTGACCTTTGACCCGTGACCTATACCACAGTTACCTCTGACCCCAAAAAAAATACTTCAAAAAAATCTATAAAAAATAGTTTGTTAAAATTTAAAAAAATAGCTTTACAAATTTATAAAAATTTATAATTAAAAATTTATAATTAAAAATCAACCCATTCTTACAAACTTTGGCGAAAATATTGTGCTGCGGTACACCAAAATAATAAATGTATTTTTTAAAGTAGGATACACTTATTTTCAGAATGATGACTACAAAATCATTTTAGTTTTATGGGCGATATCTACGGAACTATGTAATATATTTTAATTTAACTTTGTGTATTGGCATTAAACAATCATCGAAATTGCTGCTACATTACTTTTTTGTCCTCTATTTATGAAGATAGCCACATGAAAACTATGAAGTTTTTATGCCATATCTCGATGGCCATTCAACCGAATCCCACAAAATGTTATACTGGAAAATTTCAAATAAATCTGTACCAAATTGTGCACACCATAAATGCTACAGATGGTTATGTAAACATTTATGATTAAAAATGATCAGCAGCTTCATAAATCATTTAGAAAATTTTGCCACATATAGTAAACAATTTAACTAAATTTAATCTAAATTTGTATGTAGACAGTATACATAAGTAGCATCGTATATAGAGCCCCTTTTCCTTGCAATTTTGTACGATTGCATCAAATAAGAAAATAAATTTTTATGTCGTATCTCATGGACCAAACAACGTATTTCCATCTGATTTCTCACACAAGAAGCGCTAAGGTAGACCATGTGAACTTACATGTTTTATGTGGCTTAGTCACTTATTTTTAAAATAAAAGGCCTGAAAATTCCAAGTTGATGCTCCGAGTGTGACCTCTGTAATGCATTGTATTGCACGCTATCATATTGTGCGAGGTTTAATGCTTTTAAAGAGGAGTCAAATCCATCCTACAAACTCAGCTTTTAAGAAATCATTGAAAAATTAATTTCATCCATGTTGGGAAAAGCAGGCTCTTTTAATCATATCAGTAACTTCTTGTTACAGCTGAATGAACCACTTCGGTGAAAATGCTTTGTTCTGCTCTGGCTCTGAAAATTTCACTGTTTCAATCAGTCAGCAGTACCTGACTGATTGAAACAGTCACTTCAGTGAATTTAAACTGATGAATGAATGAAGAAGTACCAGATTTCCTTCGCTTATTGATTCAGTGACATTTTTCACTGATTCATCGGTAATTTTTTACTCTGTGTTTGAGTGGTTTGTTTTGTCTGATGGATCAGTTAAACAGAATTTAAAAATGAAAGTCAAACAAAGTTTAAAAATGGCTGTCAAACAACGTGTATCAAGTGAAATATCAACGAATAAAATAATGAAACCAATACAAAATACATTCTAAAATGTGTTTCGTATTTCAAAACACCATTTTACGAGGTAATATGACCACTCAGTTTTTCATTTCGTTTTTACGTCTTTCATTTCGTTTTCATGTTATCATCACAGCGCTGTGAAGGTTTAAACTGCATATAATGTGTTGAAGAGAGTGTAATGATATATACTTTCGTTTTAGCAATCCTAATGGGACCAATTAAACCAAAAACGAATATTATAGGCATTAAAATTAAATATTCAAGATTTCGACAAGAATTATAACACATATATTTTCCTACTTTCTTTATCTTGACTTGGTAGCGAAAATGGTAAAGTGATGGTCTAAAAACGAAAAAGAAAGGGTTTGTGAATTCAATCCCGGCTATCTCCGAAAAAATTTCGCTCTCCTAAATAACGGCAAATTGCTCAACATAAATTGTAAACTGACGTAAATATGTTTATTTCAGGTAATTATTTGGCTAAATTCAATAAAACAATATTTAATTCGCCACTGCAGTCGGCCGTCACTTACATATCAGTGAAATTGTTTCACGTCACTAATTCAAACATGAATTTTTTTCATGGAAATGTCAGTGGTTTTCCACTGATTCTAAGTGGAGCAATTTTCACTGATTCGAGTAGTTGCATTTCACTGTTATCAGTGGTTTTCCACTGATTCGAATTTAGTGTATGTGTGTGTGTGCATAACAAAGTAAATATAATCATTCCCTTAATGCACTACCTGAGGACCTCCCTCACACACGATTTGTTATGCGTGGTTGTGTGTCGATGGGTTTGAAATCACAGCGGTAAATTTGTGCGCACACGACCTCTGTTCAATGGTTACTATTATACTTTCAACTGTGAGAGCAGCTAAGTGCGGCGGTACCTTGCTTCAGCGTGATGTTGGCGGGCACCTTGTGGAGCTGTGACTCTGGCACAGAGCAGTATTCGGCCCAGCCGCCGTTACGGAACAACCCAATGGTACTGTTCAGTCCTCCCACCACGCAGAAGTGGTAGTTGCCGTCGTGACACACCTTACACTTGTTGCAGCCGCTGTAAACCAACACAAAACTCTCTGTGCGCACAAAGAAAAAAATACTGCTCCTATAAAACGGTGCTACAATCTTAAAAAAACATTACCATCGCCGTACAACACTGTCATAGACATAATAAAACACGATGTTATCGTTTGTTGGCCAATAGATACTCACTGCCAAATAGCAACATTTTCCGAAAAATTGAAATTTTACTCGAGCAAGCTTGCTATATTTTAACTTGAGTTTTGTATGCAGACTTCTCGTAAGTGAACAGTCGTGATTGACACAGAAGACCTATTTAATCTATTGCAATTTTTATTTTCATAAACTACGTGCTAAAGAAACAAACACACGAAAACCAAAATAATAATTGTAGTGAAATGTATAGGTAAGTTTATCTTCGCGACTGGAAAAATAAAGCAGTGAAAGCTAAGAGTGGATTCTTATTGGGTACGCACAGGTTATTGCAATACAAAGTTAAAAGTTCGCAGTCTTACTATGCAGATGTACGATGGAAATGGTCGCGCGTTTTGTCAGAAAGGCTTCAACTTGTAATGCTATTGAATGGTTTTGGTTACGCCGATCGTAGCACGGCCTTTACTGATCGCTTTTAGCATTGAATATGGATGATGATATATAGAAGCAGAGAGAGAGAGAGGTTTTCCATTACAACATTCCAAATAGTTGTTGGAGATAGTTTCCTGACGTGAAAGGAGGTAGCACTCTATACTTCTCTACGCTCGTGGCACTATCATGCAACCAGCCAAGTAACCAAACGCAAACTATTGCACGTTTTTTTTCTAAGAGAGTCACTCATGGTCTCTCTCCTTTCAAAAAACTACAATGGTTCTCATATATTTCCGTCACAAATTGAATATTCTATTTCTTCAAATGCTTCTCTCTCGGGACGGATTATTTTAAATTTTCAGTGCGGGACGTCTATAACGTCTGTGAAATGAGTATTTTGCTAATAATTTCGCCTGTAATCACCAACAATTTTCATCTGTTGAAGCTTGGTATATTAAGTTATTAGGAAATGGCTGCGCTGAAAAGGCACAAATAGCTTGAAACTCGCACAGCAAAATTAATGTGTTGGGACTGGTGTATTCTTGTCGACTTACAGATATCTGAAGGTTCACATGCTCACAGCATGTAGCTGTACAATGTTTGTTCACGTACAATAGTGGCACAGACCCACAAAGAAGGGTATGTGAAAAGGGATGGAGGGGTGCATAATCTCCGGAGCCTTCCAATTTTATTTATAATGACCAATTCTCAGTTTATAACCTGTGTTGGAAATGTGCGTATATTTATTATTTTCGTTATATCGTCGAAAAATTAATATTATCGTGCATACTAGAATACAAACTAAGATGTCTTGGGAGAAACAAATAAAAATTATATTCTTAAAATCTTTATGCACTAGTAGGCCTACGGCTATTAGCATAGCAATATTAAAAATTAACTAAAAGTGAATGGTTTTGGAAGTTCCCCTTTGTTAAGGAGTGTAAAGGATTCGAAAAGTTGCGCATTAAAGTAGAAAAGGGGGCACAGCGAAATTATTTTCCATAGGGCCTTTGGTGGCTGACAGCCTTTGAGTACCATATGCACGAACATTGATGGAATATTGTTACTACAAAAAATACACAAAGCAGCTGGCAACATTATGTCAACCGCCCACCCTCTCAGAAAGTCACCGAACGCCTACTGGGTACCCCCTGGGCGGTGACTGCGAACACCGCTCATCGCACTATTTCGAGTGAAAAGTAACGGTAAAATTCGTTGTCCAGCGACATTCTAGTAAGTCTGGTTACGGGCCGCCATTTACTACGATAACGAACTATTATATAACCCCCTAGGTGGTATATAAACTCATGGGCCTGACTATGCTTGATTAGGGTAGGGATTTATGTGATTATGAAATAACTCCCAATAAACAAATGTAGATGAATTTTACTGATACCTTTTTACGGTACAAACAATGTGATGTGATAGAATAGAGGTGGATTTAGGGTAGTTTAGGAAAGGACTAGATGGATAAAGGACTATGGAACAGGCAAGCTTTCTCGCCCTAACTGAAGACACTCATCCCCTGATCGCCACTCGGAACCTGCAGACCTCTGTGGATCGTCGCCAACTGACACCTTGTCCCACTGTTGTTCCGACCACCACAATTCTTGTTCACGCCCACCTTCGCCGAAATCCTCTGTTCCCATTGACTCTTCCACATCGCCTGGGAGACCCAAATTTTCTGCTAATTCCTATAGCCCACTGCGCTTTCCGTCGTTGCGCCACTGTCCTCGTTATCTGCAGTTATTTATACTACTAAATAAAATAGCAGTGACTCTCTGTGATTTTCGAATTTTTTACTTTTAATAGTTTTTTCATATAGTATAATTGATAAATAACCTATATCTAATGTTTTTTTTCGTGTCTGTCTGTCGGAATGGATTTAACTCAAAAACCACTTAACGTATTGACATCAAATTTACACAGTATGTAGATAATAACCCCAGGACCAACTTAGTCTTTGTTTCATCGAGATATCTCAAACGGTTCCGGAAAAAATGATGATCAGGGAAGTAAATAGGTACTGGATTAAGCTTTTCTTAGGATTACTGCATAAAAAAAGGACTGGTAAAAAAATTCCGTAATTTCCTCTTTCTTTTTTGTCTATGGGCTGTCTGCCTTTCCTTCCAAAAAGTCGCAGTGGCCCATTGGCTAAAGTTATTCAAAGTGGGGCCGCAGTGACCCAGTGGATAGATATATATCAAATGGAGCCACGGTAGCTTAGTGGCTAGAACACCCAATAAGGGTGCTGCAGAAGCTCAGTGGCTAGAGCACCCAATAGTGGGGCCGCAGCCGGTCAGTGGCTAGAGCACTCAATAGTGGCACTGCAGTATCTCAGTGGCCAGAGAACCCAATAGTGGGGCCGCAGCTGGTCAGGGACTAGAGAAACCAATAGTGGGGCCGCAGCTGGTCAGGGGCTAGAGCACCCAAAAGTGGGGCCGCAGTGTCTCAGTGGCTAGAGCACTCAAAAAGGGGGCCGAAGTAGCTCAGTGGCTAGAGAACACAATAAAAAAAAGGGCTAGATCAATTCAAAGTCCTAAATATCATGCTAACATAAAACATGTGCGAAGCGATGGCAGGGTGTAATTTAATAACTCCATTAAACCTAAAATAAGAAATATTAATATTTTAAAAATAAAACCTTAATGAAACTATGGTGGACGTGAACTGGTCGTGGATGAGGGCATGCAGGCAGTATAGTGCAGCCCGTCGTTGACTGAGATAGGTAGAGGGGTGTAGGGTCACTCGGACGGCGGCCCTCGTGGCGGACTGTCGTGTTCGTCGGGAACTTGGGTGGCTCAGTTGTTTTACCGTACCTCTTCTTGATGTAGCTTTAACTACACTACACTTAGGGAGGTAGGCATGGCCTATCCATTCCCTCTCGGCCGCGATGCCCGCCTCCTTTGTATTCAATTCCCTTTCCTTTAGGCGCAAGGGGCTTAGCCCTGAGATGCAATTAGAACCCGACCCTACCTTCGGATTTACACTTAACACTTAAAATAGGCGGGCGTAGGGTGGGCGTGTACATAAATGGCATGTCTCCATTATCAGTGTAATATAAGATCCATACGATATGCAAATATACATCATGTTCATTAGGCCTGATTGATTTTCCATTAAAGAGCCTGGAGTCATATTTATATTCATAAACGTAGTCCTGTAGTAATGTGCATATGCAGAAAATTTAAAATTGTAGTGATAACTAAAGTTAAAAGTTGCTTGAACTCGTGGAAGGCCTCTCTCATTGGATATATACTGACAAAATTTTATGAGAATTTGAAGTAATCACAATACCTTCATCTTAATGGCACCATCAATTGAAAAAAAAAAACTTTACACTAATTAAAGCTAATGATATTAGTTAAGAGAATGAAGAAATAATATATAAGACATATCAATATAATAAAACATAATTAAAAGTAATAATAGATGAAGGTATTTAATGAGGAGCCATAATTGATCACCATTACAAGTCAAAGTAGGGGGAATTGGTTATCTTGTTGCAATATTGTAGAACCAGTCTCATTAGACATCTCCGTTTGCGGTTTGAAATGTCCTGGTATGAAGATCCCCCGTCACTGATTGTTGGTCATACTGCCCAGCAAAGGTATACACTGTACAATAAATTAATTAAATGGTGTACCATCTCTACTGAAGACATACCAAGTAAATAGGTGTGCAAAAAAACAAATGAGCACTTATTGACACTGGGCTGGGTGCATTATGTACTTAATGTAATACGATTGTATGTATAACCATCCAGTTTGGTAGTCAAAACGTTAAATAAATATTATGTTATTTTAGTATTTCAACATCACTCATTTTTTTATACCTCATTTGACTGGCCAGTCTGAGTAGACTGTTAGTAATTTGTTTAATATTCTTTCGCCCTAATGCTACGGGCGTATACATAATTGTCTATAAGAGTTTAATGAATCTGTAGATACATAATATACAATATTTCACACATTGCTTATTGACATGATAAAAGTGAAATGCATCCTTCATTATGCCTGATAGGTGAATGATAGTAACTTATAACTGAGCCCAAATAATATCAATAGTGATATCCTTATTTTATGTTTTTTTTGTAACTAGATATGGTCATTGTCCGTATATGTACATATTACTGTGGACGTCCACTATAGATAGCAAATATTTCCTCATTAAAATGAACAAAAAAAAATTTTTTAGGAAGTTATTGCGAGAGTCTCGGGCCCGAAATGTCTTACTAAAGTGACAAGAATAAGTAATGTACTGCGGTGCTAGGTTCGTGCCCTGCATCACGGACATTCACCAGTGGGCGGCCGGTAAGGAATGCTGATCTTGCTGGCTGCATCCGGTGATGCGCTGATATGCGAATCTGAACGACGCAATTTGCACAACGCGTGACGAGCAGTAATTAGTAGAGAGATGCTGTGCGGGTAAGTTCGCGTCAGTCGTCATCGCTTCTGCTTTAGCGACGGAAATCAGCGCGTTCGGCAATCGCTGTGGCGGTACTTGTGGAATTCCATGGTTTTCTGAAGACGTCTTCGTGCAGAAACTGGCTGTCCTGCTGGTGGTCGTTATAGTAAGAAGATTATGGGGAGCTAGTGTTAGGTGTGGGTGTAATGGATTTTGGAGCACTGGCGTGTATCAGTAATGGTATACTCTTTTTAGATACCTCTTAATCACGCCGCAATTTGAATCACGTGTAAGTAGTGGGAAAAGATAAATGAAATTATCATCGCAAAAAGAGAAATACTGAAGTACGAGAATTGAGTGTACGTGACCGAGGAAAAAAGAATAGGGGAAAATTCTGTTTGCTGAGAGAGAAATTTTTCTTCATCAGAATAAATGTGGTCCCAGAGGTTGGAATGAACATTCCATGCCGTGTTGATTAAGCGAAAAATGTTATAACAATGATTCCATTAAAAGTACGCAACTGTTCCGGCGAGAACTGAATGTCCGTCAACCACTGGATAGGAACACCCACGTTTACTACTTTATTGAGGGGGCGGGGGAGGGGGGCGCACGTCACATATATTGGTTGTGCGTATCAACGTACGGCGACCATGTTGTAATTTGCATCCGTAGGGTAAGGAAACCTCTAAAATACCAACATTGTCGTGTATCATGGTAGGTAATTTATTTTTGGCAGCGTAACTGTTATACAATTTGTGGGGTGTATTGCCAACTAACTAAACATGAGGTTGTATATGCAGAATATTTATTTTATCAGTATTGATGCAGTGAAACTGACAAGTAGTCGGGTGTGGGTGTAGCCATGCCTAAGCTTGTTTGGTTGGAAAAAGGATGCCAGGGATCTTATATATTTAAAATTAGTTTTCTGGGGTCTCTGGGATGTCGTACATATTGAGAGTATTGATAACTACTAGTATGACTTTTTCTTGCGGTACTGTAAAACAGGACTGGTTTTCAAAATGGGAGGCGTTAGGAAAAATTACATATAATTTTCAATTTGATTGTTTGCGAATGAACGGATCCTAATTTTTAAAACCATCTGTGTCTGTGTAATCGACCATTCAGCTATTATTGCTTGCTTTGAGTGATACAGGATTGACAGTGAACCCTGAGAAAGTTACTTGGGCAAAACCTATGTGAGATATTTAGGGTTTATCATTTCCGAAGGGAAATTGTTGATGGATCTGAGAAGATGAGGGCAGTTGTAAATTTTCCTGTGCCCAAAAATTTATGTGGGGTCCGTCGATTCTTGGGTTTAGTGGGTTTTTATTCTAAGTTTATACCAGATTTCGCTAGTTTGGCCGAACCTTTAAATGCATCAAAAAGAAAAGGCCTGGATTTTATCTGGGGTAAGTCCCAGAGTCGTGCTTTTTAACTGTTAAAAGAGAAAATAGCCACTCCACCTGTTTTGCACTTGCCGAATTTTGATAAACCATTTATGCTTCCGGTTGATGCCAACTCGTTAGCGCTAGGGGCAGTGTTGTGCCAAATGCAAAATGGTAGTTTGATGCCTGTGGCCTATACAAGTCTACTTTTGTCTCCTGAGAAAAGATACTCAATCTATGAAAAGGAGGTGTTGGCAGCCATCTATGGGAGGGAAAAATTTCGCGATTATCTTGAAAGTACAGAGATTGTGTTACACACAGATAATAAAGCCCTGAGTTCGTTTTTGACCAACAATAAACCTGTTGGGAGACTTGCTAGATGACCTGTTCGGCTAATGTGTTTTAGGTTTTCCATAAAACACATAATGTGGTTGCCGATGCCTTATCCCACATGTATGATTCTGAGGAATTTCAGGTAGATTTCCCTGAATCAGTTAATATCATTCAGGAAAATGCCTCCACATATATGTTTTGTCCTGTAGAAGTGCATACAAATGTCATTGAGCAGGTGTATCAGAAAGCACAAACAGATGAAATCGAACCCAGAAATTTTAACTTTGTCATCTGTTATTGGGGAAGAACGGGCTGAGGTTCCTCAGAATTTTCCCCAAGCATAATTAAAGTTGCAGCACTACCAGGTAGTTGACCCCGAATGTTTAAAGATTAAGTCTGATAACAATACGGGAAAAGGTGAGTCTTATGAGATCAGAAAAGGACTGTTAGGATTCGTGGACCCAAAAACTTTTAAATGTTAATTTTTTGTTCCTCAGTTGTTATGTGAACCAATTTTTCCATACTATTATGATAGTCATTTTGGAGGACACTTAGGGCAAGATAATACCATGTCTCGTATGAGAGAGATGTTTTATTGTCCAGGATTAAGTAAGGAAGTGGAACAACTGGTTAGAAAGTGTCTTGAATGTCAGAGGACAAAGCCTCGTAATGTAAAGATTTATAGTCCTTATAACGCTGGATTAGTTCGTTTCCTTGGGAACGAGTTTATTTTGATGTATTTGGTCCTTTACCACGTACTTCTGCTGGTTTTACTTCTATCTTAGTTGCTGTTTATAGTTTTACTAGATTTGTGTTTTTTCTCTTTTACGTAATATAAAATCTGCTGAAATATGTAAAGTTTTAGGGCAATATTTGTTTCCTGTGTTTGGGTCTCCAGTTAGCATTGTAACAGAAAATGTTACATATTTTGTTTCCGCCGAGATAAAGAAGCTTGCTTTTTCATGGGTGGTTAAGTTAATTCAGACTACTCTATACTCACCCCAAGGCAAATCTTGTAGAGCGGTATAACCGAAATTAAAAGGTAGCTCTACGGACATTTCAATCTGGATCCCATAAGGAGTGGGACGTAGTAGTGTATCAACTAGCTTTGACTTTTAACAAAGTGATGAGCGGTACCACGAAAAAGGTTCCATTTTAATTGTTCTTTGGGCGAAGCCTGTTTCACCCCTTGATTAATTCCTGTGGGCATCGTGATTTCTGTTTGGCTTCTTTTAGAAATAAATATCTATAGGAGATCTGGAAAGAAGCTAATTTGAATTTGAAGAAGTATCATTCCAAATTGGCCTCTCGGATTGTGAATTCCAATGGCTGTGTCATTTAAAATGGGAGATAGAGTGTTTTTGGAAATACATTTTTTGAGTGAGAAGGCCGCTAGCTTCAATGCTAAGTTGGCACTGAAGTTTTCTGGTCCTTATCGCATAAAGCGATTTTTGACTCCAGTAATGTTGCTTTTGGAAATCGAAGGCCGCCCTGGGGTGTGTAACAAGGATCATGTACCGGAACTAAAATTAGGGAGCTCACAGTAATATGAGTGTATCTGGGGGTTTAATCCACTGATATGATTTATTTTGGGTTTTGTGTAATAATATGAGATTAAAAAGGATTGAAATTGTGATTTTGCTATCATCAACATCTTTTTCTAGTGTATTTGTAGTGTTTTGATTTTAGCCACACCTGTTTGGGTGTCTCCCTGTGGGGTGGAGGTAATTTGACCATTTTCTCATGCCCATTTCATATAGTGTTTTTTTTATCTCCATGTAGCTTTTAAGGTATTCATATCCAGTTCATCTAGTACTATCCACTATCATTTAGATTTCAAGATGTGCTTAAGCTATTTACCATTTGAAGGTTGGATTATACATTGCTGATATTGGTTACCTTTGTTTTTTAGGAGTGTATCTTACCAAGTAAATTATTATTTTCATTTTTTATTTTTATTGTTTATTTATTTGTTGCGATTTCCCACGAATAACCCTGTTCATAAAGGGGAAATAGTAGACAAAAAATATCATGGCAGTTTGTGATTGCATAAATAGTAACATACAATACATACACAAATACCACACAGTATTAAACACGATAAAAGGAGTTAAAGTAGGCATTTCAGAAATACAGGACAGTTACATTTTTCTTAAGTAGAAAGAGAAAGATTGATTACAATTTCAAATAAAATAACATTTTTGATAGTGGGGGAGAAATTATTCAAAAACCTTTTTAAAAAAATGGTGCTCTTATTAATTACAATAAGAAAAATAGCAAGTGAGATGGTATACCAAAAAAACTGACAGTTTGTTATGCATAAATACTTAAGTAACATACAAAAAACATAGAATAACATACAGTATGAAAGAGATTATAATAGGCCTTTCAAAACATACAATGCAAATACATTTAACATAACAGAAATAAAAAGATTGACTACAGTTGCAAAAAAAGAATTATTTGATATCTGGTGAGAAATTATTTTTAAAAATATTTTAAGTCATTGTGTTGCCATAATTTGCAATAAGAACAAATTATTATAATACAGGCACAGAAGGTAAAAATTAAATTTACACAAATATTCTCTAATCATTTTTGTATCTATCCCATAATAATTCTTTTAGTTTTGTTTTGAATTTTAATTGGCTGGTACAAGAAATTACAGTTTTTGGCAGTTTGTTAAATTTTTGGAGTGTCAGGAAACGAAACGTTTTGTATCCATATTTGACAGGTGATATGCGTAGTAATTCCAGTTTTTTTTGCATGTCTGGTGTAGTGCTGGTGGAGTGTCTCTCTTGATGTGAATTTTTGATTGCTCAAAGTGAGGTTATCATTATTTTTTAAATATAAAATGAGGGAGTTCATATCTGCGCATAATTTTATGGGCATAATGATTTTCCTATGTATAACTTCTTTGTATTGGTACTAGGAGGAAATTTGAAAACATTTCTATTTGTTTATTTTGTAATGTTTCTAATTCATGCAGTTGGGTTTTATTACAGTTTATCCATGCTATATTAAGGTAACTTAAATGGGAATGTATTAGGCTGTAATAAAGTTGTAATCTACATGTATGTGGCACAAAATCTCTTAATCTATAGAGTGCTCCAATGGCTGGGGTTATCTTATTCGCAATATGCTTAGTATAATCCTGCCATTGTAATGTTTCATTCATGATGAGACCTAAATACTTAACTTTGGAGGGTCTTTCAATATTCTTATTATTAACTGACAATACATACTCTGAGGTTATCATTTTGTTAGGTTTATTAAATACCATAAAGGTTGTTTTATTCTCATTAAGTGATATTTTGATTTTTTTGCAGCCAATTAGTTATGATATTTATATCCTCTTACATATCCTCCACTATTTTTCCAATATCTGTTCCTTCATATAGTATTGCTGTATCATCCGCGTATAAGTTAAGGCACCCTTCGAGATTGATTGTTGCCAAGTCATTTATATACACCAAGAATAGAGTTGGCCGTAGTACCGGGCCTTGGGGAACGCCACATGTGATTGCTAAGTCAGTACTTTCAGAGTCCCCTTCCACTCAGGTAACTGGCAAACCAATCTAAAGCTTTCCCCCTTATCCCAGCATGTTAAAGAAGTAATAATGCAGGAGGAGTGATTAAAAATATTCTCACCCAATTTTACTACAGTAGGGATAACTGAGCAGTGGTGGTCTATTTTTTTTGCCTCATTGAGGAGGCAGGATTTCTTTGATTTTTCTTCCTAGATTGATGCTTACACAAGTTTTTCTCTGTTTTGTTCCAGAAAGTTACTGATATTGGAGGTGAAGAGGAGACCTGATGGATGAGTATGCTATGTTTCTGAATTTGGGTTGAGGAGGGCCCCCTCCACTGAGATTCTGGACTGGATCATCACCCCCTCAATCCTTTAGAGGGGGGAGGGGGGACTGTGACACGTCACACAGAGAATTTGTTTTTTTTAGCATGGAGTTGCTTGAAAAATTTACTACTTATCACGAAAAATTGCAATTTTCCTGCCCGAAAATTGTGAGGAAGTCGTGGTCTCTACAACATACTTTCTGTATGTATCTGATTTACGATGCAGCCTGGGGTAGGCTGCTGCATTCGATCGCGCCATCACTTAGGTGGACTTCAGCAGTAGTTTGGAGTATCAACATTTCACTAGCTCGCTTCCAGCATGTCTAGCGACCGCGATACAGCTGGGTGCTGCTGACAGTGTGACGGCGGCGCTACGTTGAACTATCCCTGTGATGTCAGCCACCAGCTAGCCAGTAGACTGACCTCTTGGGGTTCGGCGCTCGAGACATTACATCATGCAGTCTGCTTGAGCACCGGGAGTTTTGTGACATGTGATCATGTGCGCACTTCATACATGGACATGTTTCGGCTACAAATCAAATGATTGGAGAGTTATGAACGAACCCCTATAAGGGGCAATGCTTACCTTCAACAGACATTGCCGTTTAAGGCTATCTATTTTTCTATTGGCCAGGTGTATTTGAGTACCCCTTCCAGGGAAATTGGTTTTTTAATTGTATATAATGTGAGTGCAATATATGGCTCGGGGTCGATTACCATTGCCCCAGAAGGAGATCACCTAGCCAGTTAAGTAATGAAACACAAGTAAAATTTTCAGTAATGCACTTATGGCAAAAAGGAAACAGGCACATTTGGTGTGCTGAGTTTAGGAGTCAGGCGCCATGTTGGTTGTTTTCTTGCTGGAATTAATTCGAAAACTTAAATACATTAGGAGGCATCATGTTGCTGGCCTCGTTGAGAATTCGTTTGGCCAGGAATTTCCTTATAAAAATGTCACAGGAACTGATTTAAGACTTAGAAATATAAAATTAAACAAAAACCAAAATAATTTGTTGGTTGGTTTATGGTTATCCAACCTGTTTTTTATCTCAGTAAAGCCAGTACTTAATATTGCAGTTAATTTTGAATCAAAAATAATATCATGTAATTTTTTACCTTTATCAAATATTATTCAGTCAGTAAGAATATATATTTTTTCTTGTGTAATCTCTGATTATGGTGCCTGAGAAAGAAAGTGTTAGCTTTTCGCCATTTTATTTTTGGTGGAACTTTATTCTTATTCAGCAATATAAACTAAAATGTTACTAAAATTAATATTGCATGTGCATTGTGCTCTGTGGGAAACATGGAGAATCGCCATTTTGGGCGGGTTGCTTTCAAATGTTTTACTGTAATTTTTCTCCAATGAATCATCGTGGAGGCTTATAGGCCCATATATAAATATACTTTCGGCCAAAGTAAAAATTTAATGTAACAGATTTTTTTTTTTTTTAAATTGCTCATATTGGTATTTAAAAAATAATAATAATACTTATACATGTCCTTTTTAACTAATGGTCATTTGGTATTAAGAGATATTGATGTTTTAAGTTAATTATCCCAAGTTATTGTTAGTGCAAACAAAACATGAAAGAAAATATGAGAAACAAAATACTTTTAATAAATACTCTTGAAAGTACTCATGAATTTTTACTTGTTTAAAGTCAACTTTGTTTTTCAGTACACTTCTGAATTAAGGTTTCAAATTTTTCTGCTTGAACGAGCGGTTTTTCTTGTTCCTTTTTGGGAGTTATTGATCTGTGAACTTGATTGTCAACCTTGCCACGTCCTTGGGGACAAGGGCGTTGCAATACTGTTATTAAATGTGCTCGCAAATCAGTAATCGTGTTTAGAATCAAATTTACATTTTTACATAATTATAGAACGCGACGCTCACAGACTTTATTGTGTCCAAATTTCCGGATTGCCTGATTGTTGGGGAATCTGAAGTGTAATTTGATAAAACAGTGGAACGGACTCTTCATATATTACTTGTGCCTTTGTTGGTTTCTAATACACACCAGTGTGGATGCGATAAGGAATATTGTGTTGAGAGTAAGGAATGAACGGAAGAAGAAAAACAACCTGTAGCATTCTCATTTTGTTTTGGAGGTCGGACCTGTAACAAACATCAGTGAGTGAGATAGTTATTATATCTCATAGCATATTATGTATATGTGTATATGACTTTTGTGTGTGTATGTAGGTGCACTTGAGTTATTATGGGGAGGGGAAGCCAGGGGAGGGGAGGTTGTTGTGGCATGGTCAGTCGGCGATCAGGGTTTGTTTATCTATAAGTTATTGATCACTGGGGGGTTTTTGTGAGTGTTGTCGAAAGTAGGTATGCTTCAAGTGTCCCACGCACACTGTGTCTTTAATCGTTTTACCTTCATTCGATTTTGCTATCAGTAGGCTACTACTGTGTTTGGCGCCAAATTTATTACAATTTTAAATGGCCCCACATATTTAAAATTGAGAGCCTTATTTCTGGCCAGTCTACAGATCCATACCATTTGATTAGGTAGGAATGTATAGTGTTTGTATTTATTATCAAAATATGCATTTCCCTTTACAAGAGGAATTTAGTTATACAGGGCAAGGTAAAAAGTTGTTTCGATTATGTATTATATACTCGTACTTACTTTTAGGGATGAAGAAAAAACATGCGAACAATCTGTGAAAACCCATTTGTCCTGCTCCCAATAGCAGGAACCATGATGTCATGTTACAATAACCTTGACCTTTGCACAACATGTCAGATGACATGTACGCTAGGAATGAAGAGGAAAGAGACATATGTTTCGTATGAAAACACGCGAACACTGAGAAAATATATTTTTCCTGCTCACAGTAGCAGGAACCGTGATATCAAGCAATTTTGAACTTGACCTTGGATGAGTCATGCAACATTGATTGACCTTTGGCCACCATCTCGAACGTCATATACAACTTAAAACCAAAAAGAATCGCAATTTTTTTTTTTAGAAAATTTTAAAACCATAGAAATAATTATAAGACCTTGGTGACTGAAGATGAGTAGTGCAGCATTATATGATCTTCGAATTCTTAGAATATTTTCTTCTTGATTTTAAGTGATTTTTTACAATAAATGCCAGGAGGATGGTGGAGAGGGGGTGAGGTGAGCTTGGTTAGGGGTATGATGAGGGGGGGGGGGGGCTACATGTAATAAACGAGACCCCCAAATCTTTCAAATGGCTGAAAATTGCCTTTCGGGGACTTGATATATTACACATTTTAAGTCATAGACATTTTAAAAGGAAAAATGGGAAATTCTGAAGGGGGAAAAGGGAACTTTTACGAGGAAAAGGTAAATTTATATGTAAAAAGGGAAATTTTGAGAGGAAAACGGGAAAATTTGTGACATCATTCAGGATGGCGACCGGATTCTGGATACTGATACATGATGCATGTGCCTTAACCGACATAACCCTATTACATAATAATATATAAATATATAAAAATATAATTTTTTTCTTTCCTGTGTATCTGATGTTCTGTGAAATGAGAAAGTGTACAGCGTGTTCAAGCAAAGTCGTACAAAAGCGACCAAAATCACCGCATAGAGTAATGGTTTCAAATATCCTGCATAAATGTGTGCCCATCAAGCCATGTTAGCTGCAGTAGTTCCAGGTATTGACACAAGAAGATTACGCTGCATGTGACAAATTTTGCATTGATAAGTTCGTAAGGCATTGCAATGTTAGTAAGACTAAATTTTCGTCTGGGGCCAATAACTGACTTGACGCCAGATTAGGATTAAGGGTTGGCAAACCATTTTCTCGCGGTACAAGAGGGTGAGAAAACTTTTAAACTCGAGGTTCAAGGGACGAACTAGCCACGCTTCCAGCGGACTTTTAAAAAAAAGGGGGGGGGTGCTACTGATGTAATTGAAAATAGTCTTCACTCAAGCAATCACTGACAGCGTTGGAAAACTAGGTCGTTGCGAGGAATAAAAGTTTTGTGTTTTTACGAATATAAGCTTGAAAACGTTTTCACAGATTTATCTATTATTTAAAAAAAATGTAGGCATTTTAAATATTAAAAAAAAGTATTTTAAAAACCGTTAACACCTTAGGAAACGAAATAGACACTAATTGCTGTATTTTTTTACTGTGTGTATAATGTAATAAATTTCGGTATTCTGTCTCAGCACAATGTTTTCATAGTAGCAACAGCTACCTTTATTTTTCGAAAACTTACATTTTAAAACAAGTGCGAGTCTTTCCAGCTAAGGTTTAGAAAGTCCGATTTGAGCCTCCTTCGAAACGGATGTAATTTCCAGAAATGGCGAATAACATAATGCTGTCAGATGAAAAGATAATCTTCGTAGCAACACAAACGAGATAACATTTTTTTATGCTAGCGCACGCATTGAGAGAGAATAAAATGTGATTTTAAGAATACACAAAATTCTGTTGTTCTAAAAGAATGTGAAAGTTCCTGCTACAAGTATTTCTCCGTGTAGAAATCAGTAGGCTTTCTCTATTCGGTTCTAGTGTAAAATTTTAGTTATTTAAGTTTAATGTGCAGGACAACATTTATGTAAGGCGTGATGTAAAGTTACGCTAGTTAAAATTTTTTGTAATCAGACTCAGGTGTCATTGCAGTCAGACGTAATATATGTATTAATAACACAAACCCGCACCTCTGAACATACTGTATGAGGTAGTTACTATGTATTAATAAGCAAATAAAATTATCCGTTCACGGACATGAGGTCGGGTTATTAAGATCACCACTGACTTCTGAGAAGGTCAAAGGAAAAATATCAAATATGTTCCTAATTGCTTACGCAATATAAAAGAATAGATGCGAATCATTAACTAACGTCAGCTATTCTGTAGTACCGTAATCGCAGGTGTACGTTTCAAAATAAATTTGTATTAGCTTATTATGTACAATTGAACAGTAGTTAAGGAACGCGTGGGTAGAACAACTCTAAACCTGTTATATCAATTGGCATCTTTTATTTGTTGACATCAACTTTCATATACAGGCAGGGTTTATTCACGAGGAGTTACCGCCACTCACAGGGCATATTCCTTAAATCATTTGGAAGAAAATATGTCGTATAAATGTGGGTCGTATTCCAGTGGCTTGTAGTGTTTTTTTTTTTTTTTTTTTTTTTTTTTCAGGGTAAGCAATATAATAGCCCGATATGTTTGAGTGTTTTAGATAACATATTTGCTAGTGCCGGGCTGTGGTACCATTTTCGATTTCTACTAACAAACGCAACTTCCAACTTTGTTTACCGTTTTATAATACCCGACATTAGTTATGAAAACGGAAACGAAATGAATGTAATAATAATTAAACTGAATATTATTTAGAGAGAATATCGCAAATTATAATAAAACTCCCGTTTTCCCGAACACTTTCTTCCTCTTTACAAAAAAAAAAAAAAAAAAAAGAGGACTTGAGTAGGCAAACAGAACAACTGCTTACCCTGCCGAAGGAACGCGGCATGTTATACGATGGAAGCTGACGAGACGGCAAGTCTTAGGAGAGGGGTTGTGGTTGGGGCCATAAGGCCTGAGCCTCGCTAATGCGCTTGTCCACCATAACGGCACTGCCATGCTACTAGCCACTACAAAAACAGTAGGCCATTAGTCGGCTTCGTGAACTTAACCACTTTTGTTACAGAAGTAATAAAAACTTCACGCATAAATAAACAATATTCAATAGCTGTATTCCTGGATGTGGCTAAAGCTTTCGACAAGGTTTGGATACCTGGCCTCATTCAAAAACTCATAAATTTTAAATTTCCCGATTGCTACGTCCACCTCATAAGTAACTACTTCACCAACAGAAAATTCTTCGTAAATTTAGAAGGCGCAAACTCCTCCCACCGTCCCCTAACTGCAGGAGTACCTCAAGGCTCCGCAATATCCCCATTTTTATATAATATTTACACTGCCGATATCCCCAGCACTTACTGCACTCTACAGATGTATGCTGACGACACCCTCTTCTATTCAAAAGATAAGCATATAAAATATGCACATTTGTTTGCACAGTGCCAACTAGACGAGCTGAGTCAGTGGTATAACCGATGGAAAATTAAAATTAATGCAGAAAAAAGTCAAGCACTCATTATCACGCGCAGGAAACAGCCAGAAATTAAACCATTAAAATACAATAATGTAGACATTCCCTACTCAGACACAGCTAAATATTTAGGCTTAACAATAGATGATAAATTAAAATGGTCCGCACACATAAAAGAAACAAGGAAAAAAGCTCTAGGAAAAATCCCCTTAATTTACCCTCTACTAAAATCGCCTCGGCTTCCTAAACGGCTAAAACTTTTAATATATACCTCTCAAATCCGCTCAGACATGATGTATGGAAATGAAGTATGGGGAACCGCATCTAAAACATTAATTAAATCACTTCAAGTCGTCCAGAATAAATATTTAAAAATAATAACAAATGCACCGCCGCGTACACGCATTTGCGACATTCACGACGCACTTAAAGTACCTTACATAGGCAATAAATTCCATTCTCAAAACAATAAATTCTATGATAAATTATTAACACACCCAAACCCCGTACTCAAAAGGATAGGGCAGTACCAACCAGACACGCGTAACCAATTAAAAAGACCTAAAATGCCGAAATTAACACAGTAAAAACAAAACTGCAAATAACACATTAAAACCTCGGCAGAGCGAGGAAATTCTCTGATCAGTCCGGGACGGAAATTCGCAAACTTTTAACAAAACTACTTCCCTGTGGCTGTTTCCAGTACACTTCTCAATCATCATCGGAGCTGCGCACATCTCCCCACCCCACCAAAATAATAACAACACGCCTCCAGCATTAGCTCCTTCTCATTCAGCTGCAATTTGAGCCTATTTCGCGCCGATTATTATAATTAACTTAATAATTTTTCTCCTAAATGGAAATATAAATATAAATTTAAAATCACTAATTACCATCTCACACTTCACCCTACCATTTCGCAATTCATGGCAAGCATAACTCACGAACCTTGAAATTAACTTCACGGGAATCTCGACTTAATTAATAACTTCAAAAAAAAAAAAAAAAAAAAAAAAAGGAAGGAGAAAAGAAAGAAAAAAAAATTAAATATCTACTGCAGGCATATGGATTCTTCGAAACCATATGCTAGCTTTGTTAAATATTAAATCTCACAAGACCTGTATTTTCAAAATTGATACCGTTACTGAAATACAAACTTGGGCACTCAGTTAAATGTTTGCCACCCACCTCCCCCCCGCAGGCAGGGAAGGACAGGGTTAGGGAACCGCGGCTTTGCTGGTCTGACTGGCGGGCTGTCTGAGTTGCGCCGGGACGTGCAGGGCGTCCTGACCTCTGGGCTATGTGTTCTTTGCGGTCTGGAGAGGGAAATTTCCTCAGCCCGCAGAGAGATACAACTGCTGCAGCCGAATGGGTGGTATAAGGGCCCTCACAAGGGCCCGAGCACACCCCCCGCTCTGAGCTTCGGCAATGATGAGAGAGAGGCTTCGTGAACTGGGCTGTGTAGTGTTGTTGTGCTGTCAGTAGTACGTACAAGCTGGCTATGTTACAGTAGTGCATGACAAGTCGTTGAAGTGTGCAAAACATGGAGCCCGTGCGGAAGAAAGGTACAACTATTCATAGTGAGGCACGTAACATTATCAGTCATATAATTTTACAAATGTGATGAAGAGGCGCGTAATGGACGAGTAAAACATTCATTAAACCAAGCCTCCCTGCGTGCATCCAATTACGCAGGTATTTCTGTTCGTACAGTTAGTAGGATCCACAAAGAAAGTACTATAGCAGTCGATACATCGCTCTCAACACCAGGTAAACATCGCTCGTGACCCGAAGATAGAAACGTTACTTGTGATGATTTCGATAAGAAGGTAATACGGGATTTAATTGAACACTTTTATGTTGTACGGAACAGAGTACCTACATGTCACAAACTACTGAGCGCAATTAAAGACAAAATGAACTTTCCATGGGGAGTGCACACTTTAAGGCGCATTTTGAAGGAAATGCGATTTAAGTGGAAAAGGTGTGGAAACAAAAGAAAGATTTTAATTGAGCTGCCAAACATTGTCCACTGGCGTTGTGAATATTTAAAAGCAATGCGACGTTACAGGGAAGAGAAGCGGGTGATTGTTTACATTGATGAATCGTGGGCAGACAACAATTTAATCTTAAATAAATGCTGGCAAAGTAAAGATCAGATTGGTGTTCTGACTAACATGGGTTCATCAAACCGTTTAATTATTGTGCACGCGGGAACTCTAGATTGATTTCTGGACGGCACTTTACTAATATTTAAGGCTGGAAAGTCATCTGGAGACTATCATGCGTGCAAAGAAACAAACTCCTAACAAAGTATTCTGTCAAGAAGGAAATTATAAATTTGTTGGAATATAACAATTTAAAATTCCGCGAAAACATGAGAAAGTGTGAACTTTTCAGCCTTATTGAAAGGCAAAAAGGCGGCGAAAAAATATACCGAATAGATGATGTTTTGAAATCGCATGGCCATCACGTTATTACGTTTCCGCCTTACATGTGCGAGCTAAACGCAATCGAACTCGCGTGGGCAAAAGCCACGAGACTTGTACGCGAAAGTAATGTGATAGGTGACTTCAATCTAGCAACACTTGAATATGTAACAAGAGCGATTTCCTGTGTCAGCAAGCAAGACTGGGAAGGTTATTGTTTACATGTTCAAAAAATAGAGGAACACTACTGGGAAACAGATGGCCGGATGGAAGACGCTATCGACAGCTTTATTATATGTGTCGACAGTGCGACACTCCAGTGATTCAAGTGATGAAGATATTTCGTCTTCTGAATCAGAGCTTGCCAATCCCTTGTCAGACACAGACTGTCCTATGCATACTTGAATAGAATATGTGTGAGTTCTTTGGGTATTTATTATTTGCTTACATGTAGACGATTGGATTGGATCAAAATATAAATGTATGTAACTGTTATAATTCCTTCTTTCTGTTTTTCGTTACCATGAAACTTGTGTCTCAGAGATCTTTTGTATTGGAAAAAAACACATGTTTGCATGTTTTTGTTTACTGTTTGACATGTGTTTGCAGGGATAACTTATTTTCATAATTTCATTTACTAATAATTTGGTTATTAGGATATGTTATGTACAACCGTCAGTGTGTAGCTGCCTTCCAGACATTAACACTAATTAATTATAAGCACAACGTAACAAATGTGTTAGACATGCAACCAGTCAAGTTGTGTAGCGATACAGCGAATGATTTAGGACCGCAGATACATACATGCGGGCGCGATAGGCTAGGAGGGGGGTCGCCCTCGGTAACAAACAACCGCATTCCTTAGTCTTGCCTCGATTCATCTCTAGTCGCTCCCGTTTGTGGAAATAAATACAAGAAAGCAGCACTATTCGCGTAAAGTACGGGAGTTACGAAAACTCTGTTTCTCGAATCGGAAACGCGAAACTCAGATTGAAATGTGTCTAAATTTAAAGTTAAGAATAAAACTATAAAGGGTGAAACATTTCCAATGTGTGTAGGGTAAGCAATGCTTACCTTACGTCTATGGAATAAACGCCACTGTCGCGATCCCAATATTCACAAAATAATTAGAGACATTTGAAGAATGAATAAAGTAACCCTTTCAGAAGTAAATAGAGTGATTTATTATAAAACCGTATTGTTTACAGTTAAGCATTACAATTGCGTCTAACAAACTTACCAAAGATGTTCAAACATGTTTCCGTCTACTTCTATACACTTGGCCGCAAGCTTGGCCCAGCTGCCTTTGATTTCTGTAGCGGCATGCATGATACGCGCAAGTAGTTCCTCGCGTATTTGTACAGTCCTTTGGTAAACAATATTCGTCATCCATCCCCATACGCAATAATCTAGTGGTGATAGATCTGGCAATCTAGGGGTGAAAACCGCCTCGCACTATCCATCCCTCAGGGAAATGCACATTTTAGTGTTCAACCACATAACGGTGGAAGTGATGAGGTGCACAATCGTGCAGGAAGATCATATGACGTTTCACTGCAGACAGAATAAAGTAAAAACGGCAGTTCTTGCAAAAATTGCAGATACACTACAACAGTCAAGCGTCCCTTGAAAATGAATGGCCCAACCGTCCGATCGTGTAGGACACCACACCATACATTGATGTTGAAGCTTAAGTGGTTTGGAAGATGATATTTTTTACTAAAACGACCTAACGAAAGTTTTTACTCAAATGACTAAGATCAGCACAAAGTGTACCCATATGAAACTTTTGCGCAAGAAATGACTTTATAGACATCAGTAGGAATAGTGATAGAGGAAGTGTAGGGGAAAGGAAGAGAGGAAAATTGGTGATGATAAAATAGCAGATTAACATGTAAACATAGATTAGGTTGTTGCGAGCCTATGTTAGCACAAAGTAAATACAGTTACAAGACATCTGGGGGGCGTACGCAAGTTCGTGAAGGATGAGGGGTCTCTAAAAAAATACAAGAAATAAATGTGATTTTAATTTATTCGCACAGATTTTATTTACAGCATGAATACATTTATAATCATTATTATTCTATTTTTTCTCAGTGAGCTCAATATTTAATGTCTACTTGAACTACAATTTATGTACTTCTTTATGTTGTGTAGTCTTGCTTACAGTCAATTTACTCATGCTCATCATTAACCCACGTTCAGTTTGTCTGTTGCCATCATTTGTAATGTCTTACACTCACACATCCAGTCCGATAGTATATATAGCTTGCCAGTAGCATTTTTCTGACACTTGCAGTCGCAGTCCCGCTGGTCACTTCCGGCGCTACTCGTCGCTCTTCTAGCTCGTCGCACAATCGCCCAGACTCCCTACTCTCATATACTCCTGAACTCGGAGGCCCGACACGCTTTTTATAGTCGTTGGCCTTGACCTGGAAAGTTCGCCGCACCCCGAGTCACACTGAGAGAAACTACAGTAGTAAACAACTAGAAAACTCTTCAGAACAACACGGAAATTCTATCAGCTGAAGGTCAGACGCACAAGCCGCAAAATACTTATAGTGGGTCCACGAGCGGCGGCAAGCCCGCTCTATTATTACATGCGTGACCTTCATACATTTCTGCTCTCGCAAGCAGCGAGCGTGTAACAATGCGATCTTAGATTAAGAGAACCTCTTAGTCTATTTCACATCATAAAGTATAACACAAATAATGTATAATCGTCCATTTTAGCCAACCCAACACGATCGCTGTAGTCTGGTTAAGTTTCCAACGCACTCTTGAATTCTGCCAGATAGATGACGGAATATACGCACTTGCTTAGGGATGTTCACGGTAAACTGAGTACTTTTGAAATCACTACTTAAGATATACTTTTATGCAAATTGTGTGTTATTCCATAATTTGTAAAAATAACGTTGCCATAAACCTGATGACTTTATTCCTGTAACGGTCAAGTGAAACTGTGGAACTAGGGGAAGAGGAAATTTAACAAATCTGCTCATTTTCGTCCATATATGCATGTTTAAAATAATCGAGAAGCAAAATAAATAATTCCAGTAGTCGCAAATGTTTACGTAACGCATTTAATTGATCGTTAAGACATGAAACTTTTTTCCCTCCATCCATGCCAACTTCACTGGTCGCTTCACACTTAGTATGTATATAATATATCCAGGTAGGTGGAAGGACATTCTTCAAAAGTTGATTTGAAAAGTGCTCAATTAACGGTGATCCGTGCATAGATAACAAATGTGGGTTAATGTGATGTATGAATAGTTGAAACAAAAGCAAGAGGAGCTGAGGCAATGGCTGTAGTGGTGGGCTTGTCCTGCCTACCTGTTGGGGTCGATGGCGACCCTGTCTCCTGGCTTCACTGTGGTCACAGCTTCTCCCACAGCCTTTACCACGCCGCTGAACTCATGTCCCAGGATCACGGGCTCCGTCTCCTTCGCCGGGAACAAGCCCTGCAAACACCCAAAACATTTACATTATATTGTGACTCTTACCCACGCCTCCAATCTTGTTTACTAGAGGAAACGGTGAACATACGATCGTGTTTGGCACTCAGCTTTCGTAAACACGTTTATTTTAGTCGGTGAGCGGGAAGTGGACGGGAATGATAAGGGTATGAATTTGAAAGGTAAATTAAAGGTCATTAAAAATAATTTTTTGGTCCTGTTGTTGCAATTTATCAGAATAGCTTTGTAATTCAATATACTGCAAAAGCCAATTTTATGACCGAATACTAAATAATGCGTAGACATATTTTGATAGTTTCCCACTCCAGTGCGAAGAACAATGTTTATTTTTACGCAAGTTCTAACACAATACAAATCAGAATATTTAAAATAGATATATTTATTTTATGAAAATTTCAATTATTACATTTGTTTACATGCAAAACGAAAGAAATCTGGCACACACGCAACATAAGTGCTACATGGCGGAGAAAAGGTTTAGTTGTCTAGCTATCAAAATTGATCTTTCCGAGCTGAGTTTAGTACGGCCGAGCTAAAGCGATTAGTGGTTCTGACAGTATGGGAGTAGCTAACTATAAAATTTCTTGTACCTCGGAGGAAGCTCTAAGTACATCATGAACTTTTAGGCGACCGTGCAGCGATGAGAATTATGCAGAATGATTTTTAAAGTATTAAAATTTCGAAAAGTTTTTCAAAGTTCTGCCTGGAATGTACTTTACAATACTTTTTATATACCTTCTCCTGTATGGAAAATTGTATCTTTAAATTCGTAAATAAATGTACACACCGGCGGTTCGTGCACTCTAGCAGGCGATGAAGGAACTATGTAGACAGTGGTGTCGAACGAATGGGAGAGAAAGAGAGAAAAAAATAAAGAAAGAGAGAAAGAGAAAGGAAAGAAAGAGAGCAATGAGAGAAAGACAAGAAAGAGAAAGAGATGGAATAATTGAGACACAAAAGAGAAAGAAATTGAATTTTAGAAACAAGAGAGAAAGGAAAGATAAATAGAGAGAAAGATAGAGAAAGCGAATGTGAGTAATTGTGAAACAAGAGAGGAAGAGAAAGAAGAGCTGGAATGAGAATAAACGTAGAATGATAGAGCATGAAAAATTGAGACAGAATGATGGTATGACATCACGATCGTATGCGCCTTGAAAAGACGAGTCCTGTAATATATAACACATAATATTTATGCCTGCAATTTATTTAATTATAAAAATATATTCGAATTATGAAAAATAATTATTAAAATAAATTTAATTTGATCGTTTTCTCAGATACCGAATTTTTTAATGTAGAATCAATAACGAGCATCACAAATACCCTGAATTGGCTTCCCCCCACCCCCCCCCCCCCCCACCCCAAAATGCGACTCTCGTGAAGCTCGGTGCTTTTTGAGAGGAAAACCGGAAATTTTTAGGGAAAAATGGGAACTTTTTTTTAGAGAAAAAAGGGAAATTTTGAGGGGAAAATGGGAAATGTTAAGTTTTTTGTCTTAAAACATAAGATCTGAGAGAAAAAAGAAGTGATTCTGAGATGGCAGTCGGCCGATCTGCAATTCCGAATCCTGATCCTGAATCCTGTGCCAGATGGAACTATGCCCTACTGCTATTCTGTAGTGGTTTATCTATTCTTTCCACAGTACGGCTACGAGCCGGCCCCAAGATTCACTTGAAAAACTACAACCGTCGTTGCCGGGAGTTGAGCCCGGCTATCTCACGTGACTAGCAGAACGACCGCACTATATACAACTGGTAGTTTTTAGCCCGTGACCGTGTTTTTAGTTTAGTCACGTGCATAGAATAGTTAACTTATTTAAAAAAATTGGCTATCATACAAAGACTGAAATAAAAATATGCATAGAGATATAAAATTACATAAGCCGTATAAGCTATACATTTAGAGTAAACATTACCTTCATATCTCTATGCATTAATACAAAACTTTCATAGGAAAAGTAATTAAAAAATTATTTTTATGGCCAAAAGTCATGATTGCGTAAAGTGAGCTAGCTGAAATTCGAACTTGACCATAGTAGATCCTGAGGATTCGCTCTGCAAAATTTGAAGAACTTCTGTTGAGTTTCAAGGGATTTAGAAGTATTAAAGATGGATAAACAGAGATCGTCTCCGTATTATATAGGAGGATTATTTTATAGGACTAGTAATTTTCCAATGTCAATCTTCAACAGCCGAAGATGTTCCACTTCCCCATGGGGTAGTCCGATTTTAGTCTCCTGTCCCTGTCCCTCGCAGAACTGACAACATCAAGTACCCAGCGAAGTCACGGTGGCTTACATTTATTTTTTAAACTATAATTTTCATCAAGGAAAATATCTAGAGTTTTTCACTTTGTCTCAGTTGTATTTCATCTCTGCCAAGAGAAGAGCACTTAAATTTCAATGTATTTATTAGGGTCAACAATTAGTTATATAAGCAGCAAAGCAGACCTGTGTTGGATCTCGAAATTTAGTCACTACGCAGATAGCATGCACATTATACCATACGCAATTTTCAAACTAAACAGTGCGTTTTGAACTAATGTGTAATGCAATTCCAGGAAGCTTCGAGCGGCCGTCAATCGACATTAGCCATTAAGACTCAGACGCGTATACAAGACAAATTTTGGCGGCTCTTAACATCAAGGTCTTGAGAGCATGCGGATACAAGAAAGCAAAATTATATAAACTCTTTTTAAAAGCACTTGTAATTACTCTACGTAGGCCTAATCTCTGTGTAGCACTTGTTTTGAAAAAAGGCCACAAACGGCCTTGAAACTGTTTGTCTCCCTGAACGGAAATGTACTGCTCGCGAGGAAACACCCAACATTTGACTAACCACTTTTGACGACCTAACATCAACAAGATTACAAAACGAAATCAGTCTTGCGTCGTGACTTGCGAGTTTTCGACGTTTAAACTCGAGATAAACATCTGCTACAACTCTGAGCGTCTCGCGAAGTGAAGTGTTATCCCACCTGAGAGACTTTTCTTGCCCAACTTCAATTGTTACATACAGGCGAAGGAGTTTGTGATAAAATATAGACTCGATCGTATAACCTACTTATTTGGTTGTCATACAGTCTTCAATATGTACGATAACACCAACATTATACGTTTGATGTAGAACTTTTCACGACGCGTATTGGTGTCTTCTTTATACCCAAGGTGCGTTCTTACACAATCACACGTAAAAGGGTACTACTCTCTTGGACCTCGTGACATGTGCCTTTCCGAACACCAAGAGACTGCAATAATATTATTAACATAAGTATGTTACTGTTTGTTCGGTTCATTTCTCTAAAATGAGTAATGAAAAAAAAAAAAACAGTTTGGCACAATACAAGAATTCAATTCATAACGAGAAGAAAGAACATGGCAAAAGTTCATTTTTATTGGCTGCCAACATTACAAATTAGTAATGTAGTTAGTTTTAACGTTGAAATGTCTGCAGTTGGGCCAAATTTCTTACGCTATTTTCGACCGAACTAAGGTAGATCTATGGACTGAAGACGGACCAGTCAACCGTATTTCCCTTATTATTTCTCGCATCCTAATGTTTCCGATATCATGCCAGGAGAGTTATTAATGAACGGCTTACACAAAAGTAATCTTAGTTGCCATCGAGGTTTCGCTGTGCGTGTACTAAGCCGAGGAAATTATACTACACTAAATTTCCTTTATTACATGTCGTTAGTTAATTGAGCAGTTTTGAAATCCATTCGTAGCGTCTAATATTCTGGCAATTTTAAATCCTTCCTCATTTGTAAAAATCAACATAACCATTGGAATATTTATACAGTCACGTAGCGTCGAACAAATTTAACTGTGAATTTGTTAAGAACATAAATTATTACGAATTGCCTAGGGATTATCCAAGTTTATGTCAGAGGTGTTCATAAAATAAATTAACTAAAATGAATTTGCTATTTTTTTTTACAGTGACATAAAATACATACATTATTTACAAAATACAAGTGCCTTTCGCTACTGGTAACACTTATCGTTCTTATCAGAGAGTGCAATTTTTATTCCAGTGTTAATTATAATTAAAACACTAATCACTGTATTTATATTATTTACAATCACTTACTGTTCACTCATTAGTTAAAGATAGGTAGTGAGAACGTATGGGTTATAGCTCACTGCTAGAATGACATAGGGATGGGGATGGGTGCAGTTGTGTGGAATGTAAGAGGGTCCCGGAGACGAGGAAACAGACAGCAGGCACTCCGCTCCTCTTACGCCCTTCATCCCATTTTGTGATTGGTCGTTCGTTGAGGCAGACCATCAATAATTTATGTCTTAAGCTCTTTCTGGTGAGGTCAATTATGAGTCAAGCCCTTTTATAAACATAGTCATAATTTCCGAACCATTTAAGCTATAATCATTGCATTCTTAACATCGGCATCGTATCCAATATCCATCACGATGGTAAGGACATTTATGCCTTAAGCCATGTCTGGTAAGCTCAGTTATGTGTTAAGCCCTTTTATAAACATGATCATAATTTCCAAACCACTGAAGCTACAATCTTCAAATTCATAACATGCCATCGCCCCCGATGTTGGTGAAAGCGATATGACCAATTTTGCCTTAAGCCCTTTCTGGTAAGCTCAATTATGCATTAAGTCCTTTTATAAGCATAGTCATAATTTTCGAACCATTGAAGCTATAATGATCAAATTCGTAACATAGGCCAATTGTATCCGATACCCATCATAATGGTTATTTCATTTGGCCTTAAACCCTTTCTGGTGAGCTCAATTATGTGTTAAGCCCTTTTATAAACATAGTAATAATTTCCTAACTGCAGAAGCTATAGTAATCAAATTCATAACATGGTCATTGTATCCGATATTCATCACGATGGCAAAGTCAGTTATACCTTAAGCCCTTTCTAGTAAGTTCAATTATTCATTAAGCCCTTTTATAAACATAATCATAATTTCTAAACTGTTGAAGCTATAGTCATCAAATTCATAACATAGGCATCTTCTTCGACATCCATCACGATGGCAAGGTTACTTAGGCCTTAAGACCTTTCTGGTAAGCTGAATTATGTATTAATACCTTTTTATAAACATTGTCATAATTCCCAAATCATGAAATCTATATTCATAAAATTCATGAAAAAGGTATATCTATGATGTAGGTGAGATTGACAGGGACATTTTTGCTTTAAGCCTTTTCTGGTAAGCTCAATTATGTGTTAAACCCTTTTATAAACATAATCATAATTTCCAAACCACTGAAGCTATACTCATCAAATTCATTACAAAAGCATCGTATCCGATATCTATCACGATGGTAAGGTCATTTTGCCTTAAGCCCTTTTATAAACATAGTCATAATTTCCAAACCAATGAGGCTATAGTCATCAAATTAAAAACATAGGCATCATATTCTATATCCATTATTATGGTTAGGCAATTTATGCCTTAGGCCCTTTCGGGTAAGTTCAATTAATTGTTAAGGACTTTTGAAACAGCCATAATTTCAGAACTATTGAAGCTGTATTCATGAAATTCATAACATAGGCATGGTATCCAATATCCATAACTTTGGTAGGGATATTTATGCCTTAATCCCTTTCTGGTTAGCTTAATTATGCATTAAACCCTTTTATAAACACAGTCATAATTTCCGAACCATTGAAACTATAGTAAACACATTTATAACATAGACATCGTACCCGATGTAGGTGAGAGTGATAGGGTACATTTTGCCATAAACCCTTTCTGGTAAGCTCATTTATGCATTAAGCTCTTTTATTAGCACAGCAAGTCATACTTTCCCAATTATTTAAGCTTTACTCATCAAATGCATAACATACACCTCACCCGTCATGAAGAGAATAGCAATAGAGTCAAATGTGCATTAAGTGTTTTTATTTTTAAATTAATTATGTAATCCCTCTGTGAATCAAATACGACACAACAGTTACCTTACCACAGGGCATGTTTAAAGTGTAGCATGTCTGCTTCAGACCCACACAAATTTATAACCATAGCATTTGGGCACTTAACCCTTTAGCCACTTAACAATTTTGACATTTAACCATTTAACCCTTTAGGATCTTAACACTTAGGCACTTAACCCTTTGAAACTTAACCCCTTGGGTAATCCCTTTGAATCCTTAATATAATTATATTTTCGAATTTAACAAATACTTATTTTTGGGTTGTATTCGTGCTTAGAGCAATTAATGTAATGATATTTTTGGTTTACTGGGTTCGATTCCCGGGTAAGACACTTAATATTTTATGCATTGAATGGCACAAGTGAGATAGGGAAGAGGGAATTGCATTTACATACGAAATCTCGTATATGGTCTCATCGGAAAGAAATTGAGATGTCGCACAGCCATAAGTGTTGACATCCCGATAGATGGGTAGCATCTATCATCTTAACCCATCCACCAGTGCTTCACAACCCAGTAGGAGTGCAGGGAGTAATTTTCCTGCACACACACAGACTTTCACCTATAACACATGACCCCTAACGGAGATATCAGGAGTGGTGTTGGCAGGTATCGAAGCTCGGAGAGCAGACAGGATAGAAGCCCTGATGAACAGTGAGTGTATTGGCGTGGAGATCGAGTCCCAGACAGAGTATTTGAAAATTTGTTTATTTTTATTTTCTGACCATCGAGTTCTGACATTTTCTAACCTTTAACATATTCTACACTTTATTCCTTTCTACAGTTAACACTGTCATACACTTTAAAATTTTCTATATTCTCATGACCCTTAACATTTCCTTGGAGTTTAATGGTTTACAGAGTTTATCATTTTTAAATAGTAAGCTTTTCTGACATTTCCATTTAACTGAGTATTAACTTGTTTTGAATTTTATCCATTTTAATTGGTTTAAAACTTGTTTAACATTTTTTAAGTGAGTGTATTAAAGTGCTGTAAGGTGGGGTGCTTCATTAGCATAGTTGATTAAGTCGTAGGTTATGAAGCACCCCTGTAAGGATTTGAACTTTTTTAGGACAAAATTAATAAGAGACAGGGTATTACATGAGAAATGCCACTGAGTAGCCATTAATGGGAAAAGTGAATAATCGAAAGGTGTTGGCTTCATTGGATGGTAAAATGTGTTAACTCGTTAACTTCACACACATACACACATATACACACACCAATCCGCACATCCATGCATACACACACCAAACACATCAATCAACACACACTATCCATACCAATCCACACCAATAAATGTACACACACATGAATACACAGACCCATGCATACACACACATACACAAACACACACACACCTTCACCTACCCCTGTGGAACTACCAGAGAGAGCCAATGTGATTCGAATTCAGTATCAATCCATTTCAAAGGGATAAGTGTTCAAATGGTTATGTGTTCAAAGGGTTAAGTACTTAAGGGTTAAGTATCCGAAGAGTTAAGTGCTTAAAGGGTCAAGTGCTCAATGGGTTTAAATGCTCAAAGGGCTATGTGACCAAAGTGTTAAGTGCTCAAAGGGTTAAGTGTCCAATAAATTAAGTGTTTAAAGGTTTAAGTGTCCAAAGGGTTAAGCACTCAAAGGATTAACTGCCCGAAGGCTATGCTTATAAGTTTGTATGGGTCTGTTGCAGGCATACTACACTTTAAACATGCCCTGTGGTAAGGTAAGAAGTATTGTATTTGATGCTTGGATTGATTACATAATTAATTTAAAAATAAAAGGCCATAGTGAAAATGTGACCCAATTGCTCCTATCTACAGCGGGGGTGACGTGTATGTTATGAATTTGATGATTATAGCTTAAACTGTTCGGAAATTATGACTAACTATGCTTATAAAATGGCTTAATGCATAACTGAGCTTACCAGAAAGGGCTTAAGACATAAATGACCTTACCATCGTGATGGATATAGGATACAATGCCTATGCTAGGAATTTAATGACTATAGCTTAAATGGTTCGGAAATTATAACTGTGTTTATAAAATGGCTTAACTCATAATTAACCTTACCAGAAAGGGCTTAAGACATAAATGATGAATGTTATGTCTCAACCAACGACCTATCACATTATGGGGTGAAAGGCATAAGGGGGGCTGAGTGTCTGCTGTCTGTAGTCTCGCCTCCGGGACCCTCTCATGTGCTACGAAAATGCACCCATTCCCATCCCTATGCCATTCTAGCAGTGAGCTGAATCCTGTGTGCTCCCACTACTAAAATATAGATCAAAATGCCCACTCCCATGTAGCTAGACCATTCCAAATGCCAGTTACTCATGACACAGGTTCCAGTGTCTTACATTCCTACAAGTCAGTTGCAGTCAGTCTCTGCTCTCACGAATGTCGCACACTACGCTCCTTGCTATTCACTTCGCGCGTCGTCCCATTATCTTTCGCTGTGGCCCCCCAAAGTATAGTCTTTTCGTGGTTAATTCACACTTTTTGAATCAAACCTTTGAAAAATCAGCCCGTGTAAGACATGCTTGATTATTTCCTAAATGCGCCTGCGTGTTTCACAAGTGGTTTATACATCTGTTCAAGTAAAATTACCTTTTTTTTTATATTAAATTAGATGTGTTGTTGAAGCCTATTAAAAATAGTTGTTATGGAAGATATTGTTCATGTGAGTGTCCATTAATCCAGTGTGCTGTACCTTTGCTGTAATACTCTAGCCTCGGTTCAGTTTTGTTTGCATGCAGTGGAGGAATATCGTGGAAGTAGAACTCTAGCAGGACTTCAAAAAGTTTGAAGTAACCGTGAATAGACTGTAGTAGCGATTCAAGACAGCCGACACAGAGCCAAGCCGCAGCTTATATAGCTGAAATGACCTGACCCAAATGGTTCATCGCAACTCGAGTAACGCCGACATTGGTTGATGACCAGAAAATTTGCACAATGACTCCCACATCGCCAGCTCTTCATGTGGGCAGGAGTACGTTAGTCCCGTTAGCTTTACATTTTCCATAGCTTATCATTTGGGAAATTACCACAATAAATTACGTATATTTGGTTCGCTTGACCAAAACATCCTGTACACCTGCCTAAGATTAATTCGTTTGATGAGTTAAAAAAAAATCTCTGAATGATGTTGTAAAATGTAATAATTAGTGTTTTAATTACTGCTGTCATTAAGATACATAGTAACATTTTGTTGTGGGGACACAGTGGAGACCACTCGCCTCCGACCCAGGCTAACCGGGCTCGATTCCCGGCAGGGTCGCTCCCGGATTGTCACATGTGGGAACCATGGTGGACGATGTCTCTAGTCACTGGGTTTTCTCGGGGATCTCCCGTTTCACCCCCATTTTAATCCGGCGCTGATCCATACTCACATCGCTTCACCCTCATCGGCTCTGAAGTCCTCGATGTTAAAAGCCGCCCAAATTTATCCACTCACATTTTTTGCATAAGATTTAATATTGGAATACGTGCTGTGAAAGCTTCTTGAGTCCAGGATAAAGTCTTCGAAACACAATATTAATAGTTTCTAAACTAACAGTTCAACAGTTTATTATGTTAATCCTAGGTAATAAAGTGAATGTGGTGTTGCATAGACCAGTGAAATTCAGTGCTGCGAACAGTAATTGAAAAATCATCGCTTTTGTTGAGACTGCTGTATCTGCTAGTGTGCGCCAGTGATCATTGTCAACAACGTGCTTACGGACCCGCATGAAAACCGCATCGCAGTATTTCCTGGAACCTGATACATCCTTCAGCGGTCACTCCACTTCGCAGTGCAACCTGGGTCGTCCTTGAAGCACGGCGATTAACTGCCACTTCACTATTAATATTAGCTTCCCACCATCCTCGGGGCTATGCTAGCGAGTTCTCAGGCTTGTTAATACAGAGCTCGCACCTAAACACTGCGAAGCCTATCGCAACAAGGTCGCAGCACTGAGGCCAGAGATTATGAAGAGGTAACCATTACCTATAAAAGGAACGAGGCTATACAAGAATTTCTCCACTATTTTGGCTCGACTCAACGGAGCACTGTAATAGTTCCTTTCTGCCTGAAGCGCCATCGAACGGCCAAGTGAGCACCTTAAAACAGCAACATTACTCCTCCTTTTAAGAGGGCCAAGCAACTACTCCAGTCTGGTCTGAAAAGTAAGTAGGGCGGGTTTTGGAGGAGGAGAAATATATAGCGGAAGTCACTTAACTCGCCGATCGATGGCACCACTGGCGTAATAATAAAAATAAGAATAAGAATATTGCCTTGGCCCTTCTTTGTTTACCCTTGCAGGAGCATACTGTAACTTTCAGCTTATCATATTCTTGGTATGTGTTGGATACTTTGTTGTTGCTCCATATATTATATATATATATCCTATTACTTCGTATCCTTGGTTTTTGCCGTGCAATTAAACTATGAAGAAAATGTTTTTATTGCACCATTTCCGTACATAATTTTATAGATGTTAGTATAGTTAGTGTTCTCACATTATCCTTAATCCTTCCCCATACATCTTAAAAAAAGTTTGTGGATTGGTGGTGGGTACAATAATCTATATGCTACCAGCACGAGTCCATTCTCAAACTTGACCTTGTGTTGGAGGAAACACGACAGCGACATGCTATATCAGCCTGTGTTCCTCCTTGTGTGCTTTCCTGACAGAGATTCCCGCGCAAGTGGGATACACGCCTAATACAGTCCCTGGTCATAAGTCCTATAGGAATTTTCAGGTGGACGAGTTTTCTCACTGGATGATGTGAAGGCCTTCCATTAGGAGATCACAGTAGAGCATAGGTTTAGATCATTTAGAAATACAGTTACCGCCTGATAGAAGAAAGACATTACAAACAAAAGGAAGTGATTTATTGATTCGGACTTCTAAACAGTGTCCAATATAATAAAACGAATGTTTTTAATGCTTTTCTCTTTCTGTATGATCCTCGATGTTCAACGATATGATTCAACATTGGCCTGATGGCACCCCAATGAGCCGTGATGCACTCGCAGCGTTCTCCTTTTCCGAGTACTGGCACGGTATGCCAGCCGACTTTCTGCTCACACACACACACTGCTTTTATCTGGGTGGAGTGACGTAGCAGTCGGTGCTTATTGTGACAGTGTCTCCCATACCAGGTCGACGATCCTACAGAGCGCACTCAAGAACTGCGTTATGCTGGATGAAAACTGGGCCACACTTTGAAGTTTGACATATCAAGGCTTGCACCTACCTAGACTGCTAAAGACTGTGAACACAATTTGCACACGAACATGTTACTCAAAATGTTCTCACTATAGTTTGCATGTGTCTGCTTACAAGTAGCGTTTAAGAATTTATTTTAAGTCAGAAGAAGAGAGTCCTTTTCTTTTCTCGTCAGGTGCAAGGTATTAATTATAATAAACGTGCATACAGTACAATTCTTGGTTATTTCGTCATAAATGATACAAGCACCGCTGAATATCTTACAGATGAGAGTAGCCTAGAGGAAGACAGCACGCCATATCAGACGGTTGTACATAGAGACTATGTTGAGATATGTGACTGGGTCTCCCTTAACTCTGCGCTTATACACCTCAGACAAGATAAATATTTTCCAGAAGGTGGCCCTCCTTTGCTGAAGGATGGTCTTTTGATACCGGTGTTGAAAAAAGCTAATAAAGGACAACCCAGTGCAATAGTGTTTGATAACAATGTGGACTTATTTTTTTCTGCTGAGCTATTTTGTTCGTGATAAATTTGTACAATAAAATGCGCCGCAAAATATAGTTATGATAAACGAATATCAAGAACGCAATGTTAAACTCAGACTATCGAAAGGGCCGGGCTATAATATTGAGAAATTATAGGGGCTACTTTATTCATATTAAACCATTTATGAACGATATATTTTTATCACGCCAGTTACAAACCTTAAGTTCCGATGATTCTTCTGTAACGTGACCTCACTACGCTAAAGTTGCGTCTAACTGACTCAAAAATTAGCCTAGCTGTCTGCAAGCTGTAGTTATTACTAGCGATGTTTCTTTCTCTCATGCGATATTTCTCCGTTGGGGTTTGTACTCTTGCACATTTCTTCTCTTATATCATATTGTGCTGTGGGAATGTGAACCCTGTGGACCAAGTGTTGCAACGGAGGTACTATTTGTGATACGATTTTCTATTTAGATACAGATTAGGAAAGGTTATGGTAAAATTTCTGACCATGGACTAGGGCTCGCTATTTTGACACTAAGTTATCAATATTGGTAACGAGTCATTTGAACGTGCTAATTTCAAAGTTGAGATTAGATGACTGTCACTTAACTTGTTTCTTTCAAGAGATTTTACTTGGTTCGTTCTTTAAGATTCCTGTTAAAGAACCCCGGTATGTTGCAGATACCAACAGTACGAACTTGTATAACTGTAGCGTCACATAAAACAAATATGTAAGTGTTACTCTTATAATGCATGTACCTTTATTAAGAGTTATGCAAATTTGTACATTCTAAATGCGTTAAATCCATTTGCGAACGACCTTATCAGATGCAAGCACGTATAATAGTATCTTTCACCATTGCTCCTTGCTAAGTATTCTAAAATGATGTATATCATTCTCCTTGCAATGAAAATTGTTAGTAACCAGTGATTACATGTACACGCGTTCGCCATTTTTACTAACAATCCTCTGATCAAAATTATACAGCAGCCTAGGTATTTAACTGGACATGGAATAAGGTAGATAATGTTGAAAAGTAAGTACTTAACTTTAAACTAGGTTGCGTAGTAACAGCTTATCTCTCAAACTATATCGTTTAAACTGGCTTGTTGCGCTAATACATAAGGATTACGTCTCTGCATAACCAAGCATTATTACACAGTAGTCAGCGGCATCCTGTAGGCTCTCAGGGCTGTGAACTTTAACTTTCCCACTACTTTCCCAGTGGTAAGATGCGATAATTCGTAGCAGTTTCCATACATACGTTATATGCAGTATGTTGTATGGCTCCGAAAAAAGCAGAGATAACTTCTTCACAAGATGGCCCTAATGCTTGCTAACATGCACCACATGTGTCAAAACTAATTTTCCGGGCTTAAAATTCTGCCACTTAGATAGTATTATATTTTTGTGTCTCCATTCAGCGATGATAAGGCGATTATTTGCTATCTACTCAGTTTCTTCTAGTTATAACTCACCAGGCACGTCTCTTTCTTCAGTAGTTGCGGACGGCAAAGGCAACTTAGAGAGGTCAAATACCACTGATCGCTGACCACTCGTGATTTAACTTCCGGGTGCCCAGATTACACGGAGTTGCTTCCAAATTATTTGTCCAGCCATTTCCTGGCGAAGTAGGAATTAAAGCAGGTATTCTTGAGACCAATGGATCCTTACTGGCAAAATACCCCCTGTTTAGATTAAGCACATAGACAGAAGCATCTTGAATATATTGTAAAGGCTGATGCTGGCTTTGACTGTCCACACTAGCAGGAGCAGGCTGTAGCTGTGGTACAGATTCTATCTGTTCGCCTTCTCTAAGTACGCTATCGGCACTAGATCGGTAACTCTCTTTGGCGCTGTCGGCCTCCCTAGAATCACGATATTTTCGCCCCCTGTTGTACCTTTAGACTTAAATAGTACTTACGACTTCGATACGAGCGTTGACCATCCCTTCGGCAATTTTGACTGGAAATTCTGTAGGGCTGAAAATATTGCAAGTGATAGGTATTTACTCTGGGATGTGGATTCTGCCTGGGCTGGGGACAGTAATCTCGATGTTGATTGCCTGGGTAAACAGGCGGATTTCGCTCAGTCGGCATGGGTCTTTTTCCTTCCCGGTTAGACTGCATTCTATGCAACCAATCTACAAATTTGCTTTAATGCCAGCAAACCTTCCCAGAAAGACACTAAGTTGTTGTCTAGCCAGCCCGTCCAGCGAGTCTGGCACCTGTATGGAAGCTGGTGCAACACCAAGGCTATGAATACTTCGGTCTTATGACAGGATATTTCATACATCTCTGACATATGAGCCTTTAGGCTCTTTCCTTAGCCAGGGAAAAATCTGTCAGCCTGGAGCTGTGGCTTTAGGTATCCCTGAATTTTATTGTTCCAATAATAATTCACGAATTGATGCCTACATTCGGAGTAGGTCGTTCAGGGGATCTCGCCACTTCCCACCAATAGTATGGCGTTGAGCGTAGGGCTAGGTTAAAACAGCGGAGTATGTCACTGTAGGTAAACCAAACAAATTGGCATACTCTTCGAATATGAATAGGAAGTTAATGGGGTTTTCTCCCACCTTGGCTTCGAAATAGAGTAACAGTTCTGCCCACAGTTTTAAAGGGTAATGTAGTAGATTGTTCATGTGTGCTGCAGGAGACACGTTATGTGGTGTGTCTAGCACTTAAGTGGCTTAGTGTGGCAAATTTAACTGGGAAGTTGTAGTGTACCCAGAACATAAATACTCGCTTCTGGCAGTGTTGCGGAGATTTGAAAATATGGCATGCGCGCTACTATTTGGCCTGATAGCTGTGTCATTTGTTGCTGAATACAGCTATTCAGTTACTGCACATTTTTTCAAGTTCCGTAATTTGTTCTCTATTTTCCCTAGCCTGTTTAGCTGCATATTCCTTCAGCTGATCCCTCATTATTAGGGCAATCTGTTGTATGATATTGGGGGTTAGGTTACCCTGGCTCACGGTAGGGCTACTAATATGCGTGGTTTGTCCTTGCTCGGTAGGTGTCTTCCCTAATTCCAGAGGGGATTATTTAGTATTGACATTGTCTGAGGCATCTTCCCCTTCTAAATAAGTCAATAAGTCACTTTTGTTACTTCTCCTATTTCTGTGACGTCATCAAAAATTCTATAATTGATAGGATTTATGTTCCTGTGGTCGTATTCCGTGCTTTACTGTCTCCTCAGTAACCAGTGTATTGATGTGTTAGGGTAGCGACTGAGCTGCTATTCTCTGGGCACAGCTTGCTGGGCCAAAATTTCTATGTAATCTGTGCAATAAAGTATGTTTTAATAGTCTGTATGTATTTGTTGGCTGTAAGGTATGAAAAATAGTGCCAGGAAAAATATCTTGATTTGAAACTGTTTGATCAACAACACCAACACCAACACTAAGTTAGTGTTTCGGAGTTTGTGAATGCCCAGCTTATCGGGAAAAAATAATTTGCAGCGAATTTTCAACCTCTTTTGACCTTTCGGAGAACAGGCCTCAGAAATTCCAATTCGACTGGAAATGATAGACATTGACACTGGAAAGGAATGCTTCAAAACAACCACAAAGTACGGGCATTATATCACCCGAGAGACTTCAGGAAAATAAATGCATTTTAATATTAAAAAAATTAAATTCTTACACTAGTGGTTTGAATAAGAACATTATCTGTGCGAAATTAATTATAGGCTAAATGAAAAACTTCAAAGTGAGCATTAATCTGTGTGGCCTTTGATAACAGTAGCCGCTCTCGTGACTGTATCTCTGTCAAACGAATTTAGTTTATTTATTGTAAAGTTTGTTATCATCCTTGAAAATTTAAACAATTGAAATGTTTATTTCCAAACTAACGTTGGCAGAGCTGGCTAATCTTTGACAGGGCTCCATAGGCAAATTATATTAGTAACTCATTCATTATCAATCCGAAATGGCAATTACTAAAAAAAACATCAAATTTGAAATTAATTATTATGTGGTCTCTGAGGCTGGAAATTCCAATCTACTTATCTGAAATATAATTTTACAGTAGCATCTGGAAAATTTCGAGCCGGCTTCAGATTTTCCCGATATAGGATTTCGAACCTAAGGTACATCATTAAAGTTTTTTATGTACCATTACACATCGTGGTAGCTTAAACTTGAAATAAAATAATTATCGGCTTATGTAGCCCGTAAGCAATTCTGGTACTCGGAAAATTATTATCACATTCAATTAAAAGCCTACCAGGCCAAAACCCACAGGGTCGGCGTCCTTCCTAGCGGAAACATTGTGGCATAAAACTTTTTTAACTTACATACTCATTCAACATTTTTAAAATTAGTGCCAGTCACGAGAGTGCTAGACCATACAACAAAATCACGCCATGCATTTTCATTACAACCAATAAAAAAACTGCGAATAATCTCGTAGCCTCTGTTAACAAACCTCTTTTTATTATTTAAGAAAGACTCCTTAATAGGATTACAATGTGGTTGTTGTAACGTACAAGAAAACAGCAATTGATTAAATATTATGTGTGACAATCGCTAACAATAAGCCCCTCAATACTAAATTTTAAATTACATTTACATGACGTTACATACATTCTTCTAGTTAATTCAGGGATTAAAATTAATTCTGTCTGCAACAGCGTGTTAAAACATTTTCTAGAGTCAGTATATTACGTAAAATGTTGAGAAATCTTGGTGACAAAAGCTATATTGAAATAAACAATAGTCAATCGGTAGTAATACCACTTCACCCATAACTCAGAACAACTATAAATATGTTTTATCTTTTACGTTAATGAATTATTAGTAGGGGTAGTGAAATTTCGCGAAAATATTTCAAGGCCAGTTATATTTCAAAACACTGTAGGGTCGTTTACCTAACTTGATTGGCTGAATTACTTTTTGACACGTGTTAAATGTCTGCACACGAATCAAGTAGGAACCGTGCCGATTTTGCCGAATTCTGAGTGGCCCGGTCAAATATGAAAACGCCTTCTCAAGCAGAAACTAAGCAACGGCAATAGACAAACTGCTGTTGGAGGCTTATAGTATTGAATTCTACCATGTACTCATATTTTTTTCGCGAAAAATCACTAGCTCTGATTATTAGGAACTACGAACTGCCACTCGTTGGTCGTGAAATACTTTATATTGACACTGGACCGCGGGCAAGAATAACAACATAGTCAAAATATGACAGATTACTCGAATATTGCGTCATAAAAGTAACGAAGTGAAACAGAAATATAACTGTGTTACATTTACAGCCGTTTTTATCATTATTTGCATATGCCGAAAGAAACAGAAATTTAGCTTAAATAAATGTTTAATTTTATTACTATCATGGAATTAAGATGTGGCACTACCTCTCGTAATTCGCTGGCAACTGACTGGAAGTATTGCGGTCATAATGTACGTTAACCTACATGTCGTTAGGGGCAATGGTAATTTTCACAGATTGATTTAAAAAGTAGCAACTTTATCGTGAACAGCCTATACCTAACGGAGCCCAGATTAAGGGCAGTTTCATGTGACAGCAGGGTTCGGCTGGGCTGGCAGCACGCTTAGGGCGGTTCACTGTAAATGGAGCACTTTCGGAAGCCCTCCCATTTTGAATAATAGTCATTAAATATATTTTACAATAGTCGTATACGTTAAAATTTGAATGCGGTGGAAAATACACACTTTGTTTATTACTCACATAGCAATATTTACTTAAAACTATGGTTAAAGGATACAAAATGACTGAAAGGAAAAAGTAACTAGGACGTCAAAAAAGCTCACTTTACCGTGAACAGCCTATAGCAGTGTGCACCGTGTGTTAAAGTTGTGTTCAACGTGACCACAAGCGCCTTGCAACAAGTATAGTCACCTCCGGTAATGAACTTTAGAGAGATCGAAGTGACTGATGAAATCATGCAACTCAAGGGACAACGTTGTAAGCTCTACGGATTTCTGCTGTGCGGATTCCTACGTTGGTTTAGGCCATCTTTCACGATCAATTTTTTGTACCGTCATGGGGGAATAACTACAATACAACTTGCCATACAATGAAAACCACTGAAACTATTTCGGTCAATTGATTGTATGTGTACATGAAAGTGTTTGTAATTTACTCCGTTTTCTAAGGATACCAGTACCGCTGAATCTAATTCGGCAAACAAATTAATAAGATAAGGTTCTTTCGCTATGATGTAGAATTAAAAATCTATTAATGATGCTCTTTAGTAGTGACCTGACCGAAAGAAGAACTTTGAGAGAGCTTCAGAAAAGTTGTCTACGAAGACTTACATATGACTATAGCTCGCGGTTAATTGGCTCATTTTAAAAGCCCTGCATAGATTCTCCTTCTCCTTTAATTTATATCCTTCCGCTATTTGCGTGAGTAGCATTGCCATGAACCGTACAACATTATTCATGCATCATATTTGTGGAAACTAAGGATGTTTTGAGAAAGCAAATGTGATTATTGTATATAAAGTGACGCTCTTAAACGTATAAAACAAGGAACCCCGATGTCAGTAGCCATAAATACACATATTATAATTGTAGTAAAACGGCAAGCCTTTGAAGTATTTGTTGAAATTAGCTGGCAACTGAAGTGGGAACCTGGAGGCCAATGTAGAGCATATGTGTGGTTATGAGCAGTGAATTTTTTTAAGTTGATTACAAAAGTACTCACTTGATCGTGCAGAGCCTGCCTTTATGAGATGTATGTGTTCACAGTGAGTGTTCTGTGTAGTTATAAGCTGTCCACGATTGTGTTTACTGTTAGTGATCTGAGTGGTTATAAGCTGTCCATATATGTGTTCACAGAGTTTTGTATGGTTAGAAGATGTCCACATATGTGTCACAGAGAGTGTCCCTTGTGGTTATAAACTGTCCACGTACGTGTTCAAAGTGAGTGTACTGTGTGGTTATAAGATGTCCACGTATGTGCCACAATGAGTGTTCTGTGTGGTAATAAGCTGTCTACATATGTGTTCACAGTGAGTATTATGTGTGGTGATAAAATACCTATTTATATGTTCACAGTGAGAGTTCTGTGTTGTTATGTGCTGTCTACGTACGTGTTAACAGTGAGTGTTCTGTGTGGTTATAAGCTATTCCAGTATGTGTTAACAGCGAGTGTTCTGGGCGGTTTTAAGCAGTCCACGTTTGTGTTCACAGTGAGTATTCTGTGTGGTTATAAGCTGTGTACGTATGTGTTTACAGTAAGTGTTCTGTGTGGTTATAAGTTGTCTACGTATTCGATAACAGTGAGTGTTCTGTGTGCTTATAATCTGTCCATGTATGTCTTTACAATGAGTGTTCTGTGTGGTTCAAAGCTGTCCACATATGAGTTCACAGTGAGTGTTCTGTGTGGTTATAAGCTGTCCATCGTCAACTGGCCACTTTTGAAAACAACATTTGGGAAATGTTATTGCCACTACCCGCATATTGTTTACAGGAAAAACAGACTGGTATGCGAACATGCGAACAGTAAAGTTGGTAACGATGGAGAGAAAGTAGTTCCATTAAAAGTGTTAGGTAAACATTTGTGAATACGTAAGTGGCGTATTTTATTTTTAGTTTTTTTTTTAAATATATATAAGTGTCATATTAAATGTGTTTAACATAAAAATTTATAATATTGCCACATTATAATTTGGCTGATGCCATGGATCGAGTGACGAGGCTCATGACAATGTTAAATAGACATTTGGTAGAAGAATAGGAAATGAACATACAAGTATGAATGAAGTGGGGATTCGTGAAGATGTTAATTTACCGTGGAGAGGCTTTACCTCGATGATATGAAGGTCGGTGCCGCAGATGCCCGAGTAGGCGACCCTGATGATCACCTCGTCGCCTTGGGGCGCGGGTACAGGGAACTCTTTGAGCAGTAGCTGCGACGATTGGGCGTCCCACTGCACTGCCTTCATCTTCTGCGGCATGACTGTCGCTGTACCTGCAGGCAGTTGCTGTATCAGTCTCCTCTCTCCACATTAATACAACTACAGAAAAGACGAAGCCATAGACGGCGTTCCAAAACGTTACTCCGAGTAGTATATGTAAAGTGACAGAAAGTAATAACTGAGGAAAGCAAGAGTAAACATGGTTTTGGAATGAGTATGATGTAAATAGCAAGCTGCGTTTACAACTATGTAGGTACTGATTATGTAGCTAATGTAAATTCCAAAAGATATTACCTCTTCCCTCAAATTACTTATCTTCCAAAAAGAAAATGGTTATATACATATAAAGTTAAACATAAAAATTACATCTAAAAATGCAAACTTTAAACAAGTTAACTTTTAAATAAACATACCAATTTTTTTACAAGTCATTTTTCATTTTTCCGTGTGTGTCTCTATTCGGAATGTTTACATTTTCTTTCACTTTATTTAGTCAACTTCCCGCAATTTTCCGTTTGCTTTTCGTTACTCGCTGAAATAGTGCGTGTAAAAGTTTTAATCTCTCAAGCTGCTCAGAGTAATTACTCTACAGATTTGGGACACTGCCAGGAGCGAGTAAAATATTTACTCAATGTGTTTTGGCATAGCCAAAAAGAAGTGTTTACTCACATAATTTCGCTTTGGAACGCCGCGCCGCTCACAAGTGTAATCCTTAGCAAAGATTTTTTTTTAATGCTCGAGGTGACGTCTGGAAGCAGCCTTGTGCGGCTGGATTTCTCGCAAATTATATTTTGTACCAAATGCTACACCAGTGATTGGATTAATACTGTTTATTTACAAGATGTGATCCTGCAATATACAAACGTTCGTAGTTAAAAATGATGTGTCAGTTAGAGGTCCAAAAAAACTCTTTGCTGTGCAAGCTGTAAAACGGCGTTAAAACCAGCTCATCTCAGGTCGGTTCAGATGAAGTATTTATACAACACTGTGTCACCAAAATCAAAATTAATAATAGGACGGTATACTACGTGCAGGGTTGAATGACACACAGACGGCGGGAGATCACAGCAAAAAAATTAACGTAAGTGGATGTGATGTGTTCTTGTATAAATGCAGAAGTTTGTAGATTGACAAGGTTGCAGCGCAGAGCGTTCCAGCGACGGCGATGGAAGCACGCTCTCGTGTCGACAGCGAGAGCCGAAACAGAGCGTCGCACAACCAATCAGAGAATGAGTACGCTTACATCGAAGGAACTACCAGACTATAATGTCCTTGTGTACCTAGACACTGCGTGCTTGCGCTGAAGGGACTGAAGACAGGTGCTAACGCAGCTGGTAACGCGTTATCTATCCCGGTTAGCAATTGCTACATACAGACTTACACAACACTATAGTTTTTGAGAACGTTGAACAGCACAAGTTTCGTTAGAATGAAACTTTCTGAAATGAGTTTCTGAAGGGGCGTAAACGTATCATATTATAAAATACTATAGCAGCAGACAACATTCAAACTAATTATAAGCATACTACAGAGGAAACTTCTGTTCTGAAAACTATTAAAAATACTTTACTATGCAGAATGTTTCGGAGCAACACCAACAATGATCGGCGATAAAAATCTATGTAGTACTTTTCCCGTAAGAGATTAAGGGAGATATTTTCCTCCAAATGTCGAGTTTTCAAGTGTTTTCAGTTTAAAAATATCAGAAATTACTTTCGATTATGGCAGGATTTACAACGACCCGTCGAGTTCGTCCATCCGTCATCCGTCCGTCAATCACGTGACCAACAGCCAATCAGAGGTGGCCATTAATTATATACGTCCATCCGTCCAAACCTTGGCAAGCTTTAACTTTTAACGTACGAACGGATGAAATTTCAGCATCCTAAACTTGCATGTTTTGTTTCTCTTTCATCCCGAGTTCTTTATAAGGCTGTATAGTATTTGCAGTGTTTTGTTTTGGCTACCTTTTGTTTTCATGTGTTTGGTTATGTAACTGAAAAATGAAATTAAGTTACAGTTTTCCTGAACACTAATTGATAATTGCGTTTGGAAACACGAGCACCTTTTGTGTAACAGTAAAAATATTACAATCATTCTTTATACGCTATTTAAAAAAAAATACAGCTATTAATTTCCGTTACGTACGTTTATGTGCGTTTTGGGTACTTAGAAACATAATACCGTCAAAAATGTTCAATTTTAATGGAGATTTTTTTCCTATTTGTAAACAGTTTTGTTTTTATTAGTTTGCAGCAATGAACTTACGGCGGACGTAACAAGTCTTTGTAAATCGCTCAGCTGGGAGACGGACGAATGTATGACGGACGGGCGGATGACGGACCGACGTGACGGGCTGTTGTAAATCCTGCCTAAGTAAGAATAAATCAGTGAATATTGATTTGGATAAAGGCAACCTTACACCACTGATAATTCGGTTAAAAATGCCACTCTCTTGTATTATGTAAATAGCGGTTTACACCTTAAGTTTGCATGAAAATTTTTAACACCAAACTGTCAAAGATATGTTGAAATAAATTACGAATCAGCGCGTCTAAATTAACAGAAACGGTCGTCTAGTAGGAATGCTCTCAGGTGAACCGTTTTCCAGAAATCCTCGCGGAAGATTCAGAGGAGAAGGCAAGCTGCCTGAGAGGTACGCAACACATTAACGTTCTCGTATACAGGTCTTTTCATTTAAGGATCCGCTAGTGAAATTGGAAGACGTGCGCTGTATTTTAAACGTGCAAAGTACCGTATGCTAGGCGTGAGTCCGACTGAGTTACATTAATGAATCATGATGGGACCTTTATGCATTGCACAGCACCAAGAAGAAAAGTAATAAATAAGTGAGAATGTACTGATAAGAACGATAATAATGTAATACACGAACAATGTATTGAAACATTAAAAACTCCCACAGGCGCAAAAGGAAGTGCAATAATAAATCAGTTGAGCCACACGCCTAGCCCACAGCTGATTGCACGCCGTATTTATGACTGCTGTCAGACCGTCACTAGCATATAGTACAGTTGCATGCCGAGTGGTGTAGCACCTTCCTGCATACTAAGTACTGCCTGCCTGTCATCGTCTGTTCTCACATGTCCGCATGGATTTCACCGGAGAGAGTACCGACAAGCCGAACTTTTCTATTCATTTAGACGTACTGATTCATTATTCTTCTTAGCAAAACAATTACAGCTTTGTGTTACAAAGTTTTATGCTAACATAGAGCGGCAGTCTCCATTTACTTCATGAGGAGGGGTGATATTAACAACCGCGTTTTCAGAGGTATAGGATTTCCGTTAAACAACTGGGACTTCACCGATTTGTTATTTCATCGAAAGTAATTTCTGAAATTTGAACTAAACGCAAATGAAAACTTGATTTTTGGGGGAGCATAGCTCTTTTAATGATCATTTAAGAGAAAAGTCGCACGTAAATTTTTGTCTTATATATTCTTAAGGAATAATCTGCCGGGGTTGGTCGGTGTCGTTCAAAAATATCCTGTTATTGTAGTGTGCCGTATATTGTATAACTCAGCTAGCCTATAAAGTAATTTCAAGCAAGAAAAAGTGAGAGCGATATACTTTAGAAGTTTTCCGCAATAACGCACCAATTTTTTTTTAGAACTACACTGTATCAGGCTGGTTATCTAGGCTTCCGCGGGCTGGAGGCAGGTCTTGCTGGGTTCAAAACCCGACCTTGCTGTCGGCATATTTTAGGTGTCTAGAACTGGACAGGAAATCAGGAACTGGATGGTCACCACCAAACACTATAGGCTGTTCACGGTAAAGTGACCACTTTTGAGGCCCTACTTATTTTTTCCTTTCAGCCAATAGCTTATATTTTAACAATCATTTTCAATAAGTATCGCCATGTTAATAATAAACACAAAGTGTATATTCCACCGCACTCGGAAGTTAACATCTACGGCTAAAACAAAATAAATAAATTTATTTACTATTATTCCAAATAAGATGGCAATCAAAAGTGCTCACTTTACCGTGAAATCACGAAACATTCCGGAAATATACACAGAAACGATGGGCACAAGCCAGTTAAAACATGTGAACCCATTCCCTCCAAACCGCAAGCAAAAGTGAGTTAAACCATTCATGACTGGCCATGGCTCCAGTCAAACAGAAAAGAACGACACGATTGGTTGCCATATGAGCCAATAGTCTAGTTCGAGAACACTGTATATGCATACTGCAAGGAACGGTGCAACGTCGGTTCGTGAAATTAGCAAGACGTAGATCTACCCCGGAAACAAGATGACCAGCACACAAATATGGATTTTTATATAGTTATCTAACACCCTTAACAATGAGAATGGTATATCTATATCTCGTTTTCTGAGCAAGACGTAGATCTACCCCGGAAACAAGATGACCAGCACACAAATATGGATTTTTATATAGTTATCTAACACCCTTAACAATGAGAATGGTATATCTATATCTCGTTTTCTGAGCAAGACGTAGATCTACCCCGGAAACAAGATGACCAGCACACAAATATGGATTTTTATATAGTTATCTAACTCCCTTAACAATGAGAATGATATATCTATATCTCGTTTTCTGAGCAAACGTTTGCCACTCTAATTTAATCAACATAAATTACTTTAATTTTTTTCTGATCTTTATTGTGATTACACACAAAATAACACATTTCTGCAAAATAAATTTATTCCAATGGACGTTTGATTCTAATACACAAGAAAACACATGCTCACTCTCCTTTCGTATCAAGATATATGTAGCAATATACATCAGTAGTGACCGCTGGATGGTACTGGCATCTAATTAATCTTTACTGACCTCATGACCTTAACTGCACTTTCCCCTTCCCCTCCCATTATGCATTTCTGGTGCGCATGCACTTTTGGTACACATGCACTTCTGGTGCACATGTACTTCTGGTGCAAAAGCACTTCTGGTGCAAATGAACTTCTGGTGCAAATGCACTTCCAGTGCACATGAACTTTCCCCCTCTCTCCTGTCCGCCCACCCCCTGTCCGGAGATGTGAGGAGTTGTTTTGGCGGCTGTCGTGGGCTGGAGTGCCGCCAGAGTGGGTAGCTCTGATGTACAGTGGGCGAATTGTTACTGGGTTTGATTCCCAGACAGGGTAATAAATTTATATCGCACACTTGCACAATCAAACATGATTCTTTCGCAGATGTTTGGTATTAATCATTCATAACAGATAAGTATTATATCATTTCTGAGATTAATTATTTAAGGTGTTAATGCAATTTTTCTTCAGTCACTCTTCGACTGTCATCTGGTAAACATGTTTTTTTTTTTTTTTGTAAAATACATGGGTAACAACGGATCACCAAAGTTTAGAATGAGGGCGTGGAAGTGAGGAGTATGAAGACATGCCGGATATTTGCACCACATACTTCAAAGATGAGGAGGTATTCATGTGTGAACAAGAACAAAAAAGTATTCTAGTGAGTGTGTGAGTTGATTTTACTTACTTCTGAAGAAACAGAAACTAGGAAGACTGACAAGTAAATAACATGTTCAAGACTTTTATTACAATAGCTTGTGACAGCACCTTCTAACATTACAACATACATGTACAGTTTACAATTTGAACTGTCAGACAATAATAAAATACTTGTTAACATGAAACCAAGTTCGTACATAAATAACGCCTCCACACATTTATTGTACACAGCTTAAAATTATATAAGATAATGGTGAATTCAATTTGTCATGTATTTATGTAGAAAAATCTAATTAAATGTGTATTAAAAATCTAATTGTAAAATTAAACTACTTTGTTGTTGTTTTAGAAAAAATAGTGTCAGTTGTCAGTTGGTTTTCATACAGTAAGAATGACGTACTTCCATCCCACTAACCCACTGGTGTCCATTACTTCTAGAAATCCACCGAAGGGTGAACATTTATGTAGAGTAGCTCTACCGGTTATCGTTAGTTTTTTTATTTTAAATTGTTTTGACCTTCAACTAGTTTTGACTTGTCATAACCTTTAGTAACTTGTTTTGAATATTAACTTTTTAACTGGTAATATTTAACTGTCATATCTAGGGAGGTGCTTCAGTAGAGTACTTGGTAGAGATCTAGGTTGTAAAGTGTTCCCTGGTATCCCCCTTCAGGGTAAAAGATGATTAGTTATAATGCCTGATTAGTGTTACAGGAGGGTGTTGGTTAATGGGGAACACATATATCCATTTGTTTCTATTCCTTCACGTGTATATAATTTGTTTTTTCTATTTTTCAGATCTGGTATTTGGCTAATGGTTTAGGTCTTGGTGAATAGAGGAAATTTATAATGGCAAATTCCCCTATAGTTAAGCATCGCCATGTTAGTTCACAATCAGAAAGTTATTCATCTGATTCAGAAAGTTATTCTGATTCATCATCCGAATCAGATTCTTATACAAAAACTGGTTCGTTGATGTCCGTCATATCTTCAGTGGCAGATTTAGCCGATGTTCTTTTGTATACAGCATTTGGACAGAGAATCCTTGATGCGCGAATACATAACAATAGGGTAGAAACTGATGCCTACATAGTTTACTTTTTTTTTTTTTTAAACAAGGCATCTGTTTTGGCAATAAGCGATGAGGCAACCACGTTTTTCAAAATTTACACCTTCATAGTGGTAAGGTTTTTTTGAATACGTTTACTGATGAAAATACAATGGAGTCATTCCATTTTTCCAGTAAAGCCACACCAGTCCTCCATTCATCCGATGTTGGCGAAATTTACGAAGAAATCATCGTCCCTCATCTCACTACGAATATTAGAGAGTTTTGTGAGTGATATTGCAAGTGGATGTTCATATTTCGAAATACAGACCAGTAGCATAAAATGACCGGTTCTGGCACACCAGGCTGCAGGCTGCGGACCCCGGGGACCTAATTAGCAAAACCTCACTTACACCCTTTTTTCCCTCAAAATTTTCCTAATTTCCCTCCCGCCACCAGTGGACATATTGGCAGCCACTGCCGACCACAATTTTTGTGCCCTAATTAGTATAATCTGGCGAGTGACCCCTCAGGATTGCAAATGACTCATGTGGGATGTGAGAGCTCACTCCCTCCCACAGAAGGCGGCCATATTGACAGACAGTACAAGAAAGTGCATTTGCTAAATGTCGCACTTTGTGGCTGAAGTTTGACCAATGTGTCTTAAATGGTCGGAGCTTTTCTCAAATTCGGACATTCTCAAATTATTACTGCTCCCGGTGGCCATCTTGGTATCGACGATGTATGTCTACCCAGGACAATTGTCCACCAGCTGAGGATGTCGACCATTTTGGCGGCCAGCACCGGCAGTGGTGGGGCATTAAGGCATTGAGAATGATCGGATATCGTGTAACACAGCAGTCTCCTTAAATGTGTGTGTGTGTGCATAACACTTATAAGCATACTTTCCTATAATTTCCGAACTGTTTAAGTTAGAGTTGTCAAATCGATAACATAGGCACCCACCCTGCATAAGAGAAGGGTCGCAGGGTCAAATATGCCACATGCAAACTTATAAGTATAGTGACTGTAATTTCCGAACCATTTAAGTTATAGTCATCAAATTCATAACACAGATATAATTCTCGACTATGAGATGGGTCACAGGGTCAAGAATGCTGCATGCCAGATTATAAGCATAGGTGGGTGTAATTTCCGAACCATTTGAGTTATAGTCGGCAAAATCATAACCTAGACATCATCCATGACTAGGAGAGGGGTCACAGGGTCAAGTATGCCCTATATCAGTGTACAAGCATGGTTGGGTGTAATTTACAAACCATTTGAGTTATAGTCGGCACATTCATAACATAGACATCTGCCACGACTAGGAGAGGGGTTGCAGGGACAAGTATGACCCATGCCAACTTATAAGCATAGTTTGCTGTAATTTCCTAACCATTTTAGTTATAGTCACCAAATTCATAACATAGACATCAACTACAACTATGATAGATGGCTGTAAGTTATGAAGCATTTGAGGTAAAACTACCAATAAAACATAATACATGCATAACCCCTCAAGAAGAGATGGGACATGCAGACAGATGTCGGCCTGCCTGTCTCCCCATTATTATTTACCTCTGTCACTCCTTTCCCCTCTCTGCCACTACCTGGCCACACACACTTCCTCGAGCATTCCCCCTTCGACTCCTCGAGTAGCGACCTTCCACTCGTACTCATGCTCTCTCTCTCTCTCTATCCCTTGTTCTCCTCCTCCACCTGCCTACATTACCCCTGACCATACATCCTCGAGCACTCGCCACCGCCCGGCCAACGACTCGCTGTGTGCCGACCCCCTGAGCACTTGTGTTACAGTGTACTTAATTCCAGACAGGCTGTCATTTCCATTGGCCTTGCACACATGAGCTATGCACCGAGACATCAATGTATGTAGGTACATATGTACTGAGATATCACTCGCAATGAATACACAGCCATTGCTAGACAGCCGAGTCCCAACATATACAATAACACATACTAGAATGATAGGCATCCTGTTACGAAAACGAATTATCCCCTACTTTAACTAGAGAAGCAGTGAATACATGTAGGCCACGAACGCATCCCACCATCGTCGTCGTCTTCGTCGTTGATGTGACCTCGCTGGAAGCAGAGACTACAATGACCGGTCCTGTCTTTCCATGCATGATAGAACCCTCTCTCTCCTGTTCCCTTGGCAAGGCCACACACATTTCCTTGAGCACTCTCTTCACCTTGCCACCTCCGCCTGCTACAATTCCTAGCGCTCTCTAGTTATTATCTTCCCCCTCCCACTGCAGTGCCATCATTACCCCTGGTCATACTTCCTTGTGTGCTCGCCACCGCCTAGCCAACTTCCAGCTACGTCACGATGTACCGACCCCCGAGCATACGTGTAATAGAGATCAGACACCCTTTCCGACCCTCATGCTAGGGGCACAACATAGGCATTCACCATGACTAGGAGAAGGGTCGTGGGTCAATTTTCCCCTATGACAACATATAAGGATAGGTGGTTGTAATTTCCGAACCACTCGAGTCATAGTTATAAAATTCATAACACAGTCATCAACCACGACTAGGAGAAGGGTGTGGGGTCAAGTATGCCCTATGTCAACAAACATTATCTACCAAGAAGTAAATGGGCACCCATAAAGATAGGTAATTCAGTAAATCAGTTGACCTGAGTTTCGCGGCCTTCGGCATAGGACTGCTGGTGTTTGTTCATGGTAGCATGAACCCAGAGGCCTATTGTAACATTCGGGATAATGAAATGTTCCCAACATTTGGCATTTTTACGGAACAGACCTGTGTTGCTTCCAGGATGACAATGCCTTGTGCCATGTTTCAAGGGCTACTATGCAGTGGTACGCCGACAACAATGTTCGCCAATTGGACTGGCCCGCCGAGAGCCTTGACCTCAACCCTACAGAACATCTTTGGGACGAATTGGATCGCCGGGTGTGGGCTCGTCAGGGACGGCCAAAATTCATTGCTCAACTCATGGAATAGTCGCAAAAGAAATGGCGACGAATCCCCCTGGATGACCTGCAAACACTCGTAGAGAGCACGCAAGACAAGGTGGCTGCTGTTATAGTTGCAAGAGGTAGCCCTATGAGATTCTAACCGAGTGACAACCACTGAGCAAACATTGTGGACAGGTGCCCAATTACATTTGGTGGATAGTGTATAAACATCGTTAACTCTAATTACTGAACCAGAGTTGTAGTTGCCAAATTCATAACATAGACACCAACTGCGACTAGGAGAAGGCACGCAGAGTCAAGTCTACACTATGCCAATTTAGAAGGATTAGGTGGCTGTAATTACCGAACCATATAACATAAACATCAATTATAGGTGCGTCGGGGCCACCCTGGCAGCACTTCCTACTCGTCGGCCTACTGGCCACCATAATGGGCACCCACCACCACTGGTGGCATTCACTCTACAAATCGCCATCGTCGGCACACTTCCCACCCCACTACCAGCTGCCAATGTGTTAGACAGGGCAAATTACAAAATTCAGCATTCAGATGTCAACCATACAACAATTTTAAGAAGGATCGAGGGGTTACGTTTGACCCTCTGGCTATGGATAAGCATAGTTGTTTCTAATCATCGAACAATTTGAGATACCACTACCAACAGTCACCGAAAAGCACATATATAAACACCATAGTTAGCACCGAACAGTTCGGTGATTATACATTGAGTAATGATGATAGTTCACGATTAATCACCAGCTTTTAAAATACACCTGTTGAAGAAAAAATCTGCTGTCCTTAACATTATGTAATTAATGCTTCCAGCCACATTGGTAAGAAAATAATATTTCCTCCAGCTCAAACGAAAGCACTGTAAATATCGTCGTTAAACTGGTAGACTCACACACACATGCACACAACCACAAATAGGATGTATTAAAACTATGTTTTATCTCGATCCACATTCGTGTACCAAAGCAGGTAAAAATAATAATAATTACAGACATACAAACCCGCACTGTCGATGCACGTACATACATCCAGAAGGTCGGTTACTACCACACCACTAGGGGAGGACCGATCTTGTACTCGTGCATCGTGTACCAAGACTTCGATGTATGTACATAATGAGATGACATTTCCTACATCGCACATACAACAACAAATGCTAGAACAATAAGCTTATTACAAAACAAATTACCCCCTAACTTGTGTAGAAGTAAATTACCCATAGGCCACAAGCGCATCTCGCCATCGTCGATGTGACCTCATTGGAAGCAGAAACTGCAATGATTGAGCCCGTCCTCTGTGCATTGTAGATACCGAGCAAGAACTGTGTCCCCAACACTTCCCCCTTGTCAATGTACATACTGTAATACTATTGAAAGGAAACAATGCATGTACCCTGAAACATCCGTGTGGTATCGAGGTTTCGATTCCCGTGGAGAGTTTTATTAAAAGTCGCCATAAAGAGAACATTGAATGTTCGTTCGTTAAGAGGGAAGCAAGGGCCCCCACTGCTGAAACACCATCACAAAGAGTGTATCTGTCATTGTCTACAACAGTGTTCTTGATAAATAACAGTGTTCGTAATTACAGACAGTCCCCGACCTGCAGACGCATACCAAGCCCATCACTCACACACACGCGCAAGTAGTGTGAGATAGTCATATGCATTGCTCTGTGTGCTTTTTCCCCATCGTCTGGTAAAGTGAACGAAAAGAAATATAGCTACCAACATGTTTGTATTGCACAAGTAGACCATACACCATATGCCATTCGACAAAGAAAAAGCCATGTAATTCCATCATTAATAAAAATTGTCAGGATGGTCAAGTGGCCTAAGTGGTTTCAGTAAAAGGGAGCATTGCTTCAAATCCCCACAATTGACAAGTTTTTTCTGTACCGTAGTTGACTAAATAATTTATCGTAGATTCAATTCCCGCTGAAAAAACATGCTGACATTGCTGCAGAAATTCCTCAGTCCCACAGCCCATGAAGAGACTAGCATGAGGTCATACTCTGGCTGCGACCTGCACTCATGTACCGACCCTTTGAAATTACAGATAGTGATACTCTGTCTCCGACCTGCACTGATGTACCAACCGAACCTTTGCAATTCCAGAGAGACATACTCTGTCTGAACCTTCAATGCATGTACGAAGCTGTTGAAATTACAATCAGTCGACCCGAACCATTAATTTATGCACTTAACAGTCTCTGTCCAGCATTACATTTTCAGCTGTTCCACTATGATAACATCGATGTTGTGTTTATCCAAAGTTATATGTCTCGAACCTAGGCCCCTACAGACAGCTACTTGCTCTCCCCAGTTGCCCGCTGGTGTGTATGAAAGGGAAATAAAATACATGACATGAAATTAAAAAAAAATGTATGCATGTTCATTCGAAATACTTGCAGCCACAGGTTCGAGAAAACCTACAATGGGGATACCCTCTAGCAGACAGCTAACACATAGCAGTAGGTACATTGCTTAGCTGGTAGGAATTAGGAAAAAAAACAAATTTATTGTTAGTGAATTTATTTACATGCAAAAGCAAATCATACACACATACTTATATTAATTATATCTTTCAATAAAGCCTCCGGCTCTGAGTTCATCAATACAGCCATGTATCTCTCCGATGACAGAAATATATCCAACCCTCTGTGAGGAAACTATCAATCAAAGTCTATCAACTAGGTCCTTGGGGTCTTCAGAACCATGTGTACGCTTTCGCCTGACAGATCTCGGCACTTCATCATCATTAGTAGAATATGCATCATCACCAGCAACATATGTACACTTTTGCTTTGCATTTGTCGACACATCATCGTTATCAGTAGAATACACATCGGCATCACCTGCAGACTTGGAGGCCACAGATTAGTTATCTGTGTCCTGGGTAGCAACTTCAGTTTTCACTTCACATGTTCGCGGTGCAGTTATAATATGTACAACTACTGATGATTTGTCTGGTTCATGCTCTGCAGCACTCATAGGCCATTCTTCGCACACACCATGCTCTGCAGCATTCATAGATCCTTCTTCGCACACATCATGCTCTGCAGCACTCACAGTTCCTTCTTCGCACGCATCGTGCTCTGCAGCACTCGTAGTTTCGTCTTCGCACACTGGTTTAGAACACCACGCAGGCCTGCATAATGTTATGGACGCTCGAACGAACGTTAGGGTACAAGACGAATCAACAGGAAGGCTAGCCTTGTCGTGCGACAGAATTTGCTGGCACGTATTAGCCAAAGGTGTGTTACCTTTACATGTAACAGTGTGTATTTTGAGGTTATCACGCTACCAAATGCAGCACCACACAAATCACATGTTAGTAATCTGGTGGTCGGTCCTTTTGTAAAGTTGCTTCTCTCATGGCTGAAGAGCATTCCACAGGAACAACACTGTTTTCCAGCCATGGAGGCAGTTCCATCCATAGAGGCATTCTCTACGATAGACATCATATCAACTTGTAACATCTTCATGTAAAACAAAATGGAAGTTCATCCCACAACAGCTTCATGGGTATAAATAGGTACTCACACTCAATTCATCAGTGGGAATTAAGCATTGTACCAGTCGAAGTAGAAAGTCCTTCACTCAGCAGGCTGACCCCTCACTACAGCTGACCCCTCACTGCAGCTGACTTTAAGACAGGTTAACAACTGTGTGTGATTTACTGTGGGTGTAGTATTTCTACTGGTCGAAGCTATGTCCCCATCTGCTCAGTAGTGGAGGGAATTTCAGTATGCGTACCCACCCCACCTTTACAGAGTCAACCCGACACGGGTATCAGTTTGAGAGCATGTGTCTTTAAATCGTCAACAAGCGCATATGTTCTTCGATAATTAACATGTCAGACAGTGCAGGGTTACAAGTTGCAAGCTGACTTCTCATGTCAACACATCGGGCAAACCGTGATGTACACTTTTCGCATGTGTCCACAGTACACTCTAAATTCTGATGACAACCGGCTTCGTGCTGTCTGCAGCTGGATATATCAGAAAAGGCAGTTTTACAGTAGGAGCGTAAATATTTGTCCTGTCCCATCATCATCGACGAGCACGGTATCCACAGACAATGTTCTCTCTTCACTGTCCGAACAGCCACTGTGCCGGCCAGCCTATTCCGACATGTATTAAACCACTATACATACGTACCTAACATGAGCGCAAGTGTGTGACTTAGCTAGAACCTCGCCCAGCAGGAGGCTGTGCTTCAAGCCTTGGGCTCATTCCCCCAGTTGACAAGCGCCTAATTACGAAGTTGCCTAAACGAATTTGTCCTCAACTGTACATGGTCAATCGTATGTAATGTCCAACTGGAATCTTTCACCATGTACTCTTCTTCCTCATTGCAAATCTTCTGTATACCGACCTCTACAATTGTGGCAATGTCGAGTGTGTTATACAGAGTCACATTCATTGTTTTGAAGGCTTTCCGACGAAATTCATCATCATGTGGTTCCGGTTTGGTATATATGCATTCCAACAATAAATTTTATATTAATGCACCATCCTTTTCCACGTCATCTGTAAGTTGATTAACGATACTCTGCTTCATTTACTAAAGGTATGTACAGATATCTTTAGCCATGCTGGATGCGACGTACATCTTCATTAGACCACAGAAAGCAGATTCCTTCAGGATGAACCCATTTACATTGGGTGAGCTTGTAGTAGGTGATAGTGCAGTAGCTTCCTTTTCATATGTACAATTCTTCATATGGTTGTCACTTGTCTCACGAAATAGTTTTCCCTGATAGTTACATATTTTGCATCGTGCTTCGACTGGAACGCTTCCTGTTGGTTGATAACATGTTAACTCGTGTTTGCATCTATAACACTGATGAGTGAAGAGTCCCCAACACGACATTGACCAGGTTTCTCGTGTTGACATGCACTTGATGTCTTACTAAATGTCCTATCACAGTAGCAACGTAAATACCGTTATGTCTGCGGAGAATTGTACATGTCCAGGATCGTTGTTGCCCATGGAGATGGTGCACGAGTATCTACTATAGCAGGTGCAGACCATACTATTCATGCTTGAGGAGAATGGCATGCAATGTTCAGGTCCAATGGTAGTCATGCGCCAGTATCCCATGCGGACCTACAGTTCTTAGCAGGAACGGGCGAGAGCCCATCGCATGATGCAAGATGTCGTTTAAAGGCATGACAGCGTCCAAATTGAGAATTGCACTGTTCTCACATTAATGCAGAACACTTTTTCATAGCACACCCAGGCTCATGTCGACGAGCATGGCAGCTGTTGGCAAATGACTTCTTGCAGAACCAGCACAATTGGTTCTCTGAAGTAGTTTCCATCCTTGCTCGAGTTGATGTTCACTCTTCAAATAACAGCAACACACTAATGTTTCCACCAATCCCACATGCTGTATATATACACATTTTCACATTTCATCAGTGGGAGGTATCTCTGTTAATACATTGACATGCAGTGCAAGTTAGAAGTGGAATTTCACATCATGACACATACTTTACCACTGGTTTCTTTCAACACAGCCAAATCTCTCATGTCGATGTGTATTGTTATTTCTACTAAAGAGCTTACCACAATAGTGACATTGTTTCCGCCCTGAAGTTGGCGGAGTACCACCACCATTCGATACGACAGTCACATGGCTGCCAAAGGTTTGTTATGTAGCAGGTTCACGGTCTTTACACATGTTTTTCCTATACATGTTTAAACTGTCTATACTAGAGAAATAACAGTGACACTTATTACATCGATAGCCTGTACGATATGAATTCAGCTTGCATTTGTGCTTCGTATGTCTCTTTGCACTGGGGACATGTGCAAATATCCTGTTGCAGTAGTTGCAGGGTTGTCTAGAAGTTGATCCAGCCATTGTTTCTGCTGTTGGGTCCTTTAATTCTGTAGCTAGGTTTTTTTTCACTTGTATTTTCCCTTCCTTAAACTCCAGCAAACAGTGTTTGGCTTGAACAGGAAGGAGTTTTTGCATGTTGTATTATGTCGTTTGGAGTTATCACGTCGTCGAAAATGCGATCGAAAGTCTTTACAATACACATAAGCACGCTTCATATTGAGCAGACACCCAGTCTCATGTCGACATGCATGGCAGCTTTTAGAAAAGGTCTTCGTACAGTAGCGACACAGATAGCTTTCCCGAACATATACTATCGTCGTGGAAGGGCACATTCTCTGTAGCAACTGTTCACTCTTCGAAGTCTGCATGGGAACTGGGTAGGTCCACCTATAACCAACATATTACTAGTTTAACCACTACTGCTACTAAGTTTGAAAGTGAATTATTAGTGTAGGTCGGTGTATGACCACTACTATGCCTATAACAGTCATATTAGTAGTTCCACCACTACTGCTACTACTTTAAGGTTTATGTCTTCCTAAGGAAATGAATACTATTGGTGTTGAAAGCTCCTTCAACACTCTTCCGATATGCATTACACCAATCCCTAAAATCTGGTGCGCCCATAACAGGAGTACATCCTTGCAAACACTCTGTACCCAGGAGACACTCGCATATGTCTTCGACCTGCTGTAGATATGCAGGTAGATATTTGTAAACATACCGAATTTCATGTCGAGCATATTTTAGAAGGAATTCTATAGGCAAGTATGTGAGCTCCGATTCTTTGTCGAGTGATGCAATTGAGGTATGTGTTCCATATGCTACAATAGCAGATAGAATCTTTTGCCGCTAGAAAAGTATGCCATCATTGTCACTCTGTTCCACGACAAATGTTTGGCATAGCTATGGTAACAATGCTGCTGACCTAAAATTATACACTCTCAAGTCTGTCAGAGCTCGAATGAGCCAGAGAGCTCGTGTGACTCCGTATATACCCTCGCTTTATGCATACACAAAATCGTTATCGAACTTGGGTAACACACCAACAAGGAAGCTGAAAAACATTTGTCAGGTGTAGGATTCGAACCTACGCTCCCCACACAGGAAATTGGAGCTTAAACACAGCACCTTAGACCTCTAGGCCAACCTGACAATCTGTATGAGTAAGGAAATTACAAGGGCTTATTGAATGTTATAGTATTTGTATGATGTGGTTACTTCCTAATTTGAGCGATGGCAAGTCTGAATGCGGCACAATAAATGATGTACTCACATTTTATGTTGGAGGAGGCTGGCATCGTTGGAACAGAAGTGATGGTTGAGTATTCATCTACTATGTACAGAGAGCATATTACAGTACAAATCCCCTCTCCCACATCTACTTACCTGTGTATGCATGTGGATTTGCACCTGCATGCAAGCCAGAACTTCCTGCTCTGCCAATTTCTTCTCCCATCTTGGAAGTCGCACTGTCTAGAAAATTTGCAGCTAGTGGTAGGCGGCCATGTTGGCGGCCAGTGTGCCGACGACGTCCATTTGCAAAATGACGGCCAGAGATGGGTGACCATGGCAGCAGCCAGTACACCGACGATGACTGGCATTTTTTTGTTGTAAGGATGAAGTCTGAATGGTAAATCTCAGAAGTCGCACTGTCTAACAAAATGGCGGCTGTAGGTGGGCGGCCATGGTGGCGGCCAGTGCACCGACGATATACATATCCAAAATGTCGGACGGTGCCAGGCGACCATGACAGCAGCCAGTACACCGACGACTGATACTTTGTTGTAAGGATGAAGTCTGAATGCTAACTCTTGGACGTCGCATTGTCTGACAAAATGACGAATGGTGGTAGGCACCCTGTTATCGGCCAATGCGCCGGCGACGATCATTGACGACCGACAGTGGCAGGCGTCCAGAAGTCTTAATGCGGGTGGCCATGTTGGTGGCCAGCAGCCATGTGCAAAATGGTGACTGCCATTGGTGGGTGGCCAGAAGGGCTGGCGGCCTTGTTGGCAACTAGTACAACAACGGCCATTTGCAAAATGGCAGTCGCTGTTGGCAGGTGCAGGTGGCACGCTATCAAAATTCTGATTGGCACGGGTGGTCAGAAGGGCCGGGGGTCATTTTGGCGGCCAGTACAATGACGACAGACATCTGCACAATGACAGTGTGGGTGGTGGTGACTGCCAGTGGGGTGGCCAGAAGTGTGAATGCAAGCGACCATGTTGACGGGCAGCAGCCGGTGGCGGGTGGTTAGAAGGGCCGGGGTGGCGGGTACTGGTGGCGAGAAAATGGTGGCCACTGGTGGCGGGCAGTCAGAAATCTGAATGATGTTCTTGACCTGACCTTGGCAGGCGGCCATGTTGGTAGTCAGCAGCCATGAACAAAATGGCGATTGCCAGTGGTGGGTGGTCAGAAAGGCCAGTGGCCATGCTGGTGGCCAGTACAATGAAGACATCCATTTACAAAATGGCAAGCGCTGATGGGGGGGCACTGGCACTGGGCGACCAGAACTCAGAATGCCGCCCTTCACATTGACCTTGACCTTAGGCCACTATTTTGAAATTAGAAAATTTTACAGCTTAAAACCATGCTGGTTATGCATGCAAATAGATACATTGACAATGAATTTGTTTTTTTCCCCTAATTTTCCAACTGGATAAGCAATGTACCTACTGCTATGTGTTAGCGGTCTACTACAGTGGCATCCCCAGTGTCCATCGCACAATGCAAGATGACGTTTTAAACTATCACAGAATCCAAATTGAGAATTGCACTGTTTGCACGTTAATGCACAATAGGTAAGCATGGAATACTTGCACACACCTGGACCTGAACATTGCAGATCATTTTTCTCAAGCATCAAGAGTATGGTCTGCACCTGCTATAATGGATACTCGTGCACCATCTCCATGGGCAACAACGATCCTGGACATGTACAATTCTCTGCAGACATCACAATAGTTATGTTGCTATTGTGGTAGGACATTTAATAAAAGATCCAGTGCATGTCAACATGTCAATATTCTATTAACTCGAGCTGGGGACTCTTCACTCATCAGTGTTATAGATGCAAACACGAGTCCACGTGTTATCAACCAACAGGAAGTCTTCCAGTCGAACCACGATGCAAAGTATGTAACTATAGGGAAAACTATTTCGTGAGACAAGTGACCACCATATGAAGAATTGTACATATGAAAAGGAAACTACTACACCACCACCTGCTACAAGGTCAACAAATAAGAATGGGTTCATTCTGAAGGAATCTGCTTTCCATGGTATTATGAAGATGTACGTCACATCCGGCATGTCAAAAGATATTTGCATATACCTTAAGCAAATTTAGCAGATTACCATAGATCAACTTACAGATGATGCGGAAAAAAATGGTGCATTAAAATGTAATATGTGGTTGGAATGCATATATATAAACCAGAACCACACGACGATGAATTTAGTCGGAAATTCTTCAAGTCAATGAATGTGACTCTGTATAACACATTCAACATTGCGGCCATTTCAGAAGCTGGAATACAGAAGATTTGCAACGAGGAAGAAGAGTACATAGGGAAAGGTTCCAGTTGGACATTAATATGATAGATCATGTACAGTTGAGAACGAATTCGTTTAGGCAACTTTGTAATTAGGAGGTTGCCAACTGTAAAAATGAGCCCAGGGCGTGAAGCACAGCCTCCTGCTGGGCGAAGGTCTAGATAAATCACACACTTGCTCTCATGCTGATACTCATGTTAGGTACGTATGTATAGTGGTTTAATACATGTCGGAATAGGCTGGCCGGTACAGTTGCTGTTTGGACCATAAAGAGTAAACATTGTCTGTGGATACCGTGCTTGTCGATGATGATGGAACAGGACAACTATTTCTGCTGCTACTGTAAAACGATCTTTTCTGATATACCCAGCTGCAGACAGCACGAGGCCAGTTGTAATCAGAATCCAGAGCATATTATGTACACATGAGAAACGTGTACATCACAGTTTGCCTGATGTGTTGACATGAGATGTTATCTTGCAATGGCGTAACCCTGCACTGTCTATCATGTTAATTATCGAAGAATATATGCACTTGTTGACGGTTTAAAGACACACATGCTCTCAAGCTGATACTCATGTCGGGTTGACACTATAGACTTGGGGTGGATGCACATACAGATAATCCCTCCACTACTGAGCAGATGGGGACATAGCTTCGACTGGTAGAAAGGAGGGCATAACACACCGACTATAAATCCCACAAAGTTGTTAACTTATCTTGAGTCAGCTGCAGTAAGGGGTCAGATGCAGTGAGAGGTCAACTTCAGTGAGGGGTCAGCTGCAATGAGGGCTGAGTTGTAGTGAGGGGTTAGCCTGCTGGATGAAGGACTTGCTACTTAGACTGGTACAATTCTTATTTCCCACTTATGAAATGAGTATGAGTACCTATTTATACCCATTAAGCTGCTGTGGGATGTACCGCCATTTTGTTTTGCATGAAGATGGTTCGAGCTGATATGATGTCTATCATACAACATGCCTCTATGTATTTAACTGCCTCCATGGCTGGAAAACAGTGTTGTTCCTGTAGAATGACCTTCAGCAAAAGCTGCTATGCCCATCGAAATGAGAAAGGCAACTGTACAAATGGATCGACCTCCACAATACTAACATGTGATATGTGTGGTGCTACATTTGGTAGACTGATAACCTCAAGGGACACACTAGTACATGAAACGGTAAGACACCTTTGCTTGGCATACCCCAGTATGTGTTGTCGCATTACATGACTAGTCTTCCTGCTTATTCGTCATGTACCCTAACATTCGTTCGAGCATTCATAACATTATGCAGGCCTGCGAGGTGTTCCAAGCCAGTGCGCGAAGAAGGAACTATGAGTGCTGCAGAGCATGGTGTTTGCGAAGAAGGACCTACGAGTGCTGCAGAGCATGATGTGTGCGAATAATTACCTATGAGTGTTGCAGAGCATGAACCAGACAGATCATCAGGAGGTGTATATATTAGACCTGCACCGCGAACATGTGAACTGAAAACTGAAGATGCAACCCAGGGCACCGACAACTAATCTGTGACCTCCAAGTCTGCTGGTGATGCCGATGTGTATTCTACTGATGACGATGATGTGTCGACAACTGCAAAGCAAAAGTGTACACATGTTGCTGGTGATGATGCATATTCTACTGATGATGATGAAATGCCGACATTTGTCAGGCGAAGGCATACACATGGTTCTGAAGACCCCAATGATCTAGTTGATAGACTTTGGTTGTTGGTTTTCTCACATAGGGTTGGATATATTTCTGTCATCGGAGAGATACATGGCATTATTGATGAACTCAGATCCAGATGCTTTATTGAATTATATAATTAATATGTGTGTGTGTATGATTTGGTTATGCATACAAATAAATACATTAGCAATTAATCTTTATTTTATTAATTCCTACCAGCTAAACAAATTACCTTCTGCTATGTGTTAGCAGTCTACTAGAGTGGCATCCCCAGTCAGGTTTTTTCTTCGAAACTCTGGCTGAAAGTAATTCGAATTAAAATGCATACATTTTTTTAAATTTCGATATAATTTTATAATTTTTCCTTTCGTACACTCTAGCGGGCTACTGGGGAGAATAAGCAGCTGTCAGTAGGGATCTGGGTTCGAGATGTATCCCTACGGGTAAATACAACATCGAGGTTGTTATAGTGGGATGAGTGAACATGTTATGATAGATGGACAATGTCTAAAATACATACATTAATGGTTCGGGTCGACTGCTTGTAAATTCAACGGTTTGGTATATGCATTGAAGGTCTGGAGAGAGTAAGTCTGTTCATAATTGCAAAGGTTCGGTTTGTAGATGAGTGCAGATAGGTGACAGAGCATCACTATCTGCAATTTCAAAGGGTAGGTACATGAGTGCAGGTCGGAGACAGAGTATCACTGTCTGTAATTGTGAAATGGTCGGTACATGAGTGTAGGTCGGAGACTTCATGCTAGTCTCTTTATGGGCAGTGGGACTGAGGAATGTCTGCAGCCATGTCAGCATGCACTCTTCAATGGGAATTGAACCTACGATAAATTATTTAGTCAACTATGGTACAGAAAAAAAAAAGTGTAAATTGTGGGGATTCGAACCAATGCTCCCTTTTACGGAAACCAGTGTTTATATCAGATGGGTTAGACAGCTAGACCATCTTGACAATTTTTATTAGTGATGAAATTACATGGCTTTTTTCTTTGTCAAATGGCATACGGTGTATGGTCTGCTTGTGCAATATGCACATATTGGTAGCTATATTTCCTTTTGTTCGCTCTAGTGGATGATGGGAAAAAGTACACAGAGAAATTCATATGGCTATCTCACACTACTTGTGTGTGTGCATGTGTGAGTGATGATCTTGGTATGCGAACACAGGTCGGGGACTGCCTGTAATTACGAACACTGTTGTAGACAATGACAGTTACTCTCTTCGTGATGGTGTTTCAGCAGTGGGGGCCCTTGCTTCCCTCTTAACGAACGAACATTCAATGTTCTCTTTGTGACGACTTTTAATAAAATTCTCCACGGGAATCGAAACCTCGATACCACACGGATGTACATGTATTGTTTCCTTTCAATAGTATTACAGTATGTACATTGACAAGGGGGAAGTGTTGGGGACACAGTACTTGCTCGGTATCTACAATGCACAGAGGACGGGCTCAATCATTGCAGTTTCTGATTCCAATGAGGTCACATCGACGATGGCGAGATGCGCTTGTGGCCTACGGGTAATTCACTTCTACACAAGTTAATGTAGGGGGTAATTTGTTTTGTAATAAGCTTATTGTTCTAGCATTTGTTGTTGTATGTGCGATGTAGGAAATGTCATCTCATTATGTACATACATCGAAGTCTTGGTACACGATGCACGAGTACAAGATCGGTCCTCCCCTAGTGGTGTGGTAGTAACCGACCTTCTGGATGTATGTACATGCATCGACAGTGCGGGTTTGTATGTCTGTAATTATTATTATTATTACCTGCTTTGGTACACGAATGTGGATCGAGATAAAAAATAGTTTTAATACATCCTTTTGCGTGTGTGAGCATGTGTGTGTGAGTCTACCAGTTTAACGATTATATTTATAGTGCATTCTTTTGAGCTGGATGAAATATTATTTCCTTACCAATGTGGCTGGAAGCATTAATTCAATAAAGTTAAGGACAGCAGATTTTTTCTTCAACAGGTGTATTTTAGAAGCTGGTGATTAATCGTGAACTATCATCATTACTCAATGTATGAACACCGAACTGATCGTTGCTAGCTGTGGTGCTTATATTTGTGCTTAGGACATACTAGACTCCTCGATTTTTTGGTGACTGTTGGAGTTGTATCTCAAATGGTTCGATAATTACGAGCAACTATGCTTATACATAGCCATGGGTCAAACGTAACCCCTCGATCCTTCTGTAAATTTTTGTACAGATGGCACCTGAATGCTGATTCTTGGAAGTCGCACTGTGTAACACATTGGCAGCTGATAGTGGGGCATGCAGTGCGCCGACGATGGTCATTTATACAATGACAGTCGCTGGGTAGTGGTGGGTGCCCATGATGTCGGTCAATATCGGACAAGTCGGACAAGCCCATGATGTCGGACAAGTAGGAAGTGTTGCCAGGGTGACACCCCACACATTTGATGGCTATTTTATACAGTTCGGAAATTACAGCCACTTTTGCTTCTAATTTGACATAGTACACGCTTGACCCTGTGCGCCTTCGCCTAGTCGCAGTTAATGTCTATGTTATGAATTCGGGAACTATAACACCATCAGCTCGGCAATTACAGTCAACGATGCTTTTATGTTGCATAGGGCATCCTTGTCCCTGCGTACCTTCGCCTAGTCATGGTTGATGTCTCTGTTATGAATTTGGGAACTATAAATCGAATGGTTAAGTAACAATCAACTATTCTTATGTATTGGTATAGGGCATACTTGACCCACGACCCTTCTCCTAGTCATGAAGGATGCCTATGTTATTCCCTAAGCATGAGGGTCGGAAAGGGTGTCCGCCCTCTGTTACACATATGCTCTGGGGTCGGCACGCTGTGACGTAGCTGGAGCTTGGACAGGCAGTTGCTATCGCATGAAGTATTACCAGAGGTGATGGTAGCTGTCTGATGGGGAGGGGGAGGGCAAGAGCTAGAGAGCAATGGGAAGTGTGGCAGTTGGAGGTGGCGAGGTGTAGAGAGTGTTCGAGGAAGTGTGTGTGGTCTTGCCAAGGGAACAGATGAGAAGGGGGGGGGGGTGTTTATATCGTGCACAGAAAGGCAGGACCAGTCGTTGTGGTATCCGCTTCTGGAGAGGTCACGTCGTCGACGAAGATGAAGAGGACGACGACGATGGTGAGATGCTATTGCGGCCTACTTGAATTCACTGCTACACCAGTTAAGGTAGGTGATAATTCGTTTTTGTAATAGGATGTTTATTGTTCTAGTATGTGTTGTATGTGCGAGGACTCGGAGTGTCCAGCAATGACTGTGTATTCATTGCATGTGACATCTCATTGTATACGAACATACATACATTGACGTCTCGTTACATGGCTCATGGGTGCAAGGTCGGTGGGACTGACAGACTGTCTGGAAGTAAGTATGCTGCTACACGAGTTCTTGGGGGGTCGGCACACAGCTAGTCGCTGGCCAGGCTGTGGCGAGTGCTCGAGGATGTATGGTCGGGGGTGATGTAGTTGAGTGAAGGGGGTTGACAAGGGATAGAGAGAGAGAGCATGATAATGAGTGGGATGTTATTGCTCGATGAGTCAAGAGGGGAGCACATGAGGAAGTGTGTGTATGTGTGTGGCCAGGCGGTGGCACAGAGGGGACAGGAGAGACAGAGTAATAACTGGGAGACATACAGGTCGACATATGTCTGCATGTCCATTCTCTTCATCATGTGGTTATGAATGTATTATGTTTTTTCGGTAGTTGTATCTCAAGTGCTTCATAATTGACAGCCATCATAGTCCTGATTGATGTCTATGTTATGAATTTGGCGACCATAAGTAAAATGGTTCGGAAATTACAGCCAAATACACTTATAAGTTGGCATGGGGCATAGTTGTCCCTGCGACCCCTTTCCTACTCATGGTGGATGTCTATGTTATGAATTAACCAACTATAACACAAATGGTTCGGAAATTACACCTAACTATGCTTTGTACACTAACATAGGATATACTTGACCTCGCGACCCTTCTCCCAGTCGAAGATGATGTCTATGTTATGAATTTGATGACTATAAAATAAATGGTTAGGAAATTTTAGCCATCTATGCTTATAAGTTGGCATGGAGCATATTTGAAACAGCGACCCTTCTCCTAGTCAGGGTGAATACTTATGTTACGAATTTGATTACTTTAACTTAAATGGTTCGGAAATTATAGCTAACTATGCTTATAAGTGTTATGCACACTTCCACACACTTAAGGAGGCTGCTGTGCTACACGAGATCCGATCGTTCGCGACGCCTTGATGCCCCAACACCGCTGCCAACACTGGCCGCCAAAATGGTCGACATCCTTGGCTGTTCGACAATTGTCTTGGGTAGACATATGTCGTCGATACCAGGATGGCCAACGGAAATGATAGGAATTTGAGGAGCTCCTCCGTATTTGAGAGAAACTGTGCACGACATTGAGCAAATGCACTTTCTGATACTGGCTGCCAAAATGGCCGCGGTTGGAAGGAGGGAGTGATATTCAACATCCTACATGAGTCATTTGCCATCCTGAGGGCTCACCCTTCGGATTATGCTAATGAGGGTACAAAAATAGTGGTCAGCAATGGCTGCCAACATGTCTGCTGGTGGCAGGAGGGAAATTTTGAGGGGGAAAAGGGAAAAAGTGACGTTTTTGTACGCGAAATCGACCATTTTGGACGGGAAAAAGAAAAAAAAAAGGAAATTCTCGCTCCTGGGATCTGCAGCCTGAAGGCTGAAATTATGATAATTAGGTATGCAGCATCCGCAGCCTGCAGCTTGGTGTGCCAGAACCAGTCATTTTATACTACTCAGACCTTTCAACACAGGTGCATCTCACACAAACCTACCTAAATTCATTGCAGATAGGAAGGCCTTCATTAATGTGCAGTGCTCGAAAGAGGAGTGTTACCTTTACGCCGTTCTACCATATTTATTTCCTGTCACAAAGTCACATACATAGAGTTCCTATTCGTAACCAATACCTCGCCAGGATCTGAATACGCAGGGATTGTCGATTTCTGCAGTGTTGCATGAGATCAGACATTTCGAGGAACTCAATAATATTTCTATTAATGTCTACTGAGAGGTAGACAAAAATAGAAATATTACTGACGAAGAATTTGACAATGACTTGTTGTACCCAATATAATTTCCCCTGTGCGATATGATCGCCATGTAAACATGTTAGCCATTCTTGTCATTGGTACTACCACCCACTGGCATTTTGTAATGATAAAAATTTGGTCACGACTGCTTTGCAGTCAATTGAGTAAGAGGCAGAACAAGAAGTTTGTTTGCAAACATTGTTTCCAATATTTTAGAGGTGAGGCGAAACTTGTAAACCATAAGCAATTATGCCAACAACCCGATGCTGTGAGGTGTACTTTCCCAAATGAGTAGAATAAGTACCTTGAATTCACGAATTTCGCCACACAGTAAATAATAGTTTTTGTTTTGTATACTGCGATACTTAAGCTTATCTGAAACTAATTCCCACCTGCTTGTCACACAATGACACTAGCTGCACAACAACCATCAATAAGCGTGTTCCATACGCTTATAGCATTCTGCTCGTGTGTGCTTATGATTCCAGTTTATCACAGTACCACGAGTTTGTGGGTGAAGATTGTACATACAGTATTGTTGATAAATCAGTTGAATTGACAAAGTGGGTTGCAGACATATACAGAGTAACCATTCCAATGAAGCCATTTACAATAGCAGAAAGAGCTAGGTATATAAGACACATCACGCAACCTGATGTGATGCATAAAAAAATACATTCCCCATGGGAAAAGCTTACCGGGAGGTATGTGAGATGCTCAGTTATGCTTTATTGATTTATTTAATTTCATGAACGCAACACTTGAGACATTGACAGGAAATTTGTCTTCTGCTCATTTGAGTATCACCTGCTCACAGTTTCCAGACAATACACAGTTTGAATTGACTTAAAGGCAGGGAATATTTCGTTATGACTTTGTTAAGCCGATGGAACGTCTGGACCATATATCATTCCCACCCAAGGACGCATTTCATAATATAACGAAAGGCAGATTAAGTTCATGCTCAATCCGTGGGTAATACCTTCAATTCTCACAATTAAGTAGAGCATGCAATTCAGTATTTATGTGTGGACACATGATTGTTTGCAGATGTATGGATACTGCCATGACCCCACAATGTAAGTGACAGCTCCCTCTCGCTATCATGGGATGCTTTTTTGGAAAAACAGGTGTGCGGCTTGAGTTGTTGATGGACGTAGATATGTATATCTGTGTGGAACGTGGGGTCAGGGTTCGTATTACCCCGTTTTCAAAAAGGCACGCAGAAGAAAACAACATTTTAAGTGATAAGCACGACCCCAGTGTGACAGAGAAGTACATTTGCTGTTTCGATGTTAATGGCCTGTACTGTCACACCATTAAATGCAAGCTGCCTATTGGTAACTTCAAGTTTATTGAATCGAATGAGTTTCCGATGTGAAAATTCGCCAAAATGGATAATGATGGGGGCACATGTATTTTTGCAGAAGTGGATTTGTCTTTCCCGAATGAATGTTATGATGCTTTAACTGATCTGCCTCTTGCCCTAGTACCTGTCATACCTCCGAATGGTAAAACTGAGGAATTGCTTTAACTCTCATGCAGCAGAAGAATTACATTATACACGGGGAAACAATGAAGCACTATTTGAAGTACTGAGCTAAACTCAATGCTGCACTTTAAGCAGGAGGCGTGGATGGCTCCTTACATCACATTCAATATGCAGAAACGTGCTCAGGCTGTAAATGCATTCGATAAATAGTTTATGAAATGGTGAACAATCCACTCTATGGAAATACTTTGCAGAATATCCACCAGGAAAGGGACACCAGGGTCGTATCATGGTGTGACACGATTTACAGGACGGCAGAATTGATTGGGCGACCTACATTCAAGCACAGCAAATCCTCGATGAGAATATTGTCTTGATCGAAATGGAAAAGGTCTCTGTTATATTTAACAAGCCTTTGTACACTAGTGTTGCCATTTTAGATTTATCCAAATTGTTTCTTTACGATTTGTACTATAACTATACGAAACATAAATTTCACCAGCAAGCCTTGCTTGTCCCATATTGCAATGCCGATAGTTTAATGTATGAAATTCACTGTCATGATGTTAACAATAGTATTATCTCTTATTTGGCTACTCATTTTGTTACTTCTAACAATGCGCCAGATAATTTGCAGAAGTTCCCATTGGCGAACACAGGAATTACATGAGTTATGAAAGATGAATATGCTAGTCTACATTCTAAACTTTACTCATACATTGTTTTGAATGAACAGCATGTTCATAAAGCAAAGGGGGTAAAGTCTAATGTGTTGAAGTATCACCTGTATGGGGATTATGTGGATTTCTTCATGCAAAATTCAAGGGTTAGGGGGGCCCAATTTCACTTCCATTCGCATGGTCATGAGTTCTTCACCGAGCATGTAACTAAAGTAGTATTGTCAAGTAATGACGATAAACAGTATGTCAGACTGGATAACATGTTGACATTGCCTTGGGGGCATAATATAATCCCTTGATAAGTTTCCCTTACTCGCCAAACACAACTGCTAATGACTGCCAGGAATACCATCCACCACCAACAACAAGTGCTTCAGCCACAACCAACATCTACCACTCACTTCAACATGTCAACTACCACCAACATCCAACAGTTTCTTCAACATCTGCTAAGCATCACTTCAACCACCACATCTGCTATGTGGATCTATCCACCGTTTTACTTCAATGTAAGTTACGCCGACTTCGAAAGGTTCCACTGCAAGTTATCTACTAGCAGATACAGTATTTTCTGGTTCGCCATCGTCATCATCATTCAACAGTAAGGACAGTGATTCGCCTTATAACTGCGAGGGATGGCCCTTCTTCAGCTTGTGGAAGGGGATCTTCCGTCAAAGACAAGTGGTTTCAAAAATTTGATGCCAAAGAACTGTACATAGAAGAAAAATGATCTATGTATAGCTTATGTATATAAATGTATATGGAGGGACTGAATCAGTTTAATATTTTTGTGTAAATATTGTGTTTAGTGGTTAATGACATACATATGTGATTTATAATAAAATAGGTATTTACTTCTTACTGTGTGTTTCATTTTCTTTAACATTCTTCCTTATCAGGGGGTTACGTTTACAATTCTAGTCAATTGCAACACAATGCATTGGGGTTCAATATGTACAGAAAACAAGTCGTATTATATAATATTAATAATAATAGTACATAATCGCTTTTAATGTAAGCAAAAAAATCAAACAAAATGTATTTTATGACATAATACTGGTGCAATTCAATATGGTCGAGGTAAAATATTTTGGTATTGGTGACTGGAGGTCAGTTGAGAGCTGGCTGTCCAAGCGAGACGACGTGTATGGAGTTGGTCTTTCCGCAGCTGCATACTTAGTAAATATTCATTGCTGATTATGCATCTGTGTACATACTCTCTCAGTACACGTAATTACACAAATACATTGACTGCACAAGTGTGTATGTAGCGATTGTGCTATTATATTATTCATTACATATTATACTCGTAATCTAATCACCCACCCTTTATGAAACTGCGTTTCCCCCGCTATTATTTAATTAATTGCATAATATGCATATATAATCTAACTACATGTTAACACCTCTTATGAAACTGCATTTCCCCTCCCAACCTTCTCACTTGTGATCCACATGTCAGTATCTCTCCGCTGTTAGTTGCATAAATAAATGAATTTCCACTCCCAAACTTCTTACTTAGCCAGTTCCACATATAATCTCTCTCCAGCTGCTAACTAATCAACATGTGTGATTGCGCAATTGTCCCGCAAAAAAAATTAGTACCCTGTCTGGGAATCGAACCCAGTGCCAATCTGCCCACCAATCGTCAGAGCTACCCAGTCTGGCGGCTCCCCAGCCCACGATGCCTCCAAAACTACTCCTCATATCTCCGGATGGGGATGGGGCAGGGACTAAATGCATGTGAACTGGAAGTGCATGTGAACTGGAAGTGCATCGGGGAGGGGAAGAGGAAAGTGCATTTAATGTCACTGGGTCAACAGAGGTCATTTAGATGCCAGTACCATCCAGCGGTCACTACTTGCATCTTATTGAATGTATAATAATAGTCATGTGAACTTGCTCGTTACAACATATATACTGCTCTTGGTGGTTGCGGACCGTATATGCCTCGTAACGAACCACTTGCGCTTCCGAGGTGTCGAAATGGTGCACCCTCCCCATAGAACAACGTGATTTCTGAGAGGACAGATCTATACCAGAGTTAATTTGAATTTTCAGTAGGCCTAGTGTTAAGCAGTGCATGGTGGCGTCACGTGCAGGTAGCGATGATGAAGTAGAACACTTGGACTGTGTATCTGGGGAAGCGGGCGTTGATAACTTAGCATTTTCACTGTTATCAATTTAACATATTATCCTGAATATATTCGTTCATGTAGAGCAAGTTGTAGAATAATAGGTAGAATCATGGTCGGTGTTGTACAAGTTCAGAAGCTAGCAATGAAGATTGCTGTTTTGGATCCCTACAGTACTGCAGAGCTTTTCTGTGTGTCGCAATAAACACCTAAAATATTATAAAATTCCAGACAAAAATAATCGATAACAAAATAAAAACCATCCAACATAACGGCATAACTTCTTTATTCACCACTGCTCTTATGAGTAGCCAGTGTTACCAGAGACAAGGTATACACGGGATTCCATTCTGGTGTCCTCCAGGACGAGTATTACAAACAATTATATAGATTAATAAGTAACTACCCCGTACACATGGTTTACGTCTATATTGTTCTCAAACCATTTCGCGGAATTATATCGCCACCACTCATAGAGAATTCCTCATAAGGAATTAAATTAGTCATAACATGGGAAACGAGACAAAATTGCCATCATGAATTGTTTAATATCGTTTTCTGAGTACCCTGCGAGGTACAAGATAACTCTGCAATACCGTGTGTAAAAAACAGTGGTCTGTTCAATCCTCGTAAGGCTTGTCCTTCCTCTGGCACTGATTAAATTGACGAAGTAAAAAATTAATTTTGTTGAAAAATTAGCAGGGTGCAGTGAAGCAAGTATTTCAAATCCATACTGGAGAAGCGAGATAGGGACAGCTGCGATGGACGGGGATTACCTCGAGAAAGGCCGCCAGCCAAAGCAACGTCGGTAACATCTCCCACATGAAGAACTGTGGCGTGAGGCGGCCGAGAATCGAACATAGTGGATGGAGTGCTAGCCTCTGAACCATACAGGCCTGGAGAGGAATTTAATGCACACATACAACTAATTCCAGTCTTGTGAGCCGAGTCCAACGTATGCCAGAGTGGGCGTGAACACATTGTCTTCTACAAACGCAGTTAACGAGGAAAACCTCTGTGGTGTCTTCTTACATTCTTTATATTAATTAATTTTTGGTGATCACACAACACGCATCTTCCTTTTATATTGTGAGATATCCCATCTTACCTGTATCACAATAACAAACGCAATTTAACGTTATAACACCGCGCCATTTAGACTCCGCACTCCTTCACACACTCGGCCAGGAAACCATGCCTTCCTATCGCCTGCACTCCTTGAAGCTTGTGCGGGCTTTATACTAGAGTGAATGAACAAGCTAATGTCCCCATGGAAATTGTTCGTTGCATGTTAGCGGAATCTACGTCAGAGATAATAATGCTACCCACTTCACTAAGGCAACATTTTTGAAAATATAGAGGTTGCCACATCTTCCAGTCACAGGTAAACGTATCACTTCTGGATTTGCGGCAAATAATCTCGTGTATGGAACTATAGTAGTAGCAGTAACTATCTCTCTTGAACTACTCAAGACCAATAAACAATGTTGTTGAGTACTTGATGGTGTTAGGAACTGTTAATAAAAGCGAGGAACAGTTTCAGCAACGAATAGCATGTCCTGCATGAAATCGACTTCCCTTGTTTAATGTTGTGTTAATGCTGTGTGCTGTTAAGATTGTTGAGACGATTTCCATTATGGAAATCTTAAGCAATAGACTTTGCAAAAAAAGTAGCACATACTTAAATAGGGTTTAATGTAGTTAAATAGGGTTTAACGTCTAGTCGACAGCGAGATAATTCGAGACAGAGCATGTTCTTCAGAGAGTCAGAACGAGGAACGTGGCATTTCGCAAGTAATCTGGATTAATTTCGGAATAACCACAGAAAACTGAAATTAGGGTAACTGGGCCGATTGTTGAACCCTGGTCCTTTCGAAGACGTGTCCAGCATGTTACCACTGCGCCTTGTCACACATTAAATAAAGGATACAATCGCAAATGATTCAATGTACACAATACAAATTATTCCACTAAGTTCGGTCAAAAGAAACAAATAGTTCAGTGCCTCGTTTGAGAAAAAAATATTTATTTATTCGAATAGGCCCCGATATGCCTTCGATAACGTATTAGTTAAAAGAGCACACCAATTCAAAATAATTTTGAAATGCGGTGTTCGAAATCAAAATTATAATTTTTAATGTGCTTTCGGGTTTGTAAATCTTTTATGTTGTGAAACTGAAATATTAAGCTGCTATTTTACGCGTTCGAAGGCTCAAAACCACGGAGGTAGGATTTACAATAGATGACATGCTCTGGCGTCATCGAAGCTGAATTTTCGTCTATCGCTATAGTGCGACACCCAAAACATTGAAAATGTTGAAGCAGGTATTTTTGTTTAAATGTATGTAAAATGTAGATGTTTTTAAACAAATAACAACTAATGAAGCTAAACTTTCAGGTTAAATGTCCATATGCTTAGATACATTAGTTTCGTTTTAGTTGTGACAGGTTAGGTTTCCAATATTTTGTGGGTCGCAACATGGCGGACAGGCTGCATCACTTTGTCATAACAACCACGGCGACCGCACTCTTGTTCGAAGCGCATGAGCTATAATGGCGCCGACTCTCACCGCCTCGACGCAAATGCGTTCAATTGGCGTGCAGTCTTTTCGTTGGCGACTCGCCTGAACGTGACTTTAAAGAGATCACGCTTTACTTTTTATGGCAAGTTAGTAAAATATAAAACTGTTTTATTTTAGTACGTCGATTTCTAGCAGCAATAACGGATTCTGAAAACACCAGTTTCGGCCATTTTCACGTCATAAATAATAATCCCTGGAGATTTAATGAGCACTCGAGGCTTGTCTTTGAGCACGGAACTTTGCTTAAATGCGTCTTGTGTTTAGACATTAGTAAGAAATATCCAACTGAATATGAATAGCGTGTTTTCTACCAAACCTCTGCACCGCACTTGATGCGCCAGCCAGGAGTCCTTAAGGCAGTTGTCTGGTTTGAAAGTAGTGAGAAATTGCTATAAGGAAACACATGTTAATGAAGTGCGATTTAAAAAATCTAATTTTGAAGATATAAACTTGGAACATAAACCAAAGTGTGAGAAATGATACTCTCAAGCTCTGTATCGACGCAAATATAGTAGTTGGGTTTTCAGTGATTTAAAATTTAATTATTATGTTTTCTGATCTTTCCACGAAACTGGGAAAAGGCTTCGACAGCAAAGGAGTGTGTATTTTAATGCTCAAAAAGTCCCCGGTGGTTGTAGACTATATGTATCTTTAACAGGAATGCAAAAAAAAAAAAAACTTATTTGATTAACACATTATTTTCCTGCTTTCAAACCAGGCGGAGTCCATCAGTAGCAACTCAGTGGTGTATACTTTGGTTTGAGCCGAGTGGCAGAAATTATTAATAGTGCAAAGCAAGTGTAAACGTGGTGCAACTACTAGTGAGTACTTACTGCGTGGCTAGTGCACGGAGGATATACGAGCCGGAACGCTGCTGGGACGAGAGTGAAGGAAACGTGCCGACCAGCTTAGCGTCCTGCTGGCGGCGACCTTGGCCCGCAAGGTCACTCGTGGCGCCACCACATCGCCTTCGACGCAGATAACTTGCTGGCCTCTTGAACCGCGGAGTTTACACTGCGCCAAGCAAGGAAGAGGTCGGCTTGCTGGCCAGAAACCAGGGAAACGCCTTTGCTGGTTGAAAACACGCAACGCAAATATACTATGTTAAAGGTAAAGTGAGCCCTTTTGAAATCAACCTTAAAAAAAATCGCTGCCCATAGCTACTACCGCACAAACTGGCTCACGGTAAAGTTGGTGGCGTTTAAAAAAAAAAGTAGTTCCAAGTTGTCAAGTTATATTGTGAGTTTAATGTTTAAATTTACGGCGAATTAAGACTATGATGCATAATACACTCTATAGTCCGAAGTGGCTTATCGGTAAAGCCGATATTACACGATACCTGCAGCCGTACTTGGTTCTTGTACAAGATTCTACAAGCCCTGGTGTACGAGCCAGTATACGAGCTGCTATATCAGCTGCCATGGAAGATTCATATTACACGACAGCAGTTCGCGTACTAGCTTTAGGCACCCTCGGTGGATGCGGAGTGTGTGGTTTGTAGTAAATATGAACCCCATTCGTAGAAGTGCTACCAGTTAGTACGCAACTTGCGTAAGTCTATGAAAAAATTAGCTAGCAGATCTTAATATTGCTATATTACTGTTCACCTTTCACATAAATTGATTGCTTACTAGGTACTATAGTACGAAATCACTAAAGTACGAGTGTGTTATTTCTAATTTCGACGAAAATTACTGACCGGTTACAAAATATAGTTTTTTCTTTACGTATCCGCATGTAACATTTAATGATAAAAAAACATTTGGGTATGTTTGAGTTTCGAACTCACATCCAAATGTTATAAGTATTTCACGGTCGCCGCAACTTTATCATTGCACTACCAGTTAACACACCAGATTTCGTGTTTATATACGGTAGATACTAATAATAGGCAGGATTAATTTTTCATACGGTAGGTAATGTTTAAAGTATTTAGAACGGATTTAATCAGTAATTAAAAGTTGTCTTCGGCGATATTATTCGTCGTTGTCGTATTTTGAATCTATTTGAAAGAATTTCAACATCACGGATATATAGTCAAGATGGAGGCGTCCTTTTCGGTTCTTCACCAACTCATTTCAAATAGTAGCCACGGGGAGCGCCCTACGCTCTGAAACTGCAATGTGATTGGCTAGGTACGAAACCCGGTATGGAACCTATCACTAAAGATAGGACTTGTCCAATTACCAAACCTGGTACGAAATCTGTCAGAACAAGGCGGAAAATGCCATAGTGGGTGCCACACTAGCTCGTATAACGGCTGCTATGGCGGACCTTACACAAGCTGTTACAGAATCTGGTATCGTGTAATATCGCCTTAAGAGGGTGTGGGACATGTGGCTGCGACCCGCGAAATCGGCGTTCGCTACGCAAGAAATACTGCGAAAACTGTTACATATTTTGAAATCAGGGTAACATTAAGATATTGTGTAAGGTTGGATTTTAAATTGCCAAATGTGTTTTATTTTACAAATTACATAGCCGTCAATATGATGAATTTCAATACACGAATACTGAAAAGTGTCAATCTACAACACATTTGTGCACACGACGTTGAAAATTGCAGGATTCATGTGAAAGCAACGCAAGCTGTAAATTCTCCTGCGCCACAAGCCTTGAAAACGCCAGTTAACGCACATAAATACTTCTGTAAAGGAATGTAACGCGTCTGTTCCCTGGATACGGGAGTGCATTCCGCCCCACAGTTATGTCCACGAAGATATACAGTAGTCTTACCCGTTAGGAGCTGAATACCGGGATGGTGATGGGGGAGATATGGTGACGCGTCTGGTGAACACTGTAGGAGACGCTCAGTGTAAAAAAGGTGTAACTGAGATTTAAATGAACAATTATGGTTATCATACATGAAACTGTGAGAATCGTCGTACGGCAGAAAATTTGGCATTTAAGTAAGCGTCCAGTACTGTGTGCACACGATAGAGTTTGCTGCGTCAGCCGACAGTGCTGTGTAAGTTGACACACCTGTGCCCGCTGGGCACTTGACCTTATCGCTAAAGCAAAACACCGCGCACAGTATTGCAATGTACTACGAAAACATATATGACACGTGAAATGGAGGAACTTTATGAATGAATTAATGTAAGCGTGGTACACCTAGAATATCAGTGAATACATTTAATCACAATGTTGAATAAAATGTTGAAAAACGACTGCATGGGAATTTACAAGCGGATGCAAGAAGCGTGTAAGTGAAATTCTTAGATTAGCAGCTCGTGACCAGTTTACATAAGCGTGAGCTGTAATAACCTACAAAGAGTCCTAAATCTATGACTCAATGAAATTATACAAAAAAAAATGGTAACACACAATTCAAAAACATATGAGTAGAAAACATGGCTGTGTCCGGAGACCTTATTACTCACGTACAGTACCGCCTATGAATATAAAATGTAATATAATACACAAACATGAAATTTAAAATACGCCATAACTGACTTAGCACGCCTTTAACATACATCTGACTGGATATATACATCAGTATTGTGAGCGGTGTGAAATTGAATAAACAGCCTTGGCTGGCTGCTTTATATTGATACAAGTGGACACTGCAATTAGAATACACTGTTGTGACAACGTTAAACTGCAATTTCTAGGATGTGATGCTATCAGTCGTCGCTGGCCTGAGACGTCATCAATTATGGCAACCCGCCGAGGTGGACCATGATGAACGTACTTAATCTGAAATGACATTCGGCCAAGTAATAACATACAAAGTTGTGCGTGGTGCGAAATAACAAGATACACAGGCATATTGAAAACATGATAGCTTCAAATTATACATTATTTACATTTAACTGCAGTGTGTCCATATTACATGGTAGACACAGTATTATACTACTGGACATGACATGATGTATTCCTACTATTTACAAACATTGAACGTGCTAGAGCACGATTGAGTTAGATGTGAGATTGACATGACTGATAACCAGTTTTATAACCCATGTCCAACTTTCACAATTAGTCATTAAGAACCACTTGTCGTAGCAATTGAGACAATTTTAAGATTCTGACATAAATCACTACTACTATCAATTACAACATCATGCAGACACTCGATACGTAATTGTAGGTGTCTTGCTCAAGAAAGTAAAACACTGGTTTAGGCGCTCACTGGCGTCGTAATATAGTGGCCTCAAAATGAGTGATATTGGGTAAAGTAGCGTATTTGATTTTCCAATGCTCGTCAAGAGCTGTGGTAACATTGTGGTAATTGATCCCATACACCATAGACAATTACTCTAGTGTAATAGAACTCTTTTTTAGCCAGTGAATGGATACTACAGTAATAGACTATACCAGCACGTCACAAATGTGCGTAGCCTCAAATGTCGTTTCTCCCACTTGTACCTGACACCCACATGACAAGAATAGCTCTAAATTCCCTACATGGTTGTCAGATATTACGTGATTGAGAGACACATTAATACACAAAATTTCAAACTTGTTGGAGGGTTGGTTACAACATATTGGTGTGGCAGAATTTGTGTCAAACCTGTACGTTTATCTGTGGAGCATGTGTATTTAGATTTGGTCAAAAGGTTTTCATAGTCATCTAATATTATGGCTGCTCTAATGCACTCGTGAGTTGCACTGTGTACTGACTCCTTGGGAATATAACAGACGTTGAACTTATGTTCTGGCGAGTCTGGAAGTTCCTTAACCCGCGAAAAATGTTCACTTATCGCTAATAAATTGGACGGTGTCTCAATGCGATATGATTCTTTCTTATAGAGATATGGAATATTGAATACCTTGTAAATTTCCCATTCCCCAACTGCCTTACATAATGGGACTTGTACTTTGATGAGTACCTGATTTTGTGAGAATGAACATTCAACGAGTTCATGCATGTAATATTTAATTACGTTACTTGTCGGTATGCTGAGCCGTAAGTTTAATTTACGCAAACTCGTTTCCAGTCTTTGCAAATCTGAAATCAACTGTCCTTTAGGGATTGCGTGTAATGGTAATTTATTGTCTTGGCAATATTGTATGTAAGTAGCAACTTGCTATTCCATAACCAAATTATTTATAAGGTGCAGAAGCACTGTAGTGATAAGATGATTTTGAGTTTTGATAGCCGGTATACTCTCCACAGCTCGATTATATTCCCTGATTAAGGTTGATGATGAACTGACAGTTTGTACCAATTTATTCACTTTTTCTTTCACTTGCATTTTGATTTGATCGATAGCTTCAACTGCGATATCCAACTCTGTGTTAGAAGTAACTACCCGTTGAGTGAGCTCATTCAGCTGGGTAATGATTTGGCTATAAGAGCATGCAAGTGTTTATTGGTGAGTATATTACAACTCCAGCTACCTATGTCCGCCAGTAATTGAATGCCGTGGTGTCCGCTAGTGTGTGTTGCAACTTCGCTTTAAAACTCTGTTAAAACTCCCTCCTATACTGTTTTAAAAAATTTAAAAATCTGACCGGCATGAAGACAATCGCTAGAATAAGTATTTCTGCATTCCCCATGTAACCATGTGTCCAAGGATGTGGGTGTATGGGACTTGTCTGGTGAGTGAACAGTCAAGAATGGTTTCCTGGTATATCATTTCCACATCTGCTGGAACCCAATAGATGCCAGCATGGGTACGAAACCCTGTGGACACAGAAGTGACGGAGATGATAGAACATAGTGCAGAAATGACAACAGCGGCATCTGTCATGCCTACTGTTGGAAACTGGGCAACATGACGCCACCTGATCGCACAGGCCTCCCTTCACTGCTGGACTTCAGTCGGCCTCTGGCAGTGCTGCGGACCGGTACAGGCGGTGTTATGCTGTTCGCGCTCCACAGAAACACGCACTCATATACACTGGAACAAAAGTCATTCATATGAGGTGATGCACACTGTTAAGAACGTGCAATGAGTACACACTTGTTTGTATCACAAATGAGCAATCTGGCGGGTGTTAACTTTATCATATTTGGGATCGCCCATTCTGTTCGTTTGTATTATCACCGTGGAAGGGCCAACCACGTCTAAAACTCGGTATGGACCCTCTTAACCCAGACCCAGTCATTTATCTAAAACCTTGTTTGGTCTGTGTTGTTTCTCGAATTGCGCTTTCTGCTGTTTTTATGCCTCAACAAAATTTACCCACGCTTGCTCCCTGTCTTTGTGTAATTGATCTCACCAATTGGCTCCTCGTTCCAAGTACTTATGCGCTAAACATGCGTAGGGTGGTTTGCATTAAATAACACGGAGTAAACGTCGTGCTGACATTGATAGAGGTATTGTGATTAAAAATTGCAAATGCTAACTGACAATCCCAGTTATGTGGATCTTGCCGAGCTAATGCAGTAAACTGTGTAGACACTATTTTAATCTGACTTTCAACGAGGCCATTACAAGCAGGATTATTGGATGTAGTTTGGAGTTATGTAATTTTCAGACTTTTTAAGAGTTCTACAACTAGCTTATTATTAAAAGATGTGCCTTGGTCTGTTAAGATCTGCTGAGGACAACCGTACTTCAAAATCACATCCTTGATAAAAGTTGCGCAAGTTTGTGCATGGGTGCTTTTTACTGCCGCCGCAACTGTATAGCGACTAAAAAATTCTGTCATGACCAAGATGTATTTATTGCCTTGTTGCGTTACAGGAAGTGGTCATTTGGCATCTAAGGCCCATGCCTTTAGTAAAAGGGAGGGGGGGAGGGGTGGTTGGAGAAATTGGCATCAGTTCGCCAAGAGGCAGAGAATTGGGTTCTTTCACCTTCTGACATATTTGGCAATGTTTGAGATAAGTTTTTATATCGGAATACATGGTGTCCCAATAATGTGTCTGCTTTATCTGTTGCAAAGTTTTAAATAGTCCAAAGTGACCTCCCCCTAGGATAGCATCGTGGTGAGCTGTAATTATCTAAAATGATATAATATCTTGGAACTAATGTCAGTTTCCTTTCACCGACGGGCGTATTTACCTTGAGAAAATCTCCCCCTTTCCAATAATTCCATAACACCTTGCGAGTTTTCTGTATGTATGGTCTGCCCTATCTAGATCTATAAGTGCTACCTTTAATTTAGAAATGTGTGGGTCGTTCTCGTACTCCCCTAAAAAGGGAGATGTGGGCTTGTTTATAGGAAATAAAAGGAGTTGTTGGTCGTCATAAATTTTAATGTATTCCTGCTCGTGCGTGAATACTGGCAAATAGCACACTTGATTCCTGTACAGAACTACAATTATTTGATAATAAAGCAAAGGATCTACACATGCGACAAGTACACTTTTGGACTGATCTTGCAAGATTATTTCTACATTGACCTGAAAATGGTGCGAAATTATCTTTGCCATTGCATAAACTGGAATGTATTATCTGCTTAAAATTATCTTACTAAAACAGATTTCTCTTTCATTTGCATGTCTGGTGGAAAATACTGCTTGCTTTCGTTCCAATTTTTAACGACATACTTATGGATGACCTTTATTCCTCGTCTTTTTCGGGATTTTGGAATAAAATTTCCTCAAGTGCCTGAAACAATGACTTACAATGTAAGAATTCCTGTTTTACTTTATAACATTTCCCATTGGTATGTACCACTTGCGTGTTAACCTGACTATGTGTGGGAAGCCGACTGAGCGTATCTGCAACTGTATATAGTTTCCCCTTTACAATTCGTGGCTCAAAATCGTACTCAACCAGCGCAATGGCCATCTTATGTATCCTTAATTTGTAATTCGCCTTTGTGCGCAGGTAGCGAAGACTGGTATGCTCAGTCTCAACAATAAAGTGACACCCATATAAATATTGCCTGAAATAATTGTAAAAGAACTTAATCGAACCGAGCTCTTTTTCTGGAGTGCTCCAACGCGATTCTGGACTAGATAGTTTTTTAGAAGCACACGCGATTACATAGCGTGATTTGTCTTTCGGGTATTCTTGTAAAAAGGCCGCCCCGATTGCTGTCTTAGATACGTCACAAGCTAAAATGCACGTTCTACTGTCATCAAATATCTGTAATACTGGCGCCTGCTGAATTGCGTGCTTTAATTCCAAAAATGCCTTCTGTTGGTCCTGTCCCCATCCATACTTGTTTGCCTGTTTCGTCAACTGCACTGAGGGCCCTGCCTTTTCTGCATAATGATATATATATATATCGTCTTAAATAAGATGTTATACCTAAGAATGTGTGCAATTGTTTCACATTAGTAGCTGGTGACATTGCTTGGATTGCGCGTACTTTTTCCTGATCTGTGGCTATTCCGTGTGGTGTTACGTAATGCCCTAGAATCTTTATTTCGCGTCGTGCGAAAACACACTTGTTAGCATTGACCTTAACATTGAAGCTTCTTATTCTGTGAAATACCTTCTTAGTAGTGTTAATATTTTCAGAGAATGAATTTTCTATAATAAATATGTCGTCGATATATGCTATCGCTGTATTCCATTTCAATGAGCCTAGAAAAATATCCATGAACTGTTGGAAGTGTTGTGGGGAACAGCTGAGTCCCATTGGAAGCCAACGATAGAAAAATAATCCTATTCTATCAATGGAAAACCCGAGTTTGTGTCTATCTTTTTTATGCACCGGAAATGAATTTGCAAAATATTCAAGATGTCCTCCGTGCGAGGAAAAGGATACTGAATACACTTAACATACTGGTTCAGCTTACGAAAGTCCGTAAGAAATCTGATATCTCCGGATTTCTTTTTAGTAACTAGACGGTGCGGAATATGGAGATGAAGATTTCTCAATTATTCCTGATTTCTCCATGTCTCGGATTTGTCGCAACAACTCATTCCTAACCATATGACTTATTCGGTATGGTCGCATGGCGATCGGTTTATCAGAAGTCAATTCCAACTCAACACTATAATTCCTAGCTTCTGTTAATTCCATAATGGAATGCGCAAAATGGTCCTTAAATTCCTCTATCACATCTTCAATAGCTTGCTTCTGTTGCTTATCTAAGTTATTGTTTATCTGAGGCAAAGTTCACTTTGTCTGATCAATATATATTAATCCCAGTTTGTTTATACAATACTCGATTGTTCCTGCATTGTTGATGTCAACTGTCGATGAGTAGATCGGAACTTGAACGATCTTATCGGAATTATTACCATTGATGAACAATATATTGTGTTTTAAAAATGGTATCACATCATACTGTCTCAAGAAATCCACTCCTAGAATAACATCCATCTTAAGATTATGTATAACTAAACATTCCTGCTTATATGTGTGTCCTGCAATGCTTAAGTTTATTTGTGTCGTAAGCTGAGGTGCTTCTAATTCGTCCGCCGCACCTACAAGCGTTAACTTTTCCTGAATGGGCTCGAGTTTCTGTTTTGAGATTATTGTGGATGCCATGTAACTTCGCGAACATTCTGTATGTATTAGAGCGCTAAACGGCCTACCGCATATATTTACTTGTATGTGCGGTGTCGCTGTACGAATAGAAATCTGCTGACATTAGTGTTATTTCTTGGCACTCTGTCGCCGGAGTCGGGACGTCTGTCGGTTGAGTCGCCGTGGTGCATGTGCAAGCTCATCACTGCCGACGTAACGCTCCATGGCGGGGGTGTTAACTCTGCGGCGTCAACGACTGCGTTGTTATTCCCGCCCATGTGCACTTTAACTGTTCGCACCTCAAACTTCTGTTTGTACCACTTGAACCGCGCTGCTATGTCAGTGTTAAATTCAAAACCCTGGTGGGGGAAAAGTGTGCAGTGTCGTGTTTTATGCCCGCTATACAAGCACAGAGCACACACGATTTTTGCCTGCGTACATTCGCCGTGTTGTTGCTCCCGGCTTTCCGCCTTACTCTGCGGTCTGTTCTCGCCTCTCGCCTCTATTTTCAAAACACGCGATGGCATTTCGCTTCCTCGTATCGCCGAGTCGGTGACTGAAGGCTGCTGTGTCACTCTATTGTTCTCTACCTTGGGTCAATGTTCGTTGCGGTTACCGAACTTTATCGCCGAATTGCTGTGTTTTACCTGGCCACACGTTTTGGCGGGTTTTTCTGTTGATGGTACAAACTGTGCGGGTCTGCTACGGACAACGCCCTGACTCTGAGCGCTGAACTTCGCTATACTTGCGTATGTTCGTCCCGGCGCGACTTTGTGGAAAGACGTCGAACAAGATTTTCGTGCCCATTTTTGTTTTTCAATGGGGGCAACGGTACAAACCACCTTGTCACTTAGTTTTTTGACTGCTGGTGGGGCCGTTCGCCTCCACGAACGTACGGGTTGGTACCTCGAAACGTGCTGTATTGGTTATTGTACCCATACTGGTGATCACATGATTGTGTAAAAGTGGCATGTGTGTTGTGTGTGCCGCTGTTGCCTAAATTGCCGTAATTCCACCGACCACGTGGTTGCAGAGGAAAATTACGCTCGTGCGCCGTCGCTTAACACTCCTTCACTATTACAATATGCTGTGGCACCCGAGTACGTTCCGGCCGTAAGCTTGACTGTAATACCTTGGTTGGTACTCTCGTCCATTATTTTGCTGCCACCCGCGACTTCTGTACGCACCTCTGTTCTGTGTTTGTTCTTGTCGCGATGCAACCTGCGATTGCTCTTTCTTGATAGTTAGTTTACTTATCTCCTCCTTAAGTTTGGTGATTTCCGTCTGGAACCTTTCCGATTCCGCGTTGCCCGGAATGTGCGCTACCGCCTCATTAGAGCGATAAAGCCCTAATTCCACTCGGGACAGGTTAAGTGTCATCTGTTCAATAATATCATTCTCAAGGCCTGTAATTTTATCGGCGATGGACGGAAGCAATAACTTCCATATTATACTAGTTAATTCCGCATCACTCACGTACGGATTATACTTGCGTCTATAATATAGGAGGATTTCAACATGCTGCTGGGCACTTTCGCCTAGCTGCTGCCTCTTTGTATATAGAAGCTGCTTGTAATACTAGATTTCTAATGTAGGGGTAAACGTGTTGCGGAGTTTGTCCTCGACATCCTTCCATGTAAGCTCTAGGCGCGACACTGCACCAAATTCGCTATAGCGTGCTTCGCTGCTCCCTTAACATGAATTTTTATTCGGCGACATTTTTCCTTATCGTCACAGCCGTTCACCTAGCTCACGGCGTGAAACTGTTCTAGAAATTGTGTGACCTTTTCTGTGGCTTCACTGCAGAATGTCGGTAGCTTCTCCAGTTGATGAACGACTATATGAATATTTTCCATTACGGTCGCCTGTCCTCGTTCCCTATGCACTATAGCAGGAACTTCGCACTGATGCTCGTCAACTGCTGCCGCTGGTGTACGCTCCTTAGGAGTTAGATACTCCTCCACGTCGAGCAGTGTATCACTCTCCTTCTGATCTATGGACGCGTTCTCTGGACTATTTTTAAACGAGAATTCTGATCCAACACTCTGGTTTGCGTCTGTTGCTCGTGGCCCTGAAACGCTCGCTCCTGCTTGCTGCTGTCTAATAAACTCCTCGGTCTAATAACGCCTTCTTTATAAACTTTTTGACCGACGCTGATTTACTCCTCGTGTCCATATACTTACTACGGTGGTCGTGTGGCTAAACTGTAAGGTAAATCCGGGAGATATGACCATGGAAGGGAAAGAGCTAATGCGCAGTCATCGTGCGCAAAAGTCGCCATTAGTCTGCGGGAGTGTACGATTGTGTTTTCGAGTACTTCCAGCTTGTTTTTAAAATAGTGCATCACTTTCTTCCTCAATTCACCATTGGTAAGTACCGAAAGTTTCGTCGTGTGTTACTTAAATTTTACTTTATCTCATATTTCTGTAATGTGAAGCAAATTGTGGTGTCTAGTTGCGAAGGTATAGAGCTAACCTTGAGAGATACGACGCATTTAGTAAAAGGGAGATACGACGTTTAGTTGATTTAAAAAAAGAAGTATCTTTTCGTATATCTATATACAGTAACACTCTGATGTAGAAGCTTATGTCTTGCTATTAGTTACTTAAAATGCATGTTGTGTCAAGTCGAATTTGTTGATTACTTAAACGCGACTTAATAATGGCATAAGGCCTACTTAAAGTAGATTGCTTTAAAAATGTGATTGTATTTGTTGTACGATGTAAAAACACACAAAAGACTGAAATGTAAACAATATCAAGTACCCATGTGAGTAAATGTTATTTAAAAAAAATGAAATGCCCACGCAGTATTTATGTCATTTAATGAAAAGCCAATTGGCATTCTTTACTGTATGTACTCAAGTGAAAGTGACTTTATGATAAATACAATTACAGAGAAACAAATATCCTTAAAAAAGAATTGTTCTCATGAAAAAGACAAGTTGGTAAGTCCTTTGTCTGTGTAGTAGATACGGCGGTGAACATTCGCACGTTTTCTTCAACCGCACAAGACAAAAAGCGAAACTGTAGTCAGCTGTCTGCTTCTACCGATGCACTTATGGGAGTCAAGATTACAAGGACAGCTAAGCAGACATGAGTCACAGACGTGTGTGCCGTGTGCTAGTAATAGAGACCACGTTACCACGGTTTCCGTATGTGTGTCTGTAAGCACTTAGATAATTTTGAATTTATGTAAGTAGCAAGTTACACTACTCTGGGCGCTACTAAAAAATTATTGCTCTGTCTTAGAAATGGGAAAGTAGATAGTCCTCTTAATTTTATAAAAAATTTATTTAAAAAACTATTTAGTTTAATAAGTATTTCTATTTCCTCTCTCTTTTTTTTCCAGTTCAAATGGTTCAAAATGCCTACGACGTATAAACCTAGAAAAATCAATCGGGCAGCATGGTCACAGGAAGATTTAGATAAGGCTATTAATGCGGTACAAGATGAAAAAAAAAACCAGTAAGGAAAGCTGCGAGGGGAAATAACATCCCTTAGAAAACGCGGGCGCACTATATTAACTACCAGACGTTTCATAAAAGGGAAACTTGGCCAACCTCCATTGTTAGGAGAAGATGCTAAAATGAAGTTTGTTAAAAAAGCTTCAGCCAGCATGATTCACTCCAAATAGGAAAAACCTTAGAATAATCGCCTATAACTTAGCATTTCCAATGAATAAGGCACCGAGGTTCAACAAGGAAACAGGGTTAGCAGGCTGTGATTGGTACAAGTCTTTTATGAAGAGAAACACAGATTTATGTGTTAGGAACTCTCAAGGCATATCAAATAATCGTGCAGAAGGAATGTTCAAGGAAGAAGTTAAAGCCTATTTTGAGCTATTGCAGAAAACCTTGTCAGAAGACAATCTGTTGTGTAAACCAGGTAACATCTACAACATGGATGAATCGGGTTTGTCATTAACGAATGAGCCTGGACATGTTGTGGCTGTACGAGGCAGCAAAGATGTTCATGTAAGAAAAGCAAAGGAAATGGGTAAAGCAGTTACTGTAGTGGCATACTGTAATGCTGAGGGCTCATTTTTACCACCCTACTGCATTTTCAAAGAGGTTAACAAGAAAGCATTGTGGGAAGAAAATATGCCTGGAGGAGTCATAACAATGAGGAAGTAATCTACATACATAGATGAATACATATTTATGGACTGGATCGAAAACCACTTCATTCCATGCAAGAAAACAGGGAAATGTCTTCTTCTGTTGGATGGCCATGGTTCGCATATCAACTCCCCAGACATACTACAAAAAGCTGCCAATAATGATATTTCGGTTCTGTGTCTATCGAGCCACACGACGCACTTCCTTCAGTCTCTTGCTCGGAGCTTCTTCAAGCCACTGAAGGCCTATTGGGGAGACGCATGTAATAACTGGATGCTAAATCATACCAGCATTGAACGTCACCACTTTGAAGTTCTGCTGAATAGTGCTTGGTCTCGTGCTGCTAATGTAGAAAATGGTGTTTCAGGACTCAGGGCTACAGGGATAGTTCCGCCAAACTCCTCAGCCATTCCAGTTTATGCATATTTACGAGGATCTGATCCAATGGACTAGTTCCTTCCTGAAGAAAGTGGTGCCTCCTTTGAAAGTGGCAGTGACGACCCTCTTCCTAAGGAGGGTAATGGTATCCCACAACCTCTCCAAGCAGGTGTTGCTACATCCTACTCTCATTCTACCTTCGAAATTACAAATTGTCCCACATCCACTGACTCTCCTTCCACGTCTTCTACTTTCAAACCGACGAAAATTGTAACTACTTTTCCTGCTTCTCCGCCTTCATGCATCCTCAGCCAAGATGTGACACCAACCAAATTGCTAAATACAGTGTCTCCCATATCAAATTGTGCTCCGGAAAACGACCAGAAAGAAAACAACGTGCGCCATTATTTACCCATCCTGACGTGATAGAAAACAAGAAGAGGAAGAGAGTGGATGCGAACAAACGTACTGCTGCAAAGGAAGCCAAAAAAATTAACAAAGGGCTCGGATAGGCCTAAGAAATGTCAGACACATAAATGTACATCGAAACAATCAACAAAAACGTCTTGACTATTCATCTTCTAGTGAAGAATATAGTACTGTGATGGAGCTTGCTTCAAGTGAAGATAGTGACAATTTTGATGAAGACGATTGCTGTGAATGTTTTGAGAACTATGCAGAGAGTTCATAAAGAGCAGATTGGATTGAATGTACAAGATGTATTAAGAGGCTACATGAAACATGTGCCATGTATGGTTTAATTTGCAGCATGTGTGGTGGATTGGAGAAAAAATGAGCAACAAAATGAACATGATACATGTAAACTACCACAAAAACTTTTACCTATTTCTGCATATCTTCATCTGTTTTGGATTGGTTTAGAGGTTTGGTGTTTATGTGGCTAAAAGGTTCCCAACTTTTTCTTTTTAAACTTCAGTGTTTAAATTGTGTGATTTGGAGAGGGGTGACAGGGGTGAAGGGAGAAGCATACATATTTCTTTTAAGAGTCAGTATTTTTTTTAACAACAGTGTTATTTTGCCGTACAAGTAAATAAAATAGTAAATTTAAAGTTAAAGTTCATACTAGTTACAGATTAAATTCATTTCGTTTCGGAAAACCATTTCCTATTGCAGCTGAGAAGTTTAACATTGTTAAGCCATAAGCCATATCTCCCACCCCATAACGGCCGTATCTCCCATATGGATAGGAGATATGGCCAAATAAAAAGGGTATTTATATTTTTAAAATAATTTTGTATTCATAATAATTTTGTAAATACATGAAACCCTTGACTGTTTTCTCCCGGTGTTTGTTTTAGGGTAGAATAAATTTTGTATTTTTGAAAGCCATAAATTAAAAGGTGCGTCATATCTCCTGAGTTGACCCTATATTGCTAAATTGCCGTGTACAACTTCCCTGCTGGAATCCCGTTGCCACCTACTAAGTCTCCGCCTGCACATACCACTGCGGTAATCTACAAACTATATACGTAACCAATTGTGCTTCGCCTAGGAAAACTACAAGCAATTCCAAACGTTTCCGCCCAGCGGATCCGTTGGACCTGACTATAATACAGTACGCAACAGATACTTTACTACTACTTATGCCACTACAGCTACACACAAAGAGTGCAAGGTGAGACTTCTACGTTGCGCTGTGTTCGCAAGTTCCTACCGCGACCCTGCCTTTAAGCGGCCTCGGCGTCGCTTTTATATTTGCTACGGTAGTTCTCTTTCTCTCTCTACTCAACTGCTACAATTGCAAGCTCCGGGATAAAACATTTCTATAAAATAAATGCACATAAGTCTGAAACGTATTTAAAACTAATGAGACACGCAATATTGGTACCTATTCCGCCTTCCTACACAATGCAAATTTCAACTCACACAAGTGTTAAACAAACGATGCTGAAGAGACCCCGGAGTCTCCACCATTTGTTGTAGTGCCTAGCCAAGTGTGCAACCTATCTATATTCTTGCATAACCACACTGGCTCAAGGCCCTCAACAGAGTACCAGGATCGACTATATCAACTCTTCTAAATTACTACCACCGATTGCTTCATTAATATGAAACTTTAATACATAAACAATACTAAACTCGATTACAAATTACACAGATACAATAAACGCGACACTTCTTGACTCCTTCTACCTTTAGTTATAATTCAGATCCCAACTATCATACCTTTAATTACTTTAGTTATTACGTTAATTTCCTCTCTCGTAGTCTATAACTACTAATTCTTCTCTGATTCAATAATTACTTTAGATGACATTAATCGCTCTACCCGACTCGTATCGCACCCTGCTCGCTCTTGCACTCTACTCAAGATCACCTAACACTGACAGCTTCAAATCGCCGGAGATCCTCCGTCGGCTCGTGTAGTGAAGATGTGGTGAAGAAGAACGGCTTGCCCAAGCCTGGTCTCGACCTAGCTCCTGGATCACCTCGGCACTGGCTCCGCCCGACGCTGCTCCAGCATCGGCAAACTCGCTGATCGGGGATCGCTCCATCCTCGCTGAACGACCGCACCAGGTTACCAATCTCTCTCTCGAGAAAGGGGGTGGGGGGGGTGTCGCCCGTATTAACGTCCGTGGCCTGCCCCGGTCAGTTCATCATAAATGCCTATCCAGCTGTCCCCTAGTCGCTCTCTCTCTCTCCTGCAGGGCGTCGCCCGCGACCACGGGCAGGCGTCAACCTCGTTGATAGCTCTCCACTCACTTGTGCCCTCAACAGTATGAATTGGCTTGATAAAAATCCATTGAAACTAATAAATGAGAAAGAGGCTTTTATAATGTATAAAGGCTAAAAAAAAAAAAAAAAAAAAAAAATATGAAAAATGGAAAATTTGTCCATTATCTAGAATTCTCTTAAAAATATATATAACTCATATCAAAAATATTTTTTTAATATTTTCATTTGACTTTTGCTTATTTTGTGTGATTTTCTCTTAAATTTGCTTGCTCGCTTGCAAAATTGCTATTTCTAGAAAACATGAAAATTCAGCTTGAAAAGCGAGAAATTTGCTTGATTTTAGCGTAAAATTTAATGTTTTTAAGATGGGACAATGCCTGCACTCTATTATTGCAAAAAAGTGGCAAATTGACTTGATTTTGGGGTAAATTTGCTTATTTTTTAGAATGCATAATTTATTTAATTTCAAACCTTGATTTTGGCATCAAAATTGCTTGAATTTTCGATGAAAATGTGGGGTGGTCCAGAATCTGCATTCTACATCTACTCAAGCTCTATTAGAAATCCTACTACTTTTACCTTAACCTATCACAGATATGATCATGCAATATATGAAAAACCACACTTCAATATTTCTCCTGCTTCACAATCCACACACCCGAAACACACTGCAGATAAGCAGAGTGCAAGCAGCTTCTGGCCTTGCTACGTCCTAAGCCAAGGGAGTGGCAAGGTCGGATTTGCATAAAGACATAGCAAAACCAAATGGCAAAAGCCATGCAAAATAACAATTTATCTATACAAAGTAAGGGTGAGTTGACTAGTGAAAACGACTTATAACAGAAACAAGGAAGTTTGGTAATTGTCTTTTTATTTTTATTATCTTTCTTTTCATTTGCTATCAATAATACATGAGGAAAAGCTAACATGAACTTCCCTACCCCTAAATTCCTACTTAATTAAAATATACATAAAACACCAAGTTACAATAAAAAAATTAAATTGCAAATATTTTTCAATGTATATAATTTTGCTGTTACTCGACTAGTACTTTGATTCTTCGCACTAAAATATGGGTAGTGTTTACGCAAATAACTGGCCGTTTAGTAATACAGAAGGCCATCACAAGATACACTGGGCAAGTTACACCAAAATTACAATCGTCACAAAATGGTGGATTAAATTCTGTCGTGCCGACATTTACTCTGAACTTAGAGAATTATATATGTTTGTACACAAGGAAACCAAGATGGTTACACCTATTACTTTACTTGTCATGAATCAATATTACGAGAATATTGTAACCTCAAAGTTTTCCACAGTACATTTCCCACATACATCATCTGCTCGCGATCCCAAGTGAATAGAAGCAACTGCTGAACAATTTCCAGCCTTAACTCCCGCGAGCAGATGCTATTTTCAAGAGTTTACAAACTTCTCAAAGTTTTTCGTTAGTTAACAAATGTTGAATACCACCAACTCCCGAGTATTGGCTACAATACCAGGCGGGACTTGGTTACAAAAAGTTAACAGTCACAACCTCAATAATGCGTGAAAAAATTTAAGACCAAAACTTTCAAAATTATTATCTGAGTTACAAATATTTACGACCACAAATTCCTTCATTAATGACGTGTTCACAGACTTTCATAAGGGTTTGAAAACTGGTTACAAAAGGTCACATTACTTTTCACTCATTATAAAATCTCAGATGAGAGACCAACATTCCGCTATCATTCAAAATGTCTTGAAAATTCGGCCATCATTGCCCTCGCCTAGTGTCCAAATGACGGGAAAGTCCTACTGCTTGAAGAGCGTACATTTATGCATCAAATACAGAATACTACTTATCTTGTAGAAGTATGCCCCCTCGAGGCCGCTGACTGACCCCGAATGAAGCTTGCACAGGGATTAAATACACAGTTCCGCCACATGGTGCTACCAATCACAGCACTGATACGTTATTTTCCTCAGAAAACGGCATGATTCCAAGAATTAAATGGTATTTTCAATACTTCTTATAGGGGTCGTGGGTTTCACGACCAATGGTGGTGGATGTAACCAAATAAGGAGAACCGACGCAGTGGTCACCAGTGGACCCCTTAGGGGGGTCTACATAAATGAGAAATAAACCACCAATACCATTGAAATACGCAATCACACTTCCGGCATATTGACCAGGTTGCAGGAAGTTGCGTAAACAAACGTCACAGTTTGTACTGTGAGCGCACAGGTGGCGAGCAGTATGCAGTGCCTGCCTCCGAAGGTGCTGCCTCCAGGAGGCCAACCGCCAAAGCACTCTGTCGCTTCACAGTTGCCTGTCATGGCTGCGAGTTGCTGCACGTCAAAAGATAGCACGTTAATTGACACACGTTTTCTGTTACCCCAGGTCTTCCACTGTCTTTATAAGGTAACGTTAATATGCCGAGAACATTTCAGGTTAGTTATTCAATAGATTTAAGCCATTATTAGAGTTTTTAACACCAAACCCAGCATGTTTAAATGTTCGTTACTATTCGACATAACGCCATAAAAATGTCAGGTAACCAAAACACAGTAATTATTCGAATGGGTGATTATGGCTACGTGGTCCAGCCCACTAATTAAATAGTTTATTATTAGTGTTAATTAATGATTATCCGAGGGCGATTGGCGACGTGGTCCAGCTCGTCACAAACTTAAAAAATTAAATTAGAATGAATTCAATAGAAAATTGTACACCACGGAATGAAAATCTGCATGAAAGCAGTCGACAATGGATACAGTTAGCTTAGTATAAGTACTTTTATTCAGCTTTTGATCAAATTATTTCTCTGTACTATTTTCGGAAATAAGTACTTTAAGAACGTGATGGAAATCAGACAAATCTAAGTGAGAGCACTAGAAAAATTCTACTGCAGCTGAAAGTGGCCGTAAAAATAATAAGTATTCAAAATGTTACTGCTTCTCAAAAAAAAAAAAAAAAAAAAAAAAAATTAAGTTGCAAACATAAATTTCAAAGTTATTTTCTGTGTCTACCTCAGTGAGATCACAAAAATCTTATCTAGTTTACCGCGAGCAAAATAAGCTGGGGTGCTGTGTACTTGAAAATTATAAAATGGTGTCGGTGCGAAAATTTCTAAAACAGTAGGCTGACGCTGTCAAGTACCATCTGTAGACCATACTCATAAAAGCTTATCTGGTTTGATGTTTCTTTGCTCTCGATGGGAAGATAATTTTTAGTTTGGAAACAAAAGCTGGCAGGCTTCTATCGTAGGAAAGTAGGGCGTAGGACAGAGTGCTTAAGCGTGTATTCGTTGCTCTCGTACACGTTAACGTAGCGAAGATACTTCTACATCCTATACCACAAAACTTAGCAAAAAGGGGTCAAACTCGGCTCTCGCTTAATGCTGGTAACAAAATACTTACACTTTAGTTGGGGGAAGTATCTAAACACACTAACATCTAATTAAAAACCGTACACTTAGGCCACTTACGGGCGAGAGTCCTAGCCAACCTCCGATCGTTATGGATGCTGATAGAAGAGAGAAAGAACTAGGCTTGATTGACTGGAGCTATCTAAAAAGGACTTACCATTCCAGCCAATCGCAAGTCAGGATTCTAACGTGCGAGCCCATTCTAAACTTCAAAACCCCTTACGAACCACTTTCAACGGCCTAACTGCTTAAAAAATCTAGAGTATAATGTCTCAAAATGGATACAAAAAATAAATAAAATCAGAAACAATCACAACACGAGACCAAAAAATAAAAATACAATTGTTTACATAAAAACAAATACAAAAATGAAAACTAGCTAATATGTTATATTACATACTTAAAAATTGCCAAAATAAGGCTAAATTAAAATATCATATGTGCGAAATAAAAAAAAGAAACTATTACAAATTAATAAAATGAAAACAAACATGAAATCATATAAGTGACATGGAAAAGATTTACAAAGAAATTATACATAAAATATTACGTGAGTGTTACAAGTATGAAAATAAGTTCATGTTAATCATATGAGTGAACTATGTGCATTTTGAGGGTGGAACATTACTGTTTATTAAATGTTACAGTCCCTATATAATTCATTTGTAAAACATTGACTTTTGGTTTTACTATTGTGGCGTGTGTTCACTGAGAGCATTCATTGGGTTTTTTACTTAAAACTGAATTTCTGGTATATATTGGTACATACAGGCATTAGGAATTTAAAGTGATTCAAACAACAGTGACGAAAAATTGATTTGCAATATATTTATAATATTATTTAATCAAAGGAATGCTATAGAAATGTATAGGTTTGCTAAGTTCAGTTTTCAATAATAAAATAATTGTCTTCAATACTAATTGACAAGAATACGAAACACTCTCAGGTTCGTAGTTACTACATTAAATTTAATAACTTTTTTGTGTGCAGCAGTTAGACACCCCACATCCAGGGGATAAGATGGCTAAACGGTTAGACTTCTCGCCTTCCACCAAAGCGAACAAGCTTCAATCCCCGGCCATGACATTTTCACTACCGAGCATACTTGCGATTTGTTTTGATAGCCGAAGGTTGTTACTCTGCCCTGTTAACACTACAGAACATCACTACATTTTACAACTTAGCTTTACTTATTACTATGTATCTTGTTTCGTATTTCAGTAATCTGTTAGATGCTTACCATTATGACGGGGAAAAATATATGCTGTAATATTTCTGAAATTTTGTTACGCTTTACACAATTACAAAAATTTTGTGGAATTACATGTATTGTAGACATAAGCAAGACTTGTATTTGCGATACTATGAATTGTAAATAGTTCACAGTCAAATTATTACCGCCGAGAAAGACTTTTATGCAGTGCTGGACGCATCTCATAATTTCGGGTTTCAAGCAGTACGCTTGCTGCTAACTCTCATAGAACTATGGCAGAATAAGTTATGGAGAGAAACAACCAGGTATCGTCATATTTCTTTCTGTGAATACGAGAAGTCGAGTTTCAGAGGATGTTCCTTTATATTTATTATACGGTACGCAAGTAGGTAAAACACAAACATTATAACTTTTATGTGGTCAAGTATCAGTCTGTTATCGCATTGAAGTATGGAACTTCGTGGGAAGTACGAGTTGTAAAATGTCTGAGCAAATTGTAATTGATATCATCTTTATAGAAGAAATATTTAAACTGTACTCTCTAAATTGATACATGTTTTATCTGTCCATTAGAAAAAACTTTAGTAATCTAAATTACTGAGAAGTTTCATGTACGATGTACAAGTTGTAATATTTTTTTATGAAATGTATTAATTTGTTACTTTAGTTTCACGAAATTGCAACCCAACATGTTAGCCACTCATTTCGACGGCTTAAGTAAAATTTCATATATTTTTGTATGATAAATAAATCCATTAAACATAAGAAATATGTTCAAACCTGTGTTTAGAACGTACAAATATCAAAATGTCATAATGTTACTTGGTTTTTGAATGTTTTATTCAAGCATATAACAAATTATATTAGGCCCTCCCGATACCACACCTGGCGTTAAGAATCAGTAAATAAAATGAATTTAAAAGAAAAATTTTTAAACCAAGCTTTTATTTATAAATGCACTAAAAAGAGAAAAATAATTATAATAGTTTCTCCGGCGATTTGAAGCTGTCAGTGTTAGGTGATCTTGAGTAGAGTGCAAGAGCGAGCAGGGTGCGATACGAGTCGGGTAGAGCGATTAATGTCATCTAAAGTAATTATTGAATCAGAGAAGAATGAGTAGTTATAGACTACGAGAGAGGAAATTAACGTAATAACTAAAGTAATTAAAGGTATAATAGTTGGGATCTGAATTATAACTAAAGGTAGAAGGAGTCAAGAAGTGTCGCGTTTATTGTATCTGTGTAATTTGTAATCGAGTTTAGTATTGTTTATGTAATAATTATAATTGTGGAACTTGTAAGATGTGGTCGAACAGCCGTGTAATAATCTTTACTACAAATTAATATATTTGTATCAATTTATATTTAGTATATAAAAGCTTGGCGCGAATAGTCAAGATCCTTACGTACGATATGTGCTTCCCATCCTTACGCAAATGTTATATACGTTCAATATTGTGAATAGTTAAGACCCTTACTAAAGATGTATGCTTACTACGCTTATGCAAATGAGGTATACGTTCTACATTCCATATTGTATGTATCAGTCAAAATTTTATTTAATAATGTTGGAGTGGAGAGATTTTGTCGGCTCTTAACATCAAAATATTGAGAACCGATGCGAGTGAAGTGAGGTGAGTACGAAAGATAAGGGTGGGGAAAATGGGAGATCCCCAGGAAAACCTGCCGACCAACGGCATCTTCCGACATGTTTCCGATATGCGAAAATCCGGGAGAGATCCCACCGCGAATAAAACTCTTTTCGCCTAGATGTAAGGCTTTATCGCCACAGCCCCTAACTATGTGGAACATAGACAATTTCATCTGCAAACACACAGTGATACACACACACACACACACACACACACCACTAATTATTTTGTACACTGCTGTAGTCGTATTTGAGCAAATGAAGGATTTGATTAAGAACGTACACTTCCAGTTCTTTCTTAGAAGTTTACAGAAACATTCTTTAAAACAACACAATACGTGTCCTCAATAGGAAGGTATTACGTCGAAAGATAATGTTGGTGAGTTCTGACAATGCAAAAACATCAAATTAAGACGGAATACAAAGAAGCAGTATGCAATGTACCCAGGCACTCATTGTAATATCTGCCTTTTCACTAAAATTGTATAATTTTCAGAAAAGTTTGTTCAATATTCAGCTCACAATTACATTTTTATATGTGAGTGAAAGAGTTAAATGAGAGAAATTTAGCTGCTGATAGTACCACTTTTAACAAACAGAATAAAATATGAAATTAGATTGAAACATGTAACAGGGCGGGCCCTCATTTAATGGCCGACTTCTATTGCATCGCAACGAACGGATACTTGTCAACACACTTGTGCAGATTATAATAGATTCGTTATCTGAGATGAGTGCGTAGCGGCTCACAAAGAAGCTGAGTATATCGTGCGATAAACTTGAGAGGAGGAATTAGACTGGAGTTAGTCGACAAACAGTCAAACAATGAGAGCACTAAAGTTAATTAAGTCGTCTTTCATTTAAAGCCAATGTCAGTAACTCAGACTCTTAGTAGCTCGATTTATGAGTTGCATCATGTTCTGTTTGCATTTAAATATATTTCCGCAAGGTAGACAGGAGAATGTTTCGCTCTTCAAATACCGACTGTACCTTGCATGTCTTTTTGTTTTTTAAACTGAATAATCTTGCCACAGTGTGATGCATAGGAGAAGTGTAAATCGCCTGAAACACAGTATGCTAATTCTGTTTTAATGAAATCTTTAAAAATAGTTTTTTCTTGGTATTGCTGACTTTTCATTCTTATCGTGGAAGACAAAACTAAATTTCCACCTTAACTTACACTGTAAACCAGACTCGCGTTGTTTTACCCGGGGTTCCAACCTAGAACAATATCGCCTTGTAAGCTGAAATTCCGACCTACACTGGCATAAATGTCGTATTCTTTCCAAATATGTGATAAACACGTGGTTAAGTTCATCGAAATGGTCTTATGTTTTAAGAAACGTAAGATTTGGAACGATGTAATGGTTACAACTGTTTATGGCTCCCGTTCAGAAATGTTTCATTCTCAGCACAGCTCAGTACAACGTCTCGTTAAGTAACAGCAACTTGTAGGTACACTTATTTAGCGCTTAGTATCATCCGTTTACAAACGTTTGGGAAAAAAATATTAATGTACAAAAAGCAGCTCAAAACGGAGACAAGAATTACTTCTTATAAACGTAAAATTTAGCTTACACACAGATTTCGTAAACAGCAACGCGTCTACTTGTAATTTTTAGGAAGTACGTTGCTGAAGACTCCAACTTCAGCCACCCATCCCAAAAGTTAACCCGCTAAACCAATTTCGGTAACACAAACTTTACTCATTATACACAAGCTGCACATTACCGAAAATATTAACATCCCCGGTGGTAGCAAGCAGTATCCATAGTTCATCATAGAGCTCAAATGTTAATTCCTTACGCGAGTACATAAGAGGAGCCTAAGATGAAGTAAGTATTCAGTCTGGTAAGTTACTGCTTAAAGAAGGGAATACGTCTTCAACCTACTACGTCTCATATTGAGTTAATTTATGTACACTGCCGTTGGAATGGGAGAGTTACGTGGATTACAGACAAACAGAAAACAACAAACGTCGGCTACTGATACTTATTCTTATGAAATTGAAACTACAAAAATCGATCTATGTAAAAAATAAATTTAAAATATCGCACACATACTCTACATGACCAAGTCTATGCATGCCACCAGTAGTACCAAGTAATTAACAAAACATCGAAATTTCGTCAATAAGAACAAATATATATTTTTTCACACGAATACAATACAGGAACCTGTGCTATGGTTATGACAGGTAAAATGTTATACGTGGTCATTTACTCGTCCACTTATTTTGCAGGAAGAAGTATTTGACATCATCGTGTACAATCGTGCACGACATTTATTTTAAAATTGTAAGTAATCTTATTTTGTTTAGTACGTTTTTAAACCAGTTGTGAAAACATTACTTACAAGGAAAAAAAGTCACTTTTATTTTTTTAGCACATGCATTCCAATTGTAGTTTCCAGTAGAGTACTTTAGAAATCAAAATTATATATATTTAGACACACACACACACTCTCTCTCTCTCTCTCTTTCTCTCTCTCTCTTTAATCATATCTGGAAATGATGTGTTCACATCAGTTCAGGGCAGCAATTAATGAAGAATAGTTCGAAGTCTTAGGTCTTGAAGAAAGTGTGGTATTTAAATAATTTGCGAATGCAATATTTATTAAAACTAGTTAAAGAGAGTGAGAATTGTGCAGTAACTCAAAAGTTTTAACGACTCTACATTAACACTCGATAGAAACATCAGGTTATTAAGTCAGCGACCGTAGTGCAGTTGAACACGTGGTTGTGGAAAGGTATGCAGTGAGCGTTGAGCAGAAAGAAGAGATCGAACAGAGATTTCAGAAGTTCTCTGCCACGAACCAGCTGCCACTGATATGGCCGAAGTGCTGCAGTCTCTTGTAATAAAAAATAATTTCCTTCATCTCACAGGCAAAATTACAAACATTGGTGGTGAATTAAAGTGCTGTATTTAAATAAATAAATAAATATATTATATATTACAACTTTCAAACTAAAGTCAACTAAATATATTGGCATTTATATATAGATTTGTTTGTCAATTATGATAAAATTTGCGAAAGTGATAACATTTACTTTTCTAAATGGAACATTTCAATATTTTGCTATGTTTAAATTATCTCTAGGTGTTTTAACCCCCCTTGGTGTTGTCCTAGCGGGGCGGGGGGGGGGGGGGACCCAAAAATTTCAAGTTTTTCAACTCCCGACTTAACAGGCCGCTCTGAATGCCCCGCCTGACTAGCCTTTGTTTCGCTAAACTGTGTAGTACGCGCGACAACTATTTCCGTTTTCCTGCATTAATTTATACAAATCTACGTATGATTTTACACAAATCAAAATGCTGTGTGTTTTTGGACGATAATTCCCTACCTCATGAACAGTACGCACTTGAAGTTCTGCGATGACGCCTTGTTGCGCCAAGGTGTAGCCTGACACCTGCGGCAGCAACTATTTCATAGCGTCCACCCGCAACACGACCTGCATCAAGACTACATAATGTTGCCAGCTGGGCTGGTTTGTCTAACCACCGCATGGAGTGCTGGGGTGCTGACATGGTAGCAGTGCGGAGCGGAAATATACACGTGGCGCTTGGAATGATGTGATTACAGCGCTGCGGAAGTTGTTTCGATGGAAATAAAGAACTGTATGGAATTTGGTAGAGCGTTCCATGAGCTTCTATTGGAGGAGGTTGTTAAATTATCCCCGGAAGGGTGGGGGAAAACTGTCAATGTTTTGTATTTAAGCTTGGGGGTTTGTCGTTTTGAGAGAGAACGGCTGGCTCCTGGGTCTTCGACACTAGCTACGTACTGCTATGAGTGCACTATTACTAGTGTAATGACTCATCAGGTCATACAGGAAAAAGGGCGTCCTTTATGCCCAAGCAAATATATAAATGTGTTTTTCTAGTATTAACGTACAGAAGATCTTGTCTGCAAAATTTGAATCGGCGGATTAAATTTAACATGTTTCATTTCGATTGGCAGCCATTTTTAGAGTAATTTTTAAAAATGAGTAAAAATCATAAATATTTATTGCCGCAGAATATTTTACGTCACGGTAAATATTGAGCGTAGGATAAATTTTTTAAGTCAAGTGAGGCATTTTAGATGCAGAAAATTCATGATATAATGTATCAATTTTCTAAAATGTTAATTGCCGCAGAATATTTTACGTCACAGCAAATATTGAGAGTAAGATAAATATTTTAAGTAAAGCATTTTAATTGCAGACAATTAATGACATAATGTATAAATTTTGCAAGTTATGTCTATAAGCAATGCTGTTTTTAAAGAATGTTTTTACATGGCCAGACACGTAAATCTTTCAAGAAATGCATTGGATTTGGAATTTTAGAGTAAAGTTCATGAGACTAATGACAGGTTTTGAGATTTTTAAGATAACCCAAAGAAATATTGTTTCGAGAAAATACACACATGTTAAACCTAATGTATACATGTCAAATTACGTTTAGGTTTTGTGAATACAAGCAACCTAAATTAAGTTAGGAGATATGAGTAGTAGGGAAAAGTAGGTTCAGGCATAACGGGATATGGGAGTCGAGCTCTGAGCCACCCGGCCACCATATTGTTACATCACCTGTCCGTCATCCTGAACCCATGTGACCTTGTCCCTTGACCTTAACCTTGATCCCTGTTACCTCTTACCCCAAAAATAAACCCCCCCCCCCAAAAAAAATCTTAATTTTTTTAAATTTGTCATAAAAAGTCTTACAGAAAATTTCATTAAAAATCACTACAAATCTTATTAAAATTATTTAAAAATCATGCAAGAACTTATAAAAAAATGACTGACCAGAATGGTGGGTTGCAATGTCATATATGCATAGAGTTAGTGCAATAGTGGGCTAAGGATAGTTCTAGCAAAAACAAACTATGTTCTTACTAACACGAAATACTGTTGTACTGAAAAATTCGCAGGAAAAGTTCTGGAAGCGCCCAGTCTATCCACTTTTTTCATAAATATCAATATACCATCCCTGATAAGTCTTGGTTGATATAAATTGGGTTAGGTCATGTACAAATGTAATCTGGTTTCTAACTTTCAGTGTTGGGTACCTATGTTTGTAATACATATATTCCGGGTTCGAGTGTCGAGTTAGGTACGAATGTAAGCTAGTTTCCGTTCTAAGGGTTGAAACGTAATAGGCGATATGTAATAGATGTTATGTTGATAGATTATGTTATGTTGGTATGTTATGTTACATTATATTAGTACATTACGATGTGTTAATGTGTTACATTGGTACGTTACAATATGTATTACTATAATGTTCTTTCACTGAATAATAAACGTGACACTTAATAAATAAAATTAATTTGTTCATGCATGGGGAAAAGATAATTTAAATGTGTGAGAAAACTAGTTGAAATGTATAAAATTCTGCTTGCAAACACCTCGTATTGTGAAACGTTTGTATTTGAATAATAGCGAGTGTAAGAAATTGTTAAATAATAACGTAATTCAAACCTAATGGCTTAGAAACGGACAAATACACGTTAAATTCTAATATAATGGCTGAAATACAACATATCAACATTAAATTTTAGAAAATTACGTAAAATCTTTTCAATGATTTAAATTTGCTTAAAAATTAATTAAAACAATTTCTGTTATGTCATATGTAGGTCTTAATAGATTTAGATAGTGAATTACGTACTAGAAAATTTTGCGGGAATGGAGAGTTGTGGGCTATAAATAGCAACTCCCACCCCAGCTCTGCATTTGCTGATCTGACTCCATGGAGGTAACACCACCCCTCCAGTGTGCAGGTGTATCGTTTCAACTGTGAACCGGTCTGCAGTGCCTTGGTCAAATGTTTTGGTCGCCTATCCCCCAGCCGCTACCTGGTAGTTGTGGTATGAGATCGTTAAAAAATCAGTTTCAGTGCGATTTTTGCCAGAAAAAATTTTCTGAGAGTGATGCTTTAAATAGACATTGTAAAACTTGCCACACAAAGTTCTCCACCTCCACATTATGCTCCACAATCTGCTCTGCAATCTGCTCCTGAGACAACTCCACAATCCGCTTCACAATATGTTCCACAACCTGCTCCATCTGCTAAGCCAGATCCACAGTTAGCTGCGCAGTTATCATTTACAGCTCCATAGTTTGTTCCACAGTTAACATTTCCAGCTCCACCCACTGAATTACCACCACAAATTCTATATGTTGGTTCAGGGATGAAAAGTAAATTGATTCCCCACCCTAAATGAAGACTTCATCATCCAATCTCAAATACGAGATAGTGGCTAGCACTTTCGCCGACAGGTTAACATGATGCATGGATAATTAACAATAGGAGTATCACTGATGCAGATATGGACATCCATATGTTTCAATACAAGCTATTCACAGCTGGTGGTAAATAATTCAAGTTTCTTAGCGATAAGAATGCTGGCAATCTGACGCTACTCCTTACTCGTCTCACTTCACCCTCATCGGCTCTCAAGACACCAGTTTCGAGAACCTCTAAAATCTCTTCACTCGCTCCGATGTACAGATTAAAGTTTTTGCTACAAGGTTTTAATACAATTATAAATCTATAGATCTGATAATGTCTTACTAGAGACTATTAAATAATATCTGTCTAAATTTTTTTTCTCACTCGATAATGCAGTTAATGGCATAATATATTCTGCTTTGTCATCTACACCACCACGATTGTCAATGGCGTCATCTGCCGTCACCACACGCAACCTCCTGGTCCACGACCACCTTCACAGCTAACTACAACCATCATCACCATCGCAACTGGCTATAACCATCATCGCAGCTGACTACACCAACTATAAATTGTGCCACCATTCAATGCTGCTGCTCCCTGTTTGCCTAACAAGATTACTAGTATATTTACCCTTTCACTAATAAGAAGAAATCCACAGCGTGGGATTACACATTATTTAAAATCTACGAATACAAAGCACTATGTGTGAGTACGTGTTCTAGCCCAATCATTCGATGTGTGGGTCTGGAAAATATTCTGGATGTGATGTGCTGTACATGATCAATGCACATCCATAGCAATTAATTTACTTCTTAATATTTTAACCTTTTTTTGTAAATATTTTTATCTTGTTATCTGTGTCAGACAATTTTGTAACAGTGGTAGTAGTAAAAGTAGTGCAGTAATAGTATTAGGAACAGTAGTTTAGTAATAGCAGTTTTAGTAACAGTAGTTTATTAATAGTAGTTTTAGCAACAGTAGTGTAGTAATAGTAGTTTTAGTAACTGTAGTTGTAGGAGTAGGTTTAAATATACATAATTTTGAGTAAATGTGTAATAGTTTAAATCAGAAAATGTCTTGATAAAATGACTTTGAAAAACTTGTGGGGTAATTAAGTTTGTAACACTATTCTTGTATATTGCAATCTCTTGTTTTTGTTAAAATTACTTGTTTTTGTATATAGTTGTATAAAAATTGTGATTGATAATGTATTTTACTGTGAATAAAGAATTGTTTGTTGTAGTTCAATCTTTTTTGTGTGATAGTGTAAATACATAGGTTTAAGCAGAATTTCTGGAAAAAAAAATGTACTTTATAATAAAATGTTAAAAAATGAATAGTGTGAGTTGTTATTTATTTTTAATACCTTATGTCACGAAATTCTTTTTTCAATAATACCTGATATAAAATGAGTAATTGCTTAGTAGTAGTGAAGATAAATGTGTGGGTGTCTATCAGTATTGGTAAGGCGAAGACTTGAATTTTTATTGATTAGTTTTTCGCTTGTTTTAATGAAGAAGAAAATGCATTTTTGCTAACTTACAATACTTGCATAGACTTTGTAGGGCTGAGGGGAAGTTACGAAAAAAACTAATTATGGAGAAAATCAAACACAGCTGAATGAATGAAGTTTTTTGTAAAGGAATGAGGAAGCAGGTTAGCACCTTGAGAGAACCTTGGTCCGCTCAAGTTGTAGTAGGACACAACAGTCTGCTGACCAACTTTAGTGACACCCCAGGGAAATATATGGAAAGCAACATCTCGCATACCTTCACAGAGGCAGGAAGAAAAAAAAGACCTCTGTCCCTCCTTGCATACAATCTGTGTCTGCACCCAACAGAAACCAGCAAACACAGTCCAGCAACAATAAAAAAAATTAATTTTACAAATAAACAAATTACAAGAGTTGCTGTTCAAGATAAAACACGATGATGTCTGGAAAGATAAACATAATATATTAAAAATAGTTTTTTTAATAAAATTCAACTAAAGTTATGTAACATTACTCATGTATTTTTCCTGTAAATTTACAAGAATTCGGACCTTTTAGTAAAACAGTACGCATAATGTTGAAATTGTTATTTTCCAACTCCAAAAAACATAATTTCCGCTTGTACTCATAATGTTTTGTGAATCTTACATCGGAATCAGTAAAAATATTAAATAAATTCATATATATACACTTTATGTTATGTGAGGGGGAGCAGTGGCGCAGTGGCTAGCGCACTCGCCTCCCACCATGGTGATTTGGGCTCGATCCCCAGCAGGTTCGCTCCCAGATTTTCACATGTGGGAATCGTGTTAGATGATGCCTTTTTTCGGGGAACTCCCATATCCCCCACCCTTACGTTACAGTGCCGCTCCATCATGGGGCCCCACTTCATGTCATGTTCAGGGATGACGGGCACATACAGGTCCCAACTGGAAAGCCCATCACTCTGAGGAAGTTGCCTCGCCCTGGGTCCACCCCCATACACATTTATTTATTTTATGTTACATGGAATACTTTTTTGATGTTGAAATGTTTTTGTTAGACGTAAAGAAAGGAAACACATTGGTTAGCACGCTCGCCTTTCTGGGCAGGTCAAATGTGTTAGATGTTGTCGATGATACAAGGGTTTTTATCGGGGATCTTTCTCTGGTTTCCCTAGTCTCACGTGTGCGAATCTCGGTGCTTATCCCCTTGCTTCACCATCATCGGCTATCAAGGTATCGATGTTAAGAGCTGTCTAATTCTCTCCCAATAATTGTCTCTCCTATACATTGAATTCTTAGTGAACACCTTTCTTAATAAGTAAATAAAATTTATATTGTTTAAATAATGGTAAAAAAAAGTTCTGTGTTAATGAGTAAATAAAATGAATATGTGTATTTCTTTTTCAATTTCTGTATATTTTCCTACATAATGGAGTTTTCAAAGTGAACATAAATTTTTTTTTATCAAGTAGAAGATAAAATATTTTTGCTCGAAAGATTTCAAACAGCTAAGTCATTTTTATCTTGGTAGTCTCGATGGTTGAAAAATCGTTGACCTGTATAGTCCTCCTCTCCAGGACTTTTGATAACCGTGGCCAGCCCAGGGCAGCATGAATGGTTGGGGTAGGTAGGGGGTGCAGGGACTGAAGTGACCTCAGTTATCACACTTGGTGCCATATTCAGTCACTCATGTATGATTGGAGGAGACGGACATGCTACTTTTCACCTCCATAAAGACCGCACCTCTATACACTTGGTGGCCGACGAGGTCACCCTCGGTGGTTACCATAGCTACGAACCGTATCTAGTAATAGCTGTGTTTTATGTAGTATTTTATCGGGAAAATATAAATTATTGTGTGTTAAGACTGGATCGATGTACTGGGTATGCGATAAGAATTTCAATTTCTGTGTTCGGTAGAGAAAAATACCATTGGCTTTAATAACTGTCATTTTTCGTTACCAAGTGACGTGAATTTCATAAACATTTACCATAATTAAACACATTTGCCTATCGGACATAAATGCTACTCATTCACAGTTCGAATGGACTGACTTTAATGTTTCAGGTACAAGATTGTGTCTGGTTTAAATTGTATTCACAGACTGAATTGTGTAAAATTGTTATTTATTCATACTAACTGAATTTCGTTTAAAAAATTCCTCCTCGCCAGTCTCACATGCAGTCCGACATGTAAGGTATGTGCCAGAGGTTATATATATACATATCATGTTCGCTTAATTGATAGGGACATTTTGTTGTAGATCGTTAATTCCACACTCACATAATTGTCATAGTTTAGGACTTGTCGACATCAAATGTTGTTCACGTAGTTAAAATTTTCTTTCATGTAAATAATTTTTCTAAGCTTGGGACTCCTGTAATTCCACTTATTATTCACGTAGTCTTTGAAATTTCCGATACGATGCATGTAACTTATGCATACATACAACACTCTGAAATTATCTAACTTCTAATTGCATTCCGAAAACAGATCGTTTAACATGTAAATTGCATCTTTCAATTTCGCCTATTTACAATCAATATCCACCCAAAAAAAATAACAACATTAACACTTAGGTCACTTTTAGCAATCGTTTAAGCAGTCTGAAATTCTCTCCTGTGTTAAATATATTCTTAAAAATCGCCTATCTACCACCAACATTCCTCCAAACACTTCAAAGCTAGAAAAATTATTTAAAAATATCCTTAGCCCACTCTTGCACTAACTCTATGCCAATATAAGACATTGCAACCCACCATTCTGGTCAGTCGCCTCCAGGACACCATACCATCAACATTGACAGAGCTCCTGATAACCCCCTCCCCGCCCAAATAGAAAGAAAGAAAATAAAGTATACTGATACACCAAAAGAAATCATCTCAGAAATTTGATTAAACTTTTTTATCAAAGAAATTCGATCAAATTATTTTGATCAAACACATACGATTCAATCGGCGTAGGATTAAGGTTTGAAATTTTATGACCGGATTAAAATTGGATTAATATTTAACCCTTTTGATATCAAAGGATTAATCCGATTAATCAAAAGTGGCCTCAAACCACCACGCCCCTACTACTACCATAAAATTGTGTGAATCATGCATCATAGTGAGACAGCTGGAAGAAGAGAACGGCCTTTGTTTTGATAATGTGTACCTTTATTCAAAACCGCTCCTGCAACTGAAATTACAGCGATTGGCGCGAGTAATGCTGGCCATGGACGTCTAGGGTTATTTCCCCTCTAGTGACAATGAAGCCGTTGTACCTCCGAATGAAGCACTGCGAAACTTGAAATTAATTTTTGATGACATTGCCTGGAAGAAATAAACTTATATTCAAGAATACTTTATCATGGGACGCGCACGAACCCGGACTGTGTGTCCCTCAGCCAAACTATTTCGCGCATACCTAAACAGAGGCTTCGCGACAACGCAAACATGTTGGTGAGGTTTTGTGTGGACGACACGAATTTGCGGCATATTTACGATGGTCACAGAAATACGGACATGATGCTATCATATTTTAAAGATATGTTTACCTTGTGCTGGAAAGAGAAAAAACGGATTTTTGACGATCGTAAAGGACTGGGCCTTATATTATGGAAGATACATCCGCGGGTTCGATCAGTTCATCGCCGGCCGTCGAGAATGAGTTACAGAATATCAAAATTCGGGCAGAGTTGCCTCAAGCTGCGTCCTCACAAAGACGATGATCGAGGTTGTCTCGCACCAGGATATGATGGAACTTGTGATGCTGGTAGCAGAATTAAATTTTGGTGAACTCAAACGATCCGTGGTTGCTGCTACTAAAATTTCGTCCTCGAAATTGGAAATGAAATCTTTTCGAAATTGCGCAGTATGTTCGCCGAACAAAACACATTCTTTCGAAACTACTTGTCCGATCTCTGTGCAAAGATGAAGCGTGTGAAGACGGAATTGTCCGCGATGTGGTCGCCATCGACGAGGACGTGACGAGTGTTGAAAGGCAAATTATCGACAGATTGAATATAGCTACTGTGCAATATGAAGAGAATCTGAATAACCTGGGCGGGTATATGACACGTACATTCAATACCACGATTTCCCGCCTCGTCACGAAAACCAGATTTTCAAAATTACTGCAGGGACATAATGGATGTTTGCAGCAAACGTCTGAGTACGATCGAATATATTTTCGCGGAGACTCACAACTAAGCGTATAAAAGTGCGCAACAGTGAGAAATTTTATTCATTACGATGTCGCACATTGCCAGCGAACTACATCGGGCAATCCAGTCTGTCCGCTAAAAGTATTTGCACTCATAGACAGATAAAATTTCACACGACTATGTAAATGAAGTAATTTTTAAGCCCATTACTCGTCATCTCGATGTACTCAGGGAAAGCGCTGGAGCACTCGTAGCCATGGAGACCGAAATCGACTATCCTGCTGAACCTTTGAAGAAGCGAAAACATGAAGTACAGTCAGCTCAGGACTATGGGTCGGATGAGGATTTGCCATACAAGAAGAAAGCACGGATGAGAGCCTTAAAATCTAATGCTCTGGCTCGTCGGTACCTATGATCATACACATCTAGTAATAATGGTACGACGTACGGTGTAAACATGCATAACGATAAATGGTTCCCCGGTGCTGATGAAATAGAGTTTATATCCGGTAGGAGCATTCGAGTTGGCAATTTCACGACACGTGGAACCCCCGTACTATACGAACTTCTATTTCGCAAGTAGCCCAGGGACTTAACAGAATCCGACCTCCTGGAATACAAGACTTTTCTGGAACTCACGCACGCACTTTACCAATATAACAATCCCAAGACCGGTGTTTATAAGGACGAGGATCATGAAAACATCAACATTCACGCAGACCTCTTCAGCGGCCTAGCACTGAAAAGAGGCGAAGGTCTGAATAATATTGACTACCTTTTCTGGGACGATCTGAACGAGCTGGTCGATAGGCTGTAGCTACTGCTTGCTTCGCAAACTGTTATTAATTACTCCCACACCAACGAGATAGTTTCAATCATCGAAGAACTTAATGAGGCGGTTTACATACAATGAGTATATTGGATATCGCCATATTGAAAGTTCGAGAAAGTGCTGAAACGGCGTAACGGAAGGGGCGTACTTCAAGGAGTCGTGGTTCCACGCTCGCCTCAATTCCTCGTTCGCCGAGGCGGGCATCGTGTGGTGAACGTAGCAGAAGGTTAATAAATATGTATATTTTATTATCTGTACAATAAATTTCATGTAAAAAGATATGCTGTGTTTTATTTTTAAAAAACTCCCCGCTTTCTATAAAAATATTTTTAAAAATATTTTAAATAAAAATACTAGCATTTAAGAATTTTTAAAAATTAATAGGAAAATTAAAGTACTTTGCGAGAATGGCCAATGTCACAAAATGGTATAGGCAATTTGGTATAGTGAGTTCCCTTCGGGAACTAAGGTTAACTGCAGATATGTTCGTGGGTATGAATGAATTAGTGTGGTTTGGTTATGTACTGTATTGCACCAAGAACACGGGGATAATTCATGGCCCCATACGAGGTTTCGTTTTTTTCCATAACGATAACGGGCTAAAGCCCTAACCCCAAAGTATCTGAGTGAATGAGTTAATACTTGGGGGGGGGGGGGAGATATGTTTGGATGTGAGCATCAAATAGTAGAATTAAAATATATATTGGGATGTTATGTCCCATTGTGGTGTGTAATGTAAACATCAGAAATTTTCTAAGTTCGAATTTTCTTATGTGATGTGAAGTCAGTTGCATCGGAATTTTCCATTGAAAGGTCAACTGGTGGTGGAGGCTCGTCGACTAAACACCAATTAGCCAACGGAAAATATTGGCGGGGGTATTCAGCACAACCTTTACTTTAAACGCATAAACAAATATTGCTGTCACCTGGTCGTACATAGGTGATGTAAATAAATGACATGACAATGACAATAAAAAAACAATCATGGAGGGCGGCACCTAGTAAGATGGCTGCCTCCAAACATGGCAGCCATCATAAACAAATTTGGCCACCTCCAGTAACATGTATAAATAAATGACGAACGGATAAACAAAAATCGTGGCATACATTAGAATGAGTACAGATGGGGAGAGTGGGGGTGATGGAGTCAGTTACCTGCTGGACGTGTTGCTTGGAGAACCTCCAGAAATGTTAGTTTTTGAAAATAAATTTTTACATAAGTTTCTATAAATTTTTCGGGAATTCTTTAAAAGTTTTTAAGGAAAAAAGGGAAATTTGTAGGTTAAAGAGTGAAATTTTACGGGAAACTAGAAATTGTTAGGGATAATGGCCACCGGGTGCTGCGGTTTTGAATTATTTTGAATTATATTTTTATAATTTCTAAATAAAATTTAAATAATTTTTTATAGTTCCTTTTTGTAAATTCCTTAATAATTTTTAATACTAGATTTCTTGGCCATCCTTGGAATTATTTGTGAAGTTTTGTGAATATTTTTATTTATTGTATTTTTGGGGTCAAATGTAATGTTAAGGTTAAGGTCAAAGGACGTATAGGTCAAATTGGTGGGCGGGGCACCAAAATGACACAGCATGATGTCGGGCAGCCGGCTCCTGGCGTTTTATAAATTCTTAAATTAAATTAATATAATTTTTTTAAATAGATTTTTTAACGAGTTTTTAGTAAAAATTTTCTTACGAAATTTTTTATAAATTTTTTTGACCATTTTTTAATAGAATTTCTCGAAGGCGTTTTTTGGATTTTTCCTTCTTCTTTTTCCATTAGGGTCTTCTAGGGACCATGAACCAATTTCAATGCTTCGCCCTTTGTTGTTCCTTCTTGTTTCTCCAGCACTCCATCTTCTCACTATCTTTTTCCTCTCCCCGGATCATCGAGCCTGTTTTCTTTTCCTTCCTGCCTTGGAATCCTTCCATTTTTAACACTTTTTTCTTAAAAATTTCTTTCTGTGTTGCTTCTTCTTCACTTATATTGTTTCTTTCCGAATATTTCTTAACTTTCTGAATCCAGGTTTTTGTTGATTTCTTGTTCCAAAGATATTTGGATTATTAATATTTTTTTAGTTTTATTTAGATATTTTGGAGGATTTTGGGGTAAGAAATCAGTGGGGTTAATGTCAAGGGTCAAATGTAAATTTCAAGGTCACATGGGTCCAAGATGGCAGACGATTGACTTAACCACATGGCGGCCGGGTGGCTCCGAGCTTCGCCCCCAGATCCCGTTACGCCGGAACATACTTTTCGCTACAACAGACTTGTTTAAAGACGGTATAGGAAATTGAATGAGTTTACTGGAACAGTTTAGATATTAAACCAAATGTTGCCAAAGGCTTTTTAAATTTGAATTTCAGTATAGAAATGTTGTTTCCAGAAAATACACCGATTTTAAACCTATAGTATATATTATGTCAAATTACATTTAGGTTTTGTAAATACAGGTAAGCTAAATTAAGTTAGATGACGTGTTTAAAGATGGTAAAGGAAATTGAACTTGTTTGCCGGAACAGTTCGGATTGTAACACCTACCATTTTTGCAGCATTTTTATATATGTTCAACAATACATATATTAATATGTAAAGTACAACCACAGACAACACTTTAATGATTTGCGTATTTATTTTGTGATTTTCGTAGATATTTGTTTTTCATATTTATTTTTAACATTATAGTTTATTTTTCAAGTGATCTTGTGTATAATAATTCTTCTATGTTCTTGTGAGTTATAAGTGTTTCAGATTATGTGATTATTTTATTGTTATCAATCACGTGGCCGTAAGTCTGGTTAACTTTGTTGTTGGTTACCATGACAACTCGCTGGCGTGGTCACCCTCACTGGGACTGCCATGCCGTAATTGACCAAGGTCATCGTTACGCCTTAAGCGTTAATTTAGTGTTTCCGTCTTGGTTCTACCGATATGCGGGCTGCGACAAGTCGTCGCAGGCCCAGTAGGGTGTTTAATTTATTTTAGGGATATAGTCGAGTCCGAGTTTTAATACATCAGACAGCCAGCAGGCGAAGACGTTATCTCGGTTTGAATATAATAAGTTTTGTCTGCTCAAGCTTCATACGCGATTTAATTAGATAGTTCACCACCGGCGAGTGACGTGTGATACAATATAGACTTTAATTTACGAGTACCGAGGCTCGCTATCCTGAACTTATGGAAGACGAAGGACTCGTTCCTAGTACCCTACACGCCGCAGACCGTCGAGTAGCAACTACTGCATGATGTTATTTGTCAGTTAACGTAACATTTCGTCTACTGTTGGAGATATTTGACATGATGGCCGAAGATTAGTTTTTCCATAGAAAGTGACGCCAACCAGTCCGCCATGTTTGAAAGTCATCAGATTTGCTCATTTTCTTAAACTCAAAAGCCCCGTATAATTTAAAGATAATTAGTGCTCCCAAATATTGGTGTGAGTTTTTTCAAGGAATAATTATAAGTGATAGTTATTTTTTAGGAACGCTTATGCAAGAATCATTATATCTATGGAGCAGCAATTACTGGTTTGGGCTATCTTAGTTTCGCCCACGTATTTAACACAATTTAAGCTCTGACATGTGTATGCAAATGGTACTAGTAATCACAAGTTAAGAAATGCTATAATAATCTGAATTGCACATTGCTTTAAATATTCTTTCTCAAGGAAGTGAGTAGTGTGCTTTGGTTCCTTCACGGACAGGTTCCAGGGTCCGGGAGCCGGGAGCTAACGGCCATCTCGGAATTTCCCGTTTTTCTCTCAAAATCGCGTGTTTTTACCCAAAAATCACTTGTTTTACCCAATCAATCACTTCATAAATAGAATATTTTACTCAAACATCATTTTAAAATTTCCCATTTCTGCCAGTTGCTAAAAAGCGCTCCCCCAAAAAAATTCTTCAGGGGGGGGGGGGTTCTGTCTGCCATCTTGAATTTCTAATTTCCCCCTCAAAATAGCATGTTCTACCACCAAAATAGGTCATTTTCATCAAAACGTTTCCCTAAATATTCACCTTTTCTCAAAAAATGTATAAAAAATCTATTAATAAAAATGTGTAGATACTTAAATAAATGTGTCTCAATGCCTCGAATTTTTATTAGTTTTCCTGGAAAAAAACCTCCATCTGACAAAATATCTGTGCTTACATAACGAATGTGGCGTGCGAAAGTATAGACGTCCAGGTATGAGATCACAGCAGTTAAGTCATGGGTGAGGCGACGCGGACAGGCAATACGCTGACCCTGCGTGGGAGCACGAGCGACACGTGGGACCACAACGCAAAGGTGTAGAGTGCGTGCTTAGATAATGCGAAGGCCTTGTGTGCATATCAGCAGGACAGCGCGGGTGTATAATGCATTGCGAAGTGTTGCATCAGGTGAGATCATGGCCCTATCCAGCGGTTACATCATGATGCGCACGAATCCACTACGTTGTCCTCTGGTAAAATTTTCGAAGCTTTGTTTGCATGAGCCAGAGGAATATCCTGGAAGTAGAACTTTAGCAGGGTTTCTGCGCACGTAATATTCACGGACAATCTGCTATACCTCCGAAACTTCCCCGCATTGTTTAAATTAAATATATTTTTTTACTGCCTATAATCCTCATTTTTTAAATTATTTCGTGGAGATATTTTAGATGGCGGAAGTGTTTGTAAAACATGTGTCTACTACATGACTGTACACGTAATGTTTTTGCTTTACAACAGAACAAAGTATTTATAAGTTCCGTGTATGAAACGAGGTCTATAATTTTCTGTATGTCCGATGAAAGATATTTATGCACACACCCATGGGCCCAAATTTTTGGACAAAGATTAAAAAAGATTTAGGGACCCCAGTTCGAATACCGACCTGTTCATTGGATCGTTTTAAACGACTAATTAATACGCACCAACTATAAACATTCAAGCAATGTCCAAAGGCGAGGTGCAGTGTAAAGATATGGGTTCCAGACCCGAAACCATAGAAGTATATATTTTTTTCTGTCGGACTTAGAATAAAATTTTGTAATTTTAGTGTTTTCAGAGACTGCTAAGAATGAATAATAAACGGGAAATGCAAATTTGTAAGCTCCGGATATAGGATTCAGGGCAAGATAAGAGGTTCACAATTTTATTAAAGACACGAGTTTTGTAAACCATTTTAACGAACTTCGTACATTAATTTCTCACTATTTAGTATTCATGTACACCTGATATAAGGATTTAAGCAATATCCAAAGTTGTGGTACGGCGTAAGGACACGTGTTCAAGACACGAAACTATTAAAACAATATTAATTTTCTCTTTGTCTTAGAAAATATCGGACGGCATTTTTTACGAGTGATGGGAGAATTTTCATATAGAGCACGCTGATGCCTTAGTATCGGTGGAAGCTAAGATCGATTTGGAAGCATTCTCTCTTGCTATACAGAGAAGATGAATTGCGAATACGAAAACCTGCTCTTGACATCAACTAACAAGGAGCCGCTACCTGCATCATAGCTAACAAGGCTTGGAATATTTCACGCTTGAAAGATAAATATTTATATTTTGTCGATCGCACTTATACAGACATATTAAAGGTGAAACAATATAGAGTAAAAAAATAATTAAATTTTTAATTCTTTACACCAAAGTCAATTTTGTAATAAGAAAATCTCACATGCAAGTTACCATGGGGAAAAAATTACTTTTAATTAGTAAATTAAGTACTTTTTTGGTTAGACTGGGAAGGACTCTACCAGACAAGTTAAAAAAACTTCTGACCGACTCGTTAAGTTGCCATCGTTGCCCTGTCCAAAAATTAGATTTATTTAAAATGTAAAAAACTATATTTGGTCCTTGTGTTATCTTCGCTCACCTATAAATCATGGACACGTAGGTAACTGTCAGACTGGCCACTCACAAGACTGATTCTTTGACTCTTGACCCATAACCCTTGACCCATGACCCAAAAATAACCCCTGATTGCATTGTTACTTACACTGTATATAGGACTAAGAATATATTTTCATATTGTGTAGGACTAAGCATATTTTTAACTCAGTTATGTCCGTTCTACTCCATGTCAGGAGTTGTATATTTTGCCTCTGGTGTAGGACTCGACCATTAATGTAGGACTTTGCATATACTAAAGCCATACAAACACAAGTAAAGAATATTATATTACTTTTTGCATAAATTGTGTGTTTGTATGTATCTTCTCCACTGTGTACAAATGACTGTTGCATCTGATGTCATTTAAGAAAAAGTAATGACAGTATTTTTTGAGAAATGTAGTATTTTTCATAAAAAGAAATTATTTATTTATACAAAAAGGTTGCCAAGTTTTTCAGTCTTGGATATCGATTAGGGAACGCATGAGTCACACGTTTTCCATCCCTATTTTATCCGGGCTCGGGACCGGCAACACTACAGTGATGCAGTGTAGGCAGGGTTACCTTTTAGAATCTGTTAAAATTATATACAAATTGTCTACATGAGCAGCGTTCTCCTCCATCTGTGCAGATAGCCATTCATAATTCACCTGTTGTATGTCAATTTTTTGTTTCCCCTCTCCTCTTACTACCCAGCAAGCTATCGAAGTAGACTTCCCTGGAATGGTCGTCTGGATCATTGGGTACTGAGTCCTACGACAACAAGGTGGGAAAAAAACTTTCTCTTGTATGACCTCCAGTGTGCTGCAAGCCCAATTTTTAGCCAGAGAATCTGTGTCGCAATGTATTCACACCATCCATACATACTTGACGTTTGTCATCCATCCAAACAAGTGCCAATTCATTACAGCGATCTGAATACAACTGCTTTTTGTGTGACCTTATGCCATGTACAATAACTTGCAAAGCCTTCTCTCTGTTTAGAACACGGACATAGTCTTAGAAAGTAATCTTCTTCCTAATAACACATATCTGAATTACTTTAGCCTTCTTGTAAAATGTAGCCTGCACATCTGCAGTCATACAACTTTGCACGCAGGCTTACTAACTCTGCCATAGGTACACCATTACACTCGTCCTTGAACTTGCCGATGACTTTTTTGTCCTTGAGCGAGTAGCAAGGATGGTTTGTGGGATAGCCACTGCTGTCAAATTAGTCTAGGAAAGCTGGATCAGAAGACATGTCATGATCAAAGTCGGGAGTTCTTATCTCTTAGATCATATTGTCGGTGTCCATGTAGGCCAACTGCAGGTTCTCACCATACCTTGCCTTCATTTATCATAGGGAAAATGATACATCAGTACATTTGACAAATCCAGCATAAATAGGCTTGTCGAACAGAATAGCCTCGTGTTCTAGTTTGGCGAGCGACAGATTCTCTGAATAAATGATTCTGTCTCTGAATGCAGGTCTTGCGTCAAGTTTCTTGAGTAGCTTCTCATTGCAGACGAGGCTCATTCTCTGTCTATTACGTTTGTTGCTTGCCGAAGACTGCGTTGTTTACCATCTTAAAAAAGTATTTTTCAAAATCGTATGCTGCTGCTGTATGTCTTGCCGTATTCAACTGGATGTATGGCTGTAGCCAGGCACACCGCTCGAACTCTAGTACATGGTGAATCTTCTCAATCTTCAGTCCATGGGTAATGACTTGTTTGAATGTGACATAGTGAACTATATAATTTGTCTTGCTCATTAGTGTAGTCATCAGTCCTTATGTTCACTGTGTAGTTCAGGCAGGTAACTTATATCACATTCGATGATACCCACAGGAGAATTGTCAGGCACGCCTATGATATCAAGGCCGGTACTGGCCCACTTTAAATGTCTTATAGGTAGAGGCAAACTCATCGCCCAGCCGTACAAATTGTTAGTGTCCATGTACATTAGGTATTTCGCCAGCTCATAAGGGACATAGTTCTCGTCATCATACATGTTGTACTCAACACAGTGCCTCTTCACACATTGAGTCACACCACCTCTTATGCCATTCTCTAGAAACATGCACATGTTGTAGTTGGTCAGAAGTTCGAGTTTCACTGCAGTCGCCTTTAGCATGGCATCAAATGCGTAGCCAGGTAAACTTATGTAGTGAATGCAGTCCAGTCCATATGTGTCTAGGCAGAGGTAGCGGAAGTTTTCAAATACATCGGCGACTATTAGTACATCTGTTTTCATGCAAACATCTGAATAATTCTTCAAGGCTCGGCAGTCAAATTTTTTCCATCCATGCTGAACATGAGCGTACTCGGAGTCACTTATGTTTGCATTTGCCAGACTATTATAAAACTACTCCTTGGGTGGTAGCTGTGTCTCGTCCAGTCTCTCGATGCTGTCGATATAATCATAGGGGAAAACTCCCTTCCTTGTCACTAGAGCCAGCTCATCGGAACTGCAGAATATAGATTTGTTGTTGAACTTGTTTGGTGGCAGGTTCCCACTAGGGGTGACAAGCTGCTGGCCATGAAATGGAAACTGTCTATAAATTGAATGCTTATCGTCTCGCCAAGCGATTTTCCAAAAGTAATCACCTTCTCTTCATTATGTGGCACGATGGTGATGTCTTTGTTGTTATAAAACAGGTCTCTAAAGATGGCATTTTCATTCTATGCCAGGTTATGGAAAATACCGGAAGCCTCTTCAGTCGTCTTCTGAACAAATTGCAGTTGTTTAAGGCTGCTCCAATATACTTGCCGCTAAAGTGAGAGTTGTCCCGCACCTTCACATTATCTTTGCCGAAGCTTCCTCCGCAGTGGCAGTATCTCGATGCCTGGAGATATGATGAATTTTCTGCTGGAGTTAGTGGTAGCATCTTCTGTGAAGTCTTGTAGATCTGCTTCACTTTCTTGCCGATCTCAACTTTCTCAATGAAAATCTTCGGCGCATCCATACCTATGCAAAGGATAGGTTTTTGTGGCAGCTCCGAAGTCAGTGTTGCAGGAATGATGCTATTGTATACATGTACGTAAATACAGAAGCTGAAAGCTTCGTGCTTCTGGTATGCCACTGTGAAAGCCTTCTCAGTATCAGGTTGACACATCTAAATCGGTACCAAAATCTGAGTAGATCACAATCGGTAGTTTATAATGGTTCATGAATATTTCTGAAGCATAGCACTGGAGGCCTCCCATCCTTTCCAGGCTGCGGCATTTCAGCTCGAAGTGGTGCATATCCAGAGCAAAATTTCTCGTGTTCAGCGAGACAGTCTTTACCGCTGAGCCTAGACACTCGTAGCTGATCGTCGAAATGCGTCAGGCATCTCTTGCATATATGCACTGTACCACAATGAGCTGTCTTCTGGGAACGTACCAGTCTGGATAAATTTGAAATGTAGTAGTAGTGGGATGTATTTTCATCTGACAAAAACAGCAAGTCTATATGGTCGTTCTTTTCTTCACTGGTCACTCGGAGAGAGAAAATCTTACCGTTTTCATCAATGGAGTAAATATTGACCCATTGGAGTATCAATGGAGTAAATATTGAGTTCTTCTTCGCTAACAATTTTATCTGACGCACTGGTGTTGGAAATGTGATGTCTGAAAAGTCGTACCTGTCTTCAACATCGCTGTATCTCTTGTCTGCACATTCCAGATGAGTATATTACACGAACTTGGCCAGTACTGCCAATTTAAAAAACACGTGGTCCACATTTTTTAAATTGATCAGGGCTCTCTTAGCGATGATGGAAGCTGGCAAATCTATCCATGGCAAGGGTCTTAGAGGATCTAATTTGTTGATCTGGAGTTGGAGCCGGTTGACGGAGATGAGCGTCCATCCAGATCCTTTCTCTGCATACTCTCTTTCTTCAGTACAGAGCTTCTCAATACTTGTTGACACAGCATGTCCTATTTCATCAGTATTGTAGACTGGCACATTTTTCGTCTTAAAAGCCGTCCGTCTGGTCTTCATGCGGCTTTGGTTTTCCATAATTACACTCCAGCACGATGTTAAACTTAACTGCAACACGGTTTTCTACTTCTTCTGCTAACTGGCCAACAATGTTCTCGTGAATGCCTACCAAGTAGTCACATTTACCTCTGGCATCACCATAATTCTCTGCTACATAAGTTTATAAATTTTCACGGAATACATGGCTTCTTACTGCACCAGCTCCAGCGAACAATTTCGGTCGGGCTGATATCCTCGAGCAGGATGGTAGAGCACTATCTATTGAACGCACACATCTCTTCTTCTGGGCTGGCTGTGCTGATTTCCTCTTGTAGACCTTCAGGTGCATTGTCAGGTTGTCACGAAGGGTAAACTGGGCACTGCAGTTGTTGCATTTCAATAGGCTGCATTCAGTATTAAACCCACATTCTGCTTCATCACTTTGTGTATGAGTCAAATGTTGGAAAGTCTTGTAACAATACTTTCAGCTGGTGGTCGCCGCTTTCCCATTTATAACATTGCAGCTACGAAGATGTTCTTGTAGTTTATCTCTGCCAGCAATCATTTTGCCGTACTTTTCGCATGTCAGCTGCTCTCGCTGATGTGGGTTGTGGCTACAGTTCCTCTCATGCCTTAGCATGTCCTTCGGCACAGAAAATGCATTACTGCAAAACTTGCACTGGCTAGCTTCCATTGCTATGTACTAAAAACCTAACCCAAAAATCTTTATGTAATAACTAGCCTAAACTCTTGATGTACTAAAAACCTTACCTAAGAATCTTTACATACTAACTAGCCTACAAATCTTGAAACCCAACCTAAAACTCTTGACATAATAAAAACCTAATTTAAACTGTTGATGTACTAAAAACCAACCCTAAAAATCTTGATGTACTAACTAGCCTTGAAATCTTGATGCACTAAAAACATAACCTAAAGATCTTGATGTTCTAACTAGACTAAAAATATTGATGTACTAAAAATTTAACTTAAAATATTGATGTACAAACTAGCCTAAAAATCTTGAAATACTAAAAAATTTACTCAACTATAACTCTTCAAGTAGAAAATGGCATCAAAGCTGAAGAGCACTCAGAATATGGAGTCGACAAGCACTGATATCAGAGTGAAAGATTTGGCCATGCTTCGGCCTTTATATGTCCTAACCGAGTGGTGGGGAGGCATGAGTGATACAAGAGAAATAGTACCTGCAGAGTAAGGCCTACCATGGGAGACTTCCTTGACAAATGATTCGGAAATTACAGCCAACCATGTTTATATGTGCTGTTAGGTCATATTTTCCTCTCAGTCCTCTTCAGTGTCTTGAGTGACGTCTACATTGAGATTTTTGTGGTTGTATCTCAAATGGTTCGGAAATAACAGACAAGTATGCTTATATCTGCTCTTAGGTCATGCTTGATCTTTCCATCCTTTTCTATGTATGCGGTGATGCTTACATTATGATTATAGTAGTTGTATCTGAATGGTTCGAAAACAGACTATGCTTATAAGAGCACTTATGTCTTCATACTTGACCCTTTGGTACTTTTCATTGTATGGGATGATCAGAATGTTATGATTTTGTAGCTGTATCTCACATATTGTTTGGAAATTATAGCCAAATATGCTTACAGGTGTGTGTGTGTGTGCTTATCTCATACTTGACCCTTCTGTCCTTTTTTTTGTCTGGTGTGATGCCTATGATATGTTTTTGCTAGTTGTAGCTACAAATCTTCGGAAGTTACAGCCAACTGTGCTTATGTGCATGCTTAGGTCAGTTTTGACACTTCGGTCCTTTTCGTTGCCTAGTGTGATGCCTATGTTACGATTTTGGTAGTTGTATCTCAAATGGTTCGGCTGTTATAGGAACTATGCTTATAGGTGTCCTTAGGTCAATTTTGACCCTTCGGTCCTTTTCCTTGTCATAGGCGATGTCTATGTTATGATTTCTGTAGTTGTATCTCACATGGTTCAGACATTACAACCAACTATGATTATATGTAGACATAGGCCATATCTGACCCTTCTGTCCTTTTCGTTGTCTGGGGTGATGATATGTTATAATTTTGGTGCCTATATGATCAATGGTTAGGAAACTATGGACAACTATGCTTATAAGTCGACATATTTAGCCCTTCATCCCTTCTCATAGTCAACAGTTATGCTTACATTATGATTTTGATAGTTTTATCTTCACAGTTCGGGAATTCAGCCAACTATGCTTATATGTAAGCACAGATCATACTTGACCTCAGACTGGCAGGGTGCCTTGGAATGGGGTCTCCCGCTCCACGCGGAATGCGTGAGCTGGAAGTTGCTGTGGTCAAATCCCTCATCCCTCATGAGTCACATGCCACATTGATGGGGTCATCCCCCCGAATTGTGCGATGGCCGCCAACATGGTGGTCAGTAGGGTGCTCCACACTGAATATGTGAGCTGGAAGTGCTGTGGTGAAATCCATCATACTTCATGAGTCAAACACAACTTTGATGGGTCATCCCAGCTGGATTGTGCAATGGCCACCACATTGGTGGTCAGTGGGGTGCTCCGCACATAATTCTGTGTGATTGGTTGGAATGCGAGAGCGAAAAACTCACATTCTGGTTAGGAGGGAAATATAATGTGCAGCAGCACGCAGAGGGAACCCCTTCTCTGGAATGACAGAACAGGATATAAAAATCCACGATGGTTGCCATGCGTGTGAGGGAAATCGCAAAAATTTTTGTAGGGAAATCGTGCAAACATAATCCGAGGTGGCAGCCAGGTGTCCTTGGGTCCTCAGCTCTAATCCCCTGGCAATGAACATACTCTGGCACCATCTTCCTAGTCAGTGCTAAGATGGCTTCGCTGTGGAGACCCCACCACCTTTCTAGTCAGTGAGACTTCCAAGATGGTGGTTGTCAGGGTGGAATTAGTAGGGGCTTTGTCGTGAGGACTCAGGCAGCATTTGGCTTGTCAGTGGGGACCCAAGCGCTATTTTGCTAGTCAGTGTGGACCCAGGCGCCGTTTTGCTAGGATTGATCCAAGATGGCGGCCGTGGGAAGGAAGCCGAGGGCACCCCGGAATGACAGAGCAGGAGGTTCCAAAATGCCCGCGGCAACATGCATAGGGTACACTTGCACTGGAATGACAGCGTAGAAAGTACGGATTCAACATTTCTGACCCGAAAATCTCTAAATTTTTTTCGAGAAATTGTCCTTTTTTTGCGGCGAAATTGCACATATTTTGTGATTCGGGAAATTCAAGATGGCGGCTATGTGTCCTTGGGTCCTCCCCCTCAAGCCCTTATCACAGAATGCCAATTTTCCAACTACTCTTGATATTTTGCCCAGTAATTGAAACTAAATTACATCCGGTAAAATGAACTACAAATTATTAAATTACCTCGAAATAATTTGCAAGATCTAATTGTTTGCAATTAATTTAATAGGATGTTATTCATTCTGTGGAATGATTCTTTACTAGCTTTATACTTTGTAAATAGTGTGTGCAATTTTTGTAAATATTATCTTTTTAGCTAGTGTATGTTTTTTTTTTTATGAACATCTTATCTCATGGGCAACTGTTGAAGATTAGTAAGCAAAGAAGCAATTTCGCCATACTAGTAAATTGTATTATATTTATTCATAATCACTTTTTGCTATACTGTATATAAAATTCACTTGTTAAAAAATTTGAAATTTAAATAAATCTTACTACCTAAAATTTTTGCTGTAATGCACAGAAATCTGTGTTATAGAAGCTAAACATCTTTATAAAATTTTATAGTGATGCATCTTTTCTCAACGATAACATTTATGATGGCAGTAAAATTATTTTTTGTTACCCCCTCCATTATAAATTTCAGTTTTTTCGTACCTTTTGAACATGACATGGGAAAAATCTTTATTTTCCATCATTTCTTGTATGGCGAAATCCCAAAAATATTTTTCTGTAAATGTGATACATTTTTTTGGCGAGTTGAGATGATTAAATAATGATGCACTTATTATGCATTATTGTCTGTGATGTCTGTCTTTTGTCACACAGACATCGCAGACGTATTAATTAAGATATCACTGTATCCATGATGCAGTGATTACATTGTCATAAACGCAATGCGTTATAATTACCCATGATAAGATGGCTATACAGTTTTCAAGATGTTATCTAGCTGGCAAACTACCGGTGCTGTATGACGCCTGACCTTGAGAATCGACAATATAAGCAACTTGCCAACTTTAAAAATCAGTTGTGGGATGTATAACATCTAGTTTAGTCGTCAACAACCAGGTGAGTAGCTGAAAGGAACAGAAACTTAGAATTCACTAAATGTGAGTGTTGTTACACACATTCCACTGTGAAAAATTACAGCAACCAGGACTGTGCAAACTAACATTACATCCTGCGTAAAAATAACGATACGAAGTATCTGTAAAAGTAGAATTCCTCATACAAACTTTTGGTATTATAATGAAATGCTTTAGGGATCCAAAGAGAAATACATGAAGGTATTACCACATTCACTGCAGTATTAACAATAATATAGGAACTAAACTTTTTAAATACTCGAATATGTGTAAAAATACACAAAGTTTAAGGGATAAAATTGTGTATTTTAGTTACATGATGTGTATATTCTAATATCAGTATACTTATACATGTTTAACATTGTAATGTAAAATCACTAGGTAAGCGTAGGTCAAAATGTCTAATAACAAAATCATAATATGCAACATATCTATGTGAAGGGTTGTATTTAGGAGTTTTCGGGTAATTTCACGCTTGTATGTACCTTACGATGAAATAAAATACCACTACAAGGACTTCTAGTGGGAGGTAGTGGGGCTACTCCGAACTTCGTTCTTACATTCACATAAACTAAATGCTCCCTGTGAATCGACTTATTTGCGTGCCTATAAATATGTAAATATTGTAGTTCTGAAGCCATTTAGTATTCTTTTACTGCAAATATTATGTAAAAAATGGTGTGTTTATAATCATCCTTAGGAGATACTGCTTATGTACGAACTTTTGCTTAAAGAGTATTAAATCTTGTGTTGTATTGTGTACATGCGATTTTACGATTTTGTTTACGTAGGCCCATTATAATTTTTAATTAAGTGCCCGTGTCTTACAAAAAAAGCCAGTAACATTATCATTTACAATGAAATTTGCTGATGAAACTGAGTCGAGCTATTGTAAAAATAAATGCAAATTAGATAACTTCATGTGATTACAATGTTGAGTTGTTGAGTTGAGATATTTTCTGCCTTAAGGAATTGAGAGCCGGTGAGGGTGAAATAAGGTGAGAATGGTGCAGTGCCGGAGTGCAAAGGAGGGTTAAACTGGAAATATCCGAGAAAATCCGCGGACCAACAGCATCGTCCGGCACGATTCCTACTTGCGAAAATCCGGGAGTGACCCGGCCGGAGATTGAACCCGGTTCTCCTTTGCGGAATGCGAGCAGTCTAACCACTTAGCCACCGTGGCCCTGCAGTTACAATGTCATGACGTACGTTATTATAGGACGACAAATCTCTGTCGTATGACGTCGCGTGAATTCAACATATTTATATGGCGTGATATTAAGACGTCTGTATTCTTTGAAGACATTGATAAGCCAATATTATACCGAAGAAGATTTTATAATTTCTGCAACTTAATATTATGTCGATGTCACTAAAATATTATATTACTCTAATAAAGACGCTCGATAATACTTTTTAAATCCCTTATAATTTCACATTATATATGAGTGCCACGCTAAGTGTCGTTGTAGTATATATAAACCAGTTACAGGTGCTTTAGTGTAGGGTACGTCCACTGGTTTGACACATCCTGCACAACTCTGAACCAAAAGCAAACATTTTCTCTCAGGTGGCTCAATTCCTTAGGCCTGAGAGCAACATAAATATATTGATTAACTCCTGAGATCCTCGTAGCAATACAGGGTTAAACATTCTCATTTTATTCTTACGATTCATATTCTCGTTAGCCATTAAGACAAATGGTTTCCCAAATAGGATAAAATCCACCTCTATAGCATATCTTCAACCTCTGCCAGCATGACACCTTCCTATTCTGATCCCAGGCATACCAGTCAAAACAACGGTCAGCCAAGAGAGGCTTACCCTAATGCTCGCCCCTGTTTCTACATTAAGTTTCCAGACACTCGACGTCAACTACCGATCAGGGCACGACTCCGCACTTGGCACGACATTAACCGTCAGAAATGGGCTTCGAATAAGTGTTTATTTCACGTCTTGGTATTATTATGTATGTTACATAAACTACACGTTTCTTAAATGTTCAGACTGGCCGGTATCTGAACCCGCGTCCATAATATGATAGCCAGAACAGTGGTACTACGATATCAGTGGAGCACCACAGGGGACTAACTCCGTGCTGTGTTGCCACATTGTGCACCAATACAATCGTCGTACGATATTTTGTAACTAACAGTTTCGTCTTCAATTTCGCTCATGATTCACGTGGTGTGGTTCTTATGCGCGCGTTCTGGGACAACCTGTATTGATAATATATTAAGTGGGTAATGACTTTTGCTCGGGACTTTGTCAACTCGGCGCTCTAGTTGTGGATAGCTGGCCAATAATGAAAGATGTACAGTAAGCATGTCCAGTATGGCATGGACCAAAAAGAATGTGGTAAGTGTGAATGCAGAGACCAGAAGAAGTGGGTATACGAGTACCTATAGCTCAGAGTGTGTGTGGCAGTTGGGATGGAGGCTGTGCAGTTCGACGCCAAGAGGTCTCGGCTGGAGTTGAGGATGGTGCAAGTGCCAACTCCCCAGGGAAGCGATGTTCTTGTGCGGGTTACCTATTCAAGGATCTGCGGCAAAGACCTCCACGTGCTTCAGGGGCCTTACCGTATCTTAATGTTGGTTAGATGAGAAATATTTTTATTTGAAGCTCGAAGTGGTTGGGTAAACAAAGGACAGAAAATTTCACAAATAGATTTGAAGTTTAAGTAGATTTCGAACATGCGTATATTTAAGTTATTTGCGCAATTGTTTATTAGACATTCCCTGGATAAATATGAGACAACACGGGCCTGCAAAAATATGGTGTTAATCCAGTGGTGCATGGTCAAGGGTGACAATGGCAACAAATGAACATACAGCTGAGGATCAATTAGGCCAAGGACTGCGTACAAATCGTTGTAACCTGGAAGTTTCCCTGCCTCTATGTACGGCCGGGGCAAATATGATTTTTCGTTGTGTAACTTCGGTGACTTATTGCGAGGGCCATATTCAAAAGTTCGACTGTGTCCATGTGTCCCTCCTCGAAATTTGGGTGCGCATGGGAAGTGAGTGCAGGCCTTTATGCTGACTAGTTCAGGGGCAGATGGTAGCATGCCTGATGGTCTGTTAGGTAAGTCAAGGAACCGAGCTGTAAGTTATATGCTGCACAACCTCTCTGCCTGAGGAGAACATAAAGACCCAGTGCCTCACTTGAATGACCTGCAGGATGAGGAGCCTCGTCCTCCAGCAAGAGAGCGACTGGGCTGTGCTTCTGCTGCTGTGCTTTGTTCCCACTCAATTGGCGTAGTCGCTGGCCACGAACTTGTTGCGGCTATTGACAGCCTAAGTGTCAGAGACCAAGCGAATTAATAGTCGCGGGAGGGCTAGCGATGCGCAAGTCTATTAGATGTCTAGCCTAAGGAACTCGAGTGAGTGCAACTATTGATAACCAACCAAATGTTGAAACTTCTGGGCATTTCCCATTCCTGGTTTAACGAAAGAGGCATCTGCTTTCTAAGCTGTGCTTGAATCACGAGTAATCGTGGTTCTCGACCTGGTGGCGGGTTGGTAGACTCTTCAAAAGTCAAACGGTTGAAACCCAAACAAGGATTTTCGAAGATATTAATACAATATGGTAAACGACAAGACATGCCACAGGAGCAGGCGTTGGCCGAGCTGTTCAAAACATCAGAACTTGGGTTCGGCATTGTCGGCCCGGTGAGTGTATTGTGAAACATACAAACGTCACTGAAGGAGAAGAAGGCCAATTGGTTGACCCATGAGACTGCCTTAGGTTACCTTTTGAAATATTAGTGTGAATGGGTGCGAACGAGAAAAAGGACATTTCTTGTTAGGGCTTATTACTGCAGGTCATCACAGGCAATAGATCACATTGACAAAGGTTCGTGTTGGTAGTGAGTGAAGCATACGTAAGATCTGTAAATGAGAAGGAAAAATGCCCGGAAGCTGAGATCAGGAGGGATTAAGTAGCTTCAAATGAATTACGATATTATTGGCCCGTAGTAACACCTGATTTTCGCCAAATATTTACTGTCAAGCAAAACATTAAACCCTACGTGTTCCCCAGGAAATTACTTTCCGTAATAGGTTATATGTCTTTGTAAGTGGAACTTTCCTAATTAATTTACTTTGTAAGTAAGCAAGAAAAATATCGAATCGAAAAAACTAAAAATTCTCACTGTTTGAGCAGTGCTTGATACAAATATGAAAAAATGCAGTAGCTATTCAAACAGACAGAGGAGCCGTTTCTAGTGTCTCGCGCAGCTAGTCAGCAAGTGGGAACCATCACGTCACTTCGTCCCTGTGGACGAGACTTGAACTCGCATGCAGCCTTCATCCCTCGCTCGGTTTGGTTTTGGTGGTGCTATAACATAATTGGGGTAATTCGTGGAAGGATTGACGTGAGTGATTTAAAGAATTAGGGCACTTCAGAAATACATTAAGTCTGCAGGTTAGTTGAATAGTTGAACAATTGGCGTTTTATAATAGTAGAATATAATGTTTTATGAATTTTTCTGTCGACATGGCAGTAATTGGTATGGCCAACCAATGAATTAAAATTACAGTCTGTTCGGTTTGTCATGAAAATAATTGTGCAGGAAAATTACGCACAACAGCGTGATCGTGTGATCGTATGATCTTATATTTTATAAGGAAAGTAAATAAAAAAATTAAGTTTTTATACCATCATAAGAACGTCAAAAGGAAACATTTTAAAACCAACTGAATAATTATTATTTAGTGGCATGTCATTCGCAAACACATTCACCCGATTGAAGTGAAGTAATTATGACAAAATGTAACAGTTTGTAACTTGAACTTGGCGACTTAATGTGATTCCCGGGAATTACAGACATGTTTCTAGATATATCACAATTACTGCTCATTTAACGTTTCAAAGAATAAATTTTGCAGAGAATATTTTAGTCCTATTGAACATTTTTAAAGGTTGTGAAGATTTATAAAGAATTTCTCACTTAAAATTTACATATAATGTACAGGCTTTACTTTCTATTGCAGAACACGGTGTTTCTACTACAGAGCAAAGAGTTCCTTCTAGCAAACAACTTCAGCGATATTGAGATGTGTCATAAGTCTTAAGTGTCCGCCCACTAATCACGAATGTTCAAGGTCGGAGTAAATTAACTCTGACTGGCCTAGATAGGAGGGAACATGACCCCTCACACGAACACGCAGTCAGAATCCAAAGGGAGGTTGTAAGTGTTTGTGTAGGTAGGCCATCGATATCTAGCCTACACATAAATACAGTATCTTCGTGAAAAACAGCCGATCCTATTAATAAACTAACAGAAAATTTCAATGCAAGCATAAATGTTTGATTGTTACTACCTTGATAGCAGAATATGTAACTATTCTGTTGTTAATTTGATGCTTATACTTTCCACTCGTTATTTCTTTCGTAACAGATTAGTTAAAATATCTTTGTTCCCATTTTAACAAAGGTTTTTGTTTCAAAGTGTACAATATGAATATGGCCAACTAGCAGATTTCGGAAAGAAGCTAAGCTTTTGTTTAGCCTCTGCCTAAAGCCCCTGCCATACTGTCAAATTTTCACCTCAAACTATATCTGTCAACAAAATTTGAAGACAAAATATGGCCGTCAAATTTTTCCTTCCAATAAATTTGATCAAATAATCTTGAATGTGTTTGAAAATGTGTCACACAGTCAAATTTTTTTTATTGGGAGAATCAAATTTTAAATATTAAAAAAAAAAAATTCGTAGTGAGATATAGCTTTTGTTTTTCTATGCGATCCATCACAGGAAAAATTGATGCAAGTAATATTGTAATTTTATTTTCTTTTCTTTGCTAAATTAAAGTTTTATTTATAAGATATGTTTCCTGCACAATGAAATTTAATGCCTCTGAGCTCGTAACATAATGTGCAATATTCACTTATAATAACATTCATGCCCGGACAGCTTCTACATAAATTAATTAAATACATAACTTACTTCGTTCCCAGCAATTGTTCGTTATTTTAAGTGGTTGGCGTAAATTTTTGCCGTGCACGATTCTGATTAACTGAGACCATCAAACACCAAAGAAATTTTACAACCGGTCCAATTTTCAAATGTTTGATGGAAACTGAAGCCATCCAACTTTTCCAGACAAATATGGCGGCATTTATGACGTTTCGATGACGTCATAACTGTCCAACTTTATTTGGCCAAACTTATTCGAAGCAGATTGACGGAAAAACTGACAGTGTGACAGGTGTTTTAGGTATATCTGGAAAGTGTGTGGTAATGCTTTGTACAAAACAACGAGTGAGCTATGACGAAGTTGTTGTGCGTTTGTTTGTGAGGGATCATTTCCTTGCAAGCAGTCGGTCGTTATAACCTTGGGCCGCGAGTTCAGTGTAGCATTGCACGTCGTGGATGAGACAGTCATCACCGCTCGCGTTGGAGACAAGGTGGCCGTCAACCCAGACAGGGTAACTGTTTCCTGCTAACTTCGGCCGCTGTCGCAGCGCATGTTAACAAAGTGCTCACATGGCACGCTGTTGTCAACATTTTATGTTCGTTTTGAATGAAAGGGCGAGTGATCTAGGATGTAAGGAGACGTGAAGATGGAGCAGAATCGCAATACAAACTGGAGAACCCAGAGAAAACTAATTGTGCACAGGCAAAGTCAGCCGCATGCGAAAATCGAGGCGTGACTCTGCCCGGGATTTTGCCGTGTAAGTAGGGTGCGGGAGTGGTATGTTCACACCACCGCATACCAATTTTCGGTTTTTGTTTTGTTAACAACTAAGATGAAAATATTTACTATACACAATCGTTAAATCACTACCATTCTGGTTTTCCGTAGCATAAATGTTTACTAAATGCAGAACTTCAGTTATTAAAATTAGCCTGGAAGTAGAAATTTAGCAGGACTTCAGAAAAGAGTGAAGCGACCGTGAATGGCCTACAAACTTTCAAACACGGAGTAACTATACTGTATGTACATATGGATTTATGATAGTTTCACGTTTTACTTATTGTTCACCTCTGTATGTAATCGGGGAATTTGCTAATTAGACTAAGTTAGCACAAAATAAATATATTTGTTATGCGTGTGTTATATCGGTAAACCTTTAATAAAACTTTCATATTTTTCGAAATGAAATGTAATTCATAAGGGTAAAAGCTTGAAAAAAATCATTTCAAATAATCTGCCTTGATTTCCGGAGAATGTAGTTTGGCATTTGAGACTGTTATATTAATGCTTGGAAATGATAAATGAAAGTTTTCAAGTGACAATTTTTTTCTTTTCTGTGGCTGTGACAAATGCTATTCTTGCCGCAATGGAAAGGAAAACTACTGCGACGATGGTGGTTCTAACAACGCAATAGGCCTGTTCAGGAACGGCGGCTGACCTGAATACTGCCTGATACCTGAACATGACATCATATATCTCTCGCCAAGTTTTAACAACTGCATACCACCCAGAGCTTTACTTAAACTGGCCCGTCTTACCATAACCACAAGTCTTCTGTGTTCAGGGTTGTTCATTTTATGTACTGTACGTACTAGTGGAAAGATAACGCAGAAATACTCAATTGATGTTATTCCTTTTCCTTGTTTTCTTTCTAGCCTTTAACTGTAAGTTTGGGGAGAATGTGTCATACGCAGTAGGGAATGAGCCAATAGTCCCTTATGATATAGTAGAAGTAAAATAATATTAATTGCGGACAATTGCTGACGTGTATAAAGTAAGTACAGAACAACGCACAGAATAAGGCACTTTAAGGTACAGTAAAGAAGAAGTTTTTTGAAGTTTCTGCCCCGCTTCTCGGGAGATGTCATAAGATGTACTTGACAGCAACTTTATCGGTGCATTTTTAAAGTAATATAGCTAGCTTTTATTAGCGCATTAGATTTTTGTAGCTCTATAACATTAATGAGTACATTAGCCAAATATTTCAATAGTCTTAAGGAAATACTTAAGTACTTATAGCATATCGCCAGTGATTTATGCTCCCATCTTTTGAGTTTGAGTTCCACGACTTTGCACATGTACTATCACATCCGATTTGCTTTACTGTCCAAATATTCGTATAAAATAAATATGATCTAAATGGTGCTAATAAATCAATATCCTGAATAACACAGTGTTTAACAAACCGTTTCACTTTCCACTAGTTTCTAGGAATATAATTAACTTACGCAAAATTAATTTTTCTTTTAATGAAAATATACTAACATTTTCTTTCCATTAACCGTAATTTCTTAATGAATCGTAACTGATATGCGATAACAGTTTTTAAAATGTAATGATTATGCTCTGCTTCTTTAGCATAAATAAAACTTATAAATCTTGTTTGGAGAAATTTTAAAACCCTTGGCCAGAGCGCGGGATTACCTGTGTGTGAGTATAGCAGTTCCAGTATCTGCTACTCTGAGCTGCCACCACACCAGACAGGGGAAACCAAATAAATATAAAATATGTGGTTAGATTATTGGGGACTATAGTGGTAAAGTTATATTAAACGAGGTTCTGGGATCGAAACTAAGGTAAGGCATGGGTGTTAGTTTAATCTAGGTTATATGTTTGTATGCCGTCCCCTTATAAGCTATTGGTTATAATTACGGGGGACATTAATAAGCCCTTTCCCGTACCAATACAGATCTATAAAACTGATTTATAGATCTTTCGTCAGTGAATGATTGTTCACAGGAGCTTTAAAGAAAAAAAAATTAATATTAAAATGTCATTATTTTCAAGATTTGGTTTATATAAAGTTCTAGATAATGTTACTTTTGTCAATTTTAAGACTGTCATTTTCGCGTAGTTGTTGATTTGTTTCTATCCCTTATTTAAAAAAAAAAGAACAATTAGCATTTTTATTCGAAAACTATATATTGTATTGACTATTGCTCTACATGCTTGCCTCTGTAATTAAAATATCTAGTCGAAAAATTCACCGAATTATGTTAAGTAGTTAATATTTTGTTCGTGATTATAAAATCCAGTCATTCGCGTGCCGTGTGACCTGTCCAAGCCCCTTATATGTAAGATTTTAAGGGTGGGGATAGGGGTCTACTTCCAAATGGTTAAAATCTCCTAAATGGTGTAAGCCTCATCACCGGGTCTTGGTAGGTATACTCAGGGACAGAAAGACGTAAGCCACCAGGAGGGCACGGGAGGGGCATAAATTAACTTTAAATATATAAAATGAATTTTATAGATTTTTGAAAGCCAGCAAAGGAAAACTAAAAAGGGGCAAACATAGATAACGATTTTCGCCGTCTTGGTGAGAAAATATTTTGAAATAGTGTTTTATTTACTTCAAGTAATATTTCACCCCACCAATACATATACGGCGTCAGAAATAGCTCCGTAGAAAAATATCGATGTGGAAAGATATCTCTCTAGCACATAGTCAGGAATAATTGAGTGGGATTGCCCTTTCTTCGTTTGTTGGTTTCCATCAAATTGTAAAATACTGTTAACGTATGTAGCGTTAATGTACCCCATGCCCTGTTAAGGAATCTGGCACATCTGATAATTTTTAATTTTTTTCCAGCTTATGCCAGTTTTCTTACTTTTTGCCATTCTTAAAAGTGGTCCCATTTTCGTGCCGTTTGGTTACAGAAAATTGCGGTTCGCAAAATCACTTCTTTCGACTACTATATCTACATTACCATCAATAACTTTCGTGAAATACCGAAGTTTTAAAAACCTTTCTTCCTCTTCTTTCGAACCCCCCCCCCCTCCCCAATTCAATCCACTTTATCAACGCCATGTATTTCTGATCCGAAACTCCAATCTGAAACCTTACGAGTATATGGCATTAAGTTGGGGGAATGTTTTACTGCTTCCTACATTTCATATCTAGTATGTTCCATGTATTCCGACCTAGTTTGTCACAGACCAGGGATGTTTTAATATTTTATGTTTTTAAAGAGAGGAAGGGGAAGACAATTTTGTATTCTCAATATTTGGAAAATATTTCGCATATGGCATTTAAATTTTGCGAGCTCCATAACACTATCGCCTTCCTATTAGTTTATGGCGTACCGACGACTTCGCCTTACTGCACGAATTTAAGAAGATGTCAAATTTCAAATTGCTATTTCCCTGTACGCAAGCTAGCGATCATGAATGTTTTAAACAATTAAGGCGGCGGTCACCTTTGACCATTTATCTTTTTTTTTTTTTTTGTTTATTTCAAGAAGGTGACAATTTTCGAAATTTGCTCCCTGATCACTGAAACTCTTTTCGTGGGTTTTTTCCCAATCCGTTCTCGAAAAGTGTGTAAGAATATTCCATATTGTTATCATTTTTTCTACTCTTCCCCTTGATTCATCCGCAACGAATTGCATGCATAATCCGCTAGTTTGTCCACTGCGGGTTACGTAGACCGAAGCTAGATTCTGTTTGTGCGAGTTATGTAGAGTCGCCGAGATTTATATTTGGTTTTCAACAAACATGTCCAGATAAAACCTTAAAAGGTTTGTTATTTATTATATTTTAAGTGTATTGATAGCTTACGAAAACAATTGTTAGAATATTATTAATTTAACTACCACATGTAAAATACGTACGTAATTGAATTATTGAAAACCACACACTGGCAGCAGTCACTCAATGTGCCGACCGCGAAGGCATTGGACGCAATCCTAATTATTTAAGGACTCTTATTTGCAGTTACTAATATCGTGTTTACATTATAGCTTATTCGCCGAGATTAATTATATTTATTTTATTTATTATATTTCTTGGCATTCCTGCCTAAAGTCGCAAAGGCATACAATAATATGCCAATACACAAAATAACTCATAAAATACAATAAAACATATGGAATGAATAAAAGATAGTGGCAAATGCACATAACATTTAATAGTCATGTGCCTATTTAATTATATTTACGTATATAATGATAACTACTATCCATTAGCTATGGAAGTTTCGAAGATTTAAGCCTATTTAAGTGACAAGGGGAGGGAGTGATGGCTCACCTGCACGATAGCGCCACGATCAAACGGAAGCAATTACATAACTACATTTGGTCATGACACAGGACTATCTCCAAAAATGGGAAGAAATTAGTATATTTCTTAGTTCTGTGTGAGCTTACGAGTGCTCAAATGACCAGCTGAAATTTGAGCGACCAGAACGCTTTTCGAAAGAAAGTTATATTGCACCATTTTGGAGTATTCAAAACATTTTTATTAGTGGCCACTAGTGTCCAAGTTAAGTAATGGTGAAAAAAAAAAAAGCGATAGAACAAGCGTATTGCCAACTTCTACTATATCGCACCTACATAGGACCAATGCTTGGAGATGGAAATCAGCTTGCGCCTGGGAGTCGTTTTGAAAATACGATGACCTGGATATTTATTTCCCTGCACTGAGGCTGGCAGGCCTAGTCAAGCGCTCTCTCGTGATCTCACACCACAGTAGTTTCACTGACACGCCGAGAATTCTACAGTGTAATTATTTTGGTTAATTTCCCTGAAAATTTAGGGGAGTTTTTTACCGTGCGAATTCGGTAATTTAACTGTACCTGTAAAGTTTCCTTAATTATGTGTATGAAATCTCTCATATTCATACATCGTGAAAAAAAAGGGGGGTGGGAGGTGGAAGGAAATTAATCGTGCGTGCTTATCTAATATGCACATACACCAGTTTGGACAATTTGCAAACAATTTCTTACATTGTAAAGGTACCAATAAAAATAAACTCATGATTATTTGTGTGAACTATTTCAAACACAACAGTAACTGAGTTAAAAGCGTAATTCACTAATTATCATACTGAAACTGACTCGGTGCTACTGATAAGATAAAATATTCAGCTTCGGCATAATATACGCGGATTAATAAAACTGTTAATAGGCTTTTCACGGTAAACTGAGCACTTCTGGAAGCCTTGCTCAAGATCTACTTGTAAGCACGTTGTGTATTATTCCGACACATGCAAAATTAACAATTCTATGGGCCTCATCACTTTATTCGTGCGTCAGTCACGTAAAACTGTGAAATTAGTAGGAAAGTAAATATTATACAAATTTGCTCATTTTTGCACTCCATTACATTAGAAAAAACACAGAAAGCCAAAGAAATAATTTAAGCTATCACAAATGGTTTCTAACACTTTTTATTTGACGTTAAGATATGGAACTACTTTCTATCCATCGTTACCAACTTTACTGAGCGAATGTCACTCGGTGCGCCCATTTAAATATATGCAGTGATTTATTTCTAAGGTTCATTTCAAAAGTGCTCACTTTATTGCGAACAGCCTTTAGTAGTATGTAACCACTCACAGCTCTTCTAATACTTGTGAATGTGAGAAACTAAGATGCGTGTGCAGAATTTCAAAAATTGAAGTACATTACTTATTCCCATATTATAGGAAAGGTAAGTTGTAGATTCAAATGCAAATAATATGGGAAACTTAGCACAGGAATGTTTTGTTTTTAGTTTATGTCGAGGTTAATTAGTGTCTGTTGAATGTATGTATAATATAATGTGTACCACAGAATCCCTGATGGAACCACTGTCTTGCCTGTGCCATGGCTGGGACAGGGTGGCGCCCATCCCTGTGGGCTCGGCCATACTCGTCCAGGGTGCGAGCATTATCGGTAACTTGTGGGCATGCGCATTGCATCGTCAGGGACACCGCAGGGTCATTGTCAGCGAACCCAGTGAGGGCCGCAGAAAGGCGCTGCAGAAGCTAGGTGAGTATAACTGAAATGTGGAAGAAGTTCTCTTCCTTCAGCCAGTGCTGAAACGACCTCCAACTTAGAAGGGAGCACGCGTTTAGACACCCCTCCAGGAGAAGGGAGAGTGGAGATCCGACTTTAGGCATCAATCCTTTTGCGACATTTTGTTTCCTCGTATAAATCACATTTCTGTGCGATCAAAACATAAATTACATGCTGCATAAAATATAGAGAATATTCTGCAATATAGGGGCAAATGTTTATGTAAGTATCGGAAATATATTACAACAATGAATAAGAAAATTTAACGTAACGAATATATCCACAATTCTCGGGAACGGAAACAGTTTGTGTGTCAGTTCAACCATTCCGGCACCATTTTCTACATTTGGATGTAAATCCTGCCCATCTTGTGTAACATCTGGGATTTTGGTTATGCTTGGTTTTCTTCTAACTGAATTTTTTTTCCCCCATTTTTTTTCTGGCCAGCATATTTATTTAACGTTATATTGCAGCGCATATGTTATTAGTAATTCGCATTTCTAAAAGGCGTTGTTTATGTAAGAGTTTCCTTTCAGTTATTATTCTCTTTCCTAGTGAAACTGTCTTTTCATTTATTGTATGTTGTATGTACGAGGGACATTTTGTGGACGGTATTGGTATTTTAAAAGATATGCCATTCTCTGGTTTTTTCTGGTTTTCCAACACTTTGTTTACTTGTGTATGGAAAGACTCTACTCGTGCCAATCATAGCTGAAAATTTTAAAAATATTTTCTCTTGTAAAGAATTTTGGCTGTTAGGAATGTTTTTGAACATAATAAGGAAGATTCATTAGAAGAAGGTCGAGGGCTAGGCTTCTAGACAGACGCTAGTGTCTGGTCCTTTAGGATTTGAGTTTTTTTTTTTTTTTTTTTTTTTTTTACGAGTTCGGAAAGGCAATCCCAGACTAGAGAATGAAGAAACAAGACGTAAGCGATATAGGCCTATAGAAGAGAAGAAGAGGCTTGATGGTGGCAACTCCGTGTGTAAATTAGCTTAATCACACTTCCGCTGATTGAACGTAAGGTAGTGCGCTATGGACCGTACTAAGCACGTGAATAAAACCGCATGCTTATGTGCAGGGAAGATTCCATAAGAGAGGAGTGGAGCCAGCCAGCTTCCCATTTTCAACGAGAGGGATATTGCCTTCATCATATGTCGAATAGAATGCTACCATATCCAGTTTACAGTATTGAAACGATAAGTCTCAATACTGATAAGTCTAGTAAACTACAGCTAACTTGTACTAAGTTATTGTTAATCGAAATGCAGCTATAGAAGAGCTAGTAATTTCATTTGAGCGATAATTTCCCAAAGAGTTTTGACTTAAAATAATATTTTTAAATGGTCGCACTATTTACACCTACGATAATCCCTGAGATAATTTTCAAGTTATGTCAAATCCAAGGGATAAAATGAAAACTTTAATTTCATGATGGAATAATTTGAAATAATTTTGGCATTAGCTCGAAAGCAATTTCTTGGTGGATAACATATTTTTTTCCACTATAGTACAAAAATTCCAAGTAATCATAAAGTTGACCAGAACTGTTTTATCGTATAACTATTTCAAGTATTTATGTTATTAGTCAGATTTGTGTTCCTTAATATTATTTCATTGATGAGATGACTCTTTAAATTTCTATGCTGAGGCCATACTAAAGGAACAAAGTTTCTATTAAAATATCTATCACAAAAGCTGTCGATGTTTTCTATTGGTAAAATTGTGGTAGTTGCTAGCAAAGTCTTACTTGTTTGTTTGTGGTTGTGATGCTTGTTTTCAGTTGCTATTCGAATGTCAATAGAGTTTATGAGATTGGTTTATTCTATTGGTAAGGTGTGTGAATGTTTTTCTCCTGTTGATATTGAAGCCGGGTAATAGGAGAGACAAACTCTTTATATATATATATATATATATATATATATATATATATATATATATATATATATGTGAGGTTTAAAAAATTTGCATGCTTGTAGCATTTCTACAACCATATTGTCAACTTTGGACCTCATAATAAAAAAGTTTAAATGAAATATCATATTTTATGATATAATGTCGCATCTACTTTGTTGTAAGAGAATATTAAAATAAGAGCAAAATCAAAAACACCTGCATACGCCCTTTTTCGGGAGGTGGAATTCGGCAATGTTTATTTAGATGCCTTTTTTTTTGCGTAAACTTCTATGTTGTTAAAGCAAAGTTACTTTTAGTGGTTTTATTTCATTCTTTTCAGCTGTATTTAGAAAAGCAATTAGTAGTATATTATTAAAAATTAAATTTTAACGACAAGAAATAAAACAAAAAGTGATAATACTAGTTATTATAAAACACACAACGAGAATGAAGTAGAAGCAGTTCAAATATAAAAATATTAATACGTTACCTAGAATCATCTGACATAATCAGTATTACCACACCCACTTATGGGTAGTCCTAATAACTCAAAACATTATAAACAAGTCATTCATCATCATCACTATACATCGCATCACTTTCTCGCACAGTCCTCTCTTCAGCACACCCCTTTGAAGCTTGAAACACTTCTTCATACCAATCTACAACATCAGCTTCTAAAAACCTAAAAATACTTCTAACATCTTTCTCCTTGGATGCGTTTATTCGAACACGATCCGCCTTGGGAACATGCTGGTGTAAATCCATTTCAATGTCTTTTTTATTTCAATACACGAAAGTTAAAATAAATCTATTGGAATTTTTTTGCAGCAGCCAGTCCACCTGAGGGTGGAAAAGTTAACCTTGTGTATGATTGTATTTTGAATGGGTACTTATTTCCTGCTGGCTTCCTTGACATTACATTTTTAAAACCCTCTGACCACTTCCGTATTATTGGTTCACCGTGTTTCACAACAAATGGAAATGGGGTTTGTCTTGCAGCCTCGAGAAGTTCTACATATTTTCCAAATGTATTAATTTTTTCTTCTTCTTTTTTTCGTGCCATAAGGCCAAAATTTTGGTCACATATGCTAAAAGAGTGCCCTCGCACAGGAAACACATGCGTAACTCTATCATTGAACTTCATTGCTAACCAGAAACAAAATTATTTTACCAGGAGGTTTTTATCTAGACCTCCTGTTGAATCTGAGGAGAGATGAGTTTCTTTATAAGAAGAATGGTTGAATTTTTCATTTATCATATCGAATTAAAAAGAACACACTGTGTCTGGATTCTTATTCGAATCAGTTTCTAAGAAATAGTACATTTGGCTACTGTCATCATTGTGACAGTGTATATTAAATAAGTACACCCACATTAGTCTCTTATAAAATTGAGATGTTTCATTTGTCTTAGGCAATGGCAAATCTTGGGCATAGTCAAATTCCAGCACCAATATTTCACTGCTCTCTTCTTTACAATGCTTTATCAGGCCATCCTTTGCATTCTTGAAAGCTTTATACCTTCTTAAATGAAGTTCATGTTGTACTTTACATGGATCATTTGGGTTAGCTGTAAATTTCACCTTGCACTCCGAACAGTAATCACATAAATCTGTTTTCGGTAAAATCAAGCCATAGTTTAATTCAGCTTCAAAAATTTGTGTTATGTCTTGTATTTTGGTAATTTTGACATATCAATATTTTTGTCTATACAGAATATTTTGAACATGTCATATAACTTTTTGGGTACAGATTGGGATTTAGGAAATACATTTTACTTGATCTATTTCTTGAATAAAGGGACTCCCTGCTTGGTATAAGACTTAAATGCTCTTTAGCAAGATCCCAAATATTACATATAACGGGGTCGGTTGTTGTGAGTTCCACGTTTCTCTCCAAATGATTCACCATCTAGAACTCCGCGTAACATTTTTTCTGAAATTTGGTAGAGGCCACGAAGAAACGTTTAGCAAACTATAACTTCGGAACCATTCAATTTCACACTGCAGGTCCATACACTGTCTCTCCTACGCGCTTAACCTCAACTTTATGAGTGGAAGAGCATTTGCATTGCATTAGTCTAGATAAAAGAACATCTTGCTGCTCCTAAGAACCATCACAAAAAAATTGGTTGTGAAGGTGTTCTTGGTCAATACATGATATTTCGTTGAAACATTCATTTTTACATTATTTAAAAACTAATACAAAAGGTTTAGCTTTTTTTTCCCCCAGTAGAATAAATGCAACTTTCACCAGAATATCCTCGTTTTTTGTCATCACTTCGATCTTTCAGATATTGTTTTTTTTTTTACATATTTTTTGACTGTTAGGTTTTTCACTACTCACAAGTCACTTTAATCAGAATTGTTACTCATTTTGCACTCATTACAACTCAAAAACACAGACAATCATTACCTGCATAATCTACAATGGTTGTAATCACCAATACTCAGCAATCAAGATGGTGTCATTCTGAAACCAGATGCAAAGATATATATATATATATATATATATATATATATATATATATATATATATATATATACAAAATTTTGCACTCTTAGATAAAACAGGATGGAGAATTCAAAAATTGCATCTCCCTAAAAAGGGCATATACAGGAATACGCCCTTTTTACATATAACTCCTCAATTGGTGCTCTTACCTGTTGCGTAATGGTAGTTTCACATAATCAATCTGGCACCCATGCTCGGGGCCTGTAACACCGGACTGCTGTAGTTTGATAAATATTTTGGCGACCCTAACGCATACTATTTAATAAATACACCATTAATAATAAACTACCACAATTTTGAATACGCAACTTTGAATACAATGTCGAAAAACACTGTAAGAATTTACAATACGACCATAGAGGAAATAGAAAACACACACGAAAAGGATACCATTATAGCGGCAGAAAAGACAACTACACCGAGTAGGATTTTCAACTCCGGAAATGCGAACAGGCAAAATACATTATTTCAGCAGATCGTCGCATTAATAGCTTAGCAATCTGAGCAATTATAAAACCCAGTTTCAGCAGTAGTCCCATGAACAATTGGAGCAATTAAACATTCAGTTGCAGCAGCAGGAAAAGAAATTTCAGCAGCAGACACATAAGAAATTAGAATGACAAGCGCAACTTCAGAAGCAGCTTCAGGAACATCGCGGTCAGCAGAAAAGCACTGCAAGAATATTTTAGTTTAAAATTCACGCTATTAAATCAAACCGTAACAGCCAAATCAAGCACGTTCAGGGACAAGTTGAATGTATAAACTAAAGAGTAGAAAGAACAGCGTCAGTTTTGGGAGAGCAAATTGCGAATAATCGTGGTGAACTGGAAATTATGAAAGAGCAGTACGCTATACAAAACACTGAATGCAAACGACGTATAATAGCTTTAGAAAACCGCCCATCCGAGGGTACATTCAATGAGGAGTTTAGAGACCAAATAGCAGACCAGTTAGATAGCTTCGACCGACACCTAGAGCAGAGGTTTACCCAAGTGGAGAAAGCCGCATAGATAGAAAGAGCTAAGGCTGCCTCACATGAGAAACAGGTAGCTGAGCAAGTAAAATTGATAGAAGACAAAATAGATGATTAGATGATGTTGTAACTTCACTTAGAAATGCTAGGTTGGATATAGACAGCCGTAATGACACATCAAACCAGAAAGTTTCTAGCTCACATACACTTGATACACCGCGATAATTGGAACACATTAACCCATCAAATAGCAGCACACATACCGCTCCATTTATGAACACATTTCTGTATCACCCTAGCAAACTCTGGGCAGAACTGCTACCCGTTTTTGGGGGCAAAACTCGTTGGAAATCGCATCAACTTTGTGCGAAGTTGAATGAGTAATCCAGTTTATTTTGTTTACCTGATCAGGACAAATTGCATTGCAAATATTTGTGCCTGAAAGACACAGCCTACTTTTGGTGGGAAATAAATCGCTCAGACACCTGTACTTATGGGGAATTAAAAATAACATTTCTGGACATTTTTTGAAACAGGAAGGTACAAGAGAACCTCCGAGCACAACTTCATGCCGAACGTTTTGTTCCAGGATAAGGGAAACCCCTTGAGTCTCACGTGTCCGAACTTTATTAAAAGTCACGACACCTCGAACCCCCACTTTCGGACGAGAAGTTTATCGCTCTGGTTGTCTGGCAGTTCCCATTCCTATACCAGCTGCACTAGGCATAACTATACAACATAGATATGGCCACTTTTAGGGAAGACCTATTGGCATTTGACACCATTGATTAGTTAAAAAGGCAGCAAGGGAACCCGAATACCAACAACTCCGCTACTCAAGAACGTGTTTCTCCCCCTTTCCAAAGTGGAAATAACCGTGAATACCGAGGACCTCCCGGATTTAACAGGAATCCAAGAGTGTTTATGTTTAGAAATAGGTCCTACTCTTTTAATGGGCCATGGGGTGGTTTTGAGTGTCCTTACAGGAATGGCAGATATTTCCTCAGATGAACCAACTGTAACCGAGGCCGGTTTAGAGGTGAGCGCAAGACGTGGTATCAGGAAGGAGAAGATCAAGAGGGAAGAAATCAAGATTGTTACTGGAGGAAAACTGATCCATATTCCCCTATATGAGATGAGGAGAGTAAGATTAGCTCGCACAACCATCCAAATGATTCGCATAGACAATCACCACCAAGGCAGCAATCCCAGAGAACAGATTACCCTAATCAGGATAACAATGTACTAGGACAGAATATGAATTCACAGCTGCTTATATCACTGTGTGGAAACTGGAGAGCATATCTATTACTCAGAACAAAGCTACTTCGAAAATCGAGCAGGTCTCGACACACGAGTGCCAATATTTGTCCCGCAATCACAGCCAAGTCAATATCAGTGTGGGAATGCGAATAATTCCGGAACTATCCTTAAGCATTTGACAAACTATTGAAGGTCAGCGAAGAAATATCCCGATCGCTGGCCTTTCATTCGAGTTTAACTCCAGAGGGTTCTGCTTCCCAACAGTGTGTTTTTTGCCTATTGTAGGAGACAAGGACACCGAATTAGATAGGCAAGTAATAATTCAGACGATCTCATTACAACAAATTGATTGTGAATTTCTATCAACTGATCCTTTGGACAAACGGTTCCAACTGCAGGACACATTGTACCCGAATTTGGTTTTAAATGTTTACATCAGTGTACTGTGTTTACTGGATAGCAGCGCTGATGTAAGTTGTGCTCGGAAGTATTATACAACTCAATATTGTCGACTGGAAGGAAAGTACATTGCGTACCGGTGCCTCGATTACATATAATAGGTGCTACATCGAAATCTAACCCTGTTGGATTATAGTACCCAGTGCTCCTGGTCTGCAGGGTTACTCATATTTTGTATTGTATGTCTGAGGTGTGGTGGTCAGCATTTTTATTGTTATGGATGGTCGATATAATCAGGTGGTTTATTTGATTCGTAGTATGATATTTTTTTGGTGTCTGATGGTATGATGAACATGTAGGACTTGTAATTATTTTGGTAAGGTCAGTGTGGGCTGAGGTATGCTTGGTTTCCAGTCAACAGAGTGTATATTTCGTGCGATGACGGTTTGTATAGCAGATGGCATGGGTGGTAAGGTTGAATTAAGTTTTTCTTAGGTTATAGGTGATGGCAGGTTGGTTGGCTTACTATGACTTGTGTTATAAAGGTTGGTATGGTTTTATAATGACTAGTACATATTTGGCTTGTGTCTGATGGTAATGATGCTATGACAGACATGTTGAAGTTACGTTTTTTGTTATATTTTAGTGGATGTGGGCTGAGGTATGCTTAAATTCTCGTGAATATGATTTGTGAGTATATTTAGTCTTGTGACGGTTGGTAGAGTATGTGGTTTGGGTGATAGGAGTGATGGAACTAATTTGAAGAGATATTCCGAAACATGCTTAATGTCACCAAGAAGCTTATGATAATTCTTCCTCCATGGTCATTTATGGGCCATTACGGGTCAAAATTGGTCAAATGGGTAGTTTATGGGTCATGGGTTAGTGGCTCATTTTCGGGTCATGGGTCAATGGTACATTATGAGACATTTATGGGTAATTATGGGCCATTTAGGGTCAGTACCGCAGTTAGAACTGCAGGCACAATAATTAGCACTGGAGGCACCACACTTAGCACAGCAGGCACAGGACTTAGCACTCCACTTAGGCTCAAGGTTCGGTCTGGACTATAAAATTTGGTTGGTATGCTTGGGTTATCATGGATGGTTTGTTGGGTGATATTTTTTCTAGAATATCTGCCTTGTAATTGTCGGAGTATGTTGATTGGTGTGGACAGTATGTATGTGTGTAATGCTAAGAAATGCTTGAGTTAAAGTATTTGGTATGGGTGGCCAGTTTTTTTTTTACTGGTGTCAGTCTGCTTGGTGGGAGGTATAATAAGAAGTTGATTGTGTCACTGTTATGGACTGTATGTTTGCTTTGTATGGTCTGTGTAGACGAATGGTTGAGGTATGCTAGTGTTATAATGGGTTGTATGGTCGGTAGGTATAAGCGATGTTGTTTGGTAGAACAAGTATAATGGGTGTTAGGTTATGGGCTGGCATCAGCTCTATAGTTTCTCGAATAATGAAGGATATTTTGCTTGGTGTATTGGGTGGTGCAGTTGAATTGAATTTTTTTTTGGTTATAGGATATAGGGTGTTGGGTGTCCTGGTATGACTTGGGTTTTATAATGGACGGTATGGTGATAGAGTGACTGGTATATATTTGACTGGTGTCATTCAGTAGAGTAGAAAGTATGAGCAGTAAGTAAATTTATTTTTGGTAAGGTCAGTGTGACTAACAAAGCTCCTACATGTTAGTAAAAAAATAAAAAATGAAAAAGTTAAATCTGAATAATGAATAAAAAAATTTGAAAATTAAGTCTGGGATAGCAAAAAAATATTATATATGTTAAAAATTATATATATAATGTTAAACTTAAAAACAAAAACTTATTGCTGGCCTTTGTAAGTCTGGTTTTGGTTGGTAGAGCAGATGACATGAATGAATTACATACTGTGGTATCGTACCTATATAAGTAGGCGGGTTCATTTTATGAAGCTGTTTGACAGTTGCAGTCATGAAAATTTGTCGAGAAGAATATATATGTTTCTGGTTAGATGATTGCGAGTACTGGCTGTCTTGAGCTGTGTACAAGCCGATTATATTCACTACATGAAAAGTGAGTATACTGGTGTAAAGACAGTATGTGAATGGCATGGAAGAATTTAAGATGTCTATTTTTATGTTTATAGCCTGAAGTTTGTATATATATGTGATATAATTTAAGAATTCTTTAATTTCTCGCTGATGTTGTACCCTACGTACTTCCTCTGATATAGTGTATATACTGGTGTTTTGATTATTCACATAAACATACATTGAATAAAACCCGAGTAAGATTGTTATGTCTACAAAAACCTTCAAGGCAGTGAATAATTAACATCGCGTATTATTTAGCCTTAAAGAAAGAAGACCTGTAATGAAGCTGAGAGAACTTTTTTGCTGTACTACTCTACATACAAATATTCAGTACAACATAAAAAAGTTAAACATATTTTAAAACCAAATTATAAATACATTTTTATTTCTTATTAAAACTATATTGTAGGCTAACCAGTCTGTTGCAAAAAGATCTCGTTTAAAAAAGCACAATTTTATTAAAAGCTACTTACTATGGTTATATGGGGCATAAACATACATTCCTGGAGCTATAAATGGTGCTTGCAAACTAAAAATTTCGCGAACCTGCCTCCTAAGAGTTCGCAAATTATATTCGCATATGCATGTACATATTCACATGCTTATGAGTCCGACTTGCTTTGCTGTACAATTATTTAAAAAATAATATATAAAATAAATATTAGATATGAGCTTATGCACATATGATTCAGACTACGACTGAAAATAACCAATTGTTTTAGTCCAGTACATCGCATGCCCGTAAGACTAGGCTTCACCATGCTTGGGCGTATGGGGAATCAAAGGCTAAATTCGGACAAAAATCTCTGACACAGTTTTTGTGATAATATTTTCAACTAAGTTTTTTTTTTTTTTGTTTAAGATGAACATATCTACATTTGTAAACCATTCAAATATTAATTTTTAAATTTTAAATGCATTTTTTAATTATTTAAAAAATGTCGCAATTTTATAATAATGAAAATGTACATCTGAAACTGAAAAAAAAAAAAAAAAAAAAAAAAATTTGAAAGGTTTACAGATCTAGATGAGTCCAATCTCTAACAAAAATGCTTTAGTTGAAAATACTACCACAAAATATTACTGAGAGATCTTTGTCCGAATTTAGCCTTTGATTCCCTTTACGCCCATGCATGGTGAAGTCTGGCCTTAAATAAGAAAAAAAACACTTTCAAATATAGTATTCTCTAACCATATATGCATTGAATGAAAAATTCTAACGAAACATTAAAAATATATCTCTAATTGTATGAGGGAACTCGCCAATTTCACTTGATGATATATATACTACAATTAAGCACTATTTCTCACATGGGCAAACTGTAGGCTAATGGCTAGCATTGCTGACTCCTGGTCCAAAGGGCTTCTGGTCAAATACCATTCAAGCATCAGAATTTTTTTATTTTTTTTATTTTACCAGCTGTCTTGGGAAAGTGTAAAGTTTACATAATTTAAATTTTCTGATGTATATTTACATGACGAATGCATTAAAAATACATTTTACGGTATTTTTAAAGATTTGTTTTGACTTTTTCAAATTGCATAAAAAATAATTTTTTAAATAATTCTACTAATTAAAAAAAGTTTTCTCTTCATAGATGTCTGATTGGCAAGGCTAGCCAGTCAAGCGGCTTGTGGTCATTGGTCTCCTTTCCTTTCTCCGTGCGGTGCTTGCCTACATCACTATATGCGTATGTCACTGCTGGCACACACTTGGCTTGGAGGTTATTAACACTGGTCGCCTGCTGCATGTGCATTTCACAGCTGGCCCACCTGCCCTGGCAGACCTGTCAGCACATGCACTGTTACAAGGCTAGTCAACTAAATTTTCGTAAAACAGTAAAAAACAAATAAAATAAAGTCAAAATATCTACTTTTAAAAATAAAGTATTAAAAATCAAATATGTTTTACAAGCTCTGCCTGGAACGTACTTTACAATAATTCTTATATACATTCTCCTGTATGGCAAATTCTTCTTGCAGTTCCTATCCATTCCGGATGTTGGCAACCATCTCAGCTGTGCTATCTCTACCAAGCACTGCTCGGAATAACTCTGTAGATGTCTTAAAGGTCCATGTTTTGAGGTTTTTCAAACAGGGGATTCTTCTCTTACCAGCACTTATCTTTCCGGGTATCATTCCTTGTAGAATAGACTGCAGTAATTGATATCTGCTTTCACTCCTCATGATATGGCCGAGGTACTGAAGCTTCCTTGTTTTCACAGTGGTCAATACTTCTGCTCTTTTTCATCCTCCGAGGAATTTCAACATTTGTAACATGTCTGTCCATGACACTCTTAACATTCTACTATATAATCACATCTCAAAGGCTTCCGATCTTTTGCTGTGTGACTCCGTCAGAGCCCAAGTTTCAACGCCATAATATAGAACAGAGAACACATAACAGTGTAGAAGTCTCATTTTTGTGGTCATTATTATCTCATGACTTTTATAAAGGGTACTCATTTTGTTGAAGACAGCCTTAGCTTTTCCAATACAAGACTTCACTTCCTCAGAGCAAGCCCACTGGTTATTAATGGTGGTACTGAGATATGTATATTTGTGCACATGTTCAACAGGTCTCTGATTTATACTAATATGACACGTAGGGATGCATGTTTTGCTAGTGACCATTAGTTTTGTTTTATTTATATTAATATCAAGACCATATTCATAACTACTCTGTGTCACTCTACCCATAAGGTGTTGTAAACTTTCCAGACTATCTGAAAAAATGACATCGTCTGCATAGCGAATGTTGTTTATCCATTGCACATTCAACAGGATTCCTTTATCCACATCCATCTTGTTCTTAGATCATTGTCAATCAAGCCAATACTATTTAAAAAATTTTAATCATCTTCTGAATTCTGGTCCTGTACTGTATCGAAGGCCCTTTGGTAGTCTATAAAGCAGGCATAAATGCCACAATTTATATCTCTGCATCGTTGAAATAGTACTTGGATGCTAAAGAGAGGCTCTTGTGTTCCAACTGCATTCCTGAATCCAAACTGTGTAGGAGATATTTTTTCTTCACATATCTTGTATATCCTTCGATGAATAATCTTCAGAAAAAGTTTCAACAAATGGCTCATGAGGCTTATCGTTCTGTAATCTCCACACAACTTAGCTCCAGGGTTTTTAGGTATTGTAACAAATTCTGATTTGAGCTACTCTCTAGGAATATTGCAAGAGTTGTAGATGTCATTGAACAATGCAGTCGCTCATTTCACATTATGGTAAATTACATCACTAAATTAGTAAATAAATATACACACACAGAGTACGTGAATCACCACGCACTCTAGTAGGCGATGAAGGAACTGTGTAGATGGTGGAGTGGAGCAAATGCGGCTAATCTAGCAAGCGTGATTAATTGGTAAAATGAACGAAATTGAGAGACAAGGAAAGAGAATGCGAATGTGAAAGACAAGGGAGAATGAGAGAGAATGCATGGGAAGACTCCAAGAAAACCTATGGAATGATAGAGAGACAAGAGATAAAGAGATGAAATGATAGAGACAAAAGAGAAAGAAAAGAGAGAAAGAGATGGAATGATAGAGAGACAAGAGCGAAGGAAAATAGAGAAAGAGATGGAATGAGAGACAAGAGAAAAAGAGATGGAATGAGCGAGACAAGATAGAAAGAGATGGAATGAGAGAGACAAGAGAGAGAGAAAGGAAAGATAAAAAGAGATGAAATGAGAGATACAAGAGAGAAAGTAATGGAATGAAAGAGAAAGAGAGAAATAGTTTGAATGAGATAAAGAAAGAATGAGAAAGGAAAAGAGAGAAAGAGATGTAATTCGAGAGACAAGATAGAAAAAGAGAGAACATGAATTAAATAATAAATAAATGTGTATGGGAGTAGATCCAGGGCAAGGCAACACCCTCCGAGCGACAGGCTTGCCAGCTGGGACCTGTAGGTTCTCGTCATCCCTGAACATGACATGAAATGAGACCCTAGGATGAAGCAGCACTGGAATGCAAGGGCGGGGGAAACGGTAGTACCCCGAGAAAATCCGCCGGCAAGCGGCATCGTCCAGCACGATTCCGATATGCGAAAATCCGGAAGCGAACCCGCCGGGGATCGAATCCGGATCGCCTTGTTGGGAGGCGAGTGCGCTAGCCACTATGCCACCGCTACCCCAGAACATGGATTGATAGAGCATGAATAAACAAGGCATAATGATGGAATGTCATCATGATCGTATGCGCCTTGAAAAGACGAGGAGTCCAGTGATATACAACACTTAATACTTACTCCTTTAGAATTTTAATTATAAAATATATTGAAATTAAAAAAATTACTTTCAAATTTATTTTATTTTATTGATTTCTCAGATACGGTATTTTTTGGTCTAGAAGGAATAAATCACCTGAATTGGTTCGTTTTTTTTTTTGATGGTGCTTCGTTGTGCCTTTTACCTTTCTTAGAGAAAAATAAGACATTTTTATAGTAAAACGGGAAATTCTTTGGGGAAGAAGGGAAATTTTAAATCCTTTTTCGGCAAAAACGTACGATTTTGAGTGAAAATGAGCGATTTTGGAAGAAAAAACGGAAAAAATTTTAGTTCGAGGTCATTGAAGGTTGAGTCTACCGAGCCACTCCCTGATCCCTGTGCTCCCGAACATTCGTACTCCTACTACTATTTTGTTTACTTGTGTGGGAGACTCTGCTAGTGTGTCTGATCCATTAGGATTTTAGTAGGTGTTGCATATTAACGTGTCCGAAAAGGTAATCCCAGACTAGAGAATGAAGAAACGAGACGTGCATGATGTATAGCAGAGAACAAGAGGCCTGAGGCGGATGACACCGCGTGTAAATTAGCTTAATCAGTCTTCCGCAGATTGAACGTACATTAATATGCTATCAACTGTAGTAAGCATGTGAATAAACTCGCATGCTTATGTGTAGGGACGATTACATAAGAGAGGAGTGCATAATTTGTTCGAATAACAGAATTTAAATATCTCTGAGAATTTAAATATCTACGCTTAAATCGAGCGAGGTGATGCAGCGGCAGACCTTTGGACTCACAATCGCGGGGACCTGTGTTGGAATACCGGCCTGGCCTCCCTAGCTCGGGTTATCCGTGCTTTCCCGAAATCACTCCAGGGGAATTAGTGCTAACTGCCTGTTGAGAGGGCCTTAAAAAGCGCTCACTTTTTCGTGAATAGCCTATACAGGCCATCTACCTGCTTCTCTGAGCACCTTGCTCCTTCTCTAATCACCTCACTGTGGACGAGACGTTACGTCTTATCCACCACCAACTTACGTTCATGTATCGGCACATATGAGCAGGAAATACTTTCAAAGGCAGATTTCGAAAGAGCTTAATTAACTGTGTACTTAGTACACATAGTAATCTAGACAACGTTTTTGAAGTCTTGTTTTTTTTTTTTTTTATTCTCTTTGAAGAACATCTGCCCAGATAAAATTAAAATAAAGTGACGTAAGAACATGAACAACAATTTTATGTTGTTTATCACTGTGAACAAAACAGCATGACTGTCTTATCTGATCACAACTTAATTATTTATATCCAACACCCAGCAGCCCAATTAAAAAAACACGCAAAACTGTGCCGCTATTACAAATGTGTTTTACTGTGGAGTATTCATATAGAGCATATAAATTATGACTCGGCCAGTTTGATGAGTGGGAAAATATACTTTTCGTTATTCGAAAAGCACACACCTATGAAAACCAGTAACCCGGGAGAAAGGCATTCTCCATGGATAGTGACATTCATACAAAATAAATGAAAAGTAATAAATAAAGCGAAAAAGGTAATATTCCCAATTAACTGGAAGCAACCAAAAATAATTCCTATAGGAAAAGGCAGAGCTCAAAGATAAGCACAATTAGTCTCTTACCTTTGATTTATAATATAGCAGAAAATATAGTCAATAGTCAATTATCTACGTAACTTAGTGAACATTTTTTTTTCTGCCATACGAATTCAGGAACACAACACATAACTCGACTGAGAACAAAAAATGTTTGCTATACTTCCAGAGTATATCAAAGTTTTTGATACCACAAACCATAAGTATGTAGGCGAAATCCCTAGCTGCTTAGTGGTTGCATGTATCATGCCGGTAGTTCGAAAGCAGCATGGAAAACTGAACGCAACAAGTAAAAGTAAATACTAGCAATCGGAAAATTCGTTCTGACTAGAAACCTGTGATAAATGGATATGAGCTATAATACATTCTCGGAGCTTTGTTATTTACATTGTACATTAATCTTTCGAAAATGTAAAATGCTGCCAGTACGCAAATTACACTCAGTTACTACTGCCCTGATGTATGGATAATATAGACGAAACATCGCCAAAATTTACTTAGACTTAAAAATCGAATCAAATGGTGCGGAACTAATTACCTGAAACTTAACCCAATAGAAATCTCATACATGTTTTTAGGTTCACAGAATAATTTACCGAAAATTAAATGCCACAAAGATATTGTAATAAATACGGAAATAATACCTAGAAAAAAATATTAAATGACAATAACTATAGTGGGATAAACAAGTATCAACAGCTATGCAGCCTGCGTACTACTAACTGAAGAACTCTACATAATTAATAATACTCATATTAAGATATACCTACATGTGTGATACGCTATTTCTATCAGTTTTTAACAACTATACAGAACTGGCAAATAACAGCAGCAAAATGCGACAAAATCGTATACAGTAAGATCAGAACGCGTGTTTAAGATCTGTAACTTATCAATCTTAAAAAGCGATTTCATATCAGGAAAATACTTTTATCATATAAGTGGCCAAATATATAAATTCGAAATTCTTTTATTTCAACACACAGATAAAAATAATTATAGAGATACGCAAGTTCCAAAATATTTGCTTGAATTGTTGGTTAACTTCATTTCCTTCTGTCAAAATAATATATAAATTTAAATTCCTTTCAAGTACCTCGATAAGGTAAATCAATTAGCAAACATTCCTTCATTTACTTACAAAGCCAAATTTGGAATTACATTTTACCTCGCTCGTTCTGGAAAATAAACACTTTATGTTTCGAAACCAATTTTAAAGTTTTCTCATAAAACTCCAATTTCGTCCAAAACAAATTATATAAATTATATTATATTTGTAACGATAACTTATATAGTTTACAAAAGTACATGGCTATTGTAAACAAAACGTGGGTTGATTTGGTAGTGAGTGGTAAATAATTAAATAGTATTAAAACCACACCTTTGAGGAAAGTCGAAAGGCAATTGATCATTGGAAAATTTTTAATGTTGTTATTTTCCCCCACAAAGGCGAACTTAGTGGTCATTAGCAGACAGGAACTAAAGACCACGAGGCAGAAGGAATTAGGCAGTAGTTTCATGTGTTATTATTTCTGTCCCCACAGATACGAACTACGAGATCATCAGCCCTCCGGAACTGAGGGCCAAGAAACAGAAGAACCCAGAATGGGGAGTGGATTTCGTCATCGACTGTAGCGGCTGCGCTCCTGCCCTCGAGGAGTCTATCAACTACCTTAACTGCGGCGGAACGCTCTGCATATTCGGCGTCGCGCCGCCTGACGCGAAGATCAGGTACGACCATGTTGTAAACATAGCTGCCCATGAAGCCACAGCATGGCAGGCTGCAGTTTCTCTACTTTAGTTCGCTCGTGATTATTAAAGCAAGTCGCACGAAAACGTTGTATCTGGAGCTAAACATTCAGGTGTCGCATATTGGAGCCATCTGCCGTCTTGAATTACGCCGAAATATGGACGACTGTCAGTTCAAAATTTTCTGTTTATCCCTCAAAATTTCTCTTGGGCCCTTTAAAATTTCCCCTCTTTGTCCTTAAAGTATAATCTCTTTTTTCCTCAAATCTTCTCGAAATTCGCAGAAAAAATTTTATTTATATCGCTCCGAATCCAAGATGGACTATTTCTCGGTTTCACGTCCTTATATACGCTTTTGAAACATGAAAATGATAATGAAAATGAAGCTATACAAATAAACTAAGAAGTCAAGCAGCCGCACTGTATACCTTGCGCACCAAGCATTGCGCACCAAGGACCCCCCCCCCCTTTTTTTTTGAGGAAATTTTAGGACATTTTGAAGATAACGAGACATTTTGATGAAACAAACTGGAAATTGTTATTCAACAGGCTGCCTTCTTTTGACGTAATTCAAAATCCTGAATTTTTGGCTCGCGAAGGATTTTTTTTTTTTAACTTGGTAACGTTTTGAAGACCTGCCATGTGTTGTCTATTTAGCAGCACTCAAAGTGTATCCCACCATTATACGTTGAAATTGACTTTTCTATGAAATCATGACTGTTGTAGACATACAGACACTGGAATTGTAACACACATGAATAAGTGAGTACTTTACGAATAAAAAATTAATTTTTATATATTCATTGATTCGAGGTAAAAGTAAACCGTCAGGGTTAGCAAATTTTAAACAGTCCAATCTCAACAATACATCAAAAACTGAACTAATTTGCTTCATTTGCTGAAAACATTCGTGTTGGTGTTTAGCTATAAACAAATTGCACTTAGAGACAGATTTCTTTTAAAAGATAATCTCTAAAACTACTTAAACATGAACCAGATGAAATACAGATTATACAGTCTACAGTGGGATTAACTTCACTTCTGACCTATCTGCTAGTGTATTTTTGTCATAATAAAACCTTCATAAAATTGGTGATGTAATATGTACCCTATTGTTAAAGTAGTTATGCCAAATCTGTAGGACTAACCGTAACAAAATAAGCTTAATACACAATTTAAATGACCGTTTATTTTTGCTCGTCTATCTTTCTTCAGTACAACCAGGTATAAAAACAGAAGAAATATTAGGCATCTTATGTCGACGCCGTTGATACAGGTTAAGGGCCTAATGTTCTAATTTCGAACCCTTTGTTATTAATAGTTACTGTATGTGTGTGTCGTTTTCGTGTGTAAATTTATAATTTTAGTATGAAATGTAAGGTGCTCCTGCTAGCCTCCCGAAATAATATGAAGACGTTAAAATACTAATGTGTATGTTGTGTCCACTAAAAAAGATGTATATAAAGTATTAATGCACGCAAACTGAAACATCGTGAGTGATGTTCACATAACTGTAACAGTTGGAATTAACAAGAAAAAGGGAAGTAGGAAGTTAGAATAAACGATGAATGAACGAATCGCTGTTTCTATCTAACAAATTGGCGATGTCATAACACATAATACTCACGTTAGAAAGAAAACGGGTTAAGTTCCCTGTTTAACGATCCTGAGATCGGTTTAGCATAGTTTTCTGATAACATTGCAGGTGAATTCCAAGTTCGTTCCTTACAAGAAAGAGCCGATTCCTTACCTCTCCCTGTGTGTCCAAGCAAGTTCCGACTTTACAGAACCTTCTAGTAGTAAGGAAATGATGGTTGAAAGACAAGGGCGTGGGGCGTATGCCGGAGCCGCCCAGCCGCCATGTTGTTACGTCACCGTCCACCATCTGGGATGTCATTGAACCTAACAATGACCTTTGACCCGTGACCTCAACCTTAATCCTAGTGTCCTTTAACCACAAAAACAAAACAAAAAAATTGCGGAAAAATTATAAAAAAAATTTATTACGAATTTTTTTATTAAAAATGGTAAAAAATTAAAAAAAAAATTAAATTTTTGAAAATATATTTTTTATAGTTATACCCAACTGAGGAGCGCGATTGAACTTATTTATCAGATGTGTTCAATTTATTATTTTCCCAAAATATCTTCATCTTCTCACTCAGGTCCTTCCTACGTTCCTCTGTTCTAATGTTAAAAAATTGTATTATATTTAATTTACAGTAAATTATATTTGTATTTAAAATGTTTACAAAATTAAAAAACGTTTAAAAATATATTTTTACATAATTTTATATAAACATTTTTAAAATAAAAAAACTCTTTCCCACGGCATCCATTTTCCTTAAAAATTACCCTTTTTCCCTCAAAATGTACCTTTTCCCCCTCTAAATGTATCTAAAAATTTCTATTAAAAATCGTTTTAAAAATTATTTCAAAATAACTTATGTACGTTACTGGGGATTGTCTCACCTTCGCTCGGCTGCCATCTTTGTCGGCGGCTTTCTTCTCTCAAAATTTTCCTCTTTTCCTTTAAAATTTCCCTAAAAAATATTTTATACATTTTTTTTAAACTTACATTTTCGGAGGTCCTCCCGCATCACCAATTACTCACCTCTGTTCGAATCCAGCAGACGACTGACTCCCTCGCCTCCGCTCCCTCACCTATACTCATTCCACCGTCTTGATTTTTCGTTCATTTTTTTACATGATACTGGAGGCCACCATATTTTTTTTTTTCGTTTGTCATTTGTGTATATACGTTACTGGAGACTGCCATGTTGGGAAGCAGCCATCTTTCTAGGTGGTATCCTTCAAGTCTTTTTTATTGTAATTTGTTTTATAGTTTTCATCTCACCTTTGTGCGACTACCATATTAGATTTCATATGTTTACATCACCTACGTATGACCAGGTGACAGCCATATTTTTTTATGTGTTTAAAGTATAGGTTGTGCTGATAGCGCCATCCATATTGAATTCTTCTCTCAACACATAGGTAGTATCGATTATGATGCCTGCTGTCGTCCTATTCCAAATAGTGACATTGACCATTCCTGCAAAAATACTTAAATTGTTATATTTATTTTTCTATACTTAAATGCGAGTATTTTTAATTCTAATATTTATTAATTTAATTTATTTATTTTATATAACGTGGGCAGGTTTTTCGAAATAAAACACAGCATATAAATTTTACACAAAATTTGATGTACGCATAATAAAATATACAGGTTTATTAATCTTCTTCGACGTTCACAGCACAGCTCGATGTCCGCATCGACGACCCAGGAATTGAAGCGGGCAGGAAAAACCACCATTTGAGGTACGCCCCTTCCGTTATGGCGTTTCAGCACCTTCTTGAACCTTGAAGCTGGTGATGACCAATCTACTCATCGTATGTGGCCCGTCTCCTTAAGTTATGAGATGATTGAAACACTCTCGTTGGTGTGGGAGTAATTTCCAAACCTCTGCGAAGCAAGCAGTAGCTGCAGCCTATCCACCAGCTCGTTCGGGTCGTCCCAGAATATGTAGTCAATATTCTTGCCGCCGTCTATATTATTTAGGCCTTCGCCGCTTTTCTGTGCTAGGTCGCTGAAGAGGTCTGCGAGAATTTCGATTTTTTCGTGATCTTCGTCCTTATAAACACCTGTCTCGGGATCGTTATTTTTGTAAAGTGCGTGCGTGACTTCGAGCAAAGTCTTGTATCCCAGCAGGTCAGATTCTCTAAAGTCACTGGGCTCCTTGCGAAATAGAAGTTCGTTTAGTCCGGGGGTTCCACGTACCGTGTAATTGCCAACTTCAATGCTCCCACCTGGTAGAAACTCTATTTCATGAGCAACGAGTAACCATACGTAGTACCATTATTACGAGATGTGTACGAACGTAGGTAACGACGAGCCAGAGCATTATATTTCAGGGCTCTCTTTCGTACTTTCTTCATGTGTGGCAAATCCGCATCCGGTACAATCTTCCTGATCTAACTGTACTTCATCATGTTTTCGCTTCTTCAAATCTTAGAGGTACTGTCGATTTCGGACTTTACAGCTACGGGTGCTCCATAGCTCTCCCTGAGTACATCGAGACAACAAGTAATGGGAATAACAATGTCTTTATTTATATGGCCGCGTGAAATTTTGGTTCTATTGGCGAGCAAATACTTTTATCGGACAGACTTAATCAACCCGATGTATGTAGTTCGCTGGTAATGTCCAACATCGTGCTGAATAAAAACTCTTATTGTCGCTCTCTTTTATAGATTTTTTCGTGAGTCTCCGCCAAAATACTTTTGACCTTGCTCAGACGTTCGCTGTAATTTTGAATATCTGGTTCGTGGCGAGGTGGGAAATAGAGGTATCGCATGTACATGTCGTATATACGTCCAGGTTTTTCAGATTCTCTTCATTTTGTGCAGATGTTGCATTCATTGTCGATAATTTGCCTTTGAACACTTGTCACGTGCTCGTTCATAACCACCATATCGTGGACGAGCTCCGTCTTTACACGCTCCATTTTCGGCCCTAGCTAGGACAGGTAGTTTCGATCGAAAGAACACGTTTTGTTCAGCCAACATTCTGCGCACTTCCGAGATGATGTCATTACGAGGTTCGAGGACGAAATGTTTAGTAGCAGCATCCCCATATCGTTCGGGTTCACCAACGTTTCGAATTATTCTTTTACCAGGACCACAAGTTCCATCATCTTCTGGTACGAGACAACCAACATCGTTGCCTTTATGATGGCGTATCTTGAGGCTACTCTAACAGAATTTCGTAATTATGGCGTAATTATGACGGTCGTAATTATGGCGTAAATTAGTATCGTCCATGAGAAACCGCACCCGCACATTAGCATTATCGTGAAGCATTTGTTTGGGTATGTGAGAATAAGTCTGGCCGAGGTACACACAGTCCACATACTCATGCCATCCCATGCTAAAATACTCCTGCATACACTTTTGTTTTTCAATGGCAATAACGTCGAAGACAAATATCGAGTTTGGATGAGCTTCGCTCGGTGGTACGATGGCTTCATTATCGCTGCAAGGGAAATATTTCATACCTTCCACAGCTTGCAGTATTCGTGCATGTCGTTGGTATATCGGTTGCTGGAGCGATTTCGAATAAATACACACGTTATCGAACTGAAGGCCATTCTCTTCTTCCACCAGGCTCAGTATAATGAGTGTTTTCCCGCAACTTGATGGTCCCACAATGATGCACCTCACTGTATTCGGAAATAGGCTTCCATGCCACGATTTGTGGGAAATAGCTTCTTCAGCACGAATGCGTATGGGTAGAGTAACATCTTGCTTGACGATCTGTAAACTATTTTCTTCTGCTTGGTTTATATCATACATTGGGGTAGCAGGAGGAGAAGGTAACATATACAAGCCTTTTGATGGCATTAAGTACATTTTAGAATGTCTCTTCAAATTATCACTCTGAATAAACTGTGTCTGGCAGAATTTGCACTGAACTGTCATATTGGGATATGCGATACGTCAGTAATGTTCCACGTCTAGAATGAAGCTGAAACGAAAAGGTATAAAATGGTCGTATTTATACTTTTCTCACTCAGTTAATCACAATATCTCAAAGAAGTAAGTCCATAGCTGGAAGCGGGGTCGTCGATACGCTGATCAGCAATCTATCGTTTGTAAACTGACTTACAAATACGAAACAGAGTAGATGCCTAACATGTGGGACTGCGGACATTTGTGCCTTCACTTCTTGGTTCGCTCGTACAAGTAATAGTATAAAAAAGCTACACACCGCAAGGAAACCATCAGTCAAGTCGATAATGCTTGCCTTGACGGATCGTAGCTCCGAGTTGCGTGCGGTACATTTTCCACCGCTCGACCTGGATGGGGAATGGAGCATGGGCCTTGTCAATTTTCAAATCTACAATGCGATACCGAACATTAATGAAAAAAAAATTGCAAGCTGTACCTCGTTAAAAGTGGTAATATTTACCATAAAGTTTCGCTGCCTATAGGCTCTTTTGAAATAGAGGATATTGCAAGGTACATTGAAGATTCGCCGCACCCGACACTGAATTCGAACTATGTGGGAATCCCAATACTCTGAAGAGTGTTATCAGATGCACCGAAGATATCGACCATATGAAACCAGATACTATTGGACCGATGCTAGGGTTCGAGCCACGCATCTACGAAGCTGGAAAAACACGCGTGTCATAGTAGCCCGTAAACATTTAGTAAGTCAATGTTATACGAATAACCTGCAATTTGGCGAGCGGCACATGCCTTAACGGTAGGCCGAGTAATACACTGCACGAATTTTCGCCTATGGTCCCTCCAGGTTATAAACTAGTCGTGGCACCACAAAGCATCATGTACGCCCCAGTCGTCGCGAAGAGAGCACACGAGGTGGCAGTGACAGTCGTCGACCAGCGCGGAGAGTTGGACTTTTGAAACCAAGAAATCACCCTACATCTGCATTTGAGAAGATGGGCATAAGATTTATGCCGGATAGAATCTATAGAAGAACGTGTCGCGCAAAACCTACAATCAGTACGCCACAAGTCTCCAAGGAATTAACACGTGCCAGCGAGATTATCCTCTGCAGTCTCGACTACGAGGTCGATTGCCATGGAAGATTTTCTAAATTATAAAGAGTCAGCCATTTTCGAAGACAGCTTAACGAAGGTGGGACTTAATGCTTACCAGCCGTACCTGATCGGTCAGTACACACTACCATCGGAAGTTTGGATGGCGGTCCAACACTAACATATCTGCACTCTTCCTTGCCAGCCTTTCCTACGAATCAGGGGGACTCCGATGAAAGAAGATGGGTCCCTATCCAGCATTCACGAAAATAACGAGCAATGGAATTATTCACCTGATCAATCGCATATCCTATTTTCTCAATGATGCCGAGTTGCACCAGTCGTGAGATGTGGGCATAACCTCAACGATCAAAAGTTACCTTTCACTCACGCCGAATGAGCTGTCTGCAGCCAAGATGGCAGACTGGGGAATCGAAGATGGCTACAGTGTTCCCATTTATGCGGAAGGAAGGTTAGAAGTTTGTGTCCGATTCTCTAATTCTATTGGGATTTGCCAAAGACCACAGACGAATTATCTTCAATTCGAAGCAGGAGCTGGTGATAATACTCACCAATACGTATGTGGACACCATCGTTGGTACGGGAGAAAACCTGGAGTCAGTGGAAATGAACCTACGGTCTATCGAATGGACGCTGCCTTATGTGCAGTTGAGCACTGTAGAATGCCTAAATTTGTTGCAGAATGTGGGAGGTAGTAAAAACATCAATGTGGCTTTCAGGTCATGGAATCTGGAGACATATCCCGGGATTGCCAGCAAGCCAGCACATCAACAGGATGGTGAAGTTCAGCTTTGCTTCTGAGAAACCGAGGTACATCATTATTGGGATAAAGACCGGAAGAGTGAACCGTTCGCAGTTCGACACATGTAAATAGAAAATGTCAAGATTTTTTTGAATAACGAAACCTACCCGCACGTAGACATGACCACTAACTTTCTAAATGGGACAGTACTTGCTTGCGTATCAGATGTACGCTCAATTCCCAATTGCATATTATAGACGCACCCAATCTCAGATATTGAGCCCTGATACGTTCAAGATTTTGTACCCGCTCATGGCTTTCGATGTGGGTAAACAGGACAAGCGTATTACCTCCAACAAGATTAACTGCAGGGTCGAATTCACTACTCATGGAAATATTCCTGCCACCACGTACACATTCTGCCTGGTAGTTCATGACTGGCTTGTATCTTACAATTGCCTAGACAAGACTTTCAAAATACTGTCGTGAGCACAGCTGCCTGTTCGCACACTTTAACTGTTTAGTCGTCTTCGAGCATCGCCAGCTTTAAGTGGTGGTGTTTACACCTTCAATTCCTGGGTCATTGAGGCGGACATCGAGGGGTAAAATTCGAAAAAGATTAATAAACCTGTATAATTTATTAATTTATTATGTGTACAATAAATTTAATCTAAAGTAGATATTCTGTGTATCATTTCAAAAAACCTCCGCGCTTTATATATAAAAATATTTGTAATAAAAAATATTTGAAATACAGATACTCGCATTTAAGTATAGAAAAATACATTTAAGTCAAGTACTTTGCAATAATGGTCATTGTCACAATTTGGTAGAGGCCGAAAGCAGGCATCATAATCGATACTAGCTACGTGTTAAGAATAGAATCCAATATGGATGGTGCTGCCAGCACAACCTTTACTTTAAACACATAAAAATGATGGCTGTCACCTGGTCATACATAGGTTTTGTAAACATATGAAATCTAATATGGTAATCGCACAAAGGTGAGATGCAAACTATAAAACAAATGACAATAAGAAAAATATGGAGGACTGCACCTAGCAAGATGGCTTCCTCCCAACATGGCAGTCTCCAGTAACGTATATAAACCTATAATGAAATAAAAAACTAATATAGCGGCCTCCAGTAACATACAAACAAAGATGGATGCCTCCAGCAGCATGTAAACAAATGCCGTACGAAAAATCAAGATGGCGTAATGAGTATAGGTGAGGGGAGTGGAGGCGAGGGAGTCAGTCGTCCGCTGGAGTCGAACAGAGGTGAATAATTGTTGGTGCAGGAAGGACCTCAGGAAATGTAAGTTTTTAAAATAAATTCTATAAAATTTTTAAAGGAAAATGTTAACGGAAAAAGGAAAATTCTGAGGGGGAAAAGGGAAAATGGCCACCAACAAAGATGGCAGTCGTGCGAAAGTGAGAGGCAATCTCCAGTAACGTACATAAGTTTTTTAAAAACATTTTTTTTTACCATTTTTAATTAACATTTTAAAAGGACATTTTGAGGGAAAAAGGGAAATTCTGAGGGAAAAAGTAAATTTTGAGGGGAAAAGTGAAATTTCGAAGGAAAAAAGTGAAATTGTTAGGGAAAATGGCCGGCGGCGAAAATACTTTTTAAGAAAAAAAAGTTAAAATAAAAGTTTGTAAAAAAAAATTTTTAATTATTTTTTTTAAGATTTAAACATATTTTGATATAATTTCTTTATAAATTACTAAACTATTATTTAAATATAATTTTTCGAAATTAATTTTTTTTGTAATTTTATTAGAGTTCTTCGCAACTTTTTTGGTTTTTAGTGTCAGAGGTCACCGGAGCCAAGATCAAGGTCACGGGTCAATGGTCATAGTTATGGTCAATTACATACAAGACGCCGGGCTGCTCCGGCTCCGACGCCCCAACCCCCTTGTCTTCCAACCATAATTTCCCTATTACTTATGTGGATAAAACGTCATGCAACAAATTAAACTAACCACAGTGTTCAAATTTTTGTGTAATTACCTTTGGAGGAAACATTGGGGAGAAGGAACCTTTCAACTAACAGTCTTCAACCCGGAAAGAACTAATTTCACACGAGAAAGATCTACTAGCATACCGCGAATCTAATTGCAAAATCTTCAGTTTACTACTTACATTTCGTGACATATGTGTATATATATATATAAATATATATATATCACCTACATATATATATATAAAACTAAAAAAATATATGTATGACTTAAATGTAAGAATACATGCATGACAGCATATTTTACTAAAGCCATTGATAACATGCCGATGGTCATCATCTGCAAAAATTCGCAAACAGTTGAACTGTCAAATTTTCTTTGGATAAAATAAAATTCGTTATCGTGATATTAATATGCGTGTAAGCAGTCTACTGTTACAAATGCGAAATCAAATATATTTTTGGACTTCTAAATGTGTCTGTGCACAAAACAAAACGTGTAGTCGCTTTTTCAAAAATTATGCATATCAATATGAAGTTAGGAAGTTTACTCGCATTTTTATTAAAATTATAATTTACGCAATTCTAAAGTACTTGCACGTTTACAGACTTTGTTTTCTTAAATTACACTATGAAACATGTGCTTTTAAATTTTGTTTGTTTGTATGTAATTATATTGTACCTTAATATTCAGACACAGATAGATGGTATGAAATTATGTATGTATAGACATAGTTAAAGTATGAAGTCCAGCGAGTATGCTGTTAAAAAAAACTGTCCCTTGTTCTTTTTTGCGCGAAGACTTGTAGCTCACTTAGAATTTTTTGGTTTGTTTTTAGAATTACTTGTCGAGTAAAAAATACCGAATTATTTATGTTGAAATATAAATTTTTAGCGTATTTCTTGGAAAATTAAATGAAACTAATAACTTGAATTTTTCACCTCGTGTGCCCTTACCTATTGTACCAAAGGAGATCAGAATTATCGCTGTGAATAACAACCCGCACAGCTGAAACAAAGCGCTTGGCTTGATAAGTGCAATGAGAGCAAGGTAATTTTTTTTAAAATTGTAAAACCTTATTTTGTACAGCAGAATTGTTGAAAGAGTGACTAATAATAGTAATGGTGATTTTTAGGTACTTAGACTGTGGAAAACTGGGGATCCACACTTTTCTTCTCAGCAAATACGCGTTTGCAGTTGTACAGCTCCAAAGTGGGAAAATTACTAAAGCTATGTTTGAAATAGAAGAAAGGAATCTTATTGGTCGTTGACTCTTTTGGAAGTTAATACGACATGAGATAAAAATATAGCAACGAGAATCGTAAAAATACATGCAGTTTAAAATATGTTTTAATAATTTCATAAATACTGTTAAATAATGTCTTTCTGTTGTGAAACATTTACATTCTGTGTTTAAGACAAATGGTTTTAATTTAATTATAAAAATTAATGTATAATTCGAGAGCAAAAATGACTTACTTCATATTTTCTCATGTTTTCTTAGGTATCACAACAACTTTGAAAATGCTCGAAACTTAAATATGACAATGACGAAAGAACGTCAAGAACTTAACCATTTTCACTAGCTGGATATTATTTTGTAACACTTCAGTTATTGATTTATTAATACACACCACGACATGTAATTTTATTATTTAATTAGTGTGATTATGTAATAAATGTTTAATTTGCAAAATGTTATTCGTGACGGATAAATATTTTCTTTTCCCATACAACTCTTACTCAGGTTATTATTTTAGCAAGATATCTTCTTACTATGTGTAATATTTTTGTATTAATGATATTTATATGTGCTTCAGTTTGTTTAACTCAGAGTATAAGTTATGTGGCCTAGGTGCAGAGAGCACTTTATTAATGGTTGATATGGTAACCTGTTACATCGTGAGTTTCTTTATTGTAGCCACCTCGTGATAGATGCTGAGGTGAGAAGCATCAGGTAAGAATTAAGTTAATGCTTTTTTTTAGCCATCTTGGTTTTACTGTCATGCAGGTGACGACCGGGTGGTCGTAGGCCTGGTAGAATTTTTAATTTGTTACCGAGTTACGTGTCAAGAAGAATGAAGATATTTGTGTGTGCTCGCGCTACCTACGCAATATTAGATAACTTTTTTTCGCCATCCGCTAATACACGAGGTGCCAAATGGACTATAAGTGTGAGTATCTAAGGTCTGTGAACCTGTATAGGGAAGATCGAGTACTTTAACCAGAGACGTCTGCAGCTGAGAACGTATAGTGTCTACTACTTCGACTAATGTTTGTGAATCAAGAAGTATTATATTGTTGCTATGTATAACAGCTAATATTGATGGTTGCCGATTTAGTTTCATGCAATATGTGAGCCTAGTACACCATTTTGAAATACACTAAAGACATTAGTTGCTTAATACGCTTACGGACACCCCGACATTAAGTTTTTCGAGCTCCCTATTGAGTTGCTTTGAACTTAAGCAATTATGAGTTATTTTATTAAAATTGACTTTATTACCACTGGTTCGTCATATAGAGTTAGGTTACATTAAGAGCTACAGCCATCTTATTCTATAAAATACTCACTAAGAATTTAAGTGCTGTAAATGGTTTCAAATAGTGAGCACACTAATTTAACTATTAATAAGTGGTTTTTCTGAGATCCATGAAGTGGCTAATAAATTTCACATATTTAAATATCTTATGTGAGAGTATCATTCCAGATAAAAGTTTGGTTGATAGTGTCATATGTTCCAGTACTTTTGCACGTTTGGTTTTACCAGACTACCAGCAGCTACCAGGAATCTGGTACAACACACATGAGTTGTAAGTTCTAAAGTGTGTGGTTTTGGGAGATGTCATTCAGTTTGCTGTGGTTATGTTACACGCTCCGTACTCATGCACGTTATTAGAATGTAAGGTGTCAATCCAAAATCTCATATATTCAGATGCCTACACGTGATGGGTTGTCCTACATTATCTCTCACTTTACTACACAATTACCAGTACATACCCTTCATAATTAAATTGGCGCTACTAACACGGGGTTAACAATACCAAGAAACCACAGTCCCGTGCAGTATTTGTGAATGAGTGGGCAACAAAGGACACTGTATAACCTACGAATCTTCACTCCTATTAATTATAGAATATTGTGATATATTAGAGAAATGGACGAGAAGACCAAGGTTACTAGCTTATTAGTCGAGGAAAACAGCGAAACTCACAATATCACACATATGGAGCAAACACCACAGCTCGTGAGTAATAACAAGGATACACCCACCATGCAAACTACTTCAGATAACGCCACTGCGAGGAGTCAGGATATGGCAACCTCCGAAGGGATACTACAGTAGACACAAACATTAATGGAACAAATTAGTCAACGCTACATTGAGTGAATGACTGAGCAGGTTGATCAAATGAAGAACAGTCAGGAGACAACCAGTCAACAAATAGCTGAGCAGGTATAACAAATGAAGCAAGGTTAGGAACAAATGACTGAACAGGTAGGACAAATCAGGAAATGTAAGGAGACTATGAGAGAAGACTTGGTAAAACAGTGTTTTTGAAAAATTGATTTTGTAATTGTTAGTAAAACAGTGCTTTTAAACAATATATTTCGCATTGATGTGTTTATTGAATGTGACAATGCATTTATTTTACTTACCATCCACATTCATTTGTGTACTGATCTCTTTCCAACACTTGTGAAGCACATTTCTGTCTGCATGTAACTTATCCCGCTTGTCCCATAAAGGACTTCATTTGGAACACAGCAGAGGCTGTGTTCCAAATCTTATCTGGCTTCGTTCCCTTGAAAAGTGCGTCCCGAGATGTGACGTCGCATTGCCGCACATTATGCACCCTAGAATGTCCCCTTCAGCCAAGGGCACGAGCAACTTTCCCTTCCCGAGCCCTAGATAGTTTTCGATTCGCAATTATTTGAAATGTTTCATTTATTTCTGTTTGTTATGTTTTTACAATTCTGTATGGCCGCAGAAGACACTCGCAAACGTCACAAAGACAAAATGAAACTCGCATGGAGCGAAATTCTACACAATAAAACTCAAGGTGCAAACGAATACAAGCCTCCGAATTCGTTTAACTTATATATATATATATATATATATATATATATATATATATATATATATATACGGAAGGGAACAAGGGCTCGTGAGAAGCACTACACAACCGACGCCGGTAACCAGCGACCAACAACTACCGAAACATTCCGGTAGGCAGGTCAGCGTGGACAGGTACGCAACTGCTTCCACTGTATGAAGCTGCACTTGATAACACACAGACTTCCAGAAGCTTGTCGGCGCCAACCAGTGCCAGCAGCCTGCTAGCGGGGAACCTGCTTCCTTTGTGTGCGCACACTTTGTGTACGAACCCTATGGGAATATTATTCAGAAGGGCTACAGTCGCTAGCAAATCGCTCGGCGACCGGATGGCAGTCACTCATCCCCTCCCCTCCGGTCGACGAATGACTTGCAGGCCAACGGGAGACCGCAGGTACACGCATTTGCATGGAAGCTTTTAGACGGGCGACAGTCGCCATGGCAACCAGTCAAGATTTCGATACCGAAAAGTTTATTCAAATGATTCGTATACGCGTGGAGTTGTGGGATGTAGCTACCGAGGAATATTCTAACAAAGCCAAAAAAAAAAAAAAACATGATGCGTGGGTGGCAGTTTGCAGAGAAACGGATCCAGAATATGACAAGTTTGAAGTGGAAAAACGAAATAAAATTGATCAGTTTGCTTTTAAAACTACTTCGCCTTTGTTTAAAGTAATGAGCTGTACGGGTGCTGTAACACATAAATAGGTAAATGTATTGTATTCATGAAAAAAATCACTTGTTAGGATTGTAAAACACGATGTCAGTAATATTTATTTCAAAAAACATGAACATTTGTATGCATCACAGGCAGCATACCACCAATGATGATTGATTATCAGCACTGCAAATGCTGTGCTCATTTAACATTATTATGAATGAGCTACACGAGCTCTGAAAAAAGTAGTCGAGTATAAATTATAATTTAATGTGCTTATAAAGAGGACTGTAAAACACAATGATTATGATGTTGATTTTAACGAATAGTTTCTCATACTTTTAAATACGGCCGTATTGCCATGGCAGACTACCAGCCCCAGTAAAATATTCGGCAAACTGATACCTGATTTTCATAGGGGTTTGTCCAGCATTTCCTGCGTGTAGAACTGGAACATTATCCAAGCCTTCAAAACTCAATGTATCTTCAAAGCGAAATCCATCCCGTTTGCTCACAAAGTTATGCAACATCACTCACGCTTTCACAATATCTCGGGTGAAATCGATGGAGACGTACAGTGACCGGTGAAATATTCTCCATTTGTTGATAAGGATACCGAACGTGCATTCCACATACCGTCTAGCCCTAGACAATCTCTAGTTCAAAATACGTTTTGTTAGAGATCAATTCTTGCCTCCATAAGGTCTCATAATATTTGTGGATAGCCCGAAGTCTTCATCGCCCACGAACACATATGGGAGGTTGTTGATCACCTCCGCATTCAGTGAACAGGGTTCTGGTATGTCCAGTTCACTTACTGATAAGTTTATTTTTGAATGCACTGTCTGTGAAAATATATGCATCGGAGTTCTTTCCATATGATCCGATATCAACAAAAGTAAAGTTATAGTTTGCATTACATACTGCTAAAAGCACAATAGAAAGAAATATTTATTTTTATTATATAGTGACCCACTTCCATTTGGTTTAACTATCCGAACCTCTTTGACATCGACGCAACCACTGCAATGTGGAAAATTGCAACGATGCTCGAATCCTTCGGGATTCCGTGGCTAGTCTTCAACCGAAGATTGTGGCATACAGCTCTCTTTCAGTTCTTCCCAAATGGCTTTACAAACGTCTTGAATAATCCCACTTAATGTAGAAATGCCAATTCTGTACGTGTAATGTAGATCTGATAATGTGCAGCCAGAAGCAAGATATCTGGAAAAAATAAATAAAATGTAGGTGTAATGTTCAATAGTGGTCACAAACCGGCTGCTACATTATGAATGACTTAATTGCAGGAAAATCCTTAATGGTGAAGTGGAAGAATCTGAGGTCATGCTAAACGAGGGAAATGAGAAAAAAGAAGTATGTGCCTTGGGATCGGGTTCAACGGATAGGAAAAAATTTGTTTACTTTGATGACCTTTCTTTTCTTGCTCCGAATGCGTACATCAGGCAATTACACAGAAAAGAGCTAAAAGACGTATTCTGACATACAAGTGGTAGTTACATGTTCTTAGTGTCAGCATTGCACTATTAAAGTAATGTGCAAAAGAAAAGCCATTTAAGGCAACTGTGAGCACCTTCTATAATTTAATAAAATTAATTTGTAGCACTCAAAATCATTTAAAAATACGTGTAACATAAGTTATTTTTATCCAACGGGCAGACATGTTATAAAATACATTGTTGTATTGTAAAAGTAGCATGGACAATATGTAATAACCGTACACTTTGTATACATTTACATGTTCATACTTTTACACTCTGGGTCATATTTTTTTAGTATTGTATCGAATTTCGATACTTCTGAAGCAATACGAACCTCTGGAGAAACTGTACTTATTGGAACGGTCGAGAGATGTGAACGAAAACGGAAAAGGAGAAGGGATCTGAAGTGAAAGAACTGTGTGAAGTTTTAAAAAGAAGTTTAGGGAATCCGTGTGCTGCTCAACCTGATTTTACTTTCATTATTAGGTGACTTAAACGATATCCCTCCTGAGAGGAAATTGCAAGCAAAGTGCGACATTCTAGGTGACATTGCAAAACATAAACATGTATCACACACATATGCACACACTACGCAATACTCGTATGCCCCACAGCAGCCACTGCAAAGCCCCGTTTCATTCACTTTCACAAATCGCAGCGCCTTACTTTCATTCTCATCCACATGGCACATTGTAGAACAATCACGCTCCATCCCGCACGCAACAGCAACACAAACAACACATCATATGACTTCACCATCAAACACATCAAGTGTTTATGACTTACATTGAGCATTTAGATAATGCACATATTGGACCCAGTTGCACATATGTCTTTTACGCAAATGTAAATAAACATTTGATCCTATCTTAGTGTTGCTGCTAATATTTCCTTCCCAGGTATGCACTTTCGCAAATTCGTATCTCGCTTATGTAAAGAACGAGACGTTATCTCGTACAGCTCATCAAATGAATTTAAAGACATTCTGAAATAATTGAAAAAAATTATTGCTGTCCTTTCTTAGATCTTCGAAGATCGTCTAAAACATTCCTTTATTTCGTCTATCACATATCACTGAATAAACCCATGTCGCCCTCATTTTCTTCCTCCTGCGTAATTTCTTAACTGTCATCCACAAACAAACTATCTCTTCGGGTTCCAACACCATACTAAATTAATGTGTGTACGGAAGTTCCCCAGGAGAATGGCGTGGATGATTTGTGACATCAGAGGCGGACTAATATCCGCGATTAGTCTCCCGCGCTCTTGGCCAGTCTCCGATCGCCGAGCGATTGGTCGCCGGCGACCCGGTCGCCCATATGAAAGGAGCCTTATTGCTGGGACACTGTTCTACACATCCTCCGAATGTCCTCGCCCATGCCTTTCACAACTTTTGGTGTCATCTGCACACCTGCCTCGAGGTCATTGCCGGCCACTTCCAGCACCTACTCTAGGTATTTTGTTGTCACACTGGGCTGCATTTCCTCATTCCCTCGCTCTGTTACACACATGTCACACGGGGCTTCTTTTATAGGACTTGCCCTGTACATCGGAACCAACGAAAAACTCTCTCTATACTTGATATCATCAGCAGTAGAGGTTTGTCAACCTAAGTTATGGTCTCGTAGTCATCAGCTTATACGTGTGTGGGTGTTCCTTCGCTTAGCAACAATTTTATGTTTTACAACCGTGACTCTGCTTTTGGCGCAGCGGCCACTGAACTGGATAATGTGGTTGAAAACGCTACTTTAAGTCACCGCACTAGTAAAGTCTGGTTCACAAGTCGACTACAGATGTAAACATCGATGCATATAGCGGTGACGTCCTAGGAGGCGCTGGTTGTGGCCATTACCCCCTCCCTATGTGGGCGCGGCGCAGCTCGTAACAACTGTTTGCTAATTTAACCTGTTAGGGAGTGGCAACCGGGGCTGCAGGTGGCGCGCCGCAGTAATCTCAACTAAAAGCCGCGCATTACCGCAGCCTCATGAATAAAAGAACAGCGCTAAGACCCCTGGTAGTTCTACTTACAGGGAGGGGGAGACATCTTGTATTGGCCGCACATTCACTGCCTGGCTGGCTTGCTCTCAAAAAGAAAAACTCTTTTACCCAAGTTCAATGTAGCAGTAACAGATAGCGTTGCTGCCTTAGTTTTAAAGCCAACCAACATATTCGTACGATCTTCTGCCAGAAGTTTGTGTACGAAATCATAAATTTAGACTTTGTATATTAAAAAGGTGGCTGAAATATAAAGCCATGTCTATTCCATCTCTCCTTATCGATCAACTTTTTATATATGGCATAAGAAAGCTGATCGTAATGCTGAAGATCCTGTATGTGTTACTCGATATTAGAGTTAAAATGGACCATGGCACTAACACTTATGTGCGGCTTGCGCCGGGACGTGCAGGGCGTCCTGACCTCTGGATTAAGTGTTCTTTGCGGTCTGGCGAGGGAAACTTCCTCGGCCCGCAGAGAGATACAAATGCTGCAACCGTCTGGGTGGTATAAGGGCCCGAGCACATCCCCCGCTCTGAGCTTCGGCAATGATGAGGTACTTAAGTGCGGCTTGATCTTGGGTCGTATGTTAGCGGTGTTAGAATTAATAAAAATTTATGCGTAATTACAGAAGGTTAATGTCATTTAGTAATATATTGTATAATTTTTTCGCACAGTTTCGCAGTGTTGCGTGAAGGCGTTGTGACGCTGAGATGGCCTACATAAAAAGTATAAATCATAAATGACGCATTAATTTTAAAAAACTACAACTCTCTCATTGATATGATGTGCCTATATTAAACTTGTTTTTCACACAGGGTAATATCATTGTATTCTTTTCTACATCACAAAGACATTTAATTGAACTGAAATGAAATTATGGCTATGAAAACCTTTTACAGTGTGTTTCAAAATAAAGATATGTAATCAAATTAAAATTTAAAAAATGTGAATTGTTTAAATCACTTAATTACACAATTAATTATAAATATAAAATTTCAAGAGTTTTTTACATCCCCCCCCCCCCCCCCCCGAAGCAGTGGCGTAGCCAGGATTTCGATTTTACGGGGGAGAGGGCAGCACATCTTCACAAATGGTAAAATTAACTATGGCAGATAAAAATCTTGCCAATCATCTGGAACAGGGCATAAAACTATACGGGCACTTATCATACATAAATTACTATTCATTATATTTCAACTAGTTTCCCAAATTTTTTCGTGGAATAACTAGGGTGGAAACTTTCGCACTTCTGTAGGAAAATAGTAATCGACCATAACGAAGTACAACCAGCAATCTACATATAAAGGTACCATATCCTATTGAATAAATAACAGGTAGTTGTAAGCATATTTACTGACCGATAAATATTGTTAAGTCACTTTGTCTGTTATCCATCACATCTAAATAAACAAACGAAGTTTTTCTGTTGGTTTAATTTTTGCGAAAATCTCAATCAGTGACTCTTAATTTAATGCTACAATGTGTTGACATAATGCAAAAATAGGCCTACATGACTTTAATTGTGCTGCGTTTTGCGATACGCAACAATTAATAACATTTCAACTGTCGTTGAATGTGATAAGAATGTTATTACAACTTTAGTTACCTCACGGGGTTGCGGTTGTAGTAAAATAAAAGAAATAAGTGTGTGGAACTCAAGACTGGTATTTTTTTGCTATAGTGTTTTCTTCGAATCCTACCTCATTCAATCTTAAAGAAAAACGTAGAAAAATAATTATATACTTTTAAGAACTTACTTTAATATGCAGTAAAGTATTTACATTACTTAATGCATAATTTTACCACGCAGAACAAAATATAACTTGTAAGAAAGAAAAGTGACTGCAATTAATTTGTTTTTAACCTACTAAAGTCTTCTAATTATTTCTAAGATACAAATGACGATGCTGAAGTCAGCAATTTTTTCAGTAAATTTCCGGATGCAGTTGCACAGCTGGTGCTTCGGTGACGAGTTATTAAAATGTTACAAACTTTTAAAAATTAATGGAAACTGTCACATTGTACAATTTATTGAGTACCATACTTTGCATAATTAAGCCAATATTTTGGAACGCAAATATTGAAACATGCACAGCACTCAATATGTTTGCTGCAGTGTAATTGCACCGATTCCTAGTGAAGGAATAATTTTTAAGGCAATGTAGCTGATAAATTTTCTAATTTACATATAAAAATTGCTAATTACATACATGGTGACATGCGAGTGCTGAACATATTATTGCTCTCATCCGCCACGTTGCGATTATACTTACTGCTGAAGAAAAGAAACAATTTGAAGTGAGGTAGTTTAAAACCTGTCGGCACCACGAGAAATACAGAATACATGGTAGTTTGCTGGTCCTAGTTACTGTGAATTAGTCTCTGTACAAATTAGGAATCACTTGCATTGACAGCTTAAAGAATTGTTTACCTAAAAATACTGGAATGCAATTAATTATGTAGCCCCAATAATCCTCTTTAATACGTAACTGAAACATACAACCTTATTTACAGTAGCATAGAGGAATATTTATGTAATTTGTATTGCATCAGCATGGAATCCACAAACTTTTTCTTTGTAATGCTAATTAATTAGTATTGTGATATTGCAAACATTGACACTATCTCTTATACCTGGTACATAACTTCCGGTTTGTTTAGTATCAGCCTATCGGCGAGCATTACCAAGCCCTGTTGCCGCATAGGCCTATATCAAGCGTCCATCACGTTATAATATATGTCGTGAAATCTGAGTTTTACAATAAAAATTACAAATTAATACATAGGGAAGCCTTCGAATAAAGTAGAAACAATAAAACATTAACGTTTTATATTTTTGAGTTGGTACTATTTAGGAAACTGCCAGAGCAGACAAACAGCTAAATTTCTTTTTTAGTCGTTGAGCTGACGTATTTGGCTTGACGTGAAAGTACCTTAGAAGAAAAACACCCAGAGACATAGTTCTGGTCGTGCAGAACACAAACATTTCCTTCCAAGAATTGGCAAAGCTGTACTGACAGATGCTGGCAGGCACAGCTGTTCTTGTCATTCAAAACCCAGGGAAAAGACAGTTATAGTTTAACTGCAACTGGATTTCCTATGATGTTTCAGATCTAAGTTTTAGACGTCTTTCGGAAGAAGTGAAAAATCTATGAAATTCTGCTGAGCTACGCCTGGTGTCGTAGAGATCCATCAATGGCAGGTCAGTTTAAAATTTAAACTATGTTAAAAACACAGAACTGTACGTAAACGAAATATTGTAATGAAAATATAATGGAGCACCGTAAAAATTTAAATCCAAAAATGGTAAAAGAAAACTCGCTGGTCGTTTCTTTGTTTGGTGAACTATATGTGTTACTTTATAGTTGATATGGATATTTGAAGCAAAACTTTCATGGTTGACAATAAAGTTTTCCCTAGTACGACACTCAGTCCCGCCGCTTGCAAGGAACACATACACCAATATTAAGGGGAAGGGGGCATTTGAAATACTTTAAGTTAGATAACATTACAAAATACGACAACAAAGATGTGGCCATTGTGGGAATGTGCTGCTCATTTTCCGCCAGAATACGTGTGTGTGAAAGTATTGCTCAGTACGGAGCAGTCGTGTTACGTTGGTGAAAAAGCATACTGTATATCGACCATTTAATATTTTCCTCGTAGTCTCAACTTCCAAGGCAAAAATTATTTAATGGGTCGAATTTCAGGGATGAGGGAAGGAATGGGGAATTAACATGCTGACTCATGAAGTTACATGACATAAGCCTAATAATGATAAGAGAGTCTGTCACATATCACATTTATTTATATTTACCGACGGTTTTATGGAAAGGTACTTAATATGAGCTAGAGAGATTAATACTCGCCAGTTACATATTACAGTAATCTGTCGGAGTCGGCGTATTTACCACACCATTTAAGGCTATGTAGTGCAGCTACCTGACCTCCCTGCGTGGTATAAATCGCCCCACGTAGTCTGAGACAAATTGTGACGTCAGCCACAAGAATTTTCACAAAAATCCAAGTTCAACAATTTTATTTAGGCTTCACACAACTCTTCAATCAAAAACAATTTACCATGAATATTGATTTAAAAATACAATATAAAATTTACTTTGCTTAAAAAATATATATAAAACATTGGGCTAACATAATTAACAATCCACACTTGAATACTTAAAAAATATCTTAACTTATATGGGCTCTTGCTTTTAACCAACCAGTACTAAACGTTATTACCAGATATAAACACAATAGGGAAAATACAATTGCCGTACTGAATTTTAAATAATTAAGATTAAAAGAAGCTCAAATCATTTAAACTGTCCTCGTATTAATACTGAAATTCATTACTGACATTCACCAGAGCGCCGTGACGGCCTTCCAAAGTCTAGTGAATATTATAAATATATTCTAATAAGCACAATTTAAAAACGTGAATTAAAAACCAACGAACCATCCTCGGTTCGTACCATTTAAAATTATTTCACACAGGTGGGTTACCTCTCTTGTATCACCATGTTGCGCAATCCGGCGCGGACCCATTCAACAAGCCATCACGATTCAGGCGGCTGGCAAAATATGAATATCCAAAACTACTTTCAACTATAATCTAAGTGCAAGGCTACACACAATAGAAGACTTTACAAGCCACACGCAACTAATAAGTTCAGCCAAAACCAGAATTTAAACACTGAGGACACAAAATGAATTTAGAATAAAAGCTGCATGCGCAACCCAAAAATTCCTTGACAAGCCCACGCAAAACATTAATTCACGCTCAAAGCATTATACGGCAAACCCACCTATGCTTCTCGCCGTCAGCCATGACGATGTTCTAACTGTCGTCAGCTACAAAGTTGTAATGCGTTGCAACCTAACATTGCATGAAAACACATCAGGGCCAGGAACAGAACTTGAAAGCGAAGTTACTCAAATGCTTGCTGGCGTAGAAGTGGACGAGCCATCAACAAGAGCAGAAGGCCCAAACATCAAACTGTAGCCAGTGACCAATGGGTGAGAAACTCGACGCGCATGCGTGGTAGGAGGGGATCCAGAGATATGGGAAGGGATAGGGAGCAGGTAGGTTGTCAAGACAGCCCAAAGACGGAGCGGCCGAGCACAGCAAGTCGATAATGTTCGGAGCGCACTCTATACTGCGCAAATTAATGTAGCTCAGGCACTACTACGTGTGTACGTGTACTTTTAGTTGACCCCGCGTACAGTGCAATGTGTAACAACTACGTTACGTAACACAAACGTGTAAGGATGAAGAAATCTAATGCCGTGCAGACACACCGAATACAAGTGTAGGGACTTATTCGTGTAACAGATGAACACTCACTCACCAATAACATAACTAAATTAAATTACAAAACAACAAGAAACATCACTATGAAAAATGTCTACTGTTACTGGAAATAAATACAAAGTAAAAACGTTGCGAGAATAATGTAGAATTTAAGTTTAGCGATATTATTTCTGATTGACAAGAAATGATTACAGACATGATTTTATCTGTGGCCTCAGGCACACTAGCCTCTCTCGTTACTGAAGTGATCTATTTTCTTTATGCTTGGTCATAAAAATTTCGGACTTCCAGAAAAATAAATAAATTAACTTGTCTCTTTCATCCAGACTAGCTCAGTGTTCTAAGCAAAATACTATTAATGCTAATATGTCTGTAGTTAAATTTAATGAGGTCTGTTCAACTTGAATAGAAAATCTCGTTTCTGCTTCTTAATAAAATAATTAGTTGACTTAACTTATTGCTATTTAAAAACGAAGAATTCATGAAGTTCTCAAAGTTCTTGGCTATCACGTCGTCGGCTGTCGCATCCCCGTAGATGCGGCAGTATAAGTAGATGTATAATGCAGCTTCTGGACCACTCCACATTTTCATCGAAAAATCCAGCAATTTAAGGCCAAAATCAAGGTTTTTTCCTCAAAAAACATGGTTTGAAATTTAATAACTTATGCATTCTAAAAAACAACCCCAAAATCAAGCAAATTTACAATTTTTAAAACAATAGCGTGCAGGCTTTGTGTCACCTTAAAAACATTAAATTTTAAGCTAAAATCAAGCAAATTTATCTAGTTTCAAGCAAAATTCGCATGTGTTCTAGAAATACCAATTTTGCAAGCGAGCAAGCAAATTTAAGAGAACACCAAGCAAAATAAGCAAAAATAAAATGAAAATATTAAACATACATACATATATATATAAAGAGAATTCTAAATAATGGACAAATTTTTCATTTTTCATTTCTTTTAAGCCTTTATACACTCTAAAAACCTCCTCATTTATTAGTTTCAAAGCATTTTTACCGAGTATCTTAACATAGAACTCTGGCAATGAAATTTTTAATTTCCCATCTAGAATACAATTAATTTTTTTTTATCAAACTTATACTCATAAATTTCAAAATCTGTAGCAGCAAACCATTTATTTGTTTCTAGATCTTGTAGTTTTGTCAATTAATACGAATTGTTTAACTTCTTGAGGAGAGATTTCATTTTTTGTTTTGTGTTATTTACAAAGAAATAAATTATTAAAGAAAAATATTTTTTCATTCTCTCAATAATTCATTTTTCTTATTAACTAAAAAAATGGAAAATCAAGAAAATCAAAAATCAAAAAGTGTGGCGAAGTATTAAACATAGAAAGTTTATCCACACATAAACACACAAAAGATAAACATAATGTAAATAATGTCGTAGAGAATATGCTAGGCATCATTATGAGTTAAAAAAGGAAAACGTACTATGCGAATGTGGAAAATATGTTGATTTTACATCTCTCAAAGAGCATAAAAATACGAGATCACACAATGTGTTAGATATTCTAAATTAAATTCAACACCATAACTATCCAACAAAAACATATAGAGCATGTAAAGAGAATAAACAAATAAATTTATTTTCAATTCGTATCAGAAATAAGGAGAAACTTAAAGCAACATGTAACAATTGTATTAGTGAATATGATAAGAGTGATCATCTTAACAATAAATTCGCTGAACTTAAAGGCACTCCTAAATAGATTTAATTTTTAAATATATTTACTATTTTTATAGCTCTTCATTACATATATAATTTTTGATTTCTTCGATAATTTGTTTCGCTTATAAATGTAACAAAAAATGGTGACAAATAATCTAACAGTTGTGTTGAGCGAAAAGACAGTGGGAGAGTTAAGAATTACAGGTAGAAGATTTGAAATAAAATACTTGCACAGGCTATGCAAAGCTGATTTAATTAGAGCTATTATACCATATATTATAAATCAACAAAGAAAAAGACACTTTAAAAATTTACCCACTTCAAATTACACTATAAAATATATAAAAGCTAAAAAACAATTAAAAGAAATTTTCCCATTTTCTACTAATGTATTTCTAAGACCTATAGATGAGAGTAAGTGGGTAACATAATGAAGAACAAAGAATTGTTTAACAAATTTACCTTTATCGGATGCTGATATCAATGAATTATATAACCAAGATAAAAACGAATCCAAATAAATATTTCCTTATTCTACTAATGTTTTCATTAATAAAATAAATAAGGCAACCTATGACTCTTACTTAGTTAAAAATGCTTTTGAAAGTAGGATCTCAATACAGAACAGTGAAATTTCTATTAATTTAGTATAACCTAAATAAAATTTTTTAAAAATAATCTATTTGAGAAAATACATTAACATCTTATCAAATTTAGAGGGTTGAAAACCAGCATTAAAAAATATATTAACTGTCGTAAGCAAGAAAATAATCAAGTCGAATTATTTACATTTCAATCATCATATTATACAATATTGAATGATGGAGATATTAAAAGAATTTATAAATGCATAATACAAGCATTAATTACTAATTTTTCTGATTTCCAAAAAAGAGATTCGGGGTGGATTTTAGATAGACTAATGGGAATACAATTAGCTTTAAATAAGTATAATCCATTAGAACGATCATCATATATTGAACTACCATAAATTATAAAGATTAAGAAAGCACGCATAAATGTTAAAAACAATGATCAAAAATGCTTTCTTTGGGTCGAAGAATCTGCATTATTTCCAGCAGACAGCCATTCAGATAGAGTAACCAAATATAAACATGTAGGAATCAATATCGATAAAGTAATAGATAAATATGAATATCATACAAAAATGTATGATATAACAAAAATAGAAAATCGAATTGACATATCTATAAATGTATACTCTATTGAAGATAAAGTTAAGAAATCCATGGTATATCCACTAGAACTTACAAAGAGTAAAAAGGATAAGCACATAGATTTACTTTATTTCAAAGGAGGTGATAACTTACATTACTGTACGATAAAATACTTATCGAGACTGCTTTCTGCACAAAAAATAATCATAAAAGTAAATGTTATATATGTGATATGTGTCTTCAACTCTTTTACAGCAAGAAAAATTAAATAAACGTACAGAATACTGCTCCAAAAATGAAGCAGTAAAAATTCAATTACCTCCGAAAGGAGAGAAAATATTTTTCAAAAATTATAAACATACAATGAAGGTTCCATTCACAATATTTGCTCATTTTGAATTAATTCCAAATAACATATCAACAACTAAACCAAATACAAAAGAAATTTATAAATTAAAACAAAAAAAAAATATCCAGTTTTAACAGATGATGACATTGATAATGGTGTTTACAAGGTGGTACTCGAAGTAAAATATAAAAATTACAAATGTGCAGATAAATAACATCGATCTGAATTTGAATAACGAATCATATATAATGAAATATCAATTACATGAAACATCCGGTTTTTTTATTATATTGTATCTGCTTATGGTGATTATAAGCCTCCAGTATTATATCGAGGCCCAAATACTCATAAAACGTTTATTCAATCAATAAAAAGAGAAGTAGAAAAAAATTGTGAAATATATTGACAAATTGAATAAAATATTATACAGTAAATCAAAAAAATGTGCTGTATGTGAGAGTGAATATACGAAGGACATAAAAAAGTACATCATCATAACCACACAAGTAGAAAATTCACTAACCCAACATGCAACAATTGTAATTTCCAACTAAAATTACATTTTTTCCCTATTTATTTTCATAATTTAGCTGGATATTGTGCAGATTTACTTATTAAAGACCTAGGATGTGATGATAAAAATGTATAACTGCAAATAATGTAGAAAACTTTATAACTTTTGGGGAAAACACACAAAATTTAAAAATTAAATTTATTGACAGTTATAAATTTATGGGCAGTAGTTTAGATACATTATCATCGAATTTAAGTAAAGATCAAATGAACCAACACAAAAACATTTTCCAGAAGATAAAGTTGATTTAGTTATTAGAAAAGGTGTTTACCCATATGATTATATGGTTAGTTGGAAGAACTTTGATGAAACTGAACTTCCACCAAAGAGTGAATTTCACAATAAATTAAACGAAAATAATACATCTGATGATGAATACGAACGTGCAAAAAATATATGGAACCAATTTAATATTAAAAATATTGGCGAATATCATGATTTATATTTAAAAAGTGATGTACTATTGTTAGAAATATTCGAAAATTTTAGAAATACATTTATAAATTCTTATGGTCTAGACCCTGCTTGGTACTTTACAGCACCAGGTTTATCGTGGGACGCAATGTCGAAAATGACTAAACAATCACTAGATTTATTACATAACTATGATATGGTTTTAATTATTGAAAAAGGTATTCCAGGTGGTATTTCAAAATCAAGAATCGAATTATCTATCTTATCTCAATACGAATAATTGATATGGTTTGGCAATGTCTCAGCATTTACCATATGGAGGTTTCGAGTCGGTGTACTCTACATTATATGATTTAGATTACTGGAGTGAAAAATATTTAATTTAAAAAACGATTCTGAGTTTGGCTATATATTAGAAGTAGATTTAGAGTATCCACAAGAACTGCATAATTTACATAAAGACCATCTATTTTGCCCAGAAACTAAGGTAGTTCCATTAACAAATCAATGTAAATTATTAACAACTTTATAGAAAAAGATATAAATATGTAATTTACTATCACAACTTGAAACAGTGCTTAAATAATGGACTGAAGCTTATAAAAATACATAGAATATTGACATTTAACCAACCTGAATGGTTAAAGAAGTACATGGATTTCAACACAATGATGAGGACTAATGCAAAAAATTATTTTGAGAAAGATTTATATAAATTCATGAATAATTCTGTGTTTGGCAAAACTATGAAAATTATAAGAAACAGAGTAGACATAAGATTAATATCAGATGCAGAAAAATGTGAAAAATTAATATCAAAACCAAATTTCAAAAGACGTACTATATTTAATGAGAAATTGTGGCTCTACATATGAATAAAGCAACTGTAAAATTCGATAAGCCTATTTATGTGGGCATGCCAATTTTGGACCTATCAAAAGAATAAATCTATGGTTTCCACTATAAAGTGGTGAAACCAAAATATGATGATAAAATTCAGTTTTGCTATCAAGATACAGATTCATACATTTATAACATTAAAACATATGATTTTTTCAACACACGAAGACAATTTTAAATAAATTTGATACAAGTGATTATCCAAAGAGCAATATTTATAACATGCCTCAAATAAATAAAAAAAATGTTTAGGCGAAATTAAATATAAGTGTAATGGGAAAATAATGAAAGAATTTGTCGGTTTAAGAGCAAAAATGTATGCATATAGAATTGGAGATAAATAAAAGAAAATTCTAAAGGTGTGAAAAAGTGTGTAGTCAATAATAAAATTAATTTTGAGGATTATAAGAAGTGCGTTTTTGATGAAAAAATGCAATATAGGACAATGAATTAGATAAGAAGTGAGTAACACAAAATATTTACAATCGAAGTTAATAAAATAGCATTGCGTACTTGTGATAACAAGAGAATTATACTAGAAAATAAAATTGATACTTTGCAATATGGATATCAAAATTTATAATTAGTTTTTTACTCTTCACTAGCGGTGAAACACCGCTAGTCAAATCTTCATAATTTTATTAATTACAGGTACAATGAGTAAGAAAAATATTTAAAATCAAATGGCGAATTCGGTGTCAGTGAATCACTGACACTTAGTGCTATACAAAAATTATTCATCACACCTATTCTGAAAGAAAAGTTTTATATTATGCGAACCCTTTAATGGAGGAGACAATTGCTCCCCCCTCCAAATTTCCTAAGAAAAGAGGTGGTATGCATTTTGCATACCACCTATTTTTGAAAGAAAAGTTTTATATTGCTATGAACCTCTTAAGGGAGGAGAGAAATTCTCCCCCCTTTAAATTTTCTAAGAAAAGTTTTATATTTTATTAATGAGATGTGGTATGCATGTATTTATATCATATAAACAAGGCCCACATAATAATCATAGGTTGCACGGAGTTTGTCCTTATAGATTATACCCATTTGATAGTTCACTGTCTCATGCATATATTCCAAATAAACAAAATACCCTAGTTGAAGTTCACATCAATAAGCAGGAATATTGGTATCATGATGGTAAAAACACTCCTGAAATAAAAATTAATTTACTAGCGGTTTTGATCCAGGAAATTAGACATGCATTAGGTTTTCAACATACAAATGATAAAAATGCAATCATGTACCCAATTCTCAACAATGATTTGGTTGATTTGCAACCAGACAATATTCAAAATATTCAAAACTTTTATGGGCCACCACTACAAAATTATTTTAATGAAAATAAACCAATTGATTTGTGCAAAGACAAATATATTAAAATGTTTTTAATTATTGATGGTAAACCTGTTATTTTTTACAGAAAAAATGTTGGACAAATAGTTTGGGAGACAATAAAATAATCAATAAGACATTTTCGATAAGAAATTGGATTCGGTTTCTACCGACCAATTTTAATAATTGTTTTATATTCCGAAGACCATCAGGTGAGCTAGTCCTGTTTGTGGACGAAAAAATTTATATGGTTGATTATACTAGTTATAATCTTATTGGTGGTTATCCAAAAAAAAAATCGCTTCATTTGGATTAAGAGATGAATATAAAACAAGTGCTGTTTTTAATTCATATTTGGGGAAAAATTTATTCTTTTATGAAAAGTTGTATTATGCAGAAATAGATGAACATCATTTCTAGATACAAAAGCATGGTCTAATTAGTGAGAAATTTACTTAATTACCAAAAATGATAGACTCAGCTTTTAGATATACAAATGGTTTACTGTATTTTTTTAGGAAAGAAACTTCCATGGAATATAATGAATTTACAGAAAAATTGACAAGAGTTAGCAAAAGTAGCATTTCATATTTTGGCAATTGTCGAATCCTATAGTGAAATTATAAATAAAATGAAATATATTGTCAGTGATTTAGAAAATTTAACTCTTTAAGAGCTATATAATTATAAAATATATATATTTATTTATTCTTTGTATTTCACATGCATTCCTATCATTGCATCTATGCCATCAGAATGTTCGGATATTTTATTTTTTTATTTTAAAAGATAAACGATCAGCTTTGTTAACATTAAAAGGATTGCTGTAATCTATTTTTGTAGTTCCCAGAATAACTGTCATATCGTTTTTGGATAAATAAACACTAACACTAAAAACTATTCTATAAACAGTACAATCCATAAAAAAAGTAAAGAAACTTTTATTATTATATAAGTGGAAAATATTATTAGATTTACGCCACCTCGCATGCAAATAAAATATATGAGATTTTTTTTCATACTTTTTTTCAACTTATTCCTTAACTTCTTCCTTAACAGTTGCATCACAATAATCCATAACTGATTGAAATCAATTATTTAATTTAACATCTGTTTATTGATCAATAGCTTCTTTGCTTTCTTCAACTCGCAAATCAACATGTTTATCACAATAATTCATAACTGATTGGCTTTAATTTTTCAGTTTATCGGTAATTTCTTTATCGAAATATCTTTTATTGACAGCATCTTTGCCATCTACAGGATTTGCCATATTATTAATTCTGCGATTTTGAATAGAAGCATATTCTGTTGTGTAAACAAAAACTTTATTTATTTGATCTCGTAAAGTGGAAACAATTATATTACATTTTGAATCTACATATGATTTTAAATCAGAAACAATAGTGTTGTATTTTGTTTCGACATCGTTTTCTAATGCATAATCAGAAACAATAATTTTATATTTTGAATCTCCATCTTTTTTTAATACATAGTCAGAAACAATAGTTTTATAATTCGAATCTACATCATTAAAAAAAAAATTCCATTATTTATTCGGTTTATATAATCAGCAATAGTGCTGTTGAATTGTAAATTTTTATCTTCTTGTAGAGTATAATCGGAATGAATAGTTTTTATATTTTAGATCAACATCCTTTTTTAATGCATAATGTGCTATATATGTATATCTCAATATCTTTTATTGGCAGCTTATTTTTTTTTTACAGGTTCGCCTATATTAACAATTCTTCGCCCCAGAAAAGAAACGTACGATTTTGTAAAATCAAAATAAGTGCTCAATTCGCTTTGTAAAGAAGAAACACTTAGATTGCATTTTGAATCTTCTACATATGTTTTTTAAATCTTCAGCAATATTATCAAAATTTCTATTTAAGAATGTAATTAATGGTTTCCCAAATATATCTGCCATTTAATAACATAGAACTTACTTCGCTAAACAAATTCTCTCGCAAAAAGGTGTAAAACAATTTAATATAAATGTCCACAGATAACAGAATTAAAATTCTGAACTCGGTTATCATTGTTATAAAAATTATTGTTTTTGAAATAATTAATTAAATTATTAGGAATATTGCCTCCAAATGAGTCAAAATAATAAACATAATTATTTTCTTTAAAATAGCAAACATAATGAGTGCCAGGATTTTTTTTAATATCAAAATTAACCACAGCACATTCTTTTTTGTGCATATTTTTTGGTAATTCATCAATCATATAAATATTCCTGAAATTTTTAATATTTAATATTTTTACATTTTTTTCAATATCGTTATTGGATCGTTTGGTCTTCCTCATTTTTTCGCAACTACACCACTACCAGCCTTGTTTTTCATTGCTAAATTGTATCTCTGTTGCTCTTCTAATTTTTTAATTTTACTAGTTTGTTCAACAGCACTATAAATTGCAGCAGCTGCTCCGAAAGTGGCGAGTACAATGGAAATAATTCCTTAATAGTGTAAACCACTGCAAGTTTTTTCGTTAGCCACTTTTTTAACTGTTAGTAATGGTAAAGTAAATTTGAAATATTTTCCTTTTCACAATTTTATATATTTTTTTTTGCAATTTGATCATGTGTTCAAAATTTGTCTATACTCAAACGTTTTCATTCCTCATAAGGAATATCGAAAATTGTATTTATCTTCATTTATATAAGTTATATATCTTTATATATTCTATAAGACATTTTAATTCCTCAACATAATTTTTTTTGTAAACATTGTTGAGGCAACAGCGGCAGAAGCAATTTTTTCTCCAATTGGAATATCTTTATTTAACAGGATTTCTTTTGTTTCTTTTGTAAAATTTTATCTGCTTCATGCCTGGATTCTAAATCTTTATGACATCTATATGCAATATCATGATATTTGCAAGCTTCATCTAGTTTTTTCACTCCTGCATCTCCTCTGTCCAATCTTTAATTTAAGTTTGTAAATGGTCCACAATAATTATAACCTGGCAATTGCATTTCGGGTAAATTTAAATTGTTTAGTGCCCAGTTTATCAAAATTTTTCCATGGTGTTCAGAATTCCAAAATTAGTCCGGAATAACATTTTTAATTCGTATTAGATATTGCATTCCTTTCTGGTTATTGACAAAAAAGTCAGAAAATTTATTGTTTAACATATTCATTATGTTTACTTTTTCATTGTAATTTTTTTATTTCGAGCAGTTTCTTCACCGTGAATAACTAAACCTGTCAATTAGTCTTCTAACATTGTCCATCCAAATATATTATTTTACCAAATTAGTTTATTTTTTATACCTTCAACAGATTTAGGAGTTTTTTGAGAAATAATTCTTTCTGGTGTATTTGGTGTTGATTTTGGCCGCGCTTTTATATGCTGTGCATAGATTCGATCGTAAAATGGTTTAATTATATTCTCGTACTTCCAACTTTTATTCGCATTTATTTGATTAATAGGTTTATGTTTTCGCAATGCAACATTTGTGTCTATAACAATGTCTTTTTAATTTTTATTGTCCTCATTAGGAAATTTATTTTTGCCTGTGTTTTCATCTTTAAGATCTTCTTTTTATTTTGTTAACAAATTAGAAAGGCCGGCCTTCTGTTAATGTATATTCTTTACCATTAACAGATAATTTATCATTATTTATCATTACTTCTGTATCTCCAATGTATAAATTACGATTTTTTTTTGCTCGTAAACCATATAGTGTTTGAAAAGCAATTTTTTTTCAGAAATTTCTTTTCCGAGATTTATATTTAAAAACACCTGCTATAGGTGGTAAATTTATCAATGGTACAATTCGCAATTGCTCTTCCAAATTAGGAGATTCTTGTTCTGAAATAATTCTTTTTCAAATGATGTTTCTTCTAGCGTTGGTGGAAATCTAAAGTTTTTGCAGCAACAGGTACTAGTACGCTTCGTAAATTTTTATTTTCTTCACTTAATTGTTCTACTTTTTTGCCAATATTTTGTAATTCACTAATTAATGGTAAATTTTTTTTTTTCATATTCTACCTCGTGGTAATTTCTATAATTTCGATACTTCTTGATGATCAATTTCATTCAAGAAACACCCTCTGAATTGTTCATTTATATAAAAATTGTTTTATTTATAAATGAGTTATAAAAGCACTGAGTTCTGAGAGACAAACTTTCCCTCCAACTGAACAAACGAGGGGGAATATAAATATTTGCAATAATAGGATCGAGTTTTATGATCCTATAGAAGATGTATTTTCTTTTCCAAATGGTGCTTATGTTTTGAAAGAATATCGCCTACTAAAGAGAGATTAAGTTGGAGATGAGGAAAAATACGAAAAATGAGATAATATTGATGTTAATTCTAATTTTTTTACATTTGTTTTCTAGAGTAGAAATTTCAAAACATGGACAGTTTATTGAGGCTGTTGATAATCCAGAAATAACTCTGACAATGATGAATATTTTGCTAAGATCACCAAGAGAAGAAAATTATTTAGAGTCTACTGGTGTTGATAGTAAATTTCGAGTAAAATCTGTTCGAAGTGATAAAATAAATGAAATAATTTATTCATTGAGATATTTGTTTGGTTTTATTCGCGATTACAATTATGTTTACTGGAAAGATGGTTATAAAATAACAATTTTTTTTTTAGAAATTCATCTGATAATAATTGTTTATTTGTTTATGAAATTAAAAAAAAATCTGATGGTTTGGTTGATAAAACTTATGCTGATCCAAGTAAAATAGTTACTGAAAAATTAGAAATTTTGTGGCCTATTGTTGAATACAAAGCTACGCATCAATTGTACCTAAAGAAAAAATATTTAAAAATTGTAAAATTCAGATTGGTTTTAAGTATTGGCAAGTTTTAGAAAAAAAAGTTCTTGCTGGGACAACTTTTTTTAACTTTGATATAAAATATCAGTTTAATAATTTACAATTTGACATGCCTGATTTCGTAATTGTGGGTTTCCAAACTAATAAAAAGAAAATTCGCGCCGAGCAATATATGCATTCTTCAATGTTTGATCATTGTAATGTGAGAAATATTTTTGTTAAAAATGGTAGAAAGGAAATTTTTCAAAAGGAAAATTGGAATCTAGATATTGAAAATGATCTTTGTTTTAAAATGATTGTCGCTTTTAATGATTTTAGAAATTCAAGAACAAAATCGAATACTATATATAGAAATAATGAACCTTATTATAAGGCAAATACAAAGTATCATGGCGACATCAATTATTATTCATTTTGGGGAGGAAGATATTTTTATATGTAGTTGACTGCCTATATAGAGAAACAGCAGTAGTTAAATATAAAACAAATATAAAAAAGTTAGTGTAGATTTTAAAAAAGCTGTTGAGGCTGGTTCAATTTGTAATGTTGATCTAATTAGCCAACGAAATTTAACTTACGATTATTTGAAAGAAAATATCACTATTTTATTAAATGGATAATGTAAACAATTTTACAGAAACAAGAAATTGTTTCGATATTTTAATACAATTTTTTAGACTCATAGTTGAGTGGTTGCATGAAAATTTTTTCTCACTTTTGATACTTTTATTTGATTTTTGCATATTTTACTTGATTTTCTCTTAAATTTGCTTCTTCGCTTGCAAAATTGCTATTTCTAGAAAACGTGAAAATTTTGTTTGAAAAGCCAGACATTTGCTTGATTTTAGCTTAAAAATTAATGTTTTTAAGGTGGCACAAACCTGCACGCTATTATTGAAAAAAGTCGTAAATTGGCTTGATTATGGGGTAAATTTTTTTGTTTTTTAGAATGCATAAGTTATTAAATTTCAAGCCATGATTTAGGAGCAAAAAACCTTGATTTTGGCCTCAAATTGGTTGATTTTTCGATGAAAATGTGGGGTGGTCCAGAACCCATATTATACATCAACTAGCATTCCCCTACATGCGGCAGGACCTCTCGTCGCAGGATTCACTATTCAGGCTCTCCGGCCTGTAGTACCGTTACATTCCCAGCACAGTTTAGTACACGAGGTAGTAAGACCTAATTATCCTAAAAATAAACGCGGGCGGCGACCGATACAGGCCTGCTTCTACTTAAAACATGCTATTATATATTTTAAACATTCTTAAATTATAAAAAAAATTTACAGCAAACTTCATAAGAAATGTATTTCAAAAATTTATAAATAATTTATTTAAAAACTTACATTTACGAAATTACCGTCAGCACCATGTCTAGTAGACGAGTGACCCTCGTCACAGTTTCTCATTGATAAATTAGTCGGATCCCCTCCACTCCCTCCACCTATGTTTCTCATTGATTGATTATTTCTGTTTGCTTTACCCACCCACCCCCCCTTTTCTTCCGCCACCCCTGGAAAATGTTTTTTTATTGTTTGATTACTCACACAGGGTCGTTCGATCCGCAACCAATGTTTCTAATTGTATTAGAATTCCCTTCTCCTAACCTTTGCTAATTCTGTCGAATGCACTTCAGCCGCCATATAGACTTTTTCGTTTTCCATTTGTTTACTTTCTCATCACCTAGGTGATGCTAGTGTAGTAATGAACAATTTCATTGCCAGAGAAGCTGTCGGTTTATCCACCATGTTGGTTTTTGACCTTGACCGTACCCCGATGATATTGAACTAAAAAAATCGAGAAAAGTCACAGTCCATGCAATTGTCCATTACTACCTAGTCACGACAGGGGGCCATATCGACTAATGATACCAGCCAACGGCTGACTCCAACCAAAACTAACTCCACTTAAGACTGGTTCCTGGCGAGACTGAGACTGAGCACAAGTCTAGCTATTGATGAGACCAGTTGCTGAAAAACTGGCTAGACCAACTGACAAGACTAACCTGCATACCATCCACCAACACAAACGATGATGCACAATCTTGAAAAACTGGCTAGACCAACTGACAAGACTAAACTGCATACCATCCACCTACACAAACGATGATGTACAATCTCGAAAAAAAAGTCTCTAATAAGAGTCTCGTAGCTAACCTCTTCGTACAAAATCTTCGCAAATTATTTGCAAAACATTTCTACCACAGCTGACCATACCAAAGGGTCATACTAACTTACCAAGCCAACTGGCCAGGCAACACAACTAGTTGCGAAACATTTCATTAATTCCTCCTTCACATGTTCACATAAATTTTATCTAAAACATCCTCTCGCCATCGATTGTTTACACCACTGCATTAATAAGTATTTCAGATAAGCAGGACACACATTACTATGTATATAAAAAATTAAATTTATTTTCTTCTCACATATATTTTATCTTTCTAATTATTTTCTCAGATGTTTGCAGATCAGCGACAGTAACCAACAGTTTCATCTTATATAACCCCGATCTTGTAGTTCATTGATGATTGAACATTTCTCAACAATGCGATGAGAGATCTCCGTGTTTTGCAGGTCAAATAAATATCTGAGACTATTAACAAGTTCGTTCGAGTCTTCGGGAAATATGTAAAGAGCGTTCTTAAGGCTTTCTGCCTTCTTCATACCACTTATGGAAGGAAACTCGTTGGGAATGTCGAGGGTATCATCATCCTTCTCAACAGATACTTCATCGACATCGTCATAGTCATTTTCACCAGTGCTGTCTTCATAATCGTCTTCACTTCCTGTTTCATCCTTAATATTGAGTTTATTTTACTTTGTAGGAGTCATATGGTCATCATCAATAATTGGAGCCGACGACCGTTTATTGTGAAGTTCATTGACTTCATGCAGACGTCTTGCGTGTGTAAATTCCGCACATACCGACTCTACCAAGCCTCGTAGGTGTCTCATTCCATCATTAACATTAACTGTCTCATCATAATTGTGTGCGGAATCAGTACTTATCGATACAGAAGGGGGTATTGACATCACTTGCTGACTTTCAAAAGGCGAATCCTTGCAGATCTAGGTACGGTTCATCAATGTATAACTGTGCATAAACTGCATGAGCCCATTGTGGTAACGCTTAATCATGTGAGTTCCCTCGTCGTCTGCGAACATTTTATATAGTGTATTAACAGGAGTTAACGAAGTCAATGCATATTGTTTCGAGTCGAGCAAAGATGTGCTACCTTTACATGAACCAACGTGTCTCTTTAATTTATCACTTCCACCAAATGTTGCGCCACACAAATCGCATGTTAGTATTTAGGAGATCGGTTTCTTTGAACATTATGCAAGGTGATCCATTGAAGAACAGCTCATTGCGGAGTATGCGGAGCTGATTGGGAAGCACGTGGTGCTTATTTTGGTATGTGCTGTGAACACTTAGAACACAAGATTCATGTGACTGAGCATTTCAAGTCGGAGGTGGAAACTCAATCTCAGAATTGCCACTGACGAATATCATATGGTGATGATGCAGGTCGCGGCACCATGATTGTTGAGGTCAGTATCAGGTCTTCATATTCACAACTCATCTACGTGATATGACAAGAGAACGCTTCCGGATCGATGTCACCTTACTGTGCCAAAACGTCACCCAACATTTTTATACATAAAGGCAATTATTTTACAGTAAATCTTGTGAGTACAGAAAGCCTTCTGCACTAGTAAGCTTTAAAATGTTAGATATATGAGAGCAGTGTGAGAAAAAACCCCCATACCCTTTCGCCCCAGAATAAACCTGCCATATATATTTATATATATTGATGCCTTCAACGGCTCGTGTAACGAACAGCACTTGTCGACCCACACTCCATCTCTGAACGAGGTAAGGAACATGGCGGAGTAGAGCGCTGGCCCTGCAGCGCACTGCCGAAGGCCACCATCACCGACCATCATTAAGTGATTCAGTGCAGCCTCCATTAAATGTGCAAGGGGTAGCTTTTTAATTAAAGCCTTTCTCACAGTGCTATTGTGTTTAGAATTAACCCTGTATTATAGAAGCGTCCTGCAAATGAATGTGGAAAAATCCCACATAACATAATTAGTAACACATGTGCCAAGGGCGACACACTTAGACACTCAGAACTTAGCAATTCCGGAATATTTCGAGAAACTTACTAAAACATCGTGATCAGTGAATTAAAATTAGTTAAAGCCCACAAACGAGCTAATTTAATGCAACAAAAGTGTATTTTTATTATATTTACTTGCTGGCTCTGTTGGTGTGATGGGGCACGCTCGAACCACGCAGACCAAAATTACTTTCATATTTTATTTAAATATTAATGTTAATTCGATGTTGCTCAAGTTAACACTGTATGTTTCTTATATAAATTAAAGTGTAGTGATGTTCTCAAATTCTTTTTTATGCTCATGTAGTATTAATTGGCTATGTAAATATTTTTCTAAAAATTACTGTGCCGTAATTTTTACCTACCTTTATATTTTTGTGTGCAAGTGTATTGATCAACGTGCAAAGGTAAATGTGTCTCATACAGTTCTATGTTCCACATCATTCAATTACATTTTACCCGCAAGGGATTTTTGTACAGGTACGGCGTCGGTTACAAGGTGTCATCGACGCTACACCACCATCTTTAGTCTTGGTTCAGGGCATCAGGGTAAGTCGCGTCGATGCAGCTCGCAGGTAAAGCAACTTTGTACTTAATCATTTTCACTGCAATAACTTAATTGATCTGGAACGGTTTTGTAACTTCTTTCGTGCACTTCTCGAGTAAACCACCCTCCGGAGCAGATTCGCTGCCCCTCCCGTTTATTAGCATTTAATTATTTCTTCACGCGTAAAGCACTTAGCAATTTCAGCCAATGCGGGGCTTTGTTCCGCATGCCCGCTAAACCGCAGTGAAATCGTGTGCAATCTCTCTGGATGTATTGAATAATTACGGCTTTCTTTGAATCAACAAATATCTGCTTTCTTACTCTCGCTCGTGGAAACCAATATTTTGTTAATTATCAACCCCGTGTTGCGGAACACGTGTTTACGAGTGTTTTATGCATGTCTTCGAGGTCAAGAGTATTTATACATTGGGAAGGCTTGCTGGGGAGCTTCAATATCCCAGTGCGTGTGCAAGTCTACGTAATTTCAACCTATTGAGTGTGTTTACTGTGATGGCGTGCTGGGGAGCTAAAATATCCCAGTCCAAGAGTAATTTATCTGTTTAATTAATTTCACCGCTACCAACCACTACAACCAGTAGACGCTAGGGATCACATGGTCAGTTTAGCCCGAGCTCTTAGACCGCGGCACATCTCAAGAGTCTCGTGTTAACCCAAGCGGATTCCCCTCGGAGGCTAGCTTACTTGGCACCCATTAAATATTATCCATTGTACTCGAGGCCCTGTGACAAACCCGTATAGCTCTGAATCGGCACAACCGTACTTGGGCTTCACCGCGCCGATATCCGCTAGGCGTCAATATACAATAGCTATGTACCAATATATTATTTTTATATGTGTGTAGGCATACGTATAATAATATATAACTATAAAATTATTTAATTTATTATATACATAATTATGTACATCATGAATATAGGAATATAGAATGATTTTATATACTTCACATATGATTATGATTATATAAATATAGGAAAATAAAATTATTTAAATTCATTTTATGCATTATTATTTATAAACATAAAAATATACAATACTTTTAATTTACTTTATATATAATTAAATATAGTTAAATATAAAAATATTAAAACACTTTTCAATTACATTATACATATCTATGTGTACATAAAAATTAAAATATTTAATTATTTTTAAGTTAATTTAGATATATTTATTATTTTTATACATATATATAATTATTAGAGGAAAATAAAATCATTTAAAATTTTTATATCTGTATACGCAATTGACTACAAGGAAATATAACACCTTGTTATGTAAGTATCTGTGTGTTTTCTTCTGGGGCAAATGAGTATGTGAGTTTTCTCACAGTGCTCCCATATTTTTAACATTAAAAAAATGTTTGGTGCAGAAGGCCTTCTGTGAGGAACAAGCTTTACTGTAAAATAATCGCATTTGAATAGAAAAATGCTAGTTGACGTTCTGACACAGTGAGGTGAACATCGATTTTGAAACGCTCTTTCGTCATACCATGAAGATGAGTTGTGTAATCGGAGACCTGGTGCTGCCCTCAACAATCATGAAGCTGCAACCTGCATCATCACCACATGATTGTCGTCAGTGCCGGTTCTGCGATTGAGTTTTCACATCTCTGACTAGAAATGCTCAATCACATGAGAGAATCATGTGTACGAAGTGTTCACCGCACACGCCAAAATAACCTGGCAAGTGAAACCTACTGTGCGTGGGGGCGCTCCGAGAAGTCTAGAACATTGCGGATTGGCGGGACATGGACTAAACTGAGGTGGGACTGAGTGGACATGTAATACGGATTTTAGTGTAAATATCGGGAGTGTCAAATATGGACACATAGTTTATAAATTAATTGAGTAGATAGATACACTGTTTATTGGGATTGATTCTCAGTTCTTTAATTTCATTGATTTATTTCAGTTAAATAATCAATTGTGCTAATTGAATTCATTTATTGTAACCAGTAAGTGTGAGATTTTGAACTGAGGGTATTTTGTTTGTAGTTATTATAAATAAAATTAGGAGATTATAATTTAATTAAGACCTCCATCCCTTAACGAAATTTGTTTAGCCCACTTAATTTCTAGGGAGAAATTGTAACAATATATTTTATTTGTAGATTGGTAGCAATTCCAGTTCTTCATGAAATTAACTCTTCCAAGGGAATACATAACATTCTAAAAAGCATTTTTTTTTGTGAGAAGTGTCGTATTTTCAGTTTGGTAATATACTACTAATGTAATGCTGAACCACTAGAATTTATTTAAGTTTATGTGCAAAGACAACAGTGACATTTGATTGTCTATTTACAGAAACAAAGCTCAGCCTCAAACTTTGTTGGATTTATACAACTTGGAAGCACATGAACAGAAATGACTCGTGCTTATTGTAGGTCAGTGTGTTAACATAATGATTTATTAATTGTGCATGAAGATAAATAAGGATGTCTTAAATAGATAGACTTATTTCAGCAAAAATATTGGATACATATCCACTTGCGTAACAGCAATGCGGAGGGTGGGGGCTAATGCTGTTTTGCATTCGCCCAAATTTCAAGGAGCGGCGCTGATTGTGCCTTTAAAGTTAAATATCTTAAAATAAATTCTAATTCTCGAGCATCTTGTTAAAAGTCTGTTTATTTGATTGGAAATTGTTTTCTTGTAGTTACCTTTCCGTTACCTTTCATGTTTAGGGTAGGTAGGTAGGTTGGGCTTAACTTCTCGTCAACAGCGAGGTCATTAGAGACGGTGCAAGTTTCACGAGGAAGAGGGGTTGGGAAGGAATGGGAAGGAATCGACCATGGACTTTGTTAGTGGCTCATCCCAGCATTCGCTTGGAGTGATTTCGGAAACCATAGGACCACTGCGCCACCTCACTTGATCGTGTATAGGGTTTGTACAGTATTTTAGTTCTTCATAATGCTTTACTCAGCGCATTTACATTTCCCAGATCTATCCTCAGTTAAACATACTTGATTATACGTGTTTATATATAGAATAACTCTTATGAATTTAACAACATATTTAAACAGGAACTGATTAATTCATAGAAATATATGGGAATATTAGTCCAAAACAAGTGATACGTTCAGACCAGCTATTACTATAAAAAGGAATTACTATAAAATCGATTACAATTTAAGTCGATCGCTTGGCTTACCTAAGTGTGAGCTACATAGCAGCGTGTTTTAAATATTCTTTTTTAAAAAGTTAACTTTGTAATGTTTTCAAAAAATGTTACCTCAAATATAACGCAAATTTCTAATAACTCAATTAATTGTTTCCAGACAGCTTTGTCTGCTTAAAAACGTCACTTTGAAGCACTTCTTCATGGCCAAAACAAGAAAGAAATTTTCTCACTTATAGTTATTTAAACATTGTAAAAGTGTGTATATGAAATATGTAGGCCTTCAGAAGACCACTACTGGAATAAAACATTTGATTCACCATTTACACGGTTCGCGCTGCATGACAAAAAATATGTGCCAATTTCAATATCTCACACAAATATGTTACGAGGTACATTTGATGAGCGTGTCAGCGCCTCCTTCAGAGTTCCCAGGCTCTGCGCTGCAAATACGCCAGTATTTCCGTCCGTGTGTAGGCACCTACACATATCTCAGCCACATGAAGGCAAGGTTTTGACAGTTCTGAGAAAATAGTTACAATGTTTATTTTCCACGCGTGTATCCTTTCGCCATCAGCTATTATGTTAATGGTGGTACATGGCAGCCATATTGTACATTTAGATGCTGACATATTTAGCCAGATACAATTATTGATGTACTGTATGATTAAACACTAACTACTTTTTGAAAGAAAGAAAAAACATGAATAAAAACGTAAATCATTCGTTCGGTACAACTTTCTCCCAAATGAAATATGTTTATGCACACTAAGAAAAGTCATTCTTTCCAGCAAGGCTGCAGAACTCACTGTTAAAGTATTTATTCAAGAGTAGGCCCTAACCAGTTTTTATGGTAATACGAAATATTTTAACATTTTTGTTTCCGTGTAGACTCTTGAAAGTTACTTCAAGGAGATAGAGATATGCTGTGACATACTAGTCCTGTGCATTATATTTATCACAGTGTCACGGATTCTCAAAGTCTGCATATTAATACGTAAACTATATTACATTTTATTGCGGAAAAATTACATATTCCCTGTATTTGAACTGTAAAACCACAATACGCTGTTGGTACATACATTTTTTGACACTTGCGCTTTAGGGTAATCTTAGTTGTAGGTGCATCTGTAACCATGAGAATCAAGACAAATCAGGCTATCTGGCTCGTTTTATAAGACTTAAGTTTTGCAGGATTTAATTTTAACTAGCACTGTTATAGATAAACAATAAACTGAATCGAAAAGTTTAAAATAGTTTATTGTCCTGAGTGTTTATGAGGGGAGGTGTTTCATATAACCGATATGATGTAATGGAATGGATTGTAGGTAGTATTCAGGTATTTTGGGATATTACAAGTTAGAATATTTTGTCTGGAAGAATATGCAGAAATGGATGTTTGGTCTATTTTTTCAGCAGCGACTATTATATGAAATCAAATATTTTGAGATATAAAAAAAAAAAAATCGATATGTATATGGAGGTATGGGCTATATGTTGTTTGATGTAATATTAAATTATGATTGGGCATTGGGGGAAAGCTGGTCGACATATTTTAATTACTAATATTGTGATATGGGTGGGGTCTCAGTTTCTGCAAATGAAGCATTGACATATCAGGATGTGTAAAAAAAGAAATTATTATATATGTCTGAAAATAAATAAATGAATCAACAATTACAATATATCATGGATTTTAAAATGAAGTATATAAGTGAGTGGTGTGTAGGGGTTGAGTTGGCTCTGAATATCTATTTCTTATAGCGAATGCTCTCTATCAAATAGAATATCCTGTATTGGTGGTCACATGTTTGCGAGGAGACTTCAAAATATGGTTCTATAGGAGAGATGATATATAATACTTATAGCGAATGTTATCTAGTAAATGGAATAACTGGGATATGTATACGTAAGGGCTGGTAGAATGTTCGAACCCACGTCCTTCCAAATATGTGTATAAAGATAGTATTCACCTTCATATGATATACAGCTATAGTATATACGTTGATTATTTATTGCATCTAAGATGTATATGGAAATACTTTTTTAAAGGGGTTTTGCATAAATATTTTTGAAAGAAGTAATGTATTATAACATTTATGATCTTTTCAATTACCCATGGTCGGATTTCACATATGATATTTTCTTCCTTCGTTTGTTACTACGTTCGCGAAAGTAATAAATTGTTGGTGTGTTTAGGTAAATCAGACTGGTAGCAAGCGTTGAAGGTTTAGGTATTTACATCTTTGTGTGTGTGTGTGTGTGTGTGTGTGTGTGTGTGTGTGTGTGTGTGTGTGGAAGTGTGGAAAGTATAGTACGAAGGGATATTTACTTTTTACCCTAGAAATGTTGGGATATATGAGTCGTCGATAAAACGATCAGTGACAGTCATTCTCCTCTTAAGAGGTTTTTCTTTGTGTGCGGTTGTGTGTGATGGACGAGATCTATGAATGTGTTATGTAATGCGATAGCTTGGTAGATATGTTCTGTAAGGAACGGTCAAGTTGCTATTCGTGAGGGTTATGTGGATACCCTTGCGGGCAGTCATATTATGAGAATGTGATCTGGTTAGGTGGTAGGGAACAAATGTCTTGTCGTTGACACGCACCTACCCTAACAGCACTGTTGGAACTAGTACTCTTCGACCTCTTATCCTTTGCAAGTTGGTTGGCTCTACTCGCGTCTACCCGTTCGAGATATATAATCTCTAGAGAGATTTTCTAAAGATGTGAGTGCGATCTCTTTCTCTCTCTCTTTTTTTGTTTAACTATTCTATATGGTGTCCTGGATATATTTATTCGTTGACTGGTTTGGTGGTTTGTCTTGCTTGTATGGGCTGTAAGTGTGGTAGTGGCGATATCTGAAGTGTGTGATTGGGACATTGTAGGAATTTGCGTTGATGGTAGGAGGGAGTTTTTTTTTTTTTACGGAATAGCTTTGTCTCTGAGGGTGACATGCCTGTATGACTTTTAAACAGGAATGGTTAGTATAGAAGGTCGAAAAATATGGCTTGATTATTATGTTGGTCAGTCTGATAATATGAATTGAATGCTGGCTTATCATTGGTAGAGATGTTTTATAATGTTTGTACTGTATGACTTCTGTGAATGGTTTTTAAAGGAAGCTTGTTTCAGTAATATGTTTTGTTGTACGTCTGACATGTTCGGTTGTTTTGGCTGTATGACTAAAGTGTAGCTTCGATTGTGTGGGGAGAGTGGTTTGATTGTGTAATTAATTTGTGAGAGCAGAATTGTTAAATGGGATGTTTAGTTAGTATGCTAGGGGCAGAATGCTTAGCTGGTATGGTTGGTTTGTATGGTTAGATGGTATGATATGAGTAATGTTACCATACCGGTCCTGGTTTGAATCGAGGCCTTGCTGCGAGGCTACAGGCCATCTGTCCAGATTAAATTGAGTCCCAAAAGCGAGGCTACAGGCACTTCGCTCCCTCCTCCTATGGTTATCTACTCCTGAGGCCTGATATGCTACCACCCATCTCCTCCCCTTCATCAACCGCCACCCCACCCCTCCTCTCATCCTCCTTCTCAAAGAGGTTTGCTGCAATTAGTTCTAAAATAATTCAGTCCCGCCTGCAAGACTGTAAGCTCCCCGAACACCTCTCCTCTGGCTATCTACCCCTGATACCTGCTTCGACTACCACCCCTCTCCCCGCTTTCACATACCACCTTCACAACGAGCTATGCTATGATTAGTTCTGGAATTAATTGGGTTCCTACTGCGAGATTGTAGGCTCTCCACTCTCCTCAGCTATGACTATCACTCTCCCTACACCTCCTCTCTGCTGTGCTGTGATTGGTTACTCCACTTCCCTTCAGCCCTCCCTGGCCACCATACACTCCTTCCCAGCAAGGTATGTTGTTATTAGATATAAAAATGCTCGCTAGGCAGCACTACTGTCGTCGTTGGCCACCAGCCTCGTTCTTGGTTTGGTTGTTAGGTGGCATGCCAGTTCGATTAATCAATTATTGTATGAGTAATCTCATTTTCTGTCAGGCAGCATGCTAGTCACTCGCCCACTTGAGCTACTGTTACTTAATGTCATCATCTGAAGCTATGTGTTCTGGTAATGGATGGAATCTCAGACAATTTTCTACATACCACATGTTATACTTTAATACATTATAAAAAACTGTGAACCGGAGGAGCAGCGAACCACAGAACCTTAGGTTGGCAAACCAATGCTCCATCAATAATAGTGGCAATGAAGGTTTTAATGACATATAAAAAGATCACTTACATATGAACACGAACATTCAAAATGAATTTGTAGTATATATCATGATTGAAGAATCAGTTAGTTAAATCGCAATTTTATAAAAAAAAGTTATATATTTATTTAATATTTTTATTACTATAAAATTATCACACATACATGTATGAAGCGGGCGTGTAAACAAACTCGTATTTTCAAGGATAATTAGATTAGAAGTCACAAACACACTTTCTCAGTAATTAGCATAAAGTTATATGTGTACAAAAACATAAGCAATAGCGATAACAACTTTTTCAATATAGAAAACAAATTTTATACTTTCTTACATTACTATTAACTACCAATAAGAGACTAATATTATTAATGAAATATCCACAAAGAAACAAATCTTATTATTGCCTAAATGGTCCAATATTCCAAATATGTATCATTCTGTGATCATTAGACTTATTTAGTGACATAAAGAGACTACTCAATGTTAGACAAATACTATGATAATTAATTATATTACTAAGCTAAAGAAGCAACTCAAGGCTGGACAATTTGAATGTCATTTGCGACATCAATAATATAGAGAAACAACACCATTCAACCATCCACAGAACATACTTATAGGCCTATCTAATTTCAGATGTAATGATTACTCTTAAAATTATAAGTGTCATTAAGAGGAAACTTTAGACTTACTTCCTGATCAAAAGGTACCTAGTTGAAATTGACCCCAAATCATCGTGTCCATGGTGTAGATGTAATCTCTCAGTAGTCCAAATGATCTCCAAACGAACATGTAACTGGATGATGGTCTCGAAACCCCTGCAGTTGCTGGAACACTAGTGGGCTGCTGTCATCAGGAGAATTCGGTGGGTCTCTTGCAGTGGTGTAGATTTGAATGTCCTCGAATCTCGACTGTTTGAATAAGTTAACACTTCTCTCTTCTGGTATGACAGTTTAATTAAGAATTTAGTGCTTTTGGGTTCGTCAGAAAGATAATATATTCAAGTAATTAGCGATTCAGCATAGCTCACTTCTGACTCTTCTATAGCCCCACAACGTTCTTAATTTCGTTTCACATGCCTAACAGTCAAACAAACATATGCAAAAAAGACAAAAGTTTGCTATGAATAGTGTCGTTCCTTTTACAAGCGAACAGAACTTTCTTTTCCAAAAAAAAAAAAAATACACCAGATAATTGCATATTTCTTTAAATAATAGTAGTTAGTACGAAAGGCAAGACAGTTTTATCTCTGCAAATACAAATTGACAATAGTAACCTATACATACAATTAAAGCCCTCTTTAGAAATTCAAATCTGATGGTAGCATATGCATGGCAATATTATTTTTAATACAGGAAGAACCAAAACAATTAATTAATTGTCATATCCTTAGTCATTAACATCAGCAAACAAAACACACAAATCCTCAGATGTCACATAGTTATCATGTAGCAGCTTACAGCTGTTTACATTACATTCTTATGCTATCTAGTCAACTGCAATACTTCTTCTGACCTGGTAGCTAATGTTATTGAAAGACAAGTGTAACTTTGGTAAATATTTTGGTAAATGTATCCTACTTGTTGTTTCGTCAGTTTGAAACAATTGTCAATTATGATCTTGGAGCCTATAGCTGTTTGTAATGTATTCCTACGTATGATTCTAGTAAGTGGCAAACCATCAGATGAACTGTTAGGCCATTGTTATATTGAGAAGTTGCTTTTATTTAATTTTGGAGTGACTCTGGTTAGTTCTTAGGCATGCTGTACGTCAGTTGATACTACTCCATATTTACTCATAGCTCAAGCAGTTCGGCATTAAAACTGTAATGATGTTTGATTGAGTAAACTCTTCAAGTCAGTGGCGTATCCTTAAAGGATAACTATTGATGTGCCATGTTGGCATGTTTTAAGAATAGTTGGGCAAAGTACACTGTGTGAGAGTAAAATTGTAGAATGATTAGTCATAAATATTCTCTTCGGTCTTTTCATTGAAAGTGCTATGTAGGTTTGTTAAATATAGTTACAATTATTAATATTTAATTGCAACTATTTTTAAAATCAAATTGATTCATAGTAACAAAATAATAATAAATTAAATGGAAAAGGGTAAAGTAATTTTATTATGTTAATTCTTTGCAACTGAGTGTCTTGATTTTTATACATTTGCACCGGTGTGGTGCAAACGTATTATTTGTACGTATATTCGTCGGATTCTGCTCTAGGCACTAAGTTAGCTCAGCTGATTGAAGAGGGCATTGAGAAGACTGTAGTGGTAGCAAGCCGCAAATTGCATAAATGAGAAAAAAAATTACACTGACATAGAAAAGGAAATGTTGATCATTGTGTGTGCGCTAAAACACTTTCGTTATTTATTGCTTGGTGAGAAAAATATTTTAGTGACCGATCATAAGGCCCTGCTTAGTTTGAAGGCATGTAGAATATTTAGCATCAGATGGGTACTGCTTGTGCAATAATTTGACTTAGAATTTCGGCATATTAAGGATATTAATAATATCGCAGCAGATTATTTAAATTGCATACCCGATGGCACACCAGAATGTACAGAGAGGAAGCCGTGCGTGTTTTCAGTTGTTCCAGTGAAGAAACAGACAGCTGTTACTGTGAACTTGCAGAGAAGTTTTAGTAATGTAAAAGAGGACCAGCATCAAGACAAGTTTTGTAGCACTGTGATCAGCAAGCTACAGGAAGCACCCAGACAACACCCATTGAGGAATTGGTTTTGTGTTGAGAATGATGGTGTTTTGTTCCAGCAGAGTCAGTCTAAGTATAAATTTGAGGACGAATGGAAAGTAGTTGCGCTGGAAAAATTAGTTTGATTTAGTTCTGGACACACACGAGATGTTTGGACACGTGGGTATAAAGAAGTAGTATGTGTCTTCGAATCATCATTTCTTTTGGAAGCGGATGCAGCAAGTCGTTACTAATGCAGTAAGAGCTCTGAAAACACCCACAGAAAAGTTTGTTGGGTCAGCTGCAACCCATTATTACCGAGAAACCACTCGATTTAGTTTCAGTCGATCTGTTTGGCCCATTACCTAAGTCCAAGGCCGACGGAAGTTTTTTTTTTTTTCGTACTGCTGGACATATTCTCCAATTTTCTCCATATTACCAAGATGTATGCCGTCATTCAAGCGAGTGCAAAAACAGCGTTGAGTAAGCATGAATTGTTTGTTAAAGAAGTCGGCAAACCCGTGTGCATTATATCGGACAAAGCCACGCAGTTTACAGAACACACTTGGCAAAGAGGCTTGAAAGACATGAATATTCTGCCCACGACCACAGCAGTAAGATACCCACGGGGTAACCCGTTCGAATACCGCATGAAGAGCCTGGGAAACATGCTGCAAATTTTCTGCCATTCATCACAACAGAGCTAGAGAGATAAAATAAATTTGATGGAGTATGTGATGTACAATACGGTACATGACTCTACATCCATGACCCCATGGGAAGTGCTAACTGGTCAGTGATCTGTCGTTTTTAATACCTCAGACTTGCCAGCCCCACCTATGATTTCAGAAGCTCCAGATATGCCCGCCATTGAAGTGAGAATTAAGTTGAAGTGATTGTAAGGAAAAGACTTCTCGTCCCAGCTGAGAGGGGGAGTAAACATGTGAAAAAAAATTAAATTGAGCGAATTACAGCCAGGTCAGATGATATCGGTGTGTTCAGTGAACGTAAGTCGATATTGGGACACGTTCACTAGCAAGTTAATGCCTCTTTTCGAGGGACCGTATGTAGTGAGTAGAGCAGTGCACAATAACTGTTATGAACTCGTAATGCCTGCTACTGGAAAGCCAGTAGGCAGATTAAGTTTGACTGTGCTACGTCTGTATTGTACTCCACTGAATATGAGTTGTGCTTAAGGTGACGGGCAAGCCGACGAACAGCATTAAGCGAAAGTGCTTTGGAAGTGGCTGGTCTGCAGTAGTTTAATGGAATTAATTATTTTGTGGAGTTTTTCAGCATAAAGATAGCGAGAGCACGACAAGTGAATAACGCATCCTCTATACTTTACCATTCATAATTAAGTATTACATCGCTCCCAAGTGAGAAGCCACACACCTGTCATACTTTTAAGCCTGCTTTGTGAGGTATGTTCTGCTATTTAAAAATGAAGCCGACACCGCGCCATATCTGAGCACGAAGAAGGAGCTAATGTGTGTTGAGTACGTAAGTGCAAGAACGTAATAAGTCGCCTATTAGCCTAAATAACCCTGAAAGGGGAACGAACTAATGCCTGCCTAATGAAGCAATAATCTTCTTCACCTGCACTTTCCTATGATGAGGTACTCACCACAAACCCTGGTCCACTGCCACGAACTGTGGACTTGCAGGCAAAAAGCAGAAATGCACACAGCAATACTTAACCACAAAGCATCTGCTCTTTTGTTAACACATTTAGACACTGTATTTAGAAGGATTATGTACTGTGGTTCCTGTAACAAGAGGTTTGGTATCCAGCTGTCAAGCAGAGTCTTCTATAGTAATCCAATCAGTTGGTGCTGTATTGTTGCGATTCTCGGCGTTAAACTTCTGAGCTCGTAGTAGGATATCATTTGTATGTATTAGTTGTTTATATGTTTAGTGTATTTTTTAAGTTATCCATGTTTGTTTGAAGTGATTGCTACAGGGTTTAGCAAACAGCTGGTCAGTTTTCTTCTGAAACACCTTCAATGTTTTTAGGTAGGCAAAATGTTGTCCTTTTGTATATAGTAATCTTCTTAAGTGTTTATTTTGTTTATTTGTATGATATCAGGTTCTCATATCCACGGCAGTTAAGGCTAATAACATTGAGTTAAGTTAATGTAATCCCATGTTTAATTGCTATGTTGTTCAATGGTTGAGAGCTGAATAAGTTTTCAATCAGCAAGTGTGAGTGTAAGTGTTTTGTACGTGTGTAGTAGGACGTCAGCAATTAGTAACTTGGTGCTTTTCCCCGTAAGGACTGGAAATGGGTTGATCCAGTGATCAAAACACTTCACACGACAAGGTCGCTACGTCACACACACGCAAAACACCAGGACGCTAGAGCCTCAATAGTTTCAAGTACGACGAGGATTCCTGCGAATCGGCGGTACTGTGTGTTGAGCAGTGGTAAGCTAACTGACTGAAATGTGTGTGTGCATTTAGGTTACTGCATTTGTTCTAGCGACGACGCAGCTAAAAGACGGCGCGAGGATCCGACAGGCACCGGATGCTTTGGAGGCATTCTCTCAGGCTGGAGAGAAAACAACAGCACCTATGCCACACACAGGACTCGATGACTGGTTGGGTATTGTGTGATAAAGGGCAGTGTATGATAGGGTGTTCCGAGCAGTTCCAAGTGCGCCGGAAGAGAGATCGCGCGCCAGCTGTGGGTCACAGGACTGCAACGTGACCTAGAGACAGCACCAAACCATTGTTGAAATAAGCCAATGTTTTAATTTCGGCATTTAAATTAAAGATATTGCTGTCATTTTTTCTGTGTATATATGTTTACAGGGAACTGGTAAACCGTAGCGAGCTTCAGAAGGACTCCTCTGATTAGGAGATATGAATTGAGTTCATTTGTATGTGTTCCACTGGTTAGAAACTCTTCAACTTTGTACAAGGTACCAGAATTTCGGTGGTGTATTTATCTAATACTTTGGTTTTCAGACTTTTAACACGCCATTCGAATGTGTATATTACACTGGGTATTATTATAATTTACGTCATATTTTTGCATATTATTTTCTTTCTTTTTCATTAGATTGCAATATTTATTTAGAGTCCGAATCAATTTTATGTATGTTTACCTTATTTTATATCAGGTCGCATACTAATATGTGTTTCCTGATTTCAGGACTACTTTGTGTACGTTTTAAGGCCTAGAACTCTATACTTTTTTAATGTTTAAGTTGTTTTCCGAAAGAAATTTTAATGTGAACCTTGTGATTAGCTGAGAGTTCATCGAGTATTCTGGAGCTAGGTTTAGCTAGGGTAGAAGGGCACTTCTTGTTGAATCTTGGAAGAAGATGGCAGGACGCGCACCTGAGTGGGTTGTGACGATAGGAATTTATAATTAACATGCAGGGAAGTCAATGTTCGCCCCCTAAAACACATATACTGTCACCTAGAAACGAGCACGTGATGTATAAGTGGTAATAAGGAGTCTGATTGGGCCTCTCCCCCCTCTCCCGTTGTAGTTTAAGGCAGGAAGGTTTTAACTCGTGAACAGGCTGTTAGCCCGTAAGCAGGAACGCTTACCTACAGACTTCACCTTAAATCCTACGTTACACCCGGGGGTTGCCCCATCGCCATCCACAACCTACAAGAACTTCTAGAACTTCCAGAATCCACATCTAATGAAAGAACACAGAAAATAAGTTTAACACATTAAAGTTTCGCGTATTTTGTTTTTCACACTCTGAACTTCCAGAACATTACTTCAGCCGCCATGATGTTACACGTAATATTCAGATTTTCCCAGAGTTTATCACGATAAGCCCGTATGAACTGTTGATCTACCGAAAACTAATTTGAGAAATTTTGAATTTGAATTTGACAATCCCAGTAAATAAGTTTATTTTCTGAACACTTTGAAACTGATATGAACCAATCGCAAGGGCTTTAACGCGATAACGGCCAGTAACTTAAACAAGCTTATTTCATTATTTATTGAGTCTAATTATTTTCCTTTTAAAGCCATCTTCAATGAAAGTGTCAATATTCAAGGTTAAATAATGTATTTTACATACAAATTAATACATAAATACATAATACATAAAAAATACAAACAAAAAAAAAAAAACAAAAAAAAATACACACAAATTACTTTTATTTTCAAACTGCACTACCTATTGTTGTTTGTTGGTGGAAATTTTGGTTATAACCTGTCTCTCATTCACAATGCCAATGGTAATTCGTCTCCAAGTACATATGTTTTACAGAATGTGGTCCAGCTCCATGTGCAAATAGTACACACTAAGGTAAACTTGATAAGAACGTGTGTGTGTCTCGCCTGTGTTCCAGAAATGATTGTTCCGGGCGTTAGTATCCCGTCGGTCTGGAGTTTTATGTCACTGAAACCCCTCAACTATTTTATTCACACCTCAATTTATGTGTCATGGGTAAAGAGGTAGAAAAACTGGTTTCTGTTTAGTACGTTAAGTCTGGCACAATTTGTGCTGTTGGAATGCGCAGCTAGGATATGTACTCTACCGTGAAAACACGTTAAGTGAGTTTCAGCTGTCGCATGTTCGTTGCTTTGAATACAGAAGTGTTCCCAAGGCTTTGTTCCGCTCATATTATTCATATTTTACATTATTATGTCGTCTCATTTTTAAAATTATTTTTATGTGCGTGTTACGTATGTATGCTGTGGCAGCTAGTGCATCCATATTCTACATTACATTTTTTGGCGCCCAACGTATGGGCATAAATGCCAGTCCTACAGTACTATCCTCTATCACACTACATAATTTTTTGGTTTACCAACAGTGGGGGTGTTTGTATTTGCATAATGAGCCTGCTATTCTCCGTCACGTTACAATGTCAAGCATCAATTTGTTAGCTTACATGTTACACTGTGTTATATTTTTGGGTGCACTGTACTAACTTTCTTCTTAGAACCAGCAATCTACAACTGTGCGCTCGGTGATATAATCACCAACAATCCACAAACTAGATGTGTGGAATCGTCAAGAAATCAGATTGCCCACAAGGATGACGCTTAGATAAATGAGCACTGAACTCCTTACTGTGTGGAGAAGCGGCAGAATTGGCCTTCGTGTGCGACGTTCCCACGAACGTTGATACGGCGACTGAACGAATTAATTTCGTTTACGATAGAAGGATACGAAACGGACGGAAAAATAGGCCTTCAGTAAATGAACAAGAACTTGCCAGATTAAAAAGTAAAACTAAAAAAACTGATAAAGATCCCGCGGCGTCGTGTTGAAATGTTCACAGAACAATGGTTCTTCAAATTATATGGTTTTCTTACTGCACGCCCGGAGTCATTTCCGAAGTGTCCCTCCCGTTCGGAGTTGCAAGCGACTGTACACAGGAGCCGCACAGCATCCACCACCATAAAAAATTCACGTCATTTCCACAACTTCCCCTCTCCTCCCCCTCTCACACTCTCCACAACACCGAACACCACAACCCCTTAGTCGTTGTTAAAGGACACGCACACGCACACACGCAGACGACACTAATAGCAGGCAGTTAATTATTTACCGGCCAGCCATCTAGCGGCGGGATTTTTTAACTAGCCTCCTCGTCTCTCATCACTCACTCCGTATCAAGGGTTGTTTTACCCGCTCTACACCCCTGGTCCGTGTCGTTACACAGTCCATAAAGGGGCAGCGAAAGAGGTTTTTTTTTTCTCCCTCTGTTGCGGTCACGATGTGTAAAACGACCATGAATATTTCAGATGTGCTCTGCCTGCGGTGGGATTCTCGGCTTCGCCTTCACACACAGCCCTCTATATTATGCTCGACGTGGCTATGATTATAAAATCATAACTGTAAAAGGAAGGCGGTGAGGCTGGATTGCCGCTATTCCTCATCGTTTTATTGTTTATGGGTGGAAAACTGGAACTCGCTCTGTCCTGGCCCGAATTGCGTCATGAAGTCATCACGATGGTCATAGCCTGTACATTTTGACATCTGTATCCGAGAATTGAACCAATTTAAATTTCCATTAATTTGAATAAAAGATTTTGCTATAAATCTATTATAACATTTAATTACACGCTGCGGCTACTATTCAATAACAATTTGGTATAAATTCTTTACTTCAGTCTCGATACCGTAGAGAAATATCAGGCTAATCTTTGTTTAGTCAAACGGGGATATCTTTAAGCTGGCGTGATGTGATTCGACGGAGTTGAGCAATTTTAAACAATATAGTTGTATATAGGCTAGTCACGGTAAAGTGAGCCCTTTTTAAGGCCATTATAAATTTTTCTTTTCATCCAATTTCCATCTTCCTGCTGCTTTTTAATATAAACATTGCAAATATGGCCAATAAACACAGTGTATACATTTCACCACCATCGAAATTTAATGCCTGAGGCAGCAACAATATATATTTATTAGCGGTTAGTGTCTGTTGTGATGGCCTTAAAAAGTGCTCACTTTAACATGAACAGCGTATATGTGCTTGTTTCCAACATATTCCTCATATCTTTTATAATTGTGGAAGTGTTGTTTAGAACCATCGTGACCTTATCTGCCAGCTACCAATAATTATTAACATAGTTCAGGAGATTGTAACATCGATTTCTAACATCACTATTGGCATATCGTGGGATACTCATATGTATAGTCACTAAAAATCTATGACATGTTTTATGTGATACATTTAAACAGTACTTTGATAACGCTGGAAAAGCCCTACGAATATAGTTTTGACAGCAAACTATATTGTTACTATTTTTCAAATTTCGTGGTCTTAGCAAGGTTGTTTAAGGGATGGAAGACCTAATTAAATAAAAAAGTTTATAACAGTTTCCTATTAAAACCAGTCTCTATAAACAGTTTTATCAAACCTACTTAATGATTATATATATACATATGATAATTGAAGGTTCTAGTATTTACAGTCCAGTTTATATCACTCACCCATTCATCCCCACATTGTTTCAGTTCACACACCACCAGTCTTTACTGTCCGGAATGTCCTGGAGCATCCTGCACACAGCAACACACTACTCTTCCGCCGCAGTCGTCTTTATACTAGTCGTCCGTCCTCTTATTCGTCCCCGGCTCGTCGTACTTGGCCAGGTGGCTATCACTCTCTGGCTGCGGCGATGTTTATAGAGATCCACGTGATGGTCGAGCATCTTGTTTACTTGTCGTGTTGCGCCAAGGGAGGAGAAAGTTCAGACAATAGCCCGCCACCGCCGACTTGTCCAAAAGTGGCCGGGGCTTGGCGCCAGTTAAGCCCGCTCGCCAGACGATGTAATGGTGGCTAGACAGTAGTAGAGACTCATAACCACTCTTCCCCGACCATACCACGGCGGGACAGTAAAGACTGCTGGTATGTGAACTGAAACAAAGTGGCGATGAATGGGAGAGTGATAAAAACGGTACTGTAAACACTAGAACTTTATATATATAAAACTGTTGATAGAGACTTGTTTTAAGTCACTGATTGTGTTAGTTTGTATGAGCTAAGGGAAGGTTGTGTAAGTACCTATTATTCTAAATAGAAAGTGATAGCTATTTATTTTCAAAACTTAGAGTATTGTTTGGAGTGCTTATAAAAATTAGGAAACTGTTCTCTTACGTAATTTTAATTAATTACATATATATTAATTTGAACGCTAGTTAAAGAAAGGGTTTTCTTTTTTCATCACCTTAATGAGTGAACGAAGGAACTGAAAGTCACATGTCTATTAAAATTAAGTATCAATGCCTATGAAATATTTTAGAACTTAGAAATGTCACTCATACAATACTAGAACAAACGTTATTTTAAGCGGACCCTATCGTTAAAAATAATAGCTTAATTCTGGTTTTCTAATTACATACACACACTGACTGCTCTTTCCACCTCCTTTCGGCATTTAGACTGTGACTGATCCACATTTTGAACGTATTTCATCAATAACTCGAGGATTCCCTGTAGCTGAATTAATTACGTTTGTTAATTATGTTCACGTGGAAATCAGATTCATCAGAACATGGGATTTGCAAAATCACATTTTCTTGAAAAAATTCGCACCTTAACTACCGCCTGTCAGAATTATCATCATCCAATCATTGGATACGAAACAAACTGAAAAGACGGTAGCTCTAGCGTCTCAAAATACGAGACACACTGGACTGACTGATGCCACACTCAGGAGCAGCTTTACAGGTCGATTTTTCTGCTGGATTATAGACGAACGCTTCCACATTATTTTCCGATGTTGGTGCATCGGTGCTGCTGCGAGGCCTTGAAGGAGGCAGCACTTTCTGCGTTCTTTCAATGGTAAGCGGTCGTTCTCTCTACTCTCATACAGTCGACATTAACAATGTTACGTTGGACTCACTATCACTGATCGTAAGGCCTCACCATCATTCAGGTATGCGATCGCTCACGCTGCAACTGTAACTTGCTGCTGCGTGTTCAGCGCCATCTTGGCCAATTACGTAGGCTCATGCACGTGAATCTCATGTGAAATATAAAAAAATATAATTTTCATTGACAGAGAGCGAAAGATCCGCCGAATCAAGGAATTTACAAGTGAGAGTTAAAACTGATTATTGGCATAATACGCACTGTCATTCCATTAACTGAAGCGTCAAGCTCAAATATTGTACTTTTCGTTTGTAATTAGTATCTAGTTAAATGTCTACCTGTGAACGGTATTATTGGTGGGCGTTACACTTACTTTCACACGCGCTTAGAAGGACATTGATAATTTTTTTGAAGAAACATTATCTAATTTCATAAACCAGAACTTTATCAAGTAAGCATTATAAATCATTAGGATGATAAATAATTCAGTAGTTGATCAACTGACTGTATTAATTTGCATAAGAAAATATTTTTTTAACTACGTCAACGTACAGAAATCAGTTTATAAATACGTAGAAAATACATATTGGGATTATATGCAAATAACTAGAAATGCAAGGGGAAACATTTTTAGGATAACCGTTTAGTGTTTCGGCTTATAATATAATATGCGACCATAACTAAATAGTAGGTAAGCGTATTAAAAACTTTGTTTAGTCTGAAATGCAGCTTCAGTCATGATAGCTGCCTCAAATATGTTTGTGTGTACTGCGTGCCTACCAATAATATTACACCAACCAAATACACGTTTCACGCAAAAATAAATATTAATGCATTTTTTTAGTTCAGGTAGTTATAGTGATATATTTATACAGTTTGTTGCGATATTAATAAAATATTGTTTACAATCTATATAGGTTATAAAATATAACTATGGTACTATAATATACCTAGTACTCAAATATTGCTCAAAAATATATTTCGTATGAATTATACTTTATTACTCATATGTACTAACGTTACATTTTAGTTTGCATGTCTCCTTGTACAGTTTATATATATATAACCGTTCTTTACTTGTTAAGCGCAGTAATGGAATTTCTCTCTGGAATATAATATTTCTGCTTTCAACAGAACTTGAAAATCAGTGTTTAAACGAGAACGCTGCCTAGTGATGTCACCTTTCACCCCCAAAATTAAGTCAGACACTGCCTCTTTTTTTATCCCAGCGTTTAAATCGTGTTCTAATACATATTTGTAATGACGAGACCATAATGTAAATACTGCTTTCTATCTAATTAAACAGACTTACTTTGATTTGAAAATGTTGAGGAGTGAGACGTTCAGTAGGTATTTTAGAATTAAAGTAATGGCGACCCTTCGCATTTCAAGACTAGATTTACATCGTTTTTTAAATATATCAACCTATTGCAACTTTACGACAGTCCTCATGTTTAAAATCTGCACAAATAAATGCAAAATTTAATAATTTGTGCAGACATAATTCACAATAATTGTTCTAATTGTCATGTGTTGCGAAAATATTTAAATTCCTGTGCTGCAAAAATCGCTTATTGCTGAAGCAAATCATTTTTTAAATTTTGCTTGGTTAAAAATGTATGTCATCTATATATCTGTAAACAATTTCAGGCTTTTCTTATACTTTCATTGAAAACATAAACAATAATACTATTATGTAAATTTTTAAATTATTTTTTTTCTTCTAACTGTTTTCCTCAGTAACAGGTGAGGTTCTCTAAATCTAAAGCAATTGTTCATTTGCGTTTCCAGATACTGTGTTTGAAAACGAGCTCCTCGTATTTTAAACGTAAGAAAACCAAAACGTGGCCTCAATTGTTAATACATTTGGGGTCTCGTATTGAGAAAAATGTTTCTTACTTCCTCCTGATGTCGCCAGAAGAACCCTCTCTGGTTTATCCTCTTCCATCGTTTTATTTTTACGATCCCCCATTACGTTTCCCTTCTTGTGCAACGCTAATGTACCGTAAAATAATAGGAAAATTTTTCTCTTTTAATTTAATAACGACTGCGGTTATGCATGTGTCTGCAGAACTTAACGACTTGTATGATGAAAGGAGCTAATTTCCTTTACCGAGCTTGATTTTTAATACGCTTGGTCGGTCATGGTCGCACACCTTCTACAAAGGAAGAGAGAAGACATTTTTATTTCTTTCTCATCTCACATATCGAACTTCTTCTAAGAAATTCCTAGTTATTATTCCATGAAATATTTAACTTACTAGCTATATACTCGCTGCAGCTTCACATAATGTACTTTCAATAAATTCAGATTTCATAAGATTTTGATGCATCCATTTTCTAATCTCATGTTATTTGGTATTCTGTTATTTTCTCATCTGTTATACACAGGATATTAACCGTAATAACCAAAAGTAAAAAAAAAAAAAAAAAAACAGTAATTTTTTTCTTACATCATTTAGAACACGGGAAGACTGGTAAATTTACTATTCAAAAAAGTATAAAAAATATTATATATATGGTAATTTAAAGAACGAATAATTTAATACTGTCACCATATGGATTATTTTACCTACTTTAATAATACGTGTATTTCATGACGAAGGATACAAAAGAAATTCGCAAGAGACGCCAATTTAAAATGTTATTAAATCCAATGGGCAGTTTTCAATTCGGCGTAACACAGTAGCGGACACGTAATCGATTTAGTGTAATCCAGCTATGAAAATTAATCTTTAATCTCCACGGAAATCCTTGCTAAAGAGGGGTTACGAATTGGGTTACCCGATTTCTCAAATTAACATAAAAAGTTCTATTTGACATCTTCAGAAAATTGTTGTATCAAAATAAGAAAACTTTTAAATCTAAAACTGAAAATATAAATTGTTCGTAACAAAATTTTGAACATTTGTATTAAGGAAGACTTCTTGAATAGTACTTAGCAGGTATCATTTATCTTTTAAGTAACTGTTCTCATGAAGCTGAAGTTATACTTAGATAGGTTAGCGTGTTTAGTGTTCATTATATAATTCACATTATTTTGCATTAGTGAAAACTTCCTTCATTATTAATTGTAAGGATTCACACATTTCGATAGTCCTATAACGAAACGAATTGTCCGCTATACTTTCAACATGGTGCTTGAATCTGCTTGCATACTTGCTTCCGCGTCTCAATTTGGCAAGTAGAACACCGAAGTATTCTTTGATATTTAAGTGCTTTCCAAATTTTCAAAACTAGGAAATCTGAACGAACTGAGCTGTACATTGGCAACAAAGATCACCACGAAATCGAATTTCTGACAGAGATTCAATAAACGCAAAAAATATTTCTTATAGGAAAGAAACATAGGTAATAAATGTTCTAAATTACCTAATATTTAGAGAAAAATATACAATCATGACTATCTGGTGAATGATTCACTGCACATTATTATGAACCAAGCCAAGTTTTGGTTACAAGATATAGCTGATGCAGCCGCCTCCACACCACATAACACAATATCTACATAAATGGCTAGGTGATATGAGTCATGTAGTTCCCAGGTGAGTTTTTGCTGGACGATGAAGGCATCCGGACAAGCCATGTATTGTCGCAATACCGTGCTATAGTATCCGAGCCACGTAAATAGCACACGACACTAGAGTGAGCGACTGAAGAGATTTGGGCGACACTTAATATCGAGCTCTTGAGAACCGCTGAGTGTGAAGCGACGTTAGTATGGAGCAGCGCCGGAATTAAAGGGCGGGGGAAACGGGAGATCCCCGAGAAAACCCGCCGACCAGTAGCGTCGTCCGGCACGATCCCCACATGTCGGAGTGACCCCGCCGGGAATCGTACGCGGTTCGCAAGGGTGGGAGGCGAGTAGTCTAACCACTACACGACCGTGGCACGCACATGGCCCTAGAAAGGGTGGATGAAGCGACAGACCACAGACTCTCTCCACCAAGACGACTCAAGGCTCCTCGAGTGATGTATCGGCACCCACCACCCCTGGTTTTAAACAAATAGAGCTACGACGAGCGGTCCCTTTACTATCCAACTTCCTCGTGGCTGGGAATGGGGCCTTAGTGGCTGAAGCCATATTGGGTACAAAGCTCCGACCACCAAGTGAAGTGTTGGACAACTGACAACTCAGGCCACTGCTGCCCAAAATATTAATTTCAATGTGAAAAAATTCTTGCAATTGTAATACAGTGGGCCTGGCGACAGTTCGTATGTTGGGGGAAGTGTGCGCATGCTCGGTTCCCTGGATGGGGTGCCGTCCCTTCTCTCACTGCCACCACGGGCGATCGTAATACATGTTTGTTGTCTGAAACGTGGCAGCAGCCGGAAAAAACCAGCATCGATATTTTTAAAATACTAAAAGTCAGAAATATAAGTAACAAGGAGATATTAAGCAGCGATCCTAAGCAATATACAGTTGGAACGTTCATATCAAACACCAGTACATAGCTGATTATAGCGTCACGCATACCTGATTGGTATTTGTGAAGTACGGAATTTAAAAAAAAGGCAATTTTTTTAGCTACGTTCGGGGGATCGGAAACTGTTTTTATAGGGTGTGATATGTCTCGAAAGTCATTATTCACCCTCGACCATAGATAGGGCTTGTGTATGACATACGTAAATACAGCGATGTCATGCATAATGTTTCATTTCGAACAAATTGCAACGTAGTTCAACTGTCCTGTAAGCAATCTCTGACATGCAGCGAATATAATAAAAAATTTAAGCTACATTTGAGAGTTCGTAAAATGACATTTATAGCGCCCGAGAGGTCTCGAAAGTAATTATCCACCTACGCCCGTAGTGTGTATGTACATTACGTACATGAATACTGTCACTTCACATATAATAACAAGTTTTCAAATACTTTGAAACTCTGTAGTGTAAGGACATTATTTACATGCATAAAAAGGAGTATACAATAGGTGACACTGGGACAGGGGCTTGATGCTGGGGATAAATATAATTCAAGGTCATGAGGTCAAGGTAAATGTAGAATGGCATATGCTTATTGAAATTTTTTAATTTTTTCTCGAGTTTTTTTTGCAAAGTCAATTGAGGTAAGGGGTCAAGGTCAGGGTCGTAAGCATCTAATATGGTGGTAGTAGTCTGTAATATAATATACTTGCTGGCTTTTATGTATTTTTTTCTCGATTTTTCGTTTTCAAGGTAATTCAAGGTCAACGTTAACGTAGTATACATCTAATATAATGGTAGTAGTTTATAATGTCGTATGCTTGCTGAATTTTATGTATTGTTTCTAGAGTTTTGTTTTGAAGGTCAGTCAAGATTGTGGGGTGAAGGTCGAGGTAGTCTGCATCTAATATGGCTGCAGCAGTATGTAATATGCTTGCTGAATTTTATGTATTTTTTAAGCAGGTTTTTATTTTCAAGGTCATTCAAGGCCATGGCATCAAGGTCAGGATCATATGCATCTAATATGACGGCAGTAGTTTGATATTTATTATGTTTGCTGACCTTTATGATTTTTTCCTCGAACTTTTGTTTTAAAGGTCATTCAATATCATGAGGTCTAGGTCAGAGTCGTATGCCTCAAATATGGTAGTAGCAGTCTGTAATGTAATACGCTTACTAACTTTTATGACACTTTTCTCGAGTTTGGGTTTTCAAGTTTATTCAATGTCATGAGATCAAGGTCATGGTCACTGGCTTCCAATATAGCGGGGTGACGTCTACCAAGGTGGTGGTCGCCTACCAAGATGACGGTCGCCTACCAAGATTCGGACTGACTACCAAGATAATGGTCACCTACCAAGATGGTGGTCACCTACCAAGATGGCGGTCGCTACCAAGATTCTGACTGCCTACCAAGATAATGGTCGCCTACCAAGATAATGATCACCTACCAAGATGGTGGTCGCCTACCTAGATGGCTGCCTCCAGTAAAGTATAAACAAATGAACTCAAAAAACCCATAAGGCGAAATATGTATTTTTGAGGAGAGTATGGGTGAGTGAGTCAGTCTTCTGCTGGGGATGAAGCAGATGTGAATAATTACCCCTGGAAATGTAAGTTTTTTTTAACTAAAATTTTAAAACAATTCTTAATAAAAAAAGTTTTAAACGACTTTTTAATTAAACTATTCATAATATGTTTTTATAAATTTTTAACGAATTTCAATAAAAATTATTTGTAATAAATGGTTATATAAATTTTTAAACGGTTATTTAATTACTTTTTTCGTTATTACTTTTTATAAATTTTGACTATATTTTATTAAATTTTACATAGTAAATATTTTTATAATTTTTAATGGACTTTTTGTTTATTTCTTTGTTTTTTGGGGTCAGACGTCACCAGGGTGAAGGTTAAGTGTTAAAGGTCAAGGTCAAGGCCACAGGGAACCAAAATGACGTTCGGATGATGTAACTATATGGTGGCCGGACGGCTCCGACTTCGATGCCAGATGCTGATATCCGTCAACCTTAAATTCCCTACTACTTCTACTCATTGTGAATTCTAGTAGGACGTTTAAGGGAACACTGCATTTTAATCCTCTAATAACATCTATGCAATTATTTTATTTCTGTCAAGATATTTCTTTTACTTGCAATATAGGTTTCAACGTAGATTTTAAAAGTGTTCAATTATTTTTCAACCTACACATACAACCAACTACCGATAATGTACGAAAAACAGGTTGTTGGTAGGCAACCCATAAAAGTAAGATAAGCAGACTGGGTGCAGGGCGTTTTAAGAACCCCTGAAATATAGGTTATCCGTAATAAAAGAACATTAAGTTGTAGGAACCATAATTCTGTAGCCGTTACGCTCCAAGACTGTTAACATGGTTGTGGCTACCCTACGAATATTATTAAAGTTATATAGTTACGCCAACAGAACATGTTGTAAGATGTCAGTGCGTCACAAATCAGTGACGTCATTATTTTCTACAGAATAGAACAATGCGATTAGAAACGAGTAAGTTTCTGACTGTAATCCTGTATGATATTCCCTACAATGCTGCTCTCGTGCCGCTACAGAACTGATTGTGCACCCAGCAGTAACATATAATATAGCTAAATCTATTTTGTTGCCTTAACTGAACAGCATGGCGGCCCAAGCAAAAGTGTATGGTAATCCTAACCATATGCTCTGTTGCACTTACTGAGCAGTATGGTGACTGGTGGCCCCAGAAAAAGTGTATATTTAATAGTCCTAACTATAAGCTACGTCACCTTTATTGATAGGTATGGTAGCCGTAACTATCTTGTGTGGTCCATTGTAATTCCCTCGTCGGCACGAAGGATACGCTGATTTTTGTACTTATTTTTCAGAACTTGGAAGTCTCCCTGTGAAAGCAGGCAGCCTCGAACTGCCGGACGCTTTACACTGGGCTGTTATATCAGTAATTATGTTCAGGCTTTTAAATGTTTTTGTTTTACATTGTTTAATTTTTTTAAAAGCATGGCATGTAACGTCTCTGCAGACTAATATCGAAGCAACGAATTCACGTGTGAGTTAGCTTATTTATTTAATAAAATTATTATTCCTTTATGTTATATAGGATATTAAACATATTATAAAATTGGATGTCATCTGATGTAAAAATGATTTTACGCATAACATTTGTGTAAACCGTTTTCCTTCCATATCAGATCATTTGTAGTGCCAATAAAAATATGGCGTTAGTTATTTCGTCTTTATTTCATGTTTGTGTAAGTGTGTTTGTGTATCATGTAACAACAAATAGGATATTCTAACGCCCTTGTTGCTATTTTTATATTTAATGTCGAACTTAGCGGTGTCTGTCAACACATTAGAGGGTGCACCTTAACCTCAGAGATCGACAACAGCATCCACAAAATAAATATTACGTTGCGATAGCAGCATTTCCCTACTTATTTATGTGCTATCAATTCTTATAATTCTATAATCTTTAAAGGGATTAAGGGTGCCTTTAACAGTCCCCGACACTGTTGCAGCTAACATACTTTTTCTGTAAACTTTTGAAAGAAAAAAAAAACGAGCGGATTTCTACGGAACATTGTTGCAGATCCTAAACAGCACTGTTGTGTTTACCATATCTTTTTAAGTTACCGTAACAATACTGAAAGACTGTGTTCACATATATCTGTATAGTTTCTACTACAGAAAACACTGTTTTTGCTACAGAAAATATGGTTCTCACAATAGACTTACATACTTCTCTGCTAACAATTTGGATTGTAAAGTATTACAGAATGTTCTGTTGCTAGTACTAACGTTTAGTTGTCGCTGCCATAAAATGCCATTACAGAACTGTTCTGTTACATTCTCTCTCCTGATTTCTTTCAGTGTATTTCACTGCTACAGCACGATGTTCTTGAAGCGTGCGACTACTTCCTAACATGTTTGCATGGCGCTTATCCGGAACTGAGAATGCTACACTTACGGAGTTAGAAATAGGCAGTGGCATGTTTTGACTGTAGCTGAATGTGATTCTGTTTACAGTTGCCATGTCGTGACGCCTAAACTATTACGAAATATTGAAATGTTCATGTATCAAATTCATATTAAATCTTGCATTTTTATAAACAAATATACAACTGCCCCAGCTAAACTTTGAAGAGAATATCAAAAGCCAATAAAAATAGTAGTTATAAGTTATTGCAATATTGACAGCAATGTTTTGGGTTTGTCGTTTGTCAGTAACGGTTGATTGTGTATGCCAACATCGAGCCCCAGCGTTGAAGCTTAGTTTTACCTCTACACTTATCAAATTACGTAGATTGGAATAAAGTTACCGTAATGATTACGTACATACGTGTGGTGAAGAGTCAGTCCCTTAGTCTGCGTGACACTAGGGCACAAAAAAATTACTCTAAAACAATTCTGTTGTAAAAGTGTAAGTCTGTTCAAAAACAAATTGTTAACGAATACAGACGAAGTTACTGTATGAATACTTTATTTTTAAAGTTCTGTAAGGTAATCGTGAGCTAGTGCTGGACGAAAGCGCTGATGATGAAACAACGTACATCTTAACACTCAGAATTTGTCGCCATTTAACCTCTGCCTGGCTACACTAAGAAAAATAACACACTTGCTATTCCACTCATCACTACTCACGGAGCTTTATTTCTCAAACGTAATGCATTCTAGTCGTTTTCTGATAGATTATTCTTCTTATTTTCTGTCGTGTATTATTTCACACGCCAATATTATATACTTTATTGGTTTACTAACCGGCAGAACAAATAAGCAGAGCTGAGTGAAAAAAAATTATTGTGGTATCATGCACATTTTAATGAGCCAATAAAAGGTTTTCTCAGCTCATGTTCATAATTTGCAACGTGTACGAAATAAATTTCGTTGTGTTTTAAATCTGGTTATATTTACTGCATTTACAGTCAAGTTACACAAACTTGGTCACTACATTGCTGGCTAGTATTATAATGTAACTTGCACTGCATTTTAACTTCACTGATGGTCTACCTTAAAGCGAAATACAATCAAGTTTTTTAGAGAGAAAAAGCGGAAGAGATTAAATCAGAATATTGTTCACGCGGCATTAAAATAAGCGTACATACTGCACTACGTCTTTACTATTGGCCCATCCGCCATGGGCATTTCAGCTTTCATTTTTTGAGTACCCCGAGAAAGAAAAGACATTGCCATCACTTCTGGCTCATTCATAGAATGAAGACGACGTAGACCTATTTTCGTCATCTGCGAATGTCCCCAACATCGACTCGCCAATACGCCTGTCAAAGTCACGTTGTCAACATAAATGGCATTTGAATTTTGATATGACCATCATTTTACATGAAAAAAAAAAAAGGCTTAGACCAACTTCACTACATTCAAAATGCATTAGAAACAGGCCCTGTGACCTGCCCACGTTGTACTTGATATTGCTGTTGACAGAAAAGCTGTCTAATGCTGGAACATGGCTAGTGGGCACTGCGCAGCCAGACTGAGCACTATACCCTATTTTCCCTTTACGGGTTCATCAGTGCAAGTATTTCGTTTGGTAAGGGAAACTTTCCTTCCTTATAGTGATTATCATTTGGGGGTCGATTCGGCGACTTTGTGAAGTTGTTAGAAACATACGAGTTCCTATAATGCTAGTTGTTACCTTCGTCCAAATGAAAGTAACAATAGGCTACATTTCATAGCGACCACAAATTTTAAAACTAACAGTATACATTATAACTTATGCCAGAGTTATCACTTTTTATCAAGCTGCAGTGTGCTTAAAATATCTGCCTGTAGAATTAGCGTCGAAATTTTTCTTTGCTTCATGGTGACAAAAATAGTTAGTATCAATATTTATCTATATTATGCAATCATTAAAAATATCCCTAAAGCTGTAGTTGTTGCTAAATACACTGATCTGTAGCAATCGAACTTTCATATCCTCTTGCAGATGGTGAAAAGTATATGTAAGTATAATTTTTTTAGAAGCAAATAAATTAGTTAAGATAATCTCATAAAACTAAATTTTGGAATATTTTTTCTAAAACACTCCAAAACGTTATCATCACGAGCAAAGAAAAAGTAAAATAAAACTTTTTATGGCTACAAATTTGATTCCCATTTGAAGATATTTGGCAAATGAACTAGATTAAAAATCCATGATGTACGTTTTCTAGCACAGTTTTATGAAATAGTAGAAATATTTATTGAAACAATGTTACATCAGTATAAATTTTTAAAAAATTCTCAATCGTACGTCCTTTTATGTTTTCTAAAGAATGCTGTACTCTTTCTGACAGTTAGGTGGGCAAGAAATCTTAATGTATAAGAGAAAAACAACAAAGCATACAGATTAGTGTATTCTAAGGCGGTCGGGTTAACACTCCCCGAACGACGCGCTTTGGAGGTGGGACATCAGGTGCCGTTCAATGGTGAAGGGGGACGTTAAGTGAGTCGCGGATGAATGAAAGTGTGAAGGGGATTGAGAATGTCCCGAGAAAACCCGCTGACCAACGGAAACGGCACATCCGCAGTAAAGGTAAAGGCGTACACGTAATTCTACTGACTTCTACGACAGGAGAAGACATCATTCAGTATATATTGTCTGCGGATATAAAAGTATGAGAAACGTATGACAAACATAAGTAGAAACTCGTCTACATCAAGAGGACTAAACACTGGTATTTCGTTGGAAGTTTTGAGATGTTGCGCTGCGCGGCTGGTGGCGCCGCCCGCAACTGTTAATATCTCTCGGAGCTCGCATGCATGCTCTCTTCCCTTCACATTCCTATTTCTTGTCTGTCTCTTTGCCTTTCTCTCGCCTCCCAGCGCATGAACAATTTTGGTAGTCGTCTGCTGGAGGACGCTTAATATTCTGAGTTTTCGCCTTCAGTGAACTGCTCTGCACTCTGCTCTCTTCACTCTCATCCACGCACACTTATTTACATTTTCGCCGAGTGTCGTCGAGTAAGTTGAGTCAAGATGTGCCGTGCCGTTGGGCGATGTGTCAGCTGTATTTGCAGTTTTAATTATATGAAGCATATCGATCAATTTGTTAGGGTAAGCCTGTTATGTTGTGATATATTACCTTATTTAAAATTGTGGTTTCTGTCAAACTGCTAAAGTTAGGTAACTTCTCAACTTAGGCCGCCTCGCAGCAGAGTAAAATATATTTTCTAATAACTTATATTTGCTTTTTTGTCTGCTTTGTGTGAAATATGCGCGCATGTATCGTCAATGACCGCCAATGGAGACCGATAATTTCATGAGACGCTTGTGTGTAATGGTTCTACAATGTAAGATAGCAGTGGTGCATGAAGAAGTATTTGATTTGGGCAACACTGCACTCCTGACTCATCTTATTCAAATTCAACTAAACCAATAGTGGATCGAGGGGAAATATGCACGCATAATTTGAGATATTACTGGGTACAGGGTATGTTTCAAAATTTACATTCTAGTTGAAGTCCGGCTCCAGCAGGGGGCTTTGAATGGGTCAGCTTTCATGACTGTCCCCTTCTTACGCCACGGCGTATTTAGCTATAAGTTTTTCTCGCAAAATTTATTTTCATAATTGTTTGCTGTTTAATTTTTCCTTTACGTATTTTGTAGGTGATAGTAAACAAGCAGAGGTTGGCTGAAAAAGAGCAGAACCCGGAGTATCTTGGGCTGATAAAAGCTGGGTCCTTCCGATTGCAAGACATGCAGGTTAACCACGTGCAGGGGCCTGGAATGGCAGTGGGGGAATGTGATATCGCCGAGTCACTAGCTTCCGCGGGAAGTAACACTCTACAGCAGACTTGGAGAATGTGTTACCTCCCCAGGGCGTGTGGATATCGACGTGCCCTCCCCTCGATGGCTTGACAACTCACGTAAACTGACACTTGGCGCGGCAAGTTATTAGTTGTGGCTGTGTGTGGTGCCTGCTGGGAGTTGCCAGGCACGACGAGGGTGGATCGTCGAGGAATCCTGGTTACGGCTCGCTACACTCCCAGTTCTGTTCCCAGCGTGAATGCGAATATCCCTCAACCCAGCTAATTATTGTTCCACTACAAAGAGCGTGCACGACTGGGCGATAAAATACTTAATGCCTCTTTCTTACTAGTCGAAACAATTAGTTTTAAACAAGTTCTTTCAGACAACTTCGTCGAACAAGCGTGCGATGCCGTGGGATATCATCTTCAGACAAAACACGAAAGTCATGAAACAAAAAAAAATCTCCAGAAGATAACATGGTGTCGAGAGAGGAAGACATGAATCTAGTTGATATCGTTGATCTTGTGTATGCTTTTATTTGAACAAGCATATACGAATAAACGTGAGTTTTGCTCTAATCCAATAAATAAAGACAGGAACATCTGGATTTTTTTAAAAGTTTAAAGGCAAGCGAGAATCTTAAATCATACTCGAATGAAACCAACCAAATTTGATTATCTATTAAACTTGATACGAAATTATGTTAGAAAACGGAATACTAACCGGAGGAAACGTATTTCTCGAGTGGAACGACTTCTAATTACATTGAGGAAAGTAACATAATTTGATTGTACACAGTGTGTGTAAAATAATTAGTGTTTATTGGCGGCCATTTAGTGTAGCCACACGAACTACATTGTACATGTACAACGATTACACTTCGCAAGGGTTTTACTGCCTTTATAACGTCAGAAATAGGCAGTTTACATGTGACACTGCTTATGTGAAAGTAAAATAAGGTAAGGTATTTTAAATAAATATATATGGCCTATTTTCAAAAATGCACTCGCTTCCTGTTTTACACTAAATTATACATTAATCACCGTAAAATAACTTATTCACAATTATCAAAAGAATTAACTTAAACATAGTTTCCAAAAATTACTATTTTGGTAAATTATGACTACTATCAGTAAGAGCTTGACCAAAAATAAATCCTCCGCAATAAGGATAATGGATAGCGGAGGTTGATTTACTTATATAACTGGACGCCTAACAGTGGACTGGTGCCATCATTTTAGGCGGAGAGATGGCTTCGCGAGATACTAAAGATGATTAGTTGGCAGTCGAGTGAGGACGAGAGAGATGGAGACTATGTTCTTCATGTTTATCACACTCATCACTCTATTTATTTAAAATGTTGACTCATCTTTCAAGACCCCGATGTTAAAAGCCGCTCAAATCTCATCACTCACTCATTAAAATCTTAACCTCTGATTTGAGGCGCCTCTTTTTTTTCGCTGAAAGGTTTTGTACGTCAGGAACAAATTCTTGTAAAAATTCGATTATTGGCTATACTATTAATTTTAAGACAGGTGTTTATTTTATTTTTTTATATACCTTGTTTGTCAGCTGAAGTGGTTGAACTTTTGAACTTTGATTTGATACCAAAGGAGCTTCAGCACAAAACACATTACCATTATCTCCCCACTCGTCCTCTTCTTCCTCAACACCAATAGTATTATAGTTTTCTCTTGCATCATATTGAATGTTCCCTTGCGTTTTCCTGTGCAGCCCGATGAATTCCTTGAAACGAGAGAGAACCGGCAAAAACCCACTTATTCTTTTTCCTCCAACAGACCCGCTTGAGATTTTCTGTGAGTCTCTCACATATCTCGCGAACTTGTTACGCAGGGTTTGCCATTTAGCGTTGCATAGTGCACCTGCAAATAAAGCGAAATATAATAATTCTCATATTAATGCATACAATACTGTGTGGGTGTCTATCCGGGAAAAGAGTGCAGATCTTCTGGCGGACGCAAGGAAATGCCTATGCGAGCACTTCGTGGCACCACACTTCGTTCGGAGACATATTGTGATGGCCTAAATGCCATAGCATATTAATGCATACAATACTGTGTGGGTGTCTAGCCGGGAAAAGAGTGCAGATCTTCTGGCGGACGCAAGGAAATGCCTATGCGAGCACTTCGTGGCACCACACTTCGTTCGGAGACATATTGTGATGGCCTAAATGCCATAGCATACAAAGTCCTAGGACATGACACAATTGTACTAAATAAACACAGGACCATAAATCGTGTCAAGGTTTGTAGTAGCTGGCACGAATATCAAAGAGCATTCAGATGTGCTAAGTGGAGAATCCGTGGTGAGAATTATATAGCTGTGCAATCACAGCAATGACAATCCCTTCAAACACGCTATTATAATAAGAAAATGCTTTAAACAATTTTAATACGAGTGACATAAGATACCAAAACCTGTTTCCAAGGTATCGGCAAGTGAAGTTTTATTATGACATTCGATGTTATCTGACTAAATGTTCACTTAATCAAAATAATCAAACGATTACGCCATGCACAAGTAATTCAACATACAATTTCAAATATAATACTATGTATATAAATGGTCAATTAACTTACAGTTCAGCACAATTGAAACATGGAAAAATTGCAGATATTAGACAAACTCATAATCACGCAAATAGCAACTGCGTTAATACATCATATATTGCTTGACTTGGCCTTAAGCATGAGTAATCATTCACAAGAATAATTAAAAATTATTGAATATATTGAACATTTACAAAACTCTAAGACATTAATTGGCTTTAATCTTGGTTATCGGTTATCCATTTACAACATTGAATACCTTGAATCATTCACGTAACTCCAAGTAATTACTTGATCTAAATTGGATAACCATTTACAAAATTTAATTAAATTTCTTGAATGCACTGAACATTTACGTAGCTCCAAAAACTCGACCAAATATATATATAGTGTAATATCAATTTATGAGTTTGATAGTACAATTCATGTTAAACCACCCAAGGTAAATAAGAATACGAACCCTATTGCCCATAAACAGGATGGTCTAAAAGTTAATTTATATCCATACATAGTTGCGACTATATATATATATATATATATATATATATATATATATATATATATATATATATAGTGAGTATATATACACGAGTGAATTACAAAGTTTCTCGTTGCACAGAATTGGTGCAAAATGTTGCACCACTGAATTTACAAAAATAATTGAAACCATATAATTTACTCCAAAATTAATAATCACATTTTGTTTGCTGGCAACAAGCAATTCCATTAAAAAAAAATCTTAGAGGCCAGCTGAAAGCCTAGAAACTTGACAAAAATCCACATGTTTATGTTTCAAGTACATTATTACAAATGAAAAATATGAAATGAGAAAACGTGGAGTACAACATTAAACAAAATAAAATATTTTCAATACTTGCTTGACTATATGGGTTAATACATAAGTGGAACAACACAAGAAAAGGAGGTTGGTACGATGCATCCGTCAAAGCCTTCGATTTCTAAAATTACACATTAAAAATTTTAATTTAAAATTTACGCAATAAAGAACTGAAATCAACGGACGCAGTTCAGTGACACTTTCAGAGCTCAGGTTGACATAAAACATTGTGAAAGACATTTTAATATGAAATGCTAATTCCTAAAGTGTGAGGTGGGGTAGAAGTACAGGATACATGTGACTCTCCACTGAGCAAGGGCAGCAAACAATCAACTAACCCGACACATTCAAATTCTGAACTACGCAGCAAAGCCAGAATTAGGTTACACCAAACTTCAATGAAGGGCATCCAGACCAAATTTTGAAAATGCTACTTTAAACGACAGCCCATAACAAACATCAGCTATGCCACACAATATTTAAAATCACTATTTAAACCTAACTTTTTTTAAACTGAAGCCGTGACTCACCATTTTACAAGCTTCATTCATATCACTCACACCCTGCATAGATTTATAAATGGTGAAAAATCACTCTTGATGGGGATCTGGTACCAACAATCTAATTTGTGTCGCTATTTCTGAATATGGCGATTTTCTTCTTGACAGGCATAGAGAAGTTACATGAATTTGACGAAGGTGAAGAATGGTGGGTGAAACAAGCGTGCATCAACTTAAATTATATTTTCCCAGGTCAATAACGGGAAAGAGAGGGTGGGAAGAGAGGGGAGCCGAGTGTGCCATAGTGCCGGTCCCCGTACAGAAGCACAAAGCCAGAATTAGGCTCGGCTGTGGCGCCAACACCTCAACCCCTACCCTTAAACCTGATCCCTTGTGACTTAAATCTGCAAATCTTCATTTAGCACACACAATTCACAGAAGAGGAAAGTTTAAGAGACATAGATAAAGGTGAGTAACAATAGAAGAGTTCAGCATAAAACATATTGGAAAGAGTTCCATTAGCATAGAGAAATTGACATAGAACAACACATGGAGTGATCAGCTCCTTCAAAACAATTCCAATGATGAATTCCGTGGCGATGGTGGTCAACCAAGTACAATCCACTCAGCGACACGCAGATAGGACTCTTGTCAGGCATAATGTGAGCAAACAGCTGTAGTTAGAGCAGTTGCAAATGGTGGCGTACGACTACAGCTGACAATCCCATTATAAATTCCAGTCTCAGCTAGGCTCTGGTGGATGACAGCAAAGTTAACTCGGCACAACTCGGTGGGAGAGATGGGAATCATGCAAAAAAGACAAGGATCTACAAAAGGAAAACCAAAACAAATGAGAATATAAAGGAAAGGGAATGGGAGACAAAAGGGGAACAGCGAATCTTAGCAAACATCAAATGGTAGGTTTTAATAATACGTTCCATTGACAACAAATCCCATCTTTGAAGAAACAGCTTTAACTGGCTAACATGGGCCTTGCGAGATACTCTGCTGGAGCTGAGTGACACTAAGCTAGCAGTATTACGTGAAAGTAACTTATTCATCCTATAAGGCCCAACGAATTTTATGATCAGTTTCCCCAATCTGCTAATAGGTATTTTCTGCAAAGGACCAGATCTCCTAATTTAAATTTTATAGGAACTTTACTCTGGTCCAATTTTGCAGTAACCTGAAGCTTCACTGCGCTCCGAGCCTGCGATGGAATTCTTCGAACAAGCTGTCCCGGTCAACGTCATCCAAGGGGGAAGGGATAGGAGGGATTGAATATCCCTCCTATCCTTTCAGCCACCCATTCAGCAATGGGTGGCTGAAAGGATGGCAGAGGAATAGGAGAGAAGGTGGTACTGTGGTGGAATCATGAATGGCACTATTAAATCCCACACACTTATATAGCTCACATCCTGGTCCCACAAGGTGTGATCCTGATTATGAAAGATGGTAAGACAGGCTTTGATATTTTTATTGAACCAATCCACAGGATTACCCGGGTAATATGGACTGGATGTAAAATGCTTGACCGCCCAATGGAAACATGTTTATGAATACAACAGAAGTAATATATTTAGCATTATCAGTAACTATTTTTAAACCAGAGTACACTGGTACCAGAGTACCAGAGTACCAGAGTAAACCAGAGACCAGAGTACACTGTGCTCGTAAATGGGGTGCCAAGTTGTCAATAATGACAGTGGCTAAGTCAGTTTCACTCATTTGGAGACATAAGGCCTTATATTATGCACAAATTTACTCCACAAACTCACAAATTGGCTCATCAGGCCTTTCAAATCTAAAAATATAATCCCGATCACACTGGGGATTTACATGCAGAGGAAATAAAGGTTGTATTACGTGGCGATTGAAACTTAAAAGAGTGCCACCTTCTAATTTCATTATCTCCTCACGTAGTAACTGAAGTACAAAACCTTACACTTAATAGCAATATCCTTTAATAAGATAGGTTCTGAACTCAAGCATAATCTAGCCAATTTCTTTACGGCGACGAATAATTGTAAAATGAGGTGGTTGAAGAGACATCAGAGGGGGAACGTGCTATAAGGACATATAAAAAAAGCTTATAAATTTTAGATGGCCCCTAGGTGACACCAGGTCGGTTCGCTCGGAGGATGACTGTGCCATCGGCCCCAGACAGCGCCACAAGCCCACAGCAGTGCAGCACAGTTCCACCACCATCATTTCGTCATCTATGGTATAGTTGAGATCAATGAGAAAATTAATAAGTTCTTCTTTCTTCAGTGCATAAATAAAGCTCTTCTATCTAATGGAATACGCAACAAATAAAGCAGATGTGAGAAAAAAGTAGAGGAAGCAAAGTATTATTTGTGTCGAGGACAAATAATACAACATACAAGGTGTAACGGCAACCTGGTGCCTCTCACCTACCGCCTAAGGTGACATGGGGTATAGCTTGTGGCCTGGCAAAATGTTTTAATAACATGCTCTAAATCGCCTGGCTATATAAGCGCCTCCCATAGAGGCATCCCTCCCCCCCCCCCCCAAGTCATCGCAGACGGCATCGAGGTACAAGACGAGACAGCGAGTGTGTGAGACAGAGCTGAAGTAGAAGGCAACTGTAATATTTGGCCAGAGGAGCTCTAGGCCCCATCAGCAGATATTTACTGGTGAGCATAATCGTGTAGCCGTAGGACGTCATGATATTTACGAGTCTCCGTCAATCCTTTTTCATAATTATTAATTCTGGCAAGGTTAAGGCATAGCCGAGTTGTATTGTAATTGTTTGGGATTATCACAGTAACGTAATATATCAGAGTTCTAATTGCTGTTTTGTACGAGTAGATGTATGAATTGTCCATTATAGAGTTTTGTAATAAAAATATATTTTATTGAATAATCTTCCTTATTAGTAATCATTGTGAGCTTACCCCTCGTAGCACCCCTTTCCTCCTATTGCAATATTGCATAAAGTTGACTTAGAACAAGCAGGTAAATAGCAGGAATCAGTGTGTGGATAAGAGAGAGGAGGAAGGACGAGTATTACACTGGTGGAGCGCCTAACGTCCCACCTCGTGCTTAGGCGAGTTAGCTTAATACTTTCTTCAACATTTTCCCTTGTGAAGCGCATAGAATACTGTTCGCAGCGAGAAATACACATGGCAATGCGTCACGTCGCCACATGGCGCACAGGAGTAATTATTTCCCCCCTACCTTGCATTTTGTATTTTTACTTTACTCACAACTGTTCACGTCAACTAGTACTTTCAGTTCATATCAGCTTCCGTCATTGTTAAATTATAGATATTCATATTTCCATTGCTTCCTTTCAACCCACTCAGCTATTATACTTCCACGTGCGGTAAGCAATTTTATGGTAGGTCAGTCCGCCACGCGCGCATCAGCATTACACGTAGGTAGCCTTACCAGGCTAGCATTTACGTCACATCGCACTCCCCACCTCCACCCATTAAAGCTGCTTTTATGTTATCTAGACTAGTCTAATGCATGTCAATTGTTTGTCATGCATGTGGACCAATCGGTTCTTTTATTGCCGTGAAACACTCAATTTGTTTTGTGTGCTTTCGGAGTGCTTTCTAAACTCTTTTTTTATTTGTAGTTTGAATTAATTATAAGTTACTCAAAGTGCGCAGCACCAGTTACATCTTTTTCTCTTACCATGTTGACATGTCCACAGCACACCATTCTACCACACAAACAATCAGATAACTAGTTAAGACACTCACGCGTACATCAGGGGCACCGACACGAACACTAGATATACACGAGCAGTTGCTAACACAGTTAACTAGTGCTAATACAGAATACATTACAACACTTGAACACACTACTCAACACCAACACCTATCTACATTTAACCAGCCTGGTGAAAACGGTTATTTCAGACCATGTCCACTTTCAACACTACAAGCAACAAATCCATTTGTAATTTCAATTCCCAACACACATACTGCCATTCTACATCAAGAGTATACAACCATAAATTACACAATAGTATAACAGTCTGTAAACGTCACTGATAACACTGTAACTCCACCTAACATTCCACACCCTACTCGTGTCATTTTACAACAGCCACAAAATTTCCCCACTTTCTCAGGGGAAAGTAACAAAAATGTAGAGGAATTTCTAAGTGAAGTTAACGGGTGGTCAGAACTTGACAAACGACCCCGTCTAAAGTTTTATCTGGTAGAGTTTGCAAAGCGAACCTACGAGAACCAAATCAGTGTGCCAGGTTTATATCACCACAATCTCATACATGTAACCCTATTCACTTCGTACTCCAAAATTTTTACCGAAAATTATCACCTACAGAGATTTGAAAAGGATCGACATGCCACATTTTACTAACGATGCTTCTGAAATACAGTGGAGTGACATAGATTATTTGCATACAGTTGATGACAAACTTAATCATGTAGACACCTTATGATAAAAACTTATTGATAAGCACATTCCGAAACAAACTAAGCTGGTTTCTCGTCCACTAGCGCCACGGATGGCCCAGGAAATCAAAGCTTTAATGGCTGATTGGTATAATGCTTTTTGTAAATATAAATCTTCCAAGAGGAAAAAAAATGATATCCTTGTATCTGTGAGTTTCGAGGAATACCGTTAACTCAGAAACCGGTGTACGCAAACCATTAGAACAGCTAAAATTGCGTACGCTCGTCGCTTGATACAGAGAAACTCATTCCCGCGGCGGTCATGGAGCAGTGTTAAAAATATGGGTGTAAAGTTATAGACACTAAAAACTATTACCAAAAAAAAAAATCCAAGTGCTGACGAACTTAATGCTCATTTCACAACTCCATGTACCCGTATTACTCCTGGAACAAGAAATGAAACACTGTCTCTTATTAAAGCCCACACTTGCTGTGTAGAAGAACGTTTTTACTACTCATTTCACAACTCCATGTACCCGTATTACTCCTGGAACAAGAAATGAAACACTGTCTCTTATATAAAAAGCACACACTTGCTGTGTAGAAGAACGTTTTTACTACTCATTTCACAACTCCATGTACCCGTATTACTCCTGAAACAAGAAATGAAACACTGTCTCTTATTAAAGCACACACTTGCTGTGTAGAAGAACGTTTTTACTACTCATTTCACAACTCCATGTACCCGTATTACTCCTGGAACAAGAAATGAAACACTGTCTCTTATATAAAAAGCACACACTTGCTGTGTAGAAGAACGTTTTTACTACTCATTTCACAACTCCATGTACCCGTATTACTCCTGAAACAAGAAATGAAACACTGTCTCTTATTAAAGCACACACTTGCTGTGTAGAAGAACGTTTTTACTACTCATTTCACAACTCCATGTACCCGTATTACTCCTGGAACAAGAAATGAAACACTGTCTCTTATATAAAAAGCACACACTTGCTGTGTAGAAGAACGTTTTTACTACTCATTTCACAACTCCATGTACCCGTATTACTCCTGGAACAAGAAATGAAACACTGTCTCTTATTAAAGCACACACTTGCTGTGTAGAAGAACGTTTTTACTACTCATTTCACAACTCCATGTACCCGTATTGCTCCTGGAACAAGAAATGAAACACTGTCTCTTATTAAAGCACACACTTGCTGTGAAGAACGTTTTTACTTTAATATCGTCATGCGTGTTGACGTTCTGAAAGCTATCAGACGAATTAAAGCCAAGGCCGAGGGTAAGACAGAATTTCAATTGACATGATAAACCTAGCCTCGCCGTTTATCTTAGAAGCATTAAGTAAAATATTTAATTATTCGCTGATCACAGGCACCTATCCAACTCAGTGGAAATCTGCTTTAGTAATACCAATCCTTAAATAAACCTCAATGTGCCAATGACTATAGACCCATAAGCATTCTTCCCACAATTTCCAAAGCCCTTCGCACAAACAGATAACAAGTTACATTATTGAAAATAACCTGATGGTCGACAATCAGTCTGGTTTCAGAAAGGGCTTTAGCACATATACGGCTCTTCTTCAGGACACTGATGACATAAAACATTACATGGATAACCGTTTACTAACGATTTTGATACTATCAGATTTTAGCAAAGCATTCGAGTCCATTGCCCATGAGCTATTATTTGCCAAGCTAAAATCATATTTTGATTTCTCCGAAATATCGTTAGAATGGATTAAAAGTTACTTGTGTGGCCGTTATCAGAGAGTTATCTGCGTAGAACAATCTGCTTGGCGCACAGTTAAAATTAGAGTTCCCCAGGGATCTGTTCTGGGACCCCTTCTATTTTCTGTCTTCATTAATGATCTCCCTTATATACTAAAATATTGTAAATACTATATTTATGCAGACGACTTCCAAATCTGCATGCCAGCTCATCCTGGTAATATTACGTCATCAATTGACACAATTAACCATGAATTGTCAAACATCTTAGAATGGTCAATAAAGCACGGGTTACTATTAAACCCTAAGAAATCCCAGATCATTATAATTGGATCCAAGAAACTACCCACATCACCAAACGTCACTAGCGCCCCTAGTATAATATTTAATGACGAGTCGATTCCTCTATCAAAGTCCGTAAAAACCCTAGGTGTAATATTAAGTGAAACTTTAACATGGAGGGAGCATGTCACTTACATCTGTAGACAAACAAATGTCACTTTACATTCATTGAGAAGGCTTAAAAAATTTTCACCTGCGAAATTGATGAAAACCTTAACAGAATCATTAATAATTTCACGCCTTGATTATGCTGGTATAGTTTTCAGTGACCTGCATGAAGATCTAGCTCAGAGACTTCAGCAAATACAAAACAACTGTATACAACTTATTTTTAATCTTAAATGAAAGACCATATCACAAAATACACACACACTCTCTCATGGCTTGATTTAAAAAATCGACGACCTTTGCACATGATCTGGTTGTTAAAGAAATTATTTTTAACAGGATGTCCTCGATACCTTTTGTCTCGTTTCTTACCGGCCAATGGATCAAACACTCATTATTTCGATCAACAAAAGCTTCTAGGACCAAAACACAACTCATTTTTCGCTTCATCTTTCATCGTCACCGCAACCAAACTTTGGAATTGCTTACCTCAGGAAGCCAGAGATACAATTTCAACCATTAAATTCAAATAATTATGTGATAACAGCTTACGCTATAAATATTTAAATGAACTTGAAATATGGACTTGATATAAGCAAACAAAATATTTATTGGGGAGGTTCCTCTTTTATATTACCTGTGACTTATTTACTTTCTGCTTCATGCGACTGTAGTGATGTTTCTGATGCTTATGTTACTGTTTAATTAATTAAATGTAAATTAATGTATGTAGATGTGTGAATGAGTGTGTGCGAGCAGACACATTAATGTCTTATTTTATGTATATTTCTAGGTAGCTGATAATTTTAGACGCTTTATATTATAATTTTTTATGTCTTACATTAATTAATTTTTTTGTCTTTTTCCCGGGTTTAATTAGTAATATGCTGTGATTTTCTGTCCTTCAGTAATCCTTAAAATAAATTTCCGTTTTAGAACTTTTGCTTGTCAATGTTATCTTGTAGTTTAATTTTATAAATAGTATAATTATATGGATATGGATATGTCAGGTGTGTATATGGTTTTATGTATGCATGTATGTGTTAATAGTGTAAGTTCACAATTAAGGTTAATGTTATTTTATGTAAGTTGCTTTTATATATTTCATGTAAGTCTCTTTCTATGTTTATAGTAGAAATTACGTTTTGTGTCATTGTTTTTTTTCTTTTTCTTAAAAAAACATAAGTGTTATGTTTTATTATGGAAAGTGGTTAAGCGTAAGAGAAGGTGATAATACCTTAACTTCGCCACAAAAAAAATAAAGAATTATTATTACTATTACTATTATTATTATTATGTTATGGCAGTGCGGCTGATATCACTTGGCAACGAATCGAGGACAAACGTGTAAATACATTTACAAAGCTTGACACACAAGATACATACAGACAACTATTACACTCCACCAAACACAAACACGGCGAATCTGCTCAGGTTCATATTGAAAACTTAACATTTTACAAAAATAAGTGTGTACCACAATTGCCTGAGTCTGCATTTGTTCCAATAATTTGGGCCTCTTTATTACCACACCTTGCTGAAAAACTCATGCCATTCCAGAACACAACACTAGACCAGCTGCTCCACAACATACAAAATATCGAGCGTGGCTTGTAAAGATATTCTTAAAACATACAGCAGAACTCACCAAACCCACGACACGCTAAACTACATGAGGAAATTGCTGTTTTGAAAGCACAATTACAGACGCTCAAAAACACTCACAGATATACCGCACCACCCCCACATCCAGTAAGACACATTCAAACTCTTACATTTCTACCTCCACCCGCCACCCACACAGACATGCGAATTCAGCCCAAGTACCGCCACCCCACAGTAATGAGTGGCCACAGAGAAGGGATACATATAGACATCCAGGACCCTATAAACATAGCGCACACTACCAGGCCCCTCCAGGGAACTACCGAAATATTACAGACATGTAGACGGCAAAGGTCACAGGAAACATTACAAGGAAACTCATATCTCCCCCGACCAGAAACCGCAGGGCCGAGTTAAAACCGTGTGTAGGACAATATTTAGTAAGGTGGTACCCAACAGGTCTTACGCAGAAATTGCCAGATTCAATACTAAAGGGAATCATTTTCAGTCAAACCCTACCCCACCATTATGCCAAACAATTTTGTTGAAATAAACACGGTGCAACAAATTAAGTCCGCGATACATTTTGCGATATCGAATGTGCCACATAACTCTGCCAGGTTAAACAAAGTTCCCGTTCAGTGAGCCTTAAGTAAACAATCATCCCCACCACCAAGCGTATCACGGTCCCACACAATGTCAACACCTGAAGCCCGCCCGCAGCGACAATCAAGAGCAGCGCCCCCCCCCCCTCCTCCCGAATCAGGCCACCATTACCACACCGACACAGTTGTGTGTGACAGATTGCAGCATTGCCAAACTGCAGCAAATTACCGCCGCGCAGCAAACGGGTATAGGCCCACACAGTCTCGCTCAAGCTATGTATAGTTTTTAATCTGTGTTTTAAAATGTGTTACAGTATGTATTGTTCCCTATCTGCCGTTCCGTGCTAAGCTGTGAGTGCAGTGCACATTGCCGCCAGTTCGTGCTGCAACTGGGCCGTGCTGACAGCGATTCAGATCAGCACATGCAACACGCGACAGACAGCAACTGGAGCGTGGGTTTTTTTGGCACCACATATCGGCCACTTGTCGCTCCTACAAGCTACTGCTGCGAGACCGCAGGCCTTGTAGTGGGGATACAGCGCCGCCAACTGCATTCCTCGCCTCCCGCCACCCGCACAAAGGCTCTGCAGTGCTCTTCTCGCCACCCGCCAAGGTTGGCAACGGCGCGCAGACTGGAGTCATTCTGAGCATGCGCCCTTCGTTGCCATGGCGACACGAGTCAATGGCAGCCCGTACCGCCCACGCGGCCTTGCTAGTGCTTTGTTTTATTTTTGCACTTCTCACTCCACTTCAGCGACCTTCCATAATCACACGGGTTTGTACTACACGTCGGCAGATCCCGAGGTGATCTACGAACACAGTATCCCCTTAATCTATAAGAATCAGCTGCAATTCCCTTCCATGCCCGATGCCATTGGGCAGTATTTCCATGTCGCCTACACGACCACAATTCTACGTATTGTGTCAACGTAAAAATACTCTATAATCACTTGCAGGTGATTGAGACTGAAGTTCTCCGAGAATACCACAGCTATATTAGCACACGCTTCAGAAACAAGCGTGGAATACATGTCATTAGCACCATTGGAAGTTGGTGCTGTAATTTTTTCACCAACTAACATTTACATGCCCTCCTTGAAAACGATGCCAGTCTTGATCACCAAATCCAGGACCTCACTAATAATATACGCCACACCAACAATGCTCTCAATGTCATATTCAATGTTATATCAGACATCAAACACAAATTTGAAAATAATTGTAATTCATTGGCCAAAGCGGTTAATGGAATTAATACTGTCTTCAAATCACAATAAACTGCTATGAGTCATTTTAATGTGCTCGAAACACAATTCAACTTGCTAATCACGAGTGTTTTGCAACTCATTAATAACTTAATTATTGAGAATTCCATTGAGTCCTTCATCCAGTCATGCCAATTACATAAGATCCCCCTTAATGCAGTAAATAAGTCCCAACTAACCAGTGTCTTGCATTGCTTAAACGTCCAACTCTCAAAAGGTAATTTGACACTGAGTAGCGGAATTAAGGAACTTTTAAGTACTATTCCTTTGAACTTGCTGAATGATTTTTTTTCACAACAACAATTAGTTCTTAAGTTACAAGTGCCAGCTGTCAGTGTTAATGCCAGGCGGAAAATCTTCAACATAAAATCAGTGCCCTACCAATTTCCCAACCAATCATGTACATTGCAAACACCATCACCCAGCATTGCGATTGGCCTTACGACAGACACTGTCAAGGCAATCTCCCCCTCATCAAACCGATCGCAGGATGTTATATTCATCCCCCCCTTCATCAAACCGCCATACCCATACATAAGTTCTCTGAGCAGTCATTTCACTTACCCCAACTCTCACTCCAAGAAGGAATCCATTTCTATAATATATCGGCAGCCCTCAGCACTGACTGGCACATAAACCACACAGAGTTTCCTGTTCTTCAAGACATTGATCCAGTCACTACAGGTGGTATATTCGAGTCGCCGAAATTGTTTCCCATACTGCACCCCGCCCATGTTGACTATTTGTCAATGGGCGTCTTGTTTTTGCTCATGAGTGCTATCACAACCTTTTATGTTGAGTTGATAAAGATTTCAGTACTGCTTCAGCGCCTTAACACGCCTCAGTAAAATGCTTTTGCACAAGATGCAATTAAGTGTAATCAACAGTCAGACGTATTACAGTTCAATTATCATTGAATACATAATAGGAATTCAGCGTTCACACTATATTTTATCATGAGTTTACAAGAGTAACAACTCTTAAGAACAATGTTATTTTAATTATTTTCACACCGCACAGAATGGAGTTGCAGTAATACACATATTTCTCTGCTTGTATTGAAATAAGGTTCCTTGCTATGTAGACCACGGGGTCTTTATTTACTATTCAATGTATACTATCAATTGAGATAACATGTCTCCTGGCATTAGCAGTCACAGTAAACGAAATACTATATCGCTATCGCAAATACTCTTGTTATATATATTTATATTTTGTGATTGCTATTTTTGCAATTTACTTCCTCCCTTAAGAGCAGTAATTATTATGTGCCCAGAATTTTTTTTTTTTTTACTGAATTCTAGTCTCCTAACAAGAAACTTCATGGTTTCTTCAACAAAAACTTCATGGTTTCTTCAATAATAAATAATTATATGTGCGTAATAATATTTCTAGTATTTAAGTTAGCTGTAAGAGGAGTACTCTTTTTAATTTTTTCCTACATTTAACCTGCAGGATTTTTTATGTTGCTCTGTTATATGTGCACTTGTGAATAATTTTTTTCTTCAAACAAACCTTTAGTAAATAAGACAATTTTAACTATATAATATTTTATAAATTAAGTAAGCTAATAACAGCATAAATTTTGAATGATATTTTTGTTGTCCACAACGATAGTGGGTTTGTATTTTACAATTCTTTATATTTTTTTCTAACGCCTAACTTCAGGTGTGTGTGTGTGTGTGTGTGTGTGTGTGTGTATATATATATATATATATATATATATATATATATATATATATATATATATATATATATTTGCGTGTAGGGTGCACTTAACTCTCAGTATTAATCGAACAGAAAGTGAAAGAAATTCAACTTCTAAGTGAAAGCGACATACCTTATAATAAAAGACAAGTGTTCGACTAAATACCACTCTTTGAGCTTCTCAGTGTGAATAGACTGACATTTCCGCAATCATACACGAGTGCTGCACATAAGTGATCTTCCCAAATAATTAGAGAACTTACGTCATAGTGAAAAGTGCTGCCAACTGCATGCAATAAACTTTCTCCACTTTTATATAACTATAACTTTTATATATTTTCCTTTAAGATTTTCACTCAGTGTATAGTATGGGATGTAAGGAATTCTTATGGGTATATTAACGATGCTATATTCCAGTATTAAAACGTTTGAATAACTTAAAAGTCGTAACTACACATACCACGCCTCACGAGGCTTGTTTCAGCCACAACACTAATATATTTGCTGACAGTTGAGCACACGCGGTCTGGCGCTGCCAATTACTAATACATTGTTTTCTATCGCTCTAGCGCTTTCATTACCAACTTATGTTATGCTCGTGTTCCTTTTTAAATATAATTTCACCTCGCAGTACTTACTGAATGCAAATGTGGCACATAGTAAACATAAAATAAACTCTTACGTTTCAGCAAGCAGGCCAATGTCTTTCAAGTAACATAATTTTTAACAATAATCTTTTCTGGCACGTTTTCAAGAGTGCACTAAAGTGCGCGTAAGTCCAATCTCCCTTCTTCCCGTTTCCATCGTCTAGCCTCGGGGGTATATATTTTTATTTGTTAATTCTTAAATGTGGCTTTGGACACTCCCTTTCCCCTTCCCTTCGGTGTCGCTTCCAAGGTGTTCAGGGTGTTGCATTTTCAGCCTTGTGGCTAGTTAGTCATTATTTTATTACTTGTAATTCTATGCCATAATTGCCTTAACTTACCTTGCTTTTTGACGAAATAACTTACCTTAAAACTTTCCACGGTATAAATGTATTATATCTGTTTGTGAGACGGCGACTCGTACTTAGAGATACGTCTTCGACACAGCATTAAAGTGCTGTGTAGAGACAACCTGGCGCCGCTCACCTAACGCCCTAGGTGACATGGAATATAGCTTGTGGCCTGGCAAAATATTTAAAAAACATGCTCTAAAACGCCACTTCCCGTAGCGGCACCCCCCCCCCCCCAAATCACCCTAGACGGCATCGAGATACAAGACGAGACAGCGAGTGTGTGAGACAGAGCTGAAGAAGAAGGCAACCGTAATATTTGGTCAGAGGAGCTCTAGGGCCTATCAGCAGAGATCTGCTGGTGAGCTTAATCACTTAGCGGTAGGATGTCACGATATTTACGAGTCCCAGTCAATCTTCTTTCATAATTAATAATTCTGGCAAGGTTAGGGCATAACTGAGTTGTATTGTAATAGTTTTGGAATAGTACAGTAAAGTAAAATATCTCAGTCATAATTGCTGTTCTGTACGGGTAGATGTATGATAGTCCAATTATAGAGTTTTGTAACAAATATATATTTTATATAATAATCTTCCTTATTAGTAACCATCGTGAGCTCACACCCCGTAGCAGCCCTTTCCTCCTATTGCAGTATTGCAAGAAGTTGACTTAGACCAAGCAGGTAAATAGCAGTAATCAGTGCGGATAGGAGAGAGGAGGAAGGACGAGTGTTAGAAAGGTCAATTGAAATACTATGTATTTTAACTTTTCAATTATAGATAATCACCATTAAAACATGAAGAAATCTCAGTTATTAGACAAAATAATAATCACACACATAACAATTGCTATTTAAAACATTAATTTAAAAAACTTTGAATACCTTGAGTTGTTCACATAACTGTAAGTAATTACTTGGTCTTTAATGTGATTAACCATTTACGAAACTGTACGAAATTACATGAATATATTGAACCTTTGCATAGCTCCAAAAACTCTACGATATATATCCCAAAAGTGGTGGCTAAATTTAGCATCACTTAATTTACAAAAAATATTTAAACCTTATATTTGACACAAAAATACTACTAATAACAAATTGTTTCCTGGTAACAAGTAGTTGCTCAAAGAACCTAAAAGGCCAGCTTAAACTCTATAGCTTGACAAAAACCCACTTGTTCATTATTGAAGTACATTATTACAAATGGAAAATATTAAACTAGAAAACATAGGGTACAACATAACACAATTATTTATGTTTAATATATGCTTGACTAGATGGCTTAAAGCATAAGTGGAGCAACATAATAAAAGGATGGCAGAACGAAGTACCTGTCAAAGCCTCCAGTACTTAATTACACATTAACATTCAAATTTAATATTTGCAAAAAAAGAGCTGAAATGAACAGACACGGTCCAGTGATCTGTTCAGAGCTCTGGTTGAAATAAAACATTGTGAAAGACATTTATGGCCAGGCTTCACCATGCATGGGCGTATATAGGAAATCAAAGGCTAAATTCCGCCAAAGATCTCGGACCTCTTATTGTGATATTATTTACAAATAATAATTTTTTGTTCAAGAATGAACACATCTACATTTGTAAACCATTCAATTATTAATTTTTAAATTTCAAATGCTTTTCATTAAATTATTAATAAATTCTTACAATTGTATAAATAATGAAAACGTACATTTAGAATCAAAAAATTATAATTTGGCGCTTTTAGAAATCTAGAGGAGCTCAATATCTAACAAAAACTAAGAAAATACTACCACAAATAACGACTGAGAGATCTTTGTACGTATTAGCCTATGTTTCCCTAGACACCCATGCTAGCCTGGCATTAAAATATGAAAAACTTATACGCTCAAAGTGTGAGGCGCGGCAGCAGTGCAGGTTACATTTGACTCTCCACTGAGCAAGGACAGCAAACAATAAACAAAAAACACATTAAAAATCTGAACTACGCAGAAAAGACAAGAGTTATGTTACACCAAACTACAATTTTGAAGGACATCCAAACCAAATTTTGAAAACACTACTCTAGCTGCCAGCCCATAACAATACCAACTACGTCATACAATATTCGAAATCACTAGCTATCACAAACATTTTCAAACTGCAGCAACGACTCACCATTTTAGAAGCTACATTCCTATCACTCACATACTGCATCAATTTCTAAGCTGCGAAAAATCACCCTTAGTAGATATATATCTATACATATATATTAAATAAAAACAAAATATTATATTTCCATAGTTAAATGTACATATAAATTTAAAAAAAAATGTTATATTTACATACATATATACCTATACATATACATATACATAGTTACTTACATATATCAATAAATAATTATGTATAAAATAAATTGAAAATAATTTAATATTTTCATTTTTATATACCTATAAATTAAATTAAATTGAAAATAATTTTATATTTACATATTTATATACCTATACATATTATTTAAATTGAAAATAATTTTGTACTCTAAATATATTTATAAGTACATAATTATTTATAAATTAAATTGAAAATATTTTTGTAAAATTCATAGTTATATTTGAGTCTATCAACTAGTTCATTCGGGTCTTCGGTAAACATGTAGTCACTATTATCAGCATCTTCTGCCTTCTTCACATCATATGTCGAAGGAAACTTGTTGGTGAAATGTGTGGAAATATCGAGGGAATCATCCTCTTCACTATCAACTCTGCCACCATAGCCATTATTATCAATATGAATTATCAACTTGATAAAGATGATGAAACAGGAAGGGAAGACGATCATGAAGCCATCATTGATGAAAAAGGCTATGGTGACAGTGTTGATAGTTAATATGATGATTTCCTCGATGTTTCCACAGGTTTCACCAATGAAATTCCTTCGACGTGTGATGTGAATAAGGCAGAAGATGCTCAAAATTGTAACTACGTGTTCACCGAATACCCGAATGAACTAGTTGACAGACTCAAATATTTGCTTGGCTTTCATAAACGTGGGGATTTCTCACATTTTGTTAAGGCATGTTCAAACATTAGAGGATTAAAGGATCGGGGTTGTATCAGATGATGTGATGAATTGCTTCCTTCTGAAATTGTAATTACAGAATAATAAAAGCTTATTATTACTATTATGATAAAATTAACTTTGTTTTATTTTTGTGTCGTATCCTTTTGCCCTTCAAAACTTAAAAGTGTTACTATGAGCAATCGCTTATAAACATTAAGGTCTGTTTATATAGAGAATGTTAGTAAAGACGTTGGTTGAAAAATAGCATGGATAGGTGGTTGCATACACAAAGATTAATTCTGTCATGAAATAAATAGTTGTGAAAAGAATCCCGATTGTATTAGTATCATTCTGCATGTTGTGGGCATACATTTACAGCAAAATCTACATTAGCAAATCATATAGCAGTATGTAAAGATAATGCTTCAACGGGAATAAAACCTGTATGTCGTTACTGTGGACAAACATTTACAACATATTGTTATGTGTGGTGACATGAAATAAGATCGTGTTCCAAGATTTCTCAATTGAAAGTATACCGATGTAAAATATGTTTACATTTGTTTAGAAATGTTGCTGCACTAAGGAAACATGAGATTGTTTGCAAAATTTACTTAAAAAGAACAAGTAGTGATTCAATTAAGCCATCACTCCCTAGATTGGAAGAGTATACAAAACATCATCACCAGTGTAAATCCTGTAAGAAGGAATGTACTTCACTTTGCGAATTTAGAAGATGCCAAAGAAATATTTGTTTATTAAGCATTGTTAGAAAGAAATATTCTTGTGATAAGTGTCAGTCTATGTTTAGTTCTGAAATAAAGCTTGAAAAACATGTGTCAACTTGCAGCGAAGGTGATGAGCTGGAAGTCTTGCCTACTTCTGGAAATCACTGTCGATTTTGTTGGAAGTTATTGACTTTATTTAGTAATATATATCGTCACATGAGTAATATAGTTTAAAGAACCCTGAGTGTGTTGTTCACTGATTTCTGATGTGTGGACGATTATTTATTACCAGAGTGTCTATATTTGACACACATTTGTTAAAATGAAAACGTAATGTATCGCAGTAGTTTAGGTTTTTCATGGTATATGTATATATCTGTGGTAAATATGTATTTCTGTAAACTTATATACTGTTTTTAAGGATATAATGAATATGTGTTTGAAAATAGTAATGTTGTCATATGTGATGAATGCTTTGTTTTAAAACTGGTAAGGTATATAAATTATATTTTTTTAAGATTTGGGTGGTTACACAAATGTAATGTTAAATACATATGTGGTTACAGCCCTCTGTGCAAGAATATAAGTTCCCGTGACGGAATAATGTATGGGAGTATTATGAAATGATGATATCGGGAGTTTCTGAATTTTTGGGGGTATGATAGAAAACAAAGAGGGCATAATATTTTATGAAGCAGATTATTTTCACGAGATGTTGGGCTGATGTGTTTGCAGAATGTTTATTTACTTATAAAAAAAAGTATGTGTTTAACCCTATATTGTAAATTGAAGGAAAAATTATTTTAACTACACAATATTTAGCCTAGATATGGTGCATCGCATGTTGAGTGTGTTTGTAATGTAGTGAATTTTAATTTCTATTAATATCAATATGTAATAAGACAAAAAAAAATTACATTTTGAACACATTTTTTTGCAACCATTAAACTGGCTATTTGAAGGGATGCAGGGATGTTCTCTTTAATGAGGTTTTATTTAATGAAGGTGATTTAGAAAACGTAACTTACCAATATGAAACATTTTTATGAACTTTTTGCTTTAATACAAATTTTGACAGGTTGGCTCAGCGGTCTGATTCGGTGGATTTAAGGGAACATGTGTTCGAATTCTATACCTGAGCAGTAATATTCAGACATATACTGAGGCAATCAATGTGTTAATAATGTGATAGAGCTGCATGTCTAAGGTGTAGAAGCGATACAGGCGACAATAACACGCATAATTAGTGCCTCATCGCTCCTATGCACAACGTGTGTAGTGTTTTCATCGTGAAGCTGTACAGCGTAAATTAGCTCTTTAATAGTGAACTTTTATGATGCGGCATCAAAGACTACAGAATAAACTATGTTCTTATAATTGTATGTCTTTCTTGTTGCTTAAGGAAACTGCATAGGCAAGCTTTAAAAATGCGATATTTGCACATTTACACGAAATTTTTCTCCAAGAATACACTCAATATGACGAAAGTTAAAAAGAATATGGTTCATAGATAATTGTTTTTTACCTTATCTGCTAAAAAATTCATAATTGTAGAACATGTATTTACCAATGTATGCATATTTGTGCAAACAACTATTTAATAGAAAATGTTTCAGTACAGCTTCATCTTAACAGAAACTTTTTGTTCTGCAATGTAAAGTAAGTATATAAGCATTCATCATATAAGTAGGTTTTCCCGAGATTTGTCACATGCATATACGCACTGCGGGTTTTTACAGTATAACCTCTTGAGTGGGCATAATGCATTTAGGAATGAGTTGAGATGCAACTGATTTTTTGGGGCGATAAAAAACAAATGGTGGATTATTAGTATATGTCTCGGTATGTGATAACTACATGTAAGTTGATGCATTGCATAAAACTTTTATACACATAAAACGAGTTTGCTTTAAAGGAAAATTTGTTGGTTACTGAATTTGATGTTATTTTCTGATACAACAAAAGATGAACCAAAATACGCAAAATTAGCCAGGTGCTATGGTATAGCAGCAAACAGAGAGATATATTTGAAGATACACACACCAGTAAGAGTAAAGAAACTAACACTAGTGCCACAATATTCTATTACATTAATGAGATAATATCAGCCTACCATGATTCCTTATTAGGAGGAAGCTATGTTAGGGTGTTTAAAACCCTTCAAAAAAATAGAAAAAATTATATTATTGGGACAACATGAGCAAAGATTTAAAAACTTATATAAAGAATTATCATATCTGCTAAAAAATTAAACCCACTAACCAGAATCCCATAGGACAACTTCTGCCTATAGAACTTCTACCTCTATTAAAATCTTGGAAGTTAGACACCGAAGGACCGTTACAAAAATCGAGGAACGACAACAAATACATATTAGTAATGATGGAATTCTTTAGTATACATGTCGTAACACGTCGTAGTGAAAGCTGTGGATTCAATTGATGTGCAAAGTTGTGCACAATTTATTAAAGATGTCATACTCCGATACAACAAATCTTAAATGAGAGGGGATATCATTTAATAACGAATTAATAGGAGAATTGCTAAATAAACTACAAATTAAAAAGCTACATACTACAGCATATGACCCAGCGTGTAATAGTTTTGTCGAGGCTTTGAACAGGGTCTTAGGATAACAGTCAACAGCATACACACACAAAGAACCCGCAAGCTGGGATGAAAATCTAGATTTCATAGTATTTTATTACAAATTCACAGTATGTAGAAGCACAAAATTTACACTCTTTTACCTAATACATGGCATCGAAGCAACGCAAAAGTCATGTGTTAAAACTAACAAATCACAAAGAGGCCAGGACTGGTGCGATAATCTATTAAAATTCGACAAAACACACCAATCCAACAACATTTGAATAGGCAACTGGATGTAGGTAAAGAACAGAGCACGAAGTTAAACAGTTACATTTAAGTACAAGGATCCATACCCTGTTTCAAATGTCATTGGACCCTCTACAATAGAGATTCAATTAAGAAAACAAGGACTCCACAAACACGACATGGTTAATACAAAAATTATAAAGATCACCCATAGAAAACACTAACTGTCCCTTGTTTTGCAGATAATGGACCCAAGAAATAAAAATCAACACATGCAACAACCACGTGGTGTATGTCCGATCAGGTGGAACATTTCATATGATTTACTTCCAGTTATATGGAGAAAATGGCTTCGGGACCACAGCGACCAGTGGATGGACTGGTAACAAATAAAAACTGTGAGAGGCAGAGGTAACCTACAATATATAAAATATTCTAAATTATTGTGGGATAAGTAGGGACCAAAACAAGAATATGTTTTAAAATTTTAACTTACTCAAATAAAACAGGCAATTAGGCTAGTAATTACAACAATACAAAAAAATTTAATCTTGTATATTAAATAACAAAAGACATAATTTACTATAAGAGAGTAATTACACATAACCCTACTTCTCCCCACAGTTTACCCAGATATTAGTCGAAACTTTTCCGGAGCAGCACGGAAAGATTTATGAGCCACAGTGTAAGAAACAAAACAGAAGAGCGTACCATCTTCTGTGACGTCAAACAACAAGCCCAGCGCGCAACCGCCAGTACAAAGTATCGCGCTAAGTAACACGTGACATAAGCAAACAGTATCGTTCATTGTTTGCGAAAAGAAACTGAACCCCAATTAATAGTACAGAGTATTTAAAATTACAATTTTGCTTCGTCAAAGAAGAAAGTATAATTTAAGCCGATCAGCACATACAATTAACATAAACACGATTGTGTCCAGGTAAATTACAACCACAAAACTAATTAGGAACTCATAGTATTATGAATTAAATAATGACATGTAGGTATGATCTATAACAACGCTAAAGCTAATGAAGCTTTAAATATCTGCGATGCGGCCAGGAACAGAAAGCCATGGTACGCGTCAGCACATGACAGTATATTAAAATGCAAGCTAAGTCTTTTACCACACCCGCCAACAGATTGCATCAGTAGCTTGAAAATAAGGCAGACTCATAAGCAACATACATATAAGTATACCCCGGAGTTTTTTTTTATAACCAAAACGAAGTACGTACAGTAGTAGAGAAAAAATATTAATAATTAAACTTAGCAATAAAAGAAAAGAGGAGTGTAGACTAAAATAAACATTAAAAGTCACACCAATGTAAAATTAAGTCTAGCTCATAGTATTGTAAAATATAGCATTTACCAGATAACTACAAAGTAATAAAGAAGGAAAATAATGTTGTGGAGTGTCGCGACAGTGCGTGCAGTCATCATATAATCAATCCCTATTCTCGGTGAGTGGCGCCCAGAAAATTAGTTTGGGGTTAAATGATGCCCACCATGATCCTCATTACATGTGGCGACACCAAGCAACAGGACACGATAGTTATTAAAACGAAGTGAGCATTTAATAATATATGCATAAAAAGTATAGTATTAACTATAATAGCAAACAAATTACACTAGTTCCAACTAAGTAATATTAAATATTTAATTGCAGTACAAAAATTGTAATAAATAAAATTTAGTCAATATTTTACCAAGTTATCATGTAAATAACAAAAACAGAAATTGGTAATAAAATAAGATGTAAAGGTTATTATAATATACTAGGGGCCCCAGCCTTTGACTTTTTTTTTGTATTGTCACGTGCCTAGAACAGTTACGATGTTACAAATTTTGTTGTCATACAAAGACTGAAAAAAAAAAAAATGATGTGAAATTAACAGAACCCTGGATATAGTTCTATCCACTAAGCCACTGTGGCCCCACTTGGAATCGCTCTATCCACTGAGCCACAAAGGCCCCTCTTGGAATCCCTCTAGCCACTTGGCCACTGCGGACCCATTTGATGTATATCTATCCACTGGGCCACTGCGGCCCCACTTGATAAAGTTCTATCCACTAAGCTACTGCGGCCCCACTTGGAATCGTTCTATCAACTGAACCACTAAGGCCGCACTTGGAATCTCTCTATCTAGTGAGCCACTGCGGCCCCAATTACAATTTCTCTATCTACTGAGCCACTACGGCCCCACTTAATTAACTCAACATTGAAGTGAGACATTTAAAGTAAACAAAAATGATATTCCATTTCCTTCATATCTCTGTGCAATAATGTATATGCAATAAAACGAAACTTTCATAGCAAAAGTAATTAAAAAATGAGTTTTTTTGGGTCAAAAGTCATGATTGCATAATCTGATCTTGCTGAATTTTGAACTTTACCTGTATTTTACCCTGAGGATTCTCTCTTCAAAATTTGAAAAACTTATGTTGAGTTTCACGGGACTTAGAAGTATTAAAGAGGGACAGACATACAGAGATCGCCCTATTATTATATAGGATGAATGTAGAGTTTATTTTCTTATGTTAGTTTATAGAAGTTTCCAAACAGCAAATTGTCGATGAAGAAGTGACACCTCGTATCTGCACTTTAGTACAGTTTACAGAAGACAGAAAAAATGATTAAAAAATTTAATAAAATAAGTACAATAATATTGATTTCTTATAAGTGTGTATAAAACTCATATTATACATGTTTTACTATATTGTTTAGTATATTAAATTATTTATTTGTTTAAGTGCATTTACATATTTTCACTACACTATATTTTCATATTTAACATAGATAAAATGTACTAAATTAAGTAAGCAGTTTTGAAACTCTGTAATAAATATTACATAACAATGCATTCAACCATTAATTTATATAGGCTTTGGCCAGGTAAGGGGAGGATAGGCTACGGTATACAATAAATGAAGTCACATAATCCTTATATAATCAAAAACAATTCTAAAACTTTATGGGTCTTCTGCAATGCAAGAAAAAAACACTACAGTACACTACTTTTGATTACAAACTTTACAACAGTCAAATCCTTAAAGTTTGGAAGACTTTCATCATGTTATGAAAACAAATCACAAATCTTAAATACATATCTGTCGTCTGTTTATAAAACAATTATGCACTGTTTCTATTATTGTCTCAGTTATAATGGCAATCATATTATGAAAATGACTTTAATCACTCACAGTCAAAACAAGTTTTGATATATTTTTTACTTCAAAATTGAAAATGTATAATAAGAATTTAAGATAACTTTTTTTATTTGCACGTCATTGTGAATGATTGTGTTTCTCTGAAATAAGTGCACTGAAAACATTTAACTTACTAAAAAATATTATTTACTTTGACCACTGAAAATTAAATAAATTTGAAAATTTAAATCAAATAATAATAAACTGATAACATGAAATAATTATCTGATATTTGTTGAGCAAAGTAGTCCGCAAAAATTACCTGGAAAAAAATCGAACTGATAATTTAATGTAATACAACACAAATTATGATAGTAGTTTAGTTCCGGCTGCATTATGCCTCACTTATTGCCTTTGCTGGCTTCACTTCATGTGGTAGACTATCGTAGAATGGGCCACACTCTACAGGTACGACTTTTTTCAACTCCTGTAAGCGTTGCCATTTTTGGCATTTTATTTTAATTGGTTAGTTTTGAACTGAGGAAAATAGCAGAGGTTCCCAACTTCATTTCTCGATATTCTGTGCAGCAGATCCATGTATTCGTCATCGAAGTTCAGCTTCATTTGGATGGTGCCATCTAGGGAGTACTTTATCAATTTGATGTCGTTTTCTGTTGGATCATGTGTCTTTCGTCCTGGACGAATGGAGTCATATTTTACAATTGATTTAAGGTCATAATTTCTTACAAAACTGTACGAAAGTACATTTAGCTCATATAGTGGGTCTTTTCTTGCTTCTCTAGCAAGCCTTGCATAGTCACTAGGAAGATGGATAGCCTTGTTCTAAACTTTTATTTCCATGTGTGAGTGAACTGAGTCGGCCTCCATCTGAGTATGGCCAACCTCAAGGTACTCTTGGTAAACTGTTACTTTTTTGACACTGAAAAGCTTAGCAATGCATTTGAAAAAGTTGAATTTTTTATTTTGATGGACACATCCATCTCTCCATAAGTTAATTGGCTTTCCTAGATCACATTTGTCTGTCAAGTAATCAATAATACAAGATGCAAAAGTGTTGGCAGTTAGATCTGCATCGGTTTCAGAAAACCAGTAACATCTTGTGTGATGGCTATTGAGGTCAAAGATTGTGAAATCGTGTACACAAAGCTTTGTTTTGTAATACAATTCCGAAGCATTTAAACTTGGGAACACATTAATAGCTTAAAAATCCTGTGTTAAAACAATACATTCCCCTATTTCAACAAGTTCTTTGTCTGCACTCTTTTCTGATCTCGCAGCTTTCTTGTTTTTAATGTCGTTTCAGTATGTTATTTAATCGATGTGTTTCGTCTCGTAGGCAATACACGTATCATACCTATCTTTCTTTGGGATTTGTAAACCAATATTCTTATCATGAACTACATTTTCAAATGTGAATCTTGAGAGTAGTTTCACAGGTAGTGATTTTTCTTGGCATTGTCATGAATATTCTCTGTAAAGTCCACTAACTTTGTTACCATAAATACGTTCAATATATTGTTTAGTCGTTGATCTTCTACAATAATGTGACGGTAGCTTTGGGATGTTGTCAATGAAAGTGCAAAGAATATCTTTGGCAGTCGCTGGTCTCGCCGATGTTGTAGCATTTGATGTTATGTTTCTTTTTTTTTTTTTTTGTAATTTATTACAGTGCTTGATGGGCAAATGCCATGGCTTTCACTATTGAGCACCCAATTCAATACTGTCCATTCTTTGTTGAAAGAAAAGTTTTTTTACACACAGTAAGAATTTGTCCATCTGCAGTTTTTATTGTGTAGGTGAGAGTTGCAGCCCTGTGGGATTGTTCGGAGGACTTGTTGTACATCGTTTTGTTGTTGTTTTCTTGATCAGCGATGCTATGTACACTTTTTGTCTGATCCCAATTCATTTCTTCCCCGAATGACTGAAAAATTTTTGTCTACCTTCATGTAGAAGCTTCGTACTCTCTCTCTTACTTTAGAAATTTTAGACATCGCAGAGTTACAAGGTGGCCCCATTTTCCTTTCCCTCTGCCGGCACCTATTTTTCGCTTTTTCCCTTCTCTACTCCACCCTACATAGCTTTTTCCCTGGTCACGAAGTTTTTTATTCCTCTCATCAAACCATTCATCTCGCTCTGCAGTCTTTCGCCTTTTATTAACAACTCTGCCAAGTTCGTTGATAGTATTTTCTTCCTAATATGTAGAACACTCGCCTTGTGTAACTTCTCGCTGTGTGTCACCTGTGCCTTTTTGTGTAATCAAAACTGCAATATTACTGCTTAAATCTTCCGTACGGTTAGTCTCTGAATTTTCTGTACTTCCTTCCCAATCTGGATCACGATGTTTATTTATCTCATTTTCATCATTGTCAACTTTCTAACAATCCTGTCCCATCATCTTTCTCAAGAATGTTTCTTTCCTCATTTTGGTCTCGGGTGCCTAATAAATGAAAATTTTCACAAATTGGTAAGGAAATGTCTATGAGAGTGGGGCCATGTATTTCAGTATCATCAGTTGCTAATACATCTTTATCTGTTGTATTATGTCCGTGCACTTCTTCTTGGCTATAGTAAATTTCATTTAAACAATCAGTTCCTGTAACTTCAAAGCCAGGAAAGAGCATGTTCTGAAGAGAGACATCCATCCATTTAGATGCGTGTGTTTCTAGGATTTCAAGGCCCTCGACATCCAGATCACGAACATCTTCTCGAGACTCTGAAGCTCCATTGCCTAGATTCATCACTGCTATGCCAACATCCTTTATATTACATTCATCTGTGTTACCTCTGTTGAAAATGAAAAGATATGATTATACTTCTATCCTGACTACTAAAAAGGTCACAAGCAATTCTAGAATTACTTAATGGTTCAAAGAGATCAGTCTGACGACCAGCCCACTAAAATATACTGACAGTATCCATGACCATGGTATTGTTCAAAGGCACGAGTTCTGTTAACTTTGTCACATGTGTCACTCCTATGTCACTTTCTACTAACCACTCACACTCTTCTAAATGTGTGTCCGATAATAATGTACTAGAGCTGCCACAATTTTCATTTTCATTTTGTTTGCTTACATTGCACATTGCACTGTGAACAAAATAATTATTGTAAAATAACTTGCGATCAAATTACGCATTAAGATGAAAAACAAAAAAATTAAGGACTCCCCCAAATACTTACACACAATTTTTAAATTCGTGCTTGTCTATGACTGTAAGGCGAATAAGAAATTTTCAGTTACAGTCCTAGCAAAATGCAAAACAACAAAAACATTATGGCCTTCTTCATGAAATAACTTCTAGTACACACGAGATAACTTATTGAATGACAATAATAGCCTCCTCCAAGTAAAGCCGGTTCTGCAATGCATCGTAACATGCTTTGTTGTATAAATTATCTATCAATAAAAAAAATATTGTGTAATGTCCTATGGAGATGGTTCAAAACCATTACTATACTACAACACGGCACATTGTAGATCCACCTAAACTTTTAACTCGTGGATAGAATATTAGCAGGAATTTATTAAAGTTTAATTAAATTAAGTTTTCAAAATTGAAAACTGTTTGGTATAATACTTTTGAGCCCGCAATATCCTGTATCGACACAAACTTTTCTGTGTAGATTGCACGTGAAACTACGTATCTGATGATCTTGGATAAAATGTTAGGTTTTAACACGCAATATATCAACGATTATTCTTGATATTCTCATAATTATACAATTAAACTACATAATATAATCGTAACCAATCACTTATATTATGTAAACAGAAATGATGGTTATAATTCAACAATTTATACAGCAATCAATAACACAACATCATCTCTCATTACACTTGCATGCAGCAACTAAAGCAGATACGTGTTTTCACAAGCACACACACAGACCATGCTGCGTAGGGTTTATTGTGCAACAGGAGATACGAGTATACACAAGAATCTAATGTTTAATTTTGATATGCGTGTGCACTACTCAGCAAATAATAGTTGTCACAGTAAATTCTTATAACAGATCAGATAAGAGGTGTCACACTAACCTATTGTATTAAACGAATAAATTTTTCTCGGATACGAAGTTTCACCAGATCGATAGAGCACATTTTTCTGTATATTTTCATGTGAGTAACTCATTTTAGCCCAAATGTGCAGATACGAGGCATCATTTCTTCAACGACAAAATGCTATGTAAAAATAATTTTTTCACTGAACTGTGCTAATATGTATGAGTTTATATACAGTTATACTTACAAAAGATTACTATTCAAGAAAATTGAGTATATTTGAAATTGTGGCGCGTAAGAGGAAAATATATATCAAATTATCCAAACTCTTAGACAGCAGTCGAAAGTTTAATTGTGACAGATTAATTAGAAGGAAAATCAAATGGTCTAAATATACTAGACAGGAATATATATAGAGGAATTAAGTGAATAAGTGCATGAGGACACTTCTATAAACATTTGAGTTCCCCTGCACCATAACACACGGCAACCATAGTCGCGAGGTAAAGGGCTCTGCCACATGCACTCCACTGCAGAAGGTCGACAAATGCGCCCATTGACATACCCTACAACACGACGCCGAATGCCACTGGAGCTCCAAAACCGTATCACCCTTCCATTACGAACGGAGACGATCACCTCTTCAAGCAGTGGAGACGATCACCTCTTCAAGCAGGGGCCGGGGGGGGGGGGCTGTTACGAAGGTGCCCAGGACAGTGACGCCGAGGCCTTTAGCGAGGAGAGGAGGTTGTTGCTATAACGTGGCATCGTTACACCACCTAAGCTCGTGCGGGTTATAGCTGGTGGCCGCGTGCAGTGGTGGCTCAACCGTGCCCTACTTAGCCCCGCTATAAAAGAAACCCCAAACCACTCGGCACCACGTATTGATGCAGTTAACTTGTGAGTGAGATTGAAGGCTGAAGATGACAGAAGCAGACGGCCCTAGGCCCAGTGAGCTCTGAGGCCAGCCAGACCTTCAGATATTTGGGGTGAACGTAAACACGTTTGCGGTAGGGAGCCATTCCTGTTACGAGCCATCGTCCCTTCCCCTTTTATAAAGTATATCTACGTCAAGGTTAGGATTAGCTGCGATATATATATATATATTGCGAGTCTTATAACTTCTGTTCAGTACATTTAATAACATAACTGTAATCCCATAGTTGTCCTGTAACGTAACTGTATTGACATTGTTGTTAAATGTAAATATATTGTGATCTATTATCTAGAGTTTGCTATAGCAGATATATAAATATTTTTTTTCATAAATGATACATCTTATTTAGCCGCCAACTCGAGCATACCCCGTAGCACACCTTACCACCTGTACAGTTAAGTTGAGACAAGTTGAGTATTGGAAACCAGAGTCGGAAAGGAATTGCAGAGATTAGGGAAAGTAACATGGGTGTAAGGGCAAGTGTTATACTGGTGGAGTCACGGATTCATTCCCCGTTTTCTGCTGCCAATCTCCGCCCGTTCCCAGGCCATTTAATTATCGCGTCATAAATCATTATAGTCAATATTTTTCAGACTTGCAATACTGTTGAGAGTACACAGGCTTCTCCCGTCTATTACAGAGAGCCCCGCCAACCCATGCTAATCGTTGTTCTACTCACAAAGTTAGCCGGCATGGCGTAGGTCAGTCACCACACGCCGACTCAGCGCCTGCATAGCAGCCTTGCCGAGCTACCTTTCTTGCCCACCCTTTCGCCTTAGAATGCTTCTTTTATGTTGTTAAAATAATTTAATTGTGAGGCTTATAATGTAAGCTCAACATACAGTCCTATTGTCTGCATGAACTACTCGGTGTGCTGTTGGCTGTCGGAGTAGGTTCTCTCTTTTCATGTAGTTTGTTTAATATTAAGTTTACACAAAAGTGCGCGGCTCCATATACACTGACTACACACATTTTCGTTACTATGTCGCAATGAGCACATCACACACGTCCACGGCACAATCGATTAGACTCTTACACGTACTTCAGCCACACCGACACGAAAATTAGACATACACGAACAGCTGATCACTCAGTTAACCAACAACACAAAAAACATTACACCCATTGAACAAATTCCTCAACACCATTCAACATTACACCAGCCTGGTACAAGCCGTTATTATTTGCGACCACACCCAGTCCACTCACTGCAGTCCACAACTACACCCCAAATCTCCATCCCGACCACTAACACTGACAACATTGTACATCCACCCAACATTCCACACTCCACTCAAGTAATTGTACGTCACCAACATATCCCCACATTCTCAGGCGAAAACCACGAAAGTATCCAGGAATTTTTAGACACATTTAACGCCGCAAGCAAAGTTAACGACTGGACTGAGCTTAACAAATGCCGTCATCTGAAGTTTTATCTGGTACGTGTTGCAAAGAGAATCTACGAAAACTTGTATTACGCCGGAGCAGCTGATAACACTTGACAACAAATTGAGGATAAATTCTTACACACATTCCGCAAAACTTGTCACACAGGACAACTACAAACATCTTTTACACACCACATGACAGCAACACGGCCAAAGTGCTCAGGTCCTTATCGAGAACTTGACTTTTTATAAGAATTAATGTAACCCACAATTTCCTGAACGTGAATTTTTGATCATCATTTGGAACTAAATTTTGCCACCACTTGCAGACAAGCTTATCCTTTTGGACAACACAACACTCGACAAGCTACTACACAGCATTGTAAACATCGAGCTAGGCATGTAAAGATACCAATAAACATTACACAACATACACCAAACCCACTACATGCTAAACTCCATGAAGAAATTGCCAGTTTAAAGGAACAGATACAGATGCTCAAAAACATACCAATTTACACCCCACCAACTCCTCGTTGTGTATAATACATCCAAGCACATACATATCCACACCCACCCCCATCCACAGAAACACACACGTTCAACGCATGTACTGCCGTCCCATGGTAATTAACTGGCCACAGAACAGACAACACTACAGACATCCATCTCACCATGCACTGTATAAACAATACTACACACACCACAAGGCTGGCGCCTTCAGAACAGGAAATGGACACGTAGAAGCACACATTTCTAGGGTACCGTACAGGGAACATTACAGTGGAAAACATGTCTCCCCTGCCCAGGAGCAACAGGCCCGGGTTCGAGCCACGTGCAATGCTTTTTTCACTAAAGTGGTGCCCAGCCGAACATATGGGGAAATCACCAGTTTTAATGCCAGGGGATGTCAATTTCAATCTAATACCATCCCGCCCTTACTTGCTAAACCTAGGAACTTTGCGCAAGGAAACAAATCCCTGGACAGTAAATCCACAATGCATTTTGCGAAACCCAGAGATCCATACTTTCTGCTAGGTCGACTCAAGACCGCCATTCCCAGATACATTTTGCAAAACCCCATGTAACATATTTTTCTGCCAAGTCGAACAAAGTTCCCCTTCTACAACCACTCCGTCCAGACTTCCTCATGCCGCGACCTGTCCCCGACACATCAACCATCGCGTCCCCAGCCCGCCTGCTGCGACGCACGCAAGAGAAGCATTTTCCACCCGCGATATCCAGCTCGCAGTTGCCACACCTTCTGCGCCACGCTCGCCAAACTGCAGTGTTGCCACATCGCAGCGAATCCCTTCCATGTGACCTGCAGTTTATGGTCCCTGTAGCCTCGCTAGCGATACCTGCGCATTATGCCTCGACGTCGGACACCAGAGTCGTCAGTGCCATCTATTTTACAATCAGAATTTGGTTTTTCCCATGGACGTTTGTGACCGTTTTCGCCAGTTCAAGAATACATTCCAGTTGACCCCGTGTACTGTCATTATGCCCCACCACACTTCCTCTCCCACTCCTGCTGTGGCACATGCTAACTGTTTTCAAAATAAGGATGTCGGGGGCAACAATGATAAGCATCCATTGGGAAACATGCTGAGCAGTGCTGCGCCTAGAATTAGAACCCAGAAATCAGTGCATGCTGCTCCCCTTTCACCATGTCGGCCGAATATTAATAGCACTGCTACCCCTTTCATACTTGTCTTTATTAAAGGACAATCATAATATGTGTTAGTTGACAAAGGGTGTTTATGCAGATGTTTGGCCAGCACCATTTTGTCAGATCAGCCCCCTTTATCCTCTCACGGCTCCTATTACACTAGAAGCGGCCGCATCTATTTTGTCCCCTCCTAAGTTCCAAACTACCATTCACTTAACTATCCATGGAAGTTTTTACCCACAGAACTTTTTAGTACTGGACAACATCCAGCCAGATATAATCTTGGGTGTAGATTTACTTAAGAAATACGACATCATCAATATTTTAAAATACAATACTCTTTTTATCCATTACCATGACGAGATTAAATTCACTGAAATTGCAATTGTGTCCGGTGGTGCAGACACACCCGACTACCTGTCTACTACACCTTGATGTAATGCACTCACAGCCTTTGAAACTCAACCACCTTAGGGTCCTTCGGTTAATAATAACCTCTCTCTGGCTCAGAAACGAGCCATTTAGGATATTATAGAGCACTAAATGAACGTTTTGAGAATTCGATACTATAACTTACAGAGGCACAGGTATTTGAAATTAATCTGGACTTTGACATGGACAAAACCATTGCTACTCATCCCTAACCAATCAGTCCCAAGCTGTGTGATGATCTTTTAATTAATATAAATGACACGGGTAATGCTGGCGTTATACAAGAAGGTGATTCCCCAAATTCTGACCCTAGTCATGTTATTTCCAAAAAGAATTGCCGGCCTTCGATTTTTGACAGATTTCAGAAAGCACAATCAACATCTTAATAGGGTGCAATATCCGCTACCTCGCACCGAGGATATTTTTAATGCGTAGCAACATTCCCCTTTCCGAACTAGCCTTGACTTAGTTTCTGGCTTCTATAGCATACCTGTTCGACGTCAGGATCGTCACATATTGGCTTTTAGCATCGAAGGCATTGGGTTAATCGAATACCGAAGAATGCCAATGGGACTCAGCACCAGCCCTCAATATTATCAAATGTTCATTAACAAAATTTTAGACTCCCTGAGATGGGCCACAGTGATTGCCTACATCGCCAATAATTTTATATTGGGTAGTACATTCGAGGAACATATAATATTCATAAGATCTACCAATATTTGCGCCAGGTCAATGTTAAGGTCAATATAAAAAAGTGCTCGTTCCCCCAACAAACAATTAAGGTTTTAGGCCACATCATCATGCCCCACGGCATGTCCGCCGACATCAACAAAGTAGCTGTGATCGAAAATATGCCCCCCTACTAATCTTAAACAACTTCGCACCTTTCTGGGGATGACTTCTTACATGCGAAGGTATATTCCGAATTATGCACCAATTGCACAACCTTCGATCGATCTCACCAAACATACTACCCCTTTTAAATGGGAAAAAGGACACCAAAATTCTTTTTAGAATTGAAACCAGCCATTCTTCAGGAATAATTACTCCAAAAGTTTAACAAGGGCCATGAGATCATTCTAGCATGTGACACCAGCAACACTGCAGTGAGAGGGGTGCTCATCCAACAAAGATATACTTAAACAAAGATATATTTGATTCTGAGGAATTTTTTCTTCAAGAAGAATGATGGAGCACGACCAAGAGAGAGCTATCGGCCATTAAATACTTATGCACCCACTATCAACAGTATTTGTGTGGGCGCAAATTTTGCGATCGAGACTGACCATGCCACTCTCAGGTACCTATGTACCATGGTTGACCATAATACCCACACCCAAAAGATTGCGATCGTCTTAAGTGAATTTTATTTTCAAATTAATATTGTTAAAGGCAAATTAAACACACTTCCCGATGCACTCAGCCACATGCCCACAGCTCCTCGGGTCGCTACTCAAACTGTCACTGTCCACAACACCCCTTATGCCACCAAAAATGACATGATGTCTTGTACTTCCCTTTTTAAGGCGTTTGCCCAGGCCATTTTTCAAAACGTTACCAAGGTGTCTGAAATTAGTGATACTGTCGCAAAGTATATTCGGCAATAATGGGACGATGTCAAACACCATTTCTTTCAGCGTACGAACCGAGTGAGAGGGACAGAATCGCCACTGCTGTAGCTAAGGAGGAGATTTTTGCCATTCATTTGATAATCAGAATTATAATTATCCTTTACCAAGTCAACATTGAAGTCATTCGCCAACAGCATGCCTGTATGGTCGTCACAATATGCGTTGACCCTGTCTTCAAATGTATTATTCTTATCGTCCTTTTTAACGACATCATCCATTTCCTCGCCATTTATATGCATGCTCCAAGAGTATATTCAAATCGATGACAAGTCAGCGTTATATTTATGTACTGTCACAGTCCCTAATTCTCCCTTCATTGGCGAATACGATAATGACCCCCATATTCGTAAACTCAAAAAGGCCTTGTTTTACCCTGAACAAGCCGATAAGAGATATCATAGCTTGAGTCGCAATAATGGTATGGCCTCCAATGACGAAATATTTGTAAAGGTCCATTCATCCCAGGGTACGTCTAAATTAACTGTTGTCCCTCAATTGTACATCCCCAAATTCATCCAGGCCCATCACGATGCCATATTTGGAGGAGGGCATTTTGGCATGCTCAAAACATTGCTAAAAATCATGCAATCTTATTTTTGGGACTCTATGGCCGCCCATGTTAAAAAGTATGTTCAATCCTGCCCTGAATGCCAAAAGATTAAAGCCATCACCTCCCAACCCATGGGCCAGTTAACCCCAATACTTCCCCAGCCACTTTTGAAAACTTGAACTCTGGATACCAAAGGGCCTTTACCTGCCTCCGCCCATCACAATAAGTACATTTTAGTAATGATGGAATACGCCACCCATTATGACTGTGCTGAGCCAGTCCAATCTATCGATGTGGCCACCTGTGCCAAGTTTATCAAGGAAGTAGTATTACAGTTTGGTTGCTCGGAGCAAATACTTACAGATCGTGGGACCAGTTTTCAAAATGAGCTGATTAGCAACCTCCTCAATTCCCTTGGCCTCCACAAGCTCACTACCACCACGTACAACCCCTACTGTAATGGTTTGGTCGAAAATAATAATCGCTCCATTCGGGATCAACTCACAGCCTGTGCGAGTGCAGACCAATTAAACCGGGATCTGTAGATCGCCTTCATTCAGTTCAACCACAATACCAGCGTTAATAGTTCGAGAAAGTTTACAGTCTTCTGTTTGCTTCAAGGGGGTTAAGCTGTCCTCCCCGCCCAGGTAGTCGCCACGAAGTTTTCCGAGCTGGGACATAATTGATGCGAGAAACTTTTAGCTACAAGTGAAACTGCCAGAAACAAGTTACTTCAGGCTCAAATCCTTCAAAAGGCCCAGTTTGATAAAACATATCACAAAACCCCATTATGTGTTAACGACTATGTCTGGGTGTGTAATCGTGGGTGCCATAATGTCCTAACTCATCGCTTTTGTGGCCCATACCGTGTCACAGATGTGTTAGGCGAATCCACTGTTCGCGTCCAGACTACCTAATCCTAAGTTTGACACAGTCTGTATGCGGCATACGAAGTTGGGGTCATCTGTTAATGTTTTGTACTAATGTCGCTCTGTATTTTGTATATTTCTATGTCAGTGTCTAGTCATTCTGTAAAATGTGTTACAGTTTCTCTCATACCATCGTACGCCCTGTGTTAGTCTGTGGGTGCTATGCTGTCTGTGTACTTACTTCGTGCTTAGAGCCACACAGTGCACGATAACTTTGGCGTGCTGACAATGTCCGGAAACCTCCCGCCTGACACAGCAAGCAGCAGTCCCCGTGTGCTTTCTACGTCATGTTTGTGTCTCTCAGCACGGCCGACCTACTGCTCCAAGACAGCTAGCCCATAGAGGGGCGAACTATTGCTTGTAGGCCTGCCAATTACACTCCTCACTTCTCGCCTCCACACAGCAACACTACAATGCTCTTCTCGCCGCCCGCCGAGGGGCAGGTTGCGAATCGCTCTGTGCAGGCGCCGTGCGTTACCAAGGCAATGACCTTCCACGCCCATCCCACATTGAGTGAGATTGTAGGCTGAAGACGACGGAAGCAGACGACCCTAGGTCCAGTGAGCTCTGAGGCCAACCAGACCTTCATATATTAGGGATGAGCATAAATGTATTTGCGGTAGGGAGCCATTACTGTTACAAGCTATCGTCCCTTCCCCTTTTATAAAGTATCTACGTCAAGGTTAGGGAATTAGCTGCTATATATATATATATATATATATATATAGAGTCTTATAACTTCTGTTCAGTATATTTAATAACATAACTGTAATCCCCATAGTTGTTCTGTAACATAACTGTAATCATATTGATGTTAAATGTAAATGAATTGTGTTCTGTTATCTAGAGCTTGCTATAGTAAATATATATATATATTTTTTTCATAAATTATACTTCTTATTCAGCCACCATCTCGGGCACCTCCTGTAGCCCCTCTTACCACCTATACAGTTAAGCAGTGTTTGATGTTGAGTCAAGTTGAGTATTGGAAGCCAGAGTCGGAAAGGAATTGCAGAGATTAGAGGAAAGTAACGTAGGCGGAAGGGCAAGTGTTACAAGGTGCTGTGTGCGGTGTTTGGAATAAGTTTTCCTAAACAGGGGTCGGCAGGAAGAAAGGAGACCAACAAGTGCACGTGTATATATATATATATATATATATTATATATATATATATATATATATATATATATACATATATATATATGAGTGTGATGCGAGGATGTAGCCCCCACAGAGGTCTCCAGGACGCAGCAACACAGAGGCGCGACCTCTGTCAACGCTGTTCGGCGGGGCCCAGGCGACCACAGAATGTGTCTTCAGTACTAATACAGTGGTGTGGGTAAACCCTTCTTTAGCGCTAGGTGGTGTTGTCAGACTTAAGCTTTGGACAGGGTATTATAAAATCAGGTTGATATTAATGCAAGAAATCGCCTTCTGCATCAACTATTGGTCAGATCTTCAGTTAGTATTTGGCATAATGTTTAATATAATCTGTCAATGATTGTAGATAAGTTCTGTATCGTTTGTGAGATAATAAACCATTGGTTCTTGTGTAGTGTTTTTTGGTACTTATTATTGTTTAGTAAAACACCCACTTCTATTGAGAAATAATTAATTGTACATTAAAAGGGATTAACGTAACACGGGACACCCATACAATGAAACTAGTTTGGGGCCGGCATTTATCCTTGTGAAGATCATGGTGTATTGGCTCGATTTGAGAATGTGTGTAAGTAAATATTGTTATTGGGATGTAATCGAAAAAATTCCGAAAACTTACATGTGTTTCCTTTTCGAAAACTCATTGTTTAACATGGAGCATTCGGAAAAATTAGTGTGATACTGGTGATTGAAGAAACATGTAACCATCCTCTTTGCATGTCCACAAAAATAGTTGGTATTTTCTCCTGTTGAATCTCCCTCAATCACACAAATTATACATCGGTGATCGCAAAGATCTTAGCAACATTCAATTCACCAGACGGAAGGTGACCAACACAAGAAATGGATCTAGTTGTTCTTGTGGGTGTTTTGGGAATAAAGTTAAACACTAGGGCCAAGTCAAAAAGTAATAACTAATATTAAATTATACAGTTAACCATTGGCCATCATAAAAAAAAACTATTTTTATAATGAGCACAATTTTAAGGTTTAAGAAAATAAAAAAAATTAAATAAGTAGTCCAAAATCCTGTGACTTTCGACATATATGTAATTTTTTCTGCTAGTATATATGTTATACAAAAATGCTGAGTGTTATAGTATGTTATTATCTCGGTGACGAATTTTATTCCTTTTTTAAATCAGAACTAACAAAACAAGCAACCAGATCAAACCTACATCATAAATACATTAGTTATCCTTTTGTTTAGAAAACGGGGAAATGCACCTTGTTGTTAAGTAACAAAATAACACGGCAAGAAATTTACATTACCCCAAAAAAATAACCATGTTTCACATAACTTCACATATCACAAAATTGTTTATGTGGCTGTGACAGTGTCTGGGTAGAAAATACCCGAATATTTAAGCAGTTATCAGTTCATATTTGAGTACGTATAACTTTGAAAAATTTTAATGTTGAAGATTATTTAAACATGTAGGCCTCCATGATTAATTGGTGCTGCCATGAGCCAGCTCCACTGCCGTCAGATTGAAGGCAATGGGCTAAATGGCAGTTATTAAAACCCTCGGAGACTTCTAGGATTCAGCTAATTAAACATGGCTGGAAAGATTGCCTACCTCGTGCACCACATTAAAATACAAATATGACCAACAATTTGTACTTTCAAGCCTAAAAAATACATCAGAACATCGCCGGGTGATACAAGAATCGCAATAAACTTACCAACTGTGTTATTAGATAATTTCTATCCCCTTCCAAGTAAGTATTTCAACAGTGTCTATATAATCAGAAGTCAACTACATACTGATTGTCTTGATAAAGGGGAAATGATCGCTTCTGCACCATGGAGGAAAACACAAAAAGATAAATCCACCAAGTATGAGTAAATTGGACAATAATTTTGATTATCATACATGTGAATTTTGGTCCATGATATTTTATGTTACAGACTTAAAATATAATAATAATTTTAATAAAATCATTACATTAAGAAAAATATAAAGATAACTTGTTATCTTAAGTGATTGATAAATACAAAACATACGAAATTGAACACTCACATTTTAATTACATCTATCTGGAGTTTACAACCAGGAGATATTGCTTTTACATAAACAGTTAACCACATAAATAAACATATTACTTTTAAGCATTAATACAAATCATTATGACAAAAGGAATATACAATTAACATTTACTTCCATAAATTTCAAAATTAAGTTTGACCACAAAAAAAGAGAATAGTTTGCCATCAGATAATTAGCCACAAAAGAAATTAAGTACAAGATTTTGGCAACAAAATCAAACCTTTACCCAAATAAGGGCAAAGACAAAAGAAAATCACAAGCTAAATGCTTACAGTGCTTCAAAATGGCACACACTCTTTCCCTCAAACCTGACTATGGCCAGTCAATTGTCACGAAAATCTCAAAATATACTACATCATAAACTAACATAAAACACAAAGTTACCCCCTTCCCAAAAATAATTGCAAGTAACCCATTAAAAAACTTCCAAAATGATTTCCTAGTCTCTTGTGGAGCAAGAGGAAGAGTAACTATAAGGGCTCCTTCGAGCAAGGAAGGTGAATATGTTGGTTGTGGTGGCGAATGGTTGGGAAGAGGCCAGAATTTAGGCCATAACTAAAAACAAAAGACTAGGCAAAGAACAGTAATACTAAAAGAAATACTAATGGATACTAGGTTAAATTCAGGAGTACTTGGTGGGGTATTTACTGGATGGAGGAGGTGAAGCATGTCATTGAAGTTGGTACCACGTGGTTGCTGTGCCAATATAGCATCAAGTTCCTTAACCAAGTAGCAGTTCATGGTGAGGTTGGGAAACTTTGAAAAGAGAAGAGATTTAAGGTTAGGTGCATGTCTTGGAACGTGAATTCAGTGTAGGGTAAGGTTAATATGCATAGGTGAACTAACGGAATCAAAAGTTTTGAAATAAGGACTTACTATGTCAAAATAAGTAGCATTCACAATACATTTGTTACAGAACTCCGGATAGAGTTTTCCAGGGAAGAGAATGAATTCACAGCTATCAACGTGACTGTAAAAAAAAATGGGAAAGAGGAGGAGAGAGGGTGATTCCATGGTTTTGACACTGAGCTAAATCATTATGATTTAGTGACGCAAATAACTTTCTCTCTGGACTAACGAGTCGTTCATTCACAGATAACAACAAATACTGGTTCGAATTTTCAACCTAAATGGGCAAAGCGAAAACATGATATCTTTCAAAAAGGCTATCATTATTGGCTAATGGAACATCCATAATAACATTTAAAGATGAATTGTAAATTAAAGATGCATTGAACTATGCCTGTAAAACTCATTCAAATTATCATGTCTTAAAGGAGCTATCATGTATAGAGGTAAAACAATTAGGGGTTGGACCTTGTTCAAGATGTTAACAAAAGACACTGGATTCAAAAAAGTAGAGCTCAATGCACCGTGAACACTTGTTTTAAGACATGTTTCAGATCAAACATTTCCAACCTAGCATTGGATACAGCTTCAGTAACACAGAGTAGCATTGTTATATGGTCAACACGAAAACTGACTAATAAAATTCAGTCATAAACACCTCGTGCAGAGTTTGGTTCATATCCACATAGAAAACTTTATAATGTTCAAGGTATTGGGTTACCAGCACCTGAATGCTCTTAGTATTATTCATAATTCGATCTTCCATATTATGCAGTTTAATTATGTGATTAACTAAATTGGCAGAAATTTCATCTTGATTGTTGGCGAGAGAATTTAGTCACTTTTCCAATAGAGCAATCTTGGCTATCGAGGGTGCTAAACAGAGTTTTAAAGATTTTTCCTGCAAAATCCAAAATACCTCGTTTCTTTCGGGATGCAGAAAGCAAGAGAGACGCTAGGGCAGAAATTTCCGACTTGAAAACCATGGACCTTTCTTTCGATTGAGCTACTGCAAACTGAAAATTCTGATCAAAACTACAATTCTGACTTAAGTCTATCATTTCCTTTCCGTGTAAGACAATAATAGTTTGAAGCAATTCCTCTAGTTCAATAGTTTCCATTTGGAGTTCCAGAAGATTAAAATCCATTTCGATGGAGTAGTAGCTGTTAGTGAATAGAACGCGAACTTCCTTTTCTAATACTATACCAGAATTGAGTGTTTTTACCATTACAGATGACTCAGACAGGAGTAGGCAATAAAGAACACAATCAGGTACGACCGCATGATTCAAAGCAGCAAACAACAATGCATAAAATCAGAATATATTCACACAGGAACTGAACATGCTCTAAAATAAAAAATAGAAGTAATAACAACAACAACAACAACAACAGGGTATTCAATTCTATATGTAAATTACCACATTGTTAACAAATTGAAATATTATATAAATTATACAAATTATAAATCAACCCAATTTAATTCACCAGATTCCTGTAACAAGCCTAGCTTTACAAACTAAAGAACCAAAGGCGAACACACATCTTGAATGAACACGTACACCTTGGTAATGTATTTTTATTTTTATTTTTTTGTAATTGAGGAGGCCTACCTTAAATGTGAAAGCCAGGGAAGACTAAGACGTGTGGGTGATTAGTCCATAGTCAAAACTAAGCCTCAGGAAGACACAACAAAAAAAAATACAGGGCTAAACAAACACACATGCAGAATCTGCAGCTTCTAACACTGTGGACATCAGTCAATTAGGAAGTAGCCGAGGATGAAAATGTTTTAGGTGAGCAATGTACGCACGCATTACATAGGCTTGTGTTTTAGAGTCAGCTAAGCTAGCTGTAATAGGTGTCAGAAAGCATTGGATCTGATAAGGACAAGAGCAGCGAAATTATATTTGGCCATACGTTTGTCCTCCGCCCTACTAATAGGGTCAATTTTTAAGAAAACTAAATCTCCAGTTCTAAAGGGATTTTCGTTGATATTTTTGTAGTATATTACATGGCTCCTCTCGTAAGACAGTTTTTTAAGGGCTGCCGCCCAGATTCATCGGATGTCTGAGACATCAACGGGAAGACGATCACTCAACTGCCACAAGTTGGAGAGAGGATGATTTGGCATGTAAATGAACATCAAACTGAAAGGTGTAGATTTATGTGACTCATGCAGAGCTTAACTGAATGCCATTCGTAACCAGGGAAAATTCTTGTCCCAGATGGTTTGATCCTTTACATGGAAGGCAATTAATGGGGAACGAAGGTTTCTTTTAAAATTACAGTGGATCAGATATACCTCTTAATGGAACGAGCGTACACAAATGTATGAAAATACAGAAATTTTGTTTGCCGAAGGTACTTTTTTTTAATGATTTTGTTTTTGAGGTGTGTGTACCTTTACGCTGACGTTTCCTCACGGTATATAGTTTTTTTCCTGCACAACTTACTGTACGTAAATTCTTTGCGTGAATAAAGAGTTTTATATGTGGACACAGAGATAGCAATATTGTTGTACTTGGAGTTACCATATGGATATTCTTTCCTGCTGCCTATATTTCTTAACGTACTGATTTTAAACTTGAGATGGAATGTTTTTTACCATTGGTCCTACATTTTTCAGCACCGTCACTGACATTTTTTTCATCGTTGGTGGGCTGTCTATTTCTGTAGCTGTGTGGGAAATTTCTTTCAGCGTTGGTCCTGAAATTAGGTTTGTAATTTTCTTTGTTAGGGGATTTGGACAATACACTTTTCATTAACGTCTGTATGGTTCTTTACCTGTGCGGAGCGTGCGTAAACGGCGGTGGTGAAGGTGCAGGAGGGGTAGCGCTGGTTAAGCGTATAGGAAACTTATTTCTGTATTTATAAATATTTGTCATTGCAGGTCCTATCATCAATGGTCCTATCATTACTCCATCGTTTATCCTGAATTTTTTTCATTGCTGGTGGGCTGTATATTTCTGCATCATAACTCTGAATAAACTTACCTAGGATATATTTCCCCCCTGTTTTATTATATATATATATATATATATATATATATATATATATATATATATATATATATATACACACACACACACACACTTTTACCATGTAAGTTGAAGTGGGCGAATCGACAAACGTATTTTTTTTTAAAGGAAGTGCAGTTTATGAATGGACAGTGCCGGGACTTCTATACATCGTATTTTCCCTGTATGGAAGCTTTAAAGGTGTTTGGAATTTGGAATGATTTGTCTTGTTTCATCAGTATGGTAATAATGCGTGTATAATTTTTTACATGTACTGTAACGTGTAGATATTTTCGTCAGTATTGTACTGCGTATTTCCCGTATGTCCTCACCGGTATTTTTATATTTTTTACCCCCTTATGTCTCTGTCAATGTGTTATGCCCTTTTTCGTACATCGGTATACTAACGGATTATTATTTTTGTTGTACTGTATTTTTTTTTCTCGTTCGATGGCTATGCCTTTCCAGCACTGTACCATACAGGGGTCGAATCGGGTCCTTACTTATTCTGAGCTGGGGCTACAGTTCCTTAGTGTATTATATGATAAATTAATATCACGTCGCTTTCGGTTTGAACCCTACATATGTAGGCCTATTCCAGACCTTACGATTCACGTGTGAAATACTAACGCCTTGATAGCTGCCTCTGAAACATAGTTTTCTCTCCGGCGGCCGGCACGTCGGGTGGCTGACCGCTGCGTTTCGCACGCGCACTTCTGGCCAGCTGTTCTGCGATAACTGCTGACGTTGCGAATACTCTCCTGCTGTCAAAGTCTAAAGGTGACAATTATGGCAGCCCGCCTTGAGTTGCATATGCTTTCTTAGCTTTAAAATTCAAATACGTTTGTACACGTAATATGTTAGTGGTTGCTAGAGTGTCTTTTACTTTTAATGTAACACACCCTATTATGCCTTTACAATATAACAAAATTATTCTTCAAAATATACCCAAACTGATATAAAACTTTTTCAAAATATATATAAAAAAGCTGGTATACTAAATATTTCTTAACCCATTCACTTAAACACACTATTACAAATACAAAGCTTCTTCTCCGCGTCTGTATTACCCACAATGTTTTTTTTTTCCTTGTCATCTTTTGTTTAAAGTGTACCACGGATTATCATAAGTCCTGAGCCTTACTGCTTAGGAATTGCACGACGCACATAAATAGCTTGTATTTTGCACACGGTAGTCTTATGGCGTCCGTCTCTACCAGCTGCCTAAATGGAGGACATCGTCGTATTCTGTAGAGGTCCACGATGATCGTTCTGGCGGGGGGCAAGTACTGAACATCGTCGACTCTTGGCAATCAATGTGCAAAGTGTATCGGGGAATCATGGCTTCCTCCAAGACTTTGTGCATGACCCCGTACAGAATATTTCCATCGTTCAACCTACGTCCGCGCATATGTTGGAGGTATACCTGTTGCGTGGTGTGCTCGAGATGCTTCCAAGGTCATTTCGGTAAAAGAAAAACTTAACACTTTTGTTTTTTCGTCATCGTCATTGTACGAGATGGTAATCTGCTTGATGGTGTAAGAGTCTAGCGAGCGAACACCTTGAACGTAGCAAAAAACTTTTTTAAAAATAATTTCAAGTTCTCATGCGCACAGCGACTGGCATGAAAGATACATCGTCTCGGATAGCTTCTGCAGCTGCGCATCTAAGTCTTATTCTGCATCTGCAATGTCTTCAGTCATTCCAGGGCTAATTGTAGATACGGTAGTGTCATCGACTTTTGCGGGAGTGGTACCTAGAACATCATTGCCTGTGTTATTTCCTTTTTTAACTTCAGCACCTACATCTCCAACAAGCATTCTCAAGTCTTATCTTGAACCACTATGTCGATGTGATTTTTACTATTGTATAAGGCATTTACTTTTGGCCATAATGTATGGGGTCATGAGTGCTTTAATTGTGTCACGAAGTCCTGTGGTATGTCATTTTGTGTACCGGGTGCAGTACGCAGTTCAGCTATAGACATGCAAAGACATGTAAAGGTGTAGTGTATTTCTCGTTCAGTACCTTGGTACAAGGTTTACTGAAATCACGCCTCTTGTGATTTTTTCGATTTTTTGTTTTTAAGGTCATTCAAGGTCATGAGGTCATGGTTAGGGTCATCTGCATCCACTTCGTTGGTAGTAGTTTGTAATTTATTATGCTTGCTGATTTTTATGTGTTTTTTCTTGAGTTTTTGTTATCGAGGTCATTCGAGGTCATGCCCAACATACACGAAAAGTACGGGCCAGAATCGAGCCGGTAAAAACTGGCCAACAAACGCCGGCCAGCCGATACCGGCCTGCTGTCTTACGTCGGAAGCGGCCCGATGGAAATATGGGCTGGCGGCTAAGTGTTGGCCGACAGTGTCGGGCCTGCGACAGCTCGATGATGTTAAGATTCCGGGCCTGTGACTGTGTTTCGCTACAATGCCAGGCCTGCGATGGCTGGATGTCGCTATGATGCCGGGCCTGCGACGGCTGGATGTCGTTAAGATGCCGGGCCTGCAGCGGCATGATGTCCATAAATAAGCAGAATATCAATGAAAAAAACCTTAACTATTCGATTAAAAACTTCAGTAATAGTTATTTCCTCTTCACATATTTTCATTTTATTTACTTCTCAACACATTATATGATATGTAAATATTTTGTTTGCGAGCGTAGGATTCGAACCTAAGACTCTTGAGTTAACAGTCCAGCATGCTCACCTATACATCATTGGGTAAGTTGCTGACACAGTCCAGTGATTTAAAATATATCATGACGGAAATTATTATAAAGGAATGTATAAATTCCATGACAATATAACAAATAATTTTATAACACAGATTATTTAAAAACTATTTCTTCAGAGGCTTGCAAACAAAATAGTTTTTGTTAGTTTTTAATATATCTGTCCGATGGTTTGTACAACCATCGGACAAAATGAAAAAAACTTCAATATCAACAAATGCCATGGGCTACCACGTTACACAATATAAACACGAAAAAAACATACTAACGGTTAACACACTGTCTCAAATGTTTCATCGTACTATCAACAGCTACCTAATATCTTGTCTATTCAAAACACTTTACAAAAGTTTGTGGGCAAAAAGACGTCATATTTATATACTTATCTTGATAAATAGCCTTGTCTCAGAAACGTTACCGGGCCGGAATAAATAAGATAAAGGCCAGATTACCGAAAAGACGATGTTGCTGTATGGGAATCGGCCCAGAAACATTTTAGAGATGCTTGCAGCATGTTTGCTCTGCGATATCAAGCCAACATAGTTTCGGTGATATAAATTTGTTAGCCTGCATAATAGAGCGGGCCATTATCTTTTTTCAAACGGCAAACATTCTGTTTCAAAAAAGATATCATTTCGTTAAAAGCTAGCTAACATCTTTCCTATTCAAAACACTTCCCAAATGTTTATCAGCAAAAGGACATCATATTTATATCTTTATTGTGATAAAGAGCCTTGCCTTGGAATCGTTATCGGGCCGGGATAAATAAGATAACGGCCAGATTACCGAAAAGACAATTTTGCTGTATGGGAATCGGCCCAGAAACATTTTTAAGATGCTTGCAACATGTTTGCTCTGCGATATCATGCCGACATATTTTCGGTGATATCCATCTGTTATCCTAAAAAATACAACGCCACCATTGTCTTTTCCTAACGACTTGCAATCTGTCACAAAAAATACATCATGCCTTTGTCAGATTGCTATCTTCTGGCATTGAAACGATAGTTGCAACAGTACTGGTATCGGGCCAACAATTTTCCGACACTTTGCCGGTAGGTTGTATTTGCTGGGTGAGATCAAGGTTGATGCAGTCCGAATCTGAAATGGCGGTAATGGTCTGTAATGTATTATGCGTACTGACTTTTTTTCACGAGTTTTTGTTTTCAAGATCAATTAAGATCACGGTGTCAAGGTCGCGGAAGTCTGCATCTAATATGGAGGCGATAGTCAGTAATGTATTATGCTTCCTGACTTGTATGTATGTTTTTCCAAATTTTTTGTTTTCAAGGTTATTCAAGGTTATGGGGTCACGTTTGAGGTAGTCTGCAGCTGATATGGAACTGGTAGTTTGTAATGTATTATGCTTCCTAACTTCTGGATTATTTCTCGAGTTTTTGTTTTCAAGGTCATTCAAGGTCATGGGGTGAGGGTCGAGTAGTCTGCATCTCATATGGCGTATTAGTGATGTCTGCCAAGATGATGGTGGTCTACTGAAATGATGGCCTCCAGTAACGTATATAAGTTTTAAAAATAAATTGAGAGCATACCAAGTTGTGGGTGGAATGTGAGAGCCTACCAATATGGCATCGAACTAGCCTACCAACATGACGAGGGCCTAACTAAAACGAGAGCTTAACAATATGGCGACCTCCAGTAACGTATAAACAAATGAACAAAAATCCAAGATGGCAGCTTCTAGTTACATATAGTTCATTCACGATAACTTCGGCCTTTTCTGAAGCCCTGCTAAATTTCTACTTTTGGTTACTAATTAAGTATCCTTCCACTACACGTAAACATAAACACTGCCATGCGACTTTTATAACTATCAAATGTATTGGTTGCTGTTTACAGCTGTTCAAAGAATTATGTCATACTGCAGAAACCATTTCCTACGAATGTACACTATTTAGGCCTATAACAATATTTAGGTCAACTTTATAACTATTTGTTACATACTATATAGCACGTTACCCATAATACACATTAATATTTTGCCACGACTGTGTTTGTTACAACTGTGGCGGAAACAACAATAGTATTTAAACTGTTGTTATTAATATGCGTTTGGAATAAAAACTAAAACGAAGGGACAACCAGTCCAACGAAACTACACAGTAAATTCAAGCACGCAACACGTGTCGCTTATTTATTGTACTTCGACAAACGTAAAAGATAGTGGTGAACATGCAAACACATAGGCCTACCGTAACATTTATCCCGCTAATATTTACATGCATTGTCACTTACTGGTTTATAGGTTTGTTTTATTATTTATTTTATTTCATCTGGGTGGGCTTAGTATTTCGTTGGGATTGCTGCAGACATTCAAATCACAGAAACGTAAGCTTGTTACACTACTGTTTTTCAAACACCTAGCGTGAAGGTACGACGTTGTGATAAACAGATTTAAATATAAATAATTGAATTCGTCATAACATCAGTTCATGGTTAAAACTTATAAACTTTGTACATATTTGAAATCCACACACAGCTAGCCTGTGTAACGATTACAACGCAGACACCGCGCTCGTTTACACGTTACGCAGCGATCACAACACATTTAACCCTGCCGTGGAAACACATATTTATCACAACATTGTAACTTGACTAGGATGTTTCAAAAACACGAGTACGAACTTGATGCTTCGTTCAGAAATACGCCGTGTCATTAACACGTCGCCACGCCACTGCCAGTCGTAAGGCAATATCAAAACTGGGAATAATCGCCCGCCAGGTTGGGACAAGCACGAGGCTAGGGGAAAGATAATCAAATTCTAGATTCTCCTTTCCACACCCCGTCTGCCAGCCTTCTGAATTTGTAAGCGTCGTGCCATCGCATCTAAATAACATATAATAGGTATTTAAACAATAAAATCTCGTTTCAGTTGTAAATTACAATATCAAACTAAATTATTGTTGCTGTAATTAGTATGAAATGTGCTGAAATTTGAAATAACAAGATTTATACCTTCCTGCTAGACAGGTGGTACGAACTTTTCGAGAGAGAGAGAGAGAGAGAGAGAGAGAGAGAGAGAGAGAGAGAGAGAGAGAGAGAGAGAGAGAGAACAAGAGAGAGCGACACGATCCGCTTCGCTTATTGAACTTTTATTCCGGGCGGAAAAAAAACACCGTGTCATTAGAGCGAGCCCTACGCACAGTAATTTCCGCTGATATTTTTAACTGCAGCAATGAAATGTGTTTCCGTCTGTGCTACCTAACAATACAAATATATCAATTGGCAATGTTTAATTTACAAATAGTATACATTAAAACGAGGTTAAAATATATTGTAGCTGCGAACTATTTCTTACCGGGCATTGCCAACACGTCGCTGCTCTCGCTGTTGTTCATTCGTATTAATACAAAATGCTTATTACAAGTTATAGAAGATACTATGAGATTATTAATCTATTCAAGAACACAGTACTGTAATGTTAATCACAGGGGTATATAATTGTGGCATACAAATTATTGAACACAATAGGTTGACATGTGACGCCTAGGGTGATTGTTCAAAGGTTCGATTTCAAAAGGCCGAAGAAAGCGTGAATAGACTATATAAACAATAATGGTAGCCTCCAGTAACGTATAAACAAATGACGAACGAAAAAATAATGATGTCGGAATGAGTATAGATGAAGGGGATGGTGGTCCGCCGACTAAATGGTGGAGGTACGAGAGACAGTAACGTACATAACGTTTTAAATAATATTTTTTAAACAATCTTTTAATAAATTTTTTTAGGGAAATTTTAGAGGAAAAAAGGGAAATTTTGAGTAATAAAGGGAAATTGTTATGGATAATAGCAACCGGGAGAAAAGACTTTCTAATAAAAATTTTTAAAAATAAAATTTTGCAAAAATAAATTTTTAAAACAATTTTTTATAGAAATTTTTTATAGTACATTTTACAATTTCTTACGATTTTTTAAATGATTTAATACAATTTTTCGTAATACATTTTCTTAATAGTTTCGCAATTTTTTTCTTTGGTGTCAGAGGTCACCGGGGTCAATATCAAGATCATGGTCGATGTCAATGACATACAAGATGGCGGAGTGTGATGTAACAACAGGACAGCCGGCCGGCTGCGGCTCCGACGCCCCACGCCCTTGCGCGTCAATCGCGCTATTCCCTACTACTGTTAATCTATTAGAAAATTTCTTGTAGAATAAGAATCTTCATACTAGGGAATTTTTGTTATCGCGGTATATTTAGTTAATACTGTAAACTTCGAAGTGAAATATATTTGTGGCGTTTGTGTGATTTGAACATCTGATATTTTGTTGTCAATTGGATGACAAGGTGGCACGCAAAGAAGTTGTAGCCGACTAAAAATATGTGCACTCTTTCCCGGGTGTATAAAGGACTCTGAAATCTTGCAGTTCTGTAGAATATATTGGGAAACAGGAATGTCTCTGTTTTAAAAGTTGTTTCTGCAGAAAAATATTACTTTGCGTGTTTAGTTGTCTGCGAACTGGACAGATAACTCACAAATTTATTTGTATATTTAAATAATAATATTCAATAAAAATTTTATAACAATGCCGAAAATTTATGCTGGACAGTCAGCCTGAGACAATCCAGTAGCTGTTCAGGATTCTAGCCCAGACCTTTTCCGGACTACATCGTCTTATGTTACGGTAATCTGCTTCCATAACTGTGTATGATGTACCATCAGAAACCGTTCATACATGAACGTTAAACGAGGACAATACTGCCTTACGGTGGAACCTAATAATTTAAATATATAGGTCAGAATTTTATTTTACTAATTATTTATAAAATACATTTGTAAAATAACTGTCACGAGTAGAAAATAAACCAACAATAAACATGGTTTCAGATCTCACAGCATAACAAAGATGTACTTATGTGGTATGATTAACTACGTTACTTCTCTGTTTTCCTTCTCGGTTAGACATTACGTACAAATTTACTAACAACAGTAGCACCTGCACTGAAAGAAAGGAATGCTTGAGAAAAATAGTAGTAGTATGTCCTACGTCAGGTGCCAGGTGCCGGCATCGGCTTCTACCGCCGCCATTTTGGATTACGTCATTTCCAGCCACCATATTGGATTCTCGGACTTCCCGCTTTGTCATTCCGGCCATGTGCACGCCATGTAGGATTCCACCATCTCGTCAGCCGGTACATATATTCCTGTTCTTGCATTCCACCTAGAATCTTCCTGATCTGTCATTCGTCTTCGGTGGCATTCGTCTTGTATTTGCATAATTTCCTGCTGCCATCTTGGATTCCTGGAATTCCCGCTCTGTCATTCCGGTCATGTTACTGCCATCTTAGATTTCGTCATGTTGGATTCCGCAATTTTGGTGGCCAGTACATCATTTGTCATGCTTTATCATTCCAAGTTGTTTCTTCACACACTATAATTCTGTCTTACCTCTTTTTCATTCCAAGGGTTTTCTCCGACTTACCGACACTGTCATGCGTAGTGCCATAAGATCTAAACTGGGGGGAGAGAGTGTCGGATGCGAGGTTTTTATAGGGAATTAAACTTGTTCGCCCTTATTGTCAATCACCTAAAAAGCGAAGTTAGGTCCGGTCATTTTTGGGTTAGGATTATCATAACGTTTAAGAAAACTTATGGGTTTAAATTAAAAATATATAAATTAAATTTTTACAAAACAAATCTAACCGTGACCATCTCGAATTTTAGTAAATATATATGTAATCTTTATTTTATTTTAAAAATAATATGTAACCACTCCGACCATCAAATACAACACATCACCTACCTTACAACGGGCATTTTTTGGACAGGTTCAATTATGTGTTTAAGCCCTTTTTTATAAATGTACTCATAACTTCCGAACCGTTAATGCTATAAGGATCAATTTCATAACATAGACACTGTATCCGATATCCGTCACGGCGACAAGATCATTTAGGCCCTATGGTCTTTCTGACAAGGTCAATTTTGAGTTAAGCACTTTTTTTATAAATGTACTGATATTTCTGAACCATTGGTGCTATGCTCATCAAATTCATATCATAGACACCGTACCCGACATACAACATAATGGCATGGTCATTTAGACCCTAAACCCTTTCTGGCAAACGTTTAAGTTGAGTTAAGCCCTGTTTAGAAATGTACTCATAATTTCCAAACTACTGATGCTATGAGCATCAAATTCATAACATAGACACCATTCCCAACATACAACATAATGTTAAGGTCATTTAGACCCTAAAACATTTATGGTAAACGTTTAATTTGAGTTTAGCCTTTTTGTAAATATAGTCATGACTTCCATAACATCGAAGCTATGATCATCAAATTCATTACATAGACATCATACCCGATATCCAGCATAATGGCAAGGGCATTTAGGCCCTAAACCATTTTTGGCAAGGTGAATTATGCGTTTAAGCCCTTTACCAATGCAATTTTACTTCATTCCCGATTTAACCAAACTCTATTTATGACGGGTAGATGCTAGGGTGGTTAATATAATGTTTATTTCTGATTTTGGAGTTCGATCCTCGGTCAGGGCACGTAATATTATTTAATTTCCAATTTTAACCAACATTTATTTGTTAGTTGGGTAGGTGGTAAGGGTAATTAATGTAATGTTAATTTCGTATTGTGGAGTTCTATTCTTTGGCCAGGGCACTTAATATTATTTCATTTTTGAATTTAACCTAATTTTATTTGTGACTTGGGTATGTGTTAGTTTTACTTGATATTATGGTAATTTCGGATTATTGAGTCCTAGGCTCGGTCAGAAAACCTAATACTATCTTATATCCGAATTTAAGGAAGATTTAGTTTTGTGTTATATTCCTATTTATAACCATTAATGTAATGTTATTTTTAAATTACCGATATCGATTCCCCATTTTATGCATTCACTTACGATCGCTGTCTATCATATTACCTGATCGGTGCATACACATAGAGGGAAACTACACCATGTCTTGATAACCACTAAACGTATGCTTAACACCGTTACAAGTTTCTTTCCAGCAAATGGTGTTCTCAAAATCTTGATTACTAAGTTCGTAACTGATTTCCTTATTACCAGGTGATTATAATATAATTCTGCTATTATTACTTGCATATAAGTGCTCTAGCGTACATGGTAATTTGGTGTTGGGATACAAGTATTGTTTAACACAATATTCGCAACATATGGTTTCCACGATCTTAGGTTCTTGGGTCGAATTAAAGGTACAACACCAATGCCGAAAACCATTACATTTTTGTATTTGTGTAAGTCTCCTCCATACCGTTTAAAATAAACCCCTTTTATATACTACTTTCAACACCTCATAGTCAACTACTGGGTTAAAAATCTCCATTGCAAATTAATTTATCTCGCGAATCACCCCCTCTATTTATATCTTGCCTCCTCACTCCTCAACAAACATTTCAACATTAGTTTCAAATAACGGAATTACATTTAACATATCTTTTTGAAAGAAGGATTTTTTGTAGTCTTTTTTTGCATATAAATGATTGGTTGGTATTATATTGTGTAATGTTAACATGTGATGTATTTCTGTATATGTTTTAATTGATAAAAAAGGGCTTGTGTATGTGTCTATACATAATCAACATGTAATCTTTAGTATATGATAAGTAATTAGAAACTATTTCAGCGATTTATTGACTTTTAAAGGTTTTTCTAACAATAAATGCAAGTTTGTAATACTTGCTTGGAAGAAGTGAATTTAACAAACACGATTATATTCAATCCTCAATCCTCAGTTTGGGTAGTTCATCAAACCGAATTCAGTCGAAGTGTATTTGCCCTAGCTATTATAGGGTACAAAAGTTAATACTAGCTATATGCCAGTGTCGATAACACGGACAAAGGACAAATTTTTACTATTTGATTTGCGAACAATATATGGCCAATTGTGTGGACGGGGGTATTGCCCAGGGTGCAAATTGTGTATGACAAATGCATCTCTTATTTAAATGTGTTAATCAGAATGAATGAAATCCTACATTTTACTAGTGATTGTTTGACGGTATTAATGAAAAGTTTGGAGTTGAAGGATAATTTACCACGTTCTTGAAGTATAGCAATGATCGAAAACATTTCTTTTATTCCAAAATATTCACCGAGTTTATTAAACTCCAATAAGTATCTAAATCTGTCTACAAGCTCGTTGGAATTTTCCGAAAATGTATACTCATTATTCACACCACTTGTTGAAGGTAAGTCTGTGGTGAAATCATCATTGCTGTCTTCACTTCCTGTTTCATCACTAATATCGACTTTACTTTGCCTTGAAGTAGATATATCGTTACCGACACTGGTCTCCGCTGCTAGTTGCGGTACTTTATGTCGAAGATAGTTATGTTCATGGAATAGTGTATATTTCATATGATGTGATTCTATTTAATTACTTGTATTCAAGTTAATTTTCTCTCCTTCTGTGTTATTATGTAATGAAGACGGTACATTTACTTTCTCAGGAGGGGAAGATTATTTTTGCAGATCTTGACATGACAATTCAAGTTATCTGTTCTTGCAAATTGTCTATCGCAGTTTTTGCAGTTAAAAATCTCCCGCGGTGCATTCTTCAAACATTTGCTCTTCTCATGTCTACGAGCATTGTATTTGATCGGAAATATTTTGTCGTAATATCTGCATTGTAAGGGATTCGATGATGATCCCGATTCCATTTTTATTATTGCAAAAAAAGTTTAGTTTGCAATTTAAAAACAATTCGAAAAATTATATGATTGTATAAACTGATACATATAGGTATTCTTTATATAAAATTCTGTTTATATTCCAAATATAAGTATTTGTAGGTGAATAATGTATTGCAGTGTTTTGAGTTGATGATAGCATAGAATCTGATTTTCTTTTGGAGCCTGGATTGTCTTGGCGGTTATAGCTAGAAGTAGTAAACTTTCAAAGGTGTTTGAAATATGTCATGTTTTAAACATATATACATCTAGAATTAAAAATGTAACAAAAATTTGTTAGGTTTTCCCAGCAAATGTTTCAAATACATTTTGCTAGATATTAAATTCTGTTGGTTAATCATAATGGTAATTAGTACACTAATTTTACTTCCTTTTGTTAGTTATTTATATAAACGTAAATAATGTGTTAGGTTTTAATGTTATGTATTTAAAACTTGTAATGTGATATAAACAAAGACGCGAGCCGAGGTATATCGAGAACCCCTTCGAGGGTTGTCATTAATTAACACAATCGATATGCTATGTGAATAATAATGTATTATTTTACACCTAACGGTGTTTGCTTACAAGGGTTGCGATATAAGTAAAGATTTTAACATTTCTTACAACACTAAATAAAAATTAATAAAGGGTTATGTTAAATACATTTCAACATAGGTGGGGAAAATGGTCTTATGGCGTAATATTGTGTAAAAATTACTTTATTAGTCAATAAATGTCTTTAAACAGCTTTTCGAAATAATATTAGAATGAATTTTCATTTAATAAACCTACCGATATTGATAGGGTTTGGATGTACAATTATCGTGTATTTAGTTTTTTACACTTATTGTGCAACGATTCTGCTTGTTTGATTGGATTACCATTAGAGTGTTAATATGTTTGGTTTATTTCCTTTTAATTGTAACATAATTCGTTGCGTTTGATTCCTTTTAATCGTGGTGTAATTCGCATTTAGGCGGTAAACTGTTGCATTTGATAAGTATTTCAATTCTTTGCATTTGATTCCTTTTAATTGTGACGTAATTGATTGTTTATAATGTAACAATTCTTGGAAATGGGCTAAATTTCATGGAATTTAAGATGTAATTCCATTTTAATGTTATTTAGACTGTGTTTCGAACCATGTTGTAAGGTAGGCGATGCGTTGTATTTGACTGTCGGATTGGTTATCTAATTATTTAAAAAATAAAATAAAGATTTCATCTATGTTTACTAAAATTCAAGATGGTCACGGTTATGTTTGTTTTGTAAAAAATAAATAAATATATTTTTAATTTAAACCCATAAGTTTTCTTAAACGTTATGCATATTCTAACACAAAAAAGACCGAACCTAACCTCACTTATTAGGTAATTGACGATAAGGGCAAAGAAGGTTAATTCCCTATTCCAACATCGCCTCCGACCCTCTCTCCCCCCAGGTTAAACCTTATAGCACTACGCATGACCATGTCGATAAGTCGTAGAAAATCCTTGGAATGAAAAGAGGTAAGACAGAATGATAGCATGCGAAAAATACAACTTGAAATGAAATAGCATGAAAAAATTACTTGGAATGATAGAGAACGACAAATGACGTACTAGCCACCAAAATGGCGGAATCCAACATGACGGAATCTAAAATTGCAGTAACATGACCGGAATGACAGAGCGGAAGTTTTAGAATCCAAGATGGTGGCCGGAAATGACGTAATCCAAAATGGCGGTGGTCGTAGCCGAAGCCGGTATCTTCGGCTACAGTATTTGTTCCTGTCGACAAAATATAATGGTTAGATAGTGCCAAATAAATAATTGACTGATATATTCATTTAATATAACTGAAAAGTTTTGTCATAACAATCAACCACATTAATGTTGTTTCACACAAACAAAGCCGCTTGGTTGTTTGGAACAATTATCTTGTTGCAAAGAAAGTAATACTCGTAGGGCAACACTTTTTAAAATAATCCGTTCTTTTTAATAATCCAAGCTTTCGTTTAGTAAATATTAAATACATTCTACGACACAACCGACATCGGAACCAAGAGCGTTTGACTGGGAATCAGACATTTCACTCACCGTCCTACCAGTGACACTTTAAAGCGTTTGATATACTTAATAGTACTTATACCGTAACTGCTACATATATGTGTGTATATATAGTATTTATTTCCTTCCACGTATTCTATATTTTATTTCCCTTGAAATCCATATTAAAACGTACTACTAATAACCTTATTGCCTCATAAATTGTAACTAAAAGCTCTAAAAATTTGTTTGCAATTTTAGATGTTGTAGCGAGAGAAATCAGTAGTACGAATAATGTGTTTCAATTATGAGTAACTATTACATACAATCAACTGAAAACACTTCGGACGACACAGAATGTTGTAATGGAATGTAGCATCCAGTCTACTTTGCACGTCGTACTGCGTCAGTCACAAGACATGGCTCGCTCTTCAAGATTCCAAGAAAAGACGCCTACAGATTAATCGCAAAGCTGTTCCACGCCACATCTTACCAGCAGAACGCAACTTCTGCTCCCGGAGGAAGGAAGAAATTTATTGTTAACGGCCTTCTTTGTGCCACAGAATAACCGAAAAAAAGTTCCCCTCTATTCTTTTCCCCTGGGCCTCTCTACCCTGGGAAGAAATCAACCCTTCTTTCTGTTGATTACAGAGACATCCATTACAGGTCCGCGCCCGTGCGCTGCTGCGACTGGAGTAAATAAGCTGAGAATATATTTTTCGCCCTCTCCCTAAGAGAAATGGGGTGATGGAGTGGGGGACCGGAAATGGGGAACAATATAACAAGAAACATGGCTGGAATGCGGGAGCGCAGTTACTGCCTCTGCCCACCGCTAGGGCGCATTAGTCGTGAGGCCCGCGTCGCGCAGGGACATTACCACAATTCCTTCTTCCCGTCCCCAACAACGCACTTTACAGCGAGAAATGATGGAAAAATTCTTTACCAGACCTGCTAGCGCGAAAGAGATCATTCCACACTTGTAAGGGAAAGTGCAAGCGCCCGAAAACGTGATACAATTTTCACCTCCTACAAATATATGATATTCGTGGAGTTTATGTAAATTTCGAAATGCTGCTCCAAAACGTTCTCAACGACCTCGGATGGTTATAGGCCATGAGTTTTCGGTTTCGGTGCTCGAAGAGGCGGCAGATTTCTGAATGTTTTGGTTCGTTTAGTATAGTAATCTGACATATTGTTTTTACCCCCTGCAAACTTCGCTTTACATCGTCTGCAACTTTTGCACTTAAATTCTTCTAACACACAATATTTTTAAGGAAGATTGTGAAACGCCTCTATCGTTTTGTATTCATCAATATAAAATTATCTAACTATAAAGTTACTAGCAATTTCACCATTTTCGTGAGAAAAAATAAATTTATTGGAAAAAATAATTGTACTTATTAAAGTCCCGTGAGAGATTTTATGGAGAGCAGCTAGATATAATTATGTAAATGAAAAACACTCTCACTATTAACGAACAGTATGAAATGGTGAAAAAAGTATGTTACCTATATATCAGGAAGCTTCTCTAACATTATCTTGTAGAAATATCACGTTGTGCTGCCCTTATTTATGTACTACTCTGTGATCGTTCGTGTGTTTACACACTTCCAAAATTAGTTGTTTCTGTCGGGCATCTTAAAGCAAAGAAAATTTTTTATGAGTTATACTTAAATATAACTAACACAATATGTTAATTTTACTGTGAATAGCTTGCCGGATGCTGAGAAGAAATTATTTTAAAAATATTTGCGTCAGTTAGAGGTCAGAATTAAAGTGAAAAGGGAATTTAAGAAGCTATACTTTAAAGCTATATCCCTCCTAGAGCACACAGTTGATCCCGATTGAACGACCAGCAGACGACTGATTAGTCTATTCCCATACACCCACACACCAAGTAATCAGTGGTTATATCGTCGGTCAAACGGTCTACTACACCACCAAACTTATTTCTCCCCTCACCATAGCGAATTATTGGCTTTACCTAACACTTGTCCCCTCTCCTTTCCGCCTTCCACAAGTCAACTGCTCTTTGTCTCGATACTTTAGTCAATTAGATTGCAATGTTGACTTATGTTTCCAGTATTGACGACTAGAGTGCGCCATCCAAATGTGTTTTGGTCTAGAAGGTGCTGAAACGACGTGATGATTGGTCGTACATCAAGTGAGCTTCCCCGGTCTGCTATAATTACTGGCTTTCCGATGCGGACATCGAGAGATGAACAAACCATGGAAGAAGACGATTACAATAAGTTTATAGATGTGACTTATTTATTCAATGTCGTATGCGTTTTTTCGTGTTGTAAATACCTTTACCTAACAAAAATATTAAAAGTCTTGTGATTTATTTTGTAATAGCTTATCAAAAATTATCTGTTTTACATAAGATTAAATTCGTAAAAAAATAATTTGATGTAAACAAAATTGTATTGAGAAAAAATCAAATTATAAAAACAATAACATCGCAAAAATATTAGAGAATACTCTGAGGGCCTTGTCGCCATTTAGCACGAATCGCCGTCGCTGATCTCTCATATGCCCCCGCAGGCCGCGCTGTCACGATAACAGGAACCGAAGTTCTTATAACTCGTATGGTGGGTTGCAACAGAATATGCAGCCTGACAGACTAAAGTCAAATCATTGAGCTGGCGGCGGGCTGCAGTGTATATGTTTTATAGCTGGGCACTGGGCCCGTGTTTATAGTTGTTTAACCATTGTTGTTATATTAATAAATTTTATGTGTAGTTGTTGTCGGCGAGGGAGTGCAGCTCCCCACCAGTCTTCGGACTGGCATGTTGTAGTGCCGTATTGTGTGCAGAACATGTTGTAGTGTTATTTGCAAGTGGCTAGTTAAACTCATGTGTAGTGTGTCAGTGAGTCCCTACAACCCGAGTAGCTGCTCATCGACAACCCAGCTTGGGATATCAGACCTTGCGGCACAGAAAAGTCAGGGTCCGGCCTCGTTCTTATCTTCCGGTCAAAACTAGGGTTTACCAGTGTAGTTGATGTAACTACATCAGCCTCCCTAAGGGCATCATTTGTAGATATATGCTTACAAACTAGAAAAACCGGCCTTGCAGCCTCGAATCTATCTTTTTTTTTTTAACTTTTATAATTTTTTATATTTTTTCTTATGTTTTTATCATCTTTAATTTTTTATTTTGTTCTTGAAAATTTTGAAACTTTATTTTGTTTTTAAGTTTTTATCCTTTTTTTTGTGTGATTTTTGAATTTTTTGAACTACCAACTAACTTAAGACTAATGCCGCTAACCCAGTCCTGACCTACCATGTGTGCCTCTCGGCCTGGATTCCTGACGACAGAGTGGGGCGAACACTGTCTGCTAGTACACCCACATGAGCTACCTTGACGGGGCGTAAGCCGGTACAAGTCACGTGGGAGGACTCTGTGTGTAGTTTTGACCGTCTTGTATTTTTTATGATCCGGGGAGCTTAGAAATACCTTGGTACAGGTAGTTTCGTTAAATGTGCAAATTTTTGTCCCTGACCGATCAGAGAACTCCGCCGGCCCAAGAGTAGTGTAAATGTAGTTTGAATTAAATTACAATTCCCTGTTTTCCTTTTTTATAGTGTGGATATTTTAATTGTTTTAGGAGTTTGCGGTTCCCGCCCTAGAGATCTCACTGGGACTGGTAGTGAAGCTATCCAGACGGGCTTAACCCACAAGGCTAGAGTCATGTTTGCGTAGTTGTTGTGTTATGAATGTCAATTAATTAACATCATTGTTTAAATTTATTTATAGGCTATTCACGGTAAATTGAGCACTTTTGAAAGCCCTCTCATTTGGAATAATAGTCAGTAAATATACTGTATTTTAGCCTTAGATGTTAACTTCAGAGTGTGGTGGAATATACACACTCTGTTTATAACTCGCACTGCAAAACTTCTTTAAAATGGTGTTTAAAGGATAAAATATGGCTGAAAGAAAAAAGTAACTAGGGCCTCAGAAGTGCTCACTTTACAGTGAATGGCCTATATGTGTGAGAATACCAGCGTGCGGTACTGATGTAGCCTTGGGTTGAAAACAGGGCTAAAATGTTATTATAATTGAGTTTTTTTTTTATATTTCCGTGGCTCCAGTGGGTCATATTCAGGTATTTAATTAATGAGAGGGTTGTCATGATCACTGAGATTTTCATAAAGATTTTTGTTTCTAGAAATTGTTACATCTTTAATATAGTCCATTTTTAATAATCGATTAATTGTTTCATTACTTGTATGCCAGCCTGCATATGATATTGCTCGTAGAAATATATTCTGTGTTATTTAAACTTTCTTTATTTGTGTTGGGGTAGCGTAAACCCATGTCTCACAGCTATACAGTAGTAGGGGCCTAACGGTTTGCTTAAACAGCTGTAGCTTTTTCCTACGAGATAATTGAGGTGCTTTAAGCATGGGATATAAGCTTATTCAATTGACTGTGGCTATGTTGGTGATTTTTTTTATGTGTTCTGCCCATGTAAGTGATCTGTCTAAAGTTAGCCTAAAATATATAGCAGATTTACCATTTGGAATATTTGTATTAAATATTTTCAGTTTCCTATCAGGTTGGGTGCAGCATTAATTTTAATTCGCCAGCGAGTGTACCATCTTTGGAATGCGGGGAGCTGTCTTTGCGCGGCTACTAGGCCGTATTTTAAGTTTTCTGATTGCTTAATTATAGCCGTGTCGTCAGAGTACATTTGTGCATAGACGTCTGCTTGTGGGATATCTGCTGTGTAAATATTATAAAGAATGGGGAGAGGGGAGAGCCCTGAGTACACCCGTCCTTAGTTCTCTAATTGTAGATGTAGACCCATCTAGTGCCACATAAAATTTGCGTCGCCACAAATAATGAGCCACCAGATAAATGTACGTATCAAGGAAATAAAAGTTAATTAGTTTGTGTATTAATCCCGGAATCCAGACCTTGTCAAATGCCTTCTCCGCATCCAGCATTGTAATGACTGTGTAAGCTTTAGTTTTTTCATTGAAACCGGATTTAGGTTGTTGTACGATTTTTAGAAGTGGGTGAGCTGTAGAATGACCTACCCTGAAATCAAATCGATAATCGGGGATTATAATATGTTCATCGGCGTGTTTTTGGAGCCGTGTTAATAAGGTTTTTTTTTCTAATTTTACTCATGTTATTTAGTAAACTAATTTGGCGTCTGTTTTGCCAGAGTGCGAGGTTTTTTCCTGCCTTGGGTATCGTGATAATTCTGGCTGTTTTCCAAACGTCTGCATATATTTTATATTTGAAAATGGCATTAAATATTACAAGTAAGTACTGCAATGCTAATAGGTAGTGAATGTGTATTGTATAGAATATTTATAGTCGTTCAGATTCTCTTCATTTTGTTTAGATGCAACATTCCATCTATTGGTAATGTTTTGTTGAACACCGATTATGTACTTGTTCATGGCCGTCAAACCCAGAACCATATCCATCTTCACACATTTCATCTTCGGCCCGAGCTCAGATATGTAGTTCCGAGAGAACTTGTTCTGTTTGGACATTATATTGCGTTAATTCAAGAGTTCATGCCATTATCAATTTTGAGGACGAAATGTTTAGCAGTTTCTTCGAATCATTTGGGTTCGCCTATTTTTCGAGTAATTCTTTTAACAGCATTGCAATTCCCATCGTTTCTTAGTACGAGACAACCTCCATCTTTGTCTTCGTTAAGACGCAGCTTGAGGCTACATTGGTAAATTTCGATACGCTGTAACTCATTCGATGAAGAACTGATCGAAGCCGCATCGTTATCATATATATAGGCCAGAGGCCAGACCTTTATAATCGCCAAAATCCATACTTGTCTCTTCAGTACAAGACACACAGGACCTTGAACTCTAATAACGATATGTCCATGTTGACATGGGTATTGTATATTTCGCGCAAATTCGTATTTCCATGCTAAACACTAACAGATTCACATGGTCACGATGCAGTTGTTTGCGCATATGCGAATACGTTTGGTCTGATGTACACACAGTCCATGTATGCATACCTTCCATGCTAAAATATTCCTGTGTGCTCTTCTGCTTTTCGCATGCGATGTCATCGAAGACGAATAGGAGTACCGTAGAGCCTCGCTAGGTGGCACAGCTTCTTGCTTACCACTGCATACAAAAAAAAAGTATGCTATCCATGGCCTGCAATAAAGGTGCCATATGCTGATATTTCGCTTGCTAGAGCGATGTGGAATACAGATAAATGTTCTCGAAAAGCAGATAATTCGGTTTCTCGAGCAAACTCAGCAGCATACGCATCTTGCCTCAGTTGGACGGTCCAATCGTTATACCTTACCTATGTCCATCTTACCTATGTTCGACTTATTCATATACAGTGAGTGGAACTACTACAACATTTTCCATTATTGTTATTTTTGTCAGTGTGTTTTCTTAATTCCATTCACGCAATATCTTAATTTACTTAAATACACTTTTGTCGTTTCCCAAGGTGCAAGCAATGGGCGTAGAAATGTAAGAGCAGACCTGGATGTAATCAAGAAGAAAGGGACTGGCGGTTTATATCTAAACGAGAATAGTGTGTTCCAATCTTTTTAGAAAAGAGGATTTTCGTAACCCAAATTTGCTTCCACAAGACCAAGAACGAAGTCACTTGAGTGTTGTAGCTGCTATTTATAATCTTTTACACTGATGGGCTCTGCGAAGTTTGATAGTCCTTATCCTGAAAGGTGCAGATTTGTTTTCATTGGAGCGACACTTTCAAAATATAAAAGTAGACAATGTTTATAAATTTCATTATTCGTCTATTAAACTGGCTGAAGTCTCTTGTTAAAGTGTGTGTTTAGTTCAGCAAGTTGAGCTAGGGATATAATTGACTGATTTCTTCAGAAAAGTTGTTTACTTATGTATGTGTATCATTGATTGCTCGTACAATGTTTACATAATCAGTGTTCGTATATTAAACTGGTTGGGGCCTCTTAAATGTTTGTATAGTTCCGCAAGTTGAGCTAGGGACAAAATCGATTAATTGCGTCAAAATAGTGTTTTCATATTTTTGTCAGTGATTGCTCCTACAATGTTTATATATTAGCCAAACATTATGCACCGAGCCAGAGTCCCAGCGCGAGCAGGGGAGTAAATCCCGAAAACAATGATTCAAGGCGACGGCAATTTTTTTAGGTGGTGACACAGTGCGTCACGCATCAGCAAACCTGGGAGTTTTCCCATAAATGATTTTCATGTGTAGGCTATTTGCACTGAGCAATAGTGTGTGTGTGTGTTTTGCAATTTAACATATTTCTGTATTTTTTGTAATATTACTGTAATATTGTCTCATGAAAACAGATTTAATGGCAAAAGATTGAACTGAACATTACCTAAATCGACAATGTTACTAATACAATTTAGAAATACGATAGTGGGGAGGGCTATGAACTCGAGGGAAATTAAGGGGTTAAAGGTATATAATAAAAATGTACATATGTTGTATTTTTTTTACCCCAAAATTTCCCTGATCTTCATAGCCCTCCCCACTATCATATTTGTAGCTTGTATTGGTAATATTGCATATTTAGTCAATTTTTGGTTCATTTTTTTGCAATTTAATGTATTTTCATAAATAAATATTACATTATTTACAAATTTTTCACTCATTTTACCCCAAAATTTCCCTGATCTTCATAATCGTCCCCACTATAGTTTTTGAGGTTTCTATTAAATCAAATGCTGATGCCCCTAGTAAATTCGTGTTCTGTGTAATTAGTAAAGTCGAATCATAGCCCTTTCTGAGATTTTATTTTTATAAAAGTCCCTATTCTTAAGAATTACACAATTTTCAGCATATCTATTTTTTTTATGAACATATCCGTATTGATTATGTACTTTTCGGTGTATTTTCATACTGTGGAATGTTATTGTTTACATTTGGGAAACTATGCATTTGAATATTAATTCCTATGTTATTTGTGTGATGTTTGCACCATTAAAACTGTAATAGTTTCCTTTCTAGGTAATCGCTTACCCTTTACACATCCAAAGGTCTACATATTAGTACTGTTTTACTGTGCAAATATTTTAATTTCTCTACATACCGAGTTTGCAAGTAAATTTCATTTGAAGGAGTGGAGAGTTGTTGAGTACAGCTTTTGGTGGTGAGAATAATTCTACTCCAGCCAGTGTATCAAAGTTCATTCTGTGTGATAAACACCATGTACTTAAAGTGGTGTCCACTTTAATTGCAGTAGTGGAGATGTCATCAGGTTGTCTACAGTTGGTAAGTCAGTGTATATATTGCAGAGTGTGAACCAGCTGTCGGATGAGGGTTACCGTCAAAACCAATCAAAAGTAGTAGAAACATTCCCCCCTCCTTCCCATACTCACATTTGTTTTCACAACCGTGTACAAAACTTTCAAACAATAACATTTCACTCCTGAGAGTCATCGTTATATTTCAGTGGTATTTATTATAATTTTTTACAAATAAATAAAGGATTTCTTTTTAATTTCCCTTTCTCTTATATACACCTTGAAGTACTCAGTATTTTAACTTTGTGCATACACCTCTAGTATTAACTTAAATGAGGTGTGTTTTTCAGTGAATTATTTTGCCACATTCTGCAGTGCAGGTATGTCACTGATAGTGATATGCAGACATTGATTTTGACCTGTTAGCCTATTTACACAGTTTTGTTTGTAGTAATCACAGTATTGGAGAAAGTACTTGCAAATTGCATTGCAATAACAAGTGCCATGCATTTGAACAGAAAGTACGTTAAAATCATGACCAACGTAAGCTATTTTCAGTTCAGCTGCTTTTGAATTCTGTAACATATTTTCCAGTCTTCTCGCCATGAAGTATATGAAAATCTGTCGTAAAATTTAGTGTAAAAAGCATGTATTCAGGTTGGTTATTAGAAGTGACTTGTTCATGATGATCTTATGTTATAAAAATTATTTGGATTCCTGTCAATTTGGAAATAAGCTTTGTTACTGAAAGTGAATTACAAGATTAAATGTGCCTAATGCATGCAAAACTTGAGAGGTGAAGTAACTTAGTTGAATGGCTTCAGTACATATGTTAGTATGTACTAACAAATATTTTGACCAATCGCATTTACATACTAGCGCCAGATGTACTGCATAAATTGCATTAGTAGAGGGTGGTAAATGGTTGTTTAAATAAAGATTGCCATTTAATTATGTTCTGAAATACTCTCCTTAATACAGTAGACCTTATTTGTAATTTGTGTAGTATTTAAGTTATTTATCTCATCTATAATCTCTCAAATGTCACTTAAGTGGCATGATATCAGAGGCGATGGTTCATTTTTATATTTGGCAAAGGAGTACCATTGTGTTGTTGAAAACGGTAAGCATTTTGCAGTCAATGTTGCTGCTTCCTCCATAGATTATTTACACTAGCCAAGAAAGTGGATGTATTAAGAAGGAAATTGTGTTCCAATGCATGTTTGTACTATATGAACACACCGCGTGTGGTGTTCAAAGTAATGATCATAATAGTTCTTCAATATTTAATTCGGGTACTCTCGGTAGGCACTGATATAGTTTTGTAAGAGAGGTAACTTGACTTTAATTAGTAGAGAAAAATAATGCCATATTTGATATTTTACTATTGAACAAAACTTATTATTAAAATAATAAATTACCAAATCACAACCACTTCTGAACAAGTGACTTAATAGCATATCAACTGAACGCTACTACAAATTAAAATACTATTGTACTAAACTTCGAACACAGCCTCACTATGTGTGACATGTTAGGGTGTTGCTGTTTAGTTTTACATAAACACGTACAAATAAAACACTTTAAAAGGAGCGAGCTGAGTAATATTCAATTTATAAAAACTTCCTAGATGATGAAGTGATCAATAAGTGCTTATTAAACCAGCTTTTGAAAAGTGGTAAGGGGGGGGGGGGGAGGAAGAGAGATTATCTTGCCCCTTTTGTACTCGACTGTGCACCTTCAGTACAGTTACAAATTTGACAGTATGCCCACTTCAATCAAAATTTCCCCGAATCCAGAGTTGCTCTGTACTACAAAGATACTTTACATGTTGTTGATGAACACGCACTAGATATTGACAAACTACAGCATAGTCCTTTGTGTAAAATTTTTGGCTACAGCATCCAAAATTTCATAACTGGTCTACTCACATTATGAAGAAGTGACTGAGGTTTCAACTCATTGTTACATATAGTTGAAGCAAGGCTGCCAGTGGGTTAACCATAGCTGCCTGTGTTTCACTTCAGGCAGAGTAGTTGTGGTATAACTGCATGACAAAACTGATTTAGCCTATATGTGTAAAGGTGGACTCGCAACCATCTGTCGCACCCGTCTCGCGGTCACATGATCTTCGACCAATCGCAGGGCAACGTTTTTCTATCCGTCAAATATATTTCAAACTTTAACTTTCGGTGGACCGACGGATGGGCCAACGCCTTCTGACGAGATTCTGTAGACATGAATACGCATTTTGAAATAAAAGGCAATGTGATGGAAATGTGTTTATTTATCTAGGTTGTAAATCCAGGAAATTAAAACTTAAACAATAATTCAGTATACATTTATATAGTGAAAAAATTTATTTCCCCAAAATGTTTCTCTTAAAAATTTACTTCAGACCAAAATATACCTTCTACGAAAGAAGAAATAAGAACAAAATCCTTTTCTGTTAGGAATATAAATTTGTGAACAATTTATTTTGTTGCTAATTTAATGATAATAGCATAAAAAAGCAGTAAGTTAAGTTAATATTTAGGCAACTTGTTTGGTTGCGAGGTTACTCTTAAGTATCTATAAGATATTATTTTTAAAAAAAATCGGTTAAGTCAATTCCCAATTTTTTTTTGCAGAAATCTAAGTTTGTTGTCTCCATTTTCAAGAATTAATTGAATAAATGCAATCAGTTATGTATCTGACAAATGAAATACCATCTAACATTCCATTGTCTTACTTATAATTTATTAACATTTGTCCTTTGTAATTTGCAACATCTAAGTCTGTGCCCAGTAATATGATTCTGTTACAGCTGATTGTCCTTGTTTCAAGTGATAATATTTATATTTTAAGTACATTTTTAAATACGGCATAGTAAAATAAATAAGCAACTATTATATTACATTCGGCAAAAGAACACATTTTAATACTACGAGACGACAACTGCACTTAAATCACTCATGTCGAGCCATGTAAATTTGAATTTCCCGGGGATTCGCCGGCACAAGCCGCTAGGAGCGCTGTTGTAGCGTGTCTCACATGTTGACAATGTTAAACGCTTCAGTTTCACATATTGTCCTTCTACCATATTTGTTTCTACTGCAGGGGCTTGGTGCTGGGGACGAGGAGACGAGCCGATCGCCATATTGGATGACATAACTCGGAAATATTTCCAATTTTTCCCATTTTCCCCGCAAAAACTTCCCGTTTTCTTTTCCCTCATGCTCCCAGCGCCCATCTTGGATCCCAACTTCCTGCTCTATCATTATAATGTTGGGGTGTTCCCCTCGTACTCCCACGCACGATTCCACCCTGTCAAAAGTGAGCATGTCACGCTCCATCATTCCATCACGAATGTTACTATCTTGGATTCGCGACTTCATGCTCTTGCATTCCACCAATTACCCACCAATGTGGCTTTTGACTCATTTTTCGGGGAGAACAAAGAGGCCATGCTATTCAGCCAACAAAAAAAAATAGTGGCCCGCCCACGAGTTCTTTATAGCGCACAAAATCCCTGATACGATGCCCTCGCCTGAATCCCTGCACCCCGAAAATAACAGCTCGCCGTTAGGAAGAAAGTGCACCGAGGGTAGGGGATCCAGACTGGTAGGCTTTATCACAGGGATTCAGGCGGGGTGCTGTCATAACTTAGAAACACACAACTTAGAAACACATAAATTAGAAACACATAAGTTAGAATTTTCTAAGTTATTCATGTTCTAAGTTATGTGGTTCTAACTTGTGAACTTTCTAAGTGATGTATTTATAACTTATGACAGTTCTAAGTTGTGTGTTTCTATGTTGCGATAGTTCTAAAATGTGTGTTTCTATGCTATGATAGTTCTAAGTTATGATTTTCTAAGTTACAACGTTTCTAATTTATGTGGTTCTAAGTTGTGTGTTTCTAAGTTATGATAGTTCTAATTTGTGTGTGTCTCAGTTATGACTGTTCTAAGTTCTGACTTTCTAAGTTATGACTTTCTAAGTTGTGTGTTTCTAAGTTATGGTACTTCTAAGTTGTGTGTTTATAAGTCGTGACTGTTATAAGTTATGATGTTTCTAAGTTATGTGTTTCTAAGTTGTGTGTTTCTAAGTTATGATAGTTCAAAGTAGTGTGTTCCTAAGTTATGATAGTTCTAGGTTGTGTTTCTAGGTTATGATCGTTCTAAGTTATGACTTTCGAAGTTGTGTGCTTCTAAGTTATGATCGTTCTAAGTTATGATTTTGTAAGTTGTGATGTTTCTAAGATATGTGTGCCTTATTGGTAAAATAGTTCTTTCTGTGCTTGGGGCGAATGTTTCCATACGGTATTACTGTCGACCTCTGCCTATCTTCTTACTTTCGAAGTCAGAGGCTCCGAAGCTCACTCTATGTGCGTTTTAAAAATAAAATTATTCAGCTTTGTATGTTTCCCAGTAGATGGCATTTTTGGAAGGTCGTGAATGCATCGATATTGATAGATAAGGAATGGAGCAAAGCAGATCGGCTGACGAGCGATCGAGAAGTTCTGCGCCTTGTGCGTCACACTGTCAGATTTTTCCGATAAACTGCTTCCAATAAGTTTGGTCCAATAAAGTTGGACAATTTTCATCGAAACGTCATAAACGCCGTCATTTTTGGGTGAGAAAGTTGGATGGGTTCAGTTTCCATCAAACATTTGAAAATTGGACCGGTTCTAAAATTTATTTGATGTTTGACGGTCTCAGCCAATCAGAATTGTGCATGACAAAATGGACGTCAAGCAACCTAAAATAACGAACATTTGCTGGAAACGAATTAAGTTATGTAGATAATTTATGTTGAAGCTGTCTAGGCATGAATGCTATTTTAAGTGAATACTGCTCATGATATTACGAACTCAGAGGCATTCATTTGCACAGGAAACACATCTTATAAATTAAAGTTTGATTTAGTAAAGAAAAGAAAATAAATTACAATATTACTTACATTTCTTCCTGTAATGGACCGCTGGGAAAAACAAAAGCGATATCTCACTATGAAAATAATTTTTAAATAATATTTCAAATTTGATTATTCCAATAAAAAATGTAATAGAGTGTGACACATTTTCAAACACATTCAATCTTATTGGATAAAATTTGCTAGAAGGAAAAATTTTATGACCGTCTTTTGTCCTCAAATTTTATTGTCAAATATAGTTGAAGGCAAAAATTTCATAGTGTGACAGGGGCTTAACGATGTTCCCATCTTAGTATAATAATATACTTTTAAGAAAATTATGTGGTAAAATCGTACTTTCTCAACTCATAAGAGAATAAATTTTATTAGTCATTCAATAGGACGCTTAAAAGTTTCTCTCTCGCAAAAAAATAATTAATTATATGTCCATGATCGTGGACATGTTGCACATAAATTATATGTATGACAGGTACTGTACACACAGATGTTCACGGTGTTTTGGGCGCTGTCTTTGAAAGTAATCTGATTTGCCGAAGTTTCTGTTGCTCTTGTCTGTGGTCTGACATCAGTGAACACGCAGGCAGCATGTTGTTCACTGGTAAAGGAGAAGTACGCTCCAAAAAGTACAATTGTTGCCAAAATATTTCACGAATGCAACACTTAAGCACATCAATTAATCCTGTACCGAACAGATTAAAGTGTTTTTTAATACTCTACTGTGATCTTATTTACTCACTGAGCAGCTTCGGTTTCGCGAATCACTCACATCTGTATTTCATATAATTTCAAGCCTAAGAGACCACATAATAGAGATTTTAAAAAAAATCTTTGTGAAAATAAAACATTAAGGGACGATTACAAACTGTATATTTAAAGTATTAGTTATATGAAAATATGATATTTTCAAACAGAAGTTTTAATCACTGATTAAGTCTCCTAATGTTTCTCAATATACATTCCCCAGTGTATTAAGTGCTGGTTTCGTAAGTACTGGTAAGGTTTATTTTACTCAGGTTAGAAAGCTCAATTATATAATTTTGGCAACTAAAATTTTTCTCCTCTAGGCAAATGCTAGTGTCGCAGCATACCAAATTTTTTCTATTATCTACGTTAAAAATCATTTCATTGTAATAATCATAAACCAATACATATTATAAAAGGAAGTCCATGGCGAGCGTGTCTGTCTGTATGACTGCGGTAATCTCGAGAACCACTGAACGGATTTGGATATATGGTTTTTACTGTAATCATCTGCATTTATCGAGGAAGGTTTATGCGTATTAAAAATGGTCCTAGCACTTGTAGGAGCTGATCATTAACAGTATTAGTGAATCAAGTTGGGAAAAGAGTTTGCCACCATGTACGAAAGATTAGTGTCAAGTTAAATTATTTTTCAAAAAGTTAGCGGTAGCATATATCTATCATTAATAGATGAGTAGTAATTAGTGTATTTACAATTTTAACTACACAACAAAAAAAAAGTTAAAATTCACAGTCTTTTATAACTATGAAGAACTTATTTTTTTATCAAAATTAATTTATTGTTTAATGTAGATAAGAAATTACATTACTTCATACAATTATCGCCATTAATTCAAAAGTTATGAAAAGTATTGTAAAAAAGTAGGTACCAGTAATTTCTAAAATCGAGATGTGCACGTGTGTACGTATACCTGTGCGGGGGTTTAAGATAAATCTGGCAACCATGCAGTGACGTATATTTTGCGATTGTGTGCTATTATAGCTTCATCTGCTTTTTTATTGCGCTGGCTAAATAAAGTGTTCTTTAAAACGCGAATGAAATCTTCAATAATAAATTATTTTATAAGGAAATCTTGATACTCCAGATTTATTAATTTCCTTTGTTCAAAGATAAGTGGTTACTAACAACAACAGATATACTTACTAAAATATGAGTGGTGTGAGACGTGTGATTCCAATACGTAGCAGTTTTAAGCCAACTGTCCGTAGGAATGACAGGGTAATATGTGGTAGGTGTGTGTGTCTGTGAATGTGTCCCACACTTCAATTTTTGAATGTGTGAACCAAATTTACCCCAAACTCGGTAGACCTAGTACTTACCTAGTAAGTACACCTGAATCTTATAGGTTTTGACTACGTCAGACACTTACTTTAAACATGTCTACCATTTTAGAAGATAGTGTTATAAGTTGGTAACAGTTGTTTTGTGTTGAAATTTTGTTGTTTATACTTTGTAGGCCTAAGTTGGCAACATGTTTCTTCTTGTACAAACGTTGTCGTGTCACAATGGCGAATGGTGCGATGTCTCTTTTTTTTGCAAAATAAAAGAGTAAAGTAAATCATGGCGTTATAATGTATTCTCCCATAGCTGCAAAGATCCTGGTAATAACAACAGGTTATGGGCCAAGGATGCTGGATTATGTATTGACACCTTTAGGGTGAATAATGTCTGTGTACGGGCATTCGATGCTTGGCTGAATTTCGACGAAGGAAGAAAGGGTGCACTTGGAAGATGGCGGCTGGAAGAGATCGCCACATTGTGCCGATTCTTACAGAGTCAAATTATACACATGGAGTGAACGAATAAAAGCTGCTTCGAGGCAAAGAAGGTTATTGGAGACCATTACTGAAGATATTCCGGACGATGAAGCTGAGTGTACTCCATAGCAACAAAATAAGATTCAAGATGCTCTGTACTTCATTGAAACTGTGGTGGCCGACGCGTCGCTCAATAACATCAGATATTGTACGACGGTGAGAGAAGCATGGGAGCTGATAAAGGAGATTCACTGCAATGTGGGTATGATGGACTTGGTATCAGTTCTAGAAGAACTTTGTGTGTATAAGAAGAGATAAGCAGTATCAATGAAAGAATACATGGCTAAAATTGAAAATTGGTGTCATCAGTTGGCTGAAGGTGGTATGCCTTTTACAGACAAAACCGTTGCTGCTTTTATTTTGTGGAGTTTACCCAGGGAAAAGTATGAGATTACGGTAAGAAGTTTGGAACAAAATGAAGAAGCAATTAACATACGAAATGTCAAGAGCAAGTTACTACCTGAGGTGAAAAGGTTGAAAATGGAAAAGGAAAATACCGAAAGCGAGGTTAGGGCATTTGGTCCTAGAAAACAACATGCAACACAGAGGCGACTGGGAGGTAGAAACACTGCATAAGAACATAGTACAACTCTAAGAGGTGCGCAACAGTGTAGAGGTAGTTTTCAAGGTTACAGTGGTGGAAAGACTGACTTGAAATGTTATAACTATGGTGTGTGGGTTCATGTTTCTAAACAGTGCACCAATAACAGGGTGGACAGTCCAGTAAAGTGTTTTTCATGTGGCAAGCTTGGACATATTTCTGCAAACTGTGAAGAACGAAATTCCTATGAAGCATCAAAGAAGAGTGGAGATAATAAGAATGAAGAAGGGAATGTTAATGGTAATGGTTGTCAGAACAAATTTAGGGGATGCATTGCAGGTAGAGCATTATTTTGCAGAGTTGGACCGACAATGTGGGTGTTAGGTTCTGGCTCATCAGACCACATGACTCCTTTGCGCTCAGTGTTTGTAATGTTTAAGGAACTAAGCGGAAGCATTAGATTTGGAAAAGGTGAAGTGGCTGTAAAGGGTATTGGTTCTGTACACATCAGAACGACAGATGAATGTGGTGGGTTGACTCTAGGGTTGAGTGATGTTCTATATGTACCTGACTTGGAATATAATATATTATCGTTGAGATGCCTTGCCGACAAGGTTATCAATGCCGAATTTGATAGAAATTGTGCTACGGGTGTAGACACTGAAACTAAGAAAGAACAAGTGTCTTTGTCGCTAAGGAAAATGGTGGAATTTACTTACTTGTGACTGTTAACAAGCTCGAATCAAGAAGTGTGGTGGCAGCAAAGGAGCAGCAGTGGAAGCAAGAAGTAATATATGCAGTCGCACTACGAGCAGTCACCGTGTGGCATGAGAGACTTGGTCATATACATGAGGCAGCACTTGTGAAAAATCCGGTATTAACTGATCTTAGTTCAACTAAGGCAGGTGAAGGTAGTAAGTGTAAGGTGTACATCAATGGTAATATGACGAAGGTTCCTTTCCCGAGGAAACACAACAAGTGCACTATAAACCCGCTGGAATTGGTTCACAGTGATTTAATGGGCGAGCTTCGTTCATGTTCGCTTGGAGGTGCAAGGTATGTTTTAATACTCATAGATGTTTTTTCCAGGTTTGTTACAGTTCAATTTTTGCACAGAATGAGTGACACTATGAGTGAGTCTGTTTCATTGAAGGCTGAGGTGGAAAATGCTCAGGTTGTAAAGATAAAGGTGTTACAATCTGATGGAGGGGGAGAATATTGTAGTAGTGATTTTCAGAGGTTTTGGCAAGTAAATGAAATTGTTCATTGGATAACTGTGCCTAGGTGCCCTCAAAAAAATGGTGTGGCAGAAAGACAGAATAGGACACTGATGGAAATGGCAAGGTGCATGTTGATACAATCTGGTATTCCCTCATATTTGTGGGCAGAGGCTGTAAACACTACATGTTTCATACGTAATATGTGTCCCAGTAAGGCTATTGCAGGCAAGATTCCATGAAGTGTGGTCAGGTAAAGGGGTTACTGAGGAAATGCTGCAGAGGCTGAAGGTATTTGGGTATAGGGTCACTTTGGACCAAAGTCACTATATAGACCAGGTACTTGAGTAGTTTGGTATGAACAACACATAGGGTCTATCAGCACCCATAGAAGTGAGTAAATCTGGTGGCATTTCAGGGGAGGATGTAGATTTTGATGAGAAGGTTTACAGACGAGCAATTGGTTGCCTATTGTATTTTTCAGGTGTTACCAGACCGAATATAGCATTTGCTGTAAGCAAACTCAGTCGTATGTGTAGTAAACCAAGGTTGTGTGACTAGCATGATGTTCAGCACGTCTTCAGATACTTAAGAAAGACTAGCGATTTGAAATTGTGCTACTTCAAGGCTGACAGCCAAGTAAAGGTATTTTCTGATGCTGACTTCGCCAATTACAAGGTTGACCGAAAGTCATGCAGTGGGTATGACATTTTTTTTTAGCAGGAGGGGCAGTATCATGGTGTTCCAAGAAACAAGGTGTTGTTGCACAATCCACTGTTGAAGCAGAGTTTGTGTCCATGGCAGATGTCACGAAGGAAATAGCATGGATGAAAGGTCTGTTGGGCGAGCTTGGTGAGACACGATTCATTGACACGCCATGTACTGTACGAGTTATTCTACTGTGCCGGCGTCCTTATTTTTCTACGGGCAAGAATGGTTTAAGTCGCAAGAATCGACACAGAAGCAAAATTGACCCTTCAGATATTAAACCAAAAAATCAATACTCTTCTATATAATTTTTAATTCACCACAACACCATACTGAATTGGCTTACATGTTCATTCAGTTGAAAAAAAAAATTTTAATGGGTTGTTATAACAATTTTCCTTCAATAAATCGTTAAATAATTAGCAAAGTGAAGAATAAACTGACTCAGAGACTATAAAGTATGCCAGATAGCTAAATCATGGCTTCGACAATTGATATTTGTTATAGTTTTTCCTTTACAACGGTGTATTAGTCATTATTCTGTGATGGACTGTTGATGAGATACGGCCGCCTAATCATTGGTGCGAGTCGTCTAGTCACAAGCACTGGCGCGAATCTCCAAGTGCAGGTTGTGTTGTACAGACACGCTCAGCCAACGCGTCGTATTTCAATACTTGCACACGTGTGTGTTGTCTACTATAGCGATTACATGCAGTCGACTGAACAGTGACTAACTCGTCGCATAAATGTTCAGTGTTTGTCCGGACGTGTCAGAAATATTATCGCACTCTGTGCAATTGCGTATTTGCTGGTGATTCGTAATTAATTATTTATTTTTAGATTGAGTTTGTGGTTAGAAATGAAGTACTTGTAGATATGGCTAGTCGATCTGAGTACTTGGTTTGCAAAAAACCATTGGTGCCTGGCCAGGGAGAAGTAACTACAGTAAAAAGAGGATTGTTGGGACTCGTTAATGTCAGCGAACAAAGGGTTGATGGAAACGTCCCTTTTTTGTAGTCTCTCGTGACGAATGGGTTGTCACCGAAGTTGCACGAACGATGCAGGTAAGGTTATTTATTAAAGCTTTGTTATACAAGCGCGCACTCGTTTAGACCTAACATTAAGTGTTGCACCTCTATTACTACAATGTTTACAATGGCGAGGTGGTGCATCGGTAACACGTTAGACTCGCGATCGGTAGGACTTGGGTTCGATCCCCGGTATGACCATTCTGATCTCGGCCCTTCATGGTTTCCCGAAATCACTTCAAGCAAATGCTGGAATGGTTCTTTAACACAGGCCATGGCCGATTCCTCCCCTAATTCCTGCCTAATTGTGTTTCTCTTCTAAGGCCTTGCGGCTGTTCGGGAAGCACTCAAAACGAACAAAAAAAAAATATATATATATAGTTCGTCATTATGTTCAATAAATGGAAACTCTTCCATTCTTTAAATATCAATTTATTTTATACTGCACTGCTTTAATATTTATAAGGTATGCTTATATTTTATAATATTGAATACTTTTGATCTCGAAAGTGCAATAATGTGATATCAACGTTTTAATTATTACATAAAATGCAGCTGCGAGAGATGCAAAAAAAATTCTAACACAATACAATAATATTTATTTGTAAACACCATTTACAATTACAACAGTGTTCTGGATTTGCTTTCGTCCAGACTGCAGAACTAAATAACATTTCCAGTATAAATTAAAACAAATATTTGTAAACCTACTTTACATAGATTAACCTTTTCCTGCATATTTTTACGCAACTCATTTTGTGTGTATTGAACTGTTTTCATTTGAATCAAGATTAAGATTCAGTAAAGTTTGCGTATAATTTTTTAGAACATCTAAATAGAACCATTTTATATTATATTCGAATGAGCATTGTGTTTGCGAGCAGTATCGAGTTTTTACCTTGATAGGAAGCACATTTCTTTTGTTTGTTCCAGCATTCATAAATAGTATTATTGATGTTGTATTCCAATTATCATAATAACGCTCTTAGGGGCATATATGCATGTAGAATGACTTTTTGTGTAAAGTAGTAGAAATATTTTTTTTTCTTTTTTTTTCAAAATGTAATAGATTTTGTCTCACAAATGCAAATGAATGTGCAAGTTACCTAAAAGTTGAAAATACAAAATATTTAACCGTAAAAATAATAATTAAAAACAAAAAGAAATCAGCCCATAACATGTGTTTATCAAGAGTGAAGTGAAGATATTTGGGCGGCTCTCAACAGCTATGGTCTTGAGAACCGATGTAAGGTGAATGATGTGTGTATGGAGCGGTGCCGGAGTGCACGGTCGGGGGAAGCGGGGGATCTCCAAGAAAGCCCGCTGACCAGCGACATCATCCAACACGGGGTGACCCCGACCAGGATCGAGCCCCGATCGCCTTGGTGGTAGACAAGCGATCTGACCGTTTGACCACCGCGGCCCTTGTGTTTATCCCGAAAAAAAAAAGTGTAGGTGAAACACATTGAACTTACCTTTAAGAGAGATGAAACAATTATTCCACATACTTCTACAAAATGAATCAGTGTATTTATTTGGTAGTGTGTGTTTGCTTAGACGTGTAGGAGCTAGTGAAATTTTGATTTGGTTTGTACTGAAACCTAATTTTGTTGACAAAGCTGAATGGGACTGAAATAATCGCATTCACAACATTATCTGATTTCTGTCCCAGGAAAGAATACACAAAACCCAGTACAATAAAGAAAGATCTTAGCAGTGAAAAGAAATCTAAAGATCCCGATCTTGGTACAGAACGGCGCCTTCGCTCCTCTGTAGATGTCTTCAATATAAAGGAGGGCTGCCTTTATTTTGGAGAAGAAGCTTCTGTTCGGAAGGAAACCAAAAAGGAAGTAATGTTCAGAAAAACTACGTGAAGTTACTACTACACTGCTGTTTAAGGATAGTGTTATTGCTCGAGCACTTGAATGGGGGGATGCGTGGGGCGAGATCGTCCATGCTCGGGTTGTAAGTGTAGCTGATCTCGTGGCTGCTGAGGCTAAATACAACAAGCAAAATCGATTGCTATTTGCATCTCCAGGTATGCTTCCAGCTCATTCACTGGCAGTAACTTTTGTAGCATACTGTAGTGTACAGTAGTATAATAAAGGCTACCAAATTATTTTTATTAATGAGTGTTTAATATGTCTATTTTAGGAACACTGCAAAGTCTGCAAGACAATAAAACCTTTTCTCGAGAAAGAGGGAGGCCTGAAGATGAGTGCAGAGCTTTCACGTTTACATAGCTGTGTGCTTATATGGATAGTGCAGAAGATTCACAATTTATTCTAAGTGACCTCGTAGAAACCATGAAAAACTTCAATACAAATAATCCTAATTTTTCAGTTTGTACCGCCAAATATTTGAAGGAGATACTAAAAGCACATTATGGGAATAGAGTTTTTACAACTGAACTATCAGGAAAATCGTCCATTGTAAACTTAAAGGGTAAAGCGAGAAGCATTCTGGATGATACATGGTACTTTGACAAGAAGAACTAGGAAGAAGAGAAGAATATTCGAATTGTAGAGGCAGTAGCAGATATAATCAGGCGAGATATCCGATCAATAGTATTCGACACCAAAATTTACCCTGCCATGGAGTCTCTAGATTCAAGACAGCTGCCTGAAACATTGAAAACATTTTTGAACAGAGTAATTCAAAGTGAAGTCGTCGAGAGATAGAAACACAGCAATCGGAGAAGCCATAATGTCTGCATGTCGCCCCCGTTCTTACATATCTCCTACACTTTTGGGCATCGGTGTATATATTCACCGCCATCATACATCGAGACAGCTGGTAGATATTCTCAGCAGTCTTTCATTCTCTGCAAGCTACAAGGAGGTTCAAAGGTAAGGTATTGTATTAATGCACTTCTATTACAAACGTAATTCTTACCATCCCTCTTCATCCAGCAATTCCTTCTCTCTATCTTTGTAAGAGCACCCTTAATTGTAAAACATTTGTAGTTCGTAACTTATTAGATTTACTATTGTATTTTATACATTTTCTGTACAGATATGAATTCGGCTTTGGAGCACGACAGAGCCAATACAGGTGGAAGCAAGAAAGGATATATCCAATATGCCTTTGAAAATGCTGATTTTAATATCAGAACTCTTACAGGAATGGCACATTCCTCTCAATGGGCGGTGTGCGATTTATTACCCCAGCCCAAAACCCACCCAAACCAAGAATCAATGACAGTTAACAGATTGTTTCATCCATAATTAGCAGACACCATAGCCGTCAAAGGCAAACTTCAAGTTAATTGTTACAAAAAGTCAGCATTGCCAGGACTCGAGGGCATTAACATTCGCGAGCTAGCCACTGTCTCTGATCCTACAGCTTGGTATGTGAAAAATGCTATGGCAGCAGATGTACTTTGGTCCTATGCTAGATGGTTAGAAGAGTCTTCGGCACCATCCTGGAATAGTTTTATGCGAAGCTGTATACACGCAGGGGAAATTAGTTGTTGTGTCACTTCAATTTAGACAACCCCATTTATACATTTAGATCCATCAAATCGCAGTACTGTTTATAATGCACTTCTGTTTGCAGTTGAAGAGTGTAAATGGCACAATCAGGGCAGCTGTATTGTGACATTTTATCAGCCACTGTATGCCAAGGCATCAGAAATCATCGCAGCAGGACCTCTTGGGGAACTGTATAGTGTTACTCTTCGGTTTGGTGGATCCATCTCCTCGTCAGTTTCATGGGCTCTATTGGATTCATAATGTCTGGGAATGGCATAGAAGAAACAAGGTTATGCTGAAGCTTCAGTAACACATATGATTTCGGGCCATGCATTTTATAGAGCTATGTGAGCACACATGCTAACTTCTCAAGCTTTGATTACTCTGATACTAGAAATGGAAAACTTGTTTGGGGTGTATCAAGAATAATTACACAAACTCTTTCTTGAGGTTTCAACTGGTGAGAAAATTATTCCAGATGCTGTGGAGTCATCTGTGCCAGTGAGTTTTCCAGCTTCATTTGAGAGAAAGTACACAGCATTGTCTGAACAAAGTCGTACTGGCAAGTTATGGGTCCAGTACTTGCGGCAGGTGGAAATATTGCACCTCTTTATCAGAGCTGAAAGGTCTGGTGATTGGGAACTTCATCTAAAGTGTGTGTGGTCAATGTTGCTGTACCTGCATGCTGCTGGACACATTCACTACACAAAATCACCTCACCTATATGTCCAGAAGATGGAGGAACTCCCATCTCGAATGTCACTACATGAGTACAACAAATTTACATCAGAAGTTCTCTTCACTGGGCGGAGGAAGAACGAGTTCTGGGGAGGAGTATAGGTGGACTTGTCAATAGAGCAGGATCTTATGAGTGCTCTCAAAACTAATGGGGGATTTACAAGAGGGCGTTGAATCACAGAAAGTACACTTGCATATTTTGTAGCTGCTTTTCCGGTATGCCTGAAGTTGTGCAATGCCTCGGAGGAGCTTTCTGGTATCAAAGCTGTATCACCTGAGCAGCATGTTGAGTTAAGGGATTCCCGCAGAACCAGAGATGCTCGCGATGTTGCTGTTGTACTGTCTTGGCTTAAGGAACACTCACCTTGGCATGTTGACTGCTTGCGATCACTTGCATCTGGTGTTGTCGGATATGATAGTATTAACTGCGATCAAGCAGAATATGTTGGTTTGGGTGCTATAAAATTGTGAAGTGAAACTTACGCAGAAGTTACCTCTCTCAGCATTGGCTCGAAGCATCTTGATTCGAGATGATGTTGTAGAGGTAAATTCTCACCAGCTCTTTATACGGATAGCTTATGTAATGAAGATTGAGAATGATCTCAAACACTATCTCAGTTACGAACTTTCTCCAAGACCTCCAGCTCTTTTTGATGAAGTGGTAATGTGTAAGATAGTCAAACCAGCTTTCTTGCAATTGTTCTCTTACACCACACCTGAATAAAACTCCACAAACGACCCAAAAAGAATAGTAATCGATGGCGGACATCTACTTCATGCTCTGGTTTGTCCACGTCCTGCTATATATGGCCAAATAGCGGATGCATATTTAGAATTTGTGCAGAAGCATTATAGAGTATCGGTGACTGTTGTATTTGATGGCTTCAATGTTCAGTCTACAAAATCACAAGAACATTTTCGACGTGCTTCTAAAAAGATATCTGCTGAAATTATGTTTGACATGAACACATCTGCGAGCACAACGCAAGCAGTTTTCCTAAGCAACCATCACAATAAGGAAGGACTGATCACCTTGTTCTCCCACCATTTTGAAACAGCAGGAATCGAAGTGTGCAATTCTGAGGGCGATGCTGATATTCTGATTGTGAAAAGAGCACTTGAGCTGGCTTCAATGGGAAACAATGTCACAGTCGTTGCCTCTGACACAGACCTTGCAGTCATGCTGCTAGCCCGCGCCACTGATGACATGGAATTAAGAGTCCTTAGTCCAGGTACGAGTACAAAATGTGACAAGGTGTATAATGTAAGGGAAATTCAAGAAAAGATCGGGGAGAGCAAAGACAGTGTCCTTTTCTGTCATGCAGTTACTGGTTGTGACACAACATCTGCTTTCCTTAGCAAAGGTAAAAAGAAAGCGTGGAAAATTCTCCAGAGACTTGACATGAGAAATGTCACTAAAGTGTTCAACAGTCCAGAGTCTACGAAAGAGGAGGTTTGTGCTGCTGGAGAGAAGTTCGTCATAGCTCTATACGGTAGGAGAAATGTTAACTGTTTTGATGAACTCAGAGTAATCCAGTATACACGCTCCATCGCTAAGCAGCCTATGACGGCGGCCTTTAAATTAACGACATTGCCACCAACAAGTGCAGCATGTGCAGAACATTCACTGCGGACATATTATCAGGTACGTTTTTTCAAGTATACACTGAGAGTCAAAATGTATACACACAATATCGAAACATTAAATAACAAAACTTGTTCTTTTCCCTAAGTTTAGCAGTGGTGCGATAACATATCTCTAAATCCAGTTGACTGGGAGGTGGAAACTGGCTGGAGGATTCTTGGTTCCAATACTGACTAGCCGGGCACCAGCACCTGAGTCTTTGTTGCACCTGGTTTCCTGTGGCTGTAAGACAGACTGTGGTTACAGATGTAAATGCAGGCGTGCTCGACAATGTGTGGACGATGTAGAGGAGGAAATTGCATGAATATAAAAATTCAAGTCTTTCACGGAAGTGGTGACGAAGATGATCCTGAGGAAGCAACTTTATAAATAATTATTGGTAGTTCAGAAACAAATTAACTAAATTGTCTTTCCTTTTTTTGTTTATAATGCAAAATGGAAGAGTAAACTAGAATTCAAACATTTCTGCTTTGAATATATTTTAAGAGAGAGTTGTTAACTTAGAAAACATTATTTCAGTGTTAACAAGATAACGTTTTGCTACCAAATACTGTTATAAGAGTTATATTACCATAGGCCTAATGTAATTTATTTGTTTTTAAATTAATTAATGCAAACTCCTATTAAAATTTGAAATAGTGTTGTTCCACGTAATGTATGTGTCTCATAACTTAACATTCTATACATAATTATACATATATAAATTATATATAAACAAATTTTATAAATAATATATATAAATAAATTATATATATGTTACTGGAAAATTAAAACTGGCTTACACTTATCTAGATTCAGTCGGCTCGCAGTTGCAATTGGCGACGCGCGCCAGTGCTTGTGACTAGACGACGCGCACCAATGATTAGGCGGCCGTATCTCATCAAGAGCCCATCACAGAATAATGACTACTACACCGTTGTAAAGGAAAAACTATAACTAATATTAATTGTAGAAGCCTCTGTGTTGATTTTTGCAACTTAAGACATTCATGCCCGTAAAAAACAAGGACGCCGCACAGGTGAATAGGGGACAATCAGTATGTTGTTCAGGAGGGTGAATAGTACTAATGACCAAATTTGCACCTTTATAATTTTTTTTCCGGGTTAAAATCTAAAATTCCTGGGCTAAATAAGAACATGTTTTCTCACGTACACACGCGGCCAATAACCAAAGGAAACCGTGTTTGTGGACGTAGGATATTGAAGTATAGCATCGCCATAAATCTTTTCGCGGAAAAACACCTGTCCCTAATAATGATGTATGCATTTTAATATTTGTGAAAAATACACAATCTGGATATTAATAACCTATTTCTGTATATTTATCCCTACTGTATCACTATATTAAAATCATCGTGCCTCTTGAACAACGAAAGTTCACTGTGGAAATTCACCATGAAAATACACACGAGTGCCATTTTTCAATGACCATACTTGAGCAAACGTATACTAAAAAAAAGCGGTAATATAATTGAGTTACTTACATTTACAGCAAGAGCAATTTCACATGTGAGTAAAGTTACATTGACAAACGTGATTTTACAATTATCGCCCACGAGAAAATTTGGGTTGAAAAAATTTAATGGAAACATTATTTTAACATATGAGTTTAGGCTAGCACGAACCTGTCTCTTCAGATCTTCACAGAGATACTTGCATTTTATTTATGCAAACATATGCATTTAATTTGATTGTGCGCAATGCCTACCAGGCAAATTATTAAAAATACTTTCCCTTTAAATTTGAATAATATTGGATTGCGTACGTAAATACAAAAAAAGTACTAACACTAGTGAAGAACTTTTACACAGAAAAATCTACAATCGGTAAGTTTGGCACAATCCATCAGTGCGAATTTTTGTTAGGTTACATAAAAAATATTAATAGTCCTACCTAACTTATTCATTAATTTCGAACTAATTATTATAATTTTTTTTCAGATGTAAGTAAAAATCTTTATTCGACTGTTAGTTTTTTGCACGTATGCGGTTGACGACGAGGAATATAATAAATAAGGAATCATTTCTGTAGTAGTTTGTATGTGAAATCGCACATTTTCAGCTGTAAAATTACTTAAATAAAAGATAAAATATAAGTGTACATTTGGTTTGCTTTCCTTTTTTAGTATACGCCTAAATATGCTAAATACGTGTAGTTTGCATCAGTAAAAGTTTTAATTATTTTATTTCAACTAGCAAAAAAATAAGTATAAAAATAATATAGCCTACATTTATCGACAGCAACTAATGAAAAATCAGTGGATTGGTGCTCGTGGTTACCCTGCTGTATGTAAACGCTCTGCTAACAGTTTTTTACTGCTTACCAAATTTGATTACAGTAGTCAGAAGGTGAGTAATTCGGTTTGGTAGTGGTAAGCTATTTTATATTTGTAACTGTGTTCGTGTTTATTTTCGTATAGTTCAATGTTTCGGTGCAATGTTTCAGTGCTTACCTTTTTTTTTGTTTTGTGCATAATTTATTTATTATTGTCTTTATATTAATTGTGCACCTGAAGTCGGAAATGATTACTTCTTTCCAGATTAGGTGTAACGGTGCCAACATACTGAAGAATATTCGCGTCTACATACAAATAGTTTAGTATGTCTGTGCATTCCGTTTCTATTTTTGACCGAGCTAGAGTATTTACATAGTTTTAAAGTTGCCGCCCAAAGTTGGCCGTCCATTATAATGTGCACTTTCACGCTGGTTTGTGAAAGTAAACTGTCGGAAACGCCAGTGATCAGATTGTTGCCAATACAACAGAGAAAATGTGTAAAATGGTTTCTGTTCCATTCGTGCTGAAAGTGCCATCTATACAATACATATGTAACTAATTGTAAAAGTAAAAATGTTCTCACTAGAGTGCAGAACTGAATGCGAGGAAGATGCAAAAGAAAAAATTCTCTCTACAATCATTAAAAAATACATATACTTCCACTTCCCACCTTCTAAGTTATGTGGTTCTGCATTGTGAGTTTTTAAGTTGTATCTTCCTAAGTTATGATAGTTCTAATTTGCGTGTTTCTAAGTTATAAAAGATCTAAGTTGTGTGTTTCTAAGTTATGACAGTTCTATGTTGTGTGTTTCTAAGTTGTGATCGTTCTAAGTTATGATTTTTTAAGTTATGGTGTTCCAAGATGTGTGTTTCTTAGTTATGACAGTTCTAAGTTATGTGTTTCTAAGTTGTGATCGTTCTAAGTTATGATTTTCTAAGTTATGACGTTTCTAAGTTATATGGTTCTAAGCTGTGTGTTTCTAACTTATTACAGTTCTAAGTTGTGTGTATCTAAGTTACGATCGTTCTAAGTTATGATTTTCTAAGTTGTGAATTTCTAAGTTACGACAGTTCTAATTTATGAATTTATAAGTTACGACAGTTCTAAGTTATTATACTTCTAACTTATGTGGATATTTTCAAGAATTATAAGTTACGACTGTTCTAAGTTGTGATTTTCTAAGTTGTGTGTGGTTCTCGTTACCTTCGAGCTGTCGCGACACCGATGCAGAATGCCACTTTCCAGCACCGTGCCAGAAGACACCTGCCCATGATTTTCCCTCTTGATATTCGTGGTAAAGGGAGTATTTTTTTACTGCGATTCATAAATATACAAAAAATAATTAAAATATGGCTTAATTGTGCTTACTGTACTATGGTCGGCCTATACCTAGATCGGTGGTGGACCCAGCCCTATTGGATATTCACGGTAGTGAGCACTTTGTGAAAGTCTCCTCCTATTTGGCAGACAGCATAGTTTATTTTGAAATTTATTTATATATGAACTGCCGAATGCTGTGGAATATACACCCTCTGTATTTATTCATTCTGTGACAATAATTACATACGGCTTAAAAGTGCTTACTTTCCAATGAACGGTCTAGCTCTACGATTGCTGGTGGTGGAACTAACCCCCTATATTTTGTTCGTGGTGAAGTGAGCGCTTTTTGATCGCCTCCTCTAATGTGGAAGACTAGTGTTTGCCTGCGATTTTAACTTTTTAGCGGTGTAGAATATGCATATATTGGAATACGAGTCAATAAATATATAATTTTGCGGTAACTAGCAAGTGCCGAATTTCTTACTTACATGCCACTAGCTTTCAGTGCTCACTTTTACCGTGCGCTGGACGCAATAAGACCACACTACAAGCATTGTCGAGGCAGGAGTTTCGGAGGCAGATAGAAAAACGAGAAATATATGACTACTTTCGCTGGTCCAGAATACGTTCATACAAAGGTTGTTGTTCAGCCAGAGTCCCCCACATGCGTACATTGAGAGTTTATATTCTCCTAGCCTGATATTTGCAATGAGCAGCCAATTCCCTCTTCTGTAAATGCATTGCCATTCCGAACTGAGGCGCTCCCCTGTCGGCATGCTGGCCGCCATACTGCATAGGTGTGCGCTTAGACTATTCGTAGTAAAGTGGGCACTGTTTGTTTTTCATTTAATTATTGTTTCAGTATTCACACACTGGGTATCTTTTCCTCCGCACTTCATAGTTAACGTCTAGGACTATAATATTATCATATTGTCTATTTTATTCCCCATATATCATAGTCACTTGCTTCCCCCGTAAACCCGTAAACACAGTCACTTGTGTGTACTAGAGGAATATTTTCATTTTCTTTTCCTTCCTGACTAAGGAACAGTGGCAGGCAACTACACTCACTGTGAGGTGCAGTGTGGATGGAGCACTGCTGGAATGTGAAAGTGATGTGAGTACCTTATATGAGCAAGCTGTCACTGTATGTTAGTTTATATTACCACCCTTCCCCTATACTCGAGGCGCTTAAAGTCAGTGGCTAACAATCAAATGTTTACATATAAAATATATATTGCATATTATTGGAAAATATATAACATAGTCGATTGCACTGAATGCCATCACATATGTGTCAGAGGACTGGTATTTCCCCTGCTTGAGTCACTTGGAACCAAGGTAGGCAAGCACCTCGCTGCTCGCTTTACTGAGCTGAAGTGCTGATGAAGCAATAGGAGAATGTGCCATTAATAGGAGTTTTATACTAATAATTGCAAAATTTCGATCAAAAACTTGTGTGTGCCAAAGCTAAAAATGGTGTAAATGAAATGGTTATTCGCGAACCAGCTACAACAGTGTTCCCGAGTATATAAGGGTTTTAAAAGCAACTGGGAAATAATAATATTAAGTTTAAGTTATGGCGTGTGGTAGTGCAATCATTATTTTATCGTATTCATTTCAGCACTATCAATATGTTAACTAGTCCGGATAACGTTTTGTTCCAGGAAGGAAGGGGCAGACGAGGTTCTACTGAGCTCCACTTAGCGTGATCCTCGAGCAGCAGTTCTGGGGCACGACTCTCAGCTGCCGCAACCACGGGAGGGAAGGCTTTGGGAGGGGGGGAGGTGGGGAACCTCTTGACGCTGAGATGTCAGAGATGGCAGCAGCATCCCTGGACCATCACGCCAGCTCAAGTGGAACATCCTTCCACTTGTCGCCGAGTGCGAAAAACCCTCCCTCCCGCAGTCCATGTTCTGTCCGGCTTTATGAAGCCATTAGCGGCGCGGTTACATCGCTGTAACGACCCTGATGGAGTGTCTGGGAGGGGGAAGACGCAGAGAACCTCGGCGAGGGCCGAGGGGGCAAATTGCCCCCACCCTCCCACACCCGCCGCGCATCAACCACAATCCACCCCAACCCTTCCAAACGATCCGCACCCCTGTCCCTTCTTGTCGCTAATGGATCGTCTTGAGGCGTACAGGCTGAGCCCGTGGAAACACTGCTCGCGGTGATCACGTTGCAATCTGCTGCAGACACCCTTTATATCTCCCCACGTCGACTGTGGCCTACACAGTCTCACTGGCTTCACACTGATAGTCTACTTTCCTATCGAACCTTGTACACATTTCTGGCACTTCATGGAATGTGGTTATGACTCAAACAATTAAATGTTATGTTGCTTACACTATAAAAGGTAGGTGTATTTTGGTGACTCGCTATTTGGGCATGACTTCCAAAAAAAGTATGGCTATTCGATGTCATCTAGTGCTAATGAGTGTAGCTACTTGAAACTTCATTCGCGCATACACTTGATGGGCTATGTTCGTTTTTCCAACAAAAATATATTAATAATGCTCTTTCATTTCAGTTGTTTAGATTTCAAAGAGAGAAATGTTTTCCACAGTATAAAGTTACAAGATGCTGTAGGGGAAAGACTTTAAAAAATGTGAAATTGCATATTCATATGTACTGTATATGAACCAATGTGATATAGCTGTGAAAAGAAATATCATTCTATAAAGTATAAGTAATTAGCTGAGCAAAAATACTCATGAATAGTAAAAACAAGTTTTTGACACCTCTTGCTGAAAACTCATCAAGGCAAAAGGAACAATAGGTCGCGTTTAGTATCTGTAGATAGTACTTATTGTGGACTAGAGTACTCTGTGGATGTGTGCGCGTGTATGCATATTGGAAACTCTAGACTATGTGACTTAACTTTAATTGCCAGCGCCTACAGCAATCATCGTGACAGTGGCGCCCCCAAGTTGAAGAAAACGGCGGTAGTAATCAAGATGGCGGGCCGGTAAGTTTTGCTGTGGTGAACCGGTAAGTTTTATAGTTGTTTTGTTGAAAGTGCTCAGTCCCTAAGCGTATCGGCTCTCACATTTTGGTCCTCAGAATAGTTCCGACAGTCGTTAGTTTCCTTGTTGTTGGTGTTGTTAATTGCGTGGTATATTCGTGTCGCGAACGAATCAACCAGTGTAGGGCAGAATATGCGTTTCAAGATTAAGTTTGGCGAAAATTGTTTGGTTTGTTATCATGGCGGACGTAGCTGATGTGTTGGCGCAGCTAAGCTTAGCCCAGTGCCGTGTGAAACGTCCTTTTGCTCTTGCTCAGACATTTAACAACTCACCCGACGAAAATAAATATATTTTTGTCTAATGTAAGCTATCTTCCAGAGGTTAAGCAAACATTTGAAAAGGATTACGTTACGCTAGAAGTCTAGTCGGAAAAGCCAGAAAATTTCAATTTGGAGAAACATTTAGCCAGAATGATTAATTTTGAAGAGCAATACTACACAGTTGTGGCAACAGCAGAGTCGATCAGCAGTGTCAAGGCTGCAGAGGCGGTGCTCTCAGAGTCTTTCTGCAGTTCACAGGTGGTCCTGCCTAAAATTGATTTGCCTCAGTTTGATGGGAATCTAAAATGTTGGGTGAGGTAATGTAATGTATTTACAATGCTGGTAATGAATCATCCTGGCTAATCAGCTGTTGAAAAGTTTGTTGACTTGAAGATTTCACTAAGTGGATAACCCTTGTGTCTTATTCAGGCCCTTCCCATATCTGAAGTAAATTTACGTATTTCTTGTGACAGATTAGTAGTTGGTACTATAACAAATGTCTGATTGTGGTCTTGCATGTGAATTGTTTTGTTCGAGTTCCCTTCTGCCCGTGTGAACTCCCCTGCTTCATTGCGCCAGTTGTTAACAATTATCCCAGAAAACATAGCTGCATCGGAGGTGCCAGTGAAAACATCGGACCTCATATTGCTTGCCATATTTTGCAAAATATTGGATGCACCGTTCCAAACACAGTGGGCGAGGACATTTTTCGACAGTGAACTTCCCACCATAAGGATATCCATCAAATTTCTGGAAAAACACTGTCGGTGTCAGGATACGGTGACTTAATGCCAGATATAGTCTACTGTAGTGCCACCTAAGTCAAAGGTAGGGGTAGTGCCAGTTCCCCTTAAACCTCGACAGCTGCACTCCAGCAACTTTATAATCGATTCCCGTAAGTGAGCCATCTGCAAAGACTTGCACGCCATATACAAATACCCTAGGTTCTTATCGACGAGTCCTAAGGAATGCTTTGGTTCCACAAAGGACCAAAATTTGCGCCTAGTTTGTTTACAAAGAGGGTAACAGTTCAAGGATTGTCCGTCCTCCTCATCTTGTCATCATTGGCAGTCTAGGCATCACTCATTATTGCACTTCATAGCAGGAACGACTGAGAAGGAGGTTGATTCCTGGGCAGAGGGCGAGGACCTTTCAGCTAACTCCTGACAAAATGCATTGTCTTCAGTCGCAGGAAATATCAGGCTAGCAGCTACATTTATTATGTCAATTGCCATGATAGATATTAAATACTCATATGGAAACATTAAAACAGTAAGTGACCTTTCTGATTCGGGCAGTCAGGCCCATTTTATGACAGACAATTATTTGCTTATGTTAGGACTTGCCTGGAAAAGGATGCCATTTCAGCTTCATGGACTGTCTTTAACAACATTGAGTGCCATTAAAGAATGGCAGCCAGTGCTATAAAGTCTAGTGCACAGGACCCGCCTAGCTTTGAAATTTAGGCTTTTGCTTTACCCAGCATTACTGGATATATTCCCAGCACATCTCACATAAATCACTTGCAACTTGCAGATGAAAATGTGACACAATCAGATTATATGCTCATTGGAGTGGAGCTGTTCCCATATATTGTCACAGGTCGCAAACTAGAGGGCAATCCAGGAACACCCATGGCATTCGACACAGGGTTTTGGTGGATACTGATAGGACATGTGCAACAGAACTCTCCAGCTAATATACAAAGTGTCACTTCACTGTATGTGTCTTCTGTAAAGCTCCCCACATTGGAGAATGTTGTACAGAAATTTTGGGAACTAGAACAGTTACCGGTTACCAAGGATCTCCATTCACTAGATTATGAGGCATGTAAGAGGATATTAATTGAAACTCACACTCGTGATAGTACTGGGCGGTATAGTGTGGCTTTGCCCATGAAGAGACTAGAGAATTTCTGCTCTTCGTAGGTTCCATTTACTTGAACATAGGCTAAGAAAGGACTCAGAACTTAAGGCAAAGTATGTGGCATTCATGAAAGACTACATTGATGCTGGTCACATGAGCAAGGTCAAAGTGGGTGGTATCGAGTCAGAGAAGACCTACTTTATACCTCATCAGTGTATTTTGACGCCTAACAACACCACACGACTGTCGATGGTATTTGATTTTTGTCCAGAACGTCTTCAGGTATACGCCTAAACAATACCCTATTTACTGTTCTAAAACTACATAGGGGCATTTTCACTCTTTTGCTTTGTTTTCGAATGCATGCAATTGTCGTCACTGCCGAAATATGACAAATATATCGGCAAATTCAGGTCTATCCCGAGCATAGAAGGTACCAGCATGTATTTTAGAGAGAAGTTGAAGATATGCCTTTTGACGCGTACAAGCTGAACATGGCAACTTATGGAGTGTCCTCATCTCCCTACCTAGCAATTCGCACTAATCATCAATTAGCAGAGGATGAGCAAGTCTATTTCCCTATGGTTGCCCATGCCTTGTTCAATTACACACACTCACACACACACACACACACACACATATATATATATATATATATATATATATATATATATATATATATATATATATAATATATATATATATATATATATATATATATATTTGGTGGAGAATGTAGTTAGTGTGGCAAATGATTTTACCCCAGCCATGCATCTTCGGCAAAAAATTGCAACAGCTGCTCCTTAAGGGTGGTTTTCAGCTGTGCATATTTGCTAGCAATTGTTCGGCGGTGTTGGAAGACCTGCCCCCAGAAGATCTACAAAACAAATTAATTTTACCTGGGGTTAGTGATGAATGAACTACAAACCATTAGTATGCAAACGTGTCTTATTGTATCCTCAACATTGGTTTACAATAATTAGATCAGACCTGTCTGATGGATGGTGTTATAAGCTACAAAGCTTCTACTTGGAAAAGCTGTACTACTTTAGACATCAGTTTATATATCCAGTGCTAAATGCGTAACTCACCACTGTCTATTCAATTATATCTCGAGTCAGTCAGGCCGGCCTCGCTGGGAAGGCCAATGGTTATTGGCATCAGTCATCCCCCCTGGATGGTGACAGCTCCAAAGCCAGTGCTCGCAGGTGATGGACAGCAATGGTGAATCCTGGCTTGCTGCACCAGGGCTTATATAGTCTGGCCGCGCCCTCAATTCCCACTTTCACCAGATATGTCAATCCGCTCTCTTTAGCTGTGGCCATAACAGTACCCTCCTTGTCAAAATAGTGAACGTCATCGACCATTGTGATGCTTGGGGCAGGAAAGGAAGGGCTGGTGTCAGCCAGTTCTTTGTTAATGGATTGAAGAAGCTGCTGGTGGACCCACCGATGTGTGGGCCTTCCCTGATGGGGACCTTAAACTATAGTCGATGAAGTTGCTTCTATACAGTGGTATTTAAATTTCCTAAACTGTCCCTCTGCAGTTTATAACTTTAGAGTCTCTTTTAGCTTTGGATAGTAAAAGTCTCATTAGTGTTATTCCCCATTTACATGTTTACATGAACAATTATTAAATTATTACATATCATTGTACACATACTTGTCAACCATAATTAATTACATAATATTACTGGCATTGTTTCAAATACAAATATTAACTAATTTCAACCTAATCTTTAGTTAACCTTTCATTTGTCTGCTGCTCCTATCGTTAGCTTCATGTGGTGACAGGAGTTTGGATCGTAAGTACTGGCTACGACCTATACCCATTTAAATTAATAACATAAAATTAGTTGACATCCTTACTTGAAATAGGAATCATTGGAGTGTTTAACAAGCCGTGAAATTTCCACTCCACGATTATTATACATATCACACTTGAAATCGTGACTTGCAAAATTTACAGTTCCTTATATTTTCTATTACATAATAAAAGTACACATGCTTACACTTGTATTGTTCAAATTTTCCTACAGCAAGGTTATGTTTATACAATCAAATTTTGATCTCATAGCTATATATGATATTTTCATTTACATTATATTCAGTTGAAATAAATAAATCTAAGTACTACATACACACCTGACGAATTGATTCTATACAGTTATTATAAATTTAGCGTACATTTGTTCTATCTTTGTTATGTATTTAAAATATGTTTACTATTCATTTATTACACATTTGACCTGGCCTAGCATTTCCAATTATAATTTTATTTTACCCCAGAGCACTGTACTTTACACAGTCTATCCTGCAGGATTTCTGAATAATTAATAAAATTAATTATTGTAATTAATCAAATTAATCAAATAATTTAAAATTAAAACTTTTTTATTGTTGGATATGAAATTTCTTTGATTTTCATTGTTGTTGAAAGGATTAGGGGTGATTTGGCCGAGCAGCATCAATGTGTTCTGTGTGATTAGCTGAGCTCGACTGACCAAAGGGATGGGTTGTAATTGCTTATATAAGAGTTGATGTTGGTGCAAGAGTGGTATAAGTAGCATTTTTAATTGTGGATGGAGAGAGAGCTAGCAAGGAGTTCCTTGACCACTAGGCAAGTGAGGTGTGGATGGAGCGAGAGCCAGCAGCAGGTTCCTGGACTACTAGGCGAGTGAGGTGTGGTTGGAGCGAGAGCCAGCGGCAGATTCCTGGACCACGTAGAGTGTGAGGTGTGGTTGAAGCGAGGGTACGCATGTCACTTCTGGACCACTTAGCGAGTGAGGAGCAGACAAAATCTATTGTTCGATTAATTGATTATAAGCGAGGGCACACGTGTCACTTCTGGACCACTACAATTTACGTTCAGTTAGGCAACTGAAATAAAAATGAATAATTAAAAAACTACATTAATCATGGGATTACCACACACAACATTAAATTGAATTAATATCGACATGATATATTAAGAATCACTTTAATCATGCAATAACCACATGACAAATTCAATAAAAAGTCTTACCTCGACACTATCAAAGGATCCGCTCCAATATTTCATGCCTTAAGACAGTTTGAAGGGGGGGGGGGGGGTTGGTCGAGTGTGCTCCTCGCCTGTCGAGACAAACCTGCCTCGGCGAGTAACTTGCAAATGCCACAGCCCAAGTTAAATGTAAAGGGAATTTATTCTCTAAAACATGGAATGTTAATAACACAATTCAGACCAAAATCATTTTCTGGAATTGCAAAACGGGTCTTGACACTTCATTAACATAGTTAAAGAAGTGTAACACACAAGTTGTTATTTAAAAAACTTCGAACTTAACTGGCGTTCTTATAACATTACGTTAAAAATATAGTTCCAAAAAAATTATAAAGTGTATATAATCCAACAAATCTGTCTTCCTTACTAAAAACTATACGGAATCACGTATGTTTAAAACCAAATCTCACAATTCAAACTCGTATTTGTAAAACCTGCATTCTAAAAATTTTACTGCGAGAAGTATGGTAACGAATGTTACTTCCGCACAGGACAAATACATCAAAATGGATTTCATTTTGTAAAACATAGTATGTTTACTAAATATTATGTGATTCATCATTAACAATTCTATAAATGCATTACAAAAATATGTAGACATCTTTGTTATACAGTAAATATTTTAAATACTGTAAATTTACGTTCCCAATAGCCAGAGTGTTCGGTGTAGCAGTTTACCCCCTTACAGGATAATCAATATATTTTTCATAGGATTTCTCAAGATTCTGCAAATTCATGTTATAACATTGATGCTTGTTTACACTGAAAAATGGTTTCAGAGACTTCTCTCAAAGTTTTGTTTAGAAGCATTTACAAATAAAAAATATTTGTGTTTAATTAGGTGTAAAAAGCATGTCACTGCATTTCTTTGTAATATATAAAGACTTTGTGTATACCATCCATTTCATCATATATCTGAAGAAGAATAATATCTCTTCACAGCAGTCATCAGCCATAGTAATCTTTTCTTTTGTATGTTAAAGTAAAAAAATCATAAGTTTGTATTTCCTTGGAAACTTGTTATAATTAATATTTTTTGTTTGTTTGTTACCAACTATTCACTCTTTGAACTTGCTCTGCTGGGCAAGAGTCCATTTACCTGGAGTTGTCCCAAACCACTTTACCCTTGCCCTGTTCCACCATTGTGTGTTTTTCAAGTTCAGTTATCCTTTCAAACTCCCCTTTCTTTCCAATACTTTCAGAGTTCATTCACAAGATTTTCTCGATATTCTCCTTCATTCCATTACTTTTCAGAGTTCATTTATATCTCAACCAATTCCATTTCCATATTTGTTAGTGTAAAAAAAAATTTCTACTCGTCCACAAATTACTCAAATTTAAAAATATATTAAAAATATTGATAAAGAAATCAAACTATTAAATAACAAGTCACACAATTTCCTTCTCCATTAAAATTTAATTAATATATTTTTTTTAATCCTTAAATCTAAATTCACAACTTTTCACAAAAAAATATTTATAACTTCACAAACTGTTAGAACAAAAGACTTTATACACCAGTTTAACAATTTAATATTTACTAAAATAAATTCTCACGCCTTCTCACTTGTTTTCAAACATATTTAAAAAATTAAATTATCACAATCACATTAAATTATTTAATCACTCTCCTCACAACGTTTCACAAATATTCAAACTCTTCTTTAAAGAAAGAAGAAAATAAGTAAGTCTTGTCTAGAAAAATTATCATTCAATTATTTTTAAACTTTGGATTGAAAGAGACAGGAGGACGAAAAACAGGCAAAGGTATACCAGGAGGAGAAGGGTTTCAAATGGGAGGAGTGACAGTACTGTAACAGATTTTTGGAGGAGATGCTATGAAGGCTGGTGGAGGTGGTGATTGCGAATCATTGAAAGAGTTTAAATACTCAGCAAGCTGAAAAAATATCAACTGTTTAGGAAGAGGTAAGTTTCTACAGCGTAAGTCTAATGGCTCACAAAAATTTACTGTTCTTCCTGATATAATCGTGTTCGGATTTCGGAAGCCCTAAATCAAGAACTTCATTATATGTTGAACTGTGAGCTAAGGCCGTTAGATGTGTTGAAGGCGCCTGGATCATCATCAAAGGAGATGGTGCAGGAGTCACCTAGTCTGTCCACGGAGGCAGCGCTGGGTGTGCCGGGATCGTCATCACAGGAGATGGCACTGGAGGCGCCTAGTCCGTCCTAGGAGGTGGTGCTGGGTGTGCCATTATAATCATCACAGGAGATGGCACTGGTGACACCAAGTCCATCCTCGTAGCCGGCGCTGGAGGCACCGAGATCGTCATCGCAGGAGATGGCGCTGGCGGTGCAAAGTCCAACCTCGGAGGCGGCGCTGAGGGTGCCAGGATCGTCATTATAGGAGATGGTGCTGCAGGTGCCAAATCCGTCCTCGGTGGCGGTGCTGGAGGCAGCATCATCACTCTCGCTGGAGACAGTGTCATCGCACTCACAGGAGGCAGCGTTGGAGATGCCGAAAGCACTGGAGATGCCAATGGAGTTAGCAGAACAGCATCAAGTCTCAGCCAATCATACTCCAGAAGCTCTTCCTTGAGAGCTTAAGTAGACAAATATGCGAAGTATTCTTGGTAAAATTGCAACATTAAAAAAAAAAGTTATATGTTCTACGAACACTAAAGTCAAACACTGGAGGGGTGTAAATGTTAAGCCTCTATATATACAAATTTTAAAACTCCCAGGTAAACACACAATAAGCAAGACTCATCCCCTCCACACACATTTCCGTATATTGACTTGTATTGTAACATCCAGAGCAAGAAAGGCATACCATTTTGTTAGGCCAAGTCTACATGAAGGGGAAGGACGGGAACGTGACTGTTGCTGTTATCCCTGCTGAAGGATTTCCACACTCTCCTCAGCAGATACCTTCTCTGTGCAGCGGGGAGCGGACTGTGTCGGGAAGTAGAAAAATTTTTTACGAGCTCAGCTAGAAATGTCGCTGGTTAGCTGGACAGTGCTTCCCTCACCCTGCTGTTTTTCATCGACTCGCCCCTTTTGCATGCTGGCTCCTTCCATGAGTCCGCTGGCCTCCCATGACCCATTTCACACAGTTCTGACAGCCTTGCTTCACTGCAAACATCCCTCCCTCTCAAAGCCATACATTCATGTCTCGACACAACTCCCTGGCCACCGCCGTGCGAGCACTGTTCGTCACTCATTGGTCTCGCCGCCTGCACCATCTACCTACCTGGCTCTACCCAGGTGACTTTGCACGAGCATGTTCCTACCATATTTCACAAAAAGAAAAAAACACCTCGTAATGGCTATGGGACAGACTCTCTTGCACAGAAGACGATTCTCAGTTTACACAAGTATTTACTTCATTAAATATTAACAAATATTGTTATGAGTTATATTCACCTAAACTGATTTCACAGTGAAACAGCATTGTTTGGTCGAACAAGCTATTATGACAGTCATTTGACTGAGTGAATGAAAATTACGTACTTTGATCACAGAATACATATCAAGTAATTTTTGTTATCAGTTTTTTTAAAATAAATATGTTAAAAAAAAAGGTTACACCCACGAATGAATTACATCTTCCTCACACAAACATTTTGTAAAGTTATGACGATAGATTGATAAAATAATATATCTTTATGTAAACAATGATTCATTCATTTCTTTAGGATATATAGTCTGTTTGGTTTCAAATGAAACACACATTTCTGTTTGAAATACAATTTATTATATTCGATTTTTTTCAAACAAACATAACATTTATTTACATATACAAGATATCACATTTCATCTTAAAATATCTATTCACGTATACAAGCAATCTTCTTTATTCATTTGAGCAATATGCTTTGATGTAGTGAAGTTCATATCTGGAGAGGATGCTGGTGTTAAAATTTTAGTTAATATTGTATGGAGTCGAACTCGTTATTCTGTCAGATATGTGAAATGGTTTTATTCACAGAGAATCGGTGATTCGCTGACTGTTAGATTAGATGATCCACACATTCTTGAGGCAGATGGAAGCTTGATTCACTTATTGAACGTGGCTTAGCTGAATTTATTATGACAACACCAAGTGTAGTCGGAGTGAGTGAAAAGAATTTGACTGCTTGAGAGGTCTTGAGAGCCGGTGAGGGTGATGTGAGGTACCAGCGCTGGATTACATATTTTCTTATAAACACTAAGTTGGATTTGTACCGACCAGCAGTGAACGGTGAGTATTGGGAGATATGCACATCCATTTTTGTTATTAGTTGTAAAGTCCACCCACTTCCACGAGCACTAAATTCCTCAAGTCTGCATGATAAGTAAGGCGCTATGGTAGAGTTATAAAGGTCAATAATATCTGTGGAATGTAGAATGGGGAGATATTGAGTTTGAAAGTAGAAAGTTCTTGTAGAGGATTCCTCCATTGTGACGGATTTCAGATATTTGCCGGATATATTTATACTAAGAGATATTGGACGAGGAGATATTGTAGTTAATTCTATCAGAGGCTTCCTACATCTTGAAAAAATCTTTGAAAGTCTATATCAGTATCTGTTTGGTTGTTACATATCCTAGCGTTAGTCAGTCTACCTGCAAAAGCTGTACTTAGTATTTCATAATTGAGAGGTGACAAACTATTTTCTGACGAGTTGGAAAGTGAATTATTTCCCAATCCTGTATAAATGTTGCGATGTTTTGGAGGAAATACAGTGGGTAGGGCAGAAAATTTCAATTGTTGAACTGATTATTTAGCATCTGGGGCAGGGTGTGGTGTTGGCTCAGGTTGTAGAGCAGGTAGAGTAGTGTGAGGGGCTGGGTGAGGTGCTGAGTGAGCTATCAATTGCAGTGTCAATTACAGTGCCAATTGCAGTGTTGGTTGTGGATGTGAAGAACCAATGATCCAAACTTTACAATGTCTCTTCAAAATATCTGACAGAAATCACATTGAAACTGTTTGCTTGAATTTTTCATTCCACATTTTGTTCTTTCATGACTACGCATGCTACTTCGAGCTGTATAAGGTTTACCACAGAAGCGACACAGCAGATGCATTATTGGGTCTGTAGTCTTCCAAGTAAAGAATAGAACTGAAAAGCCACACATTTTTATGGACAGTTGTATGTAATTCGAAGAATTACAAAATCTAGGAAGCAATTGGAGTAACATTATTTGTTTGAAATGTATGTTAAATACTTTGAATCTTTTATTGTTAAATAGAGATAACTTTTCGTAATCAAAAATAATCTTGTTGTTAGAATATGGTGATATTACAATTAATGCATACATAAAATCAGAAAAAACACAAAAAAAAAGTAGTTTGAAACAATTAATTCCTCTGCAAAGAGCATATTGACAAATTTTGATGTTTACAAAATACACATATACATCATTTTTTCCCTTTGACAATATTTGTAGTGTTTCCATATGTTTGATTGTCTTGCAGTAGTATAATACATTCGGGTAAAAGTGCGAATACATTCATCGATGGTAAACAGAACATTTTGAGATATCAGAATAAGATATCAATTCAATACAATTTTTCAGCTTTAATGGATATTTCTTTTGAAATGAAACAAACAAGAGTTTCCAGTTATGCAAATTGCAGTTAAGGGGAAAAAAACTTGTTTACAAAAACAGCAATATTGTTACTTTCCAAAGTATTTTCTAAAAGGTTTGCTCTAATTTGTAATTAACTTGCTAACATTCAATTTACACTTTGATTTCTCTATGCACAAGCACATGACCTCATTCTTATCTTGATCCATCTTTACAAAGTATTGACTTGCACAAACCTAGCACTTTAATATACTAAATTCATCTCATTCCAGATAATGGCATATCACTCATATACAATCCACTGGTGACTCAGGAGGAGAATCATCATAATATGTTTCACCCCAGTCAGACATCAATGACCTTTTAATCATTAATTTACAGTTTTCCTCTGCAGAGAAGAATTTTGTATTAGATCTGTATGTTTTACATAATTGTTTGAATGATGAACAATTGTATTCTTTTTGAATATATGTTACTCCCCCATTCCACACACTTTGCAAAATACATTTTTTGGTCGAATCCACCTACATATATTTCATAAGTATTAAAATATTGCTTGAAATATCTTCAATATTCTCATACTCTATACATACACTTTCCCATTTTAAACCATGGTGATGTTTAGTAAGCCATCTATTTTTTCTTGTATTTAGGACTTAGATATTTCCTGTGGAATTGTGGTTTGAAGCTGAATACCGCTGTGTGTTCTTCCATGTCAGTAATAGCCAATTCTTTAATGATAAATTTTTCTGCACACTGAAATCCTTGCATGTTGCAAAACATCGCATCATAGCCGTGCTTCGTCATCTACTAACTCAAGTTATTATCTTCACCAGCTTATCTCTTACATTATAACTAACCAATCTATTGTGAATTATCAATGCATAAGTTTGTGTATTGTCGGAATTGGTGTATTTTCAATTATTTCTATTCGTTAATCAATTATGCTATTGGTAATCATGTCGTCTTGCTTGCTTACATCAAATAAAAATAACATGCCTCTGGATTTAAATGTTTCAGGTTCTAGGATCGGTGAGCTCATTTTGTTATAATACATTTCTTGGAACTTTGAGTACATATCGTAGCAAATAAGGAATTCCCCATTTCCAAAGTTCACATTTAAATAGGTATAGGGATGGGCTTGACTGTTTGGATACAGTTAAATACTTTCCATATCACAATTATCGAATACTGATCTATCAGGTTTTAAATTTTTGTCAATTTTTTTGAAAACAAATAACGACAAATCATGGTTTCTCAGATGAAAATCTCGATTTCACATTCCATACTATTTTTTTTTGTGATTTCGGTAGAGCTGGAAATGTCTCCAAATCCCACAACCTGAATGCAATATCTAGATTCTTTCCTTTTTCGATTTATTTTCAAAAACTTTACATATGCAGGAGTGTTAATTTCAATATGTGGTATTAGCCATTCGACACTGTTTAATTAAAATGTTACACCTTCTCGTTATTAGCAGTGTTTTAAATAGCATTCAAATGTGTGTTACCAAATAGAATAACAAATTCTTGTTTAGCATTAAAAAGTACATGTTTATAATCCTCAGGAAAACCCAAAACCATACTTAATGATATAACAACTTTGCATTTTCCACCTGGGATTATTTGTAGTGTAAAATTATTAGCATTACTCCACCCTGCCATTAGCCCTGTATAAAGATCGTTTACAGTTCCTGAGAGATAGTTCTTTATCATGGAAGTAATTCCAACATCTCATGTTTGATCGATTTCAACACCATTGACCAGTAATGCAATTATATTGATTAAATGAAATATTTGGTTTTTCAAAATTCCTGTAGTTACTGGAATAGTTGCATCGGCTGCCTTTTTAATTGTTCCCCATAACCTTAAATTTGATTTTGATGGTAATGTTTAAATAACGTGAATTTGTATGGTAATCTTTATTTGCAATGGAAATGGCTCATATACATGTATTTCTGTAATGGTGATTGCATCATCATAACTTATTAAGTTCTTCAACATTATATGTCTTCCATTTCTGTTAACTGTATATCCTAATTCCTTAAAAAAACAATTCTTTGCCCCAAGTTAACTTTACGTCTACCTTGTTTGAGATGATTTTTTATGCTTCTGTTTATTTATTTTTATAACTACTTTTTTCGAAATACATTTTTTAGAAATATAGTTTTTGAATGAAGCACCTACTTTACAAGCATATAGTGTATTATTAACACAAATCCCATTTTGATTGTAATAAACATGGAATTCATGTTTTTATATAGTTATGTTTATGTATTAGAACTGTAATTTCTTTGTTTTTAAAATTAATCAGTTTACCATCTTGATCGACAATTCTAACAACTAATTCATCCACTCTATTATCAATTACTGAAAGATATATCATTGCATTCTGTTTTTAGATTATTTTGTATCCTGGAGCCACCGCACTCAAGCATTCGTGTGTTCTATTTGTCGGTTTTCCATTTGAATATGATCCGCCTACAATATTAACATTTATACCACATACATTAACCAACAATATATTAACCAGTTTCTAAAATTTGTGTAATTCATTAGTGGGATACACTCTCCTTTCATACCGTAACATATTTGCAATTGAATTGTCTTCCGTTAAATCGATATCGACATTAATATACATCACACTAGTTAACATATTTGGATTTCCACATAATCGGAATTGTATATTTTCAGGTAATGTCACTTATTGAACGTTTCTAAGTCATCCAACACATAAGATCCTACCGATATCACAATCTTATATCTTTTTCACCATTGTTGAATGTAAATGATTGATTGTCTATATCGATGTTTGGTATGCTCTTGTGAGTAATGAATCCAATTTTATTTATTTGCTATTCTCTATCTAACTGCAAAGATGGGAAATATACTGATGGCAATTGCAACAAATTTACACTTAATATAAAAGTAATTGATATATTACTAAATGGTTTTACTACTACAGTGACTTATATATCCTATTTATAGGCAAAAAATAAACATTAATTACCACAATTGATTTTATTTGTTAATTGTTCCGATTTGTAATTGTATCTTAATTGCATGTTTTTCAAATAATTGCACATTTCAATTGGAGGACATAAATCGCCCAAGCTGTCATAATATAGTGATTGATTTATGTTTTTAAATAATGCAACCCAATGCTTTGATTTGTTTTCTTTCGAATCAAAATTGACAATAATACATTCGTGAAGGTTTGGTTTCTTTGGAAATTCATTTCCCATAAATACACCTCGAAAATAGGGAATAACCAGTTTCTTTACAAATACATCAATGTCTTTGTTAATGCACATTTTGGAAGACTATATATGACTTTCTACATTTCTTTTCATGTTTGGAATTTTTATCCTTGGCCAATTTTATATGGTTTAAGATACATTCCTTTACTGCTTGATTTACTTGATTTAGCTAGAATGAGATGCCTCCCATTAAAGCTCCAAAAACTGATAATGCTGAAAATATGAATGTTAATATTCCACCTTTCTTGGTTTTTCGTTTCATTTTGCATTTCATGCCCATGCATCTTTTCACCTTCGCCCGCATACCTTGGTCAACGACCCAGGCGCCTAGCTTTTCACCAGCCAATGTAGATAGATTCTTCTTTATATTGGCTGCTTTATCAGCTAGAATTGTATCCGCTATATGCTTTTCTTTCAAATTGTTTGTTCGATCGTATACTATATTGTGTGCTTTACAAGCATTATCCAAAGAGTTTATTCCTTGATAATTCTGTGCCAGACTACTGCAAGCTAAGTACCGGGTCTGCAATAATTGTATTTCAGTAAATTCAATTGGTAATTTATTAATCAATATATTCAATATTCCACACCATTTTTTGTTACATTTAGTATGGGGGATTGTTTTCAACTGATTGCGAACCTAGAGATAGACCTACATTTAGAGCTTTCATGTTAGTATGGTACCCAATACTGTAGAAATGAAGGTTATAAAACAAAATGTTCATCTGCTGGTAATTGTAAATACAAAAGAAAATGTAATTGAACATAAACATGGTATTCTTTTACCTCCAAGTAGATTTATAATATGGGGTCCTTCTTCATGTGGAAAAACGTGTTATTGTGTTGCTGTTGGAACATCCGAATGGACTTAAATTTGAAAACATATACGTGTTTTCAAAAACAATATAAGAGAAATATCAATGATTAGCATTTAATTTGTCGTTAATTGAAGTAATGTGATATTTCACTTTTACAAATAAAATATATATAGTGTCTCCGGTTGAAGCATTGCCCAATTCTGTATTTATAATTGACGATATTTGTTGCTAACTGCATGGTGAAATACAACAATACTCAAGTCTGGTCGAAATTGAATTGTCGATTGTTTTTATCTATCACAAAGTTATGCACATATACCGAAACATAATGTGTGTGAAAATGCAAATATGTTAATTGTATTTCAAATGGACAATATGTATCTGCAACATATTTACAATGATCACATTTTAGGCGATATGAAATTCACAAAGTTTGAAGATATGTGTTCTTACTATTGGAAAAACCATGATGGGTTTTCTGGTAATTATACCGCCTCTTCCCCTATATAAGGAAAGATGCACATCTGGATTTGACAGTTTTTTACTTCCTGATGAAGAATAGTGAGTATTTCAAAATTCACACATAGCAATATAAAATGCAATCATTACAATGTCTCTTCAATAAGAAATCGTGATGGGAACTGTGATTTGAATGGACTTATATTACGTAAAGTGGGGTATGGCTGTGAAAGATACCGATGCAGTAAATATAAACATTATATGGAAGACTTACACACCATTACAACTAAACATATTTAAATATGCAAAATAAAGTAGTAAACATAATCGAAACTAATATATAAATGTCTAATAATATTATTTACATTTCTGAAATATTGGCAAATGTGATGACTATACTGCAAAATGTGGAATCTAGAACAATTGAATATTTGGAAAATTTGAAAAGTGTAATTAATGAAATGGTATCACTATGATTACAAAACAATCTGATACACAAATGTACAAAATTATGTAATATGTAAGTGTTGAATTGATCAATAAAACAACCACTTCAGCTATACAAATGGACTTGAAAAAGCAGACTGATGATTTCAAATATCGAATTAACTATTTTAGTAATGATTTGAGGGTTAAAACTGTGAGTAAATTAGACATACTTTTGAGTAAAGTCAATAAGATTGAAAAATCAGAAACTAATTGACCTAATACATCCGCTAAAAAAACCAGTGAATTAATTCATATATAAATATATGGAATTTAATGTAAACAAACAAATGTCTGACTCTACTTCAGAATTACATTAATTCATATCTGCTGTAAAAGCGAAATATTTACAATCTAAACATGCTGGGATGGAACAGGATATTTTGAATGAAGAAATATTTAAACATGCTACGAGTAGAATAGATATATTATATTCCATGCTAAATATGTTTAATGAAACATCAGTGGATATTAAATCTGAAAAACCTATAAAGAAGTAAAACTGACTCAATTAATACATTATTTAGCTACAAAACAAACTTCGTCTATGCGCGATTCAACATTTGGTGTATATCGACATGGAAATATATGGTTTCTGGAAGATTCAGTAATTAAGTTTTTGCCTGAAAATAGAATTTAAGTAGGTGATTTCATAACTAATGCCAGTGAAGATTTGTTTGAATTATTATTTAAAATGAGTCGAATGGTAATTTCGACATCAACTTGGAGAAATATAAGGATCTTATTTGTCGCACTAATGCAAATAATTGTTTAGGTGATGATGAAAATCATCTGAAACTAAATTTCTAGGGTTGGCGGGAAAGAAGTAAGTAAGTGAAAATTTTGTTTTGTTGTATTCAACAATAAGTCAAATACACAGTCGAGTGTGTGCTGTGGCAAAAGCACACAAGTTGATTATCGTTTTGTGCTCCTAGATGCTCATTTTGGTTACTGGCATCAGCGAAAGTATTTTTAGTTGTTGCAGTCTCTAGTGGAATAAAGTATTTCGACTTGTGTGCTTTTCCCTGCCGATCCACAATTTTCTTAAGCTATATTGTTGCAAGTGGAATATATAAAGGTGAACTTGACAACCAGATTTCTCCTAATGAATTGGTCGATAGAATGAAACTTCTCATCGTTTCGAGAGAATCTGGGAATAATTCACATACAAACAGAATTGTTTCTATTATTGGAGAATTGACTAAATATGGTTATATTACCAGTGAAGTTCAGCAAGATTGCTCAAGAGCTTCACACCCCTGCAAGGATAAGATATCCAATAAGACGTTATTACTAAAGGCTTTAATGATCTTTTTCAAGCCGATTTGTGTGAAATGACATTGCTTTCGAAATACCATAAGGGATACAAATATATTTGAACAGTAATAGATATTTATTCAAAGTATGGTTGGGGCATACCTTTGAAAAACAAAACTGGGAAACAGGTCACCAATGCAATGAAGATCGTTTTGAAAGAGAGAAGGTCATGTTCGCTCCAAACTGACAAAGGATCTGAATTTCTTGTGCACCATTCTGGAAAATAATGATGGAATATGGTATTAATCAGTATGCAACATATTCGGGGCTTAAAGCAAGTGTTGTGGAACGATTTAGTAAATCGATTAAGAAATTAATATACAAGCATTTCATGTCGAAATGCACCTATAATTGAGTTGATGTTTTTCCTTAAGTACTTAAATTCTATAATTCCAGATATCATAGAACTATAAAGATGGTGCCTGAAAAAGTATTGTATAATTGATTGATGAAAACTGTGAATAATAATGTTAAAGTGATCGAAGAAAGAAAACCAATTTTCAATGTTGGCGAATTTATATGTATCTTGAAGTAGAAAGAAATCTTTGAATAAAAAATTTACTGGGAATTGGTTGTACGAAAATTTTAAAATTATTACAACTAGAAATTAATTTCCTAGAGTGTATTATCTAGAAACATATAATGGTCAGCCCATAAGAGGTGTTTCTTACGAACACGAATTGCAAGAAGTCAGTTCTCCAAATGAACATTTTATCGATAAAATCATTGAAAGGAAACAAGATATGTCCTTGGTTCGATGGAGAGGTTTCTCAAAAGCACACGAATTGTAGGCGAAGAATCAAGATTTTAAAAGATTGAAATACATTGTTTTAAAAATTGTTTTTATAACAAATAAAATAATTTTAAATAATATTTGATTTAATAAACCAATGGATGGGGAATGTATGTACAATTTATTGTGCAATCATTCCTATTGTTTGGGTGGTAATCTATTACATTTAATTTATGATGTAATTCTATTTTCCGGTTTGTAAGAAGTGAAAATAATTGCATTATTAATTATGTTGTTCTCGGGTTAATGAGTGTAAGTACACCTAGCAAGTAATCATTTTATTTCCTGTGTTAATCCATGCATAATAATTATAATAATAATATAATAACATGCGACTAATAACATTTATTTTTGTGTAATCTTTTTATTGTTTTTAACTATAATGTAGTATGCACAGGTTTCGGACATATCATTTCTTCCAGATCGCATGCATTGGAGTTATGGTATAGAAATATATAATCAGGAGCAAATGAGATAGAGAGATTTCTTCAAACCATTGCTTTGGAAATAGTTTCTCTGTCCTGGTGGACAGAGCTGGGACAAGAGTACAGTCGTAAGAAAGGTAGTGTCTGATTAGAATTGGCGACTGTGTAGGTGACAGTTCGGGGATGGTTGTCGGCTTGATGATTGGTTTGTTGAATAATATATCACCTTCTTTGGGGGCATGAGAGCTTGAGTTTGTCCTTGCCTACAGCACCTTGGAGGAGTTTGGGGAGTATCTGTAAAAAAAATGTATGGTTTCAGAGTGTTCTGTTCTGTTTGAGCAAGCTGCAAGGCATGACATATTGCTCTAAACTCTTGCCAACAACATGTTGCAGGAGATGGGGTGATGAACTGGTAAATATGTGTGGTTTCGAGCAGCCTGAGGTGCGAGAATTTTGAGTATTTTGCTTTTAAAATATGTCGGAAACACATCACAGGAAGTGAGGTGAGAGATCTTAGACATTGGTGGCTTGATGAATGGCTGCTTGCGAGGGGTGTGACAAGAGGCATGGCTATGGGAAGACGTACTGCATTGTATCCATGCTGCTCAGGGGACAGAATAATATAATACCTTCTTGACGGTGCAGCATGAGAGATTGAGTTTGTCCATGCAGAGTATGTGGGGAGGAGTTTAGGGCGAAACTGCGAAATGTGTGGTCTCGGCCATCATGAGAGCTTGTCGTAATTTCTTTGACCATGATGTTCGCGCAGAAGTGGAGACGAGGTGTGCAAGGAAATTGCTTTCTCAAAAGAGTCGATAGTTCTACCCGGCCTGCCTCATTGGGTAACATGGCATTGAACGTTTCCTACATATTACACTTCTCAATTCATTTATTAATGTCTGGCATGTTCCGATACTGAAACTTTTTTATTATTAATTTACAGGAAATGTGTGCAAAGGGTTTCGCATTAGGCGAGTGTCGGAGTGACAGAGACGATCTGCCGGCATACACTTTTGTAAGAGCAGTGGTACTGAATATTTACGTGTGATATAATGAAGAATGTGCATCAGGTTTTCGAAATAGGCTTTCTCAATAGGTCAAACGATTGTAATGGTCGTATGAGCTGATGAAAGACGTGTTTGTGAAATGATTATATTTACGTGTTTTTAAAAACAGACATTTGGGTGATCATTTTGATGCGTGTTTTCAGAGCCGATGAGGTTGAACTACATGGACTTTGTGTATGTGTATGTCAGTGTAGGAGGGGATTTTTGTCAGGAGGGTAATTTTTATGACACCTCGAGATTTGGGTTGTGTGGATAAGTGTGGGATGTCATTAATTTAGGGTGAGATTTTTAGGTTGTCTTGGTTTGTAGTTTTAATTTTGATTGTAAATGGTGTGTCTTTTATTGATTTGTGAATTTATTACACCTGGCTTCGTGGGCGATAAGTGAGTAATTTAGTGTGCTACGGTTGTTTCGTTCCTGGGTGCGTGTAAAATATCTTTTTCATGTGTTCATATTTAAATAGCTTGTTGTAGGATTTTGTGTGTTCGATCTAATCATTAAGAATTTTGCATTATTTGAACGTGTGAAATTCATTTGGTGTGATTAACTTTGTTTTGTATCATTTATTTGGGTGTTTGAAATATTGTTAAGGAATTTCGTTACGTTATTAAAATAAATTTTGTACGACGTACTCAGGGTAAGTCGTTTTAATGAATTTGTCTTGTGGTTATCGCATGGTTAAAGTAATTCTTAATATATCATGTCGATATTAATTCGATTTAATGTTGCGTGTGGTAATCATGTGATTAAAGTAATTTTTTAATGATTCGTATTTATTTCAGTTGGCTAATTGAACGTAAATCATAGTGGACCAGAAATGACATGCATGCACTCACTCATAATCGATTAATTGAACAGTCGATTATCTGCTCCTCACTTGCTAAGTGGTCCAGAAGTGACATGCATGGCATCGCTCCATCCACACCTAACTCGCTAAGTGGTCCAGAAACCCTCCGCTGGTTCTCACTCCATCCACAATGAAAATTAAACTTATACTTCTCTCACACCAACATCAACTTCTATATAAGCAATAACAACCCATCCCTCAGATCAGTCGATCCCAGAAAGTCACACAGAACGCATCGATACTTCTCCTCCAATATCACCCTTTACCCCTTCAACAACAATAAAAATCAAAGAAATTTCACACCCAACATTTAAAGAAAATTAATTAAAGAAATCCTTAATTATTTTGGTTAATTATACTAAGTAATTTGATTTATTTGATTGATGAATTAGCAATCAATTGGCTAGTCAATTAGCAACTAATCGAATATTTGATATATCGATATTTCGATATATAGATTACTCGAACAATCCATTATCCGCTCCTTCCATATGTCATTCTACAACTGGTCCAGTAACTCACCACCCCCACTACTTAGAAATAATCTTATTAATTAACTCCAATCGCGTTAATCTGTAATTGGTATGGAAACCATTGTAGGCTGTGCAACAGGCTGGGATCTCAATTACATCTTGAGTGCGAGGGAAGTGTGTTACCACGTTACCAAAAACTCGGGTAGATGTACTGTTGGGGAAGTGCTGCCAGTGGCGTCCACAGGTCGACTGTGGGGTAAGCGACGGCCCTGTGTGTAAGGTAGAGGGAGAGTGGGTGTTCAAGTCGCCACACGAAGTAGTAAGGGAGGAGTGGGATGGGTTGAGCAGGCCGGGGACTTGATCGAAGTGCCTGTTTGATGAACGCCGGCTCGGTGGGTCGCTGGCTGCAGGCCATTCATCACCATCAGACGATCACGACCATTGTGGCTGGCCGGATAGACCTCTGCCATCCAGCAACACACGTGACTGGCAGCCCCGACGATAATGTCGGAAAACACAGCGTATCTGCGTGCCATCGCAGTCCTGCCACTACCAAATAGTGCACCTGAACACATCTCCTGCTTCGTTATGCCCTAGCGCTTGCTGCTTCGCTTTTATTCCTCCATCCCGCCCGGATGCACTCCACTTTTCCCTATATAACTGTGTGACAAATTAACCACACAAGTTATGATTTGAGAAAGACACTTGAATACAATTAATACATTTTAATGAAAAATTTCTGAAAATATATCACATATTATGTATATTTATGTATAAGTGTGTGTGTGTGTATATATATATATATATATATATATATATATATATATATATATACATATATAACAATCTTAGAATACTCAATCTTAAAAGCTATTTACGTTAGAAGTATAATTAACCGCACAACATGATGTAATTGACTAAAATATAATGGGCAAACGTCACACGTTGAAGCACACGTACGAACGTATTAAAATAAATGGACAAACCGTCCAAATTTTCTCAAGCCCAAAATCAAGTATAATTGCCATACAGAAAATAAAATTCCTGTGAACAGAGACCAATGCTCCTTTAAACATCAGCGCAGTAGTTAACGGCCATCAGAACTCATTGCATACTATACAACATGATTTTGCACTCAAAAGAAAAAAGTAATGGAAGCGAAATGAGAAATGAATGAAATCTCGGCGGGAAAGCATTAAAACAATCACACTGCCACAGGTACACTGCAGGCCATCAAAGCTGTGGCATAAAATAGGGAATATTAAAAAAAATAAAAATAAAAATAAGGAGGACTAAGATTACACTGGCTCATAAACCTTTGATAATATTTAATACATGTGTCTGGGAGGAATTATACATTGTATGGTCATTTAAGATACTTCCCTACTGCTAACGTAGCTACTGGTAACGAGTGAAGCTCGTTACAATTAGATATCGAAATTAGGCAAAACCAACCTTAAAGGTCTCAGAACATTCTGTTAATAGGGAAATAATTTAAGGATACATTAAGTAGTTCAGCATCTGGGACTTTGTGTATGTTTCGTTTTGTTTGCGTCAATAATCTAATGTACATTAAATAACTTTTTTTTTCCGGCCAACTAGAAAATTCAAATTAACCTTGCAGTGGATGTGTTAATGTTAGAATTGATTTTCTGAAAGAAATTGGTTTATGTGTATATTTTGTTTTGCTTATCTTTCTTCTTGTCAGTGAAACCGTCGTTGTGTATTGCGTTGTATGGTAATTGTTAAGGACATGATGATGCTAAGTATCGATATTTAATGAAATATATAATTCTCTGGTATATATTGTTTTGAAAACTCTTGTTAACTTGTACACGGTCCGACACTACTTGTGCCAATAAGAGTAGAGAAACGGTGAAAAATTTGTCTAATATGGAATTTTGTTTCGCTCTTAGGAACGTTTCGTAAAAAATAATGATATAAGAATTATGTTAATGAAGACCTTGTCAGAAGTCAGAAATTTGGTACTGAGCCACTATTAATGTGATAGTTAATATTCAGACGAGCCGGAAGAACGAAATACTGGCTGACGATACAGTAACAGATGGAAGACTGTTTACATTCTTCGTCAGTATGGATTTTAAGCCTGTCAGTTTTTCTGCTGTGCGGGATGCCTTTCGTCATGGCCAGTTTTGGGAATTGAAACCAGCTATTTTCTCAGTTTTACGGGATGCCTATTGTCATCGTCAATTTTGGGATTTGGAACCAGCTATTTCCTTGATTCTACGGGATGCTTATTGTCATCGCCATTTTTAGGAAGATGGAGCCAGCTAGCTTCCTAATTCTACCAGAGGCCTATCGTCGTCATCAGGCTTTTGGTTCGTTTGGTGACCAAATGGGATACTACAGATTCCAGTCCGCACTACTAGGACTACAAACATGGTCAATAATTGCTATGCCTCTTTAATTAGCTATTCATAAAAAGTAGCAATATAAATATTTGCAATTACTGGCATTGCAAGTTAGTCTAAAATAAAAGAAAGTTAGAGTTTTATTGAATTAAATATTTAAATGTCTGCACTATGTTATGCCCACGAAAGATCAAGAGGAGTTATAATTCCATTTTGCTCTAAACCACATCAGTAAATGAAACTGTATTTGCACTGCTGGTATCGTTCTTTTTCACTATTGTAAGACATAAATTCAATATTTTTTAAATCCATTCCTTATTTATGGTCCAAAAGAGATAGTGTAATATTTTAGATTGACAAACATTGTATTTTTTAAATAGAATATGTTTTCTAGTCTTACACTACATCAATAATTGTAGTGTACTGGTATAAGTTGGCCATAATGATGTTTTGACAAGTCGATTGTTATTAAAATACATGTTTTTCCTGAAGTATTAGTTTGATGTCAAGTGCAATAAGGGCGTAATTCAAATGGAAGTCTTTCATTATATACCCAATATTCAAATTTCTTTTATTGCTTTCTGTTGATTGAGTTGTGTTATTTCTTAAGAAGATGTGTCTGTTGTTGACATGTTTTAGATCTACTTGCATTATCTTACAAATATATGCATAAATCATTACAATGAAATGTCATATTAGGCAGTGTGATACAGGATGTTTTCCAATTCATACATTAGTTAGTCAGGGCTGGTAAAAACGTTGTACATAGTTACACAGTAACTTGTAAGTACATTACAATAGAAGACACAATATGTGGAGAATCGTCTGGTTAAAGGAAGTTTTGAATGGACACCAGAATGAATTTAATTTTACGAAACTCTACTTAAAATGCCTCTAGATTAGCCGTGGATAATGTGACTCATATTTAAAAGTCAATCACAGTCTTATGTCACTATGACCTTACCTGAACACACACAGCTCCTGGCAAGAAGTCCTTGCGAAGAACAAGAATCGAATGACCCGAAAAATGCCGTACCAGTGTATTTAAACACTGCAAAACTTAGCACATGCGCAGGGAAGAAGATGTAGGGTGGGACATAGAGAACCAACACTGAGGAGTGGGAATCCATGCACGTTAGGGCAAACCTGGACTCACAACCTTCCCCACTAAAGTGTCCCAAGTATAGTTCGTCATAGTACAACTAGTGCTCTGGCTGGCAAAATATACAGTCCAAAATAGCGTAAAAATATCAGTTCGTCAGTCCATAATCAAACATGGAATCCACATAAACATATGTATCAAGTAGAGAGAGGATTCAAATACAAGATGATCTTTCAGAAATATAGAGAGAAAATAAAGTACCACATCACAATATTATCGCGGTATTAAACTCTTGACTGAGAGTAAGCATAAATTGTCAAAGTCCATTAAGTCGAATATTACCATTAATACATAGCGATGACAATAACTTCTTCATAATCGTATTCTTACATCCATCCCTGGGGAGCAGTCGATAGAGTTCTATCGATGTAACAGTGCAACACTCTTCACAAACACGAGTAAGTGAGTGGTGGTATCCAGCAGCTGGGCAGGAGAAGCAGCCTCCCGACTCGCAGCTGCGAAGCAAAAAGAAGGTTACCTCACACAATCTATGAGGCAGCGGGCAGAAAACCTAACAAACCAGAGTTTAAAAAAATTAATAAGTAATGGGACAACATACACTTTACAACAAATCCTATAGTATAAATAATTCAAACAAATTTTTAAATGCGGCGTCACCCAAATTCTATCAACATACCATTTAATAAGGCTAATGTGCGCCTTACGTAACACTTTATTTCTACTCAATGAGCAAAGTGTACTGTTTTGGGCCCCAACAAATGTATAAGCCTAAAAGTACCACAAAACCTGTGAATCAGCTAGGAACTGCCGTCTTTACTGTCATCAGGCAGAGTAAAGTTTCTAACAAGCACAGAATCTCCAGGGACAAATCGAGCAGCAACCTCTCGCTTACAACTTTACTTGCGTCGGGCGATGTTATGGAGCAAGTGTCCTCGGTCAGCATCAGACAAAAATTCAGGTACAGGGATATTCAAAATAGGATGGGTTAAATGCCTACCCAGGAACAGAGGAGAAGGAGGAACCCCCGTCGAGTCATGTGATCCATTACTAAAGCACACGGGACTAAAGTCTAATTCTTTATCACATAAGGCCTTTACATGTTTACTAAATCGCTCCATTTGAATACCCTTCGGAAAATATTGGCTATAGGTAAAGTACTTAATTGCCCACCTAATACATATGCTTAAAAACTGTGGGTTGAAAATACCGGGCATTATCAGTCACAATCTCAACAGGTCCTACAAAAGTCTTCCAGACTTGATTAGTCAATGCTTTAACAATAGAAGTGGCCTTCATATTATACAAAGTAAGCCAAAACACACTCTTTGTAAAGGTGTCCAACCAAATTATAAGACAGACATTACCTGTCTTAGACCGGATGAGCTGGCCAGAAATATCCAAATGAATAGTGTATCAATAAGAACACGGCAATTGAATATTAAATTGACCGAAATTGGCTTGGGAAGCTTGCTTATAGCGCTGACAATCGTCACATGAACGCACATATATTGGTACATCACTCTTTAATGTTGGCCACGCAAAATAAACAGATATATTTTGGAGCATTTTATTTTTGCTCAAATATCCCATAAATTCCGAGTCATGACAATACTTTAGAACCATTTGCCTCAACGCTTCGGGAACCAAAATTTTACCTGCTATTTCATTTTTTCCTGTAAAATATACGAAACCATCTTTTTCCATGTAAGAATAACGAACCGCCGTAGTTAATTCTAGACGCACGTGTACACACAGAGTATCAGCTACATGAGTGTCACACAACCAAATAAAAAAATTCAGGAAAGCCCTGCATTTAGTTTAACGAAAATATTTCACATGGTACTCTATTTCAAACATTTCAGGGTCAAAAATTCTGGACAAAGCATCCACAAGTTGATTTTTGTTCCTCGAACCTTAAAGTGAAATCGCGACAATCGCAAAACCCAACGTCCTTACTTACCTAATTGCTGAGGGTGGTTCAGTAACCATCTTAAAGTTTGGTTATCGATTAAAAAAAGTCACACTCATTATGTTCTATATATGTTTAAAATGCTGTAGACCAAACAAACAAGCCAATGTTTTTTTCTCATAAATTACCAACATCCTCTCTGATATCGACAAAGATCTACTCGCGAATGTAATCAGATCGACAAGCCCATTACCCAATGACCTAGAGCCGCGCCCAGTGCTATAGACGAAGTATGAACTTGAACTACAACTCTACGTAAAAAAATCCGGCAAGGTTAGTACCAGAAGAGTACTAACCCATGTAGCAAAACACATATGGCCCATTTACGGTGTACAGTTGGATGCCAAGCCGGCAAACAGTTGGTCAATAGCTGTTATACACCTGGCACCATTGCTGGTCCTGAAGTGGCACCTCTAACTAGCCATACTCTGCCCATATCTGGCCCAGGTGTGGTGAACACAAATAGCCCAAGCATGACCCATATTATTACAACAGCAATGACCCATCGATGTACCATTTCGCAGCCAACAAATGGTCCACTGATGGTTGGCCATGCTTTCACCATATGTGAAACACTATCTCTTAAAAATAATTATTTTTACCATCAATATCAACCTTGTTTGTTTTTTCATTTCATTTACTTCACTGTTAAACACATTACACGACATGAAAATCTTATGCTTACCGAAGAAGTGGAGAAAGATTGAACCTACGACCCATGCAGTGACAGCCCAGCATGCTAACCATTACACCACTGTGTCTTCTTACACTAAGATGAACTAATTTAGAATATGTTTGGACATTGGATTGTTAACAAATAACTTATATAATATAAATTACACCAGTTATTTCATAACCTTAAAGTTTACCATGTGAACAAATCAGTTTTTAAAAATATGCAGATAAAAATATATACTGTCGTTGAGAGAAATCTCCCTACATGATCGCGATATCACCCGAAAACTTGTATTTAATGTAATCTTTTGAAGTATGAGCACTTCAATTGTGCTAAAAATCCCTGTTTGAATGTCATATTTGTGTGACAGGTGCGGTAAGCTGATCAGCCTTAGCGAGCATTTATTTTGACATATTAAAGAAAATTGTAATTTTTGCGGGCATAAGCAAGTGTAAATTTAATTGAATAAAAATGCCTTTGCAATAAATTATGTTTTATATATAACATTTTCTTAATTTATTAAAATATAATTAAAATTTAAAAACTATTGAAACATAATAAACTCTATTAAAAAGTATAATGTAAAGTACTATTGTACTACATGTACAATTTATTTAATTCCATTTAAAAACGATTTAAAAATTAAACACTGTAAAACATTTCAATAAAAAAATATTTTTAATAAATAATGCATGTCGTTAAAGTCCCGCTTCATGCTTGTAGGTATTCTGCTGATTGGAAACATCTATTTTTAAAATAGGATTGAAATTTACAAGTATTTTTGTGCCTATAAATAAGGACCGAAAGCTCGATTGGCCCCCAGCAAGCTGACTTTTATGAATTTATACTCTAGTTTTTGTTTTCAAGGTCATTCAAGATTATTGGTCAGGGTAGAGGTCACCTTCATCCAATATGGTGATTATTAGTTTGTAACATAATATACTTGCTAACTTTTGTGTACTTTTATCGAGTTTTTTTCGAGGTCATTAAAGTTCATGGGTCAGGGCTATGGCCAAAGGTCAAGGTAAAATGCAAAGGTTAAGGTCAAAGTTTACAGTGCAGTAGCTTCGAATATGGTGTATGGGTGACTTCTACCAAGGTGACGAGTACTGTTGGCGTCAAACATTGTGAGGGCTAGACCGCCTAGTCCTAGTTCACCTCCCACACCCCTCGGTCGCCTTTAGGTTTAGCCTCTCGCGTCCCTCCCTTCGACCACAAAGTGTACCGTTGAATGACGCACTACGCATCCTGCAAACATTCCACTGACCACTTCAAAAACAGAAAAGTTTGAAAGGTACACCAACGCGTCTATCACTGACATTTTTGTTTTGTAGCATAGTTTATTGCACGCCGGCGTACGGTACTAGATGTTCTGGGTTTCAGTCCCGCGCAAAGCGTGGATGTATGAATGTTTTTAGCTACACGTCTTAAAAAATTGTATTGGCATGAATACGAAATTATTATAAAGGTGAGTGAGGATAATATCAATATCATGTTCAGTACTAGAGATGAATAAGTCATATTTTTGGTCAGTTTGGCAAAATATTGTATTTAGTTTCAAGTGCTACCAACAAAAAGCAATTTAACATAAATAAAGTAGTTTAACTGTAATTGCATGATTTTATTTAAACTACGTATTAAGATTCATCACCAGTAAGCGAGACAATTGTGCGAAAATATGGTTTGCAGGGGTTGATGATACAATCTATAAACATATTGTTACGAAGTTAGCTAACTTATTTGTTTGCCAGCATTAGTAGAAAATTCCTGAAAAGCGGAATTAAAATTAGTCTACATATTATTAAAATCATTAAGTTTCCAAAACCTAGCTGAGTTAAAGTTTCAAGCAATCTTACTATATGTAATTTCTTCTTCTTCTTTTTCCGTTAGGGTCTTCTAGGGACCACGAGCTAGTTTCAATGCTTAGTCCTTTGTTGTTTCTTCATCTTCCTCCAGTAGTCCTTCATCTTCTCGCTATGTATCGTTTTCTTCTCCTCGGACAATTTCGAGCTTGTTTTCATTATATGTAATTTGTTTATTTTTTACTGGTGCAGTTAAGTAAATGTTTGCCTTATCTACCACTGAAGTACAGCAAATATGCATACATTTCAATACACAAATACAAAAACTGCTGAAATTCTATCTTAATATATGTACAAGCTAATTGGTAATGGGAACTGACTGACTAAGTATTATGACACACAATGATTAATTAATTGATTGATATGTTTGGATGAGTTTTAGCATAAGAGATCTTCAGAGCCAATGTGGTGTGGGAGAATCGAGACGGAGATGGGGCAGCGCCTGAACGCAATGTTGAGGGAAACGGGAGACCCCCGAGATAACCCACCAACCACGATTGCCACATGCAAAAATCCCGGTTTATATAGCCAGGAACCGAACCCAGATCGCAGGCGAACGCTATGGTACTGCCTCAACCGCGGCCCTCGACATGCTGTGATAACATTTGTGAACTAATACTTTTTTCAAGAAGCAGCTTCCAGAAGCCAAACCAACGAAAATAATTTAATAATATGAATAGTTAACCACACTAATTTACAAGTGTTATACTAGAAATCTTTAAGATCACTCACCATAGACTGAATAGACAAAGGACGATGAATAAAAATAAAGAAATCATTACACTCCAAAACACAAAATTTTAAAATCAAAGTGACATAATCATTTAACAACCTCCAAAGTAATTAACAATTAAATACAGTTTGATAGCATATGTTTAGGATATGATAATGATAGTTAACAATAAACGACCCAAGATTATGATGTGACAAATAAGCATAATCAATGAAAAATACTGAGCTACAGGTATTTAGTTGTAACCAATTATTACTGAACAAGATGCGAGCGTATAATGTTACGGTACACAGTTACTATGAGAATAATCAGTGATACCAAAACTATGGTGTGGGGAACAAAAAGTCAAAATAAGGGAAAATATACTGAAATGTTCAGCTTAAATTTACTTATTTGCAAGTATTAGAAATATTAATTGGTCAAATGACACCATGTAACATTCATGATTCCAGCAGCTTCGGCAAAAAAAGATTTATGTAATAACATAAGTAAAAATAAAATAAAAATTATGTATGTAATAATATAAGTACAAATAAAAGTGGGTAGCAATTTTACAAAATGATACATACTACGGATATGTCTCAACATAGCATTGTTAACAGTGTTTATTAACTGTTGTCGAGGAAGCTTAGAGAAAAGTAAAACTATTCCTAGCTCGCTAATTAAAAAGTGATTAAGCAAAACAAATTAATGACACTGGAGAGTACATATATCAGTAAGATATAGTATAATTTCAATATTTATAATGGCTGAGCTAGGCGAGAGATGTCTGTATCACATTCACTAAAAATTTCTTGCTCACTGCAGCTGTCATGGTGTGAATTTTTTTCACTTTCATCATCTGTGTCATCACGGTCACTGTCCAGTTTGATTAAGAATTCATCTACTGCTAACTCAATGAGGCAGTTGTTCTTCCAGTACTCTTCTTCAATTCCTTCAACGTGTCTGCAATATACCCAGTCTTCCTTTGTTACTGTTTCTACGGCTTCTGTTGTTAGCATCTGTACGACTTGAAGTAATAAATCTCCAGTCGTGTTGTGAGCTCTGATATTACGTTTAATCTTAGCCCAGGCTAGTTCTATGACATTGAAATCGCACATATAAGTGGGCAATCTAGGTACAGTATGGCCATGTTGCTGGAATACCCTGTCAACAGCGAATATTTTCTCTCTTGGTCGATCTTTAAATAAAATCTTTTGAATGGTTTGTTTGACTGAAAATAATACGTGCATATTACTGAAAAGTCACGGATAACTCTTAACTTTTGGTGCAATATTTCAAAAGCATAACACTTCAGTCAAGAAAATAAACATTGCCTTTGATGCTGTTGCGTAAGGTATTTATCTTCATCTGTCAAAGTCACTAAAAATTAACACAGATTCATCACATAGTAGATGTAATAAGGGCTCCAACTGGCTGGCGCATGAAGTGTATTACAAGGGTTAAGTACAAAATACATGATTCCAAAACAGTTGGATATTTCGTTAATGGCGTCCAAACACCACGTTTTCATTCAAACTGTAAGAATTATTTTTTGATGTAAGAATGGTTAAAACGGGTGCTTTCAGAAACAGTTTTAGCACCAGTATTTTTATACGAAATTTTAAGAGTTATCTTGTGAAACATATCGTACTTCTTTCTTATTAGTGGGCCTTTAAAATAAATAGGTTCACTGCTGAAAGTCATGTGTAGGTGAGTTGCCGGCAGAGAGACAGCATGCAAGTTGAGCGCCTTGTGGGTACAGGTGACGAAGCTATTGAGGCGTGAGCATGAGTTCGCCTTAAGAGTCCGCCTGTTTTGAGGATTCGATTGCACATAATAATTGCAGGTAGTCGGAACCCTTAATAGGAGATATGGTGAACAGTGTAAGCATCGTGTTCTTGCTTTCCTGTAATTGTTCGAGGCTTACTTACTCGCGTGTACTTTGCAGCTCTCTCTGTAGCTTTGTTAATAAGGAACAAAAATAAATAAATTATTCCTTGCCTCTCCATCACAAGCTTCTACAACACTCCTGATGACTTATCTTTCCTTGCTGTGTATAACTTGCTTATACCTCTTGGGCTGCGTGCTACTCGCCATTGTTAACAGTCCGTCACTACTGCGAGGAACGAGGGGTAATGTATTTTGTACGGCATGTAGCACGGCGCGGAGGCGTGGCCACTTTCTTCCTAAACCCCCCTAACCCTCCTTGACATTGGCCTTCCTCACCATCGCGCGATGAGACATCACGAGTCTTGGCGACAACAGTAGTAGGCATAGTACCTCCTAGCACAGGGTCCGGGTTCCGAAGTTGGAGCCAAGGCCGCCATGTTGGATTCCGAACTTCCCGCTCTGTCATTCTGGTCACATGACCACCATCTTGGATTCCGCCAAGTTTCTAGTCAGTATGCCTCCATATTTTAAGTCAGTACGCCACCACATTGTACCACAATCTTTGTAGCATGTACGCCATCTTGTTTGTTCGACTGCCATTTTGGTAACCAGTAAGTCACTTTTCCATGCTCCTGCATTCCGAGGGCTTTCTCCGAGTGCTCCCTCTTTTCCTCTCTCTTGCATTCTTTCTTTATTTTTCTTTCTTGCATTTTTCCTTCTTTTATTCTGTTCCTTTTCTTCCTTTATCTTATCTTTCTTCTCTATTCCTCGCCGAGGGTTTTCTCCGAGTGTTCCAATCTTTTTCTTTTTTGCATTCTTTCTCTTTCTTTCCTTATTTACTTTCTCTCTCATTCTCTCTTCTTTTTTCATTTCTTTCCCATCCATTCATTTGTTTACATCGGTTGTTACTGGAAGCCACCATATTTGTTTACATTTACATGGAGGCTACCATCTTGGTTTTAATAAGTAAGAAGAATTAAAATTTATTTAATTTATCATTTGAATAATTCCGAAAATGTATTCTTTGAAAATGTAGTAAAGATGTATCAAAATATATTTTACAAAGTAAATTCAGTTTAAAGAACTTTTACACTTTCCCATGACAGCTGGTAGCATTTAAAAAAAGAAAAAATCCTAGCTCTTGGATGGGGAATCGAACACAAAACCATTCGACAGAGCCGACATGATAACTGATTTTTTTTACCGTTTTCCTTCATTTGACATTGTCGTGATATTTGATAATGGCGAAGTTCTAGTTAGGCCGTCTTGCTGACAAATTTTTTGTGCGACTAGCGAACTGAAGATCTGCCGTGTCGGAGGCGCCGGGGCGCGAACCCGCGACCCTCCGACTGCAGGTCGGCCACCCTACCCCTGAGCTATGAGGGCAAGGCTACTCAACAGCTTATCTCATTTCAAGTTAGTTGCTTAATAACTTGTTTATAAGATTCAAAGGTAGAAGCTACACTACCTCATGCAATTACAGAAATATTGTTAATGCATTTTATTATTTTTTTAAACCAGTTTATGTATGGCTTATGAATAACAAATTTTAGAGCAGTTTTATCATATTTAAAGCCGCACTAAGTGCTGTATTTTATAATCTCGTAACTTTCAGTCGGAATCTGAAATCTTAAGCTCGCAAGTAATTATTTTCTTATATATTCTTTTTAAAATAATTATGTAGCAAGTCAGGCTGTAAGCGTGTAAATACGAACAGACATTTAGGTAGACGAATATAGTTTGTGATCTTTATTAAGACCAGGTTCGCGAAATTCAGTTGGCAAGTAACATTTCTAACCTGCTAATTGTTTTTATTTAAGACCTTTATAAGCATAGTGGCTAGCTTAAAATAATGTTTTGCGTTTTTCAACGAGATCTGTTTATAACAGACTGGTTAGGATACAGGATTAAAATAAAATATTTAAAAATTGCATTTATTATTCAATTTTAATATTTATTTAATTTTTTAAAGTTGTAGTGGGATTTTATGTAAAATATGGCAAAAAATTTTTCTCATATTCATTTCAGGACTTCTCTCTTCAAGTCTAAAAACTATGCAATGTTAATTATTTACTATATCAACAATTTTTCGTAGAATAACTTTCCTATTCATTTTTTCAATGTATGTATATGTGACTAAACAAAACACCATAATATTCTCTATATATCAGGTAGGACACATCAGCGAGAAATTAAAGTTTTTTTTATTGATATATTTACATACTTCAGACTACAAACACAATCCTTAACATTTTCTATGCTATTTACATTGTATGTTTACAGCAGCAAATAATTAATATAAACTTCTTATATACAGCTCAGGACAGTCCATTCTAGCAAGCATCTAACCAGATCCCTTGGCGATGTATTCTTCTCGACAAAGTTTGACGACTGCCACAGTCAAACAGCTCCATAAAATGAACACAACGCCTTATATACTCCCAAGCAGGTACAAAAACATTTAATGTTCCACCCACTGTAATTCATGCATGCCATTGGCTCTACCAACCATCAACAAACTTACATAGGCCAGCAATAAGTATTTCTTTTCGAGTTCAACATTTTAAGTATATATTTTTATTTTATAATTTTTTACTTATAATATTTTATTGCTGTCCCAGACTTAAGTATGTAAGGACTTGTACCCTATGTTGAACATAGAAAACATTTCCTACTCATATGTAACGTAATGCTTGTAAATTTTTGTTTCACACATGCCACACGATAAACAGTTCAGTATCCACTTCTCCTAACCTAAGATAATTTAACCTAACTTAACCTGCCCTAGTTTAAATTTACCTTACTTCACCTAACCTAACCTCACTTAACATTACATCACCTAACCAAAGATAACCTAATCTAAGATAATTGAACATAACTTCATCTAACCTAAGACTACATAACCCAATCATCTTGTAAGAAAACTGAATATATTTTTTATTTCTCTCGACATTCACTTAACGTAACCGTCATACTCTAGTCACAGCCAGACCCCTCTTCGCCTCCACTCCTACCCGCCTTACTTAATAACCATATCGAGTTGTACTGAGCACCAAAACAGACATAATACCTTTCACCATGACATTAGCTTGCCTCATTCATGCTATTAACAATACAGGTCATATCCAGCACCATATCTCAAACTTACTGATAAAAAATAACAGTAAACTATATTGGCTACCATTTCAGCCCCATCTAACCTAGCCAGTTACGCATATTAAAGAGCTATTCCAGCTGCCGTACTAATCAAATATTCCAACCATGCTATCACAAGATCAATACTATTAATTTAACCATCTACGACACCCATACAGTCTTAATTTAAAAATAAATGCCATCCAATTATACTAACCGACCATACCAGCTAAGCATTCTCCCCCTCCCATTTAACTAACAAACATTCCACTAAACAATTCCGCTCTTACAAAAAACGAATCTCACAATCAAACCATTTTTCTCACCCGATTTAAACTATACTTGTTTCCATACTACCAAAATTACCGAACATGTGATCAGGTAATACCAAGCAACATAACATCTATGTAATACAAAATACAAGCAAACTAACTATACAACCATCTCATACTGTATGCATTCCACCCCATGTCAGGACTTTGAATATATTTTATTTCTCTTGCCATTCACTTAACCTACCCACCAGTACATTTAGTCATGCACTTAAGAACTTAGAATGAATTTTCATATTGTGTAGGACGCAGAATACTTCTAACTTAGTCACACCCATTCTACCCCATGTCACGACTTTTTAAAGACATGTTAAACTAACCTTACTCCCCTTCAGTATCAATAAACCTAACTTTACCCAACCTAACATATCAAATGCACAGCACTTAGCACTGGAGGCACCACATTTAGCACTGCAAGCACCACACTTAACACTGCAGGCACCACACTTAGCACTACTGGCACTGCACTTGGCACTACAGGCACCAGACATATCACAGAAGGCACCACAATCATAACCAAAGGCACCACAATCATCACCAAAAGCACCGAATTAACAAACCAAAGGCACCAAAATTATCACCAAAGGCACCGCAATGATCACCAAAGACACCGCAAGCATCACAAAAGGGACCATAATCACCACAAAATGGACCCCAGTCATCACCAAAGGCACATCAGTCAACTCCAAAGGCACCACAATCATCACCAAAGGCACCAGATTAATCACCAAAGGCACCACACATAGCACTAGAGGCACCACATTTAGTATTGCAGGCACCACACTTAGTACTGCAGGCACTGCATTTAGGTGTTATTAGGGGTAATTTAGGGTTTACTTAGGGTCATTTATGAATCATTGGCAGTCTTTTAGGGTCATTTGGAGTCATTTTGGAGTCATTTGGAATCATTTAGGAGTTATTTAGGAGTAATTTGGAGTCATATTATAGTATTTTGTAGCCATTTTGGAGTCAAAGAGTCAAGATTCAAAAGTCAAGAGTCATGGGTCAAATAATCATTCTTGTGAGTGGCTGGTCTGACAGTAGTCTGCTTTAAGTGTGACCATGAGTTCAAGCTGACCTGAGATAACACTAGAACCCAATATATTTTCACATTAAAAAAACCTTATTCACTGGCAGGGCAATTATGATTAGTTAGCAACTGTTTTAGACCATTTAGAACGAGTAATACAGCCCTCCTACGAAATGCACGTGCATACAATTTGATTTAAACTGAGTTAATAAGTGTTTCAGGGAAGCAGATACACATATTACTATGAATATATATATATAACATTTTTATTTTAGTTTTGTTTTAATTCGAATACATATTATACCATTCAATAGAGATATCACCACATTTTTGCAGAATATCTGCTCTACCAACATTCATAAGAGAATTCAAGCATACCTCAGCTCACACTGACCTTATCCAAAAAAATCTCAAGTCCATCATGTTTGTCATAGCATCAGTCCCCAACCAAAATATCATACCGCCCATCAAATACACCACCTGATTATATCATCCATGACAGTAAACATGTTGATCATTACACCTCAGACATACGAAACAAAATACCAATAACCCTGCAGATTAGGAGTACTGGATGCTATACAAAACATAACCCCAGCATACTTCAGTCATGTCACACAAATCACAATGTATATGGAACATAACAACTACTCATTTTATACCACCCCTACACCATCCATTAACCTCACCAACCAAAACATACTAAGTGACAACCCTCCAGCATACCTGACTTTAAATTAAATCACTTTATCAACCAACAAACCAGTTAATTATGCCAGCTATCCTTACTTATAGCTTTTCTTACGAAACTTACCAAGTAACAAACCTCCAGCATACTTAAAATCCATATCGATTACCTAATGGCACTGAGTACCAAAACAGATATAATACCTTTCACCATAGCATTAGCTACATCATACTAACCAACCATACCAGCTAAACACTATGCCCCTCCCATAATAACTAACCATCCCATTTGCCATTTCGCTCTTAGTAACTAATCACACAATGAAACCACTCTCCCCACACCAACGAAGCTACACTTTTGTCACACTGCCAAAACAACTGAACAATGATAAGGCCATAACTATCAACATAATGACAATATCAACCATACAAGAAACTAAGTGTACAACCAAGTCATACCGATAAGTTATACCATTAAAATGTACTAGCTATTGAAAAAACCAAACTATATAGGCAGCCCATGTCGTCAGACAATACCATCATATTACTCCATCCATTTCAACCATTCCATGAGGCCATACCAAACAAAAACATACAAGTCAGACATAAAAAGACGCATAACCAAAAAAAGCTACCTACAACAGTCATGCAGAGAGGTCATGCAGTATAAACATTCTAGAAGCACCTCTACCAATTTTAAGTCTACATACATTTCATATTATCATCAGTCTGACCAACATTATATTCAAGCCATACATTTTGACCTTCTATACTAACCATCACACCTATCGTCATACCTCCTGCCCTCCTGTTTAAAAGCCATACAGGCACGCCTCACTCAGAGACAAAGTTATTCCATCAAAATAAACTCCCTCGTACCATTAACCCAAATTACTCAAATATTTCCCTTTTCTTCCCAAAAAAATTGGTCATGTTCACCTCGAAATCAAGTCTTTCACACTAAACATTCACTTTTTTCCCTAAAAAATTTCCAAAAATTTATTATTTGAAAACAATTTTATAAAATTACACAAAACTTCTAAAAAAAAGTTATAAAATATTCTAAAAAAAATCCCTAAAATGCAAAAAAAATATCACAATTTTTAAAAATAAATCTAAGAACATATCACCTCAACCTCCCGCTCATCCCAGCACCCTAAACATCGACCTCTACCCTTAACTCCCCACCTTCCAGTACTACAAAAAAAACAAAGAATAATCACAAAATATGAGCAAAATACACCACAAATAATAACTCAAGCATACCTGTCATGTCCTTACATGTTGAAAGCCCTCCAGCAAACCAACATGCTATACTGTCTGAATAAATTAACTAATTACCATAGCAGGTAACCATACCAACAAAAAAAACATTCAGTCTAAACCATGTCATTCACTCCAACCCAAGCATACACAGTCATGCTATTAACAACACAGGCAATATCCACCACCATACCTCAGACTTACTGATCAATCATAACAGTCTACTATATTGACTACCATTTCAGCCCATCTAACTTCACCAGTTACACATATAAACAAGCCATACCATCCACTGTAACTCATATATGCCTTCTACTCTGCCAACCAACACCAGACGAAATATAATCTTCGTTCATACCTCTTACTATAACTCAAGCATACCTCAACCATTCAGTACAACTGACTTACGAAAAATGTATTTACTGCTCCTACTTTTTGCTCTACTCGCCGACACAATCGTCAAATATATACTGATCACCATACCATCTATTATATAACCGAAGTCATACCAGGCCAATCAACACCCCATTTCCTATAACCAAAGAAAAACTCAATTCAACCTCACCACCTAATACACCAAGCCCAATATCTATCATAACTCAGGTGTACCAAGCAACTATACAGCTGAGGCCAACCCATAACCTAAAACACCATTCTACTTGTTCTATCTACCAACACCACTTATACCCATCAACCATACAACCCACTAAATCTAACATACATCAACCATTCGTCCACACAGACCATACAAAGTAAACATAAACCTCATACCAGCGACACAATCAACTTCTTCTCATACCATCCACCATGCCGGCTGACACCAGTCAAAATATACTGACCAGCCAATACCATACACTTTAAACTCAAGCATGCCTTAGCATTACATGACTCGCCGACACACACACACACATACTTTCCACACCAATAACCATATACCAACAATCACAAGACAGATATACTGGAAAAAAACATATCAGGCAAGATACCATCTATGTTAACCCAATGATCGAAGCAAACTTTATAGTCCAGACCAACCAATAACCTAACATTCATATCATCTGCTCTACTAACGGTCACCAGACTAAATATACTTATACATCTTAATAGAAGTCAAGCATACCACAGCCCACACTGACAGTACAAAAAAATCACAATTCCAACATGTTTGTCATACGACCAGACACCTCAAATTTAACAACATAAATAAAGTAGATGATTATACCAACCGTCATCAGACTAAAAATATACTCACCACTCATATTTTCTACTTGAATTCAAGCATATCGCAGCCCATACCCACTAAAATATAGCAAAAATATCACAAGTCCAACATGTTTGTCATCCCGTCAGACACCAGCCAAATATCACACTAGAAATTAATATAAATCACTCTATCAACCACCCATACCAATAAAAATGCTGGCCACCACACCTCAAACGTACAAAACCAAATATGAGTAACCCAGCAGACCTAGGGTACTAGGTTCTATACCAACCTAACCACACCATACTTCAGTTATGCCACACAAATCACATTGTATAGGCAACATAACAACTTTTCATTTCATACCACTTCTACGTCATCCATTAACATCATCCATGACAGCATACCACTGACGCCATCTTTAGCAGAGCACACGGTCATAGTAGATGATTCCATTCGCGGCGATCTCGTCTGCCATGGTCGTTGACGACATTACAGCCGTTCTTAGATTATGCAAGCTTATGTACTATTTTCACAACAGAACGATTAGTGTATGTTATCCATTTTAACTATTTCACTATAGGTCTGCTAAGTATAAACTGCAAATTCATTTATCAAACAGCCATTCGTCTTTACACTTATACATCTTTCAATGTTGAATACACCTTTTCTGTTTCTCTTGTAAACCCATTTTATTTCATGTCATCCATACATCGGAAGGAATAATTTAGGTAGATATGAGATTTCAGTAACTGTGTCGAGTACTGCAAGTGATTTAAGCCTTCCATTTACCACATTAGTCGATAAAAAATTATCTGACTTCTAGAACAACAAAACCATCATTTTCACTATACCTTCACGAGGAGAGAATAACGTTTTGGATTATTTGTAGCGACGACACATACGTTGCTTTAATATGTCTAAAAATGGTGTAGCTAAGTCTTAAGTCACTCGAACTCAGTCAGAGAAAGAGAACTCTTAATCGAACGACAGACGAACTGCGAACGAGACCAACTCGACTGTCTTCAATATATGTCTGCAAATTAATTGCAGGTATAAATCCACTATATTAGACTGCTCGACAACCTGACACGTTTAGAAAAAGTTTGTATAGTAAAAATTGTTTACCTCATCCTTGTATGGTGTCAAAGGACCATAATCTTACTTACAATCTGTTCAAAATCGTCTGTTCAAAACAAAAATAAACATAATTTCTTACCAAAAATTCTTAATACGAAGAAAAATCATAAAACGTTCGCGATGGTAGCACTATGAGAAAATACAAAAAAATACATGTTCACCCAGAAGAAAACACATAGGAATGTGTATATATATATATATGAATTCCTATACGATAGTAATATATATAAGATAGTAATATATAGATTATGAACATATATAATCTTCAGGATAGGAAGATACATATATATATATACATAAAAAAATTAATAAATAATTATATATATAATAGGGCTGTACATATATATATATTGATTGAATATAGAAAAATATATAACGAAATATGTAATATACTAATATAATGGTACGAGGGAATGTGGCTTCTTTGTTTGGTCTCAACTACACAATATTTAAGCATCACTGTTTATGGTCACTAGTGCAAGTCATTGGTTATCAGATGATTATAAGAAAAAAATGATAGCTGGTGTACATAAGTCTGGGATAGTATGAAAAATTATTAATATGCATAAGAAATATCACGACAAAAAATGTATTCATCTGCCGTTCACACACACACACACACACACACACACACACACACACACACACACACACACACTATTACTTATTTTAAATAAACTCTTGTCCCAGTGCATGTCCCGGTAGCCGAGTGGTTTAAGGTTCCTGCATGCCGACACAAACTTCGGAAGTTCGATCTCAATCTCCTCTAGACGATATTTTGAGCTCTACCAAAATTAAAATTATCAGCGCCTCTAGCAGCCACCGATAGAACCAACATGGTGGACACACACAAGCACTCCTAGCAGCCAACTCTAGAACCAAGATGGAAGCTGAGCAACTGGTGAGCCCCTTAGCAACAGCCGCTGTAAACAAAAGGCGAAAAAACCAAGATGGTGCCCTCCAGCAATGTATAAACAAATTACAGACGAAAAACCAAGAAGGTGGACTAAAAAGGCGACAAGAGAGAAAGAAAAGAAAAATGAAATGGGAGAGAAACAATGCAGAATGATAGAGCATGAAAAACACAGAATTATAGAGCATGAAAATTCAAGGTAGAATGATAGCACATGAAGTGCAAAAACGAAAGTTTGTTATCCGAGATTGTGATTTTTTGGCCACCAAGATGGCCGCTGACCGACCGTAAGACAGAGCATGATGTCAACCGGCCGGCACGGCACCTCGCCACCTCTCCGGAATAGAGTTGCGCTCGGAATACAATATGGTGGCTGAGCCACCGAGCCACTCCCCTAACCTCTTGCACTGGAATATACCAGACCTATCAACTATTTACAAACTGGCGACCAAATAGTTATATAAATTTAGAATGTTAGGCCTATATCGTCGGAACCATGTAATCACTTCCAAACTAAACTTGGTATGCTTGCGGTAGATATTACAACTGTACACTAATTTTCAAAATGAAGGCCACATAGGCACCTGACTTTGGTATTATTTATCGCCCATACCATGTAATCAATTTATTACTTAATTTAGAATGCTTGCAGTTTATCGAATGTATCTATATATTGCATATTTTATCCAACATTTTGTAAGATATGTTACACGAAAAATAATGTTTTGTGTATTATCTCGCGAAACAATTGACATGATCCTACCAAAGTTGGAAAACAATTTGCAAGGTAATAGGGGGTGTAAACTGCTATGTTTTAAGTAAGCCAGGCACTTATTTTCGAAATAGTGGATACATAATATATAAATATTTTAGATCAGTATCATTTATTAACGAACTTTGTATACTAGCAGCATCAATTCCAAAGATCAGATTTATCTGTACAAAACCTCATTTCTCTGCCATTTTGTATATTAGCCCCACAAGAACAATTATACTTTTATGTCATATTTAGGGAAACAATTAACCCATTCGTACCAAATTTGGTGAAAAAGTTATATGGTGATAAGCCATAAAACTATGTTTTTCCAAGTCTGATAGACCAATATTTCCCGAATGGCTGCTATACAATAATTTTATCTTAGTGTGCTATATTTACGGAACTATGCAATAGATGATAGTTTTACATTGTATACTGTCTGTTTACAATTATCGAATATTCTAATACAACTTTCTTATCCTCCATTTATGAAGATCATTAAACGGATTTTCACACAGTTCTTCACAGAAGTAGAGCTCGGGTAGGCCATGTAAATTTACATATTGCAAGTGGCTCAGTCACTTGTTTTCAAAACAGCCTTATAAATATTTAAGGTTAGTAAACCCGATCATTCAAAAAATTTGACTAATGAAATTCGAAGTTGATGCTCGAATCCGACCTCCCTAATGCAGTTGATTGAACATTAGCTTATGGTACGAGGTATTGTTGGTCCGAGTCCCGGTTAAGGCTTGTGTATATTTCTAATTGTCTTACTACTGTAGCATATATGTCTGGTTTCATCCCTTATGATGATGCATTTAACGAGACAAGTCGTGCTTACCTATTAGCTTTTAAGAAATGATTAAAAAATTAATTACATCCATGTTGAGGAAAGTATACTGATAAGTCACGTAAGTAACTTCGTGTTTCAAAGTGTCGGAATACTTTTAAATTTAACGTATATTTTCATGTCTCGAGAATTATGTAAACAATTTAAACCAAATTCGATTGTCTACAGAGCATCATGTAGGCTTTGAATTATGAGAGATATACTTACTGTTAATAGACAGCCATTTTGGATGATAAAACAACATTAAATAAAGCTTAATGTCACATTTCCGAAACTATTAACCGATTCCCACCAAATTTGTCATGTATTCATATGCAATTTAGATGTATCATTAATGCTCTTAATCCCAAAATCGTAGTCACATAAATATTCTAGGTTAATTTGCTATATCCACCATACCGTTTGATAAATTTCAATCAAACATTGTATGGTGAGAGTATCATATACATGTATCAAATTTGCTAATAAATACTTTCTTTTATTTGCTATTTTGTAAGATATTACAAATTGAAAAATTTTAAGTTTCCAAGTTATATCTATCAGAAAAATCAACCTATTCCTACAAAATTCGGTTGACATGTACTACTATGATACAACAGTAGGAAGTTCATTTTAAAATGGCAGCTATATAAACATTTTAACCTAGAATGCTATATTTATGAAATCAAGCAAACAATTTCAACATTACTTTGTACTCCGGCAGTGTAGATAACACTTATCAAATGTGTATACAAATAATCATCCTTTTTCCGTCATTTTGTAAGATGATGACAAATGACAAAATAAAATTTGTAAATGATAAATTAAATGTTTATTGTTATCCTTCCTTTGTGCTGGGTGATCTCGTGCTCGTGAAATCTTTTCGGCTGGCAGACTTGGCCAATGATCTCTCTGGTAAACTTTTTCCTAAATACGAGGGGCCCTGTAAGATCAGTAAGTACTTAGGGTCCGACTCGGTTAAACTCGTGTTCCCATCATCAGATAAACGGTTTCGTAAAGCACATGTTGTGCATTTAAAGAAGTTTGTATCTAGGTCTTAGTAAGTATTTTGGCTCCCACCTATTTTCTGCATTTGTTTGTAATAGTGCATGCCATTCTTTACCGTTACATTATCCTTTCTTAGTTAGGTTTTTTGGTTTATTCTCCTATCTAATAATATCCCTGTTTAGACCCATCTACCCCTCGAGTCATGTTGAGGATGCCCTCTGGACATTGCTTGCTGAACTTCATGGTTTCATCCTTCAAGATTCTACTGTTGGAGTGCACCCCCTCTGCAACTGTTCTATGGACTCGAGAAGAAACCCTGCATTGGTGTATTGAACTATTCTATTGGATTTTGAATATCTTCCCCGAGGAAGAACTGTCCTTGGTCTTCCACTGAAGAGAAGCACTGAAGCATCATTTGTGCCTATGTTTCTGCCTTGAACTGTGATGTGATATGTACTGTTTGTTTGTTTTGGGAGATTGTTTCCGTTTCTACGCTCATCATATCATTTTTCTTCTTCTGCCTCTATGAAATTCTACATGTATCAACAACATTTTGGATGGTTATGCCAGGGTTACCAGAGCCTAGACCAGATTATGTACTTTATTTTTCTGTTATTAAGTGAGGGTTGCTTTGGGAGGGGGGTTGCAGCAGTGCTACCATCTAGACATTAGTTCACTTCGCCGCCACCATCGCAGCGCGCAGAGACTTCTAAATTGGAGGGCTCGAATTACCCCCTCCCCCTTTTTTTCACATTGCTCCCACCCTACACCAATTCTTCGCTCCTGGAATGCTACTAATATTAAAATCATTCCTGTAAGTGGGTGTGGAGCTAGAGGTGCGGGTCGACAGCTGCCGTCCAATTTGTTCATTCCTGTCGGCGAGAACCAGTCAAGAAATGAAGGTGCGAAGAATTTGCAAGGCATCAGCAGCTCGACAAGCATTAATGTAATAGGAATGCTTTCAATTTGCCGCGTGTGGCAATTATCTTTCCACGGCCATGTTTTATATATTTTTAGTGAAAGTAATGATGGGAATGTGACAAGCGGTGAGTTTGGATGGCATTTTTAATTGGACACTAATTTGAGTATGTTTGTAATTTAGGAATAATTTCGTTAGCTGACTAGCAGCTTTTAGATCTGCAATCAGCGATTTTCTTCGGCTTGCAAGATTAACGCATGTAATATTTTAAAATTGTGCTTGGCATGGAAGATTTTCTTATTGGTTTGAAGTAGTCTGCCTTTGACCTTTTGACCTATTCGGCTGGCCCGGCCTATTTACCATCTTAGCTGTTCCATTCGCCGCGTCAGGAATATATTTTTACCTTGTTATGTCTGGTTTTTAATTGTGCGTCACTTTAATGTCCCTTATTAAATTTACGTTTTGGTTGCCGGCACACGAATTACAGGTGCGGTTATAATAGTAATTACAGGTGCGGTTATAATAGAAATTACAGGTGCGGTTATAATAGTAATTACAGGTGCGGTTATGATAGTAATTTTAACTTGTTTATTTCACAATGTGTCATTTGACGAAACTTATTCGCCTGCGGCGCAAGCTGTATTTCTAATCACATACATGAAAGTTTTTATTAGTAATTTGTTTAAGGAACAGGTGTCATAAGCGACTTAGAATTGGGAGAAACTGAGTTACAATTTTATATTGCTGCGTAGTGTTAAGGCGCTTGGTCACCCCAGTAATATCCAGTACTATAAGCCGTTAGAAAATATGTTATGGTTTGGTCAGTCAGTGCCATAACCCTGGCGCTTGATTTGGTAGTCTTTTTATATGAATCAAATGTGTAAACGAGCCTGTATTAATTTGTTAGTTTTGGCTCAGATTAGTAGCTTTATTAAGTTGTGAACCTTGGCCTTAAGGTATGTATGTATTCGTCATCGCGCTTCCTGAAAGTTTCCTTTAATTTGAATATTTACACTTGAAGTAATTTGTTATCGGCCTTTGGTGAATTGGAAGCTTGTTAATGGAGATAAAATGATTATGAAATTCATGCTCCATTGGCATGTTGTCAAACTGTTTCATACGTTTATCCATTAGCTTGTACCTGAATAGTTTTATGAAGCTGCATTGTTTTTAAATGGGCCTGAAGTTATTTCAACTTGCCCTGTGTATGAGTCGCCGTTTTAATACTGTCGTAAATTTATCAATAAATTATAATTGCTTCCCCCAAATGGAAACCTGTTGTGTTTATAAATACTAAGGGTGTAAATATCTGTTTCTAATATTGCAGGTGTAAAATGATATAGTGTTTTTTGTATCAAAATAACTTATGTTACGCAATGCTCTTGTATTTTTATATGGAATTCGTCTTAACTGAAATATTTTGGGAAGTAATACCAAAAATTAACATATATTGAAGCAATTTGATTGGTGTACTGTATGCCATTTTTGAAATGGACTGCTGTGTCAGTTCTATTTGAAGCATCAAATACGACCACGGTATCTGTTTCCCAAGTTTTTGTAAAATAGTGTGAGGTGAGCAGATGGACGCAGTATTTAGGGAACAATTTCATAAATTCCCACAAAATGTCACATATGTGCTACTGTGGGCCATCTTGGATATCAAACACACCGATAGTAAAAAGTAGCCTGCAGACATTTTAACTGCAGTGCTACCCAAAGTGCGTTTTGAAGAACAACGATTGTTAACTGGTGTTGAAAGTTTGAATGAAAGTAATTGTTGAACATACGCATTTAAACTTTTAACTTGTTTGTGTACACTATGTACACATATCTAAATCTCTAGTGAAAATTAAGATGGGCCAATTAAAATTTGATGTTATTAACCAGACAACTTGCTAATTTTATTTAAATATTCAAATAAAATTTCATCAGTTGATAATCATCTCCACCATATCCTAAAATCAGGGAAAATTTTGAGTCTGATGACTCAATTTCGAGGTTTACAGTGGACCAATTATTGCCAGGATTTATTGGAAGATAAAAAGATCCTTGGAAAATGTATGACAATGTTTGGTTTAAATTATGTTAGGTAACACATTAGCATTTATAATTGGTCTGGAAAAAAATAATTTAATCCTTCTCTTGGACACTGCAAAAAAAATGCAAAATATACTGTTTACAAAGCACACACATGTTCTGACGATATATAACCTGTTACAGCATGATCAAACAAGTTCTGACATGTGAAGTTACACCTGTACTATACCTTTTCGTTACACTTAAAAAATAAAAATAAAATTGTCGTAAACTGTTACTTATTTTGCTTTATCATGATTTTACATACAAATTATTTGACATTATGCAAAAATATATTTATTAAACATTGAGCAATACCATTCTCTTATACATTTGGAAGATCAATGAACGACACTTAGCTGAACCTTCTAGCGAGGAAAAAAAAAAAAAAAAAAAAAAAAAAAAAAAAAAAAAAAAAAAAAAAAAAAAAAAAAAAAAAAAAAAAAAAAAAAAAAACACTTGGCAATTCTTTGGAACAATGCCTCTTTGAAGTTCTTCCAAGGAAATACGTCGTTTTACTCTTTTAATACCTATCTCGTATTGTTTATAATTGTGTTAGTTTCCAATGTCATTCTGATGGATCATGCCAGTTTATTTGGAACTAGTGGAGCGAGAGACTATAGAAGAGGTGACAGTGTGTTTGCCTAGTAATTTGTAAAGTTGGACACTAGATGTTAAGCAGGGCTCTCAAAAGTAGTCAACAGACCGCGAGTAGACTACAGACAGTTGAACTTCCTCAAAGAGCGCAGTCTCGTCGTGTTGGACAACGTGATGCTGATACAGGATGCAGGCAACCAAAAGCACTCTAATCCACTTGCCCCTGAGAACAGCCAGACATGCAGATTTTTCACCCCGCCATTTATCGAGTTAGGCTCGCGCTATCCCTCAGCTAAACACGGGGAACGAGTCAGGCTAAGGCATTACTGCGTTGAGCCGTTGTTTAGGGGAGTGGGGATGATAATGTTGTGACTTTCTGATGATGCCAGCGTTCAGGGATAATTAAATCTTTATTTCTCCCTACTCCTGTCTTATTGTTACCCCCTCCCATCCTTCCCCCCTTCCACCACGGTCATCAACCCTCTTCCGCTGGTTCGATGAAGCGTGCCGCCACCAGAATGGGTAACAATGCAGAAAAAAATAATATTCAGATGAAGGGAAGCGTTCTTGTCCCTCTTCGAAATTAAATATTGCTGCTTTGGAGTTGCTCTGCTGGGAAACTACACTAACGTAAGGCCTCGCATTTATGTTATAAGATTTGATGACTTAAATTAGTACTCATTACTCCACTAAATTTTACAATTTTGAACACTGACAGCAAGGTGAATCAGGCGCGTCTGTTAATTCGTAAGTGTACAGCTTGCAAATTACATCATAAAATAAAACATCTGATTTTCTTATAGACCCTATAGAGAGTGGTATATTTTTTGTACGTTAACACTCTAAATCGGAGTCAGTTATTTTTTACTGATTGTCAGTTGGAATAGCTCCATCCGGAATCAGTAGAAAAAGAAAACTACTAATCTCTTCAGTTAAATGAAATCCGCTAATACAAACAGTAGAAGATCAGTTATTTATAGTCGATTAATAAAAAGCACAAGAATTGAAAACCGTGCATTATGGTTTGAAATAAATTAGGCATACAATTATTTTGTCGTAAAACAAAGTTATTACATGTACAAGGAAATTTCGGAAGTGGTTGGTATCTAATCGCCACCCCAAAACGCAACACATTCTCTTGTTTCGTTTGGCTGACGTTCTACGAGCTCCGCTACTTTGCCACTGAGAGACACGGTCTCGCATTTGTGTATTAACATAAACTTACAATGGCGAACGACTGTAAATTTCGTAATGTGAAAGTACTTCGTGTTGTCGAAATATACACAGATTATGCGTACGTAGGTACATATCTTTGTAAGGCTCGAAAGTCATTCCAAGTTAAATTTAGTTCAGATTGTGTGCTTTGAAAGAGAAATAGTGGTTTTAACTGTGTTGTCGGTGTTTTCTATGCATCTGCCATTTTAAAATGCAACGAGATTTTACAGAATGAAACTGTTATTTTGAAGAGACAGATTGACTAGTAATAACTGTGCTAGTTAGACAGTGGAACGTTAGAAACAATGCAATAGTTTATCAAATGTGTCGTTTCCTCGTTATATCTGTTAACTTGCAGAGACCACACAACTTTTGTTGTTGTGAATGCACCTTTCTTATTGAATCACCGCACTATCAAACCAGTAAAATTATCACTGATCTATCTGTCACTAAAAATAACAGTATAAATCTGTAGTGTCTCGTTGCATTGTAAAATGGCGTATACTAGTGGACATCGATAACCTCATACATTGAAACCACTATATTTATCTTTTAAAGCACAGAATCCGAACTAAACTAAAGATAGATTGAATTTCGAACTTTGCAAAGACATGCACTTGCGCAGAAAATCTGAATATTTCGACAACAAGAAATACTTTCACGAAACTTACAGCAATATTTGACATTGCATTTTGTGGTTTAGTATCCATAATACGAGCACACATTTGGCAGTGGTAAAGTAGGGCAGTGGATATGGCTGATCATGAAAGCTTCAGCATGCTTTGTTTTATGGGCGGAGGTTCGAGCCAACCACCTCCAAAAACGTTTTTGTGTACACAATATTTGTGTTCTGCGACAAAATAAATCGTACCTAACTTACATCAGCTAGTAATGCTCTGCGCAGATTCATTAATAACAACTATAAATAAGTAGTTTTCTACTGCCCGAATTAGTAGATTTATTTTAACTGATGAATATGTGATATTTTTTCTATATATTCCGGATGGAGCAGTTTCAACTGACAACCGGTAAAAATAACTGATTGCTATTTAGAGAGAAGCTATTCTTTGGAAACTCGTATCCAAAATTTTCTCGTATTACTACGAGATTGCATGAACACTGATTTATAAAACACAAAATAGTTTATGTATCTCGATGCTTATAATTAATTTGAAGTACACATTAATTGCAGTTCATTAAAATTCGAGAAAAATTTTGCGCATGACGTAATACCGTGTTGTAAAATCTACTACAATTTACTTCTATGTTACATATATAATATTCGCCAATGGATTCCAAAAATTGTTAGTAAAAATACAAAAATTAATAGACAGTTGAGTTAATTTCTGAGATCATAAAAAATTGCGACGGGGGGGGGGGGGGGCGGGACGGTAGTATTTAATAAACTAAGCTAAAAACTTAGATAGAGCACGATTTACAAAGGTATAATGTTTCTGGGCTGAAATCTAATCGCATATAGGTCTACCGTTTATCCCTTGTTCGGTGACTGCACTGTAGTACATATGTAAGGAAGAGTGCTTTTAATGAGTAAGAAAGACCGGCCTATCAAATATGTAAATATTTTAAAATGTAAGATTAAATTTATACCGGCTGATTCATCCCGTATATGCGAAGAAATGGCATGCAAAAAAGTTAAAGTTTGCTCATTACGTCGCAGGGTGTACTAACGGCGTTGGCAGCCATTCTTAACGCCAGCTACAGAAACAGCAACTGGTTAATACTAAAAAAAGTCTGTATTTAAACCAGAAAATAAATTCAAAATTCAATGGACCATATTTTTGATACTTGACGCAACGTTACACCGAAAAGCCAGCAATTCAATCCACATCGCGTGGAATTTGGAACATCTGTAATTAAACTATGAATACACTACAAAACTAGAACATTTCCTGGTAGTGCTGTCAGTATCCAAATGAAAATACGTTTGTAGAGGCAGGCTTGCTGAACGTCGATGCGAGAGTTCTGTCAGCCTTTGGACATCGAGAGGAAAAGTTAGAGGCACAGGCTATACGGATGTATTTCCGGATAATATGTGTTTCATTAATCAAAACGTAATTTCCTCCCTCCACCGTTAGTAACAATATTATTATTATTATTTAATTACTATTCCAGTGATATTGTAAAGACAACCTTTCCCAACATAATTATTAATATTAATATATCTTTCCCTCCCCCATATTTTCATACGCATTGCTTAGGATTTATAAATGTATACAAGCTTTTAGATATGTCAAAAATATTAAATAGAGGCTACGCGGACAAGCTTAACACTATGGACCTCCTGATTGAAATGGGATACGAACCATTTGATAAGTGCTAAGGTATTTTCGAGTGATATCTTTAGTTCGCCTTGAACAAGTCACCTTTTCAACTCAGTTAACTTGCATAAAATAAGTGGCTCAAGTCATACAACTAGTTAACGATTTTCTAAATAATTTTTGTAGTGAAAATAGTTTTTCTTGGTTTAAAATTTTCGGATAACGTATACAGTTTTAGCGTAAGCTGTACAACATGAGGACATTTTTTTATCGGCAGTGTAAAACGGTGCATTCAAAATGAACATTAATAATCTCATAGGTAAATAACAAATTATTTTTATACTTTTAGAAGTTTCACAAGACGAATACCGCTTTGTTTCAATTTTTAGATCTGTATACTAGAATTTTGTAGGCTGGTTTTCTACTTAACGGGTTATCAATATTGATTTGTGAATTGCTTTGCCCACCCCTTGACCCTTTACAGGCGTATAAAAATCACGTGATGAAACTAAATGTATACGTATTTACATTAAAATTTTCAACAGGCTTGTCAGTTTAGTAATCTCAGTATTTACCAGCTGCATTATAATAATATTTCAGAACACGAATTTCTGCAAACAGGTTAATAACATTATGATAGTCACATGGTTTTAACAATTATAGTAGCAAGAATGAAGTTCAAAGTTGCAGTCCTTTATGAGGACGTTATTTTCAATGTAAACAAAATTGTGTAATTTTACACTAAACATATGTGGCAAAAGTGTCTCCACTGTCATCGGTATAATTTTCCACGCACACGCCGACGCACACACACACATAAACACAACATGCGCGCACGCACACACACACACACACACACACACACACACACACATATATATATATATATATATATATATATATATATATATATATATATATATATATATATATATATATATATATATATATCAATGTTTTAATAATTTGTCGGATAACATTATTATGGAACGGAAAATAAACTGCAACGTTCGTGTATTTTCTCTACATGACAAGCAAATATAATTTTCCAAATATTGGAATCATTAATTAAGGTGCTCACTGCATTGACGTAAAAGACGCTTATCAAAACTCGTTATTCTAGACTGACTGGCCCAATTTAACCTCGTTAGTATGAATAAGTGATCATTATGTAAAATTATAGTTTGATTTGTCTGTCAATGAAACGAACCAACACTCAGTAAATCACAGGAGTAGAATTGATTGTATGTCAGAAAAATCACTGATAACGCATAGAAATTAATAAATATCTCACAAAAGTCATTCACATGATTCTGCTTTTTTAATAACTCACTTTATTTAACTATTTCAGTTTTCACCAAATAAATTGTCTGGTGTGTGCTTTACTTAAGATGAGAGCACTCATCTCGTTATCCCAACCAATGAATCGAACTAGGTTTGTTAGTCCAGTGATGACCGGAGCAACATAATGTATTATTTACCCGCAGGGAAGATCATTGGCCACTGAACCTCACATGTAGTATACAGAAATGGTAAAATATTTTCTTCCTGTTATTGTTATAAACAATTTTGGACACTGCATTTGAATGGGTTATTTGCCTTATATTTAAACGAATTTGTTTGGTTTCCATTGATACATGTTTCCTAACTGACTGATACTACTGCGTGCCTACGATGTTGCTCGCCAGCAAGATCTAGTAAGAAAATTGTAAATTATTCTTTCTCCACATTATATATTTTGCTAGTCTTTGTTCAGTCTTTAAATTTTCATAGAGCACCGTGTTTACGCGTCGCCTATTTTGTACACTGTTTATTCGCTATTTATTTGTCTGGACAGCTTGTTAAGAAACGACGGCTGAAATGATTGTTAGTTTCGAGTATGACAGCACAGAAAATCTATGAATACGGAACTGTCGAGAGCACACGAGAATCGAGAAGTAGACATTATATATATATATATATATATATATATATATATATATATATATATATATATATATATATATATATATATATATATATATATAATTGTGACGCAAAAATCTACAAAATACTCCGTAGTTTAGCTACTACTGGGGTCCACATTCGAACCTAGGCCTCGGGAGGCAGAAAATATTCGCACGGGAAATATTACGTGGGGAATGTGGATGACGATGCCGTGGTGGGAGGGACGTTTCCTCGGAATACTACATTTTCCTCACCAATCTGCATTCCGCCTATACTCCCTCCGTATCTCACCTCTCACATCCGGTCTGGACGGAACGACACGTGCTGGTCTTCCGGGGAGCGTGGCCGGCTACAGTAACTACCAGGCTCCTCTCATTCATGTTGACCCTGCCTGAATATGCGAACAAGATGCATGTTTATATCACCACGGAGAAAAAGGCTACAAACTCGGAACGCGGTTTTTATTTTTGCCTATGGTCAAATAATGTGGAATAAAATTTTGTAACTGTGTATTGTGTTCGAAATATATTTGATTACAAAGCCCTAATATCTGAAAATATTTTTATTAGTTACGTGTACCAATATAGTTTTGAAAGTTTTATTTATTAACAGTTGCATACCTTTACGTGACTCTCATAGCCAGTTAGCCTTCGACGACCTACGGAATAATCGCAATTCCCAGAAATGATGTCTGACAAAACGGAATCAGTTTATTTAGTAAATTATTTTCCAACAACAGAAACGTTCTACCCTTGTACATACAACGCATATTTTGTAATATAATACAATTATGTAGGGACTTACAAAATACTGTTTTATAAATCTTCAAAAGTTTTTAATTATTTACTAATACACTACCAAATTAAAAAAGGACGTAGACAAAATTACTTTTACTAGGATAGATGTTATATACCACTGTAACCAAATGTCAAAAGACGATTTTTTTCTAACGATTAAATATTACAGCTCCGATATTTTTGACACGGTCACCAGTGTTGCAAGTATAGAGGTGACCGTATGAGGCAAATATCAGCTGAGTTTGTTACTAGTGACACGAACACGTCTGCCACGGTTCACAAATACGAAAGTCAGCGTTTGGCGTCGCCCGCCGGGTGGGAGTTTTACTCGCGCGACCCCTGAGGTTGTCATTCATCTGCTGTGGCGGAGTGCAGCAGTAACCACTAACAACACAGGGGAAGTTCATCGCAAACTACAGCGACACTAGCAGAACGCCTGCTTTGACTTGCCAGAAACACTACTGTACGCCGTCCACCAATAAGCGCCTGGAGACTAATACCGCAGCCTGCAGCCCGTTTCAAGTACCGTAACTACATTTTTTTCTGTCTTTTTCAAATATTTCACCATTTCGTGATACGATATCAATAACTATTTCATAGAAATTCCAAATCTGTTGGAAAATAACTTTTACGTGATTTTTAAATGAGAATTGTCAGCATAAATATTATGCGAAAGAAATTTCAAAAGTCACGAGCACAATGTCTGATTTCAGCTGAAGTGCTTGATGAAGTTTTAGAAACACCAAGAAATTTTTCTTTCAAATTTGGCATATTGTTAGGCAACAGCTGAGCCAATTAAATAATTTATATGACTTTCTAAAGTTCTAATTGCACCAACAATGAATTTTAAGTGTAGCCAAATATTATAATTAAGCAAGATTTTAACTTTTGTATGTAATAATATGTAAATTTAAAATTCCCGTTACTCCCGCACAAAGTGTGTGAATTAATTTTCCATGTTTTTCAACTTTAATAACAGTATTATTCTATGTAACAAAACAGAACGATAACGTAGGTACCCTAAAAATACATAAAGTGATATAGCGTATTGGAACGCTGGTAACGGAAGTTAGTGGAGCCTTTGAGAGTAGGCGCTTCTGTGTTGGAAGGCAGGGCGGGCCAGCGAGGAAACACTGGGGCGGCTGCCGCAGTGTGGTGCCACGAGGGAGAGAGCCGCCGCAAGTTGACAAATGAAAAAGATTCTTTCTGACAGGCGCCTGGATTGTTGAAGAGGGGTCGAGGAGTGGCGGCGTGCAAGTCAGGCACAATGTCCACCCAGCCCACACCCCCTCACCCTTCTCCCTCTCACCTAACACCTGCAAGGAAAGGCGATCTGCACTTTCAAAGCACGAGGCTTGAAACCCAACTACTCTCCCCGACTTGCACGTTCTACAAACGTGTCAGTCATTATATGGCCGCATCCATGCAGTTGTTACGGGAAGTCCTATCACAATAGCCCGCAGTGACATTTTCAACGAATAGAACACACAGTAGACTAAGCACAAAACAGTTGTTCGTCTTCTTCCCTTCGTTGCTACTTGCACGAAAAACCGTCTCAGTATTGGACTTGACCACTCGCATTAAGTAACTTTGGCACTAAACCCACGTTTCTCACATATCATGTGCCTGAACGTACTTTGGCCGAACAATAAAAGTAAAAGTCCACAAATAGTTATATGAACTTATCTCATTTTCTTTTACGAGATTTTACTGTGGCTATTTAACACTTCGATTTAGAAACTATGGGCAAAAATTGTCTTGGAAGTGGTAAGAAGGCACGCATTCATTCCTATCCTGAAATATTTGCGCATTTTCATTCTAAAATTGAAACACTAAAAACAGTTAATAGGTAAAACTGATTAGGCTACTTTCCAACATTTCACATTTTTAGGTGATTTTCTCGAGGTTCTCATAATATTCAGACGTCAGGGTTTTTTCGGATATAAGCTAAGAAAAGGAAATATTTTCAAATACGGTTAATATTATTGTGCGTAAAAAGACATAGTTTTCGAACACTACAATGTCTGTAGACTAAGCATACTCTCAAAATTATTTCCTTTTACATGTATTTTGGCAAATTAAATCACAAGTCTTCATCAATAAATGTTAACAAAAATCGAACTAATTTAACTAGATCATGATTAAGTCTTAACCAGAAAATATTATATACATAATTAAAGAATATGACTAATAGATAAAATATACACACATAAAATGATCTTACAAACAATTATTATGCTTTTAAAAAATTCGCTATTGGCTGTTGCACTGTCTAGTCAAATTACAATTAACAATGCAGTATATATTTGAAATAAGTGGCGTGTTATATATATATATGTATGTATGTATGTATGTGTGTGTGTGTGTGAGTGTGTGTGTCTGTTTGTGTGTGGGTTTGTGTACGTGTGTGTGTGTGTGTGAGTTCATCCCAGAAAACTGAAATGCTAATAATTTTATATAATGACATATGCTCTGTTAACAAAACTGTTTACTCTACTCCACTAAACTCTTTAAATACCGGAATAGGAGAGAACAGATTCCATAAATAATCCTCCATTAAATCGACGACAGTTAAAAGTACTGTAATTGTATGTTATTGAATTTTTAACATGTGTAAATTTCTGAATTTTTCTAGTAGCATAATACTACTCTAACACGTAGGTAGTAGGTATATAATTGACACCCTACTTCATTAATGAAATTTTAAAAGACTCTACATCCATATTTTCTATAGATTCTTCGTAGTAGAATTTTTTTAGTAAACTGCATTTAACTATGCGGTGAAGAACTATAATTTGATAAAGCCTTGCTTATTCAAGACATTGCATATAGCGTAACAAATTGCATATTTAGTGTAGCTTTTCTAGTTTGAGGTAAAAAAAAAGTTTGTTCTTACGTCTTGTTAAGTAAATCTGATGGTGGCAAACTTTTGCAAAGAAAATCTCGGAGAGAAAATTAGTACCTTCAAATATCCTTTAGCGTCCGCGGTGTTGTAGTGGTCAAATTATTCCGCTCCCACCTAGGCGAACCGGACTCGATACCCGGCGGGGTTACTCCCGAATTTTCACATTTCGGAATCGTGCCGGACGATACCGCTAGTCAGCGGGTTCTCTCTGCCTCTCCCGTTTTTCCCGCTCATGCCTTTCGGCGCTGCTCCATACTCATGTCGTTTCACGCTCACTGACTCTCAATAACTCGCTGTTCGATAACAGCTGCCCAAATATTTCTACTTCACTGAATGTGCTATAAAAATAGAAAACCACGACTTTTGTGCAGTTTACGTGATTGTAAGTACTATCCGGCTCTAATCCCTTTACGATTGATTCGCCGTAAAAAAGTTTCTTGTCTGTGTCTACGATATAATGACCAAAGTAATATAAGTGGCTCTGCCTTAAGAAGATAAAATACTTCCTTCGCGAGTAGTAAGGCCAGGGGGGGGGGGGGGGATCCTAGGTCACTTTTGATTAATCGGATTATCAATTTGATATCAAAAGGTTAATTAAATTGTTTGAAAGGGTTAATCCTCAATCCGATCAAAATTATCAATCCGATCTTAATCCTATTAAACATTTCTTAATCCGATTTTAACCCGATCAAAAATTGAAAGGGTTCAATTTACTGAAAAGGTTAATTTAATTACTTGTACTTCTTCCATTCTTTCTTTTTGGGTGGAGGTAGCAGGATCTCTGTACGATGTTGACGGTGTGGTGTTCTGAAGGTGATGACCAGAGTATCTTTTTTTGTTTCTGGCGAGCCCCCAAATCCCGCTATGCCAGCGTGAGCAACTTCACAGTTCTGTGTGCCCTCCGGCGTGCATGATAGTAACTAAGTCGGATGGAGAATGGGATGTGTCTCAGGGCAAGCCCTTTACGCCTTAGGTCGTGTTTTGTTTTTATAATTGGCGCATGCATCGTGGCTAAGCAGGGTTATAGTGCCATGGCCACAATTGTAGCCATGTGCACACACCGAAAGAAAAAAGGTCTAAATGGAGAGCATACCAAACCAGGCAAAGCGGAGAGGGGCGTGGAAAATCTATGCAGAAGTCGCAGAGGATAAAATAATTCCTTTCAACTGGATAAAGTAGGGTATTTGTTATTTCTGGAAGAAAGAAGTCTGTTGGTTTGATGCGGGGTGAAATGAAATGAGATCGCAGCTGGTGTGTATTGCGGGGAACAGAACAGTCCTTGTGGCGATACCAGTCATTGTGTCGGCACAGACGCCCTTGAAGTTGAGCTACTGTCAATACTGCCGTGTAGGCGAACCAGCGCAGCAGTACCGACAGCAACTGAGAATACACGGCCCCTGCTTCTCGTCGAATGCGTCGGAAAACTGGACAGCTCATTCATGACACAGACTCCATCTTCGCCCTTCTGTGCCGATGCCAGGATCTCCAATCCATGGGTGAAGGTGGGAAGAGTTCTTTGGGGAGCCACCCCCTCCCCTTCCTCCAAAATAGCCCATCGGTCTAGGAAACATGAGACATCCGGGGCCTACCAGTGGTGATGGTGAATCCGCTGGCTCGGGAGTGAAGGCTGACATCGGGGTACGTCCCAGGTCCGATGCATTCCAATCAATTCATCACACACCCGCAGTCCGCAGCATCCAGCAGTGAGGATCACAACACTTCTCATTTTTCAGTACCTCGAGATCCCCCTTCCCACCTTGATCATTGGGCCACTTCCAGAAGATGTGCTTCGCCATCTTGTACTGAGCTGCCCAGGTTCCCGACGTCCACGACGACGGCGCTCTCGCACTGGCCAGTTGGTTTGCGGGCTGGTATTTGATTATTTCCAGCCACCCCAGAGCTTAGGGATCCCTTATCCACCACCTGGGGATGCGAGGAGTTGCGGATAGTTGCCGCACCCAAGTTACCATTGCCCCATTGCACCCGTAGATGCACCTCGCTTCCGCTGGTCCTCATGTTGCGGGCAGTTCCCAGCAAGCGAGCAGCTACATGCGCGATGTTCATCCTATGACAGCTTAGCTCGTACTTACCAGAGTGGTGGGTTGAAATGCCATATATAGGTACAGAGTTGTGTGCAAGAGTGTGCTAAGGGTCTTTAAAATTTTTTTTTTCTAATTTTTATGTGTTTGTAGGGATGTTGGTTGGAGATAAGCGATTTTTACGAATATTTTTACACACGAGAAATTCTGAGTGTTTAAACGATTTCTAAGAGTGTCTTAATAGTAAATTTAATGTTTTTTTGTGGGATATTGCTTGTATATGGTGGTGGGAGATAGGCTACTCTGAAAATGCGATTTACGTGTTAGTAATGAGAAACAATCTGTTTCCGAATGCAATTAAATGCTAGAGAAATTCAGAGTGTTCTACGTGTGAAAAATTACACGCATCGAATTGCAAATTTCAAACAACTACATAATAATAAGTGCGATTATGAGAGTTTTAAACATAATGTGAGTCTCAAGCTTAGAAATATAATTTACATAAGAGAGAATTTTAACTTGGTGAATAACATCTCATGTCGACAAGTGCAAACACACTAAATGAAATCTAGCTAGTCAGTATGAATAAATAACAGATTAACATGTACAAGTTACACGATTCAGCCTGGTGAATAATATCTTGTGGCAAAAAACTCTGAATACGATTTAAACAAGACAAAATAGCGTATGTCTATTCTGATAAGTAAATCTTATAACAATAGAAAATCTTACCCCAAATGATTTGTTTCCAAATAACCAACTTATGTAGAGCTTAATCCCACATCACTTTAAATGTGTAATGGAAAAAATGCACAAACATCCTTGAAGAGAAAAAAATTATTTTTTAAATAACGGATGTACTATAAAATTTCCGTAAATAGAGCACACTTGTTAACACAAACTGTATTTTTGTCTAATAAGCTTAGAAAATCTAAATCTTATCACAATATTCAGTTAACACATGAAAATTTATATTTACCTGATAAAATACTTTTATATTAAAACGTAAATCATGGCTATCACTACAGATGGTCGCCAGTCGCCTGATGTTAGCCTCATCATCCATGAAGTTCTTGAGGTATGGCGAAGATGACAGAGAGAGAGAGAGCTGTACATGTCTGTCTAGCCCAAGCTTCTATCACCAACTGAAGATAGCAGCGAGTGGTTAGCTGAGGTCACTTCACTCCAGAGCTCCCTACACATCCACCCTACCTCACCAGACTGCTACCCCAGGCTGCCTGCAATTGCCAATTTTTCAGCACTAAGGCAAGATGGCATTAACTGCCTAGTTGTGTACAGATTGGGAGGACCCTGCCCACCACACCCTCAAAACCCAACCTCCCACTACTACCCTGTACCCCTCACCAAAGTGATGTGTCCTGGGGTTCATTCTCCTACCTGCCCTCGATTGTCATTTTTCACAACTGAGTCAAAATGGCGACAACTGCCTACTTGTGCTCAAATCGGGGGAGCAGCCACCCCTCTTACCCCTACCTTCCATCCCTAAGAATCAGCCCGAGTCTAGAGGAACTTACCCCATGTCCACGCACCCCTCCCATCCCTAATATCAAAAGTGACATTTCTGAAGAACTTTGTTATCCATCCAACCTGGTTTTCGCAATAACCTGTTTTACACACCCTAGCAACAGTCGTGAGAATACTTTTTTCATATTTTTTCGTGAGTTGGCACTCCTGCAGTATCTGTTTCATGACAATGCCCCTCCCCTGCTAAAGTATTCAGAACATGTTTCTAGTGTTAGCTCCCCTGCTTCGACCCATAGCCCTCTGAATACATACCCTGAGAAATTTCACCTCACTCAATATCTTTTCAACCTATGCAACAGGTTGACTGTATGAGCAGTGAAAAATAATTTACAAGTCCCTGAAATCAAGTTCCCAATATAAGCCCCGAGATAATCCCCAGATTTAACACCCCAACAACAACTGTATATTTGAAACAAGCAAACTATGATTTCTAAAATCAAACAGAAATACAAGACATATTTTATTCACTTGTTAAAACAGAAGTATTTTCTACAGCTATTCAAACAAGACATATTATATTTACTCTTTAAGAAATGTTTTTACTATCAATTCGACATATAGGAAAGAAAAATATATTGCGAGATAATTTCCTATCTTGTTTAACAATTAAATCTTGAAAGCCGATGAGGGAAAACGTTAAGGGCTGGAGCAGCTCTTGTCACGCATGTGAGACTAGGGAAAATGTGAGAGATCTCAGATAAAATCAGCTGACCAATGGCAATGTCTATCACGAAATCCACACATTGTGAAAAAAAATAGTTTTTAGGGTGTGACCTGTCCAGGGAGGCAAGCATGCTAAGGGGTCAACCAATGTGTTCCCTCTCTTTTAATGTCCAACCAAAAACTTTCCAACAGCAAAATGTATTCCATGTTACACATATGCATATATTTGAATTTATTTAATATTTTAACAGTTTCCGACATAAGTTTAACGAAATAATATGACTACAGGCAGATATAATGTTTTTCGTAATTGGAAAATAGCAATTTCAATGATATTCTTACATTTTTACTAAAAGGTTCAAATTCTTGTAAATTGACGGGAAAATATAATGTAGATTTTACATATCTTGGGTTGAATTTTATTTAAAAAATCTAGTTAAAATATATTATATTGTGTTGTATTCTTATTCTCCAAACATCATCATGTTGTATTTTGAAGAGCTGTAATTTGTGTGCTTGTATATAAAATGAAATATTTAAAATGTTTGCTGGACTGTGTTCGACGCAGACATAAAAATTTTAACTGGAGATGCTTTCCTGTAGGCAAGGAGGGACAGAGGATTTGCTACCTGCCTCTGTAAATGTATTTGGGACTCAAGTTTTATATGTTCCCCTGGGGTGTCACAGAAGATGGTCAGCAGAGCATTGTGTCCTACTGCAACCTTCAATTTGAGTGGAGTAGGGGTCTTTCGAGATACTAACCTATTGCCTTGTTCCTTTGCAAAACTTAATTCATTCATTCAGCTATGTTTTATTTTCTCCACATTTTTTTTTTGTAATTTCCCCTCACCCCTTCAAAGTTAATGTTAATTCAAATGTTTGTAAGTTTTTAAGTTAAGAAAATTACATCTTCTTCATGAAAGCAAGCAAAAAGTTTTCCTGAATTCAAATACAAGTCATCGGCTTAACAATACTGATAGACACACTCTAATATCATTACATCATTATTGAAAAAAGTTAGTGATACGGGGAATTAAAAAAATAAATAAAAAGTTACTCTTTTTGCTTCTAACTTGAAAGAACCATCAAGGAATAAACTCTTTGTATAGTGCATGTCAAGAACACAATAAAGTTTACAATCGAACAAACAATTTGAAAGAAAGATATATAGCGGATACAATTCTAGCCAATAAATCTGCAAATATAAGGAAGAATCTATCTACATCTACGGGTGAAAAGCATGGAGCTTGGGTTTGTGATCTCTTGGATCAATCCTTAGAGGGGTTTCGGCAATTAGCAGAGAAGTTAATCAAAAGGTAAAGGAATGTATTTGAAATCCTATAAAATTGGACAAGGACAAAAAATCCAAACATGCAAAAAACTGCAGAAAGTCTTAAATAGTCTTCCAAAAAGAACATTAACAAAAAATATATTAATGTATTTGTAAATAAACTGGATATTCCCTATTTCCGAGGTGTATATATGAGAGATGAATTACCAAAGAAACCGAACATTCGTAACTGTACAATTCTTAATTTTGATTCGAAACAAAATAAAGGAATGCATTGGGTTTCATTAATTATAAACACAAATCAATAATTGTAATACAACAGTTTTGGCGATTTATGTCCTCTAATTGAAATATGTAATTATTGAAAAAACATGCAATTCAGATATAATTACAAAATGGAGCAATTACCAAATTCGATCAATTGCAGACATATATGTTTACATTTTTGGCTATAAATATGCTATGTTAGTAATTGTATTACATATTAGATATATGTCAATTATAATGATATTAAGTGGTAGTCTGTCGGAATTGCATGCGGTATATTTCCCTGTGTTGGAGTTAGATGGAGAATCGCAAACAAGTCTAATAGAATTCATTACTTACAACAGCATATCAAACATTGATATCCATAACTAATAATTTACAGCTAATATTGGTGAAAAACATACAATATTGTGATACTGGTAGGATATTATGATTGAATGACCTTGAAACATTCATTAAAGCAGCATTACCTGAAGATATACATTTCTGATTATGTCTAAATCCAATTACATTACCAGTGCAATATATAGTAATGTTGATAACAATATCTCAGAAGACAATTCAATTACAAATATGTTGGGTTATGAATTGAAAGTATATACAGCTAATCAATTACACGACTCATCAAAAGAGGTTAATATAATTGAAAAACCTAATGCATTGATATATCTTCCAGTAAAAGTGAATCGCATTGATTAAATAGTTGTTACAATTGTCGATCAAGTTGGTAAACTTAGTAATTTTAGACACAAATAAATAACTGTTAGTTTACATTTTTTAAAAAGCCATATAAACAGTTGCATTTCTTTATGCATTACAATCATAATGGGTATTATATACAATATTAAATTTGGCAATAAGGTAGTTGGTTCTTTTAAGAAATATCTCACTAAGGAAAGTATTTCGAATAAAGGAAGTATAAAAAGACGTAAACGTCAACATAAAATACTCACTTCAAATAAGACACCCGTGAAATTAACACGAGGCAAAGAATTGCATTTGCAAGAATTAGGATATAGTTTAATATAAATGGAAGGCATATTTAATATTGAATAACCGATCAACTATGAAAATGGAATCACAAATATGGAAATACATGTGTATGAACCATTCCGAGCAGGTTCGTACATGTTTCCATCAAGTTTAAGGCTCAGAGGAACAATTAAAAAGACAGCCGATGGAAGTAGTCCATCAACTACAGAAATGGTACGACATGGAATACTTCGTTCAATTGACAGAATTTCATTTTTGCTAAATTGAGTGGAAATCGATCAAGCTCTAGATGTTGGAATTACTTCCATTATAAAGAACTATCTCTTGGAAGCTGTAAACAATATTTGTATTGTACAGGGCTTATGGCTGGGTTGAACAATGTAAGTAATTACTCACTACAAATAAACCCAGGTGGGAACACAAAGTTGTTATACCATTAAGTATGGTTCTGGGCTTTGCTGAAGACTACAAAATGTAATATTAAATGCTAAACAAGAATTAGTTATTCTATTCGGAAATACACATTAATATGCTGTATACAATACAGCTAATAATGAGGAAGGTGTAAAATTTGAACTAAGCAGTGTGGAATGGTTGATGCTTCATATTGAATTTAACACCGGTGAACATGTAAAGTTTACAAAATTTCTCGAAAAAGGGAAGAATCTAGAAATTTCCATTCAGATTGTGGGCTTTAGAGGTTTTTCCATCACTACCAACATCAGAAAAAATCATTTGGAATGTGAAATAAAGTTTTTCATTGTATATATTGCCATATGTTTTCAAACAAAGTGACAAAAATATTTAGAAGTGGATCGATCTGTATACTATAATTGCGATATGAAAATATTAAACTATAATTAAACAGTCAATCTTACCCCTATGCGGACTTTAATATGAACTTTGCCAATGGCGAATTCCTTATTTCATATGGTATGCACTCAAAGTTTCAGGAGATATATTATAACAAAATCAGTTCACTGATCCTAGAACCCAAATCATTTAAAACCAGAGGAATGTTATTTATGTTTGATGTATGCAAACAAGATGACAGAATTACCAATGGTGTAATTAATGCAGAATTGAAATTATGGCAAATACACAATTTCCAGCAAACACACAAGCTAATGCTCTTATAATTTAGAGTAAATTAGCAATTTACAATTTAAGAGAGAATGAATTGATCATTAGATGCCGAACCATGGTTTGGATGAGATGTTTTGCAAATGTGCAAGGATTTCAGTATGCAGAAAAAAATTATCACTAAATAATTAGCTATCACTGATATGGAAGAGCATACAACTCTATTGAGCTTTAAATCACCATTTGACGGGAAATATCTAACTCCCAAATACAAGAAAACAAATAGATGGGTTACTAACCATCACCACACATAAAAATGGGAAAGTGGATGAAAAGAGCATGAGATTATTGAAGCTATTTGCTAACATTACCTAAATAATTGTGAAATATATGTAAGTGGAGTTGATCAAAAACCTATTTTCGGAAGTGTGTATAACAGTAAAGTAATAGGTATTCAAAAAGAATACAATTGCCCACATTAAAATAATTACGTACAACATATGGATATAATTCTACATTATTCTCTCCAGGATAAAATAAAAATAAATATTAATGTGGGCAATGATGACTGACTGGGGTAAAACAGACTCTCATGATTCTTCTCCCGAATCACCTGTGGATATCAGTTGAGTTATATGCCATTATTTGGGATGAGAGAAGTGAGTGCAATTTACCATGAAAAGTATTTGCTTGTATGTAATCCATTATTTCATAAAGACAGATCAATAAGACATTGAAATCACATGCTTGTGTATACAGAAATTAAAATTAAAACTGTCTATCACCAAGTTATTAGCACAGTGGAGTAAACCATTTCGACTTTGTTTTGGAAAGAAATAGTTTTAGTAACTTTTTTTGAAACAGCTTGTGTTTGTATATATTTTTGAAATAATTGTGTAATATGTTTTGTTTCATCCTGTAGTTATTTGTGTATGTTTTGGAGCAAATATTTCGACTTGCTTTACTCTGTTTCTGAACATAGTATACTGCTTCTGTGTTAAAATAGTGTCTTGGATATCCTGTATGTGTATATATTTTGTAAATAAATATGATGTAAAATGAAATTATTTAAAAAAATTTTATTTAATCATTCCTTATTAAAGGTGTACTTGTTTTTCTATGGAAAATATTTTCTCCCAGAGAGGTAAATGTTCTGGAAGTAAGCACTCTAACCACTTTTCCATAAATAACAATATAATATACCATCCCAGATAAGCTTTAGCTGATACAAACTGGGTTCGAGTATTGTTTAGGTATGATTGTAACATTATAAAAATAAAAATAATAATGAAGTTAACAATGTTTTTTAAACTACTATAAATTCCTTCATCAATGTGAAAAAGGTAGATATGTTCAATTTTATATATGTTTAGTTGGAAAATACCCATGCAATTAATTTAAGTTTAAATGTTATTAATTTGTAATTTATGCTCACTTCAAAATCTTCTACTTATGCATTTGCCAATATCTTAAAAACCATTATGTTTAAAGAGCTGAGGTCTTAGCAGTGTGACCATTCCTTCAAGGTTAAATTTCAATACTACCAACTACAGAAACCAAGATTTCAGAGGTTGTCAGCGTGAGTACAACAAACCCCCGCAGAACATATTTTGGTTTTATTTTACCCTGGTGACAACCTATGTGCCTAGCTTTTCATGAAGGAAGTGACCAAGGACAGCCCCATCCCCTGGTTAGGAGGGTAGTTGATGTAAACAATATTTTCAACCATCGAAACTATCAAGGCCAAAACATCTTACTAGCTGTTTGAAATCTCTCGAGCAAAAGTATTTTGTCTTCTACTTGATAACAATTAATATTCACTTTGCAAACTCCATTATGCAGGAAAATATACAGATATTAAAAAAAAAAAAAAGACTTACAAAAAAATGAACAAATATTTACGAACCAAGTTTAACTTCTCCGTACACATACTAAACTATTCCAAAAAAAAATTGATGGAAATATCTTAAAAAATATTATTCTAACCAAATTGGAAACATATTCGGTCACATTCACGGAAAATATCCATTTATGTTTAGTGTAAATATGAATATCAATATACGGATTAAGAAAACAGGAGCATATTTACTATCAATAGATCATATAACATCTCTTCATTTAGATAAGATATATTGTGAATAAGGAAAAAAATCCTTTAAAAATTAAAGTAATTTTAGAGAAGGTTAAAAAGGGATTATACCAGGGTTTTTTTTATGGATAATGCTACTTTCTTTTTTCTATAAATTATGAATCATTTCATTAGATACATTGGTCTCTAATACATTGATAATTGTTTTTAATAGATTATTAAGTAAATTTTATTTTTTTGTTATGATTCAGAAGTTATTTTAATCATAAATAAATGTTATTCATTTCTTCGAGCAAGAAACTTAGCAGAGAGGTTTATCTCCGAGCTTGGGGGTGCTGGTTTGAAGATATTTGAAGGTCGGTTGTGCGGAAAGAGAGGGGAATGGGTGTTGGAAACTTCTGACTTCTGGGTGGAGGGGGGAAATCAGGCTTCTCGAATATTTTACCTGGAAATTTGAAATTTGTATGTATAGGGCTTCAGCCTCTATGCCCCTACCACTTTTTGCAAGTTTAGTACCTGGTCCGCAATAATTGTATTTCAGTAAATGTAATTCAAATTGTAAGTTATTAATTAATGTATTCAATACAATGCATCCATTTTTTGATATGTTTAGTAAGCGCCATTGTTTTCAGCTGAATATAAACCAATATATAGACCTGCATTTATAGTTTTACGTTAGTGTGTTACATAATGCTGTGTAATTTTGTAGAAATGAAGGTTATAAAACAAAATGTACATTTGCTGGTAATTGTTAGTACAAAAGACAATGTTATTGAACAGAAATATGGTAATATTTTATCATCAAATATACGCTGTATTATAAGCGGTCCTTCATCAAGTGGAAAAACTTGTAATATTATGTCGTTGTTGGAGCATCAGAATAAAATTAAATCTGAAAATGTACATGTGTTTCCTAAAACAACACAACAAAAGAAATATCAACGATTAGCGACCGTTTCATTGTTAATTTAAGGAATGTCATATTTCTCTTTTACAAATAAAGAATATATAGTGCATCCGAATCAAGCCTTAACCAAATTGTGATTTTTTTTAGGAGGTATTGCGTGGACTGCAGGTTGAAATAGAGCAACATTTCAGTTTTGATCGACATTCAAATGTTGACTGTTTGTCTATTGTGATGCTGCGCATGCATACCAAAACATAATTATGCGATAAGGCAATTATGGTAATTGTGTTTAAAATGAATAATATATATATTAGCAACATATTTACAATGATTATGTTTTAGGCGATAAGATATTTACAAAGTTTAAAGATATGTTTTTTTACTGTTTCAAAGAAGACTATAGTTTTTGTTGATTATATCAACACTTCCCCTATATAAAGGCTGATATAGGTCAGGTGTTGATAGTTTTTTTACTTATAGGCTAAGAACAATGAGTATTTCAAAGTTTGGACATACCTGTATAAAACACAATCATTACGATAGCTGTTTAACCAAAAATCGCGATGGGAATTGTGATTTGATCAGATATATATTATTTAATATGGATATGGCTGTGAAAGATAGCGATGAGGTTACGTGGAAGACTTAAAAACTATTATGCTAAACATATATAAATCTCAATCAAACAATATTAAAGAAAAATTAATAAAGTTAGTTGATTTGAATGATAATGTTTATAAAAACACGACTCTAATTGCAAACATTTCATGCAATATTAGCCCTGATTTACAGAGTAATGGATTTAGAATAGAAGAACATTTAAATTGATTTATTACAGATTTTAAAGATATGACAAAGATAGTTTTTACAACATAACTTACAGAAATGCAAGAAAATTTAAGAGTTTTAATTAATGAAGTGGCAAACACGACCATTACAAAACAAGTTGAAACACGAATGGAACAAATAATGCAATATATAAGAGATGATTTGATTAATAAATGATTTGGTTTAGTTACAAAAACAGATTTGAGATCACAAAATAATGATTTGGAAACACAAATGAACTATTTTATCAATGATTTGAAAGCTAAAACAGTAGCAAAATTAGGTGTTCTTTGAAGTAAAGTCGATGAGATTGGAAAAGCCCAAAGTAATCGACCTACTGCATCAGTTTGAAAAGCAGCTACTGAATTCATATATGAAAAGATTGAATTTAATGTAATATAATAAAAACATGCCTGCCTCTGCTTCGGAATTACATAACATTATATCTGTCGTGAAAGAAAAATATTTACAAGTCAAATGACCCAGTATGGAACAGGGTGTTTTAAACAATGGAATATTAAAACCTGTTATGAGTAGAATGGATACATTGCATTATATGTCGAATAAACGCAAAGAAACAGCTTTGGAAATTAAAATCGAAGAAGAACCTTTAACAAATTAAAAAAAAAAAACTCTTTCTCAATTAACACAACGTTATTTAGCTTTAAAATGATCCATGTCTATGCACAATACAAGATTTTCTGTTTATCGACATGAAAACAACTGGTTCCTGGGAGATTTATAATTAATTTTTTGCCTGAGAGTAAAATAAAATTGGTGATTACATAACTGATATCAGTGAAGGATTTTTTGAATTATTTTCTAAAAACGTTCCAAATGGATATTCTGACACAGATTTGCAGAATTATAAAGAAGTTATTCATCGAACGAACACTAATATTCGTTCAGGAGATGAAAACCATCCGAAAATATATTTAATAGGTGATATAGTAGGAAGTGGAATATATAAAGATGAAATTGACATCCGCTTTTCACCTGTATAGTGGAACAATTGCAATGAATTGGTCGATATATTAAAACTTCTCATCGCTTCGAGAGAGTCTGGGAATAATTCACATACAAACGAAATTGTTTCTATTATTGAAGAGTTGAAAGAAAATGGTAATATTACAAATGAAGTTTAGTAAGATTGTTGAAGAGCTTAAAGCTTCTGCAAGGATAAGATATCCGAGAAGAAGAGTTATAAATCATGGATAAAATATTCTTTTTCAGGACAATTTGTGTGAAATGACATTGCTTACAAAATGCAATAAGGGATACAAGTATATTTTAACCGTAATAGACGTTTATTCGAAATATGGTTGGGATATACTTTTGAAAACAAAACTAGGAAACAGGTTACCGATGCAATGAAAAACATTTTGAAAGGGAGAACCCCCAATTCGCTCCAAACCGACAGGAGAACCGAATTTTTTTTCTGCTACATTCCGGAAACTAATGACCGAGTATGGTATGAATCACTACTCATTGTATTCGGAACTTAAAGCGAGTGTTGTGGAACGTTACAACAAATCGATTAAGTAATTAGTATATAGACATTTCACAACGAGGGGACTTACAAATGGGTTGATGTTTTGCCTGAAATAGTTAGATTTTATAATTCTAGATATCATAGAACTATCAAAATGGCTCCCAAAAATGTTACAGTTAGAAGTTTATTTAAAACTATTTATAATAATGTTAAAGTCATCGACAAAATAAAACCAAAGTTCAAATTTTGGGAAATACATATGTATCTCGAAGCATAAAAGGATCTTTGAAAAAAAATTATGTTGAATTGGTATTTTTAATATTTAAAATTATTTCAGTTAGACAAACACATCCCAGAATGTATTATATAGAAACATACAACGGAGAACCAATAAAAGGTGGATTTTATGAACATGAATTGCAATAAGTCAATTCTACAAATGAATATTTGGTTGATAAAATAATTTAAAGGAAGAAAGATATGTCCTTGGTTCGATGGAGAGGGTTCTCAAAAGCACACGATTTCTGGGTTAAGAATCAAGATCTTAAAAGATTGTAACACAATGTTCGTAAAAATTTCTGATACTAAATAAAAGATTTTTAATTGTGTTAGATGTGTCTTTTTCATTAAAAAAAACTTCTGGTTGGGGATTGGATGTAGGTTTTACTGTGTAATCAATCTCCATTTTGATTGGATAATAGTTTTATTGGATAAAAATTGGAGCAATAATACAGTGTGATTAAATCCTTTTAATCATGACATCATTCACATTTAGGTGATAATCTGTCACATTTGATATGCAATTTAATTTGTACTATGATAGATTCGTTTAATTGGAAATTCCCATTTAGGTGTTAATTGAGTGTATTTGGTACATATTGAAATTCATTGTGTTTGGGTGGTAATTTGTTGCATTAGATTACTTTTAAATGTGAGGTATTTGATTGTTTTTTATTTTACATTTCTTGGAATCGGGATAAAATTTCGTGGAATTTTACAGCTTAAAGATATTTAAGATGCGATTTATTTAATTCTTTGCTGTAATTTCCTGGGATTGAAATATTTTTTAATATATAAATATATCACAATTCATTGTTAGTTTATCGGAATACTTTTCTGGGTATCATAATTGTTTGTGATAGGTTGTATTTCTTTGCTTGTATTAATACAGTTCTTGGAAGTTGGTAAGTTTTAAGAGAGTAAAATACTATTCCCCATGCTAAAAACTTTTCTGACAGTGTGCCCTAGGACATAATTTTCGACAGTGTAACATTGAATGTGTTTTTGATGGTGTTGAGTAACTCACAGTATTTTTAAAATGTATTTTTAAAATTTAAAGTTTTAAAATAGGGCTTAAATTGAAATGCAGTATCGTCTACGTAAAACAATTTGTTTCTGCTAGCCACAGACGGTGCGCTCCAAACGTTTGTGAAAGGTAGATGAGGCGAAGCGAGGCAGGCCAAGGAAAATAATTGTGTAAAGTGGACGTGAGTTGCAGACAGGGCAATGCACATCATGGAGTGAAGTTTGTGGGTGCGGCAGAGGAATGGGGGAAATTCTCCCTCCTAGTCCTTTTGTATAGCCATCAGCTGAGAGCATCAGGCTCTGCATGTGAAGGGAGGGTTGCCGGGAGGATGGAAGCAGGCGGGTATCGATAGTGGCACGCCACATGGGCAGCGTCAGTTTAGTGTTATAGAGCTCTCATTCCCTCGTCAGCTTCCTGCTATGCATATCTCCCACCCGCATGTGACCCACTCCGACCCGCTTATTGTACACGAGGTTTTAGAATACCTCGTCCTCATATCTTTTGTAAAAACATGTTGCTGCAGTCAACTATCTTTCCCAAATAAACTTTAGCATGATTATATTATATTTTCCTATGTTATAGTACTCTGTAAAAATTCTGGGCGAGGAAAAACTATACTTTATATATGTATTTTTATCTTCTAGACGAATAAATATATGTTGGATTGAAACTAAAACAAATTTTCCAACATGTTTGTTTAATGTATGTTTTCAATGGTTGAATATAAAGTCTAACTTGAGTATTTTATTACATCGTAATAGTTAAAACTTGAATAAAAATACGTGCTTGAAAAAGTGTTCTTTCAATGTTTAAAATCTTATCGAGTTAAGATTATGACTTATAGCTGTGTTATGGAAATTAATCAGTGATTAGTTAACAGTTGTTGGAAAATGGGGAATAAACTTTAAAATGTTTGTAATATTGTTGGAAATGGGAATAAAGATAGCTGGAAAATGGGGGAAAAAAGTTTAGTGGAAAACTGGTTTTTTATTTTAAATTGAATTTATCGTGTATTAAAAACATTTGGAACATATTTCTTAGTGATGAGAAAAATAAAGTTTTATCAGTGGTTTTTGTGAAATTTTATTTAAGTTGGAACGCACTAACGTTTTGTGTCTCGAAAAAAAATAGGAGGAAGATTCAGTGTCCAAGCGAATGTAAGAGTTGTTAGGGTCAAAATCCACAGGTGCCTCCCTAGGGAAACCGTCGCTTTGGCCTTGAAGCAAGCTTCGTTCATAGTCGAGGCAGTGCTCTGGAGGTGCAGGGTCAGCGAGTCAAAGCAGGGAAACCACCAATATAAAAAAAAAATGTTCAGAATAATCTAGTAGGGGAGGGGCACATTGTCGTGAAACAGATACTGCAGGAGTGCCAACTCACGAATAAATACGGAAAAGCATTCTCAGGGCTGATGCTGGGGTGTGTAAAACTGGTTTTTAGAAACACCAGGCTGGATCGATAATGGAGCTCTTCAGAAAAGTTACCTTTGTAAGTAGGGGTTGCAGGGGTGAATGGACAGGGTGTAAGTTCCTCTAGACTCGGGCCGGTTCTGAGGGCGAGGGGCACAGGATAGTGTGACTATGAGCAGGTAGCTCCTGATATGCATGCAACTAGGCATTTGTTGCCATCTTGCCGTAGTGCTGAAAAATTGACATTCGAGGGCATACGGGTGAATGACCCCCAAGATATTGCTGACACGGCTTGGAGGGGAGAGGGTAGCTGGCATCGTGGAGTCGGACCGGTTCTGTGGGCGAGGGGTGCAGGGTAGAGGTGGAGTGTAGGGGGTGGAAGGCAGAGGCCTCCCGATCTGTACACAACTGTGCCATTGGCACCATCTTACCTTAATGCTGGAAAAATTGACAATCGCAGGCAGCTTGCGGTAGCAGTCTGGTATGGTAAGGAGGGGGTTTAGGGAGCTCTGGAGATAAGTCATTTACTCAGTCGCCGCCATGTTTGGTTGGTGATAAAAGCTTGGAGTAGACAGATGTGTGCAGCTCTATCTCTCTCTCTCTCTCTCTCTTGCCTTCACCGCACCTCTAGAACTTGGCAGACTACAAGCTTACGATCGCGAGTTACCTCAACTACGAACCTGCGACCATCTCTAGTGATAGCCATGCTTTAATATAAAAGTATTTTATCAGGGAAAATATAAATTTTCATTTGTTAAGTCAACATTGCAATAAGATTTTCAATTTTTGTGTTCGGTAGACGGAAATTCGTAAAATACCATTTGCATTATGTTTGAGCACTTTTTCCAATACACAGATAAAGTGATGTGGGATTAAGCTCTGTGCAAGTTGGTTATTTTAAAACAAATCATTTCAGGTAAGATTTTATATTGTTATATACTTTACATATCAGAATAGACGTATGCTATTGTGTCTTGTATAAATCGTATTCAGAGTTTTTTGCAGTAAGATATTATTCATCAAACTGAATCGTGTAACTTGTACGTGTTAATTGTTATTTATTCATTCTGACTAGCTGGCTTTTGTTTAGTGAGTTTGCACTTTTCGACATCAGATGTTATTCACCTAGTTAAAATTCTCTCTTGTGTAAATTATATTTCTAAGCTCGAAACTCACATTACATTAAAGACTCACATAATTGCACTTATTATCATGTAGTCGTTTGAAATTTGCAATTCGATGCATGTAATTTTTCACAAGTAGAACACTCTGAATTTCTCTAATGTTTAATTGCATTTGGAAACAGATTGTTTGTCAATACTAACACGTAGTTCGCATCTTTCAAAGTCGCCTTTCTCCCACCACCATCTAGGAGCAATACCCCAAAAAAACATTAAATTTACAATTAGGTCACTCTTAGAAATCGCTTAAACACTCAGAAATTCTCTCGTGTAAAAATATTCGCAAAAATCGCATATCTACCACTAATACCCCTACAATCACATCAAAATTAGAAACATGAGAAAAATGATTCTTAACCCACTCTTGCACTAAACTCTACACCTATATAAGACATTGCAACCCACCACTCTGGTCATCGCCTCCACAGAACCACACTGTACACATCGTGCAGAGCTCCTGCTACCCCCACCCAAAAAGAAAGAATGAAAGAAGCACAAGAAAAAATTAACCCTTTCAATTTTTGATCGGATTAAAATCGGATTAAGAGCCGATTAAGATTTTTGATCGGATTAGGGATTAACCATTTCAATCAATTCAATTAACCCTTTGATATCAAATTGATAACCCCGCCCAGGATCCCCCTGCTCTACTACTTTCGTGTTACGTTTTCTTTTAACTATACACCTTTTGAAGTCATAAATATTACTTTCTTTGGTTGTAATAGGTACCCATTATATGCAAGTGGTTTGCAATAAAGTTTAACATTTGCAATGGAGAAATAGAGTAAATATATCTTACCATTTGCCACAGTAATTCAAAAATGTTCGGCGTAGGTATCTAAAGAAGGAAAAACATTAAGTTCGCAAAGCCCGGAATTACTTGTTTACAACACGTAGATGCGTCCTATTCTCTGGTTACTGGGAAAATAATCACGAATCCGGCACCCAAAGAGTAATAACCACGATATTCACACTACAAAATTTTATCATTCTCAAAGCGAATCTATCACCCATCTTACTTTCAAACTTTGATAACACTGTTTGTTAGTCTCGATCTGTTTGGTTCCCAATTACCTCATCCTAATTGATCATTTCCATTTCCGCGGCATCACTGTTTCTTCTTTAAAAAAAACCACATATATGAACGAAAACATGACTGCCAATTCCCTATTAAAAATTACAAGCAGTTTTCGCCTAGAACAATATATTTACTTACACTAGCTATATCAATGTGAACTTATATTCGTCAGTGTTCTCCATTTAAACCTTACTGACATTTGCATTCATTCCAAGTTTGCATCTCTTTTCTAATCCTGAAGTGAAGCCAAAACTTCTCAAGTTTTCCTGCTTCCCAAATAAAATCCAAGGGGGATTATAATATGAACGGATACAGATAATTTCCTGAAAGAAGTCGGTAGCATGCATCGACTAAAGCAGCAAACGATTAGTTATAAAAGCTGCTGAATATTGGTTTTTGTTCCCTTTATTTCTGCGTATGGAATGATTCATTGCTAGCGTTTCTTATTTATGCCTGTTACATACATATTTAATGAATAACAACTTTGTGATTGTTCCATATTATTTGCATATTATTAGATGAGACATCACGTTGCTATATTTCTTCGATCGTGTTTCCTTTTTACCAGTGTATATTTCTTAATTACGTTTGCTAATTACATTATATTAAAAAATAATTTTAATATAAGCATGCTGAGATGACTGCTAGTAGAATTTCTTACGTACTGTAACAATACTTCATAGGCCCAGTAACGTTTAAACAGAAATAATACATGTGTTCCACACCGGCGATATTTGTATGAAAATATATGTGACAAGTGAGATGTGGAAAATGACGGGCGAAGAATATTTCGCATCAATTTCAGAATAACGGAAAGTTCTGAACAAGACTACACTAAAATTTATACCAAGTGTCGTCTAAAAGAATATGTGTGATTATACATAAATATTTGGAAATAAGTACCGTTTACTCGCCACAAGGCCAATCGTTGCATATGCTGTTACTGAAAGCTGTGACTGACCGACGCAAGACAATTAGTTACGAAGCTCCTGATTGATTATGACCACACGAATCACACGGCTCGGGGCAGTTTGTGGCAACTGACGCCAGAATTTACACAGGGAAGCAATTTTGCACCAGCAAATCGTCTTTCATTCACGGAGCTCGGAAACCGCCATCCACGTCGGACAATGGAAAGCATCAATTAATCAGAATTATATCTGCGCACGTGAGCGGATCACGGTGAGGGGAAAATGGGAAAAGAGGGATCTTTCCCTTCCTGATCCCTGGTCGAATTCCAGTTCACACGGTAAATTTAGCAACAAATCTCTCTTCCCCTCTAAGGAACCCGACTGTTGGTCATGTAGGTATGCCAGGGTACGAAAACCTCGCTTTATCTTCCGTTTCACCCCTCACCCCCGAAAGCTTTCTCCTGGAGTTCCTTCTTTTCATCCAACACACAAATTATTTATTTTTGGGAGTTTTGGGGGCCCCGTGCGTGTCCATTTTCCCCGCGGCCGCACAATCATTAATCACTCCGTGGAAGAAGCCGAGGGCTGTTTTGGTATTCATGCGCTCAGCTATGGACACTGACCGGTGTACTGGCTGGTCGATGTGCGACGACACTACTATGTGTATAGAAGGTCCGCTGATAGTAGACCTCACGTCTCGCCAATCTTCTCAGCAGAAAGGGGCCACGGTGACTGAGCAGCTAGAGCCTGTTAGCCTCCCACCAAGGTGAACCGGGTTCAATCCCGGGCCGGGTCACACCCGGATTTTCGCATGTGGGAATCGTGCCGAACGATGCCGCTGGTCAGTGGGTTTTCTCGGTAGTCTCCCGTTTCCCTCCACCTTTTATTCCGGTGCTATTCCATGCCTCAATCACACTCATCGGCTCTCAACACGTCACCGTTAAGAGCCGCCCAAATCTATTCTCTACTCACACTCTCAACGAAATGAATCTAACTCTACCACGGATTAAAAACTAGGTAAAATAATCATCGATGCTATGCGCGATTAAAAACCATCACTAACATGAAACAAATTCCCTGTGAGTGAAGCTATATGACCGGTGATTCATGACTACCTGTTTGCACGCTGGACATACAGGGAATCTTATCCTGGGCTGCGTTGTATATTGCTCTCTTGTGTTGATACAAAAGTACTTGTAAGACCACAATTACTTCCACTACAACATGTTATATATATACAACATGTTAATGTGTAATTAAAAGTGTTAAAACTGATCTTCGTTTTATATTCACACATTAATCGTGTCTTTGGCCGTGTAAAAATAGCTCATTTCTAAAGCATCAGTTTTATATTATTTTAATGTAGGAAAATTAAAACAATATTTTCAATCTAAAAAAAAAAATGTTTTCATTTAATTTATTTTATACCGGGAATTAACATTTATTTACGTTAATAAATAGTTAATGTTATTTAAATCCTTACTCTTATAATACAGTTGACACACAATACTGTTACAGTTTGCCGCTCTCATAATAACAGCCCTTAATTGGAAAACTTTATTTTCGTTGATAAAATATTTACTTTGCTACATTTAAGCATATACCGTATTATCCTATAGATTAGAACTAGTGTTGTTTATCTACAACAATTATTCACTGGTAACGGATTCAAGGATAAAGGCCATTTAGAATACCGATGAAATAAATTTAATGAACATGAAAACCAATTTTCTTTAAGTGTGTGGTATCTTCAGCTGTGGTATTTACCAAATGTATCATTGTTGAACAAATGTATCATTGTTGAACAAGATGTGGTGAGCACTAGGCTAGGTTTTACAACGAACAATTGAATAACACTATATTTGGTGGCATTATAAAAACAATTATTTTGTCGTTACAAACAAATATTACTCTCGGTGCAATTTTAAGTTAATTTTTTTTCTTATTAAAAAATAGGTAGCATTCCTTTCTACGTGAAGTAGGCTTGTGATCATCCAAAATACCTGCTCTTACAATATTAAACGCTATTATCAGGTAATTTTCCTGTCAGTCAACTGCTTGATGTCAGCAACCATTCTGGTCCTGGATTCTCAGCACGTTTATTACCGTTTCTTCTCTAATAGACTTGGCTCTCAAGACCTCGTTGTTAAGAGCTGCCCAAATCTCTACACTCCACTTCTCGAATGTGTATAGTCAATATACCGAAAATTGTCCCACGCCTGAAGATTATACACACAGTTACTTACATTTTCATATACCTTATCGTACAACTATATTTCTTCAGATACTCGGTTTTTAAAATATCTTTTCTTTGAATTTATAGAAAAATTATTATTCAGCTGAAATGTTCACCCCAAATATTTTCCGAACCGCTGAGGATATAAAAAGTTTAATTTTGAATTCGTTAATGGCACTGCGGGGTCACAAAGCACCGTCTTTGCCTGTTCCGAGATGTAACTAAGTATTCATATATGGATGTTAACTTTGGTTTTTGAAATAGGAATATACCCATTTCTCCCAACAACATAATATGTTATTAAGAGGCATGTTCAGTGATGTGATTAAGTTGAAAACCCGACAGCCAATTTTTGAGATATAAGGCAGTGTTGTATGCATTGACTATAGCTATGGCAAGGAATGTTGCATCATCCGTTGGAGTGTCCAGGGGCGTGTTCCTTACAGGTGATACACGCGCTAGTGATACAATAACACAGGTATCGAACGCAACCGCGACTATTGTACCATATCTGTGAGTTCTAGTGTAACTAAAGGAAATGTCATACAACAGGAGGAGTTTGGTGTGCCCAATACCGAACGGGTTTTTAAAACTACGAAACCTGTCCCCAATATTCGTCTGAAGCTCGAAGTTCTGGTTGGGAAATAATTTGCAATGACGCGCTTTATGGCCGGGATAAAAGCACAATGCGCATGCCATCTGACCTAAACTACGCTGCCCTATTAACGGCGTTGGTTCCGGCAATTTGCCATGCTGCGCTTTAAAGCTTCTTACACAATAGAAAACTGTAGTATTTGACTTTACGTTTCCTTTCCTCGGACGAAACCACCAATACGCAATACAATTGTAAAGTCAGACTTTAGACAATTGAACATCGGTTTTGCAAACTTCGTAAAAATGCGTATCTTCCTATGTAAATAATGTTGATGTTATCCAGGAATACAGTTTACAAACTCCCTTTTCAATTGGCTTAAAATATATATTAAATTTTTATTTCAAAAATGCATTATATTTGTTTGTCATTAATTTTATTTAAGACGAGCTTTGTTTAATGTACCGAGATTAAAATCGTCCTACAGTAAAATAACGCACTTTTCGCATAATCTCTGTTAGATTCTCGGCAAAATGGCTGCTTGACTTTGACTTTAGATTTCAACTTTTCGAAATCGTAAAGTAAAGAGTGTTTGACTTTACCTTCGACAGTTCCACTGTGTCAAGCTCTATAAGAAACAACATGTCGGAAGGGGTTTCTGAGCGCGTAGTTTGTGAGCGCAGCGTTCTAATTTGTTTGTTGCGTGGCGGGCTGAAATTAACTAGCGACGTGTGGCATACCTCTTCGCGCCTGTTCGCCACCTGTGACCTGACTTCGGATTTCCTCACTCTAACTGTTACTACGCCGTCGTTTTTCACGTTAGACCGCGCAATTTCCGCGTACGATGTATTCTTACTAACCTTATTAAAAATCGCCCTACAATCTAGCTTGGTCCGTTCTCTTTCGTCAACGGGGGAAATGGATCTGGTCCCCTCATTATCTAGTTTTTTTGAAACTGTCGCGTGTTGTCGCGACGGACAGAATGACTGTTAGGCCTACCACTATACTGGTTTGTCCTGTGATCACGATTTGACGCTGTCTGGTAAAAACTAGTGTCCTCGTCCTGCCATCTATTGTCTCTTTGTCCCTGGTTATATATAATACGTGCCGCGAAAACACCTCGCTTGTCTAAACTGTGGGCGGTGATTTACAGATGTACATTCCCTTACGATAACGATTGGTTGTCACATGTCTTGTGGCGTATAGTTGGGTTCGCACCTGCCTCTACGGTGGTATTAGCGTGTGTGGAATTGTCTGGGGGGGGGGGGGGGGTGGTTGAGTGTATTTGACGAATAGCCTACCTCTTTGTACTCAACGGTAAGAGCCAGACGTCTGTGGTATCTAGTTCTGACTGTGTCGCTGTAAGATAGTTGAACTAGCGATCTCCTGTTTCATTTTCGCTATCTCACTGTGTAGTATCTCGTCTGTGGGGTTGTGTGGAATTTGTGCTACTGCATGGTGGCACCTGTAAAGGCCGAACTCTATTATCTGACATCTGCTGAATGGTGTTATTCTCTCATCCAATTATTTTGTCCGCAACAGACGGTATTAGTAACTTACATAAGATCGTAAGAAAGTCTGCGTCACTGACATTGGGTTTGTATTTTCTGCGGTAATATAGCATGGTACTTACATGTTGCATACACCCTTCATTGCCTGCCGTTTCTTATACGAGAGCTACTTGTTATTCTCACTTGAAGCTGTCGACGTGAAAATGGACTTCAACTGCGCCTCGATTTGTGTCCACGCGAGTTGGTCTCTGTGTGTGAGTAAAAAATTCTCAACGACGTGTTTGGCCGTGCCCTGAAGATACAATTTCATTCGTTTGCATTTTTCAGTTCCATTCCAACCGTTTATTTCTCTTGCCGCTTGAAACTGGTCTAAAAATTCGTCGATGTTCTCGTGTTTCTGTCCGCTAAATGTAGGAATTTTCTCCTGATGGCTGACTATAATGTGCACGGGTTGTGTGTTGTTCATGTTGTAGTAGTGTACGTGGCCTGTGTGTGTACGCGCGTCTACGTGTTCGTATATGTTGGGTGACTGTAATTGCGAGATAGGTCTAGGTGTCAAATATGTGTTGTTGTCAGGTAGAAATGTGTGTACTGTGGGATGTGACGAAGATGTGTTGTGTGCGTCCGGGCTGGTGTTGAAGTAATATTTTATATAAGTGTTCTGTGTAGTTTGCGAATTAATTTGTGTTGGATCGTGTATAGTGTGAGAGGCTAGTTCGCTTTCTTTCAAAATATTTTCTGCCTCGGACGTGTATAATGTAAGCGCTTTCACTAATTTTTTAAGTGGTGCTGAAGCTGTCTTACTGCGGGTGTTAATAAAAAATATATTGTTCTTTGTGTCGCGTACACTCGAGTTCTTAGAGTAAATTCCTAAAACTACAAGCAGTCTACTGATTTGATCCTCAAAGGCACACACTAAAGCTCTATGAGTTAGGAGACTTTTAGAAAACTACTGGGCCGAAAGCGGCTCCATCAAAACACCATTAAGGTTCTAAAAGCAAGCAGAATACACTACGCTGCTAACTGGGTGCAGGCGTGGCTCTACGCGCGATGCTGGTTGCACGGGGGAGTGCAAGCGACGCAAGGCCGTCGTGTATTACAAATACTGACTCCCGCTCCCAATTGTCCTGCGCACGTGGCTGTGGGTTTTAAATTTACCTTTGCCTGTCTGGCCATCTGCGACTGAAATTGAACTATGTAACTGCCTATGGCTCTAATCTTACAATAAACACAAGCATATAATTGTCTAATTTCCGCTAAAATACTGACTGCTATCATACAACAGGAAGGATTCGAACCGTGCCTCCACCATTGTAAAGTTTTTACTTGGATGACTATTGTAACGTTATACTATTAATCACAATATTATACACAACGCAAGATGCTGAGACTAATTCTCTTTACGTTACTGTACTCTGGGGGTATAACTCTTGATGGTACACTGACACAAGACAATTACAAAAACTACTCATTATTTTATTACTCCTTCTCATACAATAAATTATTTCAAAAACATTAACAAACAAACTGAATGAATACATTATCTCAAGTACCTCAACTAATAAAGGGACTAGAAACTCGACTCTTTCAAGCTACAATTATGTAAACAAACATTAAGTCTCTTAATAGGATCTATCCTGCACCCAGAACCGAATATCTCCTTACCACTGGTAATTAGCGACACCGGCCCGGTGCTACTCCGCCTCGTCATGTCGTGTTGTCGTGGTATAATTGGCTGAGCTGGTCACGTCTCTCCAAGGTGTCAGTATCTCGGCTCGCCCTGCAGTGATGCCTTCAAGTTGCTCGTGCCGGCCGGCGGAGTGGGTCAAAGAGTGGGGGCGTCATCAGGCCTCAGTAGCCTTATATATATATATATATATATATATATATATATATATATATATTATATATATATATATATATGTATTGCTACTGGCCGACATATAGGGACGCCTACTGCTACCCTGGCTACTCCCTAGCTTCCCTCACTACAAGTGCGCCTGGACGTCATCAGGTGTGCGGGTTCGAGTCCCGTGCCCGCAACAACGTCATCACAGGTGTCGAACGCATACGACTATTGTGCCGTATTTCTGATTTCTAGTGCAGCTAAAGGAAATGTCATACACCAGGGAGGGAAAACTTGATATACTTCTGATTTACGGTGGATGTAGACAAAATGCGACGGCAGCGGTAGCGTAATACGCAGAGAGGTAACCGTTACGACACTGTCCGTCGCGATCGTCACTTTTGAGACTTTTCAGAAAACTATTGGTGTGTGGGAAATGGAATAATTAGGTGAGATGCGGAAACAGAGAAGCAACAGGGGAAATGCATGCAACCTACATTCTGGTGGCGTTGCTCACTATCTACACGTGAGCACAATGGAACATGCGAGGAACTCGTTAATTAGCCAGGCAAGTGTTGTTTGCATTCAACCACGGTACAGATTATATCCATATCACTTCATCACCAACTACATAAGAGTAATCATACGAGGAGGGTGGCATTTTGTTGTGCTATTCGTATGAAAATATGGGAAAATAGACAATTTATACAGTGAGTTCTTTTCTCCGAAGACGCCACGTTTAACAACTATAGCAACGTGAACTTGAGGAATATGCATTACTGGTCAAATGAGAACCCGCACTGGCTGAGGGAGATAGAACACCAGATACAGTGGAGTGTGAATGTGTAATGTTGGTTGATAGGTGATTTTGTGATCGGTCGCTATTTCTTTGAGGGCACATTAAATAGAAACACACAAGCAGAATTTATTTCGAAAATGCTACCTGCTCTCTTTGAAGATTGTCCTCTGGAAATACGTCACGGTTTGTATGTTGTTGAAAGTGTACCTAATAATACATTTATCAAATGAATAATAAAAATTATCAAATGACTGGCTTTATATTTACATAATGGTTTTAAATTGCCAACTTAAAGTTGCATATATATAAACACACTAAACAATATTTTCCCCGAACCGGTGGAATCCGCGGGGAGGCTTCATTCCTTGGCCAGTACGTTCACCTGCACCTGACTTGACTACTTTATACTTTTATCTTTGGGGTACAATACAAAAGAATGTTTACCAGCAAATCCCAACGACTCAAGATGACATAAAGCACCGCATCGTTAACGCATGTACCACACCATTGAGGGCAACGGGTATCTACGTGTTGTATTTTACCACATGACTAGACATGTGCATTGCGATTGACAGTGATATTTTCGAGCACACGATGAAGTAGGCACAACATGGACGCGCTAGTAATTGAACGCGTACACACGAGACGAGAATAACCAATCACCTCTCCGCGACCGACTGATAACAGCATCCTGGAACTTTTATTAGTTGTGACTATCGATATTATTATGAATATTGTTGCTCGAAAACTACTTACTAGGCACTATTGTACAGGACTGGAAATACGCAAAAGCATACCTACATGCATTTTCCATGTCCCATACAGTAATTGTAGACACTGCGCATGCGGAATGTTTCTGATTTGCGTTGTTGATGTTACAAACTAATAAAACGTGTGTTTAACTTGAAGTTCATATATTGATTGCAGTTAATTCACGCAGTCATGTCTGTTTCAAAGTTCTCCCTAATGCAACATAAGCATCGAAACCTTGCAGGAGCACGTTTATACATATATTCGTATTTAACGCTCAATGTGTGCAGCGAAGTAAGTGTAGGAACCCTACTCTAGACATCTCCCAATGGATGATGCAGCCTACCCTGCCACAGCTACAGTCATATGTATACAACTATGGAAACTAATCACGTCAATAAACTCGCCGCTCAGCAACATTTAACTAATTACATTTCGAAAGATAAACACACGGTATCTTATGAGTCCGGTAGTGCCATTTACGAATTCAAAACCAAACTTTCGATAGCTTCAGTGTTTCAGAAGATAGTTGTTGTGTATAAGTAAATAAATAAATAAATAAATATATATATATATATATATAGAGAGAGAGAGAGAGAGAGAGAGCGAGAGAGAATATCGGCCCGTGTAATAATGAAAGCATTAAATGACATATTAAGGCACATTATTGTTTGAGTAGATAGACAATGTATGTTCGGACACACCGGCTTTGGCTCGAGGATCGAGAATCTGGCTGGGCGCCGGTCGCCATGTTGGGGTCCGAACTTTCCGCTCTGTAATTCCGGTCATCCGCCATGCTGATAGCCAGTATACCACTATTTTGGACCAACAGATTTGTAGCCAGTATGCCGCCATATTTGTAGCCAGTACGCCACCATATTGTACCACCATATTTGTGACCAGTGTGTTATTTTTTCATTCTCTTGCATTCCAAGGGTTTTCTCCGAGTGCGCCCACTTTTTTCTCTTTTGCATTCTTTTTCCCTTTTCCTCTTACCTTTCTTCCTTTTTTCTTTTCTTACTTATCCTTTCCTTCCTTTTTTCTCTTCTTCTCTCTCTACTCTCAGGTTTTCTTCCGGTGCTCAATTGTTCTTCGCATTCTTTCTTTCTTTTTCCTTCTCCCTTCTTCTCACTTGTCTTTCCTTTCTCTCCCATTCGTTCATCATGTGTTTAATCGGCTCTTACTGGAGGCTGCTATCTTGGTTTTTATAATTTGTTACTGGAGGCCGCCATCTTTGTTTTTTCGTTTGTCATTTGTTTCCCACATTATTTATGGCACTGGCCGCTAGGTGGCGCGCCAGTTGTTCAATTCGTCGATCTCGCATCTGCCGCATGCGCACAACTGATTACTTCCCTTTGTTCGAATGCCACATTGGTTCTCGAGTTGGTTGCTAGGAGCCCTGCTTTTTTTACAAACACAAATACAATCTGGAATGGGCGCAGGATTGAACTGCAGGACATTTAGTAGCGAGACTAATGCCTAAGACCACTCGACTAATGCTACATGCACTGGGACAAGAGTTTATTAGAAGTATATAGCTTGGAGACGAATAAATAATATTTTGTCTCTCATTACAGACACTACACATTTATTTATTATATAATTTTTAGTATTATATTTACAAATACAAATCAATAAATTTTTTTATTAATGTTTACATTTTAAGTATTTATTTTATTATAAAATATTTCTATAAAATATTGTTTTAATTGTAAATTTTAACTAATTGTATTATTTTGGTTTAACTTACATGTATATTATTTAATATTTACCTTATATAATTTTTAAGTTATTAATTTTTTTATTTTAAATAGTTTTAAAGTATTTCTTCAGTATTTTTATTTAACTGTTAAGTGTATCGAGTGATGTGTCTACAGATATGTATTTTATTGCAGATAAGAATACATCATCAGAATATAGGATTCCGTGATTATGGCCAGCACAATATTGAGTTTTTTATAAGCATATATAAGAAACGTATTAGTAAATATTTGCCAGGCCTTTGGAAAACATATTAGATTTTCTAAACTCTAAAATTTAATTCAATGGATATTTTTTTATATTAATTTTATTGAATTCGTCCGACCATTTATTCACACTTGATCGCCTAACCTGGTAATCACGCACATGCCGACAGGTCTACCAGTGTAGGCCCGTGGGCCAGCTGTGACAGACGAAGAGTGACGTCATCAGATGCATCGTGTGGGGAAGGAACAGAGTGTAAATGATCGTGGAGAACTCAGCTGGACGGCCTTGCGAATCAATCATCTATGAAGTGATACATGTATAAATAAGTATAATTATTTTAATTAATTTTATTTGTCATTTGAAAAATGCCAAAAAACATCTTTGAAAATGCAGTAAAAATGTATTTTAAATGCATTTCTAATGCAAATTCAGTCCAAGGAGCTTAAATTCGATAAATTTCACACTTTCCCATAACAGATAGTAACAGTTTAAAAAAGGAAGAATTCTCATGCTCGGACAGGATACGAAATTGAGACCTTTGGGTTTTGGAACCTAGCACATTGACCACTCAGTATCCACAAACTCACATCAGAGGGAGTGCTTAAAACATTGATATAAGCTGCAAACTTATAAGCAACATTCCCTCGTATAGTTATTAAATATTGTTAGTGTATTTATATTTTTTCCAATCTGTTTATATATATGGCATATTAATATTATATTTTAAAGCAGTTTTTGTTTATTTAAACCAAGTGATCTACTGTATTGAAATCATTTCAAAACCTTCAGTCGGAGTTTGAATGCCTAAGCTCACATATAATTATTCTTTTTATATATTACTTTTAAAGTAATTATGCAGCTTGTTGGGCTGTAAGCAAGTGAATATTTATAGTCACAGGAGAATGTAATTTGCGGTCTTTTAAGATCAGGCTCGTGAAATTCAGTTTGCAAGTATCATTGATAGGTCCAGGAATGTATGTATGTTTATGGTAACCATATTACTTGTATAGGCATAGGGTACGTCAAATAAAAAATCTAATATTTTAACAAATTTCAAAATGTATTTAATTTTTTCAGTCATGCTTAAATTGTAAGTAGAATACAATAAAAAGTTCTCTCAACTTCATTTCCGATCTCCTACCATCAAGAATAAATATTACACAATGGTAACTATTCAATGCCTCGACTAGTTTTCGTAGACATAACTATCCTACTCGGATTTTATTCAATGTATGTATATGTGAATAAACCAAGAACCATTTTATTCTCTATATATCAGGCAGAGTACCACACCAGTGAGAAATTATACGCTTTTTATCTATATATATTGACATACTTCAGACTACAAAATAAAAAGATAATTCTTAAATTTTCCACACCATTCACAATAGTATCTTTACAGCAGAATACTCAAGTTTCACATAATTATTATAATCTGCTTACACAAAGCTCAAGACAGTCCATTTGATTAAGCATCTAATCAGAACCCATGGCCATATTCTTATCGACAAAATTTCAGGACTGCCGCTGTCAAACAGTTCCATAAAAAGAACCCGACATCTTATATACTCGCAATCAGCAACCTAAACATTCAGTGTTCCACCCACTGTAACTCATGCATACCATTTGCTCTACCAACCAACCCCAGATGTACAGAGGCCAGCAATTACTTTTTTCTTTTTAAGTATTAACATTTTAAGTATATATATATGGTTATATATGTATGGTTGTATATATATATATATATATATATATATATATATATATATATATATATATATATATATATATACATACACATAACAATACATGTAATATTTTATTGTTATCCCAGACTTAAGTATTTACATATTGGGACTAGTATCCTATGTTTAACTTAGAAAATATTTCCTACCCCTATGCTAGAACTTCTAAATTTCTTCCTACACACCGTCCCATAATCAGTATCCATTTCACCTAACCTAACCATCATTTATGAACTATGAATATATTTATTCTATTTTTTCTCTCGTCATCCAATTAGCATAACTTCACCTAACATAACCACTACACTCTAGTTATGTACGTAAGAACTTGGAATATTATTTTTTCATTTTAATAATAATATTAAGTATATGTTTAATATTATGAGAAGGTGAACCTAATAGCTATTGAGCTATGGAGCTATGTAACTATACGGCTATGGAGTAAGTCATCATGGGTAATTTTTTAGTCATCTTTTAGTCAAAGGTTCAATAGTCAAAGAATCAGTCTTCTGAGTGGCAGATCTGATAGAAGTTAGTTTTCTACTTTAAGTGTGACCTAGAGTTCATGCTAAGCAAAGATAACACGAGGACGAAATATATTTTCACATTAAAAATATCTTATTCTTTTGCAGGGCAAAGATGATTAGTTAGCAGTTATGAATGGTCATACAGATCTCAGTCGATGTTACGAGTACTATAGCAGCCTTTCTATTGCATGCACTCGCATAAATGTTTATTTTAAACACCACAGAATTTATAAGTATTTTAGAAAATAATATATAATTATTACTATGAATATATAGATTTTTAATATATTATTTACACAATTTTTAGTTTTTTTCACATATATATTATGCTTTTTAATAGATAGATCGCTGCATTTTTTTAGAATATATGCTCTACCAAACATCATCACATTAAATATACTCACCATTGAAACTAGAATTCAAGCATACGTCAGGCCATACTACCTTACCAAAAAATCACAAGGCCAAAATGTGTGTCATAGCATCAGTCATTCAGCCAAATATTTTACTGGACATTAATGTAAATCATTTTATCAAACACCCATATAAACAAAAATGCTGATTACCACACCCCACACATACGAAAGAAAATATGAGTAACCTTGCAGGTCAGGAGTACTGTGCACTATACGAACAATAACCCCAGCATAATACAGTCATGCCAAGATCATATTGTATAAGCAACATAACAACAACTCATTTCATACCACTTCTATCCCATTTATAAAACCTACCAACCAAATCATACTAGGTGACAAATCTCCATCATACTAGACATTAATATAAATAACTATATCAACCAACAAGCAAGTTAATTATGCCAGCCATCCATACTAATAGCTGTTCTTATGAAACCTACCAGATATCATATATACAGAATACTTAACAACCATATTGATGAGCAATATGATCTGAGTACTAAAACGAATATATATTCACATTTATTATGACATCAGCTTGCCTCAGCCATGCACTGTCGAACGACATACAACCCAGCATACCAGCATACTACACCAGCAAAAAGATACAGCCCAAACCATATAATTCGCCCTTACCCAAGCATATCTCAGTCATGATATCAACAATACAGACCATATCAACCACCACACATCAGTCTTACTGATCAATCATAACAGTCAACTATATTGAATATTATTTCACCTCACCTAACTTCACCAGTTGCACACATAAACAAGGCATACTAGCAGCAGAGCCAATAAAATATTACAATTATAAGCTCCAACCATGCTATCATAATATCAATACTATTAATTTAACCATATATGACACCCATACAGTATTAATTCCCAGATACCATTTCATATTAACCAGCCATACGAGATACACGTACCGTCTATCTCGTACTAACTAACCATCCCATCAAACCATTCCGCTCTTACAAGCTAATCACACAATTAAACCATTCTCCCCACACCAACGAAGCGACACTTTTGTCATACTCCAAAACAACTGAAAATGAAACATTTTGTACCAATCAACATAATGGCTATACCAACCAAACAAGAAACTAACTGTACAACCAAGTCATACCGATAGGTTATACCATTAATATTTAATAGCTATAAAAAACCAAACCATACAGGCAGACCACACCAGCAGACAATACCATCATGTTACTCCATCCATTTCAGCCATTCCAAGTAGCCATACCAACCCAAAACATACTAGTCAGACAAACTACCAAATACATATAACACAAACAAGCGACCTATAACAACCATTCAGAGATATCATATAGTATAACAATTCTAAAAGCACCTCTACTAATGATTAACCTAAATACATTTAATATTATTACCAGACTGACCAACATAATATTTAAGCCATTAATTTATATCTTCTATACTAACCATTAAATGTGTCATCATACCTATTGCCGTCCTGTTATACAGTCATACCGATAAGTCACACTCCGAGACAAAGCTATTCCATCAAAATAAACTCTCTTCTACCATCAACACAAACTACTACAATGTGCCAATCACACATTTAAGACATTTTTACTGCCATACTGATAGGCCATACAAGCAAGGCTCACCACCAAAACGAGTCAACCGATGACTATCCAGGCCATCATATTATTATAGCATACAAACAAGAGAGACTGCATTTACATCTATAGCAAATCTCTCGAGAGGTAAAATCTCTCAAACAGTAGACGCGAGTACGACTGACCAACTTGCAAAGACGATGAAGGACAAGGGTAGGGGATGGCGAGACTAGTTCTGACATTGCCACTAGGAGTGATTATTGTCGACGACAAGATATTTGTTCCCCACCACCCGACCAGATTTCATTCACCAAATATGACAGCCTGCGAGAGTATCCATACAACCCTTGCGAATAGCAACTTTGCCGCTCGCTACAGAACATATCTCCTAAGCTATTGCAATACATGAAACGTACAACCCTATGCAAATATCGCAGCTAACGAATGACTGCAGCTGATAGTTTTTCAACGACTCATGCAAAGTAACATTTCTAGAATAAAAAGTATTCTATTAACCTGAGAACATCAACTATAATAAATAGTTAAATAGTTATGTTAGAGCCATCTAATCGCCTACAAACCACTCACTTATAATATTCATTTCAAAAATGCATGATACTTTGCAATTGTTTGATGGATTCATTTATATTTCAGACATATGTAATAATTTCTTTTTTTTTTTAACACATCCCGATATGTTAATGCGTCATTTACTGAAAAGGAGACCTCAAGCATATCACAATATTATTATTAATGAAATATGTCAATCAGCTTTTCACCAATACCCAATCATAATTTAATGTAATATCAAACTATTATATAGCACAAACCTCCAATACCCCATGGAAATTTTTTTTATATCTTGTAATATTTTGATATATCAAAGTTGCTGCCAAAAAACATACCAAAAATCCATTTATACATATTCTTCCAGACAAAATATTCTAACTTGTAATATCCCAAAGTACCCGAACATGCTATCCAGGACAACCAAATAATCATATAAGCATTCCTATGAAATGGACGCAGCGAATTTCTCTGATAAATCATTTCATCATGTAATAGCAAAACACAGACATGCATTCAAATAATACCAACAACCAAACAGTTTACCATAGCAACGATCCGACCTTAACAGAATCTTATTCCAATAGACCATATCACCAAACCCACGATTCAAATGTTCCAGCACGAAAAAAACATTCTAACCATCAATACTCGTAGACCGTATCATGCCACACCGTCCATTTAGGCAGGCCATAACATCATCTAAAAAACATCCTACCATATCTTACTGTTAGTACATACCAATTACCCAACCAAATATTACAATTTCTGACCAGCCACACTATCAAACAATACGGTCCATTTGCAAAGACATTCATTACGATTACCATCCATAGAAAAAAAATTTAACTCAAAATATTTGAATTCATATCACACTCACTGCTAAAATAAACATGCCAAGCGTCCATTTTTTCTTATATTCTGCCAAGAAAAACATTCTAAGTTGTATTTCCTCAAATAACAGAACAGAACATAACAACACTTAATATCTACAATCCATTCCATTAGACCCTATCGGTTATACCAAGCGCTCCTTCATACCACACATGACACCAAAACAACCATATAAGCATTCCTATGGAATGTTCCAGTGAATTACTAAGATAATACATAGAAATATATGTATAAATATCCATACGATGGATATATATATAATATTAATATATAGGATAGGAATGTAATATATATATATATATATATATATATATAATTATCTATAACATAGGACTATACACAGTGTGTTTTCTTGTGGGTGAATGAGTGTTTGGGTTTCCTCAGATTGCTCCCAATTGCGAATGTTTTATGATTTCTTCTGCATATTAAAATTTTTGGTAAAAGTATATGTTTCTTTTCGTTTTGAACTGTAGACTGTGAACTAATTGTAATTAAGGTTAAGATCCAACGACACCATCCAAGGATAAGGTTAAGAGTTTTTACTACACAGACATTTTTTGAACTTGTCACGTTGTCGAGCAGTGTAAGACATTGAATTTAAGCTCTAGTTTCTTGTAAGGGTAGCATGGGTTTGAATTTTGAACAATGCAATTAATTTTCAGACATATATTGACGACAGTCGAGATGGTCTCATTCACAGTTCGTCTGTCGTTCGAGTAAGAGTTATTTTTTTCTCTGACTTGAGACCTAGCTACATAATTTTTAGACATATAAAAGCTGTGTGTGTGTGTGTGTATGTGTGTGTGTATGTGTGTGTGTGTTGTCACTACAATTACTCCAAAACGCCTTTCTCTCATCGTGAAGGTATAGTGAAAATGATGGTTTGTTCTTCTAGAAGTCAGATAATTTGTATCAGCTAATGTGATATATGAAAAACTTAAATCTCTTGCAGCACTCGATACAGTTACTGAACTCGCATGCCTACTTACCTAAAGAATTCTTTCTTATGTATGCACAACATAAAATAATATGGGTTTAGAAGAGAAACATAAAAGGCGTATCCAACATTGAAAGATTATAAGTGTAAAAACGAATGGTTATTTGATGGATGAATTCGGAGGTTAGATAACGAACAGGTTGATTATCCTCCGTATAACACGACATCAAGCATATTGCTTCTTCATATTCATACTCAGCAGACCTATATTGAGATAAATGAAATTGATAACATATACTTATTGTTCTGTTTTGAGAACAGTATATAAGCTCGCATTATGTGAGAACGGATGCAATTTCACCAACGACTGTGGTGGAACGGATCGTCACGAGTTGAATCATATATTATGACTGTGTACTCTTCTGAAGATGGCATCAGTGGTTGAAGACTTACAATATGTAACACCGAAAGCATCTACCACGACAGTAAGGGTTTCTGAAGAGTCGCTAAAATCATTATGGTATTAATGTTGTTATTGTGGAAAATACTTTTAGCCAAAGTTGTAATGCACGCCGACATGGAAGTAGTCATTAATTGTTCAGTCCAACATACAACTCCTTCCACTGTGATATGTGCGATGCTGTGTTTAACGTAGTGATATCCTATATAGACATAAGAAATGTAAAGTTACTGTTTGTCGATCATCGGGAAGCGAATGTAAGTATTGCAGCAGTATATTCATAGCTAGGTTTAGCGGCAGACAATATGAAGATAGTAACTGTCAATTTGTCATCAGTCACAAGACCTACATGTGTCAACTGCAATGCTGCATATGCAAATTAGTGTACCTTGACTGCTCACAATAAGATTTCTACTATAAAATTAGCGTAAAGCATAATTACTTTTGTTGAATGTAGAATATATTTGAGTGTATGTAAGTAATACAATGTATTTTTGATAAGTGTGTGAAATAAAGGTAAAGTGAATGAAGACTATTGCTTTATTCATTTTAAAAATCAACAGACACCGTGCAGGTGCAGAAATGCTAATGTGCTGACTTAGGCTATCTGACACCGTCCATATTAAAATATATGAATATACGTGTTTGGTGTAGCTATTGAGATGGACTTATCTAGAAATTTAAAATGGCGTTTAGAAAAGACATATGAGACTTTCTGATTGCATTATTTTTCCAGTAAAGAGTCATCTGTGAATAAAGGAAGGGAAACCTCTCTTAATTAATGTGAGATAGGATGTGTTAACCGCCTCCAGAAGCGATTGCTTTGACTCTATATTAGATGTTTGACTCTATATTAGATGTTGAAGATTGAGTATAAGTTTGCATCATGATGACGATGATGATATGGTTTATCTGAGTAATTCGCTGGAATATTTGATAGGGATGCTTATATGATTATTTTGTTGTCCTGGATGGCATGAACGGAAGTGTTTAGGTATAACCGATATGATGTAATGGAATGTATTGTATGTAGTGTTCAGGTACTTTGGGATATAACATGTTAGAATATATTGTCTGGAAGAATATGTAGAAATTGATTTTTGGTCTGTTTTTTAAGCAGCTTCGATATGGCATGAAAATATTATGAGATATTTTAAACAATTTTCGATGGCCATATGGAAGTTTGAGTTATATACTAGTATATAACTCAAACTTCCATATGACGTTATATTATGGTTGGGCATTGGGGAAAAGCTGGTCAACATATTTAATTAATAATAATATTGTGATATAAGCGAGGTCTCCTTTTCTGTAAATGAAGCATTGACATCTGGATGTGTAAAAAAATAAAGAAATTATTTTATATGTCTGAAAAATAAATGAATCCATGAAACAAATGCAATATATCATGGATTTTTAAAATTAAGTTTATAAGTGAGTGGTTTGTAGAAGTTGAGATGGCTCCAACATAACTATTTATTTTAGTGAATGCTCTCAGGTAACAAGAATTACCTCGTATAGTGGTAACATATTTGCGAGAAGAGTTCAAAATGTCTGTCTATAGCAGAGATGAAATTTAATACTTGTAGGGAATTTTCTCTAGTAATTGGAATATCTTGGATGTGTATAGGTAAGGGTTAGTAGATTGTTTGAATATACATCCTTACAAATATGAGTAAACTTATATTATTAGCCTTTGCTTGAAATACGACTAACATATATAAGTAATGTATGCCTTGTAAGTAAGATGTATATAGAAATAGTGATTTTTTAAATAGTTTTGCATAAATCTATACTAATATTATAAAGAGGTAGTGTTTGTAACTTTGTGTGTTTGGATGTAGGAGGTAATCTTCGAAACTACTCATCCGATTTTAAAAATACTTTTTCCAGTAGAATGCCACGTTATCACTGAGTGTCATAGGCTATATTTTATTTTATAAATCAATAGGGATCCCTACTAAAACTCCAATAATGTAACCCAAAGTGTAAATAAATGACCTATAAAATTCCTTACATTGCGTGCGCTGCGAAAACTATTGACGATAGAACAAAATAATGTACTACGGCTTTGCAGGACGGACAGATTCGGAAAATAAAACGTGCTGTTTGCTGTGTACGGCGCCAACCTTAGAAGCTCTACTGCCATTATGGGGGGAGTTACTTTTGTGTTTGCTGGGGATTTTCGGCAGACACTCCCTGTAGTTACAAAAGGGACGCGTGCAGATATCATCAAAGCATGTCTTAAATCATCTCCCTTATGGAGTTCTATTCAACACCTAAATTTGCGAACGAATATGAGAACCTATCTTGGTGGAGACACGCATAAAGATTTCCCACAACAATTGCTCAGACTTGGAGAAGGAGGTTTTCCTTCTCTAAATTTGGGCACTAATTCTGCTGAAATCATTTTAAATGAGACATTAGGCCAGATAGTCCACAGTCTGCAGCATCTTATAGAAGCAGTATATCCGGGCCTCGAAAATTTACTAGAAAGAGACTTTCACTGGTTGTGTTCCAGGGCAATAGTATCGCCTAGGAACGACACTGTCAATGAAATCAACAATCCCATTATACAAAGAGTTCCCGGCCAAGTCAAAACCTATAAGTCGATTGACACAGTCACCAATGTTGACGATGTCGTCCACTTTCCTCAAAATTTTCTAAATTCGCTTAATCCTTCTGGCTTGCCACCTCACGAACTATCATTAAAAGTCGGTACTCCTATCATGCTTTTAAGGAATATAAGCCCTCCTAACATGTGTAATGGCACAAGATTGCTCATTAAAAACTTGAAAGAAAATTTGATTGTCGCGACCATCCTCACCGGTCCAGCAGCGTGCCAGCTGGCAAACATCCCGAGGATTCCCATGATTCCCACGGATTTGCCAATATCTTTCAAACGGTTGCAATTTCCCGTAAAAACATCGTTCGCGATTACTATTAATAAGTCACAGGGTCAAACTTTTTCTTTGGTTGGAATCGACCTAAGAAAAGAGTGTTTTTCCCATGGCCAACTATATGTTGGTTTATCACGAGTTGGAAGACCCGAGAAACAGTACATTTTGCTACCAAACAATAACAGGACGTCAAACATTGTCTACAGAGAATGTCTTAGCCAATAACATATTAAATACTTCTATCTCAGATAAATTGCATTGTAATATAATGTATATTAATATGAAAAATTATAAAAAAGTAAAAAAATGTCAAATAAAAAGAGCGAAAAAACTTTAAATTATAAATTATTTAATTAATTATTAAATTATAATGTGCTTTTTTTAAATGCTTTAGGAGAGTTTACCCAACCCAATTAACGCCAGGTTAAGCAGTTTTTATCTTAATTGCACCCGTGCGAAGCCGGGGCGGGTCGCTAGTATTTTTATAAAGTATCATTATAGCATTTATGATCTGTTTAACTACCTATGGCTGGATATTAGATATGATATATTCTTCCCTCGTATGATACTACGATCACAAAAGGTATAAATGGTTGGTGTGTTTAGGTGAACCAGATTGGTGGCAAGATTTACGGTTTAGGTATTTACTCCATTCTTTGTGTGTGTGTGTGGAAAGTATACTAAGAATTGATATTTCCTTTTTAACCTAGAAATGTTGGTTCGTATGAGTTATTGACAAAATGATCAGTTGAAGTCACTGGTCAGTTGAGACATTTGCATAGGGTTGTGTGTGATGGTCGTTATCTATGTATATTTCATGTATAGCGATAGCTTAGTAGATATGTTCTGAAGCGTACGGCGAAGTTGCTATTCGCAAGGGTTGTATGGATAACCTCGCAGGCTGTCATATTTGGTGAATGTGATCTGGTCAGATGGTGGGAAACAAATGCCTTGTCGTCGACACACACCTCCCCTAACAGCAATGTTTGAACAAGTCTCGCCCTCCCCTACCCTTGTCCTTTATCACCTTTGCAAGTTGGTCAGTCGTACTCGTGTCTACTGTTCGAGAGATTTGCTATAGATGTAATTGCAGTATCTCTCGTTTCTTATACTATTATAATATTATGACTTGGGTATGTTCATTGGTTGGCTGGTTTGGTGGCATGTCTTGCTTGTATGGCCTATCAGTATGGTAGTAGAAATGTCTTAAATATGTGATTGGGACATTGCAGTATTTTGAGTTGATGGTAGGAGGGAGTTTGTTTCGGTGGAATAGTTTTATCTATGAGTTTGACGTGTCTGTATGGCTGTTCAACAGGAGGGAAATAGGTATGATGAAACGTATGATGGTTAGAATAGATGGTCAAAATAAATTTCTTAGATATTATATTGGTCAGTCTGATAATATGAATTGTTTGTAGGCTAATCATTGGTAGAGATGCTCTTAGAATTGTTATACTGTATGACATCTATGCATGGTTGTTACAGGTAGCTTGTTTTGGTAATATGTTTTGTTAGTATGTCGGACTAGTAGGTTTTGGATTGGTATGGTCACATGGAATGGCTGAAATGGACGGAGTAACGTGATGGTATTGTCTGCCGTCGCATGTTGCCTGTATGGTTTGGTTTTTTATAGCTATTACATCTATATAGTATAACCTATCAGTGTGTCTTGGTTGTGCAGTTAGTTTCTTGTATGGCTGGTATAACCATTATGTTGAATGGTATGACCTGATACATGTTTGGTTGTTTTGGCAGTATGACAAAATTATAGCTTCGTTGGTGTGGGAAAAATGGTTTAGTTGTGCGATTAGTTTGTAAGAGTGGAATGTTATGATGGGATGGTTAGTTAGTATGAGAGAGCCAGAATGCTTAGCTGGTATAGTGGGTTAGTTTGACATGGTATTTGGGAATTAAGACTGTATGGGTTTCATAGATGGTTAAATGAAATTAATTTTATTGATATTGTGATAGCATTTTTGGATCTTATGAATGGAATACTTCATTGGCTCGGCTGTTAGTATGCCTTGTTTATATGTGTGACTGGTGAAGTTAAATGGGGTGATATAGTAGTCAATATAGTTGACAGTTATGATTGATCAGTAAGTCTGAGGTGTGGTGGTTGACATGATCTGTGTTGTTAATAGCATGACTGACGTGTGCTTCGTTTAGAGCGAATTATATGGTTCAGTCTTAATTTTTTTTGGTTGCTATGTCTAAATGCTGTGGTGATTCGTTGATATATTCAGATGGTATAGTATGTTGGTATTATGGGTTGTATGGTTTTCGACATTGCATGGCTAAGACAAGCTAATGCCATGGTAAAAGTTATTATATATATATGTGTTAGTACTTAAGTCCATTCGGTTATCAAAATGGTTGTTAAGTATTCTGTAGGAATGTTCTCTGGTAGGTTTCGTAAGAACAGCTATTAGTGTAAATAGCTGGCATAATTAACTTTTTGGTTATTAGAGTGATTTATTTTAATTTCTAGTATGCTAGAGTGTTGTTACCCAGTGTGTTTTGGTTGGTGGGGTTTACGGATGGCATATGGGTGGTATGGAATGAGTAGCTGTTATGTTACATATACAATATGATCTTGGCATGAATGTATTATGCTGGGGTTATGGTTGGTGTAGTACCCAGTAATCCTGGCCAGCAAGGTTACTCATATTTTGTTTCGTATGTCTGAGGCGTGGTGTTCAGTTCTTTTGTTGGTATGGTATTTGGCTGAATGTCTGATGCTATGACAAACATGTTGGACTTGTGAGTTTTTGGTAAGGCCAGTGCGGGTTGAGGTATGCTAGAATTCTAGTTTGAGTGGTGCGTAAATTTAGTCCGATGATGGTTAGTAGAGCAGATATTATGCAAAAATGTGGCGATCTATCTGTTGAATACTATAACATGTAAGCGAATAAAAACAAAAATAATGTAAATAATAAACTATAAATTTATATATTCAAAGTAATATGTATACCTGCTTCTCTGAAAGATTTATTGATTCAGTGGTGTTTTAAACTAACAGTTATGCTAGTGCATGCTGTTGGAGAGCTCTAGTACTCGTAACATCGACTGAGTTCTACATGGCCAATGATAGCTGCTAACGAATCATCGCAGCCCTGCCAAATAATAAGTTCTTTTTAATGTGAAAATATATTTCGTCCTCGTGTTATCTTCGCTCAGCATGAACTCTAGGTCACACTTAAAGTAGATTACTAACTCCTGTCAGATCTGCCACTCAGAAGACTGATTCTTTGACTCTTGACTCCTTGACTTAAAATGTCTCAAAAATGACCCAATAATGATATGCTCCATAGCTCCATAATTCCATAACTCCAAACCTCCATAGTTCCATAGCTCTACAGCTCCATAGCTCCATAGTTCAATAGGTACATAGTTTCATAGCTTAATAGCTCTATAGCTCTGTAGTTCCATAGCTCCGAAGCTCCATAGTTCCATAATTTCATACCTCCATAGTTCCATAGCTCCATAGATCCATAGTTCCATAGCTCCATTTATCCATGGTTATGTTAGGTGAAGTTAGGTTAAGTGGATGACGAGAGGAATAAAATAAAATTAATATATTCAGAGTTTTTACATGACGGTTAGGTTAGGTGAAGTGAATACTGAACTGGTATGTAGGATTGTGAGATGGTGTGTCGGAAATATTTACAAGTCCTAGCATAGGGGTAGGAAATATTTTCTAAGTTCAACTGTAATGTGCTTGCCCACATTTATTATTAAAACTTATGCTACCTTGTTTTGTTTAAAAAAATAATTGATTTATAAGAAATTGCTTGCTGGCAAACATGGCAAGTCATAATAAAGTTAACATAATGTCCACGTAATAAATATATATTTAAAAGATAGAAATATTGCTCAGAGGTATTACAAATAAATAACACGAGAATTAAAAGAATTGGTGATCTCAATATCATATAACACAAAAAACTGTAACAAGTGTGTTTGATATGAGTATTAATTCTCTTTATGTTAAAACAAAGAAATATTTTATTTGCAGATTTCCTGTTTCAAGTATATTTAATAGTGAACTATCTATTCAACAAATAATAATTTATTACTAGAGATTGTCAATAAAGAAAATATATAAAGGGATCCCTAAAAAATCTTTGTAAATAATAGTATTAATCTCTATTACGAATTTTATTAATTCATTTTCTAAAATAAATTATATGTTTTCTTTACTTTAAAATCTGTCCATCGTTTTCGTATCAAAATAAAAAACTAATGAAAATGTTGTGGTTTCCGTGTATGTGCCTTGGAGAACATCACTGGCGATGATCCATTTGGTTACATGTTACATAATTGAATGGAGGTTGTCCCAAACGATAAGATGCGCTGACAACCTCGGGAACAGGATGAATTGGGAGCCGGAACAAGGAACGGACATCAGATTCCCGAGTACAGTAAAAGTAGAGAGAACGGAACTCTGTTGAATACTTATTAAGGAACCTCTAAAACAAAGTTAACCAGACGGGAACATGAGAGATTAGATTTAGGGGTTCGTGGATAAGACTTTTAGTAAAAATAGTACTGCCGAACTTACCCATTCCGAAGGTTGGAGAAAGTTTTCTAGGTGTAGAACCGACGAACAGCCGTTTCTACGACAAAAAAAAGTTTATAACATTGCTATATTAGTTTCTACGGCACTGCACATCTTCCAAACTACCTGCTACTTAGTAGTTATAGTTGAAGTGCCTTGACTACATTCCAGTAGCACACCACAACTCCGCTGCCTGCCGAAAGAAAAGGTGTATTGTCACTTCAAGTACCAGTAGACGAGTAACGTACCGCAATACGCGTACAACGAGAAGATTGGGCCTATTAACAGTGCTCCGTGGGAGCGACGCGAACTAATAGCAGTTCCAATGCTCTCGTGAGATGGCGCGACGATGCACCAGTGCCACTCCGGGACGAAAACTTGCTACATCAACAAGTCCAAGGTGCGTGTTTTTGTCGCTAAACAGCGAACGTGGCTTGAATACACACTGGTGCAAAGCGGTTTTTTGCCGAGCTGTGTGAGGTATGAAATTTAAAGGGTAAACATAACAGAAACAGACGTGACAGCAGTCCACGGATCGTCTAACGTCGTGCTGCGGCCTTCGAGCCCTGCTGTAATACCGCGCGACAAAGCTTCCTTACGGTCTTTCTCTCTTGCTTTGGATGCTGGCGAAATAAGTAAAGTTAGCTTCGTAAACCTCACAGAAAAATAGGCGTGTGATTGGCAGACCACTAATTTAGAATTCTCTACAACTGGTTGGAACAGGCTAAGTTCAAATAAAACTAATTAAACGTAATTCAAAATTATTCTAAGAGAACCAAAAAAAAAAAATCCTTATAAGAATCCCAATTTATTAGATTCACCTAAAAAAAAAAAGTAAATAAACTTCACCCCAAATTTAAATAGTGTATCATAAAAGAAACCTTTGTTCTTACTGCGTGCTTTTTATTATCACTTGTTAGCAAGGAAATTAAAATTATATCAAAAGCTAACTGAATAATTTCCCATGTGTGAATATAAGACTGAAATATAGTAACTTTAAGAGATTCCTTACTGGTATAAAAGGTATATCACTAGGTAATTAAATTTAGGTCTAGACCTAGGCCATTCACGGTAAAGTGAGCACTTTTGAAGCCCTAGTTACTTTTTTCATTCAATCAATTTATATCCTTCCACCACTTGTTAATGTAAATCCTGCCACGTGAGTAATAAACACAGTGTATTCATTCACTATACCCGAAACCAAAAGTCCGAAGACACAATGAAATGTATTTATTGGTTATTATGTCTGATGAAACAGTTTAAAAAAGTGCTCATTTTAGCGTGAACGGCCTGTAAGTGAAATACTGACTCTATATATTATTCATCATTTCAAAATACTTAAATCTGCAAAAAACCTGTTGTGCTCAAAAAAGTATCACATCATTTTTAAAATGGCACACAACACAGGCGTACAAGTCCCTATATGTAAATACATCTGCTTGGATAGCAATAAAATATTATATGTAAGATAAAATATACATACACACACACACACACACACACATATATATATATATATATATATATATATATATATATATATATATATATATATATATATATATATATATATATATATATATATATATATATACACACACACACATACTAAAAATATTAGAAATTTAAAAAAGGAAAAAGTTATTGCTGGCCTCTGTAAGCCTGTGGTTGGTCGGTAGAGCAGACGGTATACATGAGTTACAGTGGGTGGAACATCTTATGTTTAGGTGCCTGCTTGCGATTATAAAATCCATCGAGTTCATTTTATGGAGATGTTTGACAGTGGCATTTGTGAAACTTTGTCGAGAAGTATATATGGTTATGGGTTCTGGTTATATGCTTGCTAGAATGGACTGTCTTGAGTTGCGTGTAAGCATATAATATTAATTATGTGAAAAGTGAGTATTCTGCTGTAAAGATTCTATGTGAATAGCATGGAAAATTTAAGAACACTTTTTTTGTGTTTGTAGTCCGAATTATGTAAATATATACAAATAGAAAAGTTTTAATTTCTCGCTGGTGTTATATCTACCGCGCCTGATATGTAGAGAATATAATGGTGCTTAGTTTATTCACATATACATACACTGAACAAAATACGGGTAGCAAAGTTATGCATACGAAAAATAGTCGAGGCAGTGAATAATCAACATCGTGTAGTATTTATTCTTGAAGACAGGAGATCGGAAATCAAGTTGAGAGAATTTTTTTTTGTACTCTACATGCAATTTAAGCACAACGTAAAAAAATTCTACATTTTAAAATTTGTTGAAATATCAATTTTTTATTTGACATACCTTATGCCTATAAGGTAATATGGTTACCAGAAACATACATACATTCCTAGACCTGTGATGGATACTTGCAAACTGAATTTCAGGATCCTGGCTTTAATAGATCGCAAATTATATCCACCTGTGACTATAAATACTCGCTTGCTTATAGCCCGACTTGCTACATAATAATTTTAAAAATAATATATGAAAATAATAATTATATGTGAGCTTAAACATTCACACTCAGACTGAAAGTTACGAAATGATTTAATACCGTACGTTAATGCTTTAAATAAACAAGAACTGCTGTAAAATATAATATTCATAAGATATATATATATAAAATGATTGAAAAAATATAAAGTACATTAACAATATTTTTGTAATTGTACGAGTGAATGTAGCTTCCAGGTTTGCAAGATACAAGATTTAAGCACTTCCTGAGATGTGAGCTCGTGGTAGCTGAGTGGTCAATGTGCTAGGCTCCAAAATCCAAAGGTCGCGAGTTTGAATTCTGTCCAAGAATGAGAACTTTTTTTTTTTTTTTTTTTTTTACTAGCTGTTATGGGAAAGTGTGATATTTACAAAATTTCATCTCATTGAACTGAATTTGCATTAGAAATGCATAAAAAAAAATATTTTTACTGCATTTTCAAAGATTTTTTTGGCATTTTTCAAATGATAAGTAAAATAAATTTAAATTATTCCACTTATTCATACATGCTTCACTTGATAGATGACTGTCTGGCAAGGCCGGCCAGCCGAGTTTCCCGTGGTCATTTACACTCTGTCCCTTCCTGCGCGAAGCCTACTGATGAGGTCACTCTTCACCTGTCGCAGCTGGCTCGCGGGGACTGCACTGGCAGACCTGTCGGCATATGCATGGTTACAAGGCTAGGCGAAAAAGTGTGAGTAATTGGTTGGACAAATTCAATAAAGTTAATATTTTAAAATAATATCGATTGAATTCATTTTTAAGTATTGAAAAACGAACATGTTTTCCAAAGTCCTGGCATATATTTACTAATAATTTTTTTACATGCTTATTAAATTTCAGTATGGTGCTTGTCATAATCACGGAATCCTATATTCTGATCACAAATTTTTATCTGCCTGAAAAAATATGAATCTCTAGACACATTAAAGTTTAATAAAAATACTTTTAAAATACTTTAAAAATACTTAAAATAAAATACTTAAAAATATAATGTAAATCTTAAATAATATATATTATCTAAGTTTAACCAAAATAATAAAAATTACAATTAAAAAATAATATTATGTATAAAAATTATACAGTAGAAAATAAGTAATGTAAAAATACTTAAAAATGTGTAAATAAAATACTTAGTAATTACATAAAAAATAAAAATGTAATATCTTTAATGAGAGGCAAGCTATGATTTATTCGTCTCCAAAATATATACTTCTTATAAACTCTTTTACCAGCACATGTCGCAATAGCCGAGTGGTCTAAGGCATTAGTCTGGACTCAAGGTCCAGCAGTTTGATCCCTTGCCCAGCCTGATGCTATTATGAGCTCTAAAAAAAAGCAGCGCTCCAGCGGCCAACTCCAGAACCAATATGGATGTCAAACATAGGTGAGTATTCTGTGGAGGGTATGCGAGAGATGCTAGATCTACTAATCGAGCGATTGGCACGTCACCTAGCGGCCAATGCCAGATCTAATGTGGGAAACAAATTACAGACGAAATAAACAAAGATGGCAGGCTACATGTATTTGTAAACAAATATGGGGGTCTCCAGTAACAAATGACAAAAGAAAAAACCAAGATGGCTGCCTCCTGTAACAACCTATGTAAACAAATGACGAACTAATGGGAAGGAAAATAAAGAGCGGAAGAGAAAGTAGGAAAGAAGGAAATAAAGACAAAGAAAGAATGCTAAAGAGAAAAAAAATGGGAGCGCTCATAGATAACCCTCGGAGAGGAAGAGAGTGAAAGAGAGAAGGAAAGAAAGATAAGAAAGGAAAGAAAGAATGCGAAAGAGAAAAAATTACATCCAGGTTACAAAAAAGGCGGCTTACTGGCTCTAAGATGGCTGTGTACTGTCTACAAACATGGTGGTCTTATATGACGGCGTAATGACTAACAACATGGTGGTATCCTATATGGCAGTTATGTAACCGGAATAACAGAGCGGGAAGTCCGGAATCCAACATGGCGGCCAGCGCACGGCCAGATCCTCAATCCTCGAGCCGAAGCCGTTGTGCCCGAACATACATGATCTGTCTACATGTTTGCATATTTGTTTTACACAGTGTCCAAGAAATGTCCTCCTATTTGGCATATGTATATATTTAAACAGAAAGAGTAGTGGCTAGCATTATTTTACTTCGCCCACTGCACGATGATACCAAGAGCAAAGGGAAACTATTACATAACGTCTATCGCGTAATCAAAAATTCACAAGTGAATAAACCAACGTACACCGGACGTTTGGAAACTGCTGTTTGGGTAACAAACAGATGGTTCCATAAGTTTAATCGGTCTGAAAATTCGGTGGATATTGTGCGTAAGCACAGAAACATCAACTAATGAATTATCAAACGCTTCTACGCTTCCCCTAAAAAAAAAAAAGTAAACATACCCTCTTTCCGTATCTTTCAGGCATTCCAAAATAGACAAAATATCATTTAAAAGTCGAATTTTACAGACGACCAACGCAAAATGTAGAATTAGTGTATAATGGCATTAATTTGCTTCTGGAAATAGACGCAAATAGCGCTAAAAGATTAGGCATGATTTGTGTTAGAATACATGTTAAAAAAATTTAATAAGTGAAAGATAACGAATGTTGTTTGATGATCTAAAAGTATTTTGTTTTATCGTATAAGAACTTTTACCCCCTCATGTGTGTAACCAATTCTAAATCAAAATTAATTCATTTGACGTTTTGTACACAAACATACGCTGTTTGTTTTATTTTATTTTTAGTAACATAAAATTCCACCAGATTTTCGGAAATTCGTGATCCTGTGTTCGCCATAGTATTCACCACTAGTGGACTGATCGATGAATATCCAAACTCGCGGTCTGTGTGAGGTCAAGGAACTATCTGCAAAAAAACAAAGAAATTATCTTTTACTTCTCACTTTCTGTATTATTATTTCTACACCGTGGTCGTAGCATTGCGACATGTGTGATGTGTTGTATCGCACTTACAGATGACCCATAGAGACGTCCCCAGGCGTGGCAAGTTAAACCCAACAGAGAGCGGAATGGCGACCAAACAATTGCCGGCAGCCGCAGTCCAGACGCCGTGGACAGAAGTGCGAAACGAATACTGTGGGCAGTTTGCCGAGGGCTGCTCCATACATCATTAATAACAGCCCGGGAGGGAGTGTCCAGAATTCGCCCTAGCACCGCGTAGAATGGTCACACCCGCGCAACGAGTCTGCGAGGCTTAGGCGAGCAGTGGCGCAGTACAATGTCTGGATACTGTTGCAGGCTTTCGGTCGGCGCTGAACGTTTTGATTCAGCCAGAGAAACACTTCTTGACGTATAGCTAAACAGGCGTACCATGTTCATAGAACAAAATGTTGTGTCTTCATGCAAATTTTGCTAACCCAAAACAATAGATTTGTCTACGCAGAATTTGTTACATGAAATATTTATACATTTTTTGTTAAATTCATGAGTGGTTTAGCCAACAAAAGATTACGTAAGAAACACCATATCTGTATTGCAAAATTGAAATAATTGTTTCGTTGACACATAGAAACATGCCTCTCGATGTAATAATGAAAAAAATTATCCGTAGTGTTCTCTCTCACAATTTTGGAATTTTACCTTAAAAGGACTTCCTGGTAGAACACGTTTAAAGTCAAATTTCTCGCGAGTACGTGCAATAAAGGAAAGATAATACTATATATCAACGGTAACTTTAACCGCTCTTTATATTTGCCCTAATATATAACTTCAAAAAGAAAATTGCTAATGGAAGTATTTAAAAAAATATTATAGTTTACCAGTACAGTCCTTTAATACGAAGGGTAAAAATACGAAGAGGTATCTTCTGTTACACCCATTGACCTCCATTGTGTGTCGCAATATTGCACTGTTGCCGATACCGAGTGTTCACGAACAAATGATAGTAAACACCAGAGTGGGGTAGATAAGTATAAATGGAGCATATTTCATCCAGAAACCAACAATCTAATGTCCATAGTTAACCTGCTAATGACAGTTGCAATGTGCAGGGATGGGTATGCAACCTTGTTTCCGTGACACTGTCACCAACCTGTGCGCAGGTATGCGTGCCTGATAACACCGCTCGCTACCGCACGGTTGCAGTCTCGGGGGTGCTACGTATCTACAGTTCCTGCAGGGCGTGTTACCGGAATACTTGGAGTAAGTTCCTTTAGAGGCTCGTGAGGCGATGTGGTTTTAGCTGGACGGGCCACCGCCTCATTTCGCATTGTGGTGCGCCGGGACCTCGACATGCACCTCCTGAACCGGTGGATAGGCAAGGGGACCCCATAGCATGGCCACAACGCTCACCTGACATTACACCACATGTCTTCTGGCTGTGGAGTCACATAAAATCAGTGGCGTATGCCACACCACATGACATGAGGAATGAGCACATTACGCCGGAAACCTTTTTACATGTTCATCGCAACATGATTCAGCGCTGCACTGCCTGTGTGTGTGGTCGATGGTGGCGGATAGTTTGAACCAACGACTTATACATAGTAGACCCAGCTTCGGCTATGCTCGCTACACTCCGGGGTGAGGCCAATATAAAAAAAGCTGATTGTGGGGCTGTTTACCGTTATGTCCGAACGTAAAATACTGCGGACTGTTTTGTAAACATTGCGAAATTGGTTTTAGTAGTTGAAATACAAAAAAAAATTGCGTGAATACGGTAGTTACTCGGTTGAAAATGAGCATTTTCTTGTCTCGTCGATCATTTAGCAAATTGTTTTCAACTGCTATTGCCGAATGAAACTACACAGTTTGTATTATATATAATCATTACTCCGTCCTACAATATGTACCTAATATTTTATTCTAAATTCAATACAAATAGAATGATAAAGGGTAGCTGGCGCAGGGGATTGGGGATGCGGACTTGCGAACTGACAGCTAGTATCTTGGATGACGTCGGAGCCGCCATTTTGACAACCAGCACACAGTAATTTCCCTTTTTTCTCTCGGAATGTGCCTTCTTCCCCTCGGAAGTTCCCGTTTTTCCTTCAGAATTTTCCTTTTTCACTGAATTGTACATTTCATCCGGAATTTATCACATTCCGGATAATTGCACCGGAAATTACGATAACTCCATCCGGAGTGTGCAATAATTCCTGGCGGCCATCGTGTCAGCCAGTATGCAGGCTGCCATATTATCAGTCAGTATACTGTCTCTTCCTGCTCTTGCATTCCATCTCGAATCTTCCTGATCGTTCTATCATCTCAGATGGTAACCATCTTATATTTCACTTCCTCGGGTTTCCTCGGGCTCCTCCCAAGATTTCTTTCCTTCGCGTTCCACCTTTTTTTTCTCTCTCACTTCCTCACATTCCCTCTCTTCCTTTGTTCTCTCTCATTCTTAAAGGGATTTTCTCATATTCCTTCCATCTCGTTTGTTGTCTACTGGTGTAGGCCATCTTGATTTGCCATCGTGTGCTGGAGGCGGCCATCTCGTTTGCCGCCCATCTTTGATTCCCACATCGACCACTAGAGTGTGTGCTTGTATCCATCTTTAATTCTCGCACTCACCACAAGAGTGAAGTTCCACTGGTAGCAGCTAGAAATGCTGGCGGCCTTCTTGTGTTCGCTCATCGTCTACCAGGAGCACTGGTAATTTATTTTATGTGTGAATTCAAAAAATGCTGGAGTCGCAAGATTTCGCTCCGGCGACCCTTTGGTCTCCAGTCCGGTGTGCTAACCACAAGTCTATCATAGCATGTGGACCGAAAAGGAGTTTAAATAAGGCAGATCCGTGAGTGTACACTCATCAGACTAATTTGCAATCGCGAAAAAAACTATTTATCTGGCACCCATCTTGTTTGTTGTCGTCTGCTGCAGGCATCCATCTTGATCTGCTTATTAACAAGGCTGTGGGATTGAGGACTGGAGGACAGCCCGACAGCCATCTTGGATGACATCCCAGATAGGAAATTACCTATAACTACTTATAAACATAGATAGCTTTGGGATTGTAGCAGTGGACTGGAAGACAGCCCGACCGCCATTTTGGATGATGTCGCAGGAGGGAAATTACGCATGTCTACTCATAATTATAGTTAGCTGTAATTTCTGACCTTTTTAAGATATAGTTGTCAATTCATAACATAGGTATAACACCAGACGACGAGAAGGGTCGCGGGGTTAGGTATGCTCTATGTATACTTATAAGCATAATTGGCTGTTATTTCCGAACTATTTAACATATTTATGCGACATTTCATAACAGTCATCACCCGAGATGGCGAGGAAGGTCGTAGGGTCAGGTATGTAAAATGTCTACTTATAAGCATTTCCGAACTGTTTAAGATATAGTTAACAAATACATATGCATCACTCAGGTCAATGAAATGTGGTGCAGGGCCAAGTATGACCTATGTCTACCTATAAGCATAGTTGAGTCAAATTTCGGAACAATTTAATTCATAGCTAACAAATTCATAACATAGACATAAACCCCAACAGCAAAAATGGTCACGGTGCCAAGTATGTCCTTAGCGCACTTATAAGCATAGCTGGTTGTAACATCTGAAACATTTAATTTATAGTTGCCAAAGTCATAGCATAGACATCATCTACAATAACAAGAAGGATAGCAAGGTAAAGTATGTCCTAACCACACTTATAAGCATAGTGGACTGTCATTTCCAACTCTTTTAGGATATACACTAAAATTTTATAACATAGCCATCAGCTTCAACTTCGAAAAGGGTCGTAGGTACAAGTATGACCTAAGCACACTTATAAGCATAGTTAGCTATCGTTTCTGAACCATTTAAGTTACATAATAACTGGTAGATATGTAATTACATCGCAAGAAACAAATAACACTGTGTATATTGCACGAGCATCGAGTGTTGTACATTGTATCAGGTGAAAAAATTACCATTGTGAAGTACGGAAATGATAAGGCCATCACTACTATACACCGAAGCAAAACAGATATAAAAAACATAATAAAAGCAAAAGCAGAAGACTGACAGCACAGGCAACATTTACGCCTCGCCAAGACGAAGGGATGGCGCAGAACACAAGCCGAGAGACGCGTTAGAGCTTCAGGGTGGTATACCAAACGAATCATACTTGTGCTTTTTCCATTACGAGAGGAATTCACTTATACGGTTTAGACGAACAGTTTATTCTACTGTAAATACACGACATTTATATTTCTAGAAATATAAGCACATACATACAGTTAAACCATTAGTAGCATGAAGAGACATTGCTGCTGCATGTTAATGTGAACAGTTATAAAAGCATAATGGTTTTAGGCATTTAACAATTTGCGTATATTGCACAAGCATAGAACTATATGTTAGGGAAAAAAAGTATTACTGTGAAGTGCAGGAAAGATAAGGATAACACTGTCTACACACTGATATAAACAGATATAAACATAGTTATATGCACATACCAGCCATTACAATCAATTATTACACATGTGCCAGGTGCTGCACACTATGTTGAAATATGCTAGACAAGGCCAGACCATCCTGGTCAGTACAACAGAATAGAAAACACATTCAATACGAATCGAGTGAAACGAAACCATCAGACTCAGCCTTAACTAGCAGCATATAGCACATGTTCTGTCTAGCATTGAGCAATCGACTAATCAGTAAGACGTCACTATAAAAGTAAATGGTACATGTACTTATTTTGAATATATATCTTTAAAACCATTAGCTTTGCAAGAGAGATGTCGTTACTACACGCCGAGACAAACAGATGTATAAAGAATTATAATTACAAATATTTATAAGCATTTAACTCACCACACAAGCATCGAACACCATACGGTAAGTTAGTCTAAACACAAATACTATCACGAAGCCGAGAAGCAGAGACGTGATAAGGTTAACAATGCTATGCACTGATGCGAACAGATATAAAAAAACAAAATATAAAGACATATAGTTATCAACACATATCAACCAATGCAATCGCGTATTACACACATGTTTCGGGTGCTGTTCAGTGAAACGAATCCGTCAAATTCAGCCATCACTCACATCACTGGCAGCAGAAGACATTCCGATGTGGCCGACGTTGTGTGATCAACTATCTCAAGTAGCCAGCCAGCAACGCGAACACCGTGTAGCTCTCGCCAAGTCGAAGTAATGGCACAGAGCACTAGGCGAGAGAGATGCATAAGGTTCCAAGGTGGCAGACCAGGTGTGTCGCACAAGCACTTCCCTTTACAAAAGGAATTCAGTACAAGGTAACAATTTATTTTGTTTAAACATTATCTATACATGCACTTATTTGAATATGCATCATTTATAGCAAAATAAACATGTATTTAAACTATTAGTCGTTCAAGTGTGTCGACACTGATACTTGCAGTGGCAAATAGATTTGAAAAGCTAAATAGTTATATGTAATTATTATCAAATGCATATTATGTGAGCATCGACCACTGTACATAAGCGAAATGCAACACCAATAAATACAACACTGCTACAAATTCTTATAAGCACTTACCAACCATTTTAATCGCATATTACATACGTATGTCCCTTAACGAGATGAATTCAATACAAGCTAACAATTCATTTCTTTATAATACACTAAGGTGTAAATATTATATTGTTTTTAAAATATCGCTTCGAATAAAGTGGTGTTGGTATGGGATATTCCTTCTGTCCACCCTAATCACTTTCAGGCCTACATAAACAGTTCGTACCAACACACATCGATCTGTATTACTTTTTCTCTAGCCGAGAGGCCATAGTGAGAATGACGAAATGCTGTTCTAGCAGTCAGAATATTTCTAACTATATATGGAAAGACGAAGTCACTTACAACACTCTACAAAGATACAGTGCATACATACATAAAAAAATTTCATCTCATGCGACATGAAATAAAAACCATCCCTACCTTCATATCTGCAACAGGACAAAGAGATTCTTGGCTGTCTAGAAAGTTGTCATGGTAGTGCTATCGTTACAGACATGGCACATCCCAGGAGCTGGTGTAAGAAAACTAGAGCAAGCAGCAAAAGAAAAAAACAAGGTACCTCCAGAACGGAAAGATGAATGAGTTTAAAGAAGTTGAGATGTCAGCTTCGCAGGCTAGACAATGAATGAGTGTATAAGGTAACATATTTCAGTCCAACAACCATGCTTATGTATCCATGACACAGACAGCATTCAACTACTAAACCAACCCCCTGGGACTAGCAACACACTGAGCCTACCCCACGACCAGCATACAGTATTATCAGTATACAAATGAGCATAATGTAAAACCAATGTTAGTTCGTTGGTGTTTATGAAGGTGGCGGGAAGCAGATTACATCTATGGCGATCGCATACTCTACTACAAGATGAAGACAAAATCACCAGACGAAGACTTGGCATCTATAACACCACCGACATCGTCGTCGATGGCAAGTGGTGCTACAATGTTACTATTGGGAAATACTTTTTAGTAAAACTGGTATTACTCACCAACATAAAAGTTGTCATTACATGTTCAGTCCAGCATACAATATGTACCATGGTGATGCCTGTTTACCTGAAATTATACTCTGTATATTCATAACAAGAGGTGCAAAAGCAATGTTCGGTGTTCATCGGAGAGCGAGTGCGAGTATTGCTACAAGACATTCACTAACACCACCAATGTCAAATGTCATGAAGATAGTAACTGTCTATTTGTCATCAGATACCAATGTGTCAACTACAGTGAGGTATATATGGATAAGTAGTGTTTGATTGCTCACAATCGGAAATGTTGTACACAAGAACATGTATCTTTTAGTACTATGGCAGGACTGTAAAATAAAGACAAAGTGTATCATTTTAATACTCATCTAAATTAATCTGCGATAATATTAGTTTGATATCCATCATACAGATTTGATTCTTCACCCACGAATTGTGTACTTTTGAGAAGCCTCTCCATCGAACCAAATACCTATCTTTTTTCCTTTTAAAGATTTTATCAACTAAATATTAAGTTTGTAAAAATTGCCTTTTATAGACTGTCCATAATAGGTTTCGAGAGATATGATCATCTAACTGAAATAATTTTAAATATTTGGTAGGACCAATTAACCGTAAATTTTTTCTCGACCAATTCTTTCTTCTTAGATATTCGTATGTATTCACCAACTTTAGACTTTTGTTTTCTCTTGTCAATTACTTTAACATTATTATACACAGTTTTAATCAAAGTATTGTCTGTAAACTTTTCATAAGCCATCTTGATTGTTCTATGATATCTCGAATTATAAAATTTAACTATTTTAGGCACAATGTCCACCCATTTGTAAGTCCCCCTCGATATGAAATGCTTCTATATTAACAGCTTAAGCAATTTGTTGTATCGTTTCTTAACACTGGCTTTAAGCTCCGAATATATTGAATAGTAATTGATACCATAATCGGTCATTAGTTTCCATAATGGTGCAGAAAAAAAATGGATCCTCTGTCATTTAGAGTGAATATGGAGTTCTCTCTTCCAAAATGGCCTTTGTTGCATTGCTGACCTGTTTGAGAGTTTTTTTTTTTTTTTCAAATGTATACCCCAACCATATTTGGAATTAACTTTTATTGTGGTTAAAATATATTTGTATCCCATAATTTATTTGGAAAGCAATGTCATTTTTCAGAAATCAGCTTGAAAATGATAATTTAAACCATGAATTATAGCACTTCTTCTAGGATGTCTTATCCTTGCAGAAGAGTGAGGTTCTTGAGAAATGTTACTGAACTTCATTGGTAATATAACTGTCTCCCATCAGCTCTTCAATAATAGAAACAATTTTGTTTGTATGTAAATTATTCCCAGACTCCCTCAAAATGATGAGAAGTTTTAATGTATCGAACAATTCATTAGGACTGTTCCAAAATACAGGAGAAAACCATTCGCAAACTTCATCTTTATATATTCCACTTCCGACAATATTGCATAACAAATGTATTTTCGGGTGGTTTTCATCTCCTAGATGAATATTCGCATTTGTACAATGAACAAGTTGAATGAAAATCTGCAAATCAGTGTCGGAAAATCCATTTGGAAAAGTTTATAAACAATAATTCAAACAATCTTAGACTCACATCAGTTATATAAGCACCAATTTTAATTAATTTTACTTTCAGGAAAAAAATGTTATGACTGAATCTCCCAGGAACCAGATGTTTTCATGTCGATAAACACCAAATGTCTTATCGTGCATAGGTGAAGAATGTTGTAAATATAAATAATGTAGTGTTAAAAGGGAAAGAGTTTGCTTTTCCTTCTTTAAAGGTTCTCCTTCCAATTTAATTTCCAAAGCCTTTTTATTAGGCATATGCAACACAGAATGTAATGTATCCAACCTACTCGTAAACAGATTAAATATTTCTTTGTTTAAAACATCCCATTCCATATGGGCTCGTTTGGCTAGTAAATATTACTCCTTTGCAGAAGATATAACGTTATGTAATTCATAATTCCGAAGTAGAGACATATGTTTGATTATATTACATTAATTTGCAACTATTTATATATTAATTAATTCATTGCTATTGTAATTGCTGTAGTAGGTCCACTAACTGATGGACTAGATCTATTAGTTAGTGCTTTTTAAGCCTTACTAATTTTACTTAAAAATACTTCTGATTTAGTCACAGTTTTAGCCTTCAAATCATTAATAAAATGATTAAATTGTGCTTCCAATAATTATTGTGTTTTCTCACATCTGTTTGCATAAATAATCCAAATTTCTTATTAATCAATTTATTACATATATGTTATATCATTACTTCCATTCGTGTATGAAGTTGTTTTGTAATAGTAGTGCTCACCACTTCATTAATTACATCTCTTAGATTATCTTGCATTTCTGCAGTTCGTGTTATAAAAACTATGCTTACCATAACATTTAAGTCTTTAATAAATCCATTTAATCATTCCTCTATTCTAAATTCATTACTTTGCAAATAATTCTGAATATTGGTTAAAATTGTTGTGTTTACAGTCATGTGTTTATAAACATTATCATTCAATTCATCTAAGTTTATTAATTTCTCTTGCATATTGGTCAATTGTGATTTAAATGCATTCAATGTAATGGTGTTTAAGTCTTCCAAGTGATGTTTATTTACTGCATTGTTATCTTTCACAGCCATGCCCACATTGCATAATATATGTATGTTCAAATAACAATTCCCATCGCGATATTTGATTAAACAGGTATTATAATGATTGCACTTTATACCACTATGTCCAAACTTTGAAATACGCATTATTCTTGCTCGGGAAGAAAAAACTGCCATATCCAGACCTATATCTACCTTTATATAAGAAAAGCATTGGTATAATCAGCAACAAACCATACTTGTTTTTCCAACAGTAAAAACACATATCTTAAAATTTTTTAAATATCATATCACCCAAAACATGATCATTGTTCATTTTAAACACAATTATCATATTTGCTTTATCAAACAATCAATGTTTGAATGTCTACCAAAACTAAAACATTGCTGCATTTCACTCTGCAGTTCGCACCAAATGTCGTCAAATATAAATACAGAATTGAGTAATGCTTTACTCGGAGGTATAATATATTCTCTATTTGTAAAAGAGAAATTCCACATTCCTTCAATTAACGACAAAGTGGTCGCTAATTGTTGATATTTCTCTTGTATTGTTTTCGAAAAGACATATATGGTTTCAAATTTAAGTCCATTCGGATGCTCCAATATCGACATAAGAACGCAAGTTTTTTCCATATGAAGAAGGACCGCTTATTATACAGTGTATATGTGGAGGTAAAATAATTCCATGTTTCTGTTCAATTAATTTTTCTCTTGTATTTACAATTACAGCCAGATGTACATTTTATTTTATAACCATTCTCGCACAATTACACAGTATTAGATAATGTAATGTACTAACATAAAACTATAAACATTGGTATATATAAGTTCCCATTCACGATTCAGCTAATAACAAGAAAGTAACAAGGAAGGTGTAACAGGAAAAAACATAACTCTCTTCATTGCATTTTGTGCTTTTAGCAGAAGGAAGGGATGGAGTTGTACATCGAATTTCATATTGAGAAGCGTGCTGAGTCTGCGAACAAATTCTAGAAATCGTTTTTCAAATCGATGTATAATTCTGTATATGGAAAAACATAACAGAATATCCACCGGGAAAGTGACAAGAGTTGTTTCGTGGTATGACACTATCTACGGGCTGCAGAGCTCATAGGGCATCCTACATTCCATCAAAGACAGATTATCAATGAAAACTTGGTCCTTATCGAGATGGCAAAGAGTTCTGTTGCGTTCAACAAACCTTTGTACGCTGGTGTTGCCATTCTTGATATTTCTTAATTAACCCTCTACGAATTTCATTATCAGTACATGTGTACCAAATTTCCTCTGCCAGCCTTATACTTCCTCTATCGTGATACCGATTCCTTGGTGTATTCTGTTGCTTGTGATGGCATTTATAAAGTAATTACCACAGATTTAAAATCGCGGTTTGATACATCCAACTATGTGCTCGATAACCCGCAAAAATTCTCCCACGAAAACAAATGCTGTACCGGGGTGATGGAAGATGAATAGGCTTGTCGCATCATCAGACACTTTGTGGGTTTACAGCCCAAACTTTATTCATACATTGTTGCGAATGAGAAATGTATGTGCAAGATGAAGAGTGTAAAGCATATTGTGTTGGAATCACTCAGGTTCGATGATTACCGAGATTGCCTCGAAAATTGCACAAGGGTTTTGGGGACCCAGTGTCAATTCTGTTCGTGTACTCACAAAGTCAATACCGAACATGTAACCAAGGTATTGTTGTCAGGTATGGACAGTAAGCACTAAATTGAGGCAGATGGAGTATCGACCTTACCTTGGGGGCACTATAAAATCCCCAAATACATTTTTTTTTAAATTTCCCCCCAATAATAGTTATAGCTCTGTAATAAATATATAATTCAGCCACCTACAACACCACAACTGCCAGCATCACACCATCAATAACGACCACCTGCCGCCACCACATGCAGCACCTCCTGTTCCACAGCCATCATCACAACAGTTCACAGCTGTGTACAACTGTTGCATGAACATACCTGCTTGTTTTCCTAACTGCAAGGCATGAAGACAGCTAACTTCAGTATAAACTGCCTTGATATAAATGTCTTCGATCCAACTTCCTTTGTCATTTTTCAAATAAGAAGAATTTAACTGCTATTCACAGTGTGACATAACACTGTTATCATTGAAATCTGGAATCTATGTGCATGTGTGTGTGTTTTTCAGTGGTCATTGGCATGTGTGAGTTTCTGCAAGATATCCCGGATGTGATGCATTAAATGAACGCCTTTAGAGAGCAACTTAACAAACACACCACCATTGTGTCATTAATTGTAAATAGCCATTTTTTTCTTTAAGGGACATCCACCCGGAATGCTAAAAAAATTGTAGTTTATAGTAAGATTGTTACCAATGTTTTCTTAAATCTTAATTTTTGTTGTTTATAGTTGTTTTGGTAATTTAGTTCTTAAAATGTATTTAGTGTGTAAATGTCTGTTGTAAATATAATTCTCTTCAAGGTTTGTTGTAAATCATAACTTGTTTTTTTCACATAAAGTGTTTGGAAAAGTTTGTTGTAAAAATTAACTCATTTTTGCTCATAAAGTGTTTGCAAAATTTGTTGTAAATATTAACTTGTTTTGCTCAAAAAATCTTCAAAAGTTTGTTGTAAAGTAATCTTGTATGAACATTTGTAAAGAATTAGTTTTTTAAGGATAACTTTTGAAAAAGATAGAAATAAAAATTTTATGTTACAAAGGAGTAATGTGAATAGTTATTGATTAGTTTTTAATTTCTCATGTCACTATTTTGCCAATAACTGCTTGGGTATGAAGATAAAATATTTCTAGATGAACTCTTATATTTCAGGTTAAAATTAGGAACATTAATTGCATTACATATTCCAGCAGAGAATTTTGAAAAAATGTTGGCAAATGTGAAATGACTTGGTCAATAGCAGAATATGTTCAGGTTTGGAGCTTCAAATGAATTCAACCTCAGGTAGCAGACTGCCTTTCATGATAAATACAAGTTTCTTGCTTGATTCTTCATGAGGGAGAATATATGTTTTTAAATTAAACTATAAAATTTTGAAACCAACAATTCCATCAAAGAAATTTTAATGAGAACAAACAGCCTTTGAAGGGCTGAGGGGGAAATATAATTAAAAGTGTTTGAGAATATTGGAGGCCTGAATGAATGAATTAATTTGAAACAAAACGAGGGAAATTGTAGAGCATCGAGAAAACCCAGTCGGCCCAGCTTATCTTGTAACACAATGTGGAGACAGATAAGGGTGTTGGGAAAGGGGAAAGTGGTCTGATAAAAACACATCTTGAGAGTACATGAGCTCCTACCAACACATATGCAAAAATGTTTCCAGCTGACCTGAGCTTCTTCAACACAGAGTGACGGAGCCCACCAACTTTTACTTGTTACAAAATATTTTAACATACAAAAAACGAATTACTACTTTGGTTGGGGAAACAACACAATGATGTCTGCTGCTAAAACATACATACTTATAGTACTTGTTTGTCCGTGCTATAAAGTTGCTGTGCATTGTGAGTTTCTTCTCAGTTTGAATGTCTTTATTCATTCGTGTGGATTGAAACTTGTTAACTTCCATTTGGAATAATTCAACGAAACTTTGTTAAAATTCTGGGTAAGTTTTTCTCAGTAGGTTACTAATTTGCATGATTATTTGCTTGGTTTTGCCTTTACTTAATAAATGTGATTTCATCTATGCAGGATTGATGCAGGCAGTAAAACAGTTTTAATTTTGATGTGAAAATTTATTTTCTAGGGAAATATGAATACGTTTGAAAATTTAACTACGTGAGTCGTATTCGCCTCTCTTTCCTGTAATTTCAACTTAGTCACCTATCAGCCGCAAGTTCCATGTCTATAAGTCATTCCTTCATTGACCTCCAGTTGACCGGACGTACTTTGGGAGATGTGCTTGTACAGTTTCCTATGTGTTTTCAAATACATTTTAATTGCGGCGATTAATTCAAGTAGTGTGTTTATATATTGGTATGTGTTTTCATTTGTATTGTTTCATCTAGTACATGCATCGAAAACATAAATTTTATACATTTGTCACCCAGTTGTGTATTTACATCTCTTTCTGAATAGATATAACCTCAGTAGCCTGTCGGCCGTGCTCAACGTCTCTAGTCATGCTCCCGACACACTACTTATAAATCTCTGCAAATACTCTATTGACATTATTCCTTCACTAACATCAAAGCCAGATGGACGTGTTTTAGGAGAGCTGCATGTACGATTTCCTAAGTGTTTTGAATTCATTGTTAATTAATGTTGTGTAATTGTAGCTATAACATGTTACGTGATTTCTTTATTTATTTTTAAAAACCAGGATAGTCAAGTAGTTATAGTTCTCTCATGTGTGTAAAATCATCAGTGTTATTCATTTATGACTTTTCGCATATCTAATCTGACAGGATGGGGTAGTCATGGTCTAGATTTCATTTTAAATAAAATATATTGTCTTTCTAATAATTTCATTTCGCAGAAATATGCCACTATCTCAGATGTGGTAGTACTACACACAGCTTATAAGTCATACCTTCAGTGATCTCCTGACCCAATGTATGTATGTTTAAATCATTTAACATTGTAAGGTACATGTTTTCAAATCCATAGTTAATTCAAGTCATGTAATTATTGATAGCATACAGGACCTAAATCGTATTCACCTCTCTTTCCGAGTTTTTCAGTAGCTATAACCTCAGACGCCTATCGGACACGTTCCCCACCGCGGTCTACGAGACCCAAAAACATTTATGCCACTCTTGCACCAACATCATGTAATATATACCCTATACATAATACCATTCCCCTCAAACGAGTGCCAGTCATCGTGCAGACAACGTCGCTCCGCTATATACACCACTTCCAATACACACGACCACCTCAGTTCGACAGAGCTCCTAGGGTGAGGACCTACAATACCGCTCTCCAAAAAAGAAAAAAGAAATAAAAATAAAACCCTTGGTACACTATTACAGCAAAATATTCACAATATAAATTAAATGAAACAAATCACATCAAAGAAATTTGATCAAACAAGTGTCATGAGAAAACTTTGATCTTATTTCTTTGATCACATTTTATCGGATTAAGATTGGATTAAAGCATTTGATCGGATTAAGATAGGATAAATAATTAATCAAATTAATCCAATAGATCGAATCGATAATCCGATTAATATTTGGCGGCATCCCTTTTTATCTCAAACTGGCCCGCCCCTACTACTTATGTACGCACGATATCTTTGTAGTGTGTTGTAAGTGATTTCATCTTCCTATATACCGTTAGAAGTTTTCTGATTGCTAGAACAGCATACCGTGTTTCTTACTATGTCTTCTCGGCTCGAAAAAAAGCAGTACGGATCAATGTGCGTTTGTACGAACTGTTTATGTAGAACTGAAAGTGACTAAGGTGGACAGAAGCAATATCCTATACCAACACCACTTTATTCAAAGCAATATTTTTAGAGACATTATAATTTTACAGCTTAATGTATTATAAAGAAATTAATTGTTAGCTTGTATTGAATTCATCTCGTTAAGGGACACTCATGTGTAATATGCGAGTAAAATGGTTGGTAAGTGCTTATAAGAGTTTGTAGTAGTCTCGTCCTTACGTTTCCCGCACTTCGCCTATGTACAGCGCTCGATGCTCACGAAATATACATTTCATGATAATTACATATTTAGCTTTTCAAATCTATTTGCCACTGCAAGTATCAGTGTCGACACACTTGAACGACTAATAGTTTAAATACATGTTTATTTTGCTATAAATGATGAATATTCAAATAAGTGCACGTATAGATAATGTTTAAACAAAATAAATTGTTACCTTGTACTGAATTCCTTTCGTAAAGGGAAGTGCTTGCGTGACACGTCTGGTCTGCCACCTTGGAGCCTTACACATCTCTCTCGCCTAGTGCTCTGTGCCATTACTTCGACTTGGCGAGAGCTACACGGTGTACGCGTTGCTGGCTGGCTACTTGAGATAGTTGATCACACAACGTCGGCCGAATCGGAATGTGTTCTGCTGGTAGTGATGTGTGGGTGATTGCTGAATTTGACGGTTTCGTTTCACTTAGTTCGTTCAGAAGGCGTTGTACTGACCAGTATGGACTAAGTATGTCTGGTATCTTTTAACACAGCGAACAGCACCCGAAACATGTGTGTAATACGCGATTGCATTGGTTGATATGTGTTGATAACTATATTCCATCATATTTTGTTTTTTTTTATATCTGTTCGCATTAGTGCGAGCAGTGTTTACCTTATCACTTCTCGGCTTCGTTATGGTATTTGTATTTAGATTAACTTACCGTATGGTGTTGGATGCTTGTGCAGTGGGTTAAATGCTTATAAATATTTGTAATTATGATTTTTTATATATCTGTTTGTCTCGGCGTGTAGCAACGACGTCTTTCTTGCGAAGCTAATGGTCGATTGCTCAATGCTGGACAGGACGTGTGCTTTGTGATACCAGAGATAGCTGAATCTGACGGTTTCGTTTCACTCGATTCGTATTGAATGTGTTTTCTATTCTGTTGTACTGACCAGGTTGGTCTGGCCATGTCTAGCATATTTCAACATAGCATGCAGCACCTGGCGCTTGTGTAATAAGTGATTGCAATGGCTGGTATGTGCATATAACTATGTTAATATCTGTTTGTACCAGTGTGTAACAGTGTTATCCTTATCTTTCCCGCACTTCACAGTAATACTTTTTTTGCCTAACATATAATTCTATGCTTGTGCAATATACTCAGATTGTTAAATGCCTAAAACCATTATGATTTTATAACTGTATTCATTAACACGCAGCAGCAACGTCTCTTCGTGCTACTAATGGTTTAACTGTATGTATGTGCTTATAGTTCTAGAACTATAAATGCCGTGTATTTACAATGGAATAAACTCTTCGCCTAAACCGGATAAGTGAATTCCTCTCGTAATGGAAATGCGCATGTATGATTCGGTTGGTATACCATCCTGGAACTCTAACGCGTCTCTCGGCTTGTGTTCTGCGCCATCCCTTCGTCTTGGCGAGGCGTAAATGTTGCCTATCCTGTCAGTCTTCTGCTTGGGCTGACTTACCGATTATCTCACAATGTTATTTTGTCGCGCAATGACGGTCGGGTTGGAGATGTTCTGCTGCTAGTGTTAGTTGTAATCTTGAATTAGTCGTTTTTGTTTAGCTCGGTTCGTAAGGAAGTCATTTGCTATTCTATCCTACTAGTCAGGGGCTGCCCGGTCTTGATTAGCACCATCAAACACCTCGTTCAATGCTCGTCTTATGTGATGGTTGTTAAGTACTTATAACTGGTTTCCTTTACATTATTATGTTTTTTGTATCTGTTTTGCATCGGTGTATAGTAGCGACTACCTTATCGTTTCCTCACTTCACAATGGTGATTTTTTCACCTGGTAAAATGTACAGCACTCTATGCTCGTGCAATATACACAGAGTGTTATTTGTTGTTTGCGACTTAATTACATATCTACCAGTCATTACGTATATATATTAAATGGTTTGGAGATTATAGATAACTATGCTTATAAGTGTGCTTAGGTCATACTTGTCCACACGACCCTTTTAGAAGTTGGATCTGATGCCTATGTTATAAATTTATAGTGCATATTCTAAAATATTTGGAAATGACGGCCTGCTGTGCTTTTATGTGTGCTTAGGACATACTTGACGTTGCGATCCTTCTCGTTATCGTAGATGATGCCTATGTTATGACTTTGGCAACTATATCTTAAATTGTTCAGATATTACAGCCAAATATGCTTATAAGTGCGCTTAGGACATACTTGGCAGCCGACCATTTTTGTTGCTTATATGTAGACACAGGACATAATTGGCCCTGCACCTCTTTTCATTGATGAGAGTAATGCATGTGTTATGAATTTGTCAACTATATCTGAAACAGTTCGGAAATGCTTATAAGAAGACATATGACATACTTGACCCTACGACCATTATTGACATCTTAGGTGATGACTATGTTATGAATTTGGTGTCTATATTTTAATTGTTTTGGAAGTTACAGCCAACTTTGCTAATAGGTAGACATATGATATACTTAACACTATGACTTTTCTTTTCATCTCAGATGACGACTATGTTAGGAATTTGGTGTCTATATTTAAAATGGATTGGAAGTTAAAGCCAACTAATTTTATAAGTAGACATATGACACACTTGATCATCCGTCCCTTCTCGTCTACTGGGTGATGACTATACTATGAATTAGGCAATTATATCTTAAATGGTTGGATAGTTACAGCCAACTATGCTTATAAGTATACATATATCATACTTGAGCATACGACCCTTCTAGCAATCTCAGATTATGACTATGTTATGTATTTTGTGTCTATATTTTAAACAGTTCGGAAGTTAGAGCCAACTATGCCTATAAGTAGACATATGACATACTTGACCCTACGACCCATCTCGGGTGATGACTTTGCTATGAATTTGGTGTCTATAATTTAAATGGTTCTGAAGTTACAGTCAACTATGTTTATATGTAGACATATGCCATACTCGAACCTATGTCACTTCTCGTCATCTCATTTGATGACTATGTTATGAATTTGGTGTCTATATTAAACGGTTTGGAAATTAGAGCCAACTATGCTTATAAGTAGGCATTTGACATATATGACTCTATCTCGCCATCTTGAGTGATGGCTATGTTATGAATTTGGCAACTATATCTTAAATGGTTCGGAAATTTAAGCCAACTATGCTTATAAGTATATGTAGAGCATACCTAACCACACGACCCTTCTCACCGTCTGGTGTGATGCCTATGTTATGGATTTGACAACTATATCTTAAAAAGTTCGGAAATTACAACTAACTATGATTATAAGTAGACATAGGTAATTTCCCTCCTGTGAGATCATCCAAGATGGTAGTCGGGCTGTCTTACACTCCACAGCCACAATCCCAAAGCCATATATGTTTATAAGTAGTCATAGGTAATTTCCTATCCATGATGTCATCCAAGATGGCGGCCAGGTTGTTCTCCAGTCCTCAATACCACTGCCAACTATGCTTATAATCAGATCAAGATTGATGCCTCCAGCAGACGACGACAAACAAGATGGACGCCTCCAGCAGATGACGACAAACAAGATGGACGCCTCCAGCAGACGACAAACATGATGGGTTCCAGACGAATAGTTTTTTTTTTCAGGATTACAAATCTGTCTGGTGAGTGCTCACTCTCGCATCTGCCTTATTTCATCTCCTGTCGGTCCACATGCGATGGTATTCTTGTGGTTAGCACACCGGACTGACGACCCAAGGGAATTAAAATTAATTATCAGCGCTCCTGGTGGATGATTAGCGAACACAGGATGGCCACCTGCTCTTCTAGCGGCCACCAGTGGAACTTCACTTTGGTGGTGAGTGCGAGAGTCAAAGATGGCCGCAAGCACACCCTATAGCGGTAGATGTGAGAATCAAAGATGGAAGGCAATCAAGATGTCCGCCTCCAGCAGACAATGACAAAACAATATGGCCGACACCAGCAGACGACAAAAGAAATGAAAGGAATATGAGAAAACTCATCCAAGAATGAGAGAGAACGAAGGAAGAGAGGAAGAGAGAGAAAAAGAAAAAAAGTGGAATGCGAAAGAAAGAAAACTTGGGAGGAGCCCGAGGAAACCCGAGGAATTGAAATCCAATATGGATACAATCGGAGATGAATGAACGTTCAGGAAGAATCGAGACGGAATGCAAGAGTAGGAAGAGACAGTGTATTGACTGACAAGATGGCTGCCTGTATACAGGCTGAGAAGATGGCCGCCAGGAATGATTGCACAATCCGGGTGGAGTTATCGCAATTTCCGGTGCAATCATCTGGAAAGTGATAAATTTCGGATGAAATTTGCAATTCAGGGGAAAAGGGAAGTTCTGAGGGAAAAAAGGGTAATCCCGAGGGGAAAAGCCACATTCCGAGCGAAAAAGGGACTTCCGAGGGAAAAAAAGGGGAAATTTCGGCTTTCTGGTTGCCAAAATGATGGCTCCGACTTCATCCAAGATGGCCGCCGCTAATCCGCAAGTCCGCATCCCCAAGCCCCTGCGCCTGACTGGCCTTTATAATTCTACTAATACAATGCCTTAGTACAACTGAAAATGAGGAGTTCTACGAAAATAAGAGGCAAATGATATTTCTTTCATATCTTTTGATCTAAAATAATCTAAGTGGTGAACATTTCCAGTAAATTGTGTACAAATCAGTAAAAATCTACAGGAAGTACAAAAAAGTGTACTCAGTAATTACATTAAACAGGTAATCTTTACATGCAAATTATGTAACTTACATTTCAACTAGGTGACTCGCCGAAAACCTTGACAGAAAGAGTTTTTTTTTGCAAGGAAAGTTACAAGTTTAGCCTCCAACTTTGCTAAAATTTTTTTATTACAACCGGGTAGATATTATTATACGTACTGTATAGGAAACATGTGTATAAACTCGGGCACGTGATTCGTGACCAGAAAAGAGGAAGAATGATGTAGGATACACATGGTCCATCTCAAATATTAAGGGCTGTAGCAATCCCTAAAGGCGGTGGGCGACAAGGACATTGCGTGGGATATTAGACAAAGTACTTGCGTTAGAAGAACACAAATTGGTATACGGAACAAGTAAACCGAGATCTTGGATACACGGTAGGTATGGTCAGTCGTGCACACCCCATTATGTAAATAATAGTGGTTGGCACGCTTTGAATCCATGCAACACGTACACCGTGAGGTTAAGTTGATTGTGGAACCCGCCGATCAGCGACATAATCCGTCACGATGCCCACATACGAACACCCGGGAGTGACCCGGCAAGGAATTGAACCCGACTCGCTTCGTGGTTCTCCCGTTTGCCCCGCCCTTTTATTCCGGCGCAGCTCCATACTTACCTCAATCACCCTCATCGGCTCTCAAGACCTCGCTATTACGTGCCGCCATACTCTCTTCGCGCAATCGGCGGGGACTCGCCGCTAAATTTCTCTGGGCGCGAGAAGGGTTGCCTACTCACTAGGCCATGCCATTGCTACCAATGTACCCTTCGTTTGCGATTTAACCGGAAACGGTTGGTCGTAGAGTGTTGCAACAGGGGAGTCTTATTTGCTACTTACGTCGTCTTGATTCATCCCATGGTAACCACAATCAATTTAACCTTACAGTATACGTGTTGTATGCAATCAAAAGTGCAATCAAAGGATGCCAAAACCTATTATTTAAATAATGGGGGTGTCTACTACGGACCATACCTACCGTTTATTCAATATCTTGGTTTACTTGCTCCGTATACCAATCTGTAGTCTTTACATACAATATTTTTGAATTGAAATTAACTTTTTCCAGTGGTAGCTCGCATGTTAGGTTTTTCGTTTTCCTGAGGTTATTACAAAATTGATTTTGGTGTAAGGGCTCAAACATAATTTTTATTAATTTTTGCTAATATTGTTTCGCGTTTGATATTTCAGTATATATGTGTGATCGACGAAATAAATATCTATGCTAGAATTTATGATTCAAATTTGATATATTCCAAGCCTGGTTAGTTACCGATTATGCAGGTCGGGCTCCGGGTAAGTTGGGATCAAAGCCAGGCCTTCGTATTCGCAATTCATTTTCACTGTATAGCGAGAGAAGGTTTCGAAATCTATGTTAATTTCCCACTGTCTGAATAACACCAACTAAGGTATCAGCATGCATCACAGTTCTATATGTAAATCCTCCCATCACTCGGAAAACGTTGTCCGATATTTTTTCTAAGACCGGGAGAAAATTAATAATGTTTTAATAAATTCTGGCTTCAAACACAGGTCCTTACGGCATACCTAAAATATAGATATTGCTTAAAAATTTGTACGAGTTACGCATGAATACTTAGTGCACGAACTGTGCTAATAAGCTTAGAAAAAACTGGCACTATCACTAAAATTACAAACCTCGTATTTCATCCCGACTCCAGAATAATTTTTTTAGGCCTATATGTTGCCTTTATAATTTAAATATTCTTATTAAATTCACTGAACACTGGGAAAAAAATACCTAATTTTTTCTAAGTCTAATAGAGAATTAATATTTCTATGGTTTCGGGTCTCTGCACAATGCTTAACTGGTAGAAATGGCTTAAATCCTTATATCAGGTACGATTGAAAACTAAACAAATAACATCGTTAATAAGCTTAGAAAACTCGGTTGCAATCCCATATTCGATGGTTAAAACTTCCGTTTCGCCTTTAGTATAATATTAGTGGAACAATGTGGTTACCATGCCAATATCTTCAGTAAAAATATCCATAGCAATATGCGAGCCTGCATCGTATTCAAGCATTTTTTTCGCTAACCAGCTTCCTCTCCTACCAATCTTCGTTATTTTGTCAGAAATCGATTGACGTTGTTTTGACTGTGTACTAAAATAAATAGTATTTGAATGTTTTTCAATATTAAAATTCTGCTTGGTTTATATATCACACATTGGAGTAGGTGGAGGCGGTGGAGGTGGGGGAAAGAGAAATCGTTGTTGTGTCATCTGATCAAAAACATATATTCTGCAATAGTTATCCCAATATGGTAGTTTTTCTGGAATTAATTATTGATGTTCTAAGAATTACTACTACAGACGAAATGTTCATTGTCCTACCAAAGTTTCACTTCAAAGTGTAGTGACACGCACATAAAAATACTTATTCACTTATACACGGTGATAATAAATTCTAATTAATTGATTTATATCATCCTTTGGAAGAGGAGGAGGAGTATGGAGGAAGAGGACGAGGATGGAGGACGATGGAGGACTAGGCTGTCGGTGCAGGTGGAGGAGGGAGGAGGAGGAAGAGGAGGAGAGAAATTGTTGTGGTGTTAACTGATGGTTGTTGCAGGATGCATGTTATTATGTTGGTGTTATGATTGTAGAAGAAAATAGAACTCAGTAATAAAAAATAAATAATGTAGAAATTGTTCTGCGTTATAGAACAATTAATTTCATATAATTTCTAATAACATCTCTCTAACATAAGTAGTAATGGCCAAATACAGGCTTATGGTCTGCATGTTGGATCATAAATGAACTGTTCACTTAAAACCACCTGCCACCACAAGGTTGGCTTGTTCCTAGTGAGTTCCCTGGAGAACTATTTTCACTGTTGACTGGCACAGGGGTGCTGGTTAATTAGTGACTTGTATGTATGTCTGTGTAATTACCTCTTTTGTAGTAAAAATATTTTATTATAATAACCATAACAAACCTCAATACCAAAAGGATCATAATTATTTTCAAAATAATTGCATATATGAAAAAATTTAAAAACACAAAAATATGACGACCAATATAGATGTATATTTTACTTATGGAATAAATATAATTCCAGCATGGCCTAATACATGCATATTTCCAGTAGTAGCGACCAACTTCCGATTTAACCATATCTGATCCCCAACCTCAAACTTAATCTTCTTACGAGAGAACAGCATGGGAGTAAAGTACATTCTAACTATAGCATTCTTATTTGAAACAACTACATGAACTGGAATAGTCTGCCAATGGCAGAGCATGTGAAAGGGCTCCACTCGCCCGGTGAAATGTCATTGGGCTCTCTTTTATCATAATTGTTCTGCATGTATGAAGTTAGTATTTTTTTTTTATATTTGCGTATTTATTTAGTTTGTCGTAGTTGCTTTAAAATGTTGCCTGCTTGAGTGACAACTGCTTTGAAACAGGGTTCCTGAAATTTTTATTTACGCAGCTGAAACACTCTGAGAGTTATATATATATATATATATAGGGATGGATATATATATATATATATAGGGATATATATTGGGATATATTGGGATATATATATATCCCAATTTTAAAAAATGGTTCTCTGCTATTTGAATCTTAGTTGTTTGTTTACTGTTTTACCCTGTCGGTTATCCATAACTCATATTCAATGTTGAAAATTTATAAAATAATAAAATTCTTTTGGAAAATCCTACAAAATGGGTTTTCGCAAAACACATGCTAAGCGGAAATTATACAACGTTTCACAAAGACGGTAGTCAGTAACTTTTTTTTCCAATTACATTGGAATCGCATGGTACAATCCATAATGTCTATAATCGTATATTGGGCTACTGATAACTAAGTACAGTCTGTTGCTATAGCGAAAAGAACAACATAAACCTGATATCTGGATTTTAGTTGCATTGTTACGCACTTGATGTTCCTAAACGACGAGTTCTTCCAGTTGACAGTTACCTTGGATTCTCTATGATAGCTAGAGACTCATTGCACGAAAAAGAAAAATTGCTACTCTGCAAGAACAAATGAAGTTAGGTAAGTCGTTAATATGAGCATAATTAAAATAGATTACTACAGTGTCTTTGGCACATACGATATAGCTGGTGAGGTATTTTTCTCGGCAATCTCCCGTATCCAGTTTGGCTCTCCATTTATCGGCTCTCAATACCTCTTTAACCTCTTACAGGTTTTTCTCGGTGATCTCCCGTATACAGTTCTCCTCTAAATTCATCTGCTCTCAACATCTCATTAACTTACTCATTAATTTTTTGCACCAAGTGTTGCAAGAGGAGGAAATATTTGACGTGAACTGTACTACGAATTCTAACAATTTACTCTTGGCAGCCTGTGGAAAGTGTTTCAGGAGGTCCTTGGCGCAAGCAGTAGCCAATAGCATTATCCAGGGTAAAATACCCTTCTCCAGCACCAATCATGATTATTCTGCCACACGTCATACTTGAACGAATATATTCGGGAAAATATGTTAAGAGCCGCCCAACCTCTTCATATGTATTTATCTAGTTAAAAATATTTTTTCTAACCATAGTTTCGTAGTCACTGATTATACAAATCATTACAGACTGAGTCTAAATAGATTAAGTATACTTTTTTTATAGATGATGAATTGACAACATCTGCAAAGCGTGAAAATGTTTCTGAATTAAATGACAACATGAAGTCGGATTCGAAACCAGTACTCTGGCCCAGAGGTATCTCGCAACCCACACAACGTAGAAGGACAATTACATAGCCCATGGGAGTCGAGAACTATTTGAATGGTTAAGTTTGTTGGAGGTATTTTACCTGGTAGGTTTTGTTGGTTGATACAGTGATTTATGTAAATGTCTGGTATGATATTTTGGCTGGTGTCGACCAGTAAAGCAGAAAGTATAAGTAGTAAATAAACTTTTGGTAAGGTCAGTGTAAGCTGAGGTATGTTAAAGTTATAGTGGATGGTATGAGTAGATTTATGTAAATGTCTGGTATGATATTTTGGCTGGTGTCGACCAGTAAAGCAGAAAGTATAAGTAGTAAATAAACTTTTGGTAAGGTCAGTGTAATCTGAGGTATGTTAAAGTTATAGTGGATGGTATGAGTAGATTTAGTCGGATGAAGGTTGGTAGAGCAGATATTTTTGATTGACCTGAAAAATATATGGTTGTCTATATGTCAGTGAAGAGATAAATTTGATTACTAATCAACTCAAAGTTAGAGGTTTTTATTTAATGAATTTCATAATATATGTGTAAGTAAAAACAATAATAATTAGAGCGTAAATAATATATTAAATATTTTATATACTCATAGTAACATCTGAAAGCCTTATTAATTCAATGGTGTTTTTAATCAAATTTATGCTGCGAAAGCATGCAGTAGGAGGGCAATAGTATTCAGATTGTTTAAAATCGGCTGAGTTCTATATGATCAACGAATGAAATGAGTTGAATATGTTTTTCATGCAAGTGTTTAGGCCAGTCCTTCGTACGGGAATAGAGCCACACACAGGTCTGGCATGGCTATTGTGTCCCATGAGTAGTAAACATGCACATAATTTGCACATTGCTCAAAACATTTTACGAAGAGATCATCCACGCAATATTCTATGTTCTGGACGCACACGCCAGTAGTCTTGCTCTGGATCAAACATGGCTGACTGTTGGCCGAAGACTGGATGAAGACCGACTCTCAGAGAACGAATGCAGCGTACACATCACAGGTTAGTGGGGTGCACATAGTCACCCAAGTTGTTCTGACATGATTCAAAATGGTGGTGTGACGTTCTCGATCAATCACAGTGCTGGGACCACCGAGTAGTCTTTAAGATGTCTGATCTTCTGAGTTGATACATAATTGTGCTATTACCCCAGACTTGACGCAGGCATTATTCTTTTGCTTGACAGGTCATTGGCAGGTAATAAAGCTGCATAGTACTGGAACCAAGCTGAAAAAAAATCTTCATTAATGGTGACCAATTGTTCAAATCAGCTGCAGACTTGTATTTGCTCTGGCATACCAGGTATCCAGAAATGAACGCGACGGTAGCCTACGGTACTATCGGAGTAAATGGCTAAATCTTCAGTTCGGAACTGCACAGACGTGATATGATATAACTAATATTACGAGCCTTTTCCTCCAATTTGATATAGCAGCTTACTCCTCTCTGCTGTTTTTTCCCACTCCACTGCCATTTTAGATGGGCCAGTGTTTCACTCCTGAAGACTGCTGATTCATTCTCTTTACTTACCAGACGCTGAGCTGTTGCAGATCTACTAATGCAGCTATTTCCACGCACATGGTCATCCTACACTATGCATATTGTGAAAACGGCCAGCAAACACGTACAAACTTGCTAATATTGCTCTTTACTTAGGCGAGGTCAGCTGGCCTACCTGTGTGTGATGTCTCAATGCCTGCATGCTATTGGCCAACTGCAATCACGTGGCAACTCATTGATTTGCTAACCGGTGTCCAAACAGTGTATTAATGTTGTAATACGATTTATTAAAAAGTCAATATGACATCATAGGGCTTGTATATGTGTATATTATATGCAGTAAGGGAACCAGCTGAGAGGCTTAGTTTAGTAACGGTAGTCGTGAAAGGTGGATCGTCTCGGTTAGCTTCTACGTCATGTAATACATGGCTAGTGACGTTAAAGTAGAGTGGATATTGCCCACCAATGGTTTCTCGCCATCGACTTCTCCAGCTGTGACACCTACATAACTATAGGCTATTCACGGTAATATGAGCACTTTCGAAAGCCCTGCTTAACATCTACTTGTATGCACGTTGTGTATTATTCCGCCTCATATAAAATTAACATTGTCATGGGTCTCACCACTTTATTCATGGGTCGGTCTACTGAAACAGAGCAATTATTAGAAAAGTAAATATTTTACAAATCTGCTCATTTTTACCCTTCGATGCATAAAAAAAACAGAAAACGAAGTAAATAATTAAATTTATCACCAATGGTTACCTAACACCTTTTATTACACGTTAAGATAAGGAACTACTTATCACTCCATCGATACCAAGTTTATTGGGTGCATGCCACTCAGTGCGCCCGTTACAATATACGTAGGCAGGCATAGTTTTTTTTCCAAGGTTGATTTGAAAAGTGCTCACTTAATCGTGGACAGCCTTTACCGGCATCTACTTCCACCAGCGCAGCACGATCATCTACAGTTGCAACAGTACCAACGTATTCTACAGCTGTGACACCTACATCACTACCGGCATCTACTTCCACCAATGCAGTACCATCGTTTCAGATTGGTATAGTGCCATCAACTTCTTCGGAAGTGGTGCCAGCAGCGCCATCGACCACTTTGGCTGAGGTAACTAGAACACCATTGTCGGCATTACCTGCTTCTTTAGCTCCAGCACTTCATCTCCAACAGATCCATCCGAGTTTTTGCCTGGATCACAATGTCGTCATCAGTGTCGCTTCTGTGAAAATACCTTAAGCAAAATTCACCATGCTCGGCGACATGAGCACTTTAATTGTGCCAAAAATCCCTGGTGTATGTCATATTTGTGTGACAGATGCGGTAAGCTTTTCAGATATTGAGACTAATTACTTAGACATGAAGAGACTTGTAAAGGTGAAGTGCATTTCTCATCAGTACCGCAGTACCATGTTATTGCAAACAAGTATTTTGTACATGCCCTCAAAACTGTAGTTATCTACATAAATTGCCCTGCACTGTGTGTTGGTGTAATAAATGTCATGATATTTTCGCACAAGGACAACACGAGTGTGAATAGCAAAAATTCATGTATGACTATATAACCTACAACAAAGTTGCACATATTGAGAGGAAGCATATATATTGAAGAATATTGTTTTTTTTTTGCCACATATGTGTATTATATTAAGAATGCAATAATTTTTGTGTAAAAAACTTTCCTGTAATTTTATTTTTAAGGTAAACCTTTTCTAAATATTTTAATATATTAAAGGGTTAATTGATGGCAGGGTAGTTTTGTATACTCCGGATTTGTTTGAAAATTATATGTGTTATTATTATTACTATAGTAACATTATATTTCTTTTCTGTGAGTATAAATTTCAACTTTCTTACTATGTTTCTCAGTTCCATGGTTCATGTTCATAAATACTTATATGATTCAAGATTCAAGATTTTTTTTTATTTTGCACTTGTGTGCCTTTGATGGTCTATGTGGAGGAACACACATACTAATAAAATACTTAACGTTTATGAGCACACGCAACTATAATATATTACCTCGTAATGAAATAATCAAACACATAAATATGTGTAATGGCATCAATATATAATATATAATTTACTTGTGTTGTTCTGGTTTTAGTATATGCATAGTCCAAATGAATGACCAAGTCCTACACAAATGTGTAGTGTTCGTACGAAGAAGAATGGAGTGACTACAAGTCTTGCATGATGGTTAAATTAAGTGGATGTTGAAAGAAACAAAATAAAATTCATTTATTCAGAGTTCTTACATGATGGTTACGTTAACATCAAATCAGTGGTCGGGGTTCTGAACATCGTCTTTGTCGGAAATCTGAATTGTTGAAGTTTGTAAACCTCTTATTTGTGAATGGTTAATGCTGACTTCAACGAAGATCCAGTAGGTTTTTCACTGGTTGCGAGAAGTATAATATGTCACCGAGCGGGGCGATGCAGTAGTTGCAATCGGTAGGAATAAAATTTTGAGTCTCTTGCAATCGTCAAATTGACAGTGTTTAACTGGATACGCTTATCGAGAACGTAGTCAACACGAGGGTGACAGATATAAAACTTTGCAAATATTCTGTATACAGGCATTTGTTTTTAGGTGCATTTACTTCATGTCTACAAGTGTCATCAGTGGACGAGTACTTGCTTAATATTATCTGTACCATGTTACAAGATTTATGCATGAAAATGTAACAAATTTTTATTAAATATAATTTATATATCTATGTATGTTTTATATATTGCATATGCGTATGAGCATAGTTTCGACTGTGTGGGAAGAACGGTTTATTTGTGTGATTAGTTTGTAAGAGCGGAATGGTTTGATCGGATGTTTTAGTTAGTATAAGAAGGACAGAATGCTTTGCAGGGATTGTTTGTTAGTATGATTGGATGGCATGATATGGTATCTGATAATTAAAGCGATATGGGTGTCATAGATGGTTAAATTAATAGGAATGATCTAATGATAGCATGGTTGGAGCATATGATAGCGATATTCGATTGGTTCGGCTGCTGGTATGGCTTGTTTATATGATGAGCTGAAATGGCAATCAATATAGTTGGCTTTTATGATCGATCAGTAAGTCTGTGGTATGGTGGTGGATATGGCCTGGATTGTTAATAGCATTAATGAGGCAGGCTAATGTCATGGTGAATGGTATTATATTTGTTTTGGTACTCAGTCCCATTCGATTATCGATATAGTTGTTAGATATGACTGGAATGAGGAGAGGTGAATAGGGACATGACGATGACTAGGGTGTGAGGGTTAGGTTAGGTGAATGTCGAGAAAAATAAAATAAAATTTATTCAGAGTCCTGACATGGGGTAGAATGGTCGTTACTATGATAAAAATATTCAGAGTCCTAAATAATATGAAAATACATTATAAGTTCCACCAAGTGTGTGGAGAGCATAAAAGTCTTGCAATATGGTTATCTTAGGTTAGGTGAAGTTATGTTAAGTGAAGTTATTTTAAGGGAATGACAAAAGGTATGTGTGGGAAAAAAATTTACAAGTCCTAGCATAGGGGTAGAAAATATTTTCTCAGTTTAGTGCCAGTAACAAAGTCCCTAAATGCAAATACCTACAGAAGTCCTGGATTTTTAAAATAAATTACTACATGTAAATAAAATCAATCTAAAATGTGTTAATAATTAACATTGGTAATGTTGCTTTACCATTCGACTTTAAAGCACACAAGTCTGAATTAATGTATATATAACATTTTATATATATTTAATAATATATTTTATATGTGCTTATAAAATACACTATGGCGCTGGTAATAGTCACTTATTCATATATTTTTCTGGAGACGTATTCTTATGTGCCTAAAAAATACAAATTTTAGACATGTTACTAGATACACGTGTTTGTAAAATTTAAATAAATAACATTTTTGTTATTAAAATTACATGGCTGTTGTGAACCCAAAATACAATCGAATTATCTTTGAAAATACGAGTTCGTAGACATGTCGCTTGACACACATGTTTGTAAAAGTCAAATAAAAATTACTTATAAAATACAAAAAGAAATTATATTAGGTAAATTTAAACAATAAAAATCTTAAATGCTGTATAAGTTAAATCTAAATAATGATAAAACTTAAACGTATACTTAAAACATTTCTATATATAAACATTTAAAAATTATGCAAGTTAAACCTAAATAAATAAAAGAAGTTAAAATATTCTTTGAAAAATATTATGTAAAAAATTATATAAGTTGAATCAAAATAATAAAAGAACATAAAAACTATAGATGTTAAACCTTAATAAGAAAAAAGGTAAAATATATTAAAAAAATTATATTATATATAAAATATTACAAAATGATTTAGTTTAAATATAAATAATATATATGTATGTACCTAAAAATGATAAAAATAAAACTTCTGAAAAATGTATTTTAATTAATATTAGCTAAACATAAAAAATGAGAGGCAAGTTAATATTTATTCGTCCACAAGCTATACTTCATATAATCTCTTGTTCCAGCACATATTGCAATAGACGACTGGTCTAAGGTATTTGTCTGGCAACTCAAGGTCCGGCAGATCGATCCCGTGCCATTCCAGATGGTATTTCGGTTTCTAAAAAAGCAGCACCCCTAGCATCCAATTCCAAAACCAATATGGTAGCCAAGCGACAGGCGCGCCACTTAACGGCAAATGCCATGATTAAGATGACAGTCGAACAAAGGTTAGTAACCGACTAATCGAACGACTGGCATGACACCTAGCAGCAGCCATGTAAACAAAGATGGAGTCGAACAAATGACCAATGAAAAAACCAAGTTGGTGACCTCCATGTAAATGTAAACTAATATGGCGTCGAACAAACGCGAGAAACAAATGACAAATGAAAAACCAAGATGGCGACCACCAGTAACATCCGATTTAAACAAATGACGAACTAATGGGAGAGAAAGGAAAGGAGGGAAAGATAGAGAGAAAGGAAATAAGGAGAGAGAAGGGAATAAAGAAAGAAAGAATTCAAGAGAGAAAAAGTGGGAGCAATCAGAGAAAACCATGTAATGCAAGCGCATTAAGAAAATGACATACTGGCTACCAAATGTGGTTCAAATGGCGGCATACTGGCTACAAAGAATTGCGTATTACGTCTACAAAGATGGCGCCTACTGCTACCAACATGGCCGAATATAACATGGCAGTCACATGACGCATTGACAGCGGAAGTCTGGAATCCAACATGGCGGCCGGATCCCTCGATCCTCAGCAGCCCTTGTACCGACATACATATGCCTACTACTTCCAGCTTAAGTATATCTACAGTTCAGCCTTCGCTGGAATTTGATTTATAATCGGTACTTCGAATACAGTGGTATCTATTCGTTTCATCATTTTTCATTGTATACTCTGGATGTGAACATATACCTCAAATGTGCTGAGTGATGAAATGAGATGTGAGGTGTATGAAGACAGTGTGTGACCAAGAAACACAATGCTAAATTAAACGTGCAATACTCAATTACTATAGAGCAGGTGTAGGATAATTATGTTAGAGACGCTGCGTCAGGAGAGATACCGCGGCCATTGTAGTTCACACAGGAACCGATAGATCGCGTCGGTGCCATGGTATATCTTTTCATACTGGCTTTTGTTGTTCGTGTCAAATGTTACTTTTGCTTATCTCAAGTTATTGTATATAATTTGCCTGGTTTTATGCAGTAAGTAAACAAATTAATGGCTTGAAGTTCCCATTCGTATTTATTTTTAAATTATTACTGTATTAAATACATGGTCGTTGTTTTTCAAATGATATCATAGGGTATCAGAATATGATTCTTACTCGTGAATTTGCGAACAACGGTGGTCATATTGAACTCAAGGATGGCTAAATGGCTTGGCGAGGCATCTCTCCCTTTAAATATGGGATAGATGGTGCATTTTTTTTTTTTTAGAGGGCGAGATGCAACACTCCTTTATTTTAAATTTTGACATTAATTACTTGTTTTATTATTAATGAACATACATATTATGTTGAAAATGTGCCAATAAGCCCATTGTCTGCTATTCCTACATTTGGACCGAAGCGGAAATAATCAACAATATTAACATCGCCAGATAAGATTCAAATAAAGAAAGATGCGACTGAGAAAAACCATCAGAAGAGAAGAAAAATGGGCAGAGGAAATCTTTTCAGAAAAAAAAAAAAAAAAAAAAAAAGGAAAATGAACAAATCAGAAAATAGTCACACAGATGGTCCAAGGGAGGAGAGAACTGTAAAAACTAATATAATGGCTGACTCCAATGATGAAGATACGGCGAATGTTGAGGATAGTAGTAATTAGTGCATAGTGTGTTGGGTAATCTATTACATCACAAAACAAACTGTCTACTGGATTCGTTGCATTCAATGTAAAATGTGTATGCACGAAACATGTGCAATTTACAAGAATTTATGTACGAACTGTGGAAAGGAAAAAGTTCGAAGTGTTAACTGAAAGAAAAATTTGTGATATTTCAAAATAAAAGACAAAGTCACATTTTCTTTGAGATGCGTGAAAAAAAATGAATTACCTATGAGTTAAACGGTAGGCCTACCACAAGTTCAATTGGTATTTTACATTTTAAATGTCTTAGTTTAATTCAAATATATAATCAATTTGTTATGAAAAGGCAATATTTTTTAGGGACTTTAGATCAATGTGAACATAGTGCTGTGATCAATCCCAGCAAGAGTTGCCAGGCCAAGTGCTACATGCTGGAGGTTGCGCGGCCTCGGCAACCCGGCCTCACATATACGTCAACAGCCAAGGGGGAATGCGAACAAGGTCGGACCCATGCGTATATAAGCTGCGAGAAATGGCGGCTCGTGTCCTTCTTGCTCCAGTCCCGCCGGAGGCCCTGCCGGATCGCCGACAGAATAAGGACCACCGTATCCTGTGGTCCTGGGTCATCGCCAGTCTCTGTCGCCGTCGAGAGAGCCTTCTCGCAGCCGTCGTCATACCTCAGGGCAATTATACTTCCCGATAGGGCGAAATAGGTTGCGTGAGGCGAACGGATAGATGAGAGCTTACTATCTGCTCCGTAATACCTATAGCATTATTTGAATATCCAGCTTGATCTTTATGCTAGACATTATGTGTAACTGCAATCCTATTGCGACTTGCCTTAATTAAGACGTTCTTCAGGCGTCAGCTTTGTATCAATTTGTATTGAATAAAAGTAGTGTTTCTTGTAAGAGTGTCTTATCTTTTTTCTATGCTTAACCCCTTCTTGAGAGTGTGGTCTCCCTTCCTAAAAGGGGTGCCACAGCAACATGTGTAATATTGAAGGCACAGTTTTAAGTTGTCTTTATACTTACAGTATCCATAATCTTATTTAGATTCCTTATAAAGTAATGAGAACTTTAAATACAACTTTTCATATTCTATTACATTTTTTTTCAATTAAAAATTTTTTTATAGATAAATATATTCTTTAAATTATTTTGTAGCTCCATAAATAGGGTAACTACAAAAGTTGAAATATTTAATGTTTCTGCAACATAAACGGTTTTTAAACTGCTTACGTTTAATTGGTAAAAATATGCGTGGTTTGTTTTGGTATCTCTCCCAAACTGTGCGGCATCTCACCCATGCCCCTTTGGAGAGATGCGTCTACCAACATATTTTAAAAATCACTGCTATAACAATTTCGACATAAGTAAATTATTGTTATTGCTTGAAAGTTAACCTTTAACAACTACTGTAACTTCCACTATATTCAAACTTAAACTTATGTCTTTCATGTTGGCACAATATCATATTTTCAAAAGGTGCGGCACATATCTCCCAAAATCACCTTACCACTAAGATAATATATACTTTCTACTTGAATCATTACTTAGCAGAAACGTTACAGGCAAAACGAAAATTTTAATTAATATTCTTGTCACTAATACTTACAAAAGAGAATTAAAATTTATTTATGACCTAATATGTGGGTTCCGTTTTCAAACAAAATGGATTTAGTATCCTTAGTAACAATACCCTCTCTCGTGAATGGTAATTGTCATTAACTTTAGGACTGACAATTTAAAACTGAACTTTTAAAAGAAGACAAAATGAATAGTGTTTTTTTTTCTCCAGACTATCTCAGGGTATCGCTGATAAACAATGCCAGTATTTGGTTAAAACAAGTAGGGGTCAGTTCAGGTTAAGTTTCAACTCTGCTTCATCAAAATAAATCTATGACATTGCTGAACAAAATTTAATATGACGAAATCTGGAATTTATTTAATGTATAATGATCTGGTCGTGGGTAGGAGTATTTCCCTGAATGCCGCAGGACATATTCTTGAGGTCTTCCCTTAATTAGATTTTCGGGCTTATGACACGATAATTACCGTTCCAGCACTTAAATACACACCGCGGTATTTCGACTTTGTAAACCTGTAAAAATAACGCGGGCGGCGACTAATACAGGCCTGCTTCTCACTGTTGGCCTCACGCGTATTCGTCTACATCGAGATGACCTGTTTACAGGTGCGAACTTGGGAAATTACCTTTAAATTAAATTAAAATTCTCACAGACTTACATACGCGGATCAACGTCCTGCCTTCGGAAACCAAGATAGATAAAATCTCATTCAAAAATCTTACTAAAAAACGCCTTCGAAAGCCAACCAATCACGATAGTACTAGAGGAATAAGTTACTCCTGACACTTTTTAGTTGCTATAGCTACGGATCAGTAATTGCTCTGAAACTATGGCCTTCTAAATACATTTTAAATACAGAAAACTGGAAAGACTATTAACACATTGTAAAACAAAATAAAACAGAAAATAACCTAAGTAGTTAATTTACATATCAAATAATACACATGATATAAAATTACGTCTTGAAATAACATAAATAAGGAAATAATTAAAATTCTACATATGACACATACTCAAGACGTTACAAAAAGGATCTAAAAAATATTAAGAAACTTGATGTTATTTTTTTCTTTTTCAATAGGCATGCCTCTTTATATAAACATAGGCATTTTCTGCTAAAGGTGCGGAGTTAATTTAATTTAAAATTCTAAATTTTTCTTTACTTCAGATCATCGCAATCATTTGGAAATATAACTATGGTGTACTATTCGCACCATGAAGCATATTACCGTTAAGTTCGTTCCTGGGCAATTTATTTACTGTTTCTGGGGGGGGGGGGGGGTCTGCATTTACTTGCCTTAATTTGTGCTCATGAAGGAGTATATAATTGTTGTGCCCAATGTCTCCGTTTTCCCAGGCATTGCAAGGAAAAATCTTTTTATTTTTATTTTGTAAAATGCACTTCTATTTGCTGAAGAGTGTGGATCAAATATTCAGAGCCTTTTTACTTTTCTCGCAAATGTTTAGCACTGACACTATGTAAAAAACTGTGAGTGCGAAATTTTTACACACACACACACACACACACAAACATATGTATATATATATATAATATATATATATATATATATATATATATATATATATATATATATATTCTTCAGTAGATGACAAACTCACGCATTGAGTTATGAAGAGATTAATATTGGCTTGTTTCGGTTTAGTATTATTGGATGGTCATACAACGAATTGGGTGCTAAATGGTGGCTGTAAATACATTAAAAATGCAAAATAATACCACCGAATGCCAGAAAAACGCTACAAAATACTAAAATGAATTGCGAATACCAAATAAATATTTTTGCTTAATATAGCAATTTATTCATTCGTATTTCCCAACGTAAATTATTATTACGTGTCGTGAATCCTCTTAAGATAATTTTTTCCTTCCCCGAAACCAGAAAGGCTCTTGGCTCTGCAAGGTCGATGATAACATCGTGATTCAATGTGAGAAGACATACTGCAACCCCCTTTCTCTAATAAAGACTGGGGATAATAATTTTTTATTTGTGGTTGTCTATTCGATTCTAGTAAAATTATAATGTAGCTCCACATTTTCTAGGTGCTTTGTCGGATAAATCTGTGCAGTTTATAGAAAAGGGAAAATCGTCTTTGGCGAGGTATGGCTTTCTCTCATGGGGTCGACAAAGAAATATCTCGAGGGTCCTATATTTAATGTTTAACATTCCGTGAGTATGAACTTTCATGTCTTTTTTTAAATGTATATTTATTCGATCGTGTTACATTACATGAGATATGCATACATCTAATGTAAATCGTATTATGGAATAATTCTATACAAAATACTTGCATTTCGTGAGTAAAAATGTGTTTTATTTCGTGTAGTTCATAATGAGTGAAAAATATTGACGCCTGCTGATGGAGTAGAGATCGCACATGCATATGTTCACTTCTCTCTTTTCTCACACCTAATATCACACAGCACAGTGACAGCACTTTGGAGATGTCGTGAGTGAGGTGGAGGTCCTGTCGCACAGGTGCTGAGTAATGCCTATGTAAATGAGGTCGATAGTGTATATGTAAGACTAAATACAAAAAAAAAAAACACGTATAATCCATTCACGACTACTTCACACTTTGCTGAAGCCCCGCTGAAGTTCTACTTTCAGGATATTCCTTCGCCTCGTGCAAATTAAGCCCAACTAATTCTATAAAATTACACCAAATGACATTGCACTCAGTAGTAATAGTATTTCGCAATGGAACTATTTCTTACTAGGTGCTAAAACACATGTTTTCTCGCTGATTTTATTCATATTTATTATTAATAAAATATTATAATTTATGAATAGATACTAAGCAAACATTCAAATAACAAAAATTAAGAAGTTTATGTTAACATAGGCATAAAACGGATGTGATAATGACGTATTCAGAAAATAACTAAACACGCCATACATGTGGTGAATTTTCAATGGTTCGATTTAAAAAATGTGAAGAAATCGCGAATAGACTATAGTTCGTGTGCCATATTTTATGGGGTTATAGAGTCCTCCATTGACTAGCTGACCTGAACAGATACTCCAAAACTGAGAAGAATTTTTTTTTTATTTCACGGGAATATATATGTGTATTACGAGCATACCCGATAATAAACTGCACGCTGTTGTAATGGAATACCCGAATATAGAACAACTTAGCAATATGAACTCTAAAAATACGAGGAACGATAGAATGTGATTGTTCACACCTCTTGCATCAGACGAGTAACTGTAGCATGGGCCGACATGGTTCACATTATTACTTTCCTCCTCGAGCGCACTATATTGGACCATTGTGAAAACAATGAACGATAGTTGAAAGAGTAAGCAGGGGCAAATAAGTGGCGCGACTATATTGGTGGGGTTAGGAGTAACAGAATAAATGCCCAATGGCGAACAGGCTAAACTGATTGGTGGGATAGGAGGGGGTCACCTTGAGGAGGGTTGGGGGAAGGGATACGTTTGTGGAGCAAAGGTATGAGTAAATGGAAAGAGGATGGCTCGGGTTTGATGCATATCCAATAAAATATCTAATTGATTGAGAACAGGAATGGGGACAATTAAACTGCAAGTAAAAGTTGGTGATAATTGAAGTCGGTAGAGGGGGCCAAGAAGATCCAACATAATTTGGTGTGTAATGTAGATATAATAATATATTAAAGGAGAGCCAATAAATAAGTGTGGTGGTGTGACGTCTGCCACAAGAATTTACAAAAAAAAAAAATATATATATATATATATTACAAAAGAACGTTGTTTATTCAGGATTTCAAGCAACTAAATCAAAATACAATTTACCATAAAAATTTATTTAAACATACAATATAAAATTTACTTTGCTTTAGAAAGATATAAACCCTTGGGCGAACACAAATGTTCCACACTGGAGTGCTGTAAAAAATTTCGCGTAATTAAGGGCTCCTTCTTTCAACCAACCAGAAGTAAACATTACACAAAATATATACTCAATAGAGAAAATACAAATGCGTTACTGTATTCTAAATAATTAAATTAAAAGAAACTCAAAATATTTCATTCCCCTTCTCGTAATAATACTGAAAATTATTCATGAGATTCACTAGAACGTCGTGACGGCCTTCCAAAGTCTAGTGAGCATTAAAAATATGTTCTGATAAGCACAATTTAAAAACGTAAATTAAAAACCAACGAACCATCCTCGGTTCGTACCATGTAACATTATTTCACACAGGTGGGTTACCTCTCTTGTATCACCATGTTGCGCAATCCGGTGCGGACCCATTCAACAAGCCATCACGATTCAGGCGGCTGGCAAAATATGAATATCCAAAACTACTTTCAACTATAATCTAAGTGCAAGGCTACACACAATAGAAGACTTTACAAGCCACACGCAACTAATAAGTTCAGCCAAAACCAGAATTTAAACACTGAGGGCACAAAATGAATTTAGAATAAAAGCTACATGCGCAACCCAAAAATTCCTTGACAAGCCCACGCAAAACATTAATTCACGCTCAAAGCATTATACGGCAAACCCACCTATGCTTCTCGCCGTCAGCCATGACGATATTCTAACTGTCGTCAGCTACAAAGTTGTAATGCGTTGCAACCTAACATTGCATGAAAACACATCAGGGCCAGGAACAGAACTTGAAAGCGAAGTTACTCAAATGCTTGCTGGCGTAGAAGTGGACGAGCCATCAACAAGAGCAGAAGGCCCAAACATCAAACTGTAGCCAGCGACCAATGGGTGAGAAACTCGACGCGCATGCGTGGTAGGAGGGGATCCAGAGATATGGGAAGGGATAGGGAGCAGGTAGGTTGTCAAGACAGCCCAAAGACGGAGCGGCCGAGCACAGCAAGTCGATAATGTTCGGAGCGCACTCTATACTGCGCGGTGGGGTTGAAGAAGGTGGAGGGAACACGACTAATCAGTCGAGCTATGAGTTGGAGGGATAGGGTTGTGCAGTATTAACCGATGAAAATGTTGGTGGCGAGGGTCAGTTAGTTGTCCGCTTATGCTCCGCCATATTTGTCTTGAAATCCAGACCGCTTGCATGTTAGTATTTAAATGTTTTTTCTTTCCAAAATATTTTTGAAAAAAAAAAATTATTTTGATTTTTTTTAATTTTTCAAAAACAATCTTTTTAGAAATTATAAAACTTTTTTATTTTGGGTTTTTTAAGTATTTTTGTTGGACTAAGGTCATCTGAGGTTACAGGCGTGGGATAAAGTTTACGGGCGCAAGGTCAAGGTACCCGGTATCCAAGATGGTGGCCGGGTTACGTCACAGTACGGTGTCGGCCAGCTCCCGGTCCAGTCCCATATCCCCTTGGCCCCAAAGGAACTAATGCTGTGGCTCTTTTTTTTTCTTGGGTAAATCAGCGGTCCTTACAATAGAAGCATAACTAAGTTACTGATAGGGATAACCAATTTTCGCGAGAAACCTTCAGTATGCTAAGTGCACACCTGCAATTTTTCCAGTGGTCATTGGCAAAGTGTCTTTGTAGGACGACATAAGTTTCTTGACATATAAAATCAAAATTAGTTCACTTAGGTACTGTCATTCTCTAGCAGGTTAGTAGTAGTTAGTAGTTAGTAGTTAGTAGAACTATCCAATTCGGAAGTGGATCTGAGCTAAAGTGTTATGAAATACAATTACATAGCAAAAATTTTCGCGAAATTTGGTCGCACCTTGTTACCGGTTATGTCTTCAGAACTTCTATTTTTTCGTATAGCGTTTTTAAGTTCTTGATATACAAACAATGAGAATCAAGAATTTATCATTTTAGACAATCCATCTAAACAAATTTTCGTTCTAAGGGATTTAAATACTTGTAAATGAAGAGAAAACAAATGTAGTAACAAGAAGGGCGACAGTGTGTGCGTTGTGGAAGAGGCATTGATGAGGTGCGCTGGAGAACCGGAAATGAGTAGTGAATTTGGAGAAGCAGCAGAGAGCTTCCCCTTGCCTTAGATGGACAGCCGGTGGACGCTGGAGCAGGCTGGTGACAACGGGACTATTCTTAGCGCCCCAGCAGCACTTGCCCCTGGTGACCCACCGCCCACTGTAACAAGCTACCGCCGTGCTGCATTCCTGCCTCCATCCAGCGCCTAACTGCCATCAGTTGTGTCCGCCTGCTTACAACGATGTGACGCAAGTCGCGCGCGATTCGTCAGCACCCTACACGCTTCTCCGCATCCCCCGCGACAGTTACTACACCTCTCCACTACTCGAGGAAGAAGGTCAAAGATGCGTGCATCTGTACTGCCTATGCAACACACATGATGTAATTCGCTCGGAGGAATCTGAGTTACTAAAATACAGTAACATAGTTGCCTAATCATATGAAACCAGAGTAGATGAGACCACAAGATAAGAAATGACGTGATGGTTCATTTCATGTAGGCTTACCCATTCTCTAATTGGCTGTGTGAGGGAACTGTCCTTGTGTCTGAGGTATAAGTGGCTGTTTTACCTAAGTCACGTATTCTTAAATGTTCTGTGGGGAAACCATGTAACAAGATAAGGAAACAGTCATCTCTGTGGTAGTAACCATTCAACAAACGACACCGACTCGAGTGCGTAAAGGACAATGACGTCTATCACACTGCTAGAAAACATCGCAAATTTTCCTGGTCTGTGCATATAGTAACAGACGTACACAATTCGCGTTATAATCTGGTAGCAGCGTGGATTACAACTATCGGAAACATTGGCTCATTTAGAAGAGGGGAGAGAAGCTGCCAGGCTCGTATTAAGGAGCCATAACAGCATACGCCTGGCAGAAAGCCGTGGAGATATCAAGAGATCAGACAATCGAACCATAGTCCTCCAAACGCGAATCCAGTGTGTCTGCAGCGCTGCGCCACTTATGTGGCGTGGTAACTTAAATATATCTCATTTAGGAAGCGCCTTCTACCCTGTTCAAAACAAATTTTTCTTTATGCGTCAATCGAATAGGAATTAGCCACAATTTGGTTCTGTTGCATTTACTGGCTCTAATCCAAGAAGTAAGTGCCAAATGTACTTAAAGCCAAGTATAATAGTTTTACAAACTTACGCGGATTTGAAAACTAATCTCCATGAAAATAATAACGCGAATTCTGCAGAGCCATTCTCATAGCGGTTTCCTAATCTTGTTTCGCAGCCTCGCCTTCATCCCATCCACAAATGTAATGGCCTCTTTCCGATACTGGCAGATGTTACTGATAAGCAATTGTTACAAAAAAAATGTAGTTATTGTTCCGATACTGCTAACGAGCGATGACTGTCACTATAGGGTAGCCGTTTTTGTGGATAAGTACGTACAGGAGTTCCCAGTGCGAGGCTACGAAGATTACTGGCAACAATGTATTTATTGGAGTTTTCGGAAGTCGTACAGCGCCATATAATAGAAGACAGTGGCATGTGTTTCCATATAAGTTTCGTCTTAAGATAATTATAAGTGTGGATTATATATAAAATAATTCTTGTGTCAAATTTACACGACCAAAAAATTCGAATTTAATTTGGTACGAAATTATGAAGTTATGCTATTGTGGTATTTTTTTAAATAATAAGAATAGTAAAATAAGTAGGGAGTTGAATTGAAGAGTGCAATACTTACCTGGTCTTTTTTTCTTCTACTACACTCATTTGCTAATATTTTGATCAGCCTGGTAGTGCCTTCACAGAGGCACGTTAATGGGTACAAACACAGGATATGTCAATATGTATACACAAAATATGAAGCGTTTGTTGCAGGGGACCAACACTAGCATGATGAACTTATTGAATCTCCCAAAGACAGGTGGTGATATGGTCGGGCGTGGAGACATACAGACGTCGGGATGGTCTCCTGGGTAACTCCCGGCTGCCATACCTATAAAATATCAGTTTTCATATCCTACTGTAGCACTATGTGCGTAAATATTTTGGTTGATTGGCATTCCAGATATGGCATGAAACCTCAATTTTTTCATGTGACGATTTTCAGTACACGAACAGTACACGAATCGGTCACATAGTTTCGTAATAGAGAATAGTACTTTAACTTGAAATATATACCGTAGGGGTATCATACTGAGCTAAAATATTATTATAGCCGCCATTTTTAAAATAGGTGTCTGGGCAACTCAGAACGTATCATATTGCACGGCCTGCCGCAGTGCGACTTGTTTGCCAGATTTGGTGGGAATCTGTTGTTTTTTTCCCCCAGTAATATCAGGCAAAATTTTAATTGGTCAGGTGATGCAATCCTACAAAATGTCGGACAAAAGAGCTTTTGTGTGGAAAAATTTAATAGTTATAATATATATAATGCCAGAATATAAATTTAAGTTGATATTAACTGCATGGTTTCGAATATAAAATATACAAACCTAAAATTTTTGTATGGCCACCATTCTGAATATAAGTGTGTCCTAGTTAAAACATACAAGTTTACATCACCTGCTGTACTACTTCTTTGCCAAATCTGGTAGTAATGTTTAATGTGTTTCCTGAGATATGATAGAAATTAATTTATTCTTGTGGCACTTTCCTACAAAATTAATGTGAAAAGAAGTTCCGTGAAAATACGTATGATACTTGTAATATTTACTGCAAGCATACGAAGAAAAGCTGGAATTGATTACATAGTTTCGACGATATAGCTTACTAGGCTGAAATAACTATATCGCCGTAATTTTGAAAGTAAGTGTCTGACCTACTTAAAACATAATTGTTTACACCATCTGCCGCAGTACTACATGTTTGTCAGAATTGGTAACCACCGCTTTCCGAGATATAATATAATAACTCCATTAATTCATGTGGCGGTATCTAACAAAATTGCAGACGAAAGTTGCAACGTTTTGCCACAAATGGTACTTGTAATATATGCCTTCGGCTTACAAAATTTGGTCGCTATATTTCTAACAGTATAGAAGATATACCAATTAAATTTATTATATTTGTATGACCGCTATTTGAAAAAAAAGAAAGTGTATAAACAATATAAATCACAAATGTTTATATGGCCTTCACTAGTATCACTTACGTACAAAATTTTGCGAGAATTATTTGAGTAGTTTCCGAAATATAGAAAAATTTCTTTATTTTTTCATGTGGTGCTATCTTCGAGATTGGCGAATCAAAAACAATATCAATGTAAAACATTTAATACTTACATGATAGACTGCCATTGTAAAAGTTTCGTTTAAATACGCGGAATGGTTCCCAATATATATCATACCAGCAAAAAGATTTAATTTACCGCCATTTTGAAAGTAAGTGCCTTATATGATCGAAAACTATAAAAATTCAGATGTCCTTTCTGCGTACTTTATATGTACCGATTTTGGTGAACTTCGCTTCACGTGTTCAAAAGTTTTTGTAGGGGGTTAGCCTAAATAAGTACAGATGGGAAACGTAGCCAGATATAAAATACACTCTACAATAATATTAAACTACTCGCCTTTTAATACAATTCAAACTTTATATAAAGGCAATACATTAAACACGTTCTCACAAGAACTGCTACTGATACTGAATAGATGCTACAATAATAATGATATTACTTTAAGTGATAACGCACAATAACAATATCGACTCAAATACTATACTCGCGGCCTAACTTCCTAATCTGGACCTATCCGGCATCCAGAACATGAGCGTCTTACCACTGAGTAATAGATGAACTCGGCACTCGTACAGAGGCTCCCTCCGAAATCGGCATTGTGGTGCCCTTGGCTCAGCGTCAGTGTCGTGCAATCTTGAGAGTAAAATTATTGAATGTTGGCAAAGTGGGGTGCGGAGTGGGGTGCAGACTGGGTACGGCGCGATATTTTTCTAACTATCCTATTACTAAGTGTTATGTGGAAGCCCGGTGAGTAGGGCGGGATCTTATTGCTTCTCAGGGCTAACCCCTTACGCCTACAAGGAAAGGAAATCATGCAAGGCGACATGCATCGCCGCAGAGAGGGATTGGGCAGCTATGGCTTGCGATTGGGGCCATTACTACCTTCCTGAGTGTACCGATAGTTAAGACTATAACTAAGAAGAGACTGGGAAAACCCGTCAAAGACAACGTGAAAACCCAGTCGACAGGAAAGAATTCAAAATTATTCGGAATACAGAACTCGTGCTTTATGAGTAGAGATGAAAGACTAGTAGAGAGAGGGTGCTGTATTTGGGAGTCATCAATTGGTGCTGGATTCAGCCAGGGTGATGCAAGCAACACTCTGGTGAGGGAAGTGGCGCTATGGGACTACTCCCTCCGGTTTCCCAGTAAACCTGAAACTAAATGAAATGGAAGTGAGCTGCCAGTTAGTGTCAGCAGAGCCAACACTCGCTGGTTTTTACATGACCGGGAAAAGACGGGCATGAGCCTGTGAAAAGAGAGAGTTTAGTGATTAAATTAAGTAACCTAAATTGCTTAGTTCTAAGCTATGTCCTCAGGAACATATGTATAAACATTAATGCTGTGCTACCTCACAGCGACCAATCTCTGTAGCCATTGGCTGTGACAGAGCATATCTACGGCCATATGCTGCGAGTGCACTGAGCTTCGTCAAGGAAGGGGGGGGGGGGTGTCGCCTTAATCATGATGAGGGACTCTCACTAGCTGCTGTAGAGAGCACACTATCACCACAGCCTCCTCAGATGTTGGGGATAATCTGACAGGAGGCCATCTTAGAATCGGCAGTGGCGAACGGACCGTACATACATGCAACTGGCTGGGAATGAGAGATGTATTATTGTCTAATTGAAAATAGGTAATATGGTAGTTTAATATAACCGATGTATGAAACAGTTTCAGTAATTAGTCTGAAGTCACAACGACACAGTAAACTATTGTAACTGATTTCTGTGTATCAACATCAAGTTTGCACTTAAATTTTTAGATAATTGTTGTTTTCAAACACATATCTAAGTGTCTAAATTTTCCACTACACTGTGTGGATGTTTTGATGCTGTGAGCGTGATTTTACAGCTCTATTAGTGTTTTAAATACCATGCATTCTTTGTGAAAATTGGCATGGTCATTGGTTGGCAATTATTGCTGCCACCATACATTCTGTGTATAAGTAAAAATATTAGGTTATTTTGCAATTCACGTCAATATAACTTAACCTTTAAAGTTACACGAAATTACGAGCACCATGGACGAGTGTTTATATTAATGCATTGGCTCAACCTACACAACATTGTGCGCAAATTTTCAGAAACAATGTAGAGCTATTTTCAAATTCTGTTCTTGTGTTCTTAGCATTGCTGATGTGTTAAATTATGAAGAGGGCGTTAGGTAACTTTACCCCTCCACTAAGTGACAAGTATGGCTGCCACAAACATTCTGGGTAAAAAAAACAATAATTTATTTTACATTGAAGATTTCCAGTTTCCCACTCTCTGGTATCCCGGCACTGCTCCATACTCACCTCGCTTCACTCCCATCGGCCCTCAAGACCTCGCTGTTAAGAGCTACCCAAAACTTCCCACTCACCTATATTAATACGAACATCTTGCAAAAGGATGTTTTACAGGAGGAGTCATTAGCTCTGGGACAAACTACGCGAGGACGTTACTTGCAAAATTATAGTTCGAAAATGTCTGACAACGAACGCCAGGAATCCACTCCTAAGGACAGGAAACCCTTGTAAAGATGGGATTTCAATTATAAACTTTATTTAATTACACTGAAACCATGTGATATTAAGAGATGCAATCCTGTAAGAATGCCAAACAATTCAGGCACTGTACCATGCAAGTACCCATGTTGACCTACCATTATGATCACGCCTTTCTGCATTTCTTTCCACCTTTTCTAGTTTTTTCGTCCATGAACGACTTTATATAGTTTAAGATACATTCCTTTACCACTTGATTTAGCTAGAAATAAGATGCCTCCCATTAAAGCTCCAACAGCTGATAATGCTGGAAATATGAATGTTAATATTCCAACTTTCTTGGTTTTTCGTTTCATTTTGCATATTACACCCATGTCTCTTTTCACCTTCGCCCGCATAACTTTGTCAATGACCCAGGCACCTAGCTTTTCACCTGTAGATGTAGACAGATTCTTCTTTATGTGTGCTGCTTTACTGGCTAGAATTGTATCCACTATATGTATTTCTTTCAAATTGTTTGTTCGATCATGTACTATATTGTGTTCTTTACAAGAGTTATATAAAGCATTTAGTCCTTGATTGTTCCATACCAGATGTTTTGCAAGCTTAGTTCCGGGTCCGCAATAATTGTATTTTGGTAAATGCAATTACAATGGTAATTTGTTAATCAATGTATTCAATACTCTGCATCCTTTTTTGTTATGTTAATTAATGGCCATTGTTTTCAACTGAACGCAAACCTATATGTAGACCTACATATATCGTTTTTACGTTATTATGTTACCTAATACTATATAAATGAAGGTTATAATACAAAATGTTCATTTGCCTGTAATTGTAAATACGAAATATAATGTAATTGAACAGAAACATGGTATTCTTTTATCTCCAAATATACATTGTATAATAAGCTGTCCTTCTTCATGTGGAAAAACTTGTGTTATTATTTCGATTTTGGAGCATCCGAATGGACTTAAATTTGAAACTATATATGTATTTTCGAAAACAATACAAGAGAAATATTAATGATTAGCTACAATTTTGTCGTTAATTGAAGGAATGCGGTATTCCCCTTATACAAATAGAGAAGATATTATACCTACGAATGAAGCATTACCAAAGTCCGTATTTATATTTGACGACGTTTGGTGCAAACCACAGGGTGAAATACAACAATATTTTAGTTCTGTTAGACATTCAAACATTGATTGTTTTTATCTATCGGAAAGTTATGAACGTATTTCAAAACATAATTTGCATAATAAAGCAAATATGATGATTTGGTTTAAAATGGACTATGTGAATCTACAACATATTTACAATGATCATGTTTTGGGCGTTATAAAATTTCAAAAGTTTAAAGATATGCGTCTTTACTGTTGGAAAAACAAGCACACTTCCCGAGCAAGAATAATGAGTATTTCAAAGTTTGGACATAGCGGTATAAAACGCAATCATTACAATACCTGTTTAACGAGAAATGTCTACGGGAATTGTGATTTGAATGGACATATATTACGCAATGTGGGTATAGCTGTGAATGATACTGATGCGGTAAATAAACGTTTCGTGGAAGACTTAAACACCATTACAGAAAATGCATTTAAATTGCAATCAACCGATATGCAAGATAAATTAATAAACATAATTGCAAGTATAGTTATGTTTCGGAAATATTGGAAAATGTGATGATTTCATTGCAAAATATAGAAACTAGAACAAAAGCATGTTTGGAACTGTAATTATTGAAATGATAACACTATGATTACAAAACAATTTGATACACAAATGGATGAAATGATGCAATGTTTATGTGTTAAAATGATTAATAAACATCTGCTTTCACTACCCGAATGGAATTGAAAAGCAAATTGATGATTTGTTATCTCGAATAAACTATTTTAGTAACGATTTGAAGGTTAAAACTATGAGTAAATTAGACATACTTTTGAGTAAAGTTGATAAGGTTGACAAATCACAAACTAATCGACCTAATACACCCGGAAAAAAACTATCGACTTAATTGATATATAAACAGTTGTAAGTTAATAGAAACAAATAAAAATGCATGACTCTGCTTCAGAATTACATTAAGTTATATCTACTGTGAAGGCGAAATATTTACAAGCTAAACGTGCTCGAAAGGAACGGGATGTTTTGAATGAAGAAATATTTAAACATGTTACGAGTAGAATGCATACATTACATTCAGTGCTAAATACTTTTAGTGAACCACCAGTGGAAATTAAATCGGAAGAGCCTATAAAGAAGAAAAAGCTGTCACAATTAACACAGTGTTATTTAGCTATAAAACAATCTTTGCCAATTCGCGGTATGGTATTTGGTGTATATTGTCATGGAAATATATGACTTTTGGGAGATTCGGTAACTAAGCTTTTGCCTGAGGATAGAATTCAAGTAGATGATTACGTAACTGGTTTTAGTGAAGGATTGTTTGAATTATTATTAAAAAAAATCCCGAATGCTTATTCCAATATCGATTTGGAAATATAAGAATCTGGTTCGTCGCACGAATACAAATAAACATTTAGATGATGACTCATCCGAAACTACATTTATTAAGCGATATTGTTGGAAGTGGAATATATAAAGATGAAGTTGGCAATCGGTTTTCTCCTGTATATTGGAACAACCCTATTGGTAGACAGATTAAAACTTCTCAGAAACTGACGCTATGTATACACTTGCATTACTACTTTAACAGCAACAATAAATATGTACTTGATGCAATCATTGACAAATAACCATTTAATTACATTAAAACTATCCTAGTAGAACACATTTAATGGCAAACTTTCACTTAAACCAATTGTGATTATGTTTTAGCAGCACGTGTGGGTCATTATCGCCATTTAACAAACCTTAAAAGCATTACATGGCATTTAAATGCTTGGAGGTCTATTTTCTCGCTAAACATTCGTCAAAGGTTTTCTAACCACAAGGACTTTTTGTTATGTCTTGCAATGGTAATTCATAGGCCGTGATCATAATTTACGTAACGATGTACGACGATCCTTTTTTCACTATTTTAAGGGGTGGCAACCCCCATTTTACTATGTAATGTATGCTGTAGTTCAACATGGGTACTTGCATGCTACAGTGCCTGAATTTTTTGGCATGCCTACAGGATTGCATCCCTTAATATCACATGGTTTCAGTGTAATTAAATAAAGGTTATATTTGCAGCCCCGTCTTCACAAGGGTTTACTATTAAGTTTCCTGGCGTTCGTTGTAAAAAATTTTCGAACTGTAATTTTGCAAGGAACACCCTCTCGCAGTTTGTCGCAGACCTGATGACTCACCCTTTGGCTGGTACCGCAAAGTCCATTGCCCCCGGTGGATAGGTGATTCCTAGGCCCTGATATTGCTCCATGTTAGGTCCGTAACATTAACACCAACACATAAAATCTCAACCTCACTGAAAACGTAACATTTTAAAAACAGCACATGAAAAACTAATTTATTCTTTGCAACATCCTCACCTGAAAACATTTATAATGTAGACCTAGAAGTGTTGAGAAGTCAAGTTACTGAGGAGTAACCTGGGTGAGTGGGAGACATAGGCTGATCGATTTCCGGTCTGACCACCCTGTTTCATGTTCTCTCAATTTTTCCTTAATTCATTTCAAGTGAATGCCAGGAGGTTTGTTAATACACGCCATGGACGCCTCCTTCCCCGAACCTGATATTTCGAGCGACTGTTTTCAACAAGACGTTAAATTGCGCTAAAGAGTTTGATATACACGTCTTTCTATGTATATATTCAACATGCATCCAATATTCTGATCTGCGAACAGAACACACTCTCCCGACGGGGGCTGTTAGAGCTTTCAATAAAGTTACGGACATTAGAAATACTATTTCAGAACTCACCAACATAGCTAAAAAATGCCTTTTCAAATGGCTGTATCTCAAAAATTGCATGTCAGATACATGCAAAAGAATATTCAAGGACAATAAAATGAACCTTGCTATAGACTTTTCATCAATAAAATGATAAATGTCACTCCCTAAAGTTGGTAGATAAACCCAACACGACGAGAACACTGTACGCCAGTTCAGAGACTTGCACTTTTCATCAATAAAATGATAAATGTCACTCCCTAAAGTTGGTAGATAAACCCAACACGACGAGAACACTTTACGCCAGTTCAGAGACTTGCACTTTTGAATGAGTGAGTGAATGAAGAGATTTGGGCGTTTCTTATCATCGAGGTCTTCAGAGTCGATGAGGTTGAAGCGAGGTAGTATGGTGCTGCGCCGGAATGCAAGAGCGGGGAAACGGGAGATCCCTAACAAAATTCGCCGACAAGCGGCATCGTCCGGTACGATTCCCACATGCGAAAATCCAAGGGGGAGGGGGAGGGAGGTTGGGCCAACCGGCCGGGAATTGAATCCGGTTCGCATTGGTCGGAGGCGAGTAGTCTATCCTCTACACCACCGTGGCCTCAATAGGGAAATAGTTGCAGGTAAGAAAAACCCTTGATTCACAAACGTACATGTCATGCCAGTTGTGTACGCTCGCTTGTTCTGTGTTGGCGGGAACCTGTGAGTGTTGCTTGACGGTGTAGAACTGGTAGCAAGTGCTCGGGGCGTCACTCGACAGCTGGTGCGATCTGTAAGCGCCACGAAACTGGGCGCAATTGGCCTTAATTAACAGCGTAGGGAAGAAGATCTCTCCTTGTTACGTTACCAGCTGGCACGTACACAGATTGCTGCTCATTGCTTAACGTTACTCTTCGTGTCTTTATTATACGGCCAGCCATCAATAAATATATTCCTATATAAGTGCTATTCATTAAACCATTTTATACAAGACCTATGTCTGGCAATGTTGTCAGATTTTTTCTTAAATCCACACTATCCTTGTCTGCTATCGAAATGTACACACAATATTGCCTACTGATAATCTACTAATTGTACCCGTACTGTGCGTTAGACAGATTCTATACAGCTTTTCAGTTGAAGTTACGTGGAGGTTTCTCTTTTATTTCTTTTATTGGAGGAATTAATAAGTTAGGCAGAAATTTTTCATAGGCAAATTGTTGCTGGCGCAAAAGATTTGTCCCTTCACAGTTTCACTAATATCCACGCTTTTAAGTTCGTATGATTGTGTCTTTGCCTTTAACAAAATTATATGTTTTTTACTCACTGGTCTCATAGGTGTTAGCACAACCTTACCATTGGTTTGACTTACGGGATCAGTCCTGTGTGTAAAGCCGTACTCACAACCATCCCTTTCATCCGTCAGTCGCCCGTCCGTCGGTCACGCGATCTTCAACCAATCGCGGGGAAACTTTTTTTTTCTATCCGTCAATCTCAAACTTTAACTTTCGGCAGACCAATGGATTGTCCACCGCATTGTAATATCGTTCCTTGGACATGGCTGTCGCTAAACAGTATCATGTTTACTGTCTGAATAATTTTTCTTTTTAAATACACAAGGCAGTGAAGTTGTTTACTTTTTTACGTTTCACCTTTGAATTGAGCTGAAGATGACTTGTAAATTTTTAGAGGAAATGCTAATTAATTAAGTTAGGGAAAGAGCATGTATCTGCGACATTCATAAAAAAAATTTCTCTCTGCACGAGAAAGTTCTTGTTGTTGGGTGATTACACTGAACATTTTCTGGCCAAACGAATCGACGAATTACGGACTGTTGTGAGTCGCTTTCAATTGGCGGACGAAAAAACCTACGGATGGCTGACTGACGCACAGGCAACTGACGGATGCGACGGATGTTTGTGAACCAAACACCAAAGCCTGTCATTTTCTGCTTCACCTCTCGGTTTTTTGGAATGTGTACAAATTCGATTTTATAATGGTAATTAGATGGATAATATTTATTTTGTATGGCCATACTATAGATATATTTGGCAATTTGAGTTTGAATATTTGATTTTACGTCAGGCACAAATGTCAAAAGATGACGAAACACCCTTATTACAGAGGACTTCGGCCTACTTTTAGAAACTCTTAGCTTGCGTATTAATATTGTTTCTTTTCACTCTAACCGACTATCGAACAAAAAGGCAACCAGCCATATTTGTGCAAAAAGTAGTATTCAAGTACGCAAATTGTACGCGACATGAACAATGAAAAGTTACCTAGATTTCTGGAACTATACCATGTGCAGAAAGAAACGAAACTCACTCTATACGAAGAAAAATATATTTTGCCTATAGTTGAAAAGTTTAGATATTATAAATCTGCACTACATTTTAAATTTTAACTTTTTTTACCTTATATCCCAAAAGTATCAATGAATGCACGGCGATTTTGCTGGGAAAATGTTATATCTACCATCTGGCAGACCGCGAAACATTCAACATACCGTGAGTTATGAAGCTGTTGCTGAAGAAAGGTGCAGCATAAGAGAGTGTTGACTGTTTAGGAATAGTTTGTAAGAAACTGACCACATCCGAAAGCTAGTTTCTGCTTTATATTTATGTCACCAATGTGTAAATTTTTTTTGGAAGTTATACATCCAATAAACAAGCTTGTGAAGTACTTCTAGTCCTCGAAGAGGTTAAATGCCTCCAGCCAAAACGGCGCCCTTAACGAGAATGCACTTTCTAAATAAGCGAGTAAAAGATGTATCAGTGGTAATGAGGAGAATGACATGACGACAATAATTTATTTTATGAAGTGACGCTCGTGCAATAATTCTCTCCTCGGAGAGGAGAAGAGGAACCGCAGTAAACAGCTGGTAGACGACTCAGCTGTGCGCCCTCTCTCTTGGCTTAGCTACCGACGCCAGGCAGAGCTTTGTTTAGAAGGGGGTGGTGGTGAAACAAAGTGTGAGTGAAGGGACTAAATTGTGAACAGCGTTTCTTCATTTGCACCAGATTTCGACGAAGAGAAGAAGTTAGGGGGAAAAAAAAAAAAAAAAAAAAAAAAAAACAAGAAACTCTCAACTCCCCAGGCTGTCAATTTGCGATAAGTCGACATAAAGGAAATAAAAGAATGAGCTATTATTTGAAAGAGGGGATTTATCGAAGAAAAAAATAAAAATAAAAGAGCGAAAGGCTTTGCGGCGGCGTCATCTCTTTACGTTCCTAACAACTGGTGGAGAATTTTAGTGGTTTTACGATACGTGAACAAGTCAGCTTTAAAAAGTGGGCGGATCCTTGATATAAATTCAAATATACTTAAAAAAAAAAAACGAATATTTCTTGAATACATTATCGGATGAAGCAATACTTTGTGACAGATTGGAGTAGAACTCGAGTTAACCTCAGGACTTAAAATATTGTATTTACTGAAGCATAAAAGCTGTAAGACATTTGCATTAGTTTGAATTTGTTGATGAAAACTAAGAAATGTCGGAGGGCTTTCTGTATGTATCTTGTAAGAGACGTACTAACCACAGCTAAACAAGAGCTTCCACGTACAATCATTACGTGGAAGCTGTCGTCACACGATAGCTGTCATGGCTTTCCGCATAGAAAAACTCAAATTATGTGGATTGAGATGGGTATCGCCAACAAAGAGTCAAAGGCCACACAGACACACAATACTTTTCATCTGCTAGAAGAATTTTCGTCAAGAGAACGTGAAATCGTAAACACTATTTTGTGTGTTATCTCATTTTCTATCATTCATATTTTAGGATAACAATTGAAAATAATTACAATGTCGACTAAACTAAAAGAAAATAATATTCGCGGGAGATGAAAACAATTTAGACACCACAGTGAGAAAAAATGTTTATTGATTCAAACAAAGTTTGTTTGGCGAAATCAAATTAATTTTATGTACAGAGCGATGAATTATTTTGTTGTTAACACCAAATTATTTTTTGTGTTTATCTAGTTGCTCCAAACTAAGACTTAGTTAGTGCGACTACAGAATTGTTTTAGTTCTACGCACATTAAAGAGTTTCGATTAATATAATAAAATGACAATCCCGACAGAGACTCGAATCTGAATACGCACCAGCAACCCCAACTGAAGTAACACTTCAATAAATAAGTATGTGTTTCTAATTAATACATTTCGAATACTGTACAACGTGCACAAATAAATATTTCAAGTATTACAGTTTTGCTCCTCAGTTTCCTGTTGAACTTGGTTTATACCATTACTAAGCATCTCTAAATACACTAACGAACACTGATATCCTAATTTTCGCAGGAAAATACAAACAAACTCTAGAGCTGTATATTCACAATAATTTAATCAAATTAGTGGCCAAACATATATACCTAGAGTTCATGCAACATAGTATTTTGTTTATAGTCTAGTATCTTTTTGGCCCAACACAGAGATTTTGTTAATAAAAACGTTTTTTATTCAATAAATTTTTCGTTAAGCCAGCTAGGCTATTATAGTTTTGGCCCTGCGCAAACAAATAACTTGTTGCCTAAAATAAACTTTTCTGTTAGTGCATGTGTTGAGTAATCCACGTTTGCCCCTACCTCAGCAAATTGAATCATGTGTGTTCAGCTTATTCGCCATGACTTGCATATCACTTGTATTAGGAATTGTTTAAAAGCAGAAAATATTTCCAAAGAGGGAGGACTGGAGAAAGGAGCTATGGGCTACCTCACGGCTTATCCACACTGGTGCTAACAGCCGCGTAAAGCGACGAAGAGGTTTCTCCTTAACTGCAGGGTAATTTATAGCGCCGTCACTCCATCACGTACGTGGCTTCGCCCGCCCAACAGATGACCGTCAAGGTCGCAGGTTAAGAGCCTTCCATCCACATCTTCTCTCTTCTCTTGTGGCTGGAAGGAGGGACGCCGGCGGCCATCTTAGATACTCTGCGAGGGGAGAACTCACACTTACCTTCTCTCCTCCCCACCAACCCTTGTCGGTAACAACTCCTACGTCACAGACAGGTGTGAACTAATGAGTGCGGGGTTCTGGGTGACTTACATATTGCCACTCGTACAAATTTAACGTCAATTCCCCAAACAGCGAATATAATATTAAACTATTATTAAAAGTTAACATTCATATTTCCCTCGAACTGCATTTTATTATCAGCTTATTCGGGTGTAAGATGGATACCTTAAGTTTTCTCATTGTATGGCTACATTTCCTAAGATTGACTTATGAAACAAGAGCAACATAGTGCCATGACTCATAACCACAGGAATATATCAGCAGGTATTTGAGAACTGTGAAAACTATTGGAGGCGATTGTGATGGATAAAAGTATTTCAGAAGTATGTATATATTTTCATCCATGTTGATTTTGTAACGCATTTTCGATTGGCAAAGCATTCTACATAGATGGTGTTGGAGCAAATCGTAAATGAGATTATGTTTCCGTCACAATAAAAGCCAATCCATAAAATTTTTTACGATTATTTTCCCTTCATATTTTCCACATGAGTATTTTAATAAAATTACTAGTTTACAACTTTTATGTTTATAATTTAAGTAACTAAAATTTTATTGCTAACCTATTTCATATGTGTTAACATAACGATTATTGTCTCGTAATATGTAAGGTAAAAATATCAAATGGAATCCAAGGAGAATAGAAGAACTGAATAAAATATGGCACAAAACTAATATATTTTTTATTTATATGTTATTTATCCTGTTAATGAATTATCTTTATTAAGACACTAGCAGCCCGCAATCTCTTCGCCCAGGATTTATGTAGTTATTTGCGACTACTTCTGACTACCTGCGACTACCCATGACTACCTGCGACTACCCATGACTACCTGCGACTACCCATGACTACCTGTGACTACGTACGACTACCCGCGACTACCTCCTACTACCCATGACTACCCGTGACTACCCATGATTACTCGCAACTACCCGCGACTATCCTTGACTACCTGCGACTACCCGAGACTACCCATGAATACCCGTGACTACCCGTAACTATCTGCGCCAACATGCGATAACCTGCGGCTTCCTGCCACTACACATGGCTACCCATAACTATCTGCGACTATCCATGGCATCATGTGACTACCTGCGACTACCCGTGACTACCTATGACTACCGGTGCCATTTTAAAACTCAAATATAGCCGAATACTATCTGGAAGAACGTAGCTTCCTAACAGTGAAAGAATTATAAGAATCGGCCTTGAAATTTCCGAGATAATACATTGCATATAAACAAATAAACAAACAAACTCACATTACCTCTTTATTCTATTAGTATAGATGAATTCGTCTATACTGTTTTATATTCCCTTAGTAATGTGAGCGTGTTCCTTTTGAACACAAAGTTTAACAGTTGCACAATTGCCATTTTATAAAATTGATTAGTGTGTGTTCCCCGTCCCGCACCCCCCTCCTGCTTGTAGTTATACCCCCTCCTATGCCCCTCCCCTCTCCAATGATGGACAAAAATGTTACGCCCCCTCACCCCTGAGTGTTATGCTTTGATTGGCTGTTGATTGATGGTGGGGTTACTCCTCCTTTCCCCTCTCCTGAGATGTGTGATTTGCTATGGCATGATGAACGGAAAAAAAGGGGGGGGGGGGAAATGGAGACACTGTCCATCTCATATCATATTGGGGAGAGACCATATAGACATTTTCCAACCCTAAGTTTTACATCTACATTCGATAATACAGCAGTTAATTTTCTCTCAAAACACGGGAACGAAAATCTTGAAATGAACAAGAAACACATTACTGAATTGTACCATCGACTGAAGAGGAAGAGATTGTGTCTTGAGTGACCATCAAATGGGAAGCTATACAGTTTCCTTGGCGGTTCGGTGTGCTTGGATTCCCAGAACCTCAGGGAAAGAGTCAGACATATTTCTTAAATATACACGGTGGAAGCGAGAAGCAAAGTTTCAAGTGTTTCTTCAACATAAAAATGTTTTGTTATTATAAATGGAAATTTGACTGCGATTTGTAAACTACTTAATATTTCGTTAGAAATAATTATTGCCGAACTTAACAAAAAAATAAACTTAATTCAGTAGTCTACATGTCAGTGTAACTAAAAATTACGAAATTCGCTTTAGCAAAAATGCAGTTATCTAAACAATCGCGATTATGAAATTCTACTGTTCGCTGATATTATCTTATTGTGCGTGGTATATATATATATATATACATATATATATATAAAATTGTTCTATCGCAATTATGCCAATATGTAATCTCTAGCATTATATTTTACTTAGCTCTGTCAGTATTTAGTTAATAAACGCCCAAATGATCGTCCAGATAGTTGTTGAAATATCTTTGGTGAAAGGTATTGATCATTTGAACTTAACATCTGTCGAGTCACTAAGCGCTTGTTCTGCTATTAAATGACATGATAGTGGATTTGAGCTCTCGTGATAACATGCAGCCTACATAGAGTGGCTTGGACTCTTGGAGCAGTGAAGAAAGCAGCACAGACATTTAACACAAGTGTTTCAAAGCACAGTGATTTAAAGTGTGTATGTGTGTGTGGGAGAGAGCGAGAGAGAGAGCGAGAGAGCGAGAGAGAGAGATAGAGATCGTCAACACGAATGTGTGATTTTTATTACCAAATTTATTTATAGGTACATTTATACACACACACATACACAACCTCTCTTTTGTTTGTGTTTTATTATTGTTAGCTTATGTTTATGTGGAAAACATTTTACCTGAATTTTGCTGAAGAACTGCGCACTAACATGCAAAAAAGTTTTTTGAAGCATGTATTTTCCATGTGCTCTAATAAGAGTTACACATTCATTAATAAAAAAAATATCGCTTTTGATACTCAGCCTGTACTTAGCAGACTGCACTAGCCATATTTTCCTTACAACTCAAATTGAAGTTGCACAAATCTCATTTGAATTCATAGTAATCAAGGTGACAGTTAATCCTAATCGATAAATTATCAGTTATCATTATACTAAACTAAGTCATAAATTGAATGCTAAATAGTATTTCCATGTGATAACTCATTATGAAATTTTATTCAACACAGCAGAAGTATAATATTGCATATATTTTAGTAAAAATGTACAAATTCTTATTTTTGCTTTGTCAAATACAAATTTAAAGGTCGAGAATAAAAACAAAACCACAAAAAAAAAAAAAGGAAAAGGAACGGACATGTGTATGTTTTCTGGTATTTATTGATACTGGTAACACAATATTAATTAGTAATAAACGTAGATTAGAGAAACACAGTTCTGTATTCATGCATTTGATGCGATAGTCGCTTAAATCAAATTCACTGCAAAAAATAGCCTCATTGTAATTTATAAAGCATTATTTGTATAGTATTGGAGCAGATGCTGTTGCTTTCATTTTCATCCACGGTTTATATTAGTTTGACCACTGCTCTTCTTGCCTGCAAAGTCACGTTATGTTATTTAGCAAATAGTACTATTATTTTTCGTGCGGTTGCAATTTCTACTTATTTGCTCATATAAATTATTTTACTATTCACATTTTTTATTTATTGAAAGTATTATTTAGCAGTGAAGTTTTATTCAAAGTTTTCACACCTTAATATATTTTATTGACACTAAAAGGTTCATTTCTAATAACATAACTGTGAAAACTCAAAACTTTTTTCTTTCACTTTACATGTATTGCAGAATTAGCAGCACAGCATATATAACGTACGTATGATATATATTCACTAATTGAACCAGTAAGGTGCCGGAGGAGTATGCTTTTTTTAACAATGAAATGTCAACGCAAAGAGTAAAACCTTCTTTAAAACTCGTGTTTACAAAATGACAACAAAATGTGACAACAAAATGCAAACACTAATTTTTGGAATAATATCATTGTTTTAAATATTGATCAAATATTAGAATATATAATGTTTCAAAACATACATTTTTCTCTGCTAAAAAGTTTTGCCATTTGTCTTATATGTGGGAAGAACTTTACCTTACGCTGTTTTCTTATCACACAAATATAATTTCATTTAAAATCACATTTCTCAAACGTCTGCTTAAGTATTTGTTTGCAAAACTGTTATTTTCAGATGATACTAACACGAACAGAACTGATGAAAGCGAAAGAAACTACAAACTAAAGCCAAGTAATGAACCACCATCATCCTCGGTCTCGCAACCGTTTTCATCTAAATGAGACAAAGAGGTGTCGTTAGAAAATTATGCTAACGCCAAGCATTCAGCGACTTCATATCTCCTTCACAGCACATTTCTAGCAAACGTCCATTCAAACTTAAAGTGGAATGGTTCAAAAATATCCAGGGATATATTTTGAAAATCGATCAGAAAGCTCAACATGTTTCATGTGTACATCTGTAACAACTCACAATGTAGCTACATGTGTAGGTGTGAATGCTAATAGCATGAAATAATGTGAGGGACGTGTGTGACAGAGTTTGCATACAATAAGAAATGTCCCTCGTAAGAATGCCCGCTATCCTGCAGTCCACACTCTGCACTGCAATGTTAACATAAATAAATAATAAAGTGTAAAGCATAGATGTGCTGGCATGGAGAAACGTGTATGACAGTGTGAGAATGTACCGTGTTTCCCCTTAGGATCTACCAACATGTATGTGTGAACCTGTATATCACTCGTAGAAAGTGTAATTGAAACTCACAACATTAGTCTAAAGGCACTTAATTAGCATACGTGCCTCTGTAAAGCCTAGTAGTACGTGATATGGCCACCCCTTTATATATTACACTCATTTTAAAGTATCAGGAGTTATAAATTAAAACAAACATTTTCTTTACTAATTGAGCATATTGCAACAGTCATTTGCCCCAACTACGGAACAATAGCGCCTGATTCCACTCAGGCTTAGGAACAGCTGCTGATGAAATAGGACACTTACCTGGTTGATATCTCTGCCAATAAAAAAACCTTTTGTCTGAGAGCTGAAATTATTTTGTTACACAACCACAACGCAATAGACGAAATATGTTTTACCATTTACTAAAGAAGGGATGGGTGATGCTTCTACACTTACAAGAACGTAACGCACAGTATTTAATTCCAGCTTTTGACATTTTATTTAACTTTCTGTTTGATCGTAAGCCAACTTATTAAGTGCTGAAACAATATTAAAATAGATACCCTGGATGGCAATGAGAAACAGAACATTAAAGGAAATACTATCTGCTGTTAGGTAGTGGTCGTTCTACTGGATGTTATACCCATATGCGTTACGTGAAAAATAATAAAAATGTTTCTGGATTGCAACTCAGATTAAAATGAATAGTTCCCAATTCAACAGTTTCTAGCTTAAAACTCTCTCAAAAAACTTGTTTTACTTTCTTGATCTCCTCGGTGAGACACTAGAAATTTTAGTAGGGCATTTGTGGTTAAAGGGCTGGAGTATCTGCTTACAACGCAATTCCAACATGGCGTCGGTTTTAAACATCTAGAAGACTTTTTATAACGGGCTGTACTATTGTGAAAATGTAGCATATCAATTCTTGCAGGCGTAGTAGAACGTTGCTCTAGATGGAAAATCAATTTATTTAGTAGGAAGCAGAAAACGATGCTGTCTTCTGCTCCCACAAGTTCCTATATAGCGTTGAGTGTTCGGATACGTAAGCCAACTCCTCACGGTTGTACGTCGTCTAGAAATATACCTATCTCCTACAGCTGCAACGCGGAAGGGGCTATCTAGTGCTCTCTTCCTCACGGATACAAATTAAACTCTAGTACTAGCTGGAGAAAACGAACACCTAACAATCTGTAGGTAAATGCCTGCGCTACGTCCACTTCGGACAAGCGTCCTGACTGCGTCTACTTCTCGATGAAAGATGGCAGTGGAGAGAGCGATCTTCCTAACTGACTGGACCAGGCTACCCTATGCTAGTCTCTTCGACCAATGGAAGTGCAGGGATCGAACCTGACAGCCAACCGGAAGGCTTACTATTCGAACTACCTCAAAATAATCAACACAAACGGCCTACCTTATAAATACCATTGAGTATAAGGTCTCGAAATTGAGAAGAATTTCATAAAATTACCTGAAGCGTTACCAAAAATGTGAGACCAATAATAAAATAAAGTAATTATTAATCCATATATATACAAAAAAAAACAATCTAACTAACCCATTTAAACATTAAATATTGTCATCCATACTGCAAAGATTAAAGATCCTATTATTGTAAAAATAAAAAAATAAAAATTTAAACATACGCAAAAGAGCAACAATTACATATGCGATAACACTACGTGACAAACGTGATAAATAAAACATAAATGAATCATATTATTGTCAAGACGTGAACAACGAGGGCGCTATAGAACATCGCTTGAAAAAAAAGTTTATATGGAATTTACAAAATGACGTCTAGTTTAGAAAGTGATACTGTTTTTATAATTGGAAAAAAGGAGCAGAAAGATTAGTGGCACATCAAAATTGTTCACTCCATAAAGAGCGTGTTTTTAAAACCGTTAGACTCAAGGCAATGGAACTTTCTTGACAGTTGAACAATGCTTCTGCAACTCAACAAATGGCTTATAGCACCTCCTTAAAAAAGTTTTTAGTTTTGCGCAATTCTTAGGTTGTCAGAGGATGGCCTTCAGAGGGCATACTGAAGAAAAGGGTAATCTTGCTTAGCTAAGCAAATTAATATACTTGAATTTGCTGATTTTTGAAAAGGAAACATTTTAAATCGCTTTATATTCAAAATGAAATAAGCGAAATCCTACAATATTTTAAGATATATAGTCGCCAAAGTAAAATCTTGTGGATGAATCGTGTGATGTAAGTTGTAACGAACAGGTTTTAATTAGTTTACGGATAGTGGAAAATTTGCAGCCTCAAGAACTTTTGCTTACAGATAAGTTTCCTAAAATAATAAATTATGTCATCACAAATTTTGGTCTTTCTTTCAGTGATTTAAGGGGCAAGTGTTACGATGGAAAGAGTAAATTAAAGGCGAGTTAAGAGATGTGAAAACCATTATACAAAAATAACAGCCCCTAGCCATATATGTGCACTGCAAGAACCACAGTTTGAATTTGGCACTGTAATATTGTGTTAATAATATTCCCCATCTTCGTGATGCTCTGCAAACAACTAACGATATCGGATTGTTGCTACAGTCTTCTCTCAAAAGAAAGGCTCTCTTCTCCAATATACACCAAGATGAGGTCCCTTGTGTGAACACTCCCCCTAGACCCTTGTTTCCTACAAGATGAACAGTACTAGTGCGTTCCTTAAGTTGTATCCTTAAGATTTATTCTTCCGTTTTAGACTTTCTTGATCAAGTTGACTAGGATCCAAACACAACATTAGGAAGCAAAGCTAGAGGACTTCGTGATCAGTTAGAAAAATGTTACATGTATTTGGCCTTTGTCATATGATGTCAATTTTTCCAGGTCACAGAGAAGTTAAGCTTTTTACTTCAAAATCCAACAACTAGAGTCAGTGCTGCGGGTGAATTCATTTAACTAGCGATCGAAATTTTAAGTAGCATGCGAGCAGAAGAGAATTTCGAAAAAGTTTGCTTGCAGATGTCAAACGATATTGACAAGCATGATCTTTTAGAGCCTCAGTGGTCTAGAGTGTGCAAAGTGCTAATAATACTAGAACAAAATGCAATACGAAACATCGGCCACAAATGGGAATCACCAAATTATATGTTATGGGAGACTTACTTAGCAGGTTTAGATGGTACTATTGGAGAAATTAAGGAAATATTTTATCAGCCAGGCTTTGCCGCTTACAACATTTTGGAAAGAGCGTTGACTTTAAAAGCTGAAAACTGGACAAACGAGATGACGGGTGAAGCAGAAAAAAGTGTATGTGTGTGTGTGTGTGAAATGTCTTCAGACACAATACCGTCCTCGAATTTGAATTCCCTGGTAGACAAAATGAAGATGCTGCAGCCTGATTCAATATTATTATTTAATAATGCCAATTCCATGCGTTACAGCAGAGCGCAGTTTTTTCCCTTTTGAGAAGAGTAAAATGCTGCTTATGAAGTACAATGAGCCAAGTTCGTTGAATCGTGTACGTATTAAGAGTACATATAATGAAGAACTAGAGTAGCTTGAATTGGAGAAAGCTGTTGAAGTTTTTGTAAACAATGAGCACTGCATTAAAATATTCGATAAAATTGGAACGTACACTATTCCGTCGTTTAGTTTCAGTAATTCTTAAATTTATTATTTAGTTACAACTAAGCAAGTTTGGGTTTTACTTTGTTTATTTCATGTTTTTTTTTATAGTAGTTCCTATTAGAGTGCTAGATTATTTCGTAGGTTTTATGTCCGAATTATAGAGTACGAGAGTGTGTATTTTTATGTTTTGGTACGTTTGTGTGTGAAGTATTAACATATAGTTGCTAACATATGTGTGAAGTATTAGGATATAGTTGCTAACACTCCTCGTGTATGGCTTCAGAACCATTCTAGAAACTATATCACTCGAAGGCTAAAGATTTATTATCATAATACAATTTTGCAAAAAAATTAATCTACTAAATCGCAACAGATATATAAAATATTGTTTATTTTATTCAGTAGTTTCATTTTATTGAATTAAACTATTACTGGACAATAGAGAAATACTGGTTTGGCCTCTGCCCCATAATGCACACTGCAAAATACAACGTTATTATCCAAGGCAACTAATAAAGTTGACCCCCTCTTGCGAGAAAACCTTCCGCCGCTCATGGTGGTGTGATTCCCTGTTTGTTGAGGCTGGACAAAGCAGGCACAAAGGAGATTTGTGAGAGCACTGGTGGTCTGAGCGGGCTGTCTGGCAGGGTTCAATCGGATCAACTGCCGCCAGGATGGGAGCTTTGACGACCGATGCCCGGTGTGGTACTCGGTTCGATGTCCGCCGATGGCGGACATCGAATAATTGCGCAGTGTGCAGATGATAATTGCGCAATGAGTAAATATATATACTCACTCTTCGGCTGCCGAAACCCAAATAAGGAGGTTGAAAGGGGTGAGGTGTTTGGTTCAACAACCGACGATAATAAAGATTTTAAATAAGTAATAATGACATTTAATAAGTATCTGAGCAATGAGTAATTACTAAATACTCGTAATTAGTAATTCGCAATTGCGCATTGGACAAATTGCGATAGTATTTACAAAATAAGTATGTGCAATAAGTACAGAGAGTAATTACCAATTACACAATTACAAATTATAATTAAAGTACTGAGCCACTAATTACATGTCTGCTCGCTACCACTCCTCATCGAAGACTGACCTGAGATAGGTAATACCCTTAATTATATATCCCAGCCCGCAATGATGGAGCAGAGCTACAGCACAGCAGGAATACCGTGCGACTGCGAACAGCCCACCTCGCCCTACATGCTACTGAGCTAGCCTGCTGCCCAGACACTGCTTTGTCGCTGCAGACTGGATGTTTGTTTGTACGCTCACTACTACGGGAAGCACAACCCAAACCCACTGCAGCTGCCAGGAAAACTTGACCACCAGAATGTGCAGAAACCTCTGACCCCGCTGTTGACGCTCCCCAAAAACCAACATGTTTGTTTTAAAACATACGTAACTGCTTACCGTTGTTATGTAGTATCATTTACTCATATATTATTCAAACATATCCGTAGATGTCACCTACAATTTACCAGATACGTCTCCTGGTTTTCACCTTTCATTTCAAGTTTAAAAATATTAAATAATGAGCGTTTATGAAGTAAATTAATAAGTATTGTTGAAACTTCACAGGCACGAAGTACATTTTAGAGAACAACGGGGTCTGAGGGGGCTGTCTGGCGGGGTGCAATCGGATTAGCTGCCGTCGGGATGTTAGCTTTTAGTTTTTGAACTATTATATATGATGAGCAGGCTATGTTCATTGGTTGACTGGTTTGGTGGTGTGTCTTGCTTGTATGGTCTATCAGTATGGTAGTAGCGATGTCTGAAATGTGTGCTTGGGACATTGCAGTATTCTGGGTTGACGGTAGGAGGGAGTTCTATTTTGATAGAATAGCTTTGTCTCTAATGACAAAAATATAGCTTCGTTGGTGGAGGGAGAATTGTTTAACTGTGTGACTAGTTTCTAAGAGCTGAATGGTTCGATGGGATTTTTAGTTAGCAGTATGACAGGGGCACAATGCTTAGCTGGTATGTTTGGTTAGTATGATTGGATGCTATGATATTGTTGTGAACATGGTTGGAACTCCGAGAGCACCAGCCAGAGCAGCGTCCGCGGTCAGCTGAGCGTCGGGACAGGCGCTGAGTTGTATGGAAAACAGGGTGGCACGAAGAATAGTGGCCAGGGACACTACATGATATATAAGGGGCTCGCACGCACCTCCCCCCCCCCCTCACCCCGTCCAAACAAGAGACTACGTGCAGGTCACTGAGAACTGCGGTCGACAACTTAGGGCATCACGACACTAAGAGGTCGGCGTGGCCCGCAACGTTCGAGTTCCAGCATATCGTCAGCGCACACTTAATAAGTGGTAATCAAAAACTGAGTAGGCACAGAGGGAACCATCAAATTAGGATAAATTACAAAGACTTGCTTAACGATAGTTATTTTTAAGTAGAGTCTCGTTCAGTACAGCTTCCAGCCAGTTTAGTAAAGTGTTGTCCAGAATATAGCATGGAAAGTATAGAGTTGTTAAAATTGTAGCATCTCTAGCTTTTTTTTTATTTCCGTACAAGTTGATGTAAAACTAATAGTGTAGAAAAGAGATAGTTCATTGTGTTTTAATTAAGATCTTTCTCTTCATCTAGAGTTACGGTATCCCATATTAAATTATTTTGTCTGTCGAATCCTGCAGCAAGAACAGGCCAGAACAATATGGTATCTGGGAATTAAGACTGTATGGGCGTCATAGATTGTTGAATGAATAGTATTTATCTTATGTTAGCATGTTTCGAGGTTACGATTGGAATATATTATTGGCATGGCTGCTGGTATGGCTTGTTTATATGTGAAACTGATGAAGTTAGATGGGGTGAAATGGTAGTCAATATAGTTGACTGTTATGATTAATCAGAAAGTCTGATGTGTGGTGGTTGATATGGTCTGTATTGTCAATAGTATGAATGAGGTATGCTTGGGTTAGAGGGAATTATATGGTTTTGGGTTATATATTTTGGTTGATTTGGTTATCTTCTGTAGTGGTTCGTTGATACATTCAGATGATAGTGTATGTTGGTATGCTGGGTTGTATGGCTTTCGACATTGCATGGATGATTCAAGCTTATGTCATGGTAAAAGTTATTATATAACTGTTTTAGTACTCATGTCCATTAGGTTATCAGTATGGTTGTTAAGTATGCTGGAGATATGTTACTTTGTAGGTTTCGTAAGCGCAGCTATTATTATGGATGGATGGCATAATTAACTGGTTTGTTGGTTCATAGAGTGATTTATATTAATGTATGGTATGCTGGAGGGTTGTCACCTAGTATGTTTTGGTTGGAGGGGTTAATTGATAGCATAGGAGTGGTATGAAATGAGTTGTTGTTTTGTTGTATATACAATTGTCCTGTTTGGCATGACTTAAGTATGCTAGACTTATAGTGGGTGGTATGGTTGGTAGGTAGGTATAAGTGGCGTTGGTTGGTAGAACAAATATATTGTGTGTTAGGGCGGCCTCAGCTGTATATGTTCTCGAGTTATGAAGGCTATTGTGCTCGGTGTATTAGGTGGTGCGTTGAATTGAATGTTTACTTTGATTTTAGGAGATGAAGTGTTGGGTGGTCTAGTATGATTTGGGTTATATAATATATGGTATGGGTGGTCAGTATATATTTGACTGGTGTCGACCAGTAGAGCAGAAAGTATGAGCAGTAAGTACATTTTTTAGTAATATCAGTGTGAGTAATAAAGCCCCTACATGTAAATAAAATACTTAAAAAATGTATAAGGGAAATCTGAATAATAAAAAAAATCTGATAATTAATCTGGAATAGCAATTAAATATTATATGTAAGATAAAAATATATATACTTTAAAATGTAAAACATATAAATACAAACTTATTGTTGGTCTATCAAAGTAGTGTATTGGTAGGTAGAGCAGATGTCATGCATGAGTTACAGTGGGTGGAACATTCAGTATTAAGAGTCCTGCTTGCGAGTATAAATAAGCAGGCGGGTTCATTTCATGGAGGTGTTTGACATTGGCAGTCGTGAAACTTTGTCGTGAATAATAATAATACATGGCCAGGTGCTTGGTTTATTCTCATATACATACATTGAATAAAATCCGATTGGGAGAGTTATGCCTACAAAAACAGTCGAGGCAGTGAATAATTAACATCGTGTAGTATTTATTGTTGAAGATAGGAGATCTGACATTAAGTTGAGAGGACTATTTTGATATACCCTACGCACATTTTCAGTACAACTAAAGAAAAAAAATATTTATTTTAATTTTCAATTCAGTTAATAAATTATTATTTTTATTCTCTTTAGAAATCGATATCGTAGGGTAACCAGTCTGTTATAAGCATATCTCTTTTTAAAAAAGCGCTACGGATCAATTACATTTTAAGCTAACCACTATGCTTATAAATGTCTTAAACATATATCCTGGAGCCAGAAATGTTACTTGCAAACTAAACATTTCTTGACCCTGCCTCCTAAGAGTGAGCAAATTATATTTGTCTACCCCAATGCCTGCACATATTCAGTGGCTTACAGCCCAACTTGCTACATAAATTTTTAAAACCAATATAAAAAAATTGTATGTGGCTTAGGTAAAAAAGATTTAGAAAGTTACATAATGAAATACAACATTTAAGAATTCAACTTGACATGAGCTAATCGTGTTCCTGTGTTTAGCATGCCTGACTTCTAATTCAAATGTTTCAGATTCAAATCCTGTCTGGGCATTAGGAATTTTTTCTTTTTTTTAAATTTTACCAGCTGTCATGGTAAATTGTGAAATTTTCATAGTTTAAACTAATTAAACCGATTTCGCATTACAAATATATTTAAAATATATTTAACTGTATTTTCATAGATTATTATTTCTGCATTTTTAATGTGATAAATAAAATAAATTAAAATAATAATTCTTATTTATAAAAGTATTGCGTCATAGAAATCTGATTGGCAAGGCCGGCCAGCCGAGTGCCTCGCAGTAAATGGCTTCCCTTCCCCCCCTCACCCGCGGCGCCTACTGATCACATCACCTCTCTCTTGGCCTGTCGCACCTGGTAAGTCTGGCTTGCAAACCTGTCGATGCATGTGTCCATGTATGCGTGGTTACAAGACTAGGTGACTTAAATTTAGTACAAAAGTAACAACAGATTGAATGAAGTTCTCGAGAAATTAAGAAAATATCGATAAAAATATATCGATTTAAATTATTTTTAAAGTATTAGAATTCGAATCGTTTCTACAAAATGCAGCATGGAATGTACTTTACAATAACTTTTTATATCTTCTTGTGTATGGAAAACTACATTTTTTAATATGTAAATAAATATATACACCGACGGTTCGCGCACTCTAGCAAGTGATGAAGGAACTGTATAAATGGCGGTGTCGAAAAAGTGTGAGTAATTAATGGAGCAAATGCTTGTAATCGAACAAGTATGAATAATTGGTCGAACGAATGAGAGGGACAAGAGAGAAAGGAAAGAGAGAAAGAAAAAGAAAGAGAAACAAAGAGAAACGAAAAAACATAAATGGGAGGACTCCGAGGAAACCTATGGCCTGATAAAGAGACAAGTGAAAAGGATATGGAATGAGACTGTGAGATAGAAACGAAACAAAGTGAATTAATGAGAGAGACATTAGAGAAACGAAAGAGAGAAAGGAAAGAGAGAAAAATAAAGATAGGATGAAAGCGATCGAATGAAAGGACGAAAAGAAAGAATAGAGAGAAATATATGGAATGAGAGAAAGGATAGAGAGAAAGACAAGAGAATGAGAGAAAGCAAGAGACACAAGTAAAGGAGAGAAAGAGAAAGGAAAGAGAGAAAGAGATACAAGTTAGAAAGGCATTTTGATCGTATGCGCCTTAAAAATACGAGTACCGTGATTTATAACACTTAATACTTACGCCTGTAAATTTTTAATTAAAAAAATAAATTTAATTTTATAAATTTTTTTATTAAAATTGTTTATTTTATCGATTTCTCATTATGTAGGCTAGACGCATTAAGGAAGCCGCATAACTATTAAAAATAGCTCGAAAATTGGCTCTCCAGGGTTTCCTACTGCATATTCTAAGGCATGGCTTCTTTTGAGGGATAAACCAGACAATTTTTAGGGAAAAAATAAACTTTTTTTTAAAGACAAAAAGGAAATTTTAAGGTATTTTTCTTTTAAAACATGCAATTTTGAGTGTAAGTGAGCTATTATTGGGGGAAAAACGGGAAAAAGTTCAACCTTGGTGACACGGAGCGATGGAATGAGAAGAGAGAAAGAGAAAAGAAATGAGAGAATGTGATGAAATGACAGAAAAAGAAAGGAAACAAAGAAAGACAAAGAAATGAGATTAAGAAAGACACGCGAATAGGAGAGAAAGAGAAAGGAAAGAGTGAAAGAGATACAAGCGAGAACGAAATCACTGTTGTACCCGTCGGAACTATTCCTATCTACTCACATATCATTTAATATTCTGTCTAGGTATATGCTGTCCTATATATTTTTGACTTTTATTTTTCATAATGAATCACCTCCCGTAGTTTGAGAATTTTAATCTCAAACATTCTGTGTACGTGTGTGTGTATGTATATATATATATAATTTATTTATATTTATTTATTTATATACAATTCCACGATTTTAACTATAAGGTCTTGAGAGTGTAAAAAAATGGTATATTAAATTTCTGCAATTGAGTGTTGGAAACTCAAACTACCCTGTCCCCTGGAAATGATGTAGCGTTTTACATTGTAACTTTCACAGAATGTAATAGGTATGTATTTACTGCACCTACGTATTGTTGTTTGCAGCGATGTAAGGGTATGAACTCCACTTATTCTTTATTCTCCTCTAAAAGAGCTTATTACAGTTGTAGGAGTATAAATATTGAGGCAATCAGGTGTAACAGGTATAATGATCATGAATGCGTATAGTTGAAATCCTTATAACCCCACAGGTTACAATTAACTTTATTTCTAACGAATGTTTGCACATAGCCGTATCCATGTGTGTTCATCGCAAATACTTGTAGCCTACCAGAATTTTATAAATACACAGCAGAAGGTTAATTATTAGGCGATAAGAATGAAAAAAAAAAAATGAACATTATGTATTTAGATTTTTGTATTTATTCGTATTTTTTAAAACAAAATAACGCACGTACGTAATATTTCATTCAATAAAGCACTGAGTTGATTGATAGTTGAATTTATTTCTTTACTGACAGAAAGATATCCAGTGGTTTGTAAAGGTACCAACGTCCGCAGTCTACCAACTAAGTCGTTGGGTTCTTCAGAAAGTAAGCACCGTATTTTGAGACACGAGCCCATTATTTTGCTGCTACCAGCAGGGTATTCTGATGCCGTACACGACGAATCATTCACAGTCGCGTGACAACGAAGAAATATGAGCTCCAAGTCAGCTCCAAGCTGTTTTGTTCCCTATAGTCATGGATTATATTTGCCCTAGCTCATTGCGTGCACATCCGAAAATTAATTAATTATTTTCGAGGGTGATGGGGAGTTTCCGTTGTTTATCATAAAGTTATCTATCATGAAAGCGTTTTGTTTTCAACGCCTACGTCTAACAGGTGTTTTTCCTAACAGGCATTTCTCTTAAAGTAATTTAGAAGATATTTTTTTACTACACAGCCATTAAGCTCATATACATTTTTAACGTTAAAAAACTTGGTGTTTTGCCTCAAAGTGTTCGGCCTACATTTTTGGTTGAAAAAGAGATACGTATTTTGTAACCACTTCTCTTTCTAATTGAAAAAGATTTAATCTTCTTCTCCAGACGCCAACCATTTAAGTATACTAACCACTTAAACTCATAGGCCGTGTACAATTCTTGACGGGTTACAGTAGCAGCAGCAGCAATTGATATGGATAACTGAACTAAATTAACATCTTTTATCGGAGAAGAAATGCTGCATCGTAAAGTCTGTAATAACTACAACCCCCTTTTCATATTTGCGTTACCCTCCTATAGGCGCAGGAAAAAGTCTGCCCAGCAACTCTGAAGACGCCGTTAGATATGGTTTTAATGTGTGTGCAGTGAATGGAAAAAATTCAGAGTGGTTAATAGAATCTTCTCTCCCTCTTGAAAGTGACATTGATACACTCGCGTTCAAAAAGAACCCAGCAAGTGAGGCTAGGCAGAAAGAGATAAGATGTATAAATGCGAAATAAAAGGTGGAGGAAACGCACGCACCCTCTATAATATTTTTGATGTAGCATGAGCCTATATTACTTTCGAGAAACATTTTTAAAGCTGCTACACTTACATGCGTTAAAACGATTCCGTATCCGTTGGTGTGGCGTACAGAGTTTCTCACAGATTAAAGAGAAAATCAAAGGTAATGATAAATTCATCCTATAACTTGCTTTTCTTTTTACAACTTTAAGCTATTACCCGAATGAAAAAATGTGCCATGTTACAACCGGGTTTGTTTGTATAGATTCACGTAGTGTAGAGACTCCTAAACGCAGAATGTAAATTTGATATGCCTACGAATTCATTTGAACTGAGACAATTAAGCAAGTATTAAATTTTTATGTCTTTATTATTATTCCGGTTTCACTGCGGCTTTTATACTTCAGGAACGAGAGTTCATGAAGTTACACAAGTTTATTACTTGTCACCCATTCAAATTTCTGAATAAGGAAAACTATGTACAGCCTTCACATAAACGTATGAACATATTTAAAAAAAATTATTGCTAAGAACTCATAACTTATACTTTTCTTACCAGTTACTATAAATTGTAAATTAATTTTTTATTTTTTTTGTATTTTAACCAAGTCTTTGCATTACACTAATTGAACATTCATAGCAGGAAACAATTTTAGTTTCTTGCTTCTAAATTATGACATCTTGTATGGTTCTCTATTATCGCATATTTAACTGACCAAATAATGCGAGGAAGTATGAAGTTAAAGTTGCACAGTAAGCTACCCAAATCAAAACATTATTAAGATAGACCTAACAAATGAATTTTGCAGTAAAATGAATCTTTATACAATTCCACGAGGCATACACATACATTCTCTAACTGTATATCATCCGAATTTTTCTTTTGCCTACAAAGGCACACGGCATTTAAACCTAAGTTTACTCAAGAAGTACGTTCGGATTTGGAGAGTAAATTCAAGAGACCCGTTTAGGTCACGGCTATGTGTACCGATATAAGGTTAAATTTCAAGACAATGGGAACAAAACTTCTGAAAATGTTGCACTTTAATTTTGCTTTCAACGTGACACTTCAGTCTCTGTACGCGACGTTTGCTGTAGTGTACGGTAATTCTTCATGCGTATATGTGTTATTTTTCCCAAGGATGTTTTGTTATTGCCATAAAATTATTAGGAAAATGTCATACACATTTATTTTTATCACTCTAGAAATTGTTCATTGGTATTCTGCCGGCAAGATGCCTGTTACTCTCCATTGTTAGTATTAAGTTGAATAAAATATATTTTAACACATTGTTACCAAAATATGAAATTAGCTCTGTAAAAATAATTTTTAGTACAATTTTCCTATGTATGTTTTACACACTTTTTTCCAAATACTAACGAATATTATTTATTTACTATTTATTATTTTTTGAGAGCTCAAGAACAGCAACAAGGCTTAGCACACTGCAAAAAAAAAAAAGATGTAATTTTACACCGAATGTAAGAACCAGCAGTTTCTCCACTCACTCTCACTTAAAGGCTATTTTCGCCTTTCAAACATGCTTTTTAATGCCTGCTTCTTCTGATAACCATGAAAAACAACATATACATATTGTAAAGGCAACAAGGCGATGCCTTATGCCAACATAATTTCGAGCGTCAAGGAACTTCTCAATTGACGATGATGGGAGGGGAACTGGGGGCGTGGCCAGACTAATTAAGCAGTGTCGCCAGGGTTTTGGACATCTTTCCTCTTCGGATCGCCATCGCCGCTGGTCGCCACTGCTACTGCTGCTTCTGTCCCACTACGAGCTCCAGCTGCAGAGATACGTCATCGTTCAGGGGAGAAGACCCACACGAGGGATCCTGGTTGGCCTTCCCTGCGGCGGGGGCTTGACCGACCCGAACTGAGTAATTAAACAGGGCGAGTCCGAATGATTAGCTTCGGATAAATAGGGATTTTATGGAATGCCTCCCTAGAAGCTTCGTAAAGTGAGTCACCGTCCCTCTGACAGAAGGGTAAAGGTTGTTTTGTAGTCTTTGAGACTTAATAAATGCCATATTTTAAATATCTCGCTAAGTTACATTATTTGGGAGCAATCCTCTATAACTGAGCTACTTAAAGTGAAATGATTGAGAACCTTAAGTCTACGCTAATAACAGAAAAAGGGCAGAACCCTGGTGGAGGCGCTTTACGTTTCCACATCTTAGCTTAGCTCAGAGTGCTTTCCAATAGCTCTGTAGTACTAACATAACTAATCCTAGCTAACCCATAAAACGCATACAGATAGTTGTTGTGATATAATTAACTAACAAATTAATGCATGGTGTGAGTTTGCAGTGAATACTAACATTATGCGTAGTGTTTCAAAATGCTTATGTTGACACATTACATCTACACACAATTAGGAAGTGCGCATCACAGAAATGCATGAGCGAGGAGAAAGAAAAGACTTTTACAGAGTCTGCAGTAAAGTCATTTGAAAAGGCTCTACTAGACTTGTCGGAAATCAAAGCTAATATTCACAATAAAGATAGTAGTCCAGTAAAAAGTTTTCATAATTTAGTGGAAAAAGGAGATAAGTTATTGCAAGAAAACCCAGAGATATTAAGAGAACTCGACACAGTCTATAAGAGTAACACAGCTTGTTTTAAGTAGAATAAGATAAAGAGGACTAGCTGACTGCGGCAGCGAACAATATGAACAGTTAGGCAGTTCACATGTGCAGCAAGGTTATGAAATTCAAATCCAAATAGAGGCCACATGCAGCATGTTAGCCGAAAACTAATCTGACAACACAATCATACATGAGTATGAGAACTTAAGATGTAATACAGCAAAATAAAATGGCAGAAATACTACATATAAAAGTAGTTTTCCCAGAGCCTATAAAAGTTCCGACATTTTCACTGAATTCAGGTCAGGATATCAATGAATTCTTAGACTTATTCGTAAAAGGTATCCAAGGTAATGAATGGGTCGAAAGTCAAAAATGTGCTACGAAAGGATAAAATTATATCTCCAAGGAACAGCCAAGCACGTTTATGAAAACACACTAGCCGAAAATGTAGACAATGTCGTAACATGGCAAAACATTGAGGACAGGTTAAGAAGACATTCAATGTCCTAGACAAGAAAGCGAAATATCAAGAACTGTTACATAGCAAAATACAAAAAATAGGGGAAAGTTGTCAATCCCATATCGAACACTTGAAATATTTCATACAAAAATGTAATCCACACATGTTAGAGAGTGAGTTTATAGAAGTAATTTGGAAATCACCATTACCTAGTTATGCAGACAAAATCATAGGCCTTTCAAATTAACACACTAGCACAACAAGCAGAGAATTTTCAAAGAGTATAATTAGATATGAAAAGGTACAATGACTGATTGATGAAGAATGGCTTACACATAGAAAATCAACAACTTCACTCAGAAATCCACAAAATTTAGGAGATAAACAATTAAACCACATTACAGCAGAATACCATACAACAGCATGACTCACACAGAACAGAACACATTAGTCGCAGAGACATGTCGCGAGACAACACTAGTCACAAAGAAAATTCGCGAGAATACAATAGTCATAGAGAAAATTGACAAGAACCAGTAAAGAAATTTTAGAGTCGAAATAAAATTTACAAAAATCTAAAACAGAAAAAATTAACACAGAGCACCGGTCATAATAATACAAAGGGAGTGTAGGCCAATATATTACAGAGGAAAAAGTAACATAGGTAAGGACTCAGAAAGGCGAGATAACAGCACTCAAAGAGAATACAAAAGCTCACAAGCATATTACAAACCAGGTAATAATTGAAGGTACAAGTATAGTGAGAAAGTAGACTGGTACCAATAAAAGTACCGTAAATATAAGGAAACTGACAAACCAAGTAGATACCAGGGAAAAACCAGTTCTAAAAAACAAGTTAGTGAGGGGGAAGAGCATGTTACTCCCCTAAAGATAAAAAACTACATGCGAGATAGCTTTAGGGACAACACAAAATCCTATGGAGAAGATGCGTCAGATATCACAATACCAGACACAAATATTTTTCCGACAAGCCTTAGAATATGGCAGTATCAAGGCGAAAAGGAGAAAAGTAATGAGGGAATACCAACATTGCGAATACAGTTTGCAAAGCCTGTCTGAAAATTTTCAAAAAAGAACACGCATTAAAGCAAAAGTGTTAGCACAAAACGCGATGCCATGCAGGAAAGCAGTGGCAAAGTGATTCACAGTCCGAAACAGGAACATGCAGTTGCGATTAGCCAACCCACGAAATCGCGACATGCAGAGAGTAAACAAAACCAAGTATGTCCGCAAAATTTAGGAAGCACTACATGAGTATTATCTACGTATACAGACTACAAAGCCGATCACTGCGATTTGTTCCCTCAGCAAAACTATGAGTTCAATGCGGACATTGATGCCTGCTTTAGCAAGTTTTAACAATCATTTAATTTTGGGAACAACAGATTTTTTTTAAAACAAAGAAGCGATTTCACAGCTTACACATGAGGATGCACACACAGCTGTTTATTCACCAGGCGATGATGAAGCAACTGCCCATACTGGCAGAGCTGAGTCTCTCAATGAACAGCGTATTCACAATGCCAATGCAATGACAGGTTTCAAAACAAAAGAATTGGAACAGCGAACAGAAGTTATGAAAACATCAACTCCCAGAATTTTAGTGCATATCGACAGACCCTGTTATTACCAATGTTATATAAAGGCTGCAGTCGAAGTTGCATTGCATCGATAACTATTAGAAATCAAAAGCTGCAGCCAATCACACAAAAGTTCACAATAGTAAGAGCCACAAAAGTTATAGACATGTCTAATTTTAAGATGAATATAAAAATTAACATATTAGGTTATACTTTCCCACGAGATTTTCTGTTAATTTACAACTTAAGAGTAGATATATTTTCCTGTGATTTCATTCGCGAATTCAATACAATATCATTTCTGAATCATAAAACAATGTTTCTTAACGTAAATTCCCCCAGTAAATTACTCCGAGTACCATTATATGTTAACATATTCGAGGAAAACCGAGTGAATACAGTAGAACATTGCATTCATAAGATAGAAATACTTGAGAACTAATGTATTCCAAAATTAAAATATCAAATAAATAAAAAATAAAGAAATATAACTAAACGTAATTGCAGGATATAAGGATAGGTTTGAACAAAATATATTATAGAACTAAGCATTTTGAAATCGAGTTAGACATAACAACAGATAAACCAATCCATAGGCCACCATATGGAATTAGTCCAAAAGTAAGGGAAGAATTAAATAAACAAGTAGAGGAAATAAATGATGGGTGGAAATATCGAAAAACTTTCTTCAGTGCTCCAAGACATTATACAGAAAAAGCAAGGTGATATTAGGTTCTTCACCGATTTTAAACTCTTAAACAAATATGCAAAGAGAATACAATAGCCATTGCCTAGAACTGAATGCATTCTCAACACACTTCAAAATACCAAATTTATTATCTCACTAGATTTATTTTCAGGTTTTTATGCAATTCCAGTGAGAAATCAGGACAAACATAAATAAGCTTTCACCATTGATGGTATAGGTTTATACCAGTACAAATGTATGTAAATGGGACTATCCTCAAACCCAAAACATTTTCAACAATATATAGATGTGACCAGAACTCATACGATGGGAAAATAGGTGTGTGATACAGAACGTGATTGCAGAAGTCATGGGATGGGAATATCAAGAAAAACACGACATACTTCCCATTAAAAAAGGCGTGACTTCCCGTCAATATGTGGTTTGAATCACACTCATACAGTGCAGAAATCACAGAATGGATACAGCTTCTGACTGCGGGGAATGCAAAGTGTGATAAGTTGCAAAAAATAACTCTTCCAAATGTTAGCTAGACGCCCTGGCAGGCCCTTAGCACTGCATCATTCCCTATTTAGAAAAGATTTGTTTAGCCTGAGCAAAAGTTTAGAAAGTTATATGGCTGAAGCTATAACTAGGCTAGTCAGCAAAGTGAAGTTGGTTCAAGTATAGTGCCTGAAAGTGTAACTGAACTATTAGAAACAATATGATGTGGAGCTCGCCACCAATGGAAGTTCAGGCTCCAGTCGATTAGATAGCAGCAACCAGCATAGTAGCATTGACACAGGGGTATTCGTTTCTTGAAGTTTATGAAATTGTTTTCATACTCGCGATCAACATTGTATAAAAAGTATTATTAAAAGGAAATTACGTTAAATATTATTCCAAAATTAAGAAAAAGTTTTCAATTTAATTGGACTATAATTGGGCAATACTGTGTCAGCTTCCTCCTTGTTTGATATATTAATTTTATCTCGCAGTCATAATTTTCCGAAGTACAGTTGAAACATAAATTTATACACAAGGCACACATGGTAATTCCAAATATATTGCTGCAGCGATATGTCATATTTTGCATTCCAAATTTTCTTTATTTTTGTAAAGTTAATTTTATATTTCTTATAAGTTCATCATATATTTGAATAAAGATTTATATCTTCTTTAGGAAAAAATTTTTTTTTGTAACCCTTGTTCCGTACCTAAAATTGTATGATTGGATTTACAGGAAAATATGAATACTCAGTAACAATCTTTTATATGATTATATTGAATTCACAACCATGAATCTATCATAATTTTCTGTCTGTTGCTCTGTGAGATCTTTGTTTCGTAGTGCAATGTTACTTGTTGATTATGGAAAATTTATATGCACTTTACTCTGCTTTCGAACACACACAATCATTTAATCATAATGGCATATGATCGAATTCTTGAAGCAAGTTGTGGTAGTCACCCTCTATGCCGTTTGCAGGAAAACTGGAACTGCGCTCGACTCGTGTACATCTCCATAGCATCTGCTTGAGGCTCGGTAAGTAAGACAGGCAGTGTGGCTGCTGTCACCTTCGGACGTGGAGTGGTGATGCAGGAACATCAGATCAGCTTTCCACTCAGGCGTGATCTCAGGTACCAGATGACGAGTACTATGTCAAACAACATGACAACTCATGAGGTATTGATGTTTCAGATTTTGTATGTCTGACATGAGATGATTCAAGTCTATGTCTTCCTCTGAACTTATATAGGCACTACTGATATTAAAATCTGTTTTCATTGACGCATTGGACTCCCATTCCTGATGTGTTAACAATGAATGAACTTTTGGAAATTTAACTTCCTTGAAATTATATTTCAAATCCATTACTTTGTTAATGTGTGCTAGTAATTGAACTTTTTCATTGACTTACATGCAATTGATTACCTGGGACACGATTCCCTACGCCAAGATCCACTCCTCCACCACTTGTTACATTTGTTTAATCAAGACAAAGATTTGTAATTTTCATTTTCCCTGGCACTTAATAAGTAAATCTATCAGCCTCTACTGACCTAATAAAATCGGCATTTACGAGGTAATCAAAACTTCTCTTTTAGATAACATATAGCGAATACTATATTGCGATACCATCATATTTGCCAAACAATCTGGAACCTTTAGAGAAAACATTGGAACATTAGCCAGACAGACTATATTGTTACTACCTTTACAAAGCCTCATAACTGCTTCAAACATCAAAGCATAAAATTTGCTGGTTTTCTGACAAAGCTGTATATAATTAGTTTCGTACAATTAGAATATATATGCTTAAATTTTCTTAGTTTTATATACTGTAGAGTATATATTTGTGTATTTCAATGGAAATTCAATTATAAACTTTATACTATCAGTTGTAGTAAGTGTGTGTAATGTTGTTAATTCGTAGTGATTGTACACCTGATCTAAATCGGTCCCAGTAATTAGAGTTTTGTCCGAGGATAGTTTAAGAGCATGATGTCATTCAAGGTCAGACTTCTGGCCGCCTGCCACAGATGGCAGCCATTTTGCAAATGGTTGTAGTTGTTGTACTTGCAGCTAAAATGGCCACTAGCCACTAGCTGACATTTTGCTAGACAGTGTGACTTCCAAGATGGTGGACCAGATTCACAGAGAAGGAAGTTCTGGTCCAAGATGGCTCCAGACATATCCAAAAAAGGTCATCGTCGGTGTACTGGCCACCAACACGGCCGCCCTCCAATGCCAGCCACCAGCCGCCATTAAATGACAGTTGTCAATGTACTGGCTACCAACATGTCCACCTGCCACCAGCCGCAATTTTGAAAATGGCTGTCGTCGGCGCACTGACCTACAACATTGCTGCCTACCACCAGCTGCAATTTCGCCATACAGTGCGACTTCCAAGATGGCGGATCTGATTGACAGAGCAGGAAGTTCTGGTCCAAGATGGCGGCTGCGGCCTTCAGCTACCTACACCATCGGTCGATCACCTGGCTACCTTTCAGATTCACGAGTTGATAGTTAGTTGATAGTACAGGGTTGGTGCATTCAACCGTTAGTGCAGTGAGTTTTGGTTGTAATCTGAATTTGATGGTTTCGAAATCGTCAGCAATAAGCCTTGTAATTTCCTTACTAATACAGGTTGTTATGTGGATCGAGGGGTCTAATATAAGGTGCTGGATTTAAGTTCTGGTTCCCTGTGTGGGGCAGAGGCCCTTGAGCCAGAACCGGCTATTTTTATACTGCTACATACATATAGACTGGCTGGAGAAAGTAAAATCCTGTACCGATTCTAGCTGCAAAATTACGTAAAAGAAGCAATGATTGTCACACCCACAGTCAGTGTCAGCGAGAGAGACAACCACTTACTTACAGGCAGTCATACTCTGTCTCCATGACCTACCCTCACTTGTGTACCAAGTATCCAATTATCGGTGGTCATACACTGGGCTACACTTATGTACAGGCAGTCATACTTACCTACCTACACTTACATACCGGTGGTCATACTCTGTCTTCATGATCTATGTGCACTCCTCTTCCGAGCCTGCAATTAGAAGTGGTCATACACCAACCTTCTCTTACTTACAGGTAGTCATACTATTGTCTTCATGACATACCTGCACTTGTGTACCAAGCCTCCAATTATCGGTGGTCATACACCTATGCTTACTTACAGGTAGTCATAGTCTGTCTTCATGACCTAGCCACACTCGTGTACCGAGCCTGCACACCGAACCTTCATTGCATGTAGTTAGAGGCAGTCTTTGTGCAGTCGTGTACTGAGTCTATTGCCTTCCACGTCTGTAATTATACAGTCATACTTTACCCAGCCACTGTGTCTTCGTAGCAATATTCTGTCCGAATTTCACTGCTCGTACTTTGTCACCCCCCCTTACAACTGGGGTTTCAGACAACAATAGTGCTAGCGCATTTGGGCAGGACATGAACTCGTGGTTCGTCGTGTACCAAGACATTAATTAGCACAATAAAAGGTAGTCATACTCTCTCTGTACATCACATACATATGTGCTGCAATGAATACTCAGCCATTGCTTCTGTTTCGACAATGCCAGCCTCCTACAACATAAATGTGAGTACATCATGTATTGAATCATATCCAACATTACCATCGCTCAAATTAGGATGTAAAAAAAAAAAGAAACACATTTCATAACCACATCACACACACATGTGCATACACATATATAAGATAGCATTCAATAAGTCTTGCAATTTCGTTAATAATACAGATTGTTAGGTTGGACGAGAGGTCTAAGGTACTGGATTTAAGCTCTGGTTCCCTGTGTGGGGAGCATAGTAGGTTTGAATCCTACACCTGACAATTATCCTTGCTGGTGTATTTTCCATGTTAGATAAGGTTTCCGTGTGTGCATAAAACGGGGTATGTATGCAGTCACACGAGCTTTCTGGCTCATTCACAGTTATTCTTTCATTCTAGATCTGACAGATGTGAGAGTGTATTATTGTTTTTAGGTTAGCAGTTTGTACCATAGCTACACATCAAGAGTGAACAGCGGCTACATGATCTTCTTCGATGATGGATGACAGATGTTTGTGTCGCTACTGCAAGAAAACCTTTTCTCAAAGCTGCCATGCCCATCGACACGAGACTTGTAGTGCTCACAATATGAAGTGTGCTTATATGTATTGTAAAGAGTGTCTCTCACATTTTCAACGACGTGATAGCTTCAAAAGACATATTGCAACATGCAGAGAGCTCTTCCCTGCACGCATCATTCGGAATTTGCTGAGATTAAAGCAAGCTATATGGGGGGGGGGGGGGGTTTATCTGCAAAAAAACAATCAACATAATTAAAGCCATCATGCCCAACCGTGAAAACATTGGTAGGATCAGCTCCTAAACATTCATTCAACTATTGTAAGAGGGCATTTGCACATGCATACACTGCAAAGAGACACATGAAGCATAAATTTAAGTTGAATTCATATCGCACAGGATATCGATGAGATAAGTGTCAAGGTGTCTTCACTCGTACAGATAGCTTAAAAGTACATATGAAAAAAAGCAAAGAGCTTGTTCCTGCTAAGAAACAAACCTGTGACGATCAGGTGCCTGCCGTATCGCATAGTGGTACACCAACTTCCGACCTGAACAATTCGTCGGGGAGAAGAGAAGAGTGTAGCAATTGTGGTAAGATCTTTAGTAGGAATAACAATGCACGACGACATGAGTGTGCCAGTATAGTAAACCATATACTCTACCTAACTGAATCGATGTTTACGGAATGCTTAACTCCCACTGATGATATATATATATATATATATATATATATATATATATATATATATATATATATATATATATATATATATATATATATATATATATATATATATACAACAAGTAAAATTGATGTAATCATCAGCGTGTTGTTATTCAAAGAGTGAACATCGACTCCAGCGAAGATGGAAAATAGTCCTGCCAACCATTTGTGCCGTTTCTGGAAGAAATGATTTTTCAACATCTACAATACCTGCTGTTTTGTTTGCCACATCAGACTAGTTGTTCTATAAACATGAAGCAATCTACCGTAACATGTGAACAGTGAAAGTCTCAATTTGGACGACATGATAACTTAAAAAGACATCTTACATCATGTGATGGACTCTCTTCCGTACCAACTAAGCAATATAAGTCCGCATTGGATACACTCTCACCATCGACATCAGACCTGAACATTGCAGACCATTCTCCACAGGCATCAAGAGTATTGATTGCACCTGATATAGTGGATACTCGTGCACCTTCACCCTGGCCAACACCGATCCTGGACATGTACAATTCTCCACATACATCAAGATATTTATGCTGCTACTGTGGTATGACCTTTAGTAAAAGATCCAGTGCATGTCAACATGAGAAACCCAGTCAATGTTCGATGAAGTCGAGCTGGGAACTCTTAACTCACCAATGTTATAAGTGCAAACATAAGTTTTCATGTTATGAAGCAAGTGTACAGTCGAAGCACGATGCAAAATATGTAACTATCAGGAAAAACTATTTTGTGAGGCAAGTAACAACCATATGAAGAATTGTACATATGAAAAATAAGCTACTACACCACCACCTGCTGCGAGCTTACCCAATGAGAATGGGTTTATCCTGAAATAATCTGCTTTACGTGGTCTAATTAATTCGTACATTTCATCGGGCATGGCGAAATATATTTGTACATAACTCAAACAAATGAAGCAGAATATTATAGATCAACTTACAGATGAGGTGGAAAAAGAAGGCACGTTAAAATGTTATATGTTTGGAATGACAATATACCAAACCAGAACCACACGATGATGTATTTAGTCAGAGAACCTTCAAGACCTCGAATGTGCCTCTATATAACAGGCAGGACAACTGAGATAGCTTTGAAGCTATTACAGAGAAGACTTGTCAGGAGGAAGAAGCGTACATTGAAAAGGGTTCCGGTTGGACATTACGAAGGATAGATAATCCACAGTTGAGAAAGAATTCACTTAGACAACTTCGCAATTAGGTGCATGCCCCACTACAACATAGCACCCTCTTCGACCAGCAGAATGGAGGCATAACACACTACAACAGCAGAACGTCAACATATTATGTGACATCGCTACTACTACATGAAGTGGCAGCCGGGAGGGGTCAGCCAGGAGGGGTCAGCTGGGAGGGGTCAGCCAGGAATGGTCAGCACTGTGTACGACCTCTAGGATACTAGAATATGTAGTGCAATAACAACTTTGGTAGACACGATAATGTAAAGCCATCCTTTACTTGACTCGAGACGGAATACAGTGGTGGACTGACACTCAGCATTTGACAGAATTAGAGCGGGACAGTTTTGTGTTTTAAGTGCTGTCCTACTGGCTGAAGGACTAGCTACATTGACAACTGGTACAATCCCGCTGATGTAATGCATGTAAGTAGATATATAGAGCAACTACTGTGGGAAGAAATTCTGTTTTGTTATCCATGAAGATTGTGCAAACTGATACGATGTCTATTGTTGAGCATGCCTCTTTGGATGTAACTTCCTCCACTGCTGGAAACTGGTGTTGGTCCTATGGAATTATCTTCAACAAAAACTGTCATGCTCGCCGCCATGAGAAAAGCAACTATTCGAAAGGACCGATCTCCAAACTACTAACATGTGATATGTGCTACGCAGCATTTGGTAGAGGCAATGACCTCAAAAGACACACTGGTACATGTAAGGGTAACACGCCTTTGCCTGGCGTGCGACAGCATGTATTGCCACACGACAAGGCTAGCCTTCCTGCTGATTCGAGATGTAAACTAACGTTCGTAAGTGCCCATAACATTACACAGGCCTGTGTGGTGTTCCAAACAAGTGTGTGAAGATAGTACTATGCGTGCTGCAGAGCATGATGTGTGAAAAGAAGGAACAATGAGTGCTGCAGAGCATGATATGTGCGAAGAAAAAACTACGAGTGATGCAGAACAAGATGTTCAGACACTTACTGCTTCCTTGACCCACGGATGTAGCAAGGCTGGAATTTCCACAATCCCAAAATGATCTGAGCATTTAAGAACAAATGGCAAAATCCGACAAAAAGAGGTTTTCTCAAGTACGTCAGAAATATATTTAGACTGTAAAAAGTTCAAAAACATGAACTATGGAAACTGTCTCATTTATTGAATTCACTTTTCTTTTCTTTTCTGATTTTAAACTTCAATCATATATCATTTTCATCAAATATTTTGTGAAAAGCATAAATTGGATATATTTGTATATATTTACAAATATTCTTAGAAAAAACTATGATCTCAAAAATATGTTCTATTATAATGCAAAAATTTCATAATACTGTCCACTTACTGCACTACAGTTACATAGAGAAGAGAACCGTATCATTATGTAAAATTTCTGGGTAAAAATCCCAGCCAACTTTATATCTCACTAAAAATATCATAAAACAGCAATGTTAATGAATCAACAATATTTGAGTTCTGGCTACCAAACAATTCAAAAGTTATTCTAAAATTACGCCTTTATAGTTACCAGGAGAATTCTCTACATGGAAATTTATATACTTTGTTTGACATGACAAATTATTTTTTGGCTAAAAGGCCAACACAAGGCCAATATGCCAATTTACTTGGATTTAAATTCTTTTCCCTATACTTAATTTTCATTGATCTGACATGGAAAGGTTTCTAATTAAACTTGCATTAGATTTCACAATTAAGATCATTCATAATTTTAGCCATTTTGCCATTCTATGCAAATTTATGAAAACATGGCAACAAAGAAACATATTAAAATGACTTAGAAAAAACTCCAATCTGAGTTTGATGCGCCTGCCACTTAATTACATACTTTGCATAAGTATTTATTTTCCCTCCTTGACCACTGACCAAAGCAATTGCTCTCAAGTCAACTTTCGAGGAGAAAGTTACAAATTTTCTACTTTGGGGTTTTTACACCGAGACTGTGTAGACAACATACTTGAAAGATTGAAGTCTTCTCTTCAATTTCCCATCAGAATATTTTTTGTAAGCCGATTTGAACTTAGATAATTTCAGCTTTTTTTTTTAGGGCGTCTAGCCTTGTGTCAAAGTGACTTCATGACCTTCTGCTTGAAGAGCTTATAATGTGATAGAAATATGAAGTTTCAATTACATGATTTCTGATGTTGGATGCTCCCTCAAGGTCGAACTCGTCTGACCTCGAACAAGGAGAGGCTCAGAGCATTTATACAATCAAATTGAAATTAAATATTAGAAGGGTGAACAATGTTCAATCCCCAATGAAATTACATTATTCGATTCTTAAAATACAGGAGCCAATGGGAATACATTTGTCCATATAAGGAACTGCCATCGTTATAGAGTACAATATACTATAGAGGGATATTAATAATGACTGGCGAATCCTTAATAATGATCAGCAAACATGTCCAAATATGGATGACAAGTCACACAATATGCCCTTTGAACGGCATGCCGACATTCTGCGCAGGTGGTGACGTACCCCCTTGTGGTGGGGAGGAGTGACCCCAGCACTCAGCACTGCCATGGAAGAAGAAGCGCGAACTAACACCTCAGTTGGTAGGCCGCCATGCAGCCACCTGTTTCGCCAAACGCTACACGAATTAAATTCTTCTTTACCAATTTCAGTGACAAGTTTAATTTCTGCCATGCAGGGCCAAAAGAACACTGGCATGCAGCATAAAGGTAGGCAGTATTGCAGATTATGAGTAAAATAAGAATGTTCATCAATATAGTCCAAAAAATTTCACTTCTAGTAAAAGTTGTGTACATGTAACGGATTTCGTATGTTGTCTAGTTGAACAGAGGCAAACCAGACAAAACAAAATCGTGTAGATTTTCTTGCAGTTGTCTCACCCCCCCTCCCCCTTGAAGATCAGTGCCAGTGAGAGGAAACTTCAGGAACCCAAGACGAGGTGACCAACCTCGAAGTATTCTCCAAGAACTCCTCTTTATTTGCCACTAGCAACCCGCCCCGGTTTCGCAAGGGTGCAATTAAGATAAAAAACTGCTTAACCTGGCGTTAATTAGGTTGGGTAAACTCTCCTGAAGCATTAAAAAAGCACATTATAATTTAATAATTAATTAAATAATTTATAATTTAAAGTTTTTTCGCTATTTTTATTTGACTTTTTTTTACTTTTTTATAATTTTTCATATTAATATACATTATATTACAATGCAATTTATCTGAGATAGAAGTATTTAATATGTTATTGGCTAAGACATTCTCTGTAGACAATGTTTGACGTCCTGTTATTGTTTGGTAGCAAAATGTACTGTTTCTCGGGACTTCCAACTCATGATAAACCAACATATAGTTGGAAATGGGAAAAACACTCTTTTCTTAGGTCGAATTCAACCAAAGAAAAAGTTTGACCCTGTGACTTATTAATAGTAATCGCGAACGATGTTTTTACGGGAAATTGCAACCGTTTGAAAGGTATTGGCAAATCCGTGGGAATCATGGGAATCCTCGGGATGTTTGCCAGCTGGCCCGCTGCTGGACCGGTGAGGATGGTCGCGACAATCAAATTTTCTTTCAAGTTTTTAATGAGCAATCTTGTGCCATTACACATGTTAGGAGGGCTTATATTCCTTAAAAGCATGATAGGAGTACCGACTTTTAATGATAGTTCGTGAGGTGGCAAGCCAGAAGGATTAAGCGAATTTAGAAAATTTTGAGGAAAGTGGACGACATCGTCAAAATTGGTGACTGTGTCAATCGACTTATAGGTTTTGACTTGGCCGGGAACTCTTTGTATAATGGGATTGTTGATTTCATTGACAGTGTCGTTCCTAGGCGATACTATTGCCCTGGAACACAACCACTGAAAGCCTCTTTCTAGTAAATTTTCGAGGCCCGGATATACTGCTTCTATAAGATGCTGCAGACTGTGGACTATCTGGCCTAATGTCTAATTTAAAATGATTTCAGCAGAATTAGTGCCCAAATTTAGAGAAGGAAAAACTCCTTCTCCAAGTCTGAGCAATTGTTGTGGGAAATCTTTATGCGTGTCTCCACCAAGATAGGTTCTCATATTCGTTCGCAAATTTAGGTGTTGAATAGAACTCCATAAGGGAGACGATTTAAGACTTGCTTTGATGATATCTGCACACGTCTCTTTTGTAACTACAGGGAGTGTCTGCCGAAAATCCCCAGCAAACACAAAAGTAACTCCCCCATAATGGCAGTAGAGCTTTTAAGGTTGGCGCCGTACACAGCAAACAGCACTTTTTATTTTCCGAATCTGTCCGTCCTGCAAAGCCGTAGTACATTATTTTGTTCTATCATCAATAGTTTTCGCAGTGCATGCAATGAAAGGAATTCTATAGGTCATTTATTTACACTTTGGGTTACATTATTGGAGTTTTAGTAGGGATCCCTATTGATTTTTAAAATAAAATATAGCCTATGATACTCTGTGATAACGTAGCATTCTGCTGGTGAAAGAATTTTTAAAATCGGATGAGTAGTTTCGAAGATTACCTCCTACATCCAAACACACAAAGTTACAAACACTACCTCTTTATAATATTACTATAGATATCCAGGCTGAGAATGATCCCCACTGCAGGATCATCTCAGATTCCACCAGAACAATAAAGAATACATGCACAGGCATTGGGTCCAGTATCTCAGGACAACAACAAGAGCACCTCAGCTTTGATGGAAATATTAATTGGGAGTTCCCAATGGGATAATCCCAAAGTCTAACAAGCATCCAGGAGGGAATGGGATCCCTTATTTAAGTTAATAACTGATGGAAAACTCTTCAATACTACAAATACAAAAACCCTCGTATGATCTGTAAATGGCCAGTGTCAGCCCCGAGGGAGTTTCTAAAAAAACTGACGTAAATAATTTAAAAATTACAAAACCCTTAATAAAATACAAGAAGAAATGTTACATCAATACACTCTTACACCTGAAACACATCATCAACAAATAGCCTTTAGTGGTTGGCACACAATTAAATCCTCCTCCCTATATACTATATATAACTGTATAAACTGTAAACCACTTTAATTGTGTCAAGTGACACTTAATTTCTACCCCTGTATGATCTATGTCCTCGAGGACCACAGTAACCAGAGTAAGAAATGACAAAACACGAAACGGTCCCTAGTATTTTGGGGCGAGTTTAGTACTGAAATGAGCTGCCTTACTACTAAGATAATGAGTTTCTGCCATTACCTTATCCCCAACCTGAAAAGCTACAGTACCATCAGCATACACTTTCCTCACAACCAGTTTAGTGTGATACTGTCTCAAACTTTGTGTGGCTTCAGCCCACAATTCTTCCAATTCTCTTTTGTTAGCTGCTTCCCAACAGAAACTATGTTAGCCTCATGAATGAATAAGGGGATGAAACAAACTCCTTCGAAAGAAAACTACTGCCAGAATCTTATGTGTAGCATCACTGATAACATTGTTAAAGGCAAACGAAAGTTGATACAATACCAGATCCCATTCTTTATTGTGAGCCATTTTGAAATGCTCTCGAAGCTGTCTTAAGGTTTAGATTATATCTTTCGACTAAATTAGCCTTAGGGTAGTAAGGGGTGACCTGTACCGACTTCACTCCCCAGGCAAAGGCTAGGTTTTTCATTTCCACAGACACAAAATAAGTATCATTGTCCGTAACCATGTTCATGGGTGATCCAAAAACAGGAAACTTCCGTTGACTGAGGATTTTGCAAATTTTCGCTGATTTCATAGATCTTAAAGGGAAAAAAACACAATCTTACAGAAGCTGTTCAGAGCTGCAATAATCGATGTAAACATCTCAGAGGTATGTGGCAGAGGACCAAAATCATCTAGATAGCCACATTCCCAAGGATAAGTACCAACTCTGGTACTATAAGGACTAAAGATTTTCGCATTACGGGGTTTTGCCCTTTGACAGTCAAAACAATATCTAATAAGATTTTAGATTTCCTTACTCATCCCGTACCAAAAGAACATATATTTTATTCGGGATATAGTTTTGTCCTGTCCGAGATTACCTCCAAAATAGGTGTACTGGAAAATTTGGCCATGTAATGCCATGGTAATAAAAAATGTAAAATGTAATGTTTTAAGATCCACATGTCCTATAAGACATTTTCTAACCTCATATTGTCCCGCTTTCCCCCCCATTAATCTCTACCTTAATTTGCACACACTCAGGATCACTCGCCTGGCAATACTGTAAACTCAGGTATGCTTGAGGCAACTCCTGGAGATCCTTCAAGTGTTCCCTTTTGGAATCCCTTCCCGACCCCTAGAATTCAAAACCCCGGGCTTAGCAATATTTTCTGCTAAACTAGTCTGCACAGACACATCAGAACCGACTCTGGATTCAAACTTACAACTAGAGGGCACACTATTATCACACATTTCCATTTGACTTGCAGAATCAACATGAGCACTAGAAGTTACAAAAGAAACACAGGTATCATGAATATTAACACTAGAAATCACAGGAGATGGCACTTCAGCCTGCTTTACACTTATAGGCTACCCCATTGTTAACTCATTTCACATACTCGACCATGAACTTAAAACAAGTGAGCCACATCAACCAGCAGGCCAACCACCCAACAGGTTTATTAGTGGACAAAAACAAGCTTAAGTCTTGATTATCGGTGTGCAATGCGAATTCCTCACTTTCCAGATAATGCTTGAATTTTTCCCTGCCATAAATGGCTTCAAGTACTTCTTTTCATAAGCGGAATACTGTTGTTCCACAGGGCTTAATAAACGACCCACATATGAGACTGGCACTAGACCACTATTTACCGGTTTGTACAAAACTGACCCTAATGCCTTCGAACTTGTGTCTACCTGTAAGGTAAAGTGCTGGTCGAATCGTGGCAACTGCAAAACTGGAGGAGTGGAGATATCTTCCTTAAACAGGCAGAAGGCATGCCTTTGAGATTCCCCCAATTGAAGTCAAACACTTTTCTCTTTAATGCATTCAGTGGCTCAGCTATTCCAGCAAAGTCGGGAATGAACTTTGAGTAGAAACCCACTAGGCCGAGAAACCTAAGCACACCTTGTAGATATTTGGGGACAGGAAAATTAACTGCAGGTCGGATCTTTCCGGGATCCATCCAAAGGGGCCCTTCAGAGATGACAAAGCCAAGATATCTGAAATAAGTCTTCGCCCATGTCACCTTATCTGGATTAACAGTCAATCCCGATTCTCTCAAAGCTGTAAGCAAAAATCTCAAATGTTCCAGATGGTCATGGGAAGTTTCGCTATATACACACACATAGTCTATATAGGTGAAAAAACTAATATTAATACTTCCCTAACAATTGGAATATCACCCGTTACATGACAAGGTCTGCAATTCACCCCCATTGGTAGTCGCTTCCATTGATACTGTTCCCATGGAGTAACAAATGCCAATACTCTACATGACTCTGGGTATAAATCACACTGTAGGATGGCAAAATTTAGATCGAACACAGAAAAATGTTTCGTCTTTCCTACATGCTGAAATACACTCTCAGTGGTCGGCAATGGTCAAGGGTCTACATAGATCTTAGTATTGACCTTTCTATAGTCACACATTACTCTAAATTCACCTGGTGTTATCTTTGCGAGCAAAAATAGTGAGACTAGAAAAATTACTTTCAGATACTTCTACTATATTATCCTTTTCTGGGTCTAAAATAATTTTTTTATGATTTTCATTTTCCGCAGTGCCACCCGGTATGGCACCGAAGATACAGGGTCCTGATTCCTAAGCTTCAACATAATAGGCTGTTTACTATAGTGTCCTAATTTGTTAGTAATCACATCAGAGAAATATATCTGGATATGTTTTATTTTTTTTCTTGACTATCATCCTTGCAATTAACAGATTTTACAGAAATTTCAAAGGTGCTAAATTTCATAGATATTACATCAATGGATTCAGAAGGACAAAAGGCAAACGTTAAGTTTTTCTGAGTTACATTAAACAGAGCTTGGGTTTTCCCAAAGAAATCAACTGCAAGCATGAGGTCATGGCCAAGACATTACAAGATTCGAAAGGCAAATTTCCATTAAAAATTGGCAATCTTGATTTTAAAAATAGCCAAACCCTTGTAATTATTACGCCCCCACTAGCCATGGAAAACCCCAGTTATTCCCCTTGGCATACCTTAACAAGTCCCTTAGGCACATTCTTTAACAGGAAATTACAAAAATCTTAGTTTATAAGAGAACATGACGCTCCAGAATCAAGCAAAACCGCAAATACTATTTGGTCAGCTATCGCCACAGGAATATATAGTAATCCACAATGGGGCTCAAAAGTCATTACTTACACTGAATGTTTACCCACAATGTTACAATTACTGATATGACAGTTACTTTTAAAATACCCCTTCTGTTGGTAATTTAAGCAGACAACATCCTTAAAACGATTTTTTCCCTACAACTACCTTCCCCTCATGGGCATGTCCTCTATTCCTCTGAAAGAAGGGAGTCTGGGAATACCACGAACGAGAAGTAACCCTTGGCACTACCTGAATCTTTCCTAGATTGAGTTAAGGAAAAAAACTGACTGATGATGAAAGCAGTCCTTAGGAACATGGTTATTCTTATCGCAAACAAAACAGAAGTTGGCGGGGTTTTGCAAGGTCTTCTCCTTTTCACTAAACGTAACCTCAGGCAATCCTATATCCCTCGCACAATCCTTTATAGTTCGCTCCACGTCAGTCACCAATTTCAACAGCTCTGAAAAGATGCAGGTTTAGTAACGAAACAAAAGTAACGACTATACTGTGGATGCAGATTATGGAAGATAATTTGGGTAAAATATTCTTCCTCACATGGATACCCTAACACATTCACTATCCCCAGAATTTGTTTAACAAACTCCTGCACAGTTTGATCAGGTATCTGCCTGTGTTCCAGCAGTCGCAAACGAAAATTTCTGATGGCTATTTCACTGGAGCACTAATTTAAACATGCTTTTTAATTGCGAAATTTTCCAATTCTCTTCCCTAGCCTGACCAAACAGAGGTTGTTAATTTTTAGGGACCCTAAACAAGGCTACAGCATACAAAACCTGTCGTTCGCAAAACTGTAACGCAATCAGCATGTTAAGTTTATCAAAAAATTCTACCAATGCCTCTAAAGTGGTTTGTCAATTTTGGAATCTTGGCTGTCAATCCTGGTGGCACATGCTTAATAAATTTAAAAACTGAGACTAGCTCACCAAGTACCACCGAGTTCCCTGCACTGGCCTTCTTGCTCCTGTCCCTCCATACCAGGAACCTGCCTTTACAGAAAGATCATCTAGTGTCTCACTCTCCTCCACCTCAACTCCAGCATCCGACAACATCGATAGAAGAGAAGACTTGGTCAATCGTTGAATCCAAGCGGTTGCTGCAGACATCGTGCAAATTAGCAACAAACCTAACAATAACCCTAACACTCTTTTCCCTAATCGCCACTGAAAGTTATTTACAGGTACTAGTTTAACACCACATACTTCATGTTTCATACCTCAGAACAAATTCCAAAAGCCCCTTATTTAGGAGAAAGCAGAGTGCGATGCAGCGTCTCAGACCCTTGCTGCTTCCTTGACCCAAGGATGTAGCAAGGCTGGAATTACCCGAATCCCAAAATTATCTGAGAATTCAAGAACACATGGCGGGCCAAAAAAATAATTTTTCTCAATTAGGACAGGAATTTCAATAGTCTGTAAAAAGTTCAACAACATGAGGTATGGAAACTGTTTCATTTATTGAATTCACCTTTCTTTTCTGATTTTAAGAAACAATCACATATCATTTTCATCAAATATTTTGCGAAAAATATAAATAGGATATATTTGTATATCTTTACACTTATTCTTAGAAAAAAAAAACTATAATCTCAAAAGTATTTTCTATCATAATGCAGAAATTTCATAATACTGTCCACTTACTGGACTACAGGTACATATAGAAGAGAACCCTACACATATTTAAAAAGTTTGGGTAAAAATCCAAGCCAATTTTATATCTCACTAAAAATATCATACAACAATGTTAATGACTCAACAATATTTGAGTTCTGGCCATCAAACAATTCAAAAGTCAGTCTAAAATAACGCCTTTTATTTACCAGGAAAATTCCCAACATGGAAATTTATATGCTTTCTTTTGACATGACAAAATATTCTCTGGCTAACAGGCCAACCCAAGGCAAATACTCTAATTTACTTGGAATCAAATTCTTTTCTCTAGACATCGATCTGACTTGGAAAGGTTTCTATGTAAACTTGCATTAAGTTACACAACAAAGATCATTTGTAATTTTAGCCATTTTGCCATTCTATGGAAATTAATAAAAACTGCAGGCAGAGTTTGATGTGCCTGCCACTTAATTACATACTTTGCATAAATATATATTTTCTCCCCTCATCCCCTGACCAAAGCAACTGCTCTCAAGTAGAGAGCCTTATCTTTTGAGGAGAAAGTTACAAATTTTCTACTTCCGGGATTTTACACCCAGACTACTGTCTAGACAGCATACTTGAATAATTAAAGTCTGCCGTGGAAGAAGAAGTGCGAACTAACCCCTCAGTTGGACAGGCTGCCAACTGCCACTCATTGCGCCAAACGTCGGCCGTACGAAATTCTTCTTACCAATGTCGTGAAAAATTTTATTTCTGCAGTGCCGGGCCAAAAGAACACCAGCGTGCAGCACAAAGGTAGGCCGTATTGTAGATTATAAATAAAATTTTCACTTTCAGTAAAAGTTGTGTGCGTGTAATGGATTTCTTACATTGTCTAGTTGAATGGGGGCAGGCTAGAATCAACAAAATCGCGTAGATTTTCTTACAGTTGTCTCAATGTGTGCGAAGAGGGAACTATGAGTGCTGCAGAGCATGAACCAGGCAGTTCATCAGGAGTTGTAAATGTTAGCCCTGCACCGCTAACATGTGATGTGAAAACCGCAGATGCTACCCAGGACACCGAAAACGAATCTGTGACCTCTAAGTCTGCTGGTGATGCAGATGTGTCTTCTAGTGATGATGATGACGTGCCGACAACTGCAAAGCAAAAGTGCAAATGTTTCGCTGGTGATGATGCATTTCTGCTGATGATGATTAAGTGCTCACATTTGCCAATCAAATGCGTACACATGGTTCTAAGACCCCAATGACCTAGTTGATAGACTTCGGTTGTTGGTTTCATCGCAGAGAGGGGGATATCTTTCTATCATCGGAGAATGAATGCGCATATTGATGAACTCAGAGCCAGAGGCTTTATTAAATGATTAATAGATATATGCATGTGTGTATGATTTGGTTATACATGTAAATAAATACATTAAAAATACTTTTTTTTTACTTAATTCCTACTGGCTATTCAATATACCTACTGCTATGTGTGGTAGCGGTCCGCTAGAGAAGCATGTGTTGTGTGGTTAGCTGCTGACCAAATCAAGGATATACTCTCAAGTGGCTCGAGAGTCGGTGAGAGCTTGAACTGTGAATGAGCTCATGCATCTACGTCTCACTTTATGCACACTCCAAGTCTTTATCGAACGTGGGTGAAATAAACTGCATTCATATTCACTAACAAGGGCGGGAGGGAACACACATTGCAACCTTCATAGCAACCACAAGGAAGCAGGTTTTTTTTTCCAGGGAACTCCGGCTTTCCCCCGCCACTGGCGCTACTCCATACTCACCTCGTTTCACCTTCATAGGCTCACAAGACCTCGTTGTAGAGCCGCACAAAAATCTCTCTCTCCACCAATCGCTCGACTGCACTTCCCCCGGTGTAGGATTTTTCGAACCTCTGGCTGCAAGTATTTCGAATGCCCATGCATATGTGTTTTAATTGCATGTAATGCTGTATTGTTTTTTTTCCTTTTATGCAATCTAGCAGGCAACTGGGGAGAGCAAACAGCTGTCTGTAGGGACCTGGGTTCGCGACTTCTCAGCATAGGTAAACACAACATCGCGGTTATCATAGCGAAATAGCTGAACATGTAACGCTGGACGGAAACTGTCTAAGTGCATACATTAAAAGTTCGGGAAGGGTCCACTGCTTGTAATTTCAAAGGCTTGGTACTGAAGGTTCAGGCAGAGTATGACTGTTTGTAGTTACAAAGGCTTGGTACATGCCTTGAATATTAGGGCAGAGCTGGCAGAATATGGCTGTCTGTAACTGTGAAAACGTTCTGTCCGTACACAAGCACAGGTAGGGTCATGACTATCTGTAATTGCATCGGTTCGGTATATGAGTGCAGGTCGGAGACTGAGTATGACTATCATGGGCGCTACATATTCGTCTTCATGGACAGTGAAACCAACGATGAAAGATTGTATGCAGGCATGTCAGTATGCACTCTCAATGGGAATCGAACCTGCGATACCTTATTTATTCATTCAGGGTACAGAAAAAAATGTGTCAAGTGAAGGGATTTGAACCTGCGCTCCCTTTTACAGGAACCAGTGTCGCTCGGTCAACCCAACAATTTGTATTAGTGATGGAATTTCATGGCTTTTGTCGAATGACATACATTGTATGGTATTGTCTAGTTGTCGCTTGTGCAATATGTGCATGTGAGTTGGTAAGTATTTTTCTTTTCGTGCTCTCTAGCGGACGACTGGAGAACGCACAGAGAGCAATGCATATTATTATCTCTAATTGTGTGATGAGATTGGTACGTGAGTGCAGGTCGAGAACTGTCTGTATTTATGAGCACTGTTGTAGACAATAGCAATTACTCTCTTCGTGTTGACGTTTTAGCCCTCGATGAACGAACATCCAATGACAGTTTTATGACGTCTTTTATTACCACTCTCTATGGGAATCGAACCTCGAGGATGGTTCAGGGTACATGCGTATTTCCTTTCAATAGTACACTGGTAAGCATGTTGATAAGGGTAGGTGATGTTGGGGATGTAGTACTTGGTCAGTATCTACTATACACGGAGAAGTGGGACTGTCATTGTGGTCTCTGCTTCCAGTGGGGTCACATCGACGAGATGCACTTGCAGTCTACGGGGATTCACTGCTACACCAGTTAAGGTAAAAATAAACCTCTCCTCTGCAGGTATTAGCAGTTAGTGGCAAATTCATTTTTTTACACATATTTCTTCTCCTACCCACACAATGACAGTAGAGTTCATAGCTAGTCTTCATGGGCAGTGGGACCGACGACGAACGATTGTCAGCATGCATTAGCACTCTCAACAGGAATCGAACCTACAATTTTTTTTTCTCAAGTATAATACACCATTGGCATCAGGCTACATGCAATAGTTCCATTCAATATCATACTTTTTCGACATGGAAAGGTTGTGATGTACTTTCTTGGTCGGTAATGTATATCGTACATGGACTATCAATGTGATCTGAGTTTCCAGTGAGTTCGCGTCGCGACCTGCAGATCTTCTGCTCTACAAACAGAGTACGTAAGTAGTTGAAATGTGTGTGTGTGTGTGATGTCTCCTTACTCGTCATGTCTATTTCGATTGCACTTAATAGTCTAGATGGTTGATTATGTGATGCACACTGAAGTCTAGGTACACAACACGTGGAGGTCAGTCCTCAGTGGTTGTGGGGTACAGACTATATGCGAGCATTGAAGGTTCAGTAAAGAAGTGCAGGTTGGAGTATGACTGTTGTATATTGAAGGATCGATACGGGGTATCACTGACTGTAATTACCAGCTTCACTATACGAGTGTGTGTAGGTAGCGGTCAGGTTGGTAGTGATGGTTTAGTTTCAGTCGGTTCATAAGAGTGATGTTTGACATCAGCAGTCTAACATTATTTACATTGTCTGTGTTTATGGCTCGTATCATTCCATCCTGTCGAATGTGTGTCATTTCCGATCCGGTTCGCAGGTCTGGTGAGTGCATAGGCTCATGGTGAATAGCATTGCCGGTTTATGATGTCTGGTGAGTGCACAGGCCTATAATGGTATTGGTTCTCCTAACAGCGGAATATCTGTTGAGAATGGCTCCACTCGCCTGCTTGTGTCTGGTGACTTCGCCTAACTATTTGATGAGTGTATACACTATTTTATCTATTAACACATCTCATGCAATCGTGGTCATGGCATCGGACTGGTAACCCAAGGGAAGCCGATCCCTGCACCTCCTCTTGCATTATGTTTTTGGCATAGGCCCATGCAAGTATTTATTCTCTGCTTATGCGAGTCCAGAGATTATGTATGAATTTAGTGCAAACAATTTAGAAACTGGCATGCATTGTCTGATGGCTTCGATGATGACAAGTCTGGTGAGGGCCATGTTAGTATTTCTCCTACCACACAGGGGAAGGTCCAAAAAGCCTCGCTGTCGAGTGTACACATTCTTATACGTAGACATATGGTAAACATGACCCTGCGACCCTTCTTGTCATCATATATGATGCCTATGTTATTAATCTGACAACTATATCTTAAGTGATTCGGAATTTACAGCCACCCATTCTTATAAATATACATACAGTATCCTTGGTCCTGTGGCCCCTTTCGTCATTGGGAGTGTTGCGTATATTATGAATTTGACAACTATATATAATACAGTTTGGATCTTACATCCAACTATGCTTATAAGTTGACATAGGGTATACTTCATCCTGTGACCCATCTCATCATCAGAGATGGTATACATGTTATACATTTGACAACTATATCTTATTTACTTCGGTACTTACAGTCAACTATGCTTATAAGTTGTCATATGTTATACTTGATCCTAAGACCCCTCTTGTCGTTGGGGGTGTTGCCTTCGATATGATTTTGGTAGCTGTATCTCATATGGTTCGGACACTATAGCCAACTATGCTTATAAGCATGCATAGATTAATTTTGACACTTTGGTACTTTTCCTTGTCTGGAATTATGCATATTCTATGATTTGGGTAGTTGTATCTAATATGGTTCGGAATCTAGAGACAACTATGATTATAAGCATGCATAGGTTAATTTTGACCCTTCAGTCCTTTTCCTTGTCTGGAGTGATGTCTATTTTACTATTTTGGTTGTTGAATCTCAAATGGTTCGGGAAATAGAGTCGCTATGCTTATAAACCTGCTTAAATTAATTTTAACACTTTGGTACTTTTACTTGTTTGGCATGATACCTATGTTACAATTTCGGTAGTTGTATCTCAAATGGTTCATAAATTACAGTCAACTATCCTTATAAATGTACTTGGGATTATTATGACCCTTTGGTACCTTTTTTCTTGTCTGGAGTGACGCATATGTTATGATTATGGTAGTTGTATCTCAAACAGTTCATAAATTACAGCCAACTATGCTTATAAGCACACTTAGATTAATTTTGACACTTTTGTATTTTTCCTTGTCTGGAGTGGTGCCTATGACACGATTTTGGTTGCTGTATCTCATACGGTTCGGAAGTTAAATCTAATTATTCTTATAAGCATGCTTGGGTCAATTTTGACCCTTCGGTCATTGTCCTTGGCTGGGGCAATACCTATGTTATCAATTTAACACCCATAATTAAAATGGTTGGGAAATTACAGCCAACAATGCTTATAAGTTGACATAGGATATACTTGACACTGCGACCCTTCTCATAGTCGTGATTGATGTCTATGTTATGAATTTGGCAACTTTAACTTAAATGGTTCGGTAATTACAGCCAACTATGCCTATAAGTGTTATGCATACACAGACTTCAGGAGAGAGCAGCGGTGTACGATATCCGAAATGAAAGTTCTGGTCAACTTAATGCCAGCCACTGGCCACCAACATCCTCAGCTTGCCACCAATTTTACTGAGTAGTGATAGGTCATCGACACCAAGGTGGACACCAGGATTTATTTCTCAACGTTGGAGGAATTTTCTCAGTTTCTGCACGATTCGTCCACATTAAGCAAACCTCATCCACATTGCGCAAATTGCAGCCGCATTGTGCAAAAGGCACTTTCGTGAGGGAAAAACATTATGCACACAGACCACAGGAGGGGTCAGTAGTGAGCAAGATCCTACATGAACTTTCTGGTCGACTTGATGTGCACTGCTGGTCACCAAAAAAAATGGCCGACATCCTCAGTTGTCTTGCCGCCTACATCCTAATTGTCCTGAGGTCGTCATATTGTTGGTCAGTGGTGCTCGTGATCCAAGATGACGGTCCTGAGAGCTGTCATAGAATCTCTCCTCCACTTCCTCATTGACTCAAACGCCACAATGTGGGATCGGCCCTGAATAATGCTAAGTAGGACAAAAATAATATCTGCCAGCACTAGTTGCCATGTTCACCGTCATCGGTGGGAGGGAAATTCGGGAACTTTTGAGGGAAAAAAAGGAAAAGTGGCGGTTTTTGTACGCGAAATCGCATGTTTTGGACATGAAAAAGGAAAAAGGGATGATACAGTTTACTGGCTGCCAAAATGGCCGCCGGCATTGTAACGAACGTTCTGGAATTTTCCCCAAGGGAATAGGGAAAAAATTCGAATTTTTTTGTAATGGGACCTTCATTTATATTTTTGTGTCCTTGTGTCCTAAGCCAGGCGCCGGTTGTCCCAGAATGCCCCTTTTATTCTAGTGACGTCATAGCACATTTATTCTGACAGGTCGAACTGAACTTGTGTCATTGTTGCAGAGCCAATCACTTGTGCCACTTGTGGCTGCCAGGGGCTGAGTTGAACTCTTGTGGAATGGAAGAGCGATGTTTTACGATATTTACTAGTATTGCCGCACAAAGGCATCACGATCGTGCAGGATACCTTTTGTAGAGCGTGCTGCAACCTAGAATAAAATATACGAGCAGATATTTCCAGTAGATTTGCCTCTTTCGTAGTTATATTCAACATTCAGTGTTGATAGTGTGCAAAATGAGGCCACAAAGTAGGCAAGAACAAAGAATTGGAATGGTTCCTTTCATTTAGGCGTACGCATTACTAATAATCCACGCTCGTCTCTGGAAACGGGACTAGTTCCTGATTAGATATTGCGTAATGCGTATGATTTGCCTGGTGGTATGGTTGACGTCTGTCGAGTTAGTCTGCAGATGCTGATTGCCTAGCGACGTCCCAGTATGCTGGCGCGCGGGTGTGTGACTTCTGTTCAGTGAAACATCGTGTGATGGGGTGTCGGTTTGCGAGGCGCACTGTAGGCGTGTTTCCGGCGAAGGGCGACCGTCACCCTGACACACACTTAGCCAGCGCGCCGTGCGCTAACTAGATTTTCTGCACTCGCACGCACACATAATGGCTCCTGCGGAAAGCTTTGTTGCATCGGCCGGGTGGGCAGCATCCCATATTACGGCAGGGGTACGCAACCCCCTCCTCATTCCCCTTGTAATTCATCGCCACCACCCTAAACACAGCCATTCCCCCGGCCACCCCCGCTCACGCCACAATTTACCCTTGCCTCCACGGCCGGCTCCAGTGAGCACATTCTTACTGTCGGCGGGATACCGTCCGCTTGAGGATTAAATAGGCCGTGTTTATCGCTCCGATAGGAGCCGGCCGGGTGAGGCATTCCGATCCCTACATAATTAATTTAGCTCAGTAGCTTCGCTTTTATGCCTGCCGTACTCATTTCTTACCTACACCTAGTTCATTATTTAAACCACTAATTATGTGGTAGGGTTTGATATTTTCATGTAGGCTGAACTACCTAGATTTAATGTAACTCTGTTTGCAGTGCATTAGAGTTTATATAATTTTTCTGTTGATTTCTTTGAGTGGTAAAATTTTATTTTAATAGAAAAATCCAAGCGGAATTTTTGTTATCACTGTAGCTAATAGACGTAGACCTACTACAGTAAACCGACTTTCTAAATTAAAAACAAGCATACGAAACTGACTCGTAAGTTTTCAGTGGTTATAGAGTCCACCGAACACTAAAATTTATGTTATTTCAAAACGTAATACTTTGATTTGTTTTATACATAAATTGTAAGATAATTGTAATACCTACAAGGGAATCTGAACTTATTTCGAGTTTACCACCACAATGAACCACAGAAACTGATAGGTACATAAAACTTACTCTTAACCACAATTTTATCCTTACTACATGCCAATAACACTGAGCACTTTCTTACTGTTTGATAGAAGCACTGATACGAAAATCTGGTAATATTTGTACTAAGTAGTACACATTTATTTCCTGTTGTAGAAAACGACTACGTGAAGCATTCCATGTCGCTGACTATTGGTTTAAACAGTTTCGATAATGTCACTGTGTCTCACTCAAAAATTAAGATGGATATATTTTATTACTAATGTTATTGAATAATAATTACATTAGAGATTAAGGTTTAAGCATGAATGAAAACATATTTACTGTAAAATGCACTATATAACTTTAATAATGGCACGGTTTTTTATAGATAAAAATGTTTCTATTATAATTTTCACTAACAATAATAGTAGTACAATTATGTAGGGTGACAAACATCAGCGTCTGGCGTTGGAGCGCTGGAGCCGACAGGCCGCCAAGTTGGAATTTCCTTTTTTTCCTTTTATCTCGAAAATTTCCCTTTTCCCTCCAAATGGAATAAATGTTCCTAAAAACTTCCCTCTTTCCTTAAAAAGTTTTTCCACTTTCTCTCAAAAATTCCCTTAACAGTAGTAGGGGCCGGCCGGTTTCAGATACAAAGAGATCTCGCCTTTATTGATATCAAAGGGTTAAATTGATTGAAAGGGTTAATTAAATTGCTTGAAAGGGGCAATAAAATTCAAAGGGTTAATATATTGAAAGGGTTAGTTTTTCTATTTATTTTTTAATTTTTGTATTTGGCACAAGAGTGTACTAAGTGCCATATTTTCTTTATTTCTTTTTAGGGTGGGGAGGAGCTCTGGTAGATGTCACCACGACTGGCACTCGATGAGGTGTGGCGTGTTGGGGATAGGGTACGTAAGTGGTGAGTTTTGTGCAAGAGTGGTATAAGTGTAAATTTTGTGTCTCGTAGATGGTTTAATAGCAAGGCGATTTTGAAAGATAGTATTATTTGAAATGATTAACAGCATTACACGAGAGGAATTTCAAAGTGTTTAAACAAGTTCTACGTATGAATAAATAACGTGAGAGAGAAGTATAACTACCTCGTCTTATAAAGAAACAAGTGCAATTATGTGGGTCTCCAGGTATCCTAAAGAAATTATTACATAATAAAAATAAATTAAACATAAAGAGATGAATACGTCTACAATGTGATTTTATTACCCCGAGCTGTATGTTAAACATATGTAATTTACACGAGAGAAGTATGACGAACGAACACAACTACAAGAATAACAAGTGGCAAACGATCGCAATTACACAAGTCTCCAGTATGAAATGAAGTAATTAACGATCTACAACAAATAATAATCTCCCTATAAATTAAACAGCTAATGCACACTATAACAAGATATATGAAAAATGTGACACTACTTAATTCCTCTCGCACATGCCTGACAATATTTTAAAACACGTCCATCTGCCTGTGAGACTGGTGAGAGACTTCTGAAACGGAATCCACTCATTAAAATAAATTTATTTACTAACACACATAAAAAATAAAATGTTTAATATACATCCATTCGCTCGGGAGAACGCTGCAGCACTGTCTTGGATGCAGGACTTACGTCAACTTACAACCTATGTTTGATTATAGACTGAGGTGAAAAACTCGGAAATTTTAATGAAAATACAAAACGAATGTTTTTAAATAAATTAAACAGCTAACGAACACAAGTATGTTTCTATCATTAAACGAGTTAGAAAAAATATGTAATGCAATAGCACCAGGAGCTCCCCCAAAACACATCCATCCACCTCGAAGACTAGTGAATGAATTATGTGCGCCGGCTTATAGCTGTTATATATATGTGGATTGCGGCATTGAGGTTGCCAGGCAACCGAGTTGAAATTTACCCGAAAAACTCTGAATACGGCTGACCAAACGATTTACACACTACTCATACACATCCTGAATTATACCTAGAAAAAAAGGTATCCATACCATGCTAGTATTAACAACGTGCAATTTAAGCAGCGAAACACACAGACGACGATTTAGCACTTCCAGTGAACATGGACAAATAATGATTACCAAACTAGCATTTTAAATTTTAAACAGACACAATAGCGAATGTCTCCCTCTCATTTGTACACGTACATTAAGTATTTTTAAAACACATCCATCTGTCTCGGAGGCTGGTGAATCAATGAAGCAAGCTTTAGTCGAGAGCCTGACTATATATACATGTAGCATGGCTGAGTTGAAAATTACGAGAAAAACTCTGTATTCGTCCTACAACAGACAACAAAAATTTTTTAACGAAAGTTTCACTATTGTAAGGATAATTTACTTTTAACAGGAATTATTTCCGTCGAAGCCTAGGGATACTCGGATGATGTGAAGTAGGCTTTAATCCCGCAAAATGCAATAATGCAACACTTTATAGAAGCATACTATACATATTTTTAATTAACGGACGTACCACAGAATTTTTTTCATGTTAAGTCTGTGAAGTTCATGACACTAGTTACTGAAATGACAGTTGAAAATCATTCCAAGTTTTGTCGCCCGAACACAGAAGCATAGTTTTCTCAAAAATTGTTTTATTCCTGCTAAATTTAAATATTTTATATTAAAACGAGAATCGCAGCTATCACCTCCGAAGCACGTTGGCCTCAACGCCCTGTGATGTTCACTGTTGTGTAATGAAGCCTGATGACCACCGCACCCGGTGAAGTCGAGAGAGCTGATGTATACGTATATCCTGGACAAGTTTTGTCATGAAACTAACATGGCGGTGGACTGCTAGAACTGTTCACATCGCTCCTCACTGCAACTCCCCTGCTCCTTGTCAAGAGATGATTGTGAGCGAAAAGACAGTTTCTATCCAAGGTCTTGCAAGGCCCCCCCCCCTCCCCAATGCAGAGTTCATTTTCGGAGGATTGCCCTTTCGAAGGCCACACACCATGTCATTGATCCAACACTGAAAAACCTGTTTAGCGCCAACCACTCCCTCCGCCTACACCATACCAAAGTTCGTTTCCGGAGGACTGGCCCCTTCCAACGCCGCCCTCCACCACCACCCTCAAGGTCAAAAGGCATTTCCGGATGACTGCCCTGTCCCTCGAGGGCGCAGTAGAGCTCCCACTATCGATGTGCAAGGTCACACACCTCCTCCCCTTACACCACCCAAGAACACATTTTTCGGAAGTGGCCAGTCCATGCAACCCTGGGCCTTCACCCTCCCCCCTTCCTCCACAGAGCACACATTCTCCGACACGAGAGATACCTCGCAGAGGAATGGAGGTTTGCTTCAAGGCCAAAGCGAGTTTTTTGCATAAAATGTCGTGAAGGATCCATCCCTCGGGCAGCAGTGGATTTTGAACTGACCTGGGCTAGCTGCTCCTCCTCTCCTCTCTGCCTGGCAAACTCCTATATTCGCTCGAACACTGGAGCTTTCTACTATTTTTCGACACACAAGAGGCTGGTTTATTCCGAGCGAAGTAAAAATTTCACAAGTCCCGCTGATGAAACATTATTTTCCTCATTATTAAGAAATACTTTCCAATTGTCTTTAACACACTTACAAGACATTTTAAAACTTTATTCCTTTTCCAAGTTAACTTTTTTTCCCATTTTCAGGAAACTTATGTAAGTTTAAACTATCAATGATTAATTGTTATACCGACACAACTATAAGACATATTTTCGACTCACTAAAATTATATTAAGTAATCAAAACAACACATCTTTCCACTTACACAAGTCAAACTTAGAATACCATTGTTAGATTTATGCAATACTCAAGTTAAACTTATTTTCAAACATTGAAAACTTACACAAAACAAACTCACGTTATAAATTGGCTTTAAATTAATATAAATATTAAAAATACATCTCCAAACCATTTTTTTTATTTATGCATGTTCCATGTGTAGTTTCTCCAAGTACTTTCGACTCTACTATCTACCATGAAAAGCGCATATACTCGAAGATATTAAAAGAAAAAAATTCTAGTTTTTCGACATGATATTACTAAAATAGTATGTATCTAGCTTATAATGACTGCTAGCGAAGCTGAAGTATGTTAAATTTCACAATATTTCAACTAATTTTCCTAAAAAGCCCAATTTTATGCAAATTGAAACGAAAATGGTAACCTCTTTGAATAAGTTTACTATATAAGGAGACTAAAATTAATTTTTTCTCGGTGTTAAGTCGGCATCGGCTAAGGTCACTTCATGTGCATATGCATGTGTGTGCATAGTATTAGCACTATTGAGACTTAGGCGTTTACTACAACAGGTGTTCACTACAATAATAAATAAATAAATAAATGCATATGGGGGGATGGACCCAGAGCGAGGCAACAATCTCCGAGAGATGGGCTTTCCAGCTGGGACCCATAGGTGCCCATCGTCCCTGAACATGACATGAAATGAGACCCTAGGATGGAGCTGCACTGCAATGGAAGGACAGGGGAAATGGGAGAACCCCGAGAAAACCTGCCAGCAAGCGGCATCGTCCAGCACGATTCCCACATGCGAAATTCCAGGAGCGAACCCACCGGGGATCGCAACCGGATCGCCTTGGTTGGAGGCGAGTGAGCTAGCCACTGCGCCACTGCTGCCCCTCCACTACAATAACAGGCATCCACACAGAGAACAATGCCAGTACCAACTACAACAACACGCCTCTACTATAGCTCTACACATCTACAAAAATGACAGGACTCCTCACCAAGAACGATGCCAATCGTCTACTACGAATTCAATACATCATCTAGATCTACTAGCGATTTCATCTCTACATCAGCTCGAAATAGGTATAATGCATCAAGGTCACTGCTGTGACAATTGTGATTGTGAATGTGTTGAAGTATTCAATGTGATTTTAGCATATGTAACGGCGAAAATGTTATTGAGTTTAGACTGCTCCCAACTGTGAATGCTGCTGAAAGAATTTATAATTTATTTTTTGGGCCATGAAATAAAAACAGTGTATCTGTTCCTTGATGAACATTTACAAGCTAATAAGGATATCGTATCCTATTTGCCATGTGAAGACTGTCCTTACAGCATGCCTGTCTTTGCTAATAATGGGAACTTGCAACATTTGTGTAGGGATTGTATGTCACGAAGACTGGAACAACTACTTGAAGCTAGAATTATTCCAGATGTAGTAATGGACGATTCAGGAGTCGATGAAGTAAATTCCGAGGCGAGCACTGTGATCTTATAAATAAAATTTTTATGAGATACTTTTCATGAGAGACTTTTTGTACATAGTAATAACGTAAAAATGATGTGCTACATGCAAGGTTTCGAAAACTATCAAGACAACTCCTTTGTAATTAAGGAGCTTGCTATTTCTTATGCAACTGATGCTAATGACTCTAAAGTATTATACTTTATGAAGAAGACTGTCCAGTTTCTAATATGCGGCCTAACAGTGAACTGCCCTGTTCTTCTTGGGGTATGTGTTTAAAAAACAGACATGTATAAATGACCAAACAACCATGTTTTCATTAAATAAAATATAAATTGAGTACAGAATTTTACCTTGTGGACTTAAAGATGTTATAATAAGGAACACATCACACAAATGCAAGGCAGTAGCAGAATTCTAAGATCACCATGTATAATGTGGGACTGTGAGGTCTGGAGCAGCAATGTTTGTGTTTGTACTTTTTATTTAACCAATTTGTCATTCAAGAACTAGTTTTACCACAAACTGGAAGAAAATCTGACTATAAAAAGAGAGATAATCATTCACCACAGCTTCAGTTATGATGGAGAGGTTTGACTCAGCACTTCATTATGCCAGTGTTACTCCAGGATACAGGTGAGTGTGATTTATAATTGCAGATGAAAACAGTCCACTACTACAGATGTGCAACAAAGATGAACATTGGTGTTTCTTGTTAATCACTTCAACAGAACCTTTAAAGTTTTCGACATATGTTATGGGCGAAATTCTTGTCCTTTATATAATTTACGTCCTGACAGCAAGTGACCTTGCAATTACGGTCAGATAGAATTTGAAGCTCAAAGTGGATACATGACCCATTGCAACTCTTACCAGAAAGTCAAGTACACCATGCAGAATGAATGTAGTTGCTGTTCTCTTACTACAGTTTGGACAGAACAATGCAACAACTAACAAAATTTTACAGACATTGGTTACCAAGAATTAACTTCTTCATGTAGCATGTGGAATTGTAAAGTTTGGCCTAGCAAGAACAGTTATTAAAATTGGAAACATTGGTGTTACAACAGCTATATAAAGAAGAGCGTTCAGTATTAAATTGCCAGTCGTGGCTAGAATCTTCGACCCTACAGACATAAACAAGGTCCTATGAATTGGATTTCTTTAAACCATATTACTGTATTTTACAAGTTCATGTCTGCAATGATATAGAACATTGGTGCTACACTTTCGACAACAGTCCCGGCATTCGCTTTGGTGAAGAAATAGCATGCAACATTGTGCTGTGAGGTATCTTCGCCCCGACAGTGACTTACCAACAACATTAGAAGATTTGATGATTGCCAGTCTTAGCAAGGAGATAGAAGAGGAGAGAATAAATGGAGTAATCGCCTATCAACTCACCAGACTTCACCAGGGAATCACTGTTCGTTGAAAGGAGACCTGCATTGGGGGCATCCACAACTTTATTTTCGAACAAGGAGGATTAGTTTTCCCGTCCATGTGTAATTTACATGTGTGTGAAGTAGCTAATGCAGTATAATGTTCCCAATGAAATAGAAGAATGCATTTCTTTACTAAAGGTTTGTATTCTGTTACTTATAGCTTATTATATTCACATTTTTTGTAAAGGGAATATGTTATTAGACATGCATTTCAAATGTACATATTTCTCTCAAGCTTTGACAGTACATAGTAAACCAACTAGTTATGTTTCTACTTTAATTAACTGCAACAGTTCTGAATGTCTTGTAAAACAGTATAGACAGCACAGAGTAGATCGTAAGCACAAGCTTAAGGGCGAACACATTGTAACATCAAATTGTTAGAAAGAAAAATGTTTGAAACATCTTGTTTATATTATTGTTTTGCTCTATCAGTATTTCTAAGCATGTGATAATAATCTTCATACTTTAAATCATTATACCAAAAACAACTTTGTTTACATGTATCATACTGGGTGTGATTCATCAAAATGATACATGCATCGAGTAATAAAATTAGCAAAAATAAGATTTTTCCCTATAAAACATTTCAACTAACAAGTTTAGAGGAGTGAATTTATCAATGTACATTCATTGTTCCTTGCTAAATCTTCTCAGCTGAGTGTTGGATGTCATTGTAGTAACATGGTGTACTTTCATCCTGCAAATAATTATGTCAGTATCAAACAAGGAAAGTCTAGTGTAACTTATGCCCTATTGTGTAACGGCCTTTTGCGAAAATATTTCGGAGACTTGCGGCAGTATTTTTCATTTTTAAGTAATTTATTTTCCTCTAGGAGATGAAAAGATCCACCAACTAATTCAATGCAGTGATAACAAGAAATGTCCAGTGTTTTATATGACTGCAACCAAACCTCTTCCATGTAGTATGGAAGATGTGCACTCAAATTATGTTGAATCATTTCCTGACTTGGTTGAAAGCATTGTTTTATGTGCCCCTACTTGTAAAGACATTTGTGTACAAACAGACAGGTTAAAACCAGGGTTTAAGAAATGCTCCCTCCTAGAAAGCAGTGTTCAAGAAGGGGATCTGGATCCGATATTAAGAAAATGTATGCACATTTTGTTCAAGGAAGTTGCTAATAGTTTAAACAAATATTTGTTTTTATGGAAATTGTATATATTTTGAGTCAACTTGTACTTGATAGTGTTCAATGTTTTGGGTTGTCCTGTAGTTGTGTCAGAACAAGGTGTACTTGATAGTGTTGTACATAAATTTTTGGATCTACCTGTATTTTCAAATAATTCTGTAAACTGTGTGACATCCTATACTTGTCTATGTGTTTTAAAAATGGTGTATATATTTTTAATCATTCTATACTTGTTTGGTGTTGTGTAGGATCATGTTTTGGGACAACCTGTAGTGCTTGTGTGTTATGAAAAATCGTATATTTCATTTTGTTGAAATAATAATACTAATAAAATGTGTTTGTATATATTTTGTCAACAAATATGATGCAAAATTAATTTTTACTTTTATTTAACATATTCCTTTTTAATAAAAAATGTTAACTTGTTTTCCTAAGAAAAAAATATTGAAAATAAATGTCTTAAAGGACATTTGAGAGAAAAATAATTTAATTGTCACAACGCAGAGAGAGATTTCTTAGATTTTCTAAAAGTATGTTACATTAACACAAAATTGCGGTTTAAAGAAAAAACACAGAGGGAAAAAGAAATCAGATAACAAACAAACTATAAGTTCAACAAATATTGTTTGAAACTAAAGATATATTTGAACTTGTGTCCTGGCAAAAAGATGTCTGCTGAAAAACCTGAGTAATAATATTTTACATAACACTATAAATACATCAAATAAGTTGTTAAATGTTACCAGCCTCCATAGAGTAATCAGTTTATACGAGGAGGCTCTAGGTTCGAATCCCGGATAAGGCATGGTTGATAATAGTTAGTTTCTGGGTAAACTATGATATTTGTTAGTTTCCAGATCTGAGTTCTGGTTAGGTATGAGTGTAATATATAGATTCTGGGTTTGAGTCCCAGATAGGTTAAGTATGTTTGAAACCTTATAATCATAAAAGTAATAATGACCAAATCACATATATAAAAAATATACAATAGCTTGATAATCATTTATTCATGATAATCTTTAAGCAGCATATTAAATTCATTTCACCTCATATTACAAAAAGCCCATATTGGAATTACAACTGTTTGTGAATGAGATCATTAAATTAGAACATAATTCAAATCCAATGGCTTAAAACTGGACAAATGCATGTAGTCTACATTTAATTCTAACATATGCATGCTAAATTAAAAAAAAAATTGTTTTAAATCCTTTTAAATGATTTACATTTGCTTAGAAATGGTTTTTAAATGTTTCAAATATGTAATATGTACGTTATATACATTTTTAGAGCGAATTACGAAACATACATTTTTTCAATAATGTAGAGTGGTGGGCCCAACCACCCACCTCATAATTTACTGCTTTGGCTTCATGGAGTAAACACCTCCTACCCTCTCGTGCTCGACACTCTGTGAACCGGTCCGAACTGCTAGGAGCTACCTGCCTAACCTTGATTATTCAAGGACACTGGTTGCCTGTCCACCATCCGCTACCTCTGCCGGGACTTGACAGGATGGCGTTGTGCGGTCAAGGAACCCCTCTTTCCGACCTTCAGTATCGCTTCCAATTTACCGCTCGGTTGGGAATTGTGGTATTTTGTCAAAACTTTTTGTAAAATTTATTTAAAATTGTTTCATTTCGACAGCATTTGCTGAAATATTTGAGTACATTGTTATCAATTTTTTTGAACATTTATATATTTCATTTAGCTTTAAGTAAATCATTAAACATTTTAATGAATTGTTTACAACTCGAATGAACTTTTCTTAAAACTGTTCCAACTTTTTAAACAAGTCTTAAGAATTCGAATGAAATTGTTCTGAGTGCGAATTTTTTAGAATTTGTCAAAGTGTAATTTGTTTGTTAGTGCTAATTAATGATAAGTCTAAAGGGTGCTTGAGGCGATGTGGTACCACCCCACTGTGTAATTTGTTTATTTGTTAGCATTAATTAATGGTAATTAATATATGTGTGTGTGTATGTGAGTGCAGGGGAAAAGTGTTTTCAATAAATTTTAGGTGGGCTGTTGATGTGTATTTGAGAGGAAATTTAACAGTTTTGAAGGAGATACTAAATGACCGCCATAGTATTGCACTATGGACAGCAGAGTGAGACAATATCTCGAATTCAGGCCTTCTTTACACTGTCAAATACTCATGTTAAAACCATCTAAAATAAAATACACCATGCTCTGAAAGAAACTAGTAGGTGGGTGATTGCTAGTGTGAATGGAGGGGAAAATTGTTTTCGATTTTAGAATTTAGTTAATTTTTCCTAGTTTTAAGAGCAGTTTAAGGATGGGTTTTTGGTTATGACTGATTTATGAGATACGGAACAGCTAAAAAAGGAAGAACTGAGCTGGATATGCATCAAATATTCAGGAGATGCATAACCTCAGCTTCCAAGCTTGTTCTGAGAAAGTGGTTTGGTACCAAACGTTTGAGTGATGGATAAATGAGCCTTGAGTATTTCTAACGAATGAAATGATTTTTATGTGTATGTGGCGGGGTGGATTGGATATCTAAGTTAATTTTATGACATTTCATTTTAAAAGTTGATGGGTAAATGCGAGTGTGACAGAGAGAGAGAGAGAGAGAGGGGAGAGAGAGAGAGAGAGAGAGAGAGACACACAGAGAGTTGAGTAGTATTTTAATCAAATTTAAATAAATTTTATTTTTGAAAGTTTAGTTTTAAGAGTGTTTGTTTAAATAGTATAATTAATTATTATCCAGTGTGTTGCTCTCTTGCTAAAATGTTTAGACGACATTCATTATTAACTTTATGAAAATCTTTATTTGATGGTGTAAAGTATTTTTATGGTGTACCTGATGGTGTAAATGATATACCATAGTATTTATTTTGATGGTGTAAACAATGTAACCTAGAACACATTTTTGATGGTGTAAAATTCATACATTTTTCCGGTATACACTACTTTGATGGTGTTGAGTAACTCACAGTATTTTTTAAAAAAGCGCATTTTTGATTGAAAGTTTTCAAAACTGGGCTTAAATTGCACTAGTTTAAATTTAAAAATTCTAAACACTCGCTTGCTTTAAAATTTAAAATTAGTATAAACAGGCGAGGTGAGGCAGGTCAAGAAAAGTCATTGTGTAAAGTAGAGGCAAGCTGCAGACAGGTAATTTGTGCTGCAGAGAGAAGTCTTTGGAGTGGTGTGGCTGGAGGGGAAGTAACGACTCTACCTCCTATTGGTGCACATGCGTGCCCATAGGCTTTGCGCGATGATCGATAGCGGTGGAAAGTGGAGGAGAGGTTGTTGGGTGGGGCAGGGAAAGGGGAGCATGCTTGAATGGTGGTCTGTGATACGAAGAGCGACAATTTACTGAACAATTCTCTCACCCGCTCCAAATGCGACCCAACTCCCAGCCTGTGCTGTCTAACCATTCGTTTGCTGCACCAACTATGCGCGAATCACCCTTATCAGTTCTTGAGACCTCGGTTTCGCTCGCTCCCCACCCACCCAATTCTCAGGCATCTGCTAGCTGGATTTGACGACGAGGCTTAAGAAAGACTCGTCCCCCATATATTTTGTAAAAACGCATAGCTGTAGTTGATTGCCTTTCCCAAATAATCTGAAGTTCCCTCAAAAGTTTTCTTTATAATAAAGAATGTTAGTATAAATAAAAACTTTGTCATGATGAGTAAATAAAGTGGCCTTATTTTCCTATGTTTTCAGTATGATGAGGTATTTCATATTTATTTATTGTGCTGTTGTAGCTATTGTAGAGGGGAAACAAAAGAAAAATTTAGTCAGTTGCTTAAAATGGGTGAGCGTAAGCGATGCAGTATTGACATCTTGCTTAAAGGTCTTTATGTAAGCGAGTCAAATTTTGAATCGCAGATGCAAAGGCAGTCTACAGCAAGCTGTGGACACAGTGTCCCTTCTCCTAAGTTGACACCAGTTAATCTATTGGAAGACAATCTCTACTTAAGTGATTCGAGCACGGATTCACTTATGGAGTGATTGTCAACACCCAAAGGTCAATTCGTGTCTGCTTCTCCCAAACATGACAAGATTGATCTTTTGAATTATGACTTATTTCTATAAGACTGAAAATTTGTGTGAATCGGACAGTGCTCAATCCGTTTCACAACCGACTTTCGAGTCGATTAGAGATATTTCACCAGGGGAGCTAGAAAATAATATGATTTCCGACTCACAAGCCTCAAAGGAAATTTTTTGCCAGTATCTGACATATGAGATCATGGCTACGGTGTTCGCTGGAATACTAAATGGCAGGCGGATACTTGATAAGCTTGACAGTGACACAAACTTTTCTGGTTTTTTCCAGAGGTGTAAGGTTCCTTTATTAAGCTTAATAACGGCATCACTATGACCATTTAGAGTTTCAGTTTCTGCAGTGGGTAAGTACTTGAAATCCCTCATGGCAGAGGAAGATGCTACAGAACCTTTAATTTTCAAAGCAAAGTGCTCCCTGTCCTACATTCATCCGATGTGGGTTTAATCTATGATGAGGATATCGTCCCTTCTCTCACAAACAGACTTAAGGGAGTAAAGTGTGCCTAGATCTGGCTGGAGTCTGCAAATATTGACATACATGTATGTACATGTGTCCCAATACCGGTCGTTCACCGTCGGTGCTGCGCACACTAGTTTACCAAAGTGTCGATGTACATTAACTGGAGGGAATGTGTTTCCACTACGCCATTGTAGTGTCTTTGTATCCTGCCACACAAAATGTCAGTCATTCCTCTTCATATCCTAAACATCACGAGGTTTTGAATATTGAAGGTATGTCAACGCCTGTAGTCATACAGGATATTCGCAAGTTCGAGGAAAACAATTATATTTCTATGAATGTCTACTTTGTGGTTGACAAAGATAGCAATATAATTGACGAAACTTGCGAAAAGGGTGGGGTTGTAGTACCCATGCGTATTTCTCCTGTATATTATGACAAACGTGAATATTTTGGCTATTCGGCTGGTTGGTAGTCAGCTGAGTAAGAAACAACACGAAAAACATATTTGCGATCATTGCCTCCAATACTTGGTTACTGAGGAGAAACTCGCAAGTCAACCTATTCTTTGCCAGCAACAAAAAGCTGTTCGCAGTACATTCCCCAATGGTAATGACAAGTACTTGGAATTTAAGGATTGCAACAAACATCAGAGATAGAGTTTAATTGCCTATTGCGACACTGAAAGTTGCCTGAAATCCATGTCCACTTGTTTGCTTAATGATGAAATTAGTAATTAAACTACCATCAACCAACATGTTCAATATGTAGCCTTTTGTTGGTATGTTCATACAATCCAAGTTTATCGAACTATATTGAGTTAGTGGGTGCTGATTGTATGAACTAATTAGTTGATAAATTAGCCGAACTTACAAAGTATGTTGCAGGAATCTACAGTATGATTGTTCTGATGAAGTCAAAAACCCCTGTTGATGAAGCTAGGTTGGCGGCTCAGAAAAGTTGTGACATTTGTAAAGAAATGCTCGACACAGATGATATTGTGGTCGATCATGATCATCTGCTGGGTGAAATTAGAGGTTGCGCACATAATAGGTGCTACTTAAATTTCAGACTGCCCAAAAGACAATTAGTCGCTGTTTTTATAACCTGAAAAACTATGATGCTCACTTTCTTATAAAGCATTTGGCTGAACATCATGTACCACAACCCAATGGAACCATGGTAATCGAAAACCGAGGCAAAATTCAAGTTATTGGAATGACCCTTGAAAAATACAAATGTATTACAATACAAGTTCCCAATGGGACTGATTTCAATGGAAACATGCATTATTTCAAGTTACTATTTATCGACTCATTCCAATTCTTTAGCACCTCTGGAAACTTTGGCAGGCAGTTTACTACCTCTGCAATTGAGTATCATCTGCTCTATGTTTCCAGATAACACCCAATTAAAATTGGCAAAATGGATGAGAATTTTCCCATATATCTTTGTTAAGTCGCCAGACAGTCTGATGTGCAAGTCACTCCCACCAAGGGACGCATTTCATAATGTGATGAGAGACGAAGGAATTAGCGATGAGGGTTATGCTCATGTCCAAGCCTCATGGGATGCGTTCAACTGCACAAACTTGTTGCAGTATGCCATTCAATTCTTACGTGTGGACACTTATTTGCTGGCAGATGTTTTTGAGAATTTCCCGACCATATGTTTGGTTCATTATGGTCTTGATCTCGCCATTTATATAACAGCTCTGTCTCTTTCATTGGACGCTTTATTTTGACAATGACACATGCGCAGCTAGAGCTATTGACTGACCCGGGCATGTATCTTTTTGTAGAATGCGGGGTTAGGGGCGGCATTACCCAGGTTTCAAAATGAAGTGCGGAAGCCAACAATATTTACATGGGTGATGACTATGAACCCAGAGTGGCATCGAAATATATATGTTATTTCGACATCAATGGGTTGTACAGTAATACAATGCGGTCCAAACTATTGGCAATTTTGAGTGGGATGAGGCTGACATGTTTTCAACAAAGGGATTTTTTCAAACACTGTGAATAACAGTGACACTTGTTTTTTTCGCGGAAGTTGATCTGTCTTTTCCAGAGGAGTGTCATGATACACTATCTGATCTGCATCTTGCCCCAGAAAATGGCATACCCCATACGGCTCGAGTGACAATCTTCTTTTAACATGGGGAAACACTGTAGCAGTACTTGACATTCAAAGCCAAACTTGACTCTGTTCATCGTGTTTTGCGCTTTGAGCAGAAGGCTTGGATGGCTCTGTACATCAAGTTAAACATTGAGAAACATGCCCAGGCTGCGAACACATTCGAAAAATCGTTTTTGAAGTTATTAAATAAATCTATTTATGGAAAAATATTGCAGAATGTCCGCAGAGAAAGGGACATCTGAGTCGTTTCGAGGTATGACACGATCTATGGGGTTGCAGAGCTGATAGGACGCCCTACATTACAGGCAAGGCAGATTATCGATGAAAACTTGGTCCTTATCGATATGTCAAAGAGTTCTGTTATGTTCAACAAACTTTTGTGCCCTAGTGTTGCCATTCTTGATCTTTCTAAATTAACACTCTACGAATTTCGTTAGCAGTACATGTTTACAAAATTTATCCCACCAGCCTTACACCTCCTTTATTGTGACACCGATTCCTCGGTATATATTCTGTTGCTTTTGAGAACCTCTATAAAGTAATTACCCCAGATTTAAAGGAGCGGTTTGATATACCTAACTATGTGCTCGATATCCCGAAATGATTCCCTCGCGAAAACAAAGGCTGTACTGGGGTAATGAAAGATGAATATTCAGGGTGCGTCATCATACACTTTGTAGGTTTACGTCCAAAGCTTTACATATGTTATGTTTGTTTTAAAGTTTGTCAAAACATTGTTTATGTATATATTTGTTAATTTGGTAAAACATAGTGTGTGGTTATTTTGTGTGGTCACTGTAAATAGTTAAGCTCGTAAGGATGATTTTTGAAAAAAAAAATTATATGTTAAAATTTAATACTGTGACTTGTTATTCACTAGTTTGTAAATTATATCTCTTTTGAATGGTTGTAGATTGGATGTATCCGAAGATGAAGTACTTGTATATGACTGGATATTAAATGTTTAAATATACTTGGTAACTTGAAACGAGTAGGTGGTAGTAAGATTTTTTGAGGTTTGGAAGTTGAATATATACTTATTGTCTGCTTACAATTTGATGATGGAGAAAAACTAACATTTAAATTAAAGAAATGTAATAAAACAATCACACTTTGATGGGGGGAAATTACCAAAAATTTTGAGATATTACAAACATATCTGAATGAATGAATTTGAAAGGAGAGGGAACGTACTATTATTTCGAGAAAACTTTGCAGGACCGCTGGCCAACTTGAAGAACCCTAGAGAATTGAACAAAAAAAACGAGTGTCACACAAATACTTTTCAGGTGGCAGGTAGAAAGACCTCTTGGTGACACACTACAATGTTTACAACTGCCCTACAACTTCATAGCAAACAGTCACAGAATTCAACAAACTTTGAAATAAAAAAAATGTTCTCACATAAAAGCAGATTACTACTACTAATGCAGCTGAATATTCAATACGAAGATGTCTGGTGGTGAAAAAAAACACACTCATACTTAATTCAAAGTCAGAAAACATAATTGAAAATTTAAAAAAAATAAAATAAAATTCAACTGTATCACTAAAAGTGAAACTTTCGTTTAAATTAAGGCTAAGTTTCTTTTTAAATTATTGTTTCATTGTCTGTTGTAGGACGAATACTGAGTTTTCTCCTAAATTTAAACTCAGCTGCACTCCACGTATATATGTTCAGGCTCTCGATGCAAGCTAGCTTAATTGATTCACCAGCCTCTGAAGCGGACACGTACAAATGAGAGGGACACATATGTAATTGTGTCTGTTTAAAATTCAAAATGCGAGCTTGGAAATTTTTATTTGTTCGTGTTAACTGAAAGTGCTAAACTGTTGTCTGTGTGTTTCACTGCTTAAATTGCACGTTGTTAATACTAGCTTGGTAAGGATATCATCGTCTTCTAAATATAATTCAGGATGTGTATGAGTAGTGTGTAAATCGTTTAGTCAGTCGTATTCAGAGTTTTTCTCAAAAATTTCATCTCAGTTGCCTGTCAGCCTCCGACCGCGCTCCACATATATATAACAGCTTGTAAGCCGGTGCATGTTATTTATTCACCAGCCTCTGAGGTGGACAGATGTATTTGTAGGAGCTCCTTGTGCGATTTCATTACAGGTTTTTTTATTCGTTTAGTAGTAGTCATGTACTTGTGTTTGTTTGTCGTTTAATTTATTTAAAAACATTCAAAATTTCCGAGTTTTTTACCTCTGTCCATAATCAAACATAGGTTGTAAGTTGACGTAAATCCTATATCCAAGTCAGTGCTGCAGCGACCCCCAAGCGAATGGATGAATAATACACATTTTCTTTTTTTACGAGTGTTATTAAATTAATTAATTTTAATAAGTGGATTCCTTTTCAGAAGTCCCTCACCAGTCTGACAGGCAGACGGATGTGTTAAAAAATATTGTGAGGTATGTGCGAGAGGCATGAAGTAGTGTTATATTTTTCATATATCTCGTTATTGTGTTCAACAGCAATTTATTTATAGGGAAATTCGATTTGTTGTAGATCGTTAATTACTTCATTTCATACTGGAGACTTGTGTAATTACGATCGTTTGCCACTTGTTATTCTTGTAGTTGTGTTCGTTTGTCATACTTCTCTCGTGTAAATTACATTTTTTTAACATACAGCTCGGGGTAATAAAATCACATTGTAGACGTATTCATTTCTTTATGTTTAATTGATTTTTATTATGTAAGCATTTCTTTAGGACACCTGGAGACTCACGTAATTGCACTTGTTTCTTTATAAGACAAGGTAGTTATACTTATCTCTAGTGTTATTAATTTATATGTAGACACTCTGAAATTCGTCTCATGTAATTTGGAATAATACTCTATATCAACATCACCTATCTACCAAACTATCTATGAGACACAAAAACTTACACTTATACCACTCTTGCACAAAACTCACCATATATATTATACACCCTGTCCCCAACACGCTACACCTCAATCGAGTGGCAGTCGTGCTGACATCTACCAGAGCTGCTCCCTACCCCCAAAAAGATAGAAAGAAAATTAGCCCTTACTACTCTCTTGCACCAAACACAAGAAATATTTAAAAATCAACCCTCCTAATACATTTAACCCGTTCAATAAAATTTAACCCTTTCAATGCATTTCCCTCTTTCAATTTGTTTACGATTTCAATTAATTTAACCCTTTGATATCAATTAAGGCGGCATCCCTTTGTATCTGAAACCGGCCTGCTCCAACTACTACTCCGTATTTCTCAGCGCTGGAGACAAGGATCAGAAACTCCGAGCCAGAAGAGCCAGGCAGATCATCGACCCAGGTGACCAGGATGAGCGACACCGCGGTCAGGAGAGCGGGACCCATGACATTTTACAGGTGAACTTTGACCCTTGACCCCAAAATTAAAAAAAAAAAAATCCAGGGGATTCCAAAAAATTAAAAAAATTTTCAAACAAAATATTATTAAAAATTATTTAAAAGTATTTTAATTAATTTTCCTGAGGTTAATCACACGACCCCTTTCCCAGCAAACAATTATTCGGCGGTCCTCCGCCCCTCTCGGCCCTACCCAGTCAGAAAGCATATTACATTACTGACTACTACCACCATACTGGACGCAACTGACCTCGATATTGACGCCATGACCTTTTGAATTACCTTGTGAACAAAAACTCGAAAAAAAAATCCATAAAAGTCAGCAAGAATATGATGTTATAGGCTACTATCACCATATTGGAAGCAGGTGAGCTTGACCTTGACCCCATGACTTTGAATGAATTTGAACCCAAACTCTCTAAACATTTCCCTTTTTTCCTTAACAAGTTCAAAATAATCCCGAAAAATAGATAAAAATTTATTAGAAATATATTTTAAAAAGTCTTACCTTTCCGGAGATTTCTCACAGCACCACGCCAAACAGACGACCATCGCCAATTGCTATTGGCTATTTAGTCGGTGGGCCTCCATTCCCTCAACATCACTATCCTCATCTGTACATATTATATTGTATGCTACCATCTTGGTTTTATTTTCGTTTGTCATTCGTTTCGAAGTTTGTCTCCCACTCTCATTCGACTACCATCTTGGATTTCATATGTTTTCATTGCCTAGTTGGCTCTAGTGTAGTAATTCACCCATCATGCATCAACCATTTGAATTTGTATTTTTTTAATGAACTGGTTGCGCTGTCGGCACCATCTATGTTATATATATTTTTCAACACATAAGTGGCGTTAATTCCTTGATTCAGCCATCAGGTGTGATATCGACACTCATATATTCATAGGCATAGGAAAAGCTGTAATTTACCAATTAACAATATACGTACACACGTAATATGTTAAATATATAAATTTTTTATTAAATTGTGAAAAGTACTTTTATTTAATTATACAATTCTACATATATGAGAATGGTAGTTTATACATTACTTTCTGATTTAATTAATTTTATTGTTGTACATTTAAATTTTAATATATTATGACAATCTAGGTAAACATGGAATAAAACACACATTTTTTTCACACACATTTTTTTTTTAAATTCAAACAACATAACACAGACGATATTGCCTTCGAAAAAAATGAGGAATTTTTTCAATATATATGCAGCCGAGTTGTAGGTTACAGTGTTTTATGAATCTTGCTATTGACGCTCGTGTTGTCCTTGTACGAAAATATTTTGATATTCATTACACCGATACACTGTGCAGGTCAGGCTATGTAGGTAACTACACTTTTGAGGATATGTACCGAAGTCACAAGAGATATGCTTGCAGTAAACCAAGTACCGAGGCACTCATGAGAAATGCACTTCACCTTTACTGGTCTTAAGTCTAAGTAAATTTCAACTACGACCGAACTGCTTACCGCACCTGTCACACAAATTCTACGCACGTTAAAGGTCATTCTGGCGATCGATGTCGTCTAATTAGGAAATGCTCCCGTGACTCATGGTTACATTCTTAAAATAAACTGATCGAGCCCACGCCTGTAACTGCCTTTATGTAGGGGCGAGTCCTTAATGATTGTCAAAAATCCGTATTTATCTTTCCAGCACAAGGCACACTTATCTTTGAAATATAACAGCGCCATGTCTGTATTTACGTGTTTATCGTAAACGTGGCGTTAATTCACATCGTCCATCGAAACAGCACCAACATATTTCCGTTGTCACGAAGCATCTGTTTGGGTATGCGCGAATAAGACTGACCGAGGTACACATAATCACTTACGCATGCCGTCCCATGTTGAAGTGTTCTTGAATGCAAGTTTATTTCTTGCAGGCAGTGTCATCGAAGACAGATATCGAGTTGGTCAGTGCTTCACTTGGAGGTAGAATGGCTTCATTATCGCTGCATGGGAAATAACCCAATCCTTCCATGGCCTGCAGCACTCGTGCCAATCGCCAGTATTTCGGTTGCTGGAGCGATTTCGAATATAGGTACACATTCTCACACCGAGTTATCTTCTCTCAGCTATCTCAGTAGGATTCATGTTTTCCAGCAATTTGATGGTCCCACGATGATGCACCTCACTATATACGGAAATAGGCTTCTATGTCGCGATTCGTGGAAAATATATTTATCTTCAGCATGAATGCGTATGGGTAGAGTAACATCTTGCTTGAACACATGTATATTGCAACTACAACCTTGTGGAGCAGGTGGAGCAAGTAGAGCAGCTGGAGATTGCAACAGAATCAGCTCTGTAAATTTAAGAATGTCTCGTTAAAGCATCACTCCCATAAAAATGCCTTGGCACAATTTGCATTCTAAAGTCACACTCGAACTTTTAATTCCACGGGTCGTTATTTCATGTCGTCATAAATTCTGCAAAACTGTAAATGTATACTGACATGACAAAAGTCATGGTATGAATGACTCGTGGTGCCACCTCTGCAGAGCGACGTTGCACAGTCTAGCCGGTCTCAGTTGTGAACGAGTAGTAGTGTAATTTGGATTGACTGTTCTTTACATGCTCATGGCAAGGCGACGTGAGTTATAGTTCGTATGGGGCATGAATGTGGGTGCCAGAAGGATGAGACATTCAATTTCAGAAGTTTAGAAGCCTTTCAATATTCCTCGATACATGGTGTCACATGTGTACAAGGAATATAAAAATAAGGCATAACGATTCACTGTGAGCAATGCAATGGCCGTCCAAAGTTACTTGATGATCGTGGCTGGCGGATGTTGGTAGAATTTTTGGTCCTAACAAAGAAGGAACACTTGCTCAAATCACAGCCACATTCAATGCAGGAGCTGCCAGACGTGTATCTAGCAGATCTGTGCAATGTATATTAGCTTCCATGTGATATGGAAGCAGAATATTCATCAAACTGCCCCTGTTAGAAAGCACGATACCAGACACAACACCTCACTTGAGTTCGTGAGGTTGCTAACTGGACCCTAGAGGACTGGAAACATGTGGACTGGTCCCATGAGTCACGTTCAGGTTGTTTCGGGCTGATGGTGGGTTCGGGTACTGTGCAAACCCAATGAGGCCATGGATCTTAGTCGTCAGCAAGGCACCATGCAGCCTGGTGGTGGTTTCGCAATGGTATGGGGTGTGTTCACACGCATTGGGGTGGATCAATTTGTCCTTGTACATACATAACTCAATGGTAACCACTACAAAACTCTCCTGGGTGACCATTTGTAATCGTTCATGGACTTCAGTTGTTCTTACAATGATGGGATGTTCCAACATTATAATGCGCCCATTTATTGGGCTGCGGAAGTTAAGGGATTGTTCTAAGAGCCTTCTGGAGTGTTCTAGCGAATGGAGTGGCCAGTAAATTACCCCGACATAAACCTAATCGAGCATTTATTGGGGCGTGGGGGAGAGAGCCATTCGTACCCAAGATCCTGCACCCGGAAATAACAGGGAACTTTGGGCTACTATTCAGACAGTATGGCTTAACATCTCTCCAAAGGTCTTCTATCCACTTGTGGAGTTCATGCAACATCGAATTACTGCACTTATTCGGGCTATAGGGGACCCTGCACGTTATTATACGGGTATCCCATAACTTTTGTCATGTAAGTGTACAAAATGAGCACATTTATACTTTTCTCACACAGTTCACCACTATATCTCGAAGATGCACTACTTTTAGTTTAACCTGCACTTTCCACTTGCTCTTAGCACCCACGCCCATCTTCAACCTCCAAAAGCTGAAATATGAACATTTCATTAAATAATCTCGTTTTAAAAATTTATATCCAGGTTCCTTGCTATATTTAATCGCTTCCTGGGTAAAATGTGTTTACACTTTACAATACAAGTGTCAAGAAGTACAGCAGACCCCCACTACGCTTCACCAATTTTTCGATGCACAACTTGGTATTTGTACTGAATAATGCGGCACCACGGCAGGCCACCGCCTTGCCTCCCAGTTGGTCGTCGCGTGAAAAATACCCTTCGTACAGACTGCCCTCTCCATACTGACAAGCATTTTGAACATAGGTGAAAACTCGATCGCAAAATCAGCCCTGGCGACAACCAGTTACCGACGATGCAGGTTGTGGCGTCATGGTCGGCGAGGTCAAAGGCTACTCCACATATTTACAATTCGTCTTCACAACGTTGGAGCACTCTGAGAAAACCCAAATACTCGTTTGCACCAGAATAAAACACACAGACGTAAAACATTTTCTATACATAATTATGTATATTTCTATATTATAAATAATTCTATACATAATTATAAATATATGATAATATTCTCAGTAAACTTGCAGGTACTAAATATATTCTATACATAATTATGTATATGCCTATATATATACACACACCTATGATCTTTGAATGAATAGTGGAATGGAGGTGAATGACTTCCTTATATATATATATATATATATATATATATATATATATATATATATATATATAGTCCTACCTTATATATTTTATTACATGCGTGTTTCCTTCTGGTGCGAAAGAGTATTTGCGTTTTCTCAGAGTGCTCCTATACGACGAAGGGGAATTGTGAATGCGAAGGCCTGCCTGTGACCTCGACGATCATGGAGCCGCGACCAGCTTCATCGCTAACTGGTCATCACCAGTGCCGATTATGAGAACATGTTTAAAGATATGGTCAAAATGTTGGTCTGCATGAGAAAACGGTCTGTACGAAGAGTCCTTTTCGCGCGATGACCAATTGGGAAGCATGGCGATGGTCTGCTGTGGTGCCGCATTGTTCAGTAAAAAGTCCAAGCTATGCATCTACCAATGGCGAAGCATGTTAGGAGCCTGCTTTATTTCTATGCACTTTTATTGCAAAATGCAAATATAGTTTACCCAGAAAATTATGAAATACAACGAGGGACCGGGATACATATTTTTAAATAATTATAAAAATGCTCCTTTTATACATTTTAGTTTCAGTATCATTCGAGGCTTGGAACAGTACGGACACATAATGCCAATGCTGCATCTGAGGTGTCCTTCTGCGGTAGAGCATTTAGAACTTTGCAGAATTTACGACGACATGAAATAACGGCCTGCGGAATGAAATGTTCGAGCGTGGCTTTAAATGCAAATTCTGCCTGAGGCAGTTTTCTCAGAGTGATGCTTTAAAGAGACATTATACTATTAGCATTACTGGTTCTGGGCAATCTCCACCTGCACCTCCGTGGTCATTTATGTGTCATTTATGGGTCGTTATGGGACATTGTGGGTAATTTATAGGTCACTTATGGGTAATTTTTGGGGTCATTTATTGGCTATGGTGTGGTAGAGCAGATGGAATGGGTGACTATGGTTATGGGCTGGTCTCAACTGAATATTTGCTTGGGACACTTGAGTTATGATGAATAGTATGATTGGTGTGTTGGGTGGTATGGTTGAGTTGAGTTTTTCTTTGGTTATAGGTGACGGTATGTTGGTTTCCCTGGTATCAGTCAGTAATAATGGTCTTACAGATGGTAAGAATATTTGTTTTGCGGGTTGGTTTGGACTATAAAATATTGCTTGGTACACTTGGTTTAACATGGATGGTAGCGTTGGTATGGTGGTATAGAGACTAATATATATTTAGCTGGTGTCGACCCGTAGAGCAGAAAGTATGAGAAATAAAAAAACAATTTTTTTTAAGGTCAGTATGGACTGAATGTTTGAGGTATGCTTGAGTAATAGTAAGAGTAATGGACGATGAGTATATTTCGTCTGGTGTTGGTTGGTAGAGCAGATGGCATGCGTGAGTTACAGTGTCTGGTATGGTACATGTGTGCGGGTATATGAGCAGCCGGATGTTCCAGTTAGGAAGCTTATTTTGAAAGGGACAGTCGTGAAACTTTGTCGTGAAGAAGTAATATATAATATATGGACAAGGGTTCTGGTTGGACGCTTGCTAGCATAGATTGTTTTGAGCTGTGTATAAGCAAATTTTATCCACTGCAAGAAAAATAAGCATACTGTTGTATAGACACAATGTGAATGGTGTGGAAAATTTAAAGATCCAGTTTTTATGTTTGTAATATGAAGTATGTGGATATATATTTATGTGATATATATACATAACATAAATATACACTTTAAAAAAGCTGAGTAGCGTGCTTTTATTCTTACAAAACCTTCGAGATAATAAATAATTAACAGATACTGACATCGTGTAATAATTAGACTTCAAGAGAGGAGACAGGAAATGTAGTAAGTTAATGATAGACTTTTGCATAGTTCTGCTATACATATTAAAGTACAAATAAAAAAACTAAAATAAATTAATTCTAAAATCGAATAATAAATACAGACTTTCTATTGACAAACCCCTATGCTCATGAAAAGTAATATGGTTATCAGAAACAAATGCGGGAGTAGAGCCTTCCTTACATAGGTATTGGAAATATTCCACTTTCAACATAGGGTATAAGATTTGTGTAAGTTGGGTGTAAGTAACAAAGTCCCTACACACTCGAACTATTCTAATTCGCAACACAAAGGAAACAGTACCTGCAGTGTAGGGCTCACCATGAAAAACTTCCCCGTCTTAGGCTATCTGATACCACGTAGATGCATACCTGCTAACATTGCTAGTACTTGCTGACGTAGGCTACCTGACACCACGCAGGTGCAGGTAAGAGAAAACGACTTTGAAACACATGTGCAGTTACCTGACACAGTGCAGGTGCAGACAGGCAGTCCATGCATGTGATGTCTCAATGCCTGCATGCGATTGACCAGTTGCAATCACATGGCAACTCCGTAATTAGCTGGTAGGTGTCCGAACAATGTACTAATAGTGTAATACGATTGGTTCAAAGTCAATATGACGTCACAGGGCTGCATACGATAGAATGAGTATAGGCGAGGGGGTGGAGGCCTGCCGACGAATTAACCAATGTGAAACATTGGTTCTGGGGGTAACCTCAGGAAAAATGACTTTTTAAAATAAATTTCTTAGTAATTTTTAAAAAATTTTTGTTATTATTTTTTCTTTTATTTTTGTTTTAAAGGGGAAATTTTTTGGCAAAATTATTGATTTTTAATGGGTTTTTGGGGTAAAACAAGTGATTTTGACAGAAAAATGGGAAATTCAAGATGGCGGCCAGAGCCTCCTGAAAGGAAACTTTCAGGGGGTTTGTTTTTGCAGGTCGGATAAACGGGAAATTTTTTTCGGGGAAAAAAAGTGATTTTTGGGTAAAGTAATTGATTTCTGAAGTGATTTTTGGGTAAAGTAATTGATTTCTGAAGTGATTTTTTGGTAAAAACAAGTGATTTTGAGTGAAATATTTCAATTTGGCGGAATCCAATATGTCAGCCGGAGCCACTGAACTAGACCTCGGACCCTGCGCATTCGTTTAAACTAATATAAAATACGAACATACGAAATTGTGAATAAATACAAATCAAAATAAAGCTATATTTATATATTTATTTGTACCCGTGCCTACAAGCACTTTAAAATGACATTATTAAGTAAATTTATGAGTATTTTCTTCTGGGTGAACGAGTATGTGGGTTTTCTTAGAATACTCCCACATTTAAATTGTATGGAAGAAGGCATTTTGTGGGCACAAGCTAGGTTCTATAATGTAAAAAGAATCATATTTATAAAGAAAAATAACAGTTTTTGTTCTGACACTATAAGGTGAACATCAATTTGGAATACAGTGATAGTGTTGAAGACGATAGCGTACTTCTCGATGCACTGACACGCCCCTATACCCCGTTTGCTACAACAAGCAGCATGAAGAATGCAGAAGACGCCAAGAGTACTGGCTACCTAGTTCCCGAAGATCCGAATGAACTTTTTTATATATTCAGATAATTTATTGACCTTCTCAAACACACACATATCAATATTATAACTAATATAATGAAAAGTCATCAGTCGCTCTGGTTTAAAATTAGTTTGTTGACATCAGGCAAAGAAGATGGTTTAATCACATTCTAAATATCTTGAAGTGTTATGCATTCAGTTTTGTTCCTTTTAACCAATAAAATATAGACTTTGAGCCCATATCATTACTACTGCTATTACTAGAAACCCGAATATCTAACGAATCGATTTGACGTACTTGAGTAACATCGTATGTCTACTGGGTGCAGCTACAATGCAAAAATTTTGTACAAGATTGTATGTGACATCGTCGCACTGCTGCTTTCTATTTTTACGACTGGATTACAGTTACACATGTCAGTCTAAATATGGAGACCATATTTGTATTTTGATAAGAGTGGCGTATCGATTTCACAATTAAACCAAATTAAAACAAACTTTTTAATTTAGTAGTATCTACTAAAAGCATCGTATTGAGTAATACTTTTTTTAAAGGAAATTTTGTAGTTAGCACCGATTAAGGAAATAAAGTTTCTGTTTCATATATCCTAGACCAGTCAACCGGGTTTCATTAAATTCACAAATAGCGATATGGTAGGCCATAAAACTTACTTATTTTGAGTGGCTCATACAATAATTTTCTAAATGATGGTCATGTAAATATTTCATGTTAGTGGTTGGAAATAAGGGCTACTAGATAGGAACCTTGATCTTTTCTGACAACATCGATGAAGTCATCGTCGTCATATTGTGCGCCATTTTGTGTTCACATTCTGCCATCCTATTTTTTGCTTTCCACCATCTTGTTTTTGCTGTACGCATTCTTGTTTTACTGTCCGCCATCTTGTTTTCGCTGTACACCATCTTGTTTTCACCATCCGACATCTTGTCCACCATCTTGTTTCCCCTTGTATTTGGTTTACTCTGGGTGTTTCTAGCATTGCAGCAATCCCTCTAACGTCATATTATTTTTGTGGAGTTGGCAGCTAGAGTACTATGGTGTGTGTTTCTAGAATTTGCAGCTAGAGTCACACGAATGCCATATTGGTTCTGGTGTTGTCCACTAGGGTTACTGCCAGTATAAGTTCCATGATCTCATTAACAGTATGCAGGAACCTCGCCCCTAATGACACTTATTTAAAATGTAGAGGTGACCAGTTTCAATATGGACCCCCTTGGAATGGAAAATTGGACCTTCGCCTTATACGACTCGGCTACCGAGACAGGTAGGAATTTGCTGGTTGAAAATGTAGTATATACATCATAATATATATTTTTTTAATAATAAGCATAGGCACATTTTGTTGTGTCTGATATAGGCAGCCATATTGTTTATCGGAGTAATTTTTTTTTCATCTTCTGAAGGTAGCCATATTGTTTAGTCAATTGTTTTAGTCTTCTGTACGCAGCCATTTTGTTTAGATATTGGTTTTAGTCTGCTGTAGACAGTCATCGTGTTTACTACAGTAATTTAGTTTCATATGTTGTAAACTGCCATCTTTGTTGGACCTAGAAATTTTTTCTTATATTGGTCATTTAATACACAACTAATCCTTGTATATTTTTTTCCAAAGTAACACTCTGTAAACGTTAAGGGGTTGTCCATAATCGCCGATTTGGTAAGATAAAATAGTCCATATTTATTTCATTTGTTTTATTTGGAAACATTTTAAAAACTCACAGAAATAAGTATATCGTGTGACATGTGTGCGGATTCGAATTTTTAAGGAAATTCTAATATTAAATCTTAACCAGCGATCTTGCATACCTCCGACAGCATATTAGTTTGTATACTAATATATATGCGTTAAGGATTTCATATGTAACACGCATATAATTTTAAAAAGAAAAGATATTTTTTTCCTAGCAGTTATCTGTCATATCTATTCTGAAGGAAAAATCCCAGGAATTTTTATATTATGCATATTCATTATATTTGAAAACTATTTAAGCCATTATCTGTGGTCTGCGGTGTCGTATGTTTCCAAAAAAAAACTTTTCAATACGATGTTAAGTACTAATGCATTAAATAAAAAAAGTAATGCATTAAAAGTTTTATTTCAAATTTTAAAATATATATAGTCACATGTGTATCGAGCACCATGTCTGTGGGGTCTGATCTTTAAGACGAATTAGAATATGTCGACACAATTAGCGATTATGTACCTACGAGTATCTTCATATTTGGATATACTTATGCATTAATGGTAAAAAAATTAACTATAGACATACCACATTTTCCGACTTCAAATACGTCATTGAATATTAATTCAGTACCCATCCACTCACTACCGGGTTCAATTCTGACAATGTCACGCTGTGGGAAACAAAATGAACATTGCCATTAGCTAGTGGGTTTTCTTGAGGCATTCCGGTTCCTCCTGTCCTTGCATTCCACCACTGTTCCATCTTTCCCTCATTTTACCCTCATCGGCGCTCAAGACCTCACAGTTAACCGTCGACCTAACACCTCCCACAGCAACTCCCACTCTCTTCATGTAATAGACTTTTATAAGCACAGACATGAATCGTGAGGTTTTTAAAAAAGTAATTCTGACAGTTACCATATTGCCAACCGAAAAGTTTGTTGATTAATTCGAATTCTGCGTCAGAATTGACGATAATCCGGGTTTTTCGTGACACATTGGATTTTGTTGGCATGTGTATTCCAGATTTATATTTTGAAGTAAAAAGGGAATCATCACATCTATGGATTCGTCTCGTCAAAACTAATTTGACACACATATAATTTTACAGCTACACAAAGCAATGTGGCTGTGATCACTAAACATTTCATTTTAAATTAATGTAACATACTAGTCATGAGCGCTCTGTCATGCCAAGTGCACACAAACTGAATTCAGCAGCCTGCATTTCGGACGACCTTATCCACCAGAAAGACGTAATGGATAAACACGAACAAAAATTTTGGTAAAAATACTATCGACGATTATTATAAACAAAACTTTTGGTCCTAATAAATTACGTTCCTCACACCATCGCATTAATAAATTATTAGCCAACAGGGGACTTCCCAGCACAGTAACTGTATAGTTCGCAAGTTATAACAAACACGCACTAAATATCTGTTTCAATTAACCTCGCAATAATATTATAGCGGACGAAGCAACAGATCATCGAGTTAAACATGCAGCGATGAAAAATTAATTTTAGTAGCATTTTTATATATAGTCCATTCACCGTTTCTTCGGGTGTTTTGAAACGAAGAATTGAAAAATCCACCTAGGCGTAACATGTCAACCTGTTTTTTCAATAACCTGTATTACACAAATATATAAAACTGTGATTAACTTTAAAGTACTGTACAAATGAATATGCGAAACTATAACTTAGTGTTTTCTATAACTTGTAATCTTCATTTTGCAATAAAAATGAATTAAAAACTGAGAGCAGCGAAGTGTTAGCAACGGCTGGTAAGAAAATTTCAGACATAAATATTGTTTTAACCTAGTTTTTTATAATGCTATTCGTAAATTAAACGTTACATATTGATATATTTTAATTTTAGGTGCTATTGACGGAAACATATTTCATTGTAACAGTTAAAAAATATCAGTGCAAATACCGTGCGTAGGCCCTAGTGACTGGTGCTTTATTATTCTTCCGAAGAAGAAAAATTCAATAGGTGGAGCGGAGATTGTCGCTCTCTCCCTTTTTTTCCCCTCTCTCTTTTTATCTCTCAAGAATTTTCGCAGCGCCTGTAGTAGCAGAAATTATACATGTTTGCAATTTTTGCATATTTCATACTATTATAGCAAAAATATTGATATTTGAATTTGTAATTCACAACTGAAACGATATATTATTGTTTGAATACATATCATTATATATTTAGATATGATGGAGGGACGGTTACAAAACCCAAGTTGGCAGAACTGGCAAATGGAGACGACGACGACATGACATGTCATGGCGTATTTCTGAACGAAGCGCCAAGTTCGTACTCGTTGTACCTAGGCATGTTACGATGTTGTGATAAATATGTAATTCTACAGCAGGTATAAATGTACTATAAAGGGCGTCGTAACCGCTGTGTGAATGAAATATTATTGTTGTCATTATATTACGTTGGACTTGGTCGCAGCAAAATATTAAAGTGTGTAATGTGCTATGTTGTGTGTAACAGATATGTTAACAACGTTAAATAATAACCGTAATAACGATATCTTCAACATAGACATAGTTTAAAAATCATAAAGCTGGCCTAGATATGGTTATAGGCCTGAATTGTGGATATTCTTACGAAATGATTTTTTTTTTAGATCAGACTAAATTATTTAAACATCTGAAAACAGTAGACAAGCATTTGACAGTTAAAACGTAGTCACATGGCAGTGTTTAAGTTTACATGTAGTGGAAGGATACGTAATCAGTAACTAAAAGTATAACTTTAGCAGGGCTTCAGAAATTATTGAGGTAACCGTGAATGGCGTATACTTTGTTTATTCCAGTCATGTGTGTATGTAAGTAAATAGTTCTCGTATATCAAGGGCTGCTGGCTGTGGTTCCATCCGCCAACACAGATAATATCAGTAATGGGGAAATGATGGATGACTTGCAACAGCATCGGCATTCGAAGCCGGATCTGGCAGGTCACCATGTTGTTAGGTCAACCATCCGCCATCATGGATGCCAATGACCATTTCCCCCCGACCAATGACCTTTGGCCCTTGACCTTGACATTGATCCAGGTGACCTCTGAGCCCAAAAAAGTAAGAAATTGCGAAAACAAATTCTAAAAAAGTATGAAAAAATGAATACGAAAAATTGTATTAAAAACCATGTTATTATTAAACAATATTTGAAAGAATTCTTTAAAAAATTATTTAAAAAAAAGCCAGGTGCCAGTCGCCCAAAATTATATTCTGTCATTCCGGTGTCCCATGCACCATATTTGACTCATATGACCTTTGACTTTGACCTTGACCTTTGTACCAAAAAATCCAAAAATAGTAATTTGAGAGCAGAATTTTTTTAAAAATACCAAAAATAATGCATACATTAAATTTTTTTAAAAATAATTTTTAATGAATGATTTTTAAAAAAATCCTTCGGTTTCTCCCATACCACTCTCATCAAACCAATTTGTCGACAGGCCTCCACCTCCCTCGCCCATGTCCAGACAGCTTGCCTATTAAATTACATACTACTTCCGCCATATTGGATGCAGATGACCGTGCCCTTGACCCCATAACATTGAATGACCTTGAAGACACAAACTCGAGGAAAAATACATAGATGTCAGCAAACATAATACATTACAGAGTACCACCGCCATATTAGATGCAGACTACCTCGACGTTGACCCCATGCCCTTGAATGACCTTGTAAACCAAAATTCGAGAAAAATACATAAAATTCAACAAGGATAATACATTACAGACTATATAAAATGCAGGCTACCTCGACCCTGACTCCATGACCTTAAATTATCTTGAAAAAACACAAGAAATACCCATAAAAGTCAGAAAGCATAATACATTACAGACGGCTACCACCATGTTTGATGCAGACTACCTCGACTTTAACCCCGTGACCTTCAATGGCCTTGAAACAAAAACATGATACAAATTCTAAAAAGGTAGGCAAGTGTATTTATTATGTTACCGACTACTGCGTTAATTATTCGATTTCACTGCCGAGCGAACTGTCTGCAATTATAACTACAGACTAAAAATCCTGTAATTTTCATCCGATATTTAAATAGAAATATTTTTTCCATTCAATCGTATACACATTCATGCACAATTTGTTATATATATATATATATATATATATATATATATATATATATATATATATATATATATATATATATATATATATATATATATATGTGGTGTGTGTGTGTGCGCGCGCGTGTGTGTGTGTGTGTGATAAATTTAAAGGCCAGCAGAAGTATATGACACAAAAATAAAGAAATAAAAAATTATTAATTAGTAATTTAATATAATTTTGTAATTACAACTTCAGAAGAATGGAAATCATCACATCACCTGATATAACTCCGAACCTAAAGTTCTCTAATGATCGATACTATCTCTTTCATTTTCGAGTATCCCCCACGTTTTTCAAGCTCAAGCAAATATATAAGTCTCTATACAAGTTTAATTGAGCCTTCGGAAGACATAGTCAGTATACTCGAGGTCTTCTGCCTTCTTCTCATCACTTGTAGAAGGAAACTCGTTGGTGAAATGTGTGGAAACGTCGAGGGAATAATCATCGTCTTCAACACTGTCATTGTAGGCATAATCATAATCAATGCAATCTTCATGATCGTCTTCACTTCCTGCTTTACCCTCAATATCAAATCGCTTAATTACTTCCCATTCCATATTCATAATATAGCAGCATGAAGTATGTGAACTTTCACCCTCAATGTTTCGAAGAGCAGTGAAAGGCAGTTCAATGTTTACACAGGTGAGCGCGCATGCAAGCACGCATTGCGTCAACTCGTGGCACTTGTCGCCACGCGGAAGTTGCTGACTTCCCGAGCGCAGGGGAGGGAGAGGAGGTGAGTTGTGAGTGCTAACATCAAAACGCAATAAGGTGGCTAGGCTTGCTACAACCTTGAGACCTCGTACCTTGTACTGCAGATCTTTGCTGCCGGAAATAAAGCTATGGTTCACTGTACACATTATTAATAACTAAATGTATAACATGCTTTAACATTACAAAATAAATCACAAAGGACGTGGATATATAATTATTAAACGAGACTATTTAATGAAATATCCACATTTAAGCTTTGGAGGTAGGACTACATCAGTTTATTTTAACACGGGGGAGTTTATTATATCTTACGAACAACACGCAATACATTCGCCACCACACACACAACAATCAGAACCATATGAACCACAATCAAAACCACATGCACCTCAATCAGTACCACAAGAACCACAATCGGCAATACAATCAGCACCACATGCACCATAATCAGCATCACAATCAGCAACCCGAAACAGCACCAGAATAAAATCACACACCAGTCCTCACAGCAATCCATACAGCAATCAACATGAAATCCACACACAAATTCATACAGCAATCCACACACAAATCCACACACCAATCCGCACACCAATCCACACACCAATCCACACATCAATCCTTAGTTCCTGCAAGAAGGACAGCGTGCTGTAGTTAGCTGCTGAGTGTGGCATGTAGATTCTGTTACAAGTCGCGGAAGTAAAGTCCAATATGCAGGCATTTCATGGTTACGAGATACTATGTATGTGCGGACATGAGAAAACGACCTGAACGCACATAAGCTAATACAGGTCATTTGACATCACACAGGTTCAGACCTATTAAAATGAATATACTGCCTATCCCAAGTCATGAAGCTATTTTCATGGATATAACATGTACACAGTAAGGTTGAGGGCAAGTGGAATGGCATGAAAATGATTGTTTGGTTACCTCCATTTTTCATAAAAATTAAAAAAATTTACAATTCGGGGATGCGCAGTCGAATTATAATAAAATCATTAAAAAAATCGATGTTATTGACCATCCTGAAAGTTGGGTTGAGGTATGGCCAACTGTAAATTTGATTTCGTTACAAAATTAGTCATATAAAAATCGGACGAATTCAAAATTTTCTAATTAAATGAATAGTTACATACGCTATTTACACCTTCTCTGAAATGCCAAAATACCCATGTTTCTAAATTCATTAATAAATACATAAACTGGCATGTAGAGCGATCGACTACACATGCGGAATCTAGTAGCAATAAACAACAACATTGCCGATACCAGCATCCCTAGAGGTGGTGAGGGAACTACATCAAATGACATCTAAGAAGGCGGACGAAGAAGTTGCAATAGATGAAAGAGGTGGGAGAGAGAAGAAAGACAGTGGCAAGATGGAATCCCAGAGCATGAAGTAACTAGATCGAATGACATGGAATGGAATGTAAAAAAAAAAGTGAAGAATTTTGGAAATTTTATGGAATTTTCGAATTTTTTTGAGAATTTTCTGTGTTCTAGGTCATGGCTCAAGGTCAAGGTTATCAATATCTACATGGCTGATGAGATGGATACTGACTGACCTGACGAGGGTCGTCGAGTTGGGAGCTTAATGAATCCAACTTTTATCGAACCCTGGACCTCCTACATGTACATATTTAAACAATCTATTAAAATACTTTTGTTAATTTTTATATATTGTTTTTAGTCTTTTAAAATATTATTAAACAGAATGTGTCGTACACACATTTCACATATTTATGTTGTTTTTCTACATTACTTAGCATTGTTAGCCTTTTGAAAGGTCGCTGATCACAAATTGTAAGTATACAGAGTTAAAACATTTCGCTCGTGTTTGGTGGTTTCATGTGGATGCTCCTGACCCCATATCCGCACCTTGTGCCGGTTCACCTTGCCATTTGTAGGAACGTCGCTTTCCCCAAAGTAAACGTGTATTGCGCTATATCCAAACCCACCGTTTTCGGCCTTTTCTTTTTTCACGAGCCCACTGTTACTGCATTATCTTATTTGGACATGCTTGCAGAGTGCTTGTTTCCTCAGTTAGAAGAAGAGGCGGGGGACTTCATTTTCCAGCAGGATGGTGCGCCACCCACTGACACTTAGCTGTTCGTGGATAACCGAACGAGATGTTGTCGCAACGCCGGATTGGTCGTGGAGCAGCTGGCGACCAGGCTCTTCATCAATGGCTCCCAAGAAGCCTGGATCTTACCTCGTGCGTCCTTTTTCTATGGGGGTACATAAATGATCAAATGTTTCTTCCAACATTGCTTGCTAACATTGATGACCTCAATACGAGAATTACGGATGCCATCCAAACCGCGATACTGGACATGCTGACAAGAGTGTGGAACGAGTTTGATTATTGCGTAGATGTTGTTCGGGCCCTCTCATGGTTGTGACATTGATCATTTACAAGATATAGTAAACAATCTTCACACTTCCACGGTTCATTTGATTGGTCAACCACGGTTGTAGGTTGTTTGGTCATGATAGTCTAGACCTTCAAAGTTGTGGTATTATTTATACTCATCCTGTATTTTACTCTTAAAGTTTCTTGAGAAACAATATCTTATTCTGGTGTCATATCTCTATTAAATAAGACTTTATTTATGTGTATCGTTTGGTAGAATGAAACACAACGTATTCCTATTGCTAATTAATTTCAACTGCATAGAGTGCTTATAACATGTCTCGTGGCAAGGTGTGCGTTACTTCATATTTGATCTTTATTTTGATTACATACATACTTTTCCTTCATTTTAGCATTGAGCAGGCGAGATTCATGCGATAAAATTAATAATCAGCTAGTTCCGGTGTCATGATCGACAACTGGTCATGAAAATCCGACTCCGCACATATACGACTTGCTATAGTTACTTTACAAAATATGTTATGCATGCCTACATCATTTAATAGTTTTAATAAGACTTCATATATAATGCTTATGGATTCGTTATACAGGCGCTGGCATTACCATAGCTGTAATAATCAGGGAGATCATTTTTTTCTATATACAGGTTCTTAGCGCTGTAAATAAAAAAATTATATAATTATATCTCATTACCTGGTCCTTATCGCAATTTTGTGTTATTATCTGGAAAACTACGCTTCCTATAAAAATATGCCTGAAATTTTACCTCTCCTTAATAAACACCTTGACTGTTCACATCTTATAATGTTATGATAAATAAAACATACTTTTCGATTGGATTTTACAAATTACGTCGTTGTGGGTAAGGCTGTCCGAGATGCTGGCTACTATTTGTATATCTGTTTAAAATGCAACGTTTGGTGATCTCAGCCACGATTCTTATTATAACTGCAAATTTATAGTGTTTCGAATGAGCTTTGACGAGACAAATCCATAGATGTGCTGATTCTCTCTTTACTTTAAATTAAAAAATATTATACACATGCTTATAAAATCCAATGTATTGTCCCGTAAAATATGAGTTATCTGCAAATTTGGCATGTAAGAGTCATTCTGCAAAAAATGCATTGTTGGAGAATATGGTACATGTTATAATGACTTCTTTAAAAATCACAATGAATGCGGATACCTATAAATATCTAGTATTACAGGGAGAGAGTGGGAGTTGTTGTGGGAGGTTTTAGGTCGACGCTTAACTGCGAGGTCTTGAGCGCTGATGAGGGTGAAATGAGGGAAAGATGAAGCAGTAGTGGAATGTAAGAACAGGAGAAACAGTAATGACTCGACTAAACCCACCGGCTAATGGCAAAATTCCTCTTGTTTCGCACAGTGGAAATCTGAGTGACATTGCCAGGAATCGGTCGAAGTAGTGAGTGGATGGTTGCTGATTAAATATTCAATAGTTTTCCAATATTATGGACATGCATGACTTTATAATAAAAATTATTCCCTGCAAAAACTTTGTTTTTAAAAAACGATATATAACTGATGACTTGTAAGAAAACACACCTCCGTTCTTTTGGGAAAAAAAAAAAAAAAAAAAAAACTATGTGTTACATATTACTATTCCATCCAATATGGTGTTGGATATATGCACGTAATCGTTGCTTATAATTTCATATTCGAATTATTTTAAAAAATCCAAGTCCGCAGATGTTTCACACAATATAATTATATCGATAAGTTTTTTATAATATCACTAAATTAATATTACATATAGATTATATGTGTTATTATCAGAGATGATGGATTGCCTCTCAACTTTTAAAGCATGTGACTTTGGAATAAAAAACATACAACGTTTAGTTGTATGTCAGCCTACTACGAATAGAAAAAAAATTTCTAGGTCCAGCAAAGACGGCAATCTACAGCATATGAAAACAAATGACTGTCGTAAACGAGATGACTGCCTACAGCAGAATAAAATAATTTAAGAAGCAGGATGGCTGCCTACAGCAGACAAAAAACAAAATACTCCAATAAACCTTATAGCTGCCTACAACAGGTCCAACAAATGTACCTATGCGTATTACTTTTTAAAATAAACATGACCTATTACATATGCTATATTTTAAACAGTAAATCCCATTCTGTCTCGGTAGCCAAGAGGTATAAGGCAAATGTCCAAATTTTTATACCAAGGAGGGCCGGATCGAAACTGCTCTCATCCACAGGAGTTTTTAAGTTCTAACATTTTAAAATAGTGTCTGTGGGCACGAGGTTCCTGCGTACAGTAAACTGGAACATCGATATATACTAGCAGCGCCCATTGCGGCCAACGAAAAATCTAATATGGTGTTTGTGCGCTCCTAGCGGCAAATTCTAGAAACATACACCAGTGCACTCTATTTACCGACTCCAATGAAAAATAAGGCGACCAAGCGAGTACTGCGCCCCTAGTGACAGCCGATGTAAACAAAATACAAGTGGAAACAAGATGCCGGACAAGATGGCAATTGGAGGAAGACAAAATTGGGGGTCAAGATGGCAAATGGCATAAACAAGATGGCAGAGGAGGAAACTGTTGAAAATAAGATGGCGGATGACAGAAGAAAGATCGTGGACCAGATGGCAGGTGGTGAAAACAAGATGGCGAACAGCGAAAACAAAAGGAGAACAAGATGGTGGCGATGACGTCATCCAAGATGGCGGAAAGGTAAAGGATATCAAAGATGGCAGCGGTGAAGTAATCCAATATGGCGTCGGCACCATGGAACCATAGCCAGCAGCCGTTACTAGCATCCCCTATTTCCATTTATTCAGAATAGTGGACCCTATCATTCAAAACTTTAGAACGATCACATCCGAAATTGATGCTCTAAATCCTACCCCCGTGATGCATTTGACTACACACAAGCTTATGGTACGAAGTTTTTTGGGTTCGAGTCCCAGGTAAAGAAAGCGTGTATTTGTAATAGTGTTAGTACTGTTGCAGATGTTTCTGGTTTCATCTATATTGATATTGGCGTCAACGAGACGTGAAGTTCTATCTATGATTTAAGCTTTAAAGAACGTAATTAAAAAATTATTTACATCCATTTACAGGAAAGAAAGATTATTATATATATATCAGTCACTTCTTGTTAACACTTACAAACCTGTAAGTTTATTTAGCGATGAGAGTAAATAAACATTCCCTTGACAACAAATTCGCACGTACCAGATTTCGTTGTTTTTGTAGCTTTTATTAGAAATTAAAATTTTTTAAGATCAATGCTGAGTAGATAAAGAAGTTTTCCTGAAAAAAAAAATACGTAAGTACATTTTATAATTACTCTAAAATACACGAGTTGTACATAATGTTACGGAAACAATGTTTGGGGCACAGTCAACTTGGCAATGTACTAAAATTACAGCCATCCAACAAGGACGGTCGTACAGTACAGTAAGCTTGTGCGATGTCGAGAGGACCATTAAGGAAGTTGTGAGTGGGAATACACCATAAATGGTATAATTGGCTGATATATGTGTCTCGCCTCTAGCTTTTCTTCGAATGCACTGACAATATAAATTATTACTTTTAATTAAAAGTCATTAACTGACATTTCAGCGATTCCAGTTTAGAATACAATGATTATTTTCTTCACTGAAATGGTTAAATGTAAGAGTGCGGTTGGCTTGACAGAGAAATGGCATGCCTGACGGTGTGTGCTACTTTGATTGTCTATGGCCAGGTGCTTCCTGTAATTACTACCTGAACTTTATCTCTTCCTCCGGCGAGCATGTCCTCACGCGATACTCCACCCCAAGTCGACAAGTCGTGCACGTGCATTATGTAGGGCCTATTATTCACGCGGTATCTGACCGGAAGGTACAACAGCCGACTTTCGCCAAGCTATTTTTTTTTCCTACGGAAACTTACTCCTTTTCAAACATATGAGGAGACACCACAACTCATCTACACCAGGGGCCCATGCAGATTCATCAGTTTTACTATGTGTCTCTACGACAATTAGGTAGAGTACAGGAACTTTTCTTCTGTTTACACAGCAGTACGCCAGACTTCACAGTCATATGCATGCTTGAACCCCAGCAGAATTGTTTATTGGTTACTGCCCCAGAGGACAATCACGTTTACTTCAGATCGTGTAATTTGGGTAGGTACAGCCGTTTAGCATGATCAAATCTGGCCGCTCATTTGTTTTCAGTATACTTTGGCCATATTTGATCTTCTACCTTTGCAATTGGCTCTCACCTGTATGTTAAACTTTTGTTTCATATACCTGAGCTGTTATGAATTCTGCTACTAAACACGTAAGCGCTTATGGTACAGTAGCCAACTGCTCTCTCATGCGGAATAAAAAAACCATATATTCGCTATGTACAAAAAATGCCCTGTGTACTCCTTACATTAAGCATTGCATTTAGTTGTTGCGAGTTTATTATTGTCAAAGAATCTTCTATAATGTATCTTTTAAACTGTGATCCAAAAAAGAAGTGACTTGCATGTATAATATACATATTTAAAATCATGATTTTCCTTAAATGAATCACCGAAACGTTCCTCCTGAGTTAAGCAACATCACAACAAACAGTTTCAGAAACTGTATTTTCGCTTTCTGTTTTAACCATGATCTGAAAATGGAAAGCCAGTATTGACGGTATGGTTGTAGATGGCATTTGATATGGCCAAGTACACTAGAATATGGTTACTCAGAGAGACTTCAGCGGCGTTTAAGCCGGCCCCACGCGATACCCATTTCCGTATCAGTTTTCCTACCTATTTTCTGCTAGCGTTTCTGCTCCCGTGTAGATTACATTCCAACCACCCTCCCCCCCCCGGAGGGGGTTGACTTCGGGTATAACCGTTTTCGTACACATGGGCATGCCTGAAACGGTAATATAACGTGTTCTAAATTTCTGATATACCCGCGGAGCTGCGACAGGCAAGAAGGCGGTCACCCGAGTAACAACCTCAAGGCGTATATGTCCATTTACGAAAATATTGTGGGTTCTGCAAAACGTATTTATGTACAAAATAAAAGTTAATGTACGCGCAAATAACGGGAAACGTTTCTATTAACTCGCAGGGTCATAAGAAATCAATAAACACAACTTTCAAAAATACGTGATAACTATGGACTTTTATCATGTATATGACTTTTTACACGGCTACCTTGCAGGTTGTATGTGTAGCCAAATGAGTGCCCTGCCTCCATAGCTCAGAGGTAGTGTGGTCCACATGTAGTCTAAGGGTCGTGGGTTCACGCCCCGGTCCCTCTGCGGCAGTTCCTTAGTTCCCTTGTCGCACTGAGAATTGGTCAGCAGGTCAGTCTAAATTGAGCTCGAAATCGTCACTTCAATACAACTACACCAACAACGACAAAAATTAAGTGGGTTGGTGCACGGGTTCGCACTGCGTGATTGTAGTTTTTGAGTTCAAATCTCTTTTGTATAACGAAATATTTTTAGTTATTTTATGTAATATATTATTGCTGTGTTTGATTTAAGTTATTGCCAGAAAAACCTTTATTCATAGAATATATTTGAGCAAAAGCAATGATACTAACAATATAATACAAACCACATCCAAATCAAATAACCACAGACAGTCGTTTTCAGCGTACAGTTACATGTATATTATTACTTTTAGACAAAGATATTCTAGAAATGAACGTTATCTGGAAATAACTTCAAATATAAACAGCAATAATGCCCCACATAAAATAACTAAAATATTTTGTTATATGACGGAGATTTGAACTGTAAATCCCAAAATCACGCAGCGCAAACCCATGCACTAACCAACTAGTTTTTTTTTTTTTTCTTCATTTGACATTGTTGCTACATTTGACGTTGACGATGCTCTAGTGCAATCGACTTGCTGACAAATTCCCAGTGAGACAAGCTAATTGAAGATTTGCCGCTGAAGGGTCGGGGCGCTAACCCGCGACCCCTCGAGTACAGCTGGTGGTAGGGCTCTGCGCCACGCACACAACTTACCAACTGACTGCGTAAAAACCTCATTTGACCTGTTTAGCATGAGTAATGTATACCAACGCACATAAAAACCTTATTTTTAGTATTGTGATATTTTTGCCTTCTTTTGGTTTTCAAACCGTATAAGCTCGTTTAGTTACGGAAAGCACAGGATTAATTATTATTCTTGTTAAAGATAAATATAAAAATAATTTAATAATGTTTTAATTAGTCGTACATGATTGTGAATATAGTAAATTTTTTTATACATATGCAGTGCCGTTACTAATATCATTTTCCACGCAAAGTACTTTTACTCATAAACTTAAATAAATGCAGCCTTAAGGGTAAAATATATAATCCGCGTAGTTTTTGGATGTACCACAAAGCAACTACATATAATATTTGATTGCATTTGTAGCCCTGCCAACTGCGGAATGTCTGCCATTTGCGAGTAGTTTTTGCTTGCCATTTACAATTTCCTGTTAGCACTTTAGGTAACGTGTGGGTATGAACTGATAGATTTTTTCTTCTCTTCTGCTACAGAAACTTTGATGCCTTCTTTTGTACCCATGGGCATAACAGAAGGTAGTATAAACTGGGTATCGTGTGGGGACGGCTTCAGTAGCTGAGGTGAATAGAGGTGCAGCGAGCTATGGATAGTGCGGAGAGCAATGGCAAGGGAACGGGAGGATTCCACGTCCATATGCGAGAAGCCGTTGTTGGATCTCACGATAGTAAACCCCGGTTCGTTGCAACTAGTGAGCGGTCTGACCGCCACACCACCTTCGACCCGAAATATTTACTCTAAAAATAGTCACTTTTCTGGCTCATTTTTTGAATATTTCAAATATATATTAAAAATTCGTAGTTTCGATACGAAAAATTACTCCAAATACTCGAAATTTAGTGTTAATTTGCACTCAATCTACGGCCAGTTGGCACGTCCTGGATTAATGTGAGCCAATAACAAACTAGAATTCTTGTTAGCGTTGTGATTTCGCTGTTGTCGTGTACAAAATCCATAACTGTTTGCAAAGAAAATCCTGAGCGTTATAGTAAAATATTTTAAGATTTTATTGTCTAAATTAATTTTACAAAAAAATTAGGGACTACAACAGATGTGTGTACATTTATACATACTAGTAAAAAGGCAGTTCTGCAGTGTATATTTTAAAACGATTTTTCTCGTTTTTGTAAACTAATTTTTTCTGTACTTTGTATCGCACAAATAAAAGATTTTTTGACTTATACGTATGCAAAAATTAATAATGTAATATTTATTCTTTTAAAAAATTGGAAATGATATTACATGTTGTGTGTAGAAGTTGGTAATTGTTTGGCACATAAAATATTTTTTTTGGTGGCCGAATTACTTATCTGGTTTTCCCTAAACAGAAATAAATTAACACATTAATATTTTCATTGCGTAGAGTATAACTTGGCACATCCGGACGGAATCGCTATCAGCAGAAAGAGTGCTGTGCTGTAATAATTCCATATTGCTTCTTCAACGTGTCCTGTTTACGGGAGGATTGCGACTGCGTGCAGCTTTTGTCGGTAAGGGACGCACCCAGCTGTTTCCTTCACAAACGCAACAAAAGGCACTGTGATCCCTGACCTTGAACTCAAGGTCACCAACGAGCGGAAGGGCTGGATGCGGGTGGTTGATTACCAACCCGATTGTTATTTGCCGCACGTGGAAGGAGGCACGCGCCTCTCTACAAAAACTAAACCAACCCTTCGAACTGCACCCCCAACCCTTGAGGCGTCATGCACCACCGGTCTATGCTCATTTGGCATAACTCGCACCTGGCGGAAACCCCCAGTACTCAAAATAAGCGTGAGTCGCTTCCTCCGTCATCACTACTGCAGTCTCCCTCGGAGTGTCTGCTATGAGGGAAAAAATAATTATTTACATATTTAAAGCGAAGTTATAACACATAAGGACATTCCCATAAGACTCTATGTATTTCAAATACATCGTTTGCGTGATTGCCATGAGAATTAATATTACTATAGCAGAAAAGAATCAGTCAATCCTTTTCCCCACATTTTTGGATCTATTTCCTGGAAAGAGGGTAGCTAATTGTTTCAATATACTTACAGCACCATGATGTGGCAAACCAATTTACTTCCTCTGGTCACGTCTCGTTCTCTTTATTCCCCGCCATGAAACGCAGGAGTGACGCGTGTCAACTTTGGCTACACTGTAAAAAATAATAGGAAAATTACCTGACAAGTGTAAGGTAATATTCGCTAACTTGTGGGGGAAACAAAGTTTTCCTTAGGTTTAAGGTAAAATTACCGCACTCTGGAGTAAAATTTAAGTACATGGTAGTGGAAAATCCGTACATGGATGGGAAAATTACCTTACGACGCGTGCATTTCTTTAGCATTGTCTCTACGGCTACCTGGGGGGGGGGGGGACAGGTGGAAAAAACAATCCTCCTAGGTCACGATCCTTCACTTCTACAGCTTTTGGGAGAATTAATTTTTTGTACCCAAATGGGAGCCGATATTGTAAAATCCTCTTTCAATTTTGTTACAAATTGTTTTTACTATGTATTCTAGTTTTTTCAACACAAAAAATAGGCCTAACTGCCACGATACAATATTCCCCACAATCTCTGGCCCAAGTTTCTTCCATATCTGCAATCCTAGCCTGCATTAAAGAAGGTATGGTGGTATCTATATAATAACATCTCACACAATACTTGCTGCGAAACAGGCACATTTGTTTTGATTGAACTACTTCCACAGCTATGGTTCCAGCGTCTTCAATATCCATAAATACACATTAACTATTTACTTTACTGTGGAAATTTGAACTTTTTCTTAAATACATGCGGATTTTTACCATAATGGCACACTATTTCTGTTGTATCGTAAGTAGTCCACGTTTTGGCGAATCACCGGATTTTAATTTACTATTTCCTCTACTCTTATTTAATGCCCATATCGCTTTTACTCAAAATATAAAAAAAATTCAAGTATCATCAATACAACAATCCACCACTTACTCTCTGATTGGCCAAAATTGTAACCATACACTGGAAATCGCAAATGACCAATTCCGGAAATTCCATGAAAACGGTGTGCAGTCGCTCATAATTTGAATAGAATAATTCGTACCAACGATCATGCGTGCTGGCATGGAATCAGCCAAGGTAGTTTCCATTGCAACACGCGGCATTGTCTTGGTACGTCACATGATGGCACCTCAGGTAAACGGAAGCAGTTACAGAGCTACCTTGCGTCGAGCCAGGAAACTACTTGCACGGAGGAAAATACTTCTGTATTTTTCAAACTATAATTTTCTTTAATCGAGCATAAATAATTAACAGAGTCATGATCTCACAGTTTTTTCAACACTAGTCCATTATACGGAACGGTAGAAATTATAAAACAAACCGATAAATACGAAGAAGTTTTTATGATTTCACTTTGATACATATTAAGTGAATGTCACCGAAACAATTTTTGATGAACACATGTAAGTTATTTAAGTTATAAGAAAAACAATTTTTCAACTATATTAAAAATATATATTTTAAAGTATTTCTTTGAGTCACCACGGCGTGATAAATTGGCTGACATAGTGTGAATACTAATTAGAGAGGAGATAGAGGAGTGTGTGTGACAGAATGTTTTTATGACTTTACCAATGGAACTTCCTCTCCAACGGTGTACTGTCTTGTCAGGAACTCTGCAAGAGCATTCACATGCACTGGCATTCACAATACATAAAACTCTCAATAATATTAAGAAGCACTTTAATTGGATATTTACCTTTGTAAAAAAAAAACTAAGCCTGTGTGGTTCAACATTACCAATAAAGGTCAGAATAAAACTTTTTAACTATGTGTGAAAATCAAATCAATTAATTAAAAATTCTATTCTGCCAGTAGATTAAAATTATTGAAATATTACCACAATTCAAACAAAAGAATTACTTAAATTGAAGATAAAAAATTTAATGTATTTAATGCCATTTTTAAAATAATTAAATTATCTGTAGATTAATTAAACCGTTTTCAAATAAAAGTGTCTGCAGTCTTAGTGCCTCTTAACGAAATTTTCTATTGTGAGCTCCATTAGTCTATAGCGTTTCAAGTTCAAATCACTTTCCCACATATCTAACTCAAGTTCATAATTTCTTCAAAATAAGCAAAAGTTCAATGTTCTCTTAACAAACTTAAGTCCAGATCAAAAATAGGAAAATAGTTCTTTACTCCCAATTTATATTTTATATTCAAATCACTGTGAAGTCAAAAAGGTTGCTCCGGTAACTAACTCAAATCGGGTTGCGTAGGACTACTGTGTTGAATTAATAGGTGACACTCAGTACTGCAACTAAATCTTCCAAAACTATATCATCTATCACTAACATTTCAGGAGCAATGATAAGCCTGCATAAAACGCTACCAAACATAAGTCTGTTTGCCCAAAAATTAGGTGGCGTCACCTTAATCTGTAGGTAGTGTTGACTTTACCAGATGGCGTCGGGGCGTCAGTGTAGACTCCGCCTCGTCGACTGCGTCCACTAATAAATCCAAACTAAATCAAACTTCTTAACTTGCCAAGCTAGCACTCAATTAAACTAACTTTGGGTACCAAAAACACTGACCTAGATTATGTCGATGCCGGGGATTTCGCCCAAGAAATCGCGGCTATTAAAAACGCGTCCTTGGATATACAGATCCGTACCGAGAAGTCCTTGACTTCCGGCTACTTCGTCATCAAGTCCTATCAGCTCAGCTACTTCCGATGTAGTAAGTCACAAATATAGCTGAACACAAAATAAAAATAGGACTGTAAATAGAGAAAGTAAACAGTGTTAAAAATTAAAATAATAAACCCTAATATTTGAAAAATCCCGAAAAGTGATTAAGTAACATACTTAAGTTAGCAGCCAAATGCTCAGAATAATGTACTTACTTGCCATAGAGTAACATAATTTAACATATAAGAACTGAAAATAATGGTGGATCCTAACTCACATTACACATTTAGAATCATGAAATAAAATATGTAGAATTGCATATGTGTTCAAATAAAAATAACAAAGTGCTTAAACATATGTAAAATATGTAGGTGTCATATGGTACAAAAGAATACACGTTAATCTGTATACTAGTCTCGGGACATGTAAATGAGAGTACATGGATATGTTACAGAATGTCCTTTCTGTTTATTACCGTATTCAATTTCAGTTAACAACTGCACAAGATTGCGTGTAATTAGCATACATAAAAAACGTGATACATTGGACACTCATTTACCAGACTCTCTCAAACGTAAACATAAACAACTCTGCAAAAAAGAAAACATAACGTCACTTACAGTCTGTTCAACAATCCAAAATAAAACTCTTTTCATCCCGAAAGAAAAATATACATACATGTATGTTTTCCAAACAACAATCAACATTAAAACACTTTGAAATACAACTCCCTTTAAAATTATTCATTAACATTCACCTGAAAAGAAAAGAACAATTGTAAGATCTTTATTCAACAAAATATAAAAGAATAAAATTGAAACACAACTGTCTGCTCTTTGGCTCACGTTCGCGGCTTGCTGCGCTGTAATCAAAGAAGACGCCGGGCGATAGGTCGCAGCTGCGGTCATGTGATATGTCTGAGTCAATCCCCTCTTGCGACACACTTCACGTTGCCGTGCACCATCAAGGTTCTTCAGCAGAAAGATGGCAGGCTCCACTGTTCGGTCGGGCGTCTTGTGGAGTCTCCTAAACTCGTTCCAAATAAGCGCTTATCGTCGTTGAATGGCACTTTCATTATATAAGTTTCGTCACACACGTAACGGAGCTACAAATTATGTGGGATTCGCTACGCTCGTCACTGCACTGGTACGTGAAAACTCCGTCTGAAAACGGTTGTTATCCAACGTCTTTGCTAATGGTAACGGCCATATTTTCACGTACTGAAAACTGTGTTTTTATAGCATTCGTCAACCTCTGATAGCTTCATGGACTAAAACTTTTTATGCGAAAGTGTTCAAACTTTGTGCAGTTTTAAATGACTGTTTCTAAACTGACTAAACTTTTAAAGCAGAGTTCAAACAAACTGATGTTAGCAACGTCTCGAAATTGTTCTGAACAATATGACGAGTGTTTACATAGAATCGTGACTTCATCACGTAACACATACATAGTTTCTCAAATATTAACAATTGACAATTTAAAAATGAACATATATTAATACTTATAAATATACACAAAAAATAAATAATTAATGGTGGTAATCAAAACCTAACCTGAATATCGTCATTATTCTCTCTCTCAACAATCCAATTAATTTTAACATACTAACGTATTATGAATGCCATTAGGGAAAAAAAACATTAAAAATTCAAACTTTATACTCGATTAGTTGTTCCAGCCTCCTGGCTTAATAAGAAATCTTCGTTCTTCTCTCGTCGGCTAAACAACGGCCTAAAGGAGTGGGTTTGAGAATTTTTGGTAATTATCGATTTCCTTACCGATCAGTCAAAATAAGACTCAACGAATACCTATCTTGAAGAATTCCCCAAACTTATTAATGGAACATCTCATTGTACAACATAGGTACAATATTATCACTTAGGAAAATGAAATATTCATACATACTTACACATGACAAAATATATACACACACCAAGAAAAATCCTAATGAAAATTGAATTGAAAAATAATAGTGAAAAATTAAAGTATGTTAGGTGTGCATAAGTGCTTTGCATACCTTGAAGAAAATTAGCCCCAAATAATAAAGTTTTGTTCCTCTTTGAAAAATAAAGTAAAATCTGTCCTTTCAAAAATTTCTCAATGAAATAAAATAAATTAATTAATGGTTTTACTCATATGAGGTAAGTGTTAAGCAGGTGAGTGGCAAAATTATAATGTAAACATTGTTCATTGCTGACCTTGTGTTAGGATGTGCATGTCATATCCCAATTCATTTTCGTTCTCCTTAAACGTGACTCGTATTCTCTCTTACACAATAAAATTCAGGCTAACATTCAGCATGCGTGAAATGTGGACAACTGTACTTTGAAGTTTCAACTCGTGCTTATGCAGGACATACAAGACGGTATGTTAGGAACATCTCAGGAAAATTTTCGCATAATAATGCTGTACTGTGCGACACGATGTAACAATGTGTAGGGGCATTTACTCTTCCCACACTAAATAAATAACATCTCTGGAAAATACCTCAGAGGAAACCATAACTCTCAATAACAATATTACGTCGCCATAACATTTCACAGTAAACGTGGCATATAGGCTGCAATCCATAAACTTTCGTCTCCTGTTATTCTGTCGCATAAACCTTTATAAAGCATACAACGTATTCTTTCTCTAAAGAATATAAACTTGTATCTCACATATAAAAATCTAAATAAAACTCTGCATAAATTACTGCTTCTTTAAGGGATTCTTAAATTGCTTTAATTGCGTGATATTAAATCTCCCTACAAATTCTCCATCCAATGTAGATAAACTGTAACAGTTCTGAATTACTTCTGTCACACGGAATGGTCACTCAAACAGAAGAAATAGCTTCTTCGTTACATTCTCAGCAGTAGAACTTAGATAACGTGTCCTCTTCAGCACTAAATCAACAATCTGAAACTTGTTTACACATGACAGCTTCTGTTGTCTTCGCCTGGACTCTGCCGAACAATATAATTTCCTCTTCACAATAACCAAAAGAACTTCTTGTGTGACGGGCGTACAACTTTCTCCAAAAGATGTGTCCGCTTGCAACAACTTCGGTAACAACTTGCTAGCTACAGTCTCAGACCTCTTGTTCGTCAGTACCTCGTAAGGAGTAAAACCAATGCTTCTATGTATCGTATGATTCATCACAAACTCAGCTATCGGGATCTTATCGCGCCAGGCTTGTTGTGTGTGGTGACAATACATACGCAGCACTGTACCTATTACACTCATTCAGCGCTCAATGGGGTTAGAACGTGGGTTTCTTATGGAAGCAGTTGTGGAAACAATATTCGGCCTTTTAAGTCCTTTCTGCCAAACGTGCCTCGTAAACTGGCTGCTATTGTCAGACAAAATTGCTCGTGGTTTTCCTACTTCCTCTACAAAACTTCTGACTTTTCCAAGCAAAATTAGAGCCTTTGCGTGTACCACTGAATACAACTTAGTAAATTTACTGAACAAATCTGACATTACAAATACATACAGACACTAAGTCTAACGGTTCTTCAGGAATAATGGCTTGTAAAATCGCCTTGAAAATTCTCCTGCCCATACTTGCTCTTCTGACATAACTCACATGATGTTAGAACTCTCTGCATGGCCCTCTGCATGTAGGTCCAATATATGCACCTGCGCAGTGTCTCGTACAACTTATTGGAGCCAATGTGTCCAATCGCCTCATACATTTCCTGTGTTACTTGCAATGAAATGTCTTTCGGAATTACTGTTTCCGAAAATCATCAAAACATCTGTTAGCTGTGCTGTGGTAAAATATCACTCCGTCATTACAGAACGTACGGTGTAATTTATGCTCTGGTAGTACTTCTGCCAACTTATGTACGACCGTAATACAAAACTGATCTTGCCTCTGCTTTTCGCCCGCGTCAATGAGTAACTGTGACAAATTACCAGCCCAATTACCACTCACAGCAACATTGCTTCCGACAACAACTTCCTTCGATCACTTCCTCAGTAAAACCGGGTCATTCACACATCCTAGTAAACGACTCAAATAATCGGCTGTTACATTCTCAGAGCCCTTAATATACATCACTTCAATGTCGTATTCTTGCAATAGCAAGCACCACCTGGTGAGTATGTTACCAAACGTTTTGCCTGATTTCAAACATGTCAAGGCTTGATGGTCTTTTAGCAATTTAATTTTCTCGCCAAGCAAGAGATCCCTGGATTTATTTAACGCCCAAATGATAGCCAAAGCTTCCTTCTCTGTCACTGTATAATTTCGTTCGTTGGGACTCATGGTTCTACTAGCCATAGCTACTGTATTTTCCACCTCATTGCTATCAAACTGAGCCAATATGCATTACAATACATAGCCTGCCACATCTGTATACAAGAAAAATTTATTTCCTTGGCAGGGCGATAAATAACATGCTCATCTAAAAATATAGCTTTCAAACTCTCAAATGCTTCCTGCTCTGCCTCTAGCCATCTCCATTGCTGATCCTTCCTTAGAAATCTGAAAAGCGGCAAAGCAACTCTTGTCACTTGGTCGGAATAATTACGATAGAAGCCAATAACACTAAGAAAAACTCGTAACTGACATACGTTCGGAGGCGGGGGAAACTGTGGTATGGCTTCAAGCTTGTCTGGAGCTGTTCGAATGTTTTCGGCCGTAAGAATGTGCTCTAGCAAAGTAAGTTTATTCCTACAAAACAAAGACTTTTTAATTTTGATGGTCATACCATACTCACTCAACTTCTCCATTGCCATTCCAATAAGTCGCACGTGCTCCTCAAAGGTAGCAGACGTAATTAGGATATCATCTACGTACGCTCTAGCAAAACCCTTACATTCTTCTCCTAGTGTTTTGTCCAAGTAACGAGTAAACTCAGCGACTGCGTTGCACACGCCAAACGGAAGTATTTGGAAAACATACTGGTAAATTCTAATAAAAAAAATGCTGTGTACTGCTCGGACGATAACTCAAGCGGAATTTGCCAGTACCCAATGGTCAAATCAAACGTTGTCAAAAACCTCACTCTCTGGCACAGTCGCAAAATATCGCTTAACCGTGATCTTATTTATATTCCTGGCATCTAGACACAACCTCTCGCTACAATCTTTCTTTGGTACGCAAACCATAGCCGACGAAAGAGGACTTGCCTCTCGCTTTATTTCCTTCCAGTCACATAACCTGCAGGTATTCTTGAGTTGCTGACAAAAATTTTGCAGGTATGGAGTAAGATTTTGCATGAAACTGCGCCCCTTCAATAACTCGAATTTTGCCTAATACACTCTGTTAAGTCCTAGGACTTCAAAAAACACATTCCCATAATCCTCTGAGCAATGAATATAGCCATTTATGTTTATTTATATCTAGACAACTTACTTCTGCAACAGCTTGCATTATCTCCTCGTTAAAACTTTGTGGTGCACTAACAGCTGGAGTATTAAACAGTTGAAAAATAGTATAATCATGCTTCAATAATCCTACAAACTTATCTATCACTTGCCGTTTAGCCTTACTTGCTATCGTCAGGTGTAACAAACTAGCCTCCAAAATGCAACAAAATCTTATGCTAAGTTGAAAAATCGGTTCCCAAAATAAGTGGTTTAGCTAACTGCTTTACAACCAAAACTGTAACTTTCTTCGGTTCTCCAATACCTTCAATGGTTAAAACTGTCTGACGATTCACAATAGGCCCTTTTCTAGATGTTACTTCCAGGATCTTTATCCTAGGTACAGGCTTTAACTAACTCTGCACTTCCACAACTGATCTCTGCTCCGCTGTCTAGAAGTACAGGCGTCTCAACACCGTAGACTCTTGCTATTACTTCAGGGCATAGAGTTGAAAATAAGACCTCCCACATTCTCATCTTCCTTACACAATAAATATTCTCGATCTGAATCATGCACCATTGCTGTATTTATTGTCACATGCTGCAACTCGTTATCACACGATACAGGTTTTACTTCCTTACCTTCCTTCTCAATAATGTTGACTGTCCCCTCATCCTCTATGACTGGGACCAGTGGCCGGAGACTGCGCTCACCAGTCCTTTCTAGTTTAACTGACTACTAGACTGTTGGTTCTGGTTTGCCACCGCCTGCCCATTTACAGAAAATCGCTGTTGCGAACTGTAATTAAGCTGGAATGAATTAGCACTAGGGTTCAGACTGTTCACATTTTCAAGAACATTCCTGAGGGAAAATTCTCGGTGTTGTGATTGCGTACACTTGCTGCGTTATTATCCTGTACAGTCGAGTAATTGCCCTGACTCTGTACTAACCTAGCTGGTTATGTTTGTATGTAAGGGACCACTGAACCTGTGGAACAGACTGACTGATTTGTGGCGGTACGGTCCTGACAGCATGAACTTTTACCTCGCGTATAGACCTGTTGTTCCTCTGCAGGTGTCCACGCTCTGTGTCCCTCCTTTTCCGTTCCTACGTTCCTTCTCTCGTCTTGCCTGCGGTGGTGAAAATCACTTCCTCCCCGATTATTATACGAGTGACTGCTTTGTACTCTTTCAAAATATCCAGGATTATAACGGTAGTCATTCCTGTTAGATCAGCTACAATTCCACCTCTGTTGATAGGAACCTCGTCCTCTGTAGTTGTTGTTCCTGGGCTGTCGGCCTGCTTACCATTGAACTGTATTCACACGGAAGTTTCGTTCGCCATGTTGGGTGTTCTGACCGGGGCTTTGTGCATTGTTATGGTGGTTTTCAAGTGTTTTAGACTATAAAAATAGCAGTTGTGTAGGTGTCTGCCTCACTCTGTCATTTTTACGAGCAGTGTTCGTGGATCTGACCTGCCTCTGTAGTTTCTGAATTCTGTCAGGTCGCTGTATACACCACTAGTAGGAAATAGTTCCTTGACGTGCATCGGCGTCTGGCACCGGAGCCGGAGCCAACCGGCCGCCATTTTGTTACGCCACCGTCCGCCATATTGGATGTCACTGACTTTGATCTTGATATTTGACCCGGGACATTGACCTTGGCCCCGGTGACCTTTGACCCCAACAAAAAAATGCGAGAAAATCAAAAACAATTTATAACAAATATTTAAATTAAAAAGTCGTTCAAAAATTTTAAAAAATCATTTCAAAATTTATTAAAAATTTAATTTTAAAATCGTTTCAAAAATCGTAAAAAATTTAAAATTTCTTAATTAGAGAATATTTAACCTCGGCGGCCATTTTTCCCTTTTATGCCTCGAAATTTCCCTTAAAAAATTTTTATTTAAAAAATGTTAAATATTTACTAAAAATAATTATGTACCTTGCCACCTTTCTTCCGTTCAACCACCTACGTTCGACTGTCTCCAATTGATACTCGCTTATTACTCACGTTTGGTGACTGCCGGCCAATTAGTAGGCCACCTGTTTCTTGCGAAAATATTTATGCGGAGGCTAGACTTTAATATCCTATGTGCACAATTACAGTCTTCAATCGACTATTGGCCGCTTGCCTTTGTGTGAAGGCAGTCTGTTACATGGGCGAGCCAACAAAATTTAAGTATCTTCAATACTGACCGTCCGTGATTCGAGAGCAGACAGATAATACGCGTAACAATTCAAACGATCCAATCACGAAAGTGGTTCTGAACTAAAGTGCATCGGAACATAACTTGTCCTCAAATCTTTTCGCGAAAAACAGGTACCCCTACCAATTAGTAACTTTCGTTTCACCCCCTCAATCCCCTCCAACACCCGCCAATGCTTCCCATTGGTTAATTAAACATTAGTTCCATTCCCTCCACTCCCCACCAATGTATTCTCATTGGCCAATTAGTCGCTTTGCTTCATCCCCACCAATGTTTCTCATTGGCTAATTGAACACTTCACTCGATCCAATGACTCTCATTGGCTAATTAGTGTGTAGTCGGCAGTCTCCACCCACGTGACAACCCTCCCAATTGGACGATTGACTCGGGTATCTTCGTGACGCCAATGTTTTCCATTCACTAATTATTCACCTCTGTTCGACCCGACCAATCAGTGTTTAGTTGGCGATCCTCCAACCCCACCACTCCCCACCAAGGCTTCCGATTCGCTAATTACCTTGCTAATCTCTCCGATTGACTAATTACTTACCTCTGTTCGACTGTCGACCAATTAATCATGTCCGTTCCACCCCACCAATGTTTCTCATTGGCTAATTAGTCGCATGCTCCACCCGTTAGTCACCGACGTTCCACCCCGCCAATGCTTCCCATTGGCTAATTATTCACCTCTGTTCGACCCCCTCCAATCTCTTCGATTGGCTTTATAAGACGCGTCCCCGAAAGCCTCCAGGAAAAAGTTGTACCTCACTCTTAGAAATGTATGCATGTTGTCCATGTTGTAAAATCCTTGCCATCCATTTTAGCATTCGGAAGGGTGCGTTCGCTTTAGTGCCCTGGACAAACAAGACGAGTTACCGTCTCTGCCAGAAGAGTTCCTGCCGACCTACCTACAGCTGGACGAAGACACTCAATGAGTGTTTGAGAGCTGCATCACCTCGGTTCCCGACACACCGCACCGCAGGGGCTGGTGCAAGGCCCGCAGAGCAGCCCTGGTAGCGACCGCGCACCGTCCAAGTTTTCTACTGGCAAACAGTACCCAGCGACGAGGAAGCAAGCCCAGAACACGAGTGAACACAGTGTAAAATTACTTTGTAAAAAGTTTTATAATATCTGTGAAGAAAAACAAATTTTTTGCAACATCCAAGGGTTTCGTACGCTGGACTCGTACGTCATCAAGCAGATTGCCATCTCGTACAGCGAAGACTCGCAAACCAAAGAGTTTGCGGTTTTACCACCATGCCAATGGGAGCACCTCGACCACACCATGAAACAGGCTTACCGTCAACAGCAACAGATGCACGGACTTAGGTGGAACGATGGAAATATTCCGTACGGTGACATTCACAAAGTGTTGGAGGAAGCCATAATTCCCGATTACCCCGTGTACGTGTATCGTCAAGAGTCGGCGATGCGCAGTGTCTCCTGCTGGTACGAAAATTGTAGACTTCTACAAACAAAAACAACCACGATGTCCTCCGTTTAGGCAGCTTGTAGAGAAGTATATAGCATGGCTTCACGACTGTGAAAATGGACGATATTCGTCGTGCAATGCCCAAGCATTAAGGCTGGGGACGTACGATAATCCGTGGCACATATAAAAAAAAATTACGTGTATGTAATGACCTCAAAACTGAAAAAATCATTGTGTTTATTACTGACGAGGAGAAGAATCTTCATATGCTATGTATGTAGAACATAACAGTATTGTGATGTGTGTAAATAAAATAAAGTGGGGTTTATAAAAAATTTTGTATCTCATGTTTGTATTGACGTTTCAAACAAACACTGTTTGTAAAGAAAATGTTTTGTACCATCTTTACCATAATGTAAATAACGTTTTGTTTAAAAAGCACGACTGGTAAAGAAAATATTTAGTATCAGTGGTTTTAAAAAAATGCACGACTGGCTAACATATATATGTTTAAAAGTTGATTCATTGTAAAGGTATACAGACTGGAGGTACAATTTATAAGAAAAGATACAGACACGAGCCATCACAAACAAACACACACACACACACACACATATATATATATATATATAAAATATAATATATATAACCTGTATTTGACACTTCTCCAAGAGAAAAACAAGCACTATATATATATATATATATATATATATATATATATATATATATATATATATATATATATAGTGCTTGTTATATATAGTGCTATATATATATATATATATATATATATATATAGTGCTTGTTTTTCTCTTGGAGAAGTGTCAAATACAGGTTTTTTTTTTTTAACTTACTGTATATATTGTGCTTAGAGAATGGGACAAGTACGTGCAATAACGTTTTCTTTAAAACAGTTCCTATTACCTGCAATATTAAGCAAACTTAAATTTGTCGCGCATATATTATTTATTTTTTCTTATTTCAAAAATAGTCATTTAAAGAGGTAGCATTCACTTGAAAAAAATTGCACACTGCACGATGGCACTGACCTATATTAATTAGCACATGCATGTGTGTATGTGTGTGAATAAGGAAGGGGAACATGAATGCTGACGGAGAGAGGAAGTGCTTGCGTGGCAGTCTTCATTCTGCCACACGATGCAAGGACGGCACCTGACTCTCTCTTGTATCGTCTGCGCCCAGCAGCAGCAGTATTAATCACCTACAGAATTGTCTTGTATACACAGTATGTTTCAACTGATCACAAACATTAACGGAAGGATTGGGAGGTTTTATCACTTGGGTTTTTCTATACATAGAGCAAAGCTCGCATGCGCAAGCACACACAATCACCTGTGGCTATGGGTTCGAAGGTGTTGTAACCTCTAAACTATGCCAAGCACCATCCCACCATTCCAAACATATGTAAAAGAGTTTGTCTTTTTTTTTATTTCATGAATAATTTCGCAATTTTCCCTGTCGTATTTGGTTGTACGTCTTTCATCCGCATTTCCCCCCCCCCCCCCCCCCAATGTTTGTGGGGAACTTTGTTTGTGGAGGGCGCATATGAATCGCGCAATCGTCACTATCGCAATCTTGCACTGTTAATTTAAACACCTTACCATAGATTATTCTTCTTTCGAGGAGGAGGAAATGAACATTTTCGTCACATCTCTCCACGGTCACGGTAGCTGACGGCTGGTCCGTGTAGGTTACGCATTGCAGTAGAGGAGATATACTTGCGTATTGTTTTTCTGGATTAAACTTGTCGTCTGGATGTGCTCCGTCGTTGCGAGAAGACTTGGTGAAAGGTCTCGGCCTCGAGCCTAGGTGCACTTCGCATGCATACGGCGTGCAGTTGGAGGTCCAGTCCGGAAATCCATGCCTTTTCACGACGTGGTTATGCCCATCGCATTTCTCCAGCCATTTACACACGTAATTATTTTTATTTCCTCGGAAAATTTCGTACAGTACACTTTCGTACGTTCTTGCCTTGCTTACGAGAACGTAGAAATTTTGTTTTACCAACTCCTCCATCGAACAGGGAAGTATAGATTCGGGGCATCATTTCTACATGTAACAGTTTTTGTATTCGAACGTAAGTGTGTTCAGCATGTGAAAGCCTTCGAACTCATCGTATCAGCATAGCCAGTGAATTGTGCAATCGGAAAATTGAATTTACAGAACGCCTCTAGTATCTCGAAAACTTACGCATCGGTAACCCCAATTCAGTTCACTGTACTTGCTCATGTATTCTGACCTGAATGGAGAAAATTCGGTGACAGTCACTTCTTCGATGTGACTGTCTTCGAAGTCAGAGCTGATGGGACTCTTTACGAAACTGGGTGAGAATACACTATATCCTGGGGGCTGGTACGAGTTGACTGGTGGATGAGGGTTGACTGGTGGTAGCGGGTTTCCTGATGCTCGTAGGTTCGTGTCCATAGACGACGTTGCTCCTCGTAGCAATATCTAGCAGATGAGCTGAAGAATATTTTTTCCAGTGTCTTCTGCGTTTCTGAGGGCTCTTCTGTACTTGCTTACATGGCTACTGTAACAGATGTTTGACACTTACAAATTCAGAAATGATCACCGGACTCTCCTCTCGAAATAGCGAGTGAAAGTTTTTCCCAGAGGCCCTCGGAGACGCGTCTTGTAAAGACAATCGAAGAGATTGGAGGGGGTCGAACAGATGTGAGTAATAAGCCAATGGGAAGCATTGGCGGGGTGGAATGGTTGTGACTAACAGGTGGAGCATGCGATTGATTAGCGAATGAGAATACACTGGTGGGGAGTGGAGCGTATCGAACGAACGTGACTAATTAGCCAATGGGAAGCATTGGCAGGGTGGAACGGCGATGAATAATGGGTGGAGCATGTAAATAATTAGTCAATGAGAATACATTGGTGGGGAGTGGAGGGGATGGAACGAATGTGACTAATTAGCCGATGAGAAGCATTGGCTGGCGGTGGAGGGTTGGAGGGGGTGGAACAAATAATTGGCAGACAGTCGAACAAACGTGAGTAATTAGCCCGCATCAATTGGCGACTGTCGAACATAGGTGGTCTAACGGACATGAGAGAAGCAGTAACGTACATTAGTTTTTTAATAAAATATTTTTAACGATTTTAAGGGAAATTTTTAAAGGGAAATTTTTAGGGCAAAAAGTGTAATTTAAAGGGTAAAAAGGGAAAAGTGGCAGCCGAAGTTGAAAACTTTTTAAATAAAAAATTTTAAACTATTTTTCAATTTAAAAAAAATTAAAGGGAAAATTTTAGGGGAAAAGGAAAAATTTTTAGGGAAAAAGGGAAATTTCGAGAAAAAAAAGGGAAACATGGCCGCCGGGGTTAAAGACTTTATAATAATTTTATAAAAATAAATTTTTAATGACTTTTTAACTTCAAAAAGATTTTTTAATTAATTTTCTTTTGTAATTTTTAATTCATTTTTTAAACAATTTATTTAATATTTTAACGATTTTTCAATTAAATTTTTTGTTATACATTTTTTCGCAATTTTTTGGTTTTGTGGTCAGAGGTCACCAGGGTCAAGGTCATGGGTCAAGCGCCAAGGTCATTTACATCAAAGATGGTGGACAGCGACATTAGAAGTTGGCGGCCGGGCGGCTCCGGTGCCAGACGGTGTTGCGCATCAAAGAACTACTTCCTATTACTTACACCTCTGGTGAACTGGCGTTGATACGTTATAGGTAGCTGTGAAATAACTACGTCTACGAATTCCTCGTCACTCATGGCAGCGGTCAAGTGACGCGTGCGTTCGTAGACGTCACTGGAATGCTCCTCGATCGTTTTCTCCTTGTTAGGATCCCAATGTTCGTAGGCCAGCTGTGAGCGGATGTTTGACTGTATCTTCGCGCTCCAGAACTGCAATATAAATAATTCCTGAAATTCCGAAAAATTTGTGATTCTGTCCTTCGCCACTTCCCACCAAAAATATGCAGTATACTGTAGACTCATGCTCATACAACGCAAAATGTCTGTGTCGTGTAGGGCAAAAATATTAGCATATTCTTCCATTTTCTTTATGTATATGACGGGGTTTTCATTTTGTTTTCCGGAAAATGTTGGTATTCCCTCAGACCAATGTTTTGCGTGGTAGTGATACATCGCCGCAGTACGATGTACTGTGTCCATTAACTGTTGTTGCTAGCGGTTATTGTTACTATTTGCAGTGGTAACTCGGGTGTGGTCTGGTTCGAATTATGTGTCATTGTGGTGGACGGACTTGTTTCATTTTGCCTCGTGTTTTGTTCGGCACTGTCCCGCTCCAAAGAGGAAGTAAGGCACTGGATATGCCGTTCATGCGCCTGGCTTGACAACATGATACGGTCGTCCACGTGTCTACTGTACTGTTCTTACTCTGTTTGCAGCCGATTTTCAACCGTCCTTAGCAGTTCTGATTGCTCACTTGTATTTACTGTGATAATCCTAGCCTCTACCGTCTTAATTCTGTCTTCCGATGTTTTACACTGTATTGTCAGCTCAGTTTTTTGTTTTCCACTAACTTGCGTGTTTTACTTCAGCCGTGATGTTGTACAATACCCCCTCAGTATGCTGTAATCGGTTGTCAGTATCCTCTCGCAAACCGTCAAGCCGTACATTAAAATTCTCATTAAATGTTGATTTTGTATGGCTACTTGCTCTTTAAATTGTGCGAAGCGAGATTAGAGTGTTTCTTGTACGCTATCAATGCACTGCTTAACTTCCACCAGTACTTGTGCAATATTTTGAGAGTCAGCTTTGGTCTGTTCCTGCCCTGCTTGTACGTTAGATTGCAATTCTGCCTTCATTTGTTATGAGTCAGCCCGGCTCTGCTATGCGGCACCATTAATTTACTGTGTAAGTCCTGCCTGTAGGGATTCCAGTTTTGTCTGTGAGTTGGTAGCCTACAAATTAAATGTTTACACACGCGTCGGTTATGCAAATAGCCCATTACATTATATATTTCACCCACCCCTCTTGACCATTAACTGTTTACATCAATGATGGTGTTACGTCAGTCGATTATGGGACGTCGTGATGGTAAGACATCAGTAAGAGAGCTGCTATTGTAAGTGATTGCATATTTTTTATATTAAATACTACGCGAGTCGTCCGGAAATCGAACCTGTAGTTCAAATTTGAAATTTTTCCAAAATTGACATAGATGCATTGCCCAGGAATCCAACCAAAAGTTCAAATTTCAAGTATTTCAAAAATTAACATATACGCACCGCTCGGGAATCAAACCAGAATTGCTTTACACCTGATATATGAAATCTAGCTTATGCCATGGTGGAATATAAAGTGGGTCAATTTTTCAAAAGTAGGTGCAAATTTCAGAAAGTAGTTTTAAAACAGGAGATCAAGGTCAAGGTCAAAGGTCAATATTCCAAAAGTAGGTAAAAGTTGGTCAGAGATCAATTTTTCAGGGTCGAGTTCAATGTCAAGGTCACAAGGTCATAAATATCCAGTACTGACTCGCTCCTACTACTGACGAAAGTACCCAAAAACATTTTTTGTTTTTATATAAATATTCTAAGGCCGCAAGAGAACAAGCTTACAATTCTAGAATAGAAAAACAAAAATAAAATAAAACGGAAAAATGGTAACATTAATATGTATCTAAAACTGAGGAAGAGTTTTTAATCGAGTAAACTTTTATCGCATTCGATATGTTACATTTGAATTGTAATTAACAATGTATAAAGTGTATACGCATACATAGCAACACATTGTATCCGGCCGAAGAGGACGTCCTGCCACTGAGGCGGCGGAATAGCTTCATGAAATGACGATGAATATTGTGGGCGCGTTGCATCAGCATAGCGCGCACGTGGCTGAGGACCCGAGTCACACCTGGATGGGTTGGCGATGCGTGAAGCGCAAATCCTTCATCAAGCCGATGATCGTTCCGGTCGGCGGGAGCCAGTCATCGCAACCCGCCGCGGACGACAACCCCCCCCCCCCCCTGGATAAGTTAGCGCTGATTCAGGAAATCACCCCCGAACATCCGCCTCGTCGAGCCACACGCCGCCCACTTCGCTGCCACCCCTCGTTCACAGTCAGTTACAACACCTGCTGCGTTACATATCTCAAGTACACCCCCTCGCCACAACGCTATAGGTTCTTTCCAGTAAATAATGTAAAGTCTGATTGTACCAGCAATAAACACATTAAAAAATACACTCATTTCGACACAATTCTGTCTACCATGCAAAGTGGAGCGGAGCATAGAGATAAGATCGACTCATAACAACGAGGCGTAGGGTTTATTTATACTTGTGGCGACACGGCAAAGTACAAGGTGACATAATTTAAAAGAAACGTGTTTCCCGAAGTACGAATTTACGATACAATTTTTGCAAATTCACATACTAAGATTTTTAAATTTCTTTGCTTAAGATAGCAGTAATACAAAAATGTGAGCATGTAAGACATTACAAATGAACATACAAATAAACTCAGGCCTATGCGCTTTGCAAGATGTTCATTATTATTTCCAAACACGTATTTTGTATTTGAAAATTTCGTAGACAACTGTTCCGAAAAAGATAAATAGCAAAAGTCAAGACACATTTAAGTGATTTCCGTGAATAAAAGGTGGCACTCAGCCTTCCTGCTATGATATGAAGCAATAGAATGTAGCGATGGAGAGAATTTATTACGCCAGGAATATTCAACAGCTATCGGAAACATCCACTCTCTCACATGCACTAAATTACTCGCTTAAGTTCAGTACTCTGTTGGGTAGGAGTAGTGAACCTACTTATGTCCAATTATTAAAGGTTTATAGAAAAAAAACGCTGGAGCTCTGCTTTTGGTGGTAAATGTAGTAGTAATTTTTGAGGAGTTGAACACCGCGCGCGAAGACCCATAGTATTCACCCCAATGTTATTATCAGTGATGTAGTGCTAAATTAAGCAGTGCCGGAGCTCTCCCTAACCCCTCACCCACCACCTTCGGAAAAAAATATACACTCTTAAAATATAAACTTTTTCTTTATTGCTTTTATTCAGTATAGCAATCTATAATCACCGATTTAAAGAACAGTGCAGAATTTTCGCTTCAATATTCTAATTGTTTGCGAGTGTTTCTTTGTACAGTTTAATTATTTACATACATCTCTTAAAAATCTAACAAATTAACCATTTTATTTTTTCACACTTTATGATTATCACATTGTATTGAGATGAATAAATGGGTTCTTTACTTTAGGTTTAAAGCATGCTCGAAAATGGATTTTTATTTTCCCCTGTCTTGCTCTTTGTTTGGGGTAGCTGTCTTCTTGTATCTTCTGCCGAACGGTGTGCTATTAACCCTTTAAGGACTGCAAAACTTACTGGTATTGAGGACCAGATTTACGTGAGCGGCCTGAATTTTCCACTTCAGCAATATAACTTGTGTTAGTCAGTTTATTTTCACATTCCTTCGTTCTATTGGTCATGGCTACACGGTTATGCTTATTATGCCCTGCAAAGTTTATTGTTGGCTGGCCGTTGGTCAATTAATTCACGCTTTAACTGTGTGCCAATTAACGGGTCGCAACGGAGTTATCATGTTTTACAATCCACCGTGTTCAATTAAGAAATTATTTAAAATAACAGTTTTATTCTTACAAAATGAAATGTTGACAAATTGTAATTTTTTATTTGATTCCGACATAGCCCAGTGAATTGGTAAAACAATAAAATTGTGTGTGTTGTTTCCCAGAGGAAAGAAAATTCCACTTAAACATAGCCCCGTATATATACGTACATTCTCCTCAAAGGATTAACCAAGATGTTACATATGGCTTTGGATCCCACTCTCACAAGGAAGGTTCAGGTCAGCTCGTGTACATATTATTATTATTGTGAACTGAAAAAAAAAACTTATTGTTTGTTTATTGCTCTCACAGTCACGAAATTAGTGTTTGAGCTGAGCTGAGGCAGCTTGGGGCAGTACCGGAGCGACGCTACACCACTGGTAATAATACAATAGGGAAGGATCTGTAGTGCACCTCGTAGATCCGGGTTCTTATCTAATCACTGAATTTGCAATTTTTCACGTCTGTCTGTGTAGAATAGGATTGCACACTGTGTAATTATCTGGCTCGACACCTACTTACAGTAACCAAACATCTCAACGGAAAACACACTTTGTTAAAGTTCAAGTCATATTATTGTAATTTTGCAAAACGTTTCTTCTAATAAGATATGTGTTGTTAGATTATAGAAACTTGTACAAATACAGCGTTCATCTCTAACATTTTAGAGCAATTTCTTGTAAAATTTACAGTTAATTTTGTAATAATACCTAACTAATTTTAGCAATTAGTTCCCTTAATTTTTTTATAATACAAAATTAGTTTACAGTGCATATGCAATACCTGCATATATCTCACTGCACCCTCATTGGCTCTCAAGACCTCAGTGTTAAGAGCCTCCCAAATCTCTTTACTCACAACAACATACATACTATAAAACATTTAACTTCGAATCTGAGTAGAATAAATCTTAACTAAGTAAATCTTGGTGTGTGTGTGTGTGTGTATATATATATATATATATATATATATATATATATATATATATATATATATATATGTATATATATATATATACACACACCAATATATACATATATATATATATATATATACACTGGAAGTTCCTTCTGAATTACTGTGTAATCATTATCCTTGCAACAAGAGCGTTGCGTCATAACGAGTGAACGTTATTACAAAGCCATAATTTAAAACATACAAACATGCTGTAGCCAAATTCAGCGAATTTCAAGCCGGATGGAATAACAAAGCACAGGTGGTCACAAAGATATATATATATATATATATATATATATATATATATATATATATATATATATATATATATATATATATATATTCATTTGTCACACCAGAGTAATTGTGAAACACCTATACAATTTTTTCGGCGACGATTTTAATATTATGTTCTGAGTAAGCTGCATTAAAGAATTTGTAAACATCTGTATAATACTCTCTTCCAAGATTTTCATATTGTCTTGTCACTAAACTACACTAAATCAATTTATAAATATATAATAATATTTTCGTTTTCTCTTGTGAGTAAGCAGCACTAAATGGATTTCTATACGTCTATATAATTTTATCGGCCAGAATTTTCATATTATTTTGTGAGTAAGATGCACTTTAGGAATTTCTGAACTTCCATTTATTTTTCTAAACCATATTTTTTATATTCTCTTGTGAGTGAGCTGCACTAAAGGAATTTCGAAACACCTACTTTATGTGGGTAATTTTCACGGTCAGGGTTTTCATATTACTTGTTTAACTGAACTACGCCATCGGAATATTGCGATAAGCCTTTACAATTTTTGTCAGAATTCTCATATTCTCTTGTTAGTTACACCACTGACACTGTAAAATCTGCTGACGACCTTGACCTTGGCTATAACTTTACATACATCCACAAGATATTTTTTCTGCGAATTTTATTTTTCTAGTTCCAGCAATGTCTGATATAATCACGCTTCTTTATTCTTAAATTCGAACACATTTGTTTACTCTATTCATTTATGGCCTGTACCGCACATGTGCAAAATTCTTGTAGGTCAAAAAACTTAATTTAATGTTCACGTAAAATTGGCGTGCATGATAATATATAATTGCGGTAGGTCATAATCTTTGCACGTTGTGGTTTACTAACAATCAACGAGGGCCAGAATATAAAAGTATATGACAAATTGTTGTAGTGCTGTAAATATTCACAAAACAAATGTGATGCTATAAAGAGGTATCTGTTGAAAGACGCGATCTGAAGCACAGGAAGGTGAAATCCCTCGCGGGCGTGGCTAAATGATCTTTTTGAGGTTGCTTTCCCTCGCTTGGTTTGAAATCTAATAGTAACAAATTAACTTTATAGATTTGATTTACTTTCGAACAATATACAACGATAGAACGACTTTCGGTAGGTGAATGCGAACACAAATAGAGTGATATTTAATATCTTGCTGTATTCGTTATACATTCCCAAACATTCTGGGAAAAAAAAAAAAAAAAAAACTCTTTGTGACCACCTGTGCTTTGTTATTCCATCCGGCTTGAAATTCGCTGAATTTGGCTACAGCATGTTTGTATGTTTTAAATTATGGCTTTGTAATAACATTCACTCGTTATGACGCAACGCTCTTGTTGCAAGGATAATGATTACACAGTAATTCAGAAGGAACTTCCGGTATGAATAAGAACTTATACTAGAATAGTGATTTCGAAACGCTATACAGTCAGAAGATCCTGTCTTAAAGAATTCTGTACAATACTATATGGCCTAAAATAAATCATTGTAAACTCAAGCTTAAAAAATGTTATGCTCAAATTTTCTTATATTTTTTTCAAATTTAAAAAAAATATACAATGGAAAACCTAATCGCAAACGTTATATTCCGTAGAGATTCTGGAGTAAGCGACGATAGCCAGAAATGATAGTAAAATTATTTTAATACTAGCAGCCCGGCATATCTTCGCTTAGGTTTTATGGAGTCTTAAAATATTTACCTATACATGTTCTGTAAGATATTTACTTTATCATTGGAAATAGTTTTATCAGCGCATTAGTGTTGGTTTTTTGCTAAGATGTATTTTTTTTACTATGTTAAAAAAAAACTAATGAAACTTTTTCTTTGATGAATAAAAAAACCAATGATTATCACGAAATTATTGTCGTTTGGATAATTTGCGACTCCCTGAGATAACTCGCGATTACCCGTGACTACCCGCGACAACCTGTGATTGCCAGCGACTACTTGCAACTACCTGCGATAATTTGCGAAAACTTGTGACTACTTGCGACTACATGCGACTGTCCGCGAATACTTGCAACAACTTGGGACAAATTTTGACAACTTGCGAATACTTGCGACAACTTGGGAGTACTTGCGACTACCTGTGATTACTCGTGACTATCCGAGACTACCCGTGACTATTTGGGACTACCCGTGACTACCTAGAGACTACCCGCGACTACCTTCGATTACCTGTGACTACCGCGACTATCCGTGACTACCTGCGACTACCCGTGACTACCTGCGACTACTCGTGCTACCTACGACTACCCGTGACTACCTGCGACTACCCGTGACTTCCTGCGACTACCCTTCGACTCCATGCAACTACTTTTGTTAGTGCTTGATTAGAAAGCAGCCGAGTAGCTCATTTTTCTCTGATTCTACCAATTTTGAAATTTCCCGAGGAATTTATTTTGAATAACACATAGCCTATACACATTTGGAAGACTGTAGCTCCCTAACAGTGAAAGAATCATAAGAATCGGCCTCGTAGTTTCCGAGATTAGCCGTTACATATAAACAAGTAAACAAACTGACACTATCTCTCTATAATATAAGTATCTATAGATTAATTTTTTAAATTTTTTGTGGTCTAAATATAGTTTATGCAAAATGAAACAATGTCACTGACTCGAACTCACATGACTTCAGACAGCAATAGAAAAAGTAATAACTAGCTAGTAAATCTTTGGACCAAACGAACACTGTCCGATTACTAGCGAACATTTTAAATTCCAAGTAATAATTTACATTGGCTTAAAAAAATAAAAATAATGTTAAATATATTCATGGATACGAATTGTAGTTTTAAAATTGCCAAAAATGTTTGCTTTCGTAAAATAAGGCAAGCGAGTCTCAAGAAAAGTAACTTAAGAATTTATACCTGTTCAGCTACTTTCCAACCAGTTATGCAATCTAGGACATTGGTTGGGGTGGGGTCATCGTTTTCATTTTTCGTAATGTGTGTAGGCGATATTACCCGCTACTTTTGCACAAACATCAGATTGCTATTCAAGAATTCACTGTTCGAATCAGCGATGTTGTTTCGTTAAAGCTGATTAGAGTTATTTTTATGTACAATAATTGGAAATTGGGATTTTATAGTACGCGTAACCCCTTTCCCGATTATTGTAGGTCGTGAGAAATATTATGTTTTATTTCTTAGTTATCATTCGAGCTGTAATGCCGATTACTAGAAATCGTCGGTTCACCATCAACGAGGGTGGGAATGTTAACTTTATAAAGCGCATCTTGGGCCATGACAGCACTTTAAACTTACTCAAGGAAACATTTGTGTCATCAATTTAGCTCCTACAGCAATGGTCATAATATTTTGTTTAACAGATTAGTGTATGACAAAACGAAACTCTTATCATTTGCATCCAATTTTATCACCTTATTTTATTCTTGGTAATTTTTTGGACCTAAAGAAATTGTTTAATTTAAAACTAATTATAAGGAATTACTAATAAAGCAATGTGCACACGTAATTAATTAATATAGTCTCCTGAATTCTAAATAGTTTTATCTAGTGATTTAATGGTAGTTTTGTTTGAAAAGAGAAGGATTATATGGAATGATAGTAAGTATATAGTGTGCACCGGACAACAGACAACTTTATTGATGCGAACCTCAACTCTATACAGGAATTTTAATAGTTTCTCGTAAAGAGATTTATTAAGTAATTCCTTTCAGTAGTACCAAAAAAAAAAAAAGTTTACTTTTTCCTTCTTCATTAGCATACAAATATATTTCTGACAACACGTTTTCCTGTTCTTCGGATAAGAAACTCCCATATGATTTTTGACGCGTATTTCATACCACCAAATAAATAAGTGCTTTCTTTAACACGTTCCTAGACTCATACCTTCATTTCTGGTACCGATTAAATATTTTAGTAATTATTTAATTCCAAACCTGAACTGAATGAATTCATGGAAATACTATTAACACACTACCTTTAAGAGCATTTACTATTCTCTTCTCAGGCTTTGCTCTAAAAATTAACATTTCACGGGATAAAAATTTATAATTTCGCGAAACATATTAAATATTTCGTCTTTCTTGCCGTTTAATATTTTTCACAATCGGTTTTAAAAGCTTGTTGATAACAATAAATACATCTTACATAGTTTCTTAATAGTATTATCATACTTCACTTAGTATGTCACGTGAATATCCAAGTGAGCTTTCGTTTCCACTTTGCACTAGAGTAGCAACAATGTACATTATTTAAAGTGTGTCGCGTGCAGCTTTTATCAGCACATGTTTCCAGTAGCCCGAACATTCAAGTCATCTCATGTGCAGTGGGGCTGATTATGCGACACACTACTCTTCTGTATTTACAACGTCCCATCATTCTAGACTTCAACACGCACTTCTCATGCATCACATTTCACTGGCATTCACATATCAGTGCGCGTCAACACTTGTGATGCACACTGTCGGCAGTTATTCAAGAGTGGGTGAAATGTTCCTCTTATTTTTGCTTATTTTAACGCACTTATGCTACCCCTCTATTGACCATAGGACATTCTTTAGAGATTTCAAGATCAACGAGCTGTTCACTAGAATTAATTTATATAAAGTAATTCAAATCCAGCTACATAGATATTGACCGACATATTGAAAATGTTTATTACCGAAGTTTGCTGCTCTTATGTGAAACCGCATATTTTGCCAATATGTGCTTCCGTTGTAAAACGACAAAAAAAAAAAAAAAAAAAAAACAGTACAGTTATATTTAAAATGTCGGTTAGACGAATGCACAATAAAGACCAATAGAGTATTTGAGTCCTATCGATATGTTTACACAAGCCATCCAAAAATACGGTAATGAAATGTTTAGAAGCTTCGCTGTGTCAAATCAACTGTGTATTCTATATTAAGGTAGAAGGTTTTAGTTTAATATCTTTTTTTCCTGGCGATACTTGCTAATGAATGATGGGTACTAATTGTTATGTCGAACACATTGGCTTGTGTTTCTGCTACAATTCTCTCCTAAGTAGTGTGAGTATAATTTTCCAAATTGAAAAAATGTGTTCAACACGCCATGACTGCCCTATCAACTGAAAGCGTGAGCCAATGTTAAAATTAACAATAAATACTTTAGTACTTACTTTAAATTGATTTAGTAATACGTGGCGCCACTCCAGCTTAGTGCATGAGTGAGAGCACTCTATTCCCACTGTAGTTTTACGTATTGCGGTTTTTGTCTGTGTAAATAAATATAACAGTAACATCAAAGGAGGAAACAGGAATTTTTCCATCTGTTGAAGCAATATTGGCAGCGCTCTAAGCGTGCTGCGCATGAGCAAGTGCACAAGATATGATCAAAATCAAGACGTGTCATAGTTTAAGATTGCGATTTTAGCTTTCAGTGAACATATAAGTAGAGTGTGTATGCAACTGTGTAACTATTACCCCCCTCATCAGCAGCCCGTGGCGAAATGCTTTTCCTACCAAGAACTGTCATGAAGGTTAGCACACAATTTATTTAAGTGAGTGTCTTTGTTTCCTAATAAATGTTTTTTTTTTTTTAAAGCAAATTGTAAGGCATTTATAGAGAATATTTTTTTTCGTAAAAAAATATTATTTTTTGTATATAAAATTATACGTAATCAATGGGCACGCCGTTTTGAAATACGTGAATTTGACACTTGTTCTTAAACTCACGTTGGAGATATACGTACTAAATGAAAGTCGGTCGTCCTCAGCTTTAGTCTGAATTTTCGGTGAGGCCATCATAGTTTCAGTTTACAAGTTTGTAATGGCACTTGAGCATTTGAAACGGCCAAATTAAGAATATAATCTTTTATGCGGTGAACCTGACGTCAGATAAGGCCGTGTGGACTACATGGTCGCAAGCCTACATGTAGTTGTTTTCCACGTTAAAGGGCCAAGAAGCGACGAAGCGATGAGGACGTCACTGCTACGTGCATGGAGCGCTATCGCCGCTACGTGCAAGGCTCTGAACTGGCGTCCAGTGTACACATCGTGCTCCGTGTCTCAACTAAATTTAATTGGTGACCATTTCATTTGATTGGTGAGAAATCTGAACAAAGGTTGAATGCAGGCGTCTCAAGTACTTTGGTACGTGTCTCGCTCAAATGCTTTATGGTAAAGTGCTTTAAATAACCCTTTCCAGCTAAGTTTGAGTGCCCTGAAATGGTGTTTGTTATGTGCACGATGTCTTGAAAATAATATACAGGCATAGTGTTAAGTGCACGATCTCTTACTAGGTCAGTACATTGGACAAGTGTTTGATAGTTTCGCGGAGAAATTATTGTAAATATTACGCAAGCAGTTGACGCGCCAGTTAGGCGGCCGCTAACCACCAACAACAATTAATTATTTTATTTGTTTACAAAATATTCTTTAACTAGTATATATTACTTGCAAGTACACTTTTCTCGCCCAAACCAATTCCAGGCCACGCGTCAACAAGGTGCACAACCACAACTTCACGACATACAAGTCATAACATCTAACTCACTCAAATGAGATCATTCACACCGCAATGAGATACTATGAGATGCTTCAAGAAACCTTTAGAATCATAGCATTCATTTCTTCTTCGTTATTAAAAAAAAATTTGCACATCGTCATCACCTGTCTCCCATGTTAACTTCCCTGTATGCATATGATCGTTTATTGCAAATGTAAATCCTTAAAACCCTGCAACTGTGATTTTGGCATGTGATGGTGCGAAAACTTTCCGATCTAAAGTTGAGACGCGAGTACTTAGTTCCAGTGTGTACAATATGGGCGGGTATTTCGTACAAACGTAAAGAAATGTATTTGTTGTCGGTGCCGTGAGACAGTCTTGCCACGGCGACACCTGCGCACGCGTCCGAGCGAACGAGATCCCACGAGAGCCACAAGTGGTGGCTTGTCGCTTCCTACCCTCCCCCTGCCAACCACTAAGGCTATATCCTTCCTCTTCCTACTAGCGACGTCACTTCCCTTGCTCCCACATCCGTCTTCATTCGCCACTCGCGATGGCTCATTACCAATGCCTCACTCGCGCTGCATTGCCACTTTGCATTATTTTTCTATTCCTATTTTAAATTAGCTTCTTCCTGGTCAAACACCATTGCGTGAATTTCACCTATCACTTACACATACACAAAACGGGCTATGCATATTAAATATAGAAACACTGTTCTTTAATCATATTGCGCTTGTACACTGGAAAAAATGCAAATAATTTTAGTTTACAACTGTAAGGGAATTTTCATGAAAGTGGAACAGGAAACCTATTTGCCCTTACTTCTCGTTAAAAATTTCGGTAATGTACAGGAAGAACCGAGTTCACAACGATACAATAACGTAAAGTGTAAGGGAATATTCCCATATTGGTAAAGAAGGGAAGGTGCGGAGAAATCTTCTGCGCATCTGCCAAGTATTGCCAAGTATAACTGATTGGTTAGTGGTTTTATTATTCCTTTTAACTAAACAGTCACTTCAAACAATTATATGCACTTTTATAATGGTTATTTGAGATTTAATTTCTGCGTTTGATATAAAATGTAATTCTGTGTGTAAGTAACAGAGGTATGATTTATTAATATACAATAAACTAACTATTTTAATTATGGCATGTGGTCATTATAGTTATATGGTTATTCTTTTGTTGAATAAAAACATATTTTACGTTTTCGGCATAACATTGTTGTAGTAATTAAGTTTCACGGACTTTCCGAAAAACGGGAAAATAATGCCTGGAAATTGTTTAATTCAAATGTGGGAAAAAGTTGTGCAACATATTTTAGGTTGTGTTACTGGTCGTGTGGTTTGTGACGCATATTTATTATAGACGTATAGTTCTAACTTTTAAATATTACCTTTGTTCGAAAGCATCATCATAATATATAATAAATTTACTTAAATTGTACAATTATTTTGTACAGTGGTTTTAGGTTATGTTTTCGAGGCTTGCATTTTTACCACAATCATGTAAATTTAACATATAGGAAGACATGTTTATGACATTATTCATTCTTTACTCCTGAAATAGTAAATTGGGAAATTACTTTGAAAAAGCACAAGTTCTGATTGGCTGCCAAACAATATGTAGTCGGCACAAGATCCAAGTTTACTGGTTAGCGGCTGTGGACTGCCGACTGTAGGTTATGCCTGCTCTTTGTGGAACCCATTAAAATACACATATGTTAATATCTGGCTGTAGACTGATCGACTGGAAGGGATTTTAGAGCAATTATTTAAACTATTAGAAAGCTTTCATATTTTCTTTCTACAATATTGGCTTTCCACTCGTTCAGATTTTTTTATGTGGCCATAATTTAAGATTTACACAATACATTTAACTTGATTACGTTTCTCAAAGTAGATTAAATGTTTGATTTAACATTAATAAATATGAATTTTTATAGATCTCACTAATTAATTACTTATAAACAGAAAATATATTTTCGGTTATGAACAGTAATTGTATAAATTAAGAAACATTAGACCTATGAGTGCACGTAATAGGCTATAGGAGGAAATTAAAAATACTATTTCTTTATTGTGTCTTGTGTAAATGTTATACCGCTAGGTATATGTACAAATTATTGAACATGAATCTCGAATACAATCCCTGTAGGTGGTAATGTACATTAACTAATGGCATTACAGTTTGCAAGTTGAAGACTACCCCCAAAAGCTCATTTATTGTAATTTTTTAAGAGTGAAATATTGTTAGGGCCTATGAGAATTTTCCGTAGTACGTATTGTGTAGTGTGTAGCTTTGGAATGTAAAAGCCACCTTTTCATAGTTGGATTTCAGAAGTTTTTGAGTAATGCATATACTGAATTTTCGTAATATTTTACAAAAGCAACTTAGGCTACCAGGGGAAAAATTCTGAAAGTTGCATTTTGGGGTTCTAAAGAAGTTTTCTAAAACATACTGCACAGGCCAATAATTTGTATTGAGCCCATACTAAATAGCTCCAACCATGAGGGAGCTGTAAACACTAGGGAATTTGTGGGGTAAAAACTAAAACCACTCATAGTAGAAATGCCCAAATAAGAGGGAAAATATAACAAGAAATTTCAGCAAAAACGTACAAATATGTTACACTACCATGCTTTTCACTATGATTCTTCCCTAAAAAGAGTGACATTGACTGAACTGAATAAAAATAAGTTTCCTTATTGCTCATCCACTGGTTCCGCACCACATGTGTTGCAAGGTGATGCCCATACCACAGTCCCCTATAAAAATCGTGGTGATTCCTATTTTCGTTTGTTTACTGCTGGTTTATAATTAATTTAAACCCTTTTGAGATTAACCGTTTAAAGAAAATCCCTGTCAATCACGTTTATAGACACTGATTTGTATTCCCTCTATGAAGTTGGTGGCTATGTACGAACAATAGTTTAATGTCTTAATATGATATTAAAAGTGTACTGTTTGAATTTTTGGGTAACTGAAATGAATTTTCCTGATTTCTCTTAGTTTTATTCGCACAATGGTTGCAATATGTATGTTACTAATGTAAGGGTCAATATACGTTCTTAGAAATTTTATAGTTTGACTTAATTGTAACACGAGTATTGTAAACATAAAAGGCAGCACTAACTTAGCATGTTGTGGTAGGAGGTAAACCAGGTAGAAAAATTGATCATATGCAGGGTTTTCATAAGAACTCAGTTAACTGCATTTAATAGGAGCTTAGTTAACCACATTTGATCAAAGCTAAGTTAACCACATCTGATCAGGGCTCAGGTAACCACATTTCATGAGAGCTCAGTTAACTACGAACAACTTATAAACCCATTTGTAATGTGTATCAACCTTGGTCAAATATAATTTCTTTACAATTTATTTGTACGTATGTTTACAGATATTTTGTCAAACAAATGTATTCTATAATTTGTACATGGTTCTTCAGCAAACTTTATTTCTATCTTTCCACGTGTTATCCATGCTGATGTGAGATTATCTTTAATTCTATCATTAGCTAACCTTTGCACATTTCGTTGGTACTGGTAAGCTATGTTGGCTTGAATGAATTTGTTTCGGACCTTATATTTTCAGTTAGGCTATATACCTGTCTTTTAAATGCACTATTGTTCTTCATACATGTAATATGGATATATTATCACAGCAAACGCAAAATTTCAAGCCGGACACTTTCTGTCGTAAATAAAGGGTTTTTAGGAGTTGGGAGGATTGTCAAGCAATTTTCAGTTAGTACGAAACAAGTTTCAATATAGATCTTTGATTGAAGTAGTGTATTTTAGTGATTGCTAAAAAACTATGCCCTTATCTAAAGTTTTTCTGACTTGAATGTAGAAATCAGGATGTCATATATGTTATATAAATTACCTGTCGTGCATATGTTCACTCTAACAGGGCTGAGAAATCTGCATCATGTAACTTCATTGTATTATTAGCCTCTAACTGTTGATAACAGGTTTTATTGGTGCCTTTTTAGCGTACTTCACTGGATGAATCTCATTACACACCAAGCTTCCAAACCCATTTGCTGTTACATGGAAAGACATTGACAATTATATCTATGTATTTTTTATATATGTGTATATAGGGGAAGCTCGGATAATTTGGCAATATTATTTTTTTGTTTTGTAGTGTTTTCGTCTAATTTTTGTTTTTTCTCGAAAGGTTAATTCAAGGAATAGCATGTTTTCATAATAATATAATATTAAGATAAGATATCTCTTAATAATTTACATAATTGCCAGCTAATGCCATAAGCATATAATGATTTAAAACAAGGGTAATTTGGCAGTAGTATAAGGGTAATTTGGCAGTAGTATAAGGGTAATTTGGCAGTAGTGTGACCAGATTTGTATAAAAACAATAACCTTATCTCCCATGGCTTACAAAAGTCATAACGAAATGCAGGTAATAAAAATGAACTATGACTAATAGTTTCCTTACATTTTTCAGTCTGAATCACCAATGCAACCGAGGCATTCAAAATTATGACGATATCGATTAAGGCCTTGACAAACTTCATGATACCATATACGGCATTTCACACACTGAATCCATGATTCACCAATTTTTGTCATTGGCAAATAATACCTGGCAGCTATTGCAAGTATCGCTGTTGTTCTTTTCCTTTGACAGAATTCCTCTAGTAGATGCTTTTTGATGAATCACTTCTCTTAAACTTGCTCTTTTTTGGCTTCTAGTTGCCTGAAATGAAGGACTATCCACTGCCGATTCTAGAAACTCTTAAGGGGATTCGTTATCGCACTGCTGCTCCAAAGGGCTATCTTGTTGTGTATCAAAAACGCGCACTTTTTTCTGCACTCTTTCTTTGTTGAACCCGGTGGAATTGTTGGAGAAGTGGAATTTGTGCTCTTATTTCTTGCAAAATTGTCGCACTGTGAAGTTACGAGGAACAGAAAACATCCTTGTGAAGTGCATTCGTGTCAAAAGGAAATATTCCAGTGTGTTTAAACCCACTGGTTATGTTCCTCATATTGGCTGCCTCGTGAAAAACTCCAGTAAAGATGTGAAAAAATTGTTTCTTGTTGGCTTCCTCCCATGCTTGACTAGGAACTCCTTAATAGATTGTTTGCACTTAGCCTTCATCGGACTGAAGATGTACATATCAAGTGGTTGTAGGATGTGTGTAGTATGTGATAGAAAAGTCAGAAAGATCATATTCTTCTCTTCTCTGAACTTCATAACCTCTACAAACATGTGGCTGCAATGTGAATCAAGGATTATGATGACAAGTCTTGCTGGAGGAATATTTTCTTCAAAATGATTCATGAACTGAAGAAATATCTCCGAATTCATCCAACCATTTTGAGAAATACACGCCATTGAATTTGCAGGGGCATTGTGCTTCAAATCATCGGACAATCTCTGTCCCTTGAATTTGGTTAAACATGGACCAGCTTGTCCTGCGGCGTTCACAGTACAAAGCACTGTGGTAGTCTCGCCGCACTCTGCTGCCATCTGTTGGTAGACACGTTTCCGTCCTTTCGGGAAAACTATTTTGCCTGGTTTGTTCACAAAAGTAAAACCACTTTCATCCAGGTTCCAAATACGGTTTGGTTTATCCTTCAGGTCATGTTTTTGCAACATGGCACACATAACATCGTAAAATTTATTAATGGCTTCTTTTGTAACTGAAGAAGCTCTGTTAACGGACAAGTTCTCTGGAAGCCTCATCACTAGACCATGCCGTTCCTTAAATTAAATCCACCAATCCCAGCCAGCTACTTCTTCCACAATAAAATGATTTTTTCTTCCACTATTTTTAACTCTTTTTAACGCCTCCTAACACCCGTAGCGCACAAACCAAATCCAATTTATTGCATCTTTATTATTTAGTTTACCAATGTTTGTTCCTCGGCAGCTGTAAGCACAAGAGGCCTTCCTTTCTTCGCAATAGCAACATCATCTGGTCCAGACAATAAAGTCAAATAACGCTTTAATGTGTTGAAAGGCACATTATACTCCTGCGAGGCTTTATAATCTGACCAACCATCTCGTAGAACTCGTCCTACAGTAAAGCGCACGTCGTCAGGCGTGTATTGTGAATATTTCCCGCATTCCCCTGGCATGCCTGCAACACACAAACACGCCTCGAGTAGTAATACAACTCCCAGATAGATGGAACACGTTGTCTAATCGCAAAGCAGATGTAAAAAAATGTAACAGATCGTACGCTCTACAACTTCGTGTTCACAGAAAACCCTCCAACTTCTACAATAGGCCATACTTTTAAATGCTAAGAAAACTACGTCGTGAGCTAAGCTCTCAGACGTGCCTCTGCTTCAAAAAACACTCTGATTAAACTCTGTGTCGCTAAAAACAAAAAAGATATGACTTCGTTCACAACATGCTTCACTACGTGACTGTAACTGAGAAAAATATTCGACGTGCTTGTGTTAGTTCACAAATTATTCACAGAGTATCGCAGCTGTAGCTTGCGAAACAGTTAGATATTCTCCGCCAGGTGCTGGACTCTTTTGGCAATACCAGAAACAATGTCGGAAACATCGGTGTAAGTTGGAAATAGAATAAATACAATATAGTGCCAAATTACCCGTACTGCCAAATTTCCCGAGTCTTCCCTATACAATACAGTACACACACATCACTATATTGGTCATACATATCACTGAATTTGTCATGTGGTTAGGTGACAATATACAATGCCCACTACTACTGAATTAGTGTTACACATAATCGTATACTTTGTATTCATGGCGATTTATTTTACCCTGTGGTAAATTTATATGTGTGGCCTTTATGATAATTTATATAAACAATTAACATGAGATTGTTCTATTGGGGGTGGTTTCCAAACTTCACCATTTGGTAATAAAGTAAGTGTGATATAAAGGAAAAAAAGATTTTCTTCAATGATGCAATAATATAATTCTTCTTCCTATTGTTATCAATTTCTGATAAATAAGTGTATAATTAAGTGTATTTGTGTATAAGTACTATGCAATTGCCTTCCTTGAGCCAACCAGTACTATGGAAGAATTTTTCTTCACATTTTTAGTATACTGAGATATTTATATGGGTTTTCTTACCCAAAAAAAGTTATGCAGAACGTTAAAATGTATAGGATTTTCATGGTAAATTCAGCAGTTTTGAGGCACTAGTTAGCTTTAATAGTAGGTGCGGTTCCTAAAACACTTGTGGATAAAACGACTTGTACCACATTTGCGAAAATGCGTATTTGCGAATTTGCAAAAAATTGCCGAAACTTGCAAACATCTGAAAAAACAATATTTTATTGGACTATGAAATCATATTTGCAAATCGGTTTAATTGGGTTGGAATTTTTTTTGGGAAGGGTATATATGTGTAATAGAGTTCAATTTTTGTACAGCAGTATCGATGTTCACTCTCAAACGTCTCGTGGTCGATTGAGATGTGAGGTGTGCAGGTAGGGGTATATATGTATTGGGTTAGATGTAATTCTGGTATTATTTTTTTATTTTTTGGAGAAAAGTTTTTAAAATATCGTATTGAGGTCTGAACAAGGGGAGTGAGGAGGTGTTTACCCTTGGCCATCTTGCAGGCGGATGAGATGGGAAGCTGGATTGCGGGAACAGAGATCCACCCAGGTCACTGTCTGAATGTATACTGTAATACATGCAATGGCTGAATTCAAGAATATTAATAATTAAGTTTTTTAAAATAACGAAGTATAGGATTCAATGTGTTCTGGCAAAATCAAATAATTATACTATACACTAGAAGTGTATAAAGTCTGAGTTCGGGAACGCATATTTCTAAATTATTAATAAATAACAGTTTTATAATAATAAAGTATGGGACTGAACGTATGCTGGCGAAAACAAAAAATTACGCACTAATTATACAAATACGTATTTAATTAACCATGAGACACTTTACACGTTACAACAAGGACATATTTTATCACAAATCAACTAAACGAAAAGAGACATGAATACGATTTACGTTCAAATACATGTCAAGAAATTTTGATTTAATAGCACACACACATGAAAAATGTATTTTACTACCCCAATTAAAATGACCAACTCTGAATTATGTCTAAATGCACATGCACCTAACGGAATACTAGCTAAACACAATCACATATCCTTACTACCGAAACACAATGAGACAACTACCTGGCATAATCACTCATTGACTTCCAAAAAAGACGCAAGTTGATACTAAACATACAACATTTCAAATACATAGTGAACCACTTCACAAGACAATTAAACTTATTTACCCTGCTTACGACGCGCACACAACATTCGAACTACATAATGAATGGACCACAAATTCAACATATTAGTAAAACACAAGTTCGCTATGATATTTCCCTATCAATTTTAGTTGTCGCAATCAATTGAAACCCAGAAATGTCCAACATACTTTTTATGCAAACAGAAGACTTCCCTTAAAACACATTTCACCTCCAACGAAGTAACTAAATATTAACCAAGCAAAATGTCAGTTTATTGCTCAATGTTATAAGTGTCATAAGAACTCACAAATGACAAATAACGAAACATCAAATGACTTAGTAACAAATCGCAAAATAACCCAAAAAATGCACAAGTCCAAAATATTAAAATAAAAACTCAGAATTTACTTACAGAATCAAGCAAACAATTATACTAAGTCCTACACCACACACAACCACATGTTCAAAATATCAAGAATGCGTAAAGCTAGTTTACTATCCTATTTACCTATTAATATAATATATACCAAACAACAGGATAAATCACATGCATCGGTTAAAATATAAAACATAAATTAAAAATAGAAAAATCACTTTACTGCCCCAACCAATATAAGTACCATAACAAATCTTTAGTAAAATCGAAACATCGCCCGCAAATTACGTTTAAGTATACCACGATTGGTTCGCCCTCATCAGCTCTGAGTAACAAACCACGATCAAATGCAAACATAATAACGAAATAAGAAAAAACAATTTATCATCAACCACAAATAATGTTTCAAACATGCATAGTAAATTATATATAAATTAATCAAATACTAAACATGCAACCATCAATTTAACGACACAGTATTATTGACGAAAAAATTCTGATTGAAGCACACATGAATGTCTTTCGACACACAGTCAAGAATACACACTTATTCAAAAACAAGGGACGACCTATATTCAATCACATGCAACATTTCAAATATGCACAATTCAATATCAATGAAGCACGCACAAAAAAAAATTACATCACTGTATAACACTTTTCTCTACAAAAAAATGACTCGTGACAAAATCAGAAATGGCATACCCACCTTTACTCATTAAGCACCTAATCGTACACACATTAAATAAAATATTTGCAATGTTGCTGCCGCGGAATCGCTAATAGCTCAGCTATTTATTACATGCAGCGCCGATGGTTTCACTTTTCGCCGCTCAGGACTGCTTCCCTACTTTTTGCCTTTTCCCTCTCCCTTTCCCCTCCCGGTGTATCACGTGGTAGATGTCGGAGGGGGTTCTGAAGTCATCTGGGTCGTGGGCTACTAGCCCTCCAGCACTCTACCTTCGGCGATTTCTGCAGGCACAACCTCAGCTACCACTTGTCCACGACATGTTCTGCTAGATCGTAAATAAGACGTATGAACACCACAATGGAGTGAGACTTCAATTTCCTAAATTGATAGTGGCACAGTGCATTAGCATTTGAATAACCTGGTTCTGCTTTGATTAATATTGTTTTAAAGTTTAGGAGCCACAATGGGAATTTCACTGCTGAGTTGTGGACAGCACTTTTGTAATTGGGCTAGTTTTTGTTACGTTGGAGTGCATAATTTAGCTGGGTGGACGATCGTAGTTTTTCCCTTATTTTTTATCCTTTTTGTGCCTGGGAGTTTTTCAAGCGTGTAGTAATGTGGTTGGATAGTTGTCGCATTCAGCTCGCCCAGCCGCAGTGTGTTTGTATGTTGCTTGTCCACAGCTAGTGCCTGTGTAGAGAAAGCAAATATTTTAATACGTCTGTCCCATTTTAATATTCAGGTGCTTTTATGGTCCGTGCTGCCTGAATAAATTACAGATTTTAGTGAAGTTTTTAATGCAGTTTATTAATGTGTTTTATTTTAGAACTGCATCCTGTAATGGGTCCCCTCAAGTCTCGGTACATCATTTTGATACTTTTAATGGTAATCATTGTGTACGTCTTTATCAAAGGTAATTTTAATATTTGTTGTAAGCTCGAGGACATTGTGTGCATTTATAGCATTGGGTCAGGACATATTCGTCCAATGATTTGTGAACATATTAATTGTTTTTAAGTGTAAATAAAATTTATTTAATATTTGTTATTTGGTGGCATGTCAATGATTACTCAAGTACAAACCTAACTCTGAAGGAGACAAAGAAAGTAATACGCATGGAATGAATTGTATACGGAAAGCTTCTGGTATCTATTGGCATTGCTGGAACATCGGGTAGCAGAGCTGCAGAGCTCTAATGGCGACGTGAATTATGGCAGCGTCTGGTGGCTTCTGAAGACTGTGAAGTCTTTGGCGACAGCATCTGGAAGGGCTGTTGAAAGGCTCAGTAGTCTAGACTGCAGCACCCAGATGCTTAAAGAAGATTGCAGGAACAACTCGCAAGGGCCCTCCACTAACTGCCTTATATAGCGAGGCACCACATGTCGTGGTGGCCGCAGGGGAGGGCGTTTGACATCCCTCAGGTGCGAAGCCGGAGTGGGGGTAGCACTGTCTGGTCATCTCTCGGTGTTCTTGTATCCTAGGTGGCACTTGTGTATGGCCCGAGGCTACTGATGGCTTGTTGGCTCTCTAAGCAGGGGAGGAGGGGTGACACACCACTGTCTTTCGCCACCCCTCGTATACACATGTCCGGCCGCCCTCCTGGATTGTGGTAGAGGGGTACCTCCGTGTACGAAGTGGCATGGGGTTTAAAGCTCACGAGTGTAAAAGTGTACACTAGGGTTGCGGTGAGATGAGTCGTAATCATTTATGGTAACTGGTATGGAATAAGCAGCATGCGTCGATTCGCCCCCCCCCCCCCTTTTTTCCTCTTCGTTGCAATGAAGACTCATCGTGTAGGTTCGGTGGAGAAAGACGTAGGCCCCCTCATCTTGAAGTTCTAGGCAGGAGTAGCAGTGTAGATGAAGAAAAATAATTTTTGAAGTAAGGTAGGAGGGACACTCAGTGTAGGACTGCTTGACTGGTGAAACTACGCTTGCTTTGTGCTTTGGGGCGGCAGGAAAACACCGGGCACGTGGCACACCGGCCAGTAGTTTTGTCTCTCTCTTTGAGTGGATATCCTCTCTCTTCCCCTTGCCCTGGCGATACGGAGTGCCCCATGGTGCTAATGTGTGTTCCCCCCTTTGGGTAGGATCAGTGTGAGGAGTGACGTGGTATTCCAGGAATCCCTACGATGTACTTAAATTACTGCATGTCGCCACATAAATAAACATATAGTTTTGGTTATTTACAAGAGAATTACACACACCTGAAATAGAAAATACCTAAAAACGACGACATTTTAAAAAACGAGGGATAATATTAAAGTGTGATCTAGGCTTACTCGCGGAATGCGAGGAAATACGTCATTATCTATCCTAGACCTTGCTGTAGAGTTATGAAAGAAAAGGAAAATCTTTCGGGAGCAGCCTGTGGGTCGTACAGCAAGCTGAACAGTTACCTGCGACAGGTTAAGTTTGCCAACCTCAGGCCATCCAGCATCTGGGTTAGCGGGCTACACTAACAATGCGAGTACACTTTAACGTGCATGAATTCGCGGCAATTGGCAAACAGAGGTCACTCTACATGCAAACATAAAACACTTTGATAAATTGAATTTAATATACCTGGCACAGGGTATCACTGTAGTGAATACTTGGGAACTCTGTGGCCCAGAGTTCAAGTTGGACTCTTTGGCGTTGCACAGGTATTACAAACATACACAAACACTGGCAATGAATAAAAAAATTTAAGTACATCATGAATGATACAGTCCTGCAAAACGGCATTCTTCTTGTAGTTGCATCTTCACAGACACCCTTGAAAACATATACAATCATTTCATGGTGTACCTACACATTAATTATTATAAGAAAATCTAAAATTTTCTTAGAGTCCTGTGAATGAAGGCTAAATCTAATGTTTTAATTATGGAAGTCTATGTCTTCTGCTATCGCGTGCACTGTGATGAGTATCTATATGTGATACCATTTGTAGGAATCACCGGCACTGTGTTGAGCATGTCTAAGTTATTCTACGTAATTATGTGGGCTGTGGGCCCTGTTCTGTTTTTATCAATGTCAGCGTAATTATTGCTGTTTTAGAAGTCCTGCACACACCTAGACTAGTGTCGAATAACTATTTATTTATTCTCCCTCACCGGCTCATTTGATTTCCCTGCTTACTGACAGCTTGGCAGGCACTTATGCTGTTATACACTTAATTTAAATCTAGGCTAATTCGTGAATGTTCCTCGGTTTCACTATCTTTGACTGGCGGCTAGTTTAAAATAACACTTTGCAGATCTGGAACAAGTCCTGTTCTGTGTTACGTAGTAGTTTACGACTACGTGTGTACAATGTGTTCATCGCACTTTCACTTACTTGTTTTCCGTGGGTGCAGGTTTAGGTGGCCTTCCCCTTGGGCATAGTTCGGCATGTAGAGGGGAGAACAGTTACATGTACCTCGACGTGGCTCGCCACGATAACACTCGATACCGGCCAGGCATATAGTCGGCATTGGCGGCACGAGGTGGCATCAGGCATTGAGTCTTGGCACGTGGCGTCGTGGCGTCTGCCTCAGCCAGAACAGAGAGTTAGGCACAGCTACTAGGGACATAGCGGCAGTGAGGGGGAGTGATTCCAGGTCCTCCACTGAATGGGTTCCTACCCGAAAGGTAGGACGTTTCCCAGCTGATGTAGCACAAGGGAGTTGCGGTGGGAGACCGCTCTCCACCTTCCCGACATAAGCATCCCGTCGTAGTGCCAGGTAGTTGGTGGCATCGATGTTCTCGATGTCCAGGTCCCGCGACTAGTGAGCAGGAGAAGGATCTCGACCTCCACTGCGGGCATTGCTCCAACTTGGGGGTACTGGGAGGCATCGACGGTCTTAGCACTTGCCCTGGTAGCACCAGGAATCTGCAGATCACTGCACTCAAACACACCTACTGGTGGTGCATCTCGCCATAGGGCTGGGTAGTTGGAGGCATCGACTGTCTCGATGTCCAGATTCTCGGGCGAGATAGCGCAAGGTAGAGGAGTCTCGACCTCGGCTGCGGGTGTTGCACCAGGTGTTGTGTAGGGGAAGTTATCAACATTCTCGCTGCCTTCGGTGGTCGCATGAGGGAGTTGCGGGACCCCATGCTCTGCCTCGACTGTGGGTGGTGTGTCTCGTCGTAGGAAACTCGGCCTCAACTGCGGGTATTGCACCATGTGTAGGGATGGCGGTGGCATCGATGGTCTCGGTGCCTTCTATATCGGTGGTCGATTGAGCAAGAGACAGAGCGGGTCTCTCATCCTCAACAGCCCCGATGGGTTGCGAGCTCTTGATGAGTTTGTTGTCTGGTGGTCTAGTGGCATCGATAAGCACTTACCTGTCGGAGCTCGAGATTGTCTTCGTTGAAGGTGGAATGGCCTTGATCTCGAGCTGTGGAGTAATATTAGCAGTGGGGGTAGATGTCTTAGGTGGTTCTATCCTCCTAACCGAAGGGGCTTCTGATCTTTCGCTAATGCGACTAGAACATCGGGGTATCTCGCAGCCTTCTTGGTCTTGTGGGCTCCGCCACGATACTTTGGAGCAGCTGGGAACTTTGTTGCATCATGCTGTGACTTTCTCTGCATAGCTGCGTGGCATGGAGGGCAGAGTTCGTACACTAACTATCCCTTGGCCTACTTCACCATCCGGTCTCCTGGGTGGCACATAGCTGGGGGCTTGTTCACTGGGGGTAGATCATATCATGGGTGGCCTCATGAATTCAGTGTCACATTCTCGAGCAGCTCTTCAGGGTGGTGGTTCATCCTAACTGTCGGAGTCCTCTAGTATTTCCCCTACATCGTCGGCCTGCTCCTCTCGTGGCATGTCCCTTGGATAGGGACATATCTGACCTCTTGTGGCTTTTCGGATTCTCCCTCTAGCGTTTTCGACCCAATATTTTTTCCTTATCCCTCTTCCGACGATTCGAAAGGCCCGTCCCATTTGTTCGCCAGGCCAGCACTAAACTGATTGCTGGCCTTGCTGAGGGGATGTGTTTTGAGTAAAACAATTTCACCGAGGCTGAACTTGCATACCCCTGTGTTGGGCTGTTGGTATTTCTTACGGATGTACTCTTCCTGGGCTCTTTGGGCAGCAGTCATGCAAGCTAACGTGGCTAGTCGGACATCCTTGGGTTGCGGCATGGTGGTGTGTTCACTGTCCCATTACCAGTCACCTGGTCGGTGGAGGGTCTGTCCTAGGAGGAGGGTACTTGGACTGATGTCCATGACCTCGTTAGTTCGACAATGTAGGACAAACAAGATGTTGGGAATATGTTTGTCCCAATGTCGGTGGCCGTTTCTCACACTGATACAGGGGCATTTCTTTATCTCTTGGTTCCTCCATTCAGTGGCGTTGCCCTGGGGGTGGTAGGGTGGTAGCGTCCACGTCTCGACCACCCATCCCTGGCATGCTGACTGCCACTGATGACTCGTGAACTGAGTGCCATTGTCAGTCAGGGTCGCCTTCCGGTATCCCAAACGTGCAAAAATCTTGGCTTCCATTTTGCGAACTATGGGGGTTGTTTCCTGGCTGGGTTCTCAGGAAGGCTTCTATCCACCTGGAAAACTGATCTGTAATGACTAGGATATATCGATTTGCCTTGGTGCTCCTTGCGTATAGTCCCATGAGATCGGAGGCTATGTGTGTTCACGCCATCTTGGGTCTCCTTGGTCGTGCAGTGGGTGGAGGGACTGGTGGGCAGGCCTTGCCGCGGCAACATGTTACGCAGTTGCTGATGTACTGTCGGACGTCGCGGTTCATTCCATCCCAACTATAGCGAACCCCGATGTCTAGCAGGGTGTTTCGGGTCCTTGGATGTCCGGCCTAGGGGTGGTCGTGGTAGTGATGGCAAATGTCAGCTCTCAGTTGTTGTGGTACCCAGATCTTCCATGGAGCGTTTAGTTGACCACTTCTTGTCCACACAGTGTCATCCCAGGCTTCGAATCATTGGGGATGCTCATGCAAGAGCCTATTTAATCGGGGTCCTCTTGCTGGCTAATCGAGAAAATGATGTCGGGTGATTTGTAATTCGAGGAGCCAGATCTTATCGTCGAGGCTTCGCTCTACTTGAAGGGGGGTACGTATTTTGCCCTTCTTCTTCCTCGACATCGGGCAGGTCGTTCGCCTTACCTGGGCAGTGCTGTACCTCGAAGTCGAATTCGGTGAGAAACATATCCCTTCGAGCGAGCTTGGCTTTGCTGTTACATGACTCGTGTAGCCATTGAAGGGCTTTTGAGTCCGTTTGCAAGATGAAGTGTTGGCATTCTAAATAATATCAGTATTTTCGCACTGCCCAGATAATGGCTAGACACTCCTGTTCATTTATGTGATAACATTGCTCTGTTTTGTTAAGGTGGGTGGAAACATACGCTGTCACACTGTGTTGGTTATCTCTGCCGAACTGGTAGAGGACGGCTCCCAATCCATTTTGGCATGCATCATTTTGTAATATTAATGGCTGATCTCCTTGGGGTCGGTGTAACTGCTGGATGTTGCCAGAGCTTGTCTTTAGGTCGTGGAAGGCTGGCTGTTCCTCCAGTCCCCATCGCTAACGTGTGTCTTTCTCCAGTAGCAGATGTAAGGGTGCCATGAGTTGTACAATGTTTGGCACAAAGTTGTGTAGCCAGTTGCTCAGACCCAGATACAATCGTAGCTGTCGTTTATTCGTCGGCTCGTCGCCATCTTCGATGGCTCTTATAGAGTTTTGTTGTGGTAAGTTTCCCTTGGGTGATACGACATGTCCTAGGTAATCGATGGAGGACTTGCTGAAGTAATTCTTGGAGAGTTTGCAAGTAATCCCATGTTGTTCCATGCATTATAGTACACACTGCAGATGCTCGAGGTGTTGCTCCCAGCTGTTTGAGAATACGATTACGTCGTCGAGGTATGCAAAGCAAAACTCTCCGACATACCCAGTCAATACCTCTGCGGACATTAGACATTGGCAGGTGGTTCGGGCATTCTTTAGCCCGAACGGCATCACTCGGAACTGTGGGGTTTCACCCTCGGGTGTGGTGAATGCCATATATTTGTGGCTGTCGGGGTGTACCGCAATTTGCCAGTATCCGGATTCCATATCCAAGGTGCTGAAGATAGTGACTTTGCCAATGTCCTGCAGGATATGGGTTAGATCGATGGCTGAGGGAGCAATAGGTTTATGTTATCTCGTTTAGGCCCCTGTAGTTAATGCAGAAGTGCAGCTTTTCGTACTTTTTGGGTACTAGGACCACGTGGGAGTTGTAGGGTGAATTCGAGGGTTCTACAATCCCCTGTTCCTTCATTTCATTTACCTGGTCCATTGTCAGGTCACATCGGTGGGCTGATACCAGATATGGTAGATTATGAATAGGGGTGTTAGTCGTGGTCCAGAAATCGTATTGGATAGATCGAGTCTGATGCAACAACCCCCTGTCCACCCCATTAACCGAATTCATTGGTGTGTTCGTTTAGTACCTGCTGTAGTTGGCTTTCCTATCGTCCTAGCAACTGAGGGATTACCCATCGGATTAGATTTCTATGGAGGTATCGCTGATCTGGCCAGCTTACGGGGACAGTCCTTATTCCAATGGCTGCCAGGACAGAACCAACACTTTGGCACGCAGGTTGTGCATGTCAGTGGTGTAGGCACATCCTTGTGTGATTCGACCGATGTGGCTCGTGGTTATGGAGTTTTCACAGGTAGTGGTTTCTCTAGACTGGCCTGCGCCGCGAAGTTTTGTTCGGCTTCCCGCACCCTTTCAACTAGTTCGTCGATAGTTGGGTGGGCCATGAGAAGGACTTTCCTCAGGATGTGTAACAGCTTCCTTCCTATTGAATGTATGACCATGTCTTCTGTAACTTCAGGGAATACATGCCGGAACATCTGCTCTTTGCGACATATGAAAATTTCTGCCTCGTCCTTGGGTATCTGGGTCTGGCTGTAGAACTGAGTTGTTAACCGTGCTAGTACCTTCTCGCCAGTGAATTCTGTTGCAATGCGATTGCAGAACTGCTTCCAGTCTGTAAGAAAGTCCCCGTACTTTTCCCACCAGGTTAGCGCTACTCCTTTTAGGTGTAGCTTGGCCCTGTCTACCCACTGTCTCAGAGGCAAATGGGTGTCCTGGAACTCCTTTTCGCACACATTAGTAAATGCGACTGGGTCTTCATGCGGCCGACCCGCGAAGTCCGTTATCTGGATGTCGTCATCCCGTCTGGTGGCCGTGTAGCCGGGTGCTGTCCCAGGCTGAATATAGATCCAGGATGGCCCTGATCATCGGGAGTAGGAGACGTGTTTATTCCTACATTTCTCACATTGGTACGTCATACCTGGCACAGTGATGTGCTCGTCGGGCCATCCTATAAGCAGGAAGGGTTCGCTACACATTGTGCATCGAACCCGGTTAATGCCTAGGCCGGGGCAAGTCACATTGCTACAAATGTCTGTGGGTTGCTGCCGACAGTCTTCACAATGGTATTCGAGACGAAAGATTTATCATGCCTCGTCTGGCCAACCTAGGCAAATGTGGTGGAATGACTTCTGGCAGTACATGCAGTAAATTCGGTATGCGCTGCGCAACCTTGACATTCGGTGTGGCTACACTTCGGGTCTTGGAAGTCTGAATCAGAGTCATTCGAAATGTCTGACGCGGCATTGATCTCTGTATTCGACATGGAGATATTTTCTTGGGCACCATGGGATTATTAATGAACATCCCGAAGTCCGGTGGGTTATAAAGGTAGCCTCTCGGGTCTCGGGGTCGGGTGACCTCGTTCGGACTCTTACTGCGCACAGTCAATTAGCTGATGCCCCACATTGGGCGCCAGAAAATCATTTGATGTGTGTCCGATAGTTAAGGCTGGATCAAGGTCGCGTGGCTCTAGTTGCACTTAGGTCGGTTGTGCAAGCAGGTTTAGTTTAAGGCTTAGTTACAGCTGGATATCGCAATCGGGCTCGTGGCTTTACAAGCTGGAACAACATTCTCGATGTTACGGTTCTCTATCCCCTTGGAGGGGTCTGGCTTGTAACTTGCTTTGGAATCAGCTGTAGTCAGTGACGGGTGGGAGGCACTAGGGGTTGGTGCCTTAGCGGTTTGCGGGCGAGGAGTAGCGGAATATCGTTGATTACGTCGCTCGTCTTCAGCTCGAGTGGTAGCAAGGGCACGACCTGACACGGCACAGAACTCGCTGTTCCAGTTCTCTGATGCCCTGCTCCAGAAGTTACTGTTCGATACGCCCAGCCGGTCATCAGTTTTGCTCAGTAACCCTCTTACCATAGAATGACAGGCCGGGTATGTGCGTAGAGGTACTGACGGGGAAAAAAGTGGATTTACAATGATCGTAATAGGTAGTGCCGACGAACGAAGTAGGGCGGCACTATCTCGTTCGGCTCGTCGGCTAACTGGAAGCGGGATTAGACCAGCCAGATGTCTGGCAGCAAAGCGCGCAACTCTTAGCTCCTCTCTCCTGGCTCCGTGCCACACCTTGAATGGTACAGAGTGGTGTAATTACAAAGAACTCTAAGTAAGCACCACGGATGCAGGTATACCTAACTTAGTTTTGCCTGGCGACAGTCTTGCCAATGCTAGCTCCGTTGTTTCAGAAGATCCCTCACTGTTGCGGTCTGATCAGAAGCATTGGAGCCATGTGGGTTGCCAAGACTTTCACTGGGTGTGAGTTTCCCAACCAAGGCCAGGCCGTAACAGCTAAGCAAATACCCCTGCCAGCACCCAGGTGCTCCGGTAGGGATACAACTCAGATGTACCATATCTCCCTGATTGAGAAGTGTTGCTAGTGGTCGTGGCTCGTCTATTCTATTCCTCCAGAATAACTGGCCGTCTAATGGGTGTGTTTTCATTTTGGAGCCACCTGAGGGGGAGTATCCAGTTGTAGCTAATTGCGGAAATAAGAATACTTTCCGGCGCTGGTCGGCGGTGCTCAATTCGAGGTTCTCCTTGTAATTGGTGACAGATTACCCGATACTCGAGGGTAAGAGAAACAAAGCAGTGTTTATTAAAGACGTATTAAATATGGTGACACATGCTCCCCTACCAGGCAGATCGGTGGTTGGAAGTAATCCTACGGAATCCAGGTGTAGGTGACCTGGTCCTAAGCTAAGTGGGGAAGTTACGTGAAAAACTGTCAAAGATTATTCAAATACAAACCTAACTCTATATAGAGGGTGTCTGTAGGAGACAAAGAAAGAATTACGTGTGGAATATATTATGTACATAAAGCTTCTGGTAGCTATTGCCGTCGCTGGAGCGTCGGGTAGCAGAGCTGCAGAGCTCTAACGGCGACGCCAATGGTGGCAGCCTCTGGTGGCTGCTGAAAAGTGTTAAATCTTTGGCGACAGCCTCTGAAAGGACTGTTGAAAGGCCCGTAGTAGTCTAGACTTCAGCAACCAGGTACTCCGAGAAGACTGCAGGAACAACTCGCGAGGGCCGCTGCGCACGGCCTTATATAGCGTGGCAGCACGTGTCGTGGCAGCCGCGGGGGAGGGCATGTGACGTCCCTCAGGGGCGAGTCCGGAGTGGGGGTAGCACCCTTTGGTCATCTCTCGGTCTTCGCGTATCCTCGGTGGCGCTCGTGCGTGGCCCGAGGCGGCTGATGACTTGTGGCCTTTCTGCGCCGTTGGTGGATTGGGGGGGGGGGGGAGGAGGACGCACCGCTGTCTTTCGCAACCTCACGCATCCACGTGTCCGGCCGCCCTCCAGGATTGTTAATTTTTGATACATTTTAACAGTATTTTTCAAAGATAATTTTTTCGGCATTATTTAAATGGTGAATTTAAATAGTTCGGCTTATTTATTAATGCATCGATTCCTGGATGTCTGATGAGTAGAGCCGATAGTCCAGTGCCTCGCGTTCTCAAGCACTTGTTTCTTTCCCGCGCGATGTCTATGGATGACGTCACTTCACGCCAGTATTTGATGATGTCACTCTGGCAGGTCGCTGGCGAACCTGTTGGCGTGGTGTTGCATGTGTGGTTACAAGGAGTAGGCAACAAATGAAAAATTAATTGAATAAAATAAAATACTAAGACAAAATATTTTTTTCAATATATAAAGTATTGAAAAACGAATATGTTTTACAAAGTCCTGCCTGGGATATACGTTACAATAAATTTTTATGTACCTTCTCGTGTATGGAAAATTACATATTAAAATTCGTATATAAATATACGGACTGACGATTCGTCCACTCTAGTAGGCGATGAAGGAACTATATAGATGGTAAAGTCGAACAAGTGTGAGTAATCAGAGGAGCAACTGTGACTAATCGAAGAAGTGTGAGTAATTGGGTCGGACGAATGAGAGAGACATGAGAGAAAGGAAACAGAATGAAACAACAAAAATGGGAGCACTCGGAGAAAAAGCTCGGAGAGGAAGTGAGAAACGATAGAGAGAAATAAAGAGAGACAAGAGATGGAATGAGAGAATAAGAGAGAAATGAAAGAGAGGGAGAAAGTGATGGAATAAGAGAAAGAGAGAGAAAGATAATGAATGAGGGAGGCAAGAGAGGAAGAGATAGAATGAGAGAAAGATGGAGAAACGGAAGAGAGAAAGAAAGGGATAAAATAAGGGAATAAGAAAGAAACTACAGAGAGGGAGAAAGGAATGGTATAAGGGAAGGAGAGAGAAACGAAAAAGAGAGAGAGAAACAGAAAGGATTGAAAGAGATGGCACAAGAGAAAGGGATCGAGTGAGAGAATGCGTGAGAAACGAATGAGAGAGAAAGGGATGGAATAAGAGAAAGAGAGAGAAACTAAAGAGAAAGAGAAACAAGAGAAAGAGATTGAATAAGAGAAAGGGATGGACTGAGAGAAAGATATTGAATGAGTGAGGCAAGTGAGAAGGTGATTGAATGGGAAAATGAAAGAGAAATGAAAGAGAGAATGAGGAGATAGATTCCCGCAATTTGGAGCAACCACTTATTGGGAGAAAAATGGGGAATTTTGAGAGAAAAAAGGGAAATTTGTAGGTATTAAAATTGAAACTGTAAGGAATTTTTGGGTTAAAACATACGTTTTTGTGAGAAAATGAGGGATTTAGGGAAAAAAATATGGGAAAATTGAGATCATTGTTAGATCCTCAATCCTCACACTGTAGCCGTATGTCCCCGTCTTCCCATGTGCCTACTATTTCCCTTCTAAATTTAAATGAACTGTAAAGAGCACTGTTAAAGAAAATGAAGTTTTTCACTAGTCACTAGGCTGATGGAATAATGTAATTGGACGTTTTCGCCAGTCGCGAGCTCAGGAGTACGTGTTCACATTCGTTCGAGCCCTCTCTCGTCTAGGGGAAGAGGCAAAGTACTTCTCTTGTCGTAAGTCTTGCCCAATCTGCGAGTAACGATATTGTATTTACCTTTCCCTCGTCGTGGTTACCTTTAGTGACACCAAATTAACGATGTCTTGCAGCTAATGCATCCCCAACAACAGTAAACAGGTGTCAATTCATGCTGCGGTCAAATTGAATTTTTTACATTTAAGGTAGATTGGATCAACTTGTAGGAGCATGTTTTCTCGCCGCACTCCCACTTCCTTAGCCCTTGCATTCCGTTGCTGCTCTGTATTCTCTTCACTTCATTCCTAAGGGCTCTACAGACGATGTTGTAAACAACGTCCAAATTTCGCAAATACATTTCTACAGACATTACTTACACTTTAAATTATTTTTCGCACCTTTCTTTTTCAGTTTTAGGTGATGCTGAACATAATAATGGCCAAGCTCTTTCTAATGACCTTTTTTCCCCCTTGCGACTAGCCAATTAACTGGTACAAAATGTCGGCGTAAAATAAAAAAATATAGAGTATATTGTATAGGAGTTTGTAGAAGTGTAAAAGGAGCGGTGGTTGGGGATAGGCATGGGAGTTGTTTGATACGCTGCGGGACCATGTCTGTCCCTACAGACCACAGGCCGATCGTCATCCATCACAGCGCCATGGGAGCCCGACCCGAGTGGGTGAGGAAGAGGGAGTTATGATGGATCGGCGATTAACACCGCTGAGGAACCTCACCTCATAACACGAACCCTGCTCTGCGCAATCGATTATCCCTCGCCCGCGCGAGATCGCAGCCTTCGATTAACCACGACTGCGCGCTATCGACTTCCCCCGGCAATTTCAACTGAGCACAGCTAATGTCGCTTGCGGATGGCGAGTTATTACACGCAGCAGCTGTATACATACGATGTTTGCCTTCATATTACACATTAGTATTAGTACAATATATGATATGCATATAAGATTATCTAAATAGGTTAGATTATGTTTTCTGAGAATCGCCGCAGCTTTGTAGCAATGGTGGAGTATTAATTGTAAACTTAACATTAATAGCAAATAGAAAAATGAGTATAACCAACGTAAATCCTGAGTAATTTTAACTCCACAAGACCCAATAATACACCAGAAATAATTCACTCTGCCTAAAGAAACATGATTAAATCTAAATATAATGAGGAGGAGTCACAGAATATACACTAGCTCACATTTCCAACAGGGTTGGATAACAGTCCATAATGTAACTGTGGGGCTGACAAACTGCCTCACATACTGTTACAGAAATTCCGAAAACTGATTTCGTATAGTAACGCTTGTTGCCGCAAAGTGTCTGTGAATTTTGGAGCTCTAATAAACAGCCATGTAGTAGTAACTTATATATTATATATATATATATATATATATCTATATATATATATATATATATATATATATATATATATATATATATATATATATATATATATATATATATATATATATATATATATATACATATACATACACAGATTTTTTAATCCTCTACGTGAAATTTAAATTCATACGAAATGCCTGGATTTCAACTTGAACTTGTTATTGACAACAGAAATTCGTCGGGTCATATAATACAACTTCCATTGTCCCTTACACTTTAATGTTGTCTATATAATATTATAATATTAACAGCATTCATAAATGAGCTTCCGTCACTACTTTTGTTAGTCGATATCTTGTGTAGACAATAATTTCTTGATAGTCAGCCTAGATGTGGAATAGTAAGGGTTATATTTAAAAACCCTTACACACACAACTATAGTCCGTTCCCGATTGGAAGCGACTTATGAAAATCAATCTTTGAATAAACACTCTAGGCATAACATGTCAACCTGTTTTTTTCAATAACCTGTATTCCACAAATATATAACACTGTGGTTAACTTTAGAGTACTGTATTATTGAATAAATGAAACTTTGCCTTAATATCTTTTATAACTTGTAATATTTATTTATCTTTGAATATGAATTAACAACAGCGAGAGCAGTGACGTGTTGGCAACGACCAGTGAGAAATAGTTCACAGTTAAAATATTAATTTTTATCTAGTTTTTTAGAATACTATTTGTAAAGTAACCGGTGCCTTTTGAAATATTGAAATATTTAGGTATCCCCGATGGCAACATATATCATTTTTACAGTTTAAAATAACTGCGGAAAATATTGTGAGTATGGTACGGTGTTGTTTTATCGAGTGAGAAAGCATCTGAAATACCGTCTGCTGGGCGAGGCTTGTCCCTTTCTTCGTCTCTTTCAAACTCGGGAAATTCCACTTCGCTAGTAAGCAGTGAAAATTGAAATGTTTTCAATTGTAGCATACTTCATACTTATTACAGCAAAATATCGATTATTGAATTTGTAATTTACAACTGAAAAGAGATTTTAATGTTTGAATATTTAATTTAATATATTTAGATATGATGGCGGGGCATGTCTGCCAACTTCATTGGTAAAGTGAAGTTGGCAGACGTGGCGAGCCATGACATAGCGTGTTGCTTTTTGCAAACGAAACGTAAATTTATTCTTACTCCGAAAAATACTTCAAATTACCACATCACGTTTGAAGACGTCGTGTTTTATAAACCTACCTAGGCAAGTTACGATGTGATAAATATGTATTTCCACGGCAGTAATAAATATACTGTGACGTGTGTTTCCTTAATTATTACGTCTGTGAAATGGCATGACTTTGTGCATCGTGGTCGATACGCTGGCCCTGTGTGTGCGTGATTTCAAATATTTGATTAGCACTAGTTATACGTTTTAACTGTGAACTGTTTTTATGACGAAGTTAATTATTTACATTCGCGTCTGTTTATCTATCACAACGATGTACCTTTGCCATAAGGTGTTTGAAACACAGTCGTGTAACGTAATTTGCCACAGTCCCAGAAGCAAAATACTAAGTTCAGCCCGATAAATTTCAATAAACCTAATAAACAGTAAGTAGCAATACTTAGAAATATGAGCGGAATAGAAGTTATCGTAGGCTTATTTGTGTACATGTTCACCGCTATCTTTTTAAGTTTGTATGACACAAATGAGAAACACGAGTTGCGTGCTTGAATTCCGTGTGACTTTTTCGTTTGACTGGTTGTTCCTTCGTTTTAATATTTATTCCAACTGAGGCCGTCCTTTTAAAGATATAACCCAACACATATCAATAACAAAAGGATAATTAGTACAACCCTTTACCACGCAGTTGTAATCGTGTTAAACACAGTCGCGGCAAACTATTTACGTTCATTACATGTATTGAGCTCTGTTGTGGAAAACAAATATGTTATGTAAAAAAAAACATAAGAACTGTTGTCAATTCAGGCATTTTTAAAAAGTCATAAAGTTGACTTAAATAATGTTAGAGGCCTAAACTGTGAATATTCGTACGAAATGGTTTTTGGAATATGACAGAATTCTTTGAAAAGCTCTAAACAGTAAACCACATTTGACAGGTATAAAAGTAGAAGTCACATTTCAATGTTTGTTTTTAGGTGTAGCGAAAGTATACGAACTCATGTACACACACAAAGGAATCTAATAATTGATTTTGACAGATGCTACATGGCAGTCACATGGCAATGTTTGTTTACATTTGGCGGAATAATACGAAACGGACCTGCAAGTAGATATTTAGCAGGGCTCCGAGAAAGTTGCTTCCAATGGGGAATGACTATATATACATACATTTGCCTTTGATCGCCAGTATGTCTAATTGGCTGTTGTTCTTAGATTTCTCCGTGTCTACTTTTTGCATATTTATACAGATGTCATTAATATATCGAAACATATCTGTGTAACGTGCTGCCTATATTGAGCGTATGACAACTTCTGCATTGAACGTGGCTGTGATTTGAGCAAGTGTTCCTGCTTTGTTAGCACGTACAATTCTACCCAACCTCCGCCAGTCACGATCAAGTAACATTGGACGGCCACTGCGTTGTCCATGGTGGATCGTAATGACTTGATTTTGATATTCCCTGTACACACGTGGCACGGTGGATCGAGGAATATTGAAAGTCTCCACAACTTCTGAAATTCAATGTTCCATCTTTCAGGCACCAACAATCATGCCTCGTTCGAACTCTGATAACTCACGTCGCTTTTTTTTTCCAGGCACAAATCTGTAGTTGGGCGGTTCACCGTGGCGCAGTACTATTGTCTCCCAGCCGCTCAGTCTGCCAGTCGCCGATTCAGGAAGGTATAGGCTGTTCACGTTAAAGTGAGCACTTTTGATGCCCCAGTTACTTTTTTCCTTAGGTCATATTTAATCCTTTGACCACTATCTTATATAAATATTTCCATGTTAGTAATAAACACAGTGTGTATATTCCAACGCACTCGGAAGTTAACGTCTAAAGCTAAATTAAAATACTCTTATTGACTAGTATTCCAGATGAAAGGGCTTTCAAAAGTGCTCACTTTACTATGAATGGCGTATAACCTTGCCAAATGCTGAATCTTCTCTCTTTCTCTGATTTTCCCGTCCCACTCGCACGATTCCCTGCCCATCCATCTACGGGAATTCATTCTCTCAGGATACCCTTGACGGCTCCTGAGCTCTAGAGTGGTGGTTGGGGGGGGGGGGGGGAGATAGAAAGGTTGACATTCCTCACGGTACTGGAAGTCTACTATTGAAGAGGACGCTACGCACCTAATGTTTCGAATAATCTTGACAAGTTATGAGCATTTTCAAATAGTTCATTAGTGTAACCTGGTCAAGTTTTAAAGCTCAGTAATAGGTTTCACTACAGCGCATTGTGGACCTTAGCCTATTCTACGGCTACCGTAGATTGCGACAGTGATGATATCTTAGAATTAAACGAATTTAAATGCCCAAATTTATTAAGTACTCGCATTGTACTTCGGACTCAAAGCAACAACATTCGAAACGATCCTTGAAGTATAAGGTAATATCTATGCCACGTAAAGTGTACTTAAAGTCAAATGACATTCGAAATAGATATGCATTACCCATCATAAATTTACGCATGTCAAAACTAGTATCTTGATAATTCTCCGTGAAGATGGGGTTAGTGGTAAAAACTAAACTACTTATATAACGTTTATGATATACGAGTATCTGCCAGGACCCAGTATATTAGTATAACCAGATGGCAAGGAAGTTCATAACATAACAGGGGAGTTTTGCTTATTAATTTTTTCATTTTTTTTTTCGTAAGTTGTATGACTATGTAACATGGTCCACTTACACACCAACACAGGAAACACAAATCCAAGTACATAATTGTGACAAATGGACCTCAACACACAGCCCAATTTTACTATTATAAAGTTCCGATAAACTACTTAGCCAATATTATATTCCACAAACTAGTGCACATTTTTGGCAGTTATAAATCTTATATAATGTCTCTGTTCTAAATACAGACCTTTGAAATGTTGTTTCCATGAAAAATAATTTATGTAGATGTATTACGCATATTGACAGTCAGCTGGATTTGTTTTTGTAAACATAATTTGTGGAAAACGAGACACTGCAATTACAATGGAAACAGCTATATAGAGGACTGCCTTCAGAAATGTCACAAAAAATCACACTATATGAAGTTATAGGCAGTTTTATAATATACGGGATAATTCACAAGGAGTAACCGTTAATAACAGGACTTTTTCCTCAAGTTATTTGGAGAAAATTATGCCATATAAATTTGGGTCTTATACCCAAATTTACAGAGTAATTCGTAAAATTTAACAGGTGAAAAAAAACTCTTTCAGAATTGAATCAGACTTAATTTACATTTAAGCTTCAAAAGTGATTCTTACAAGTTCACAAGACATGTACAAAAATCTTTCCGTCTAATTCCACACACTCAGCCGCACGTTTAAAAACCGCACGTCGCTCTACGTAGCTGCTCACGGCCGTGTTCACGCAGTAAACATTGAAACAGACAGTCACACTTTACAGCGTTCTAGGTCACACGCTGTTCACAGTAACAGTTAACAACACGCCACAGTGGCTTAGTGCATTACCAATTTTTCGAATTACTTCTGTAAATATTGTTAATATGACCCACATTTATATGACATGATTGGCTCCAAATGACTTAAGGAATAAGCCATGTGAGTGGTTGTAACTCAACATGGTGAATCCTGTATATTGCAAATTTACATCTTTCCAAACATACCTTTTACAAGCAATAAATCGCTCGCAGTATTTTTTGCGACTGCAAGTATTGATATCATGCGCAATAATATTGGTTTGTTCTAAATTTTAAAATCATAATTAATTTAAAGAAAATATAACTTCAGTATCTAGACAAGTGAAATGCAGCACAAATATTCTGTTAAAATTGTTTTAGATTCAATGTAAAATATTTTTGGAATGGAGTCTTAGAAGTATACCAACACAGACACACAAATACATACATATACAACACATATACAGATTTTTAAATTTTAGTAACTTTTTATTTTTGGTCTTCATTCCAGGCAACGACGATTTGCCACTCAGATGTTTCTCATCTCTACATTTTCTTGGTTGCCATTTTGCACCATGCATCTTGTTTTTAAAAGAAGTTTGAGAATGAAGATTATATGTTCTCTACAACTATCCTGAATCCAGTCAGGACTTATTCTGTTTGTTACGCTTATTAACAGCGTCTCCATTTCTTTTTCGAGCAGATATTTAAATATTGAATGGAAAAAAAATTTAATCTGCAAATCTACTACCTGCCACAGTTTGTCTGATGCTGGAACTAGCAGACAGTTACTTGCCAAGTTGTTATATCTTTTCAAAAACATTAAGGCTATTTCACTTGAAACAGCCGACCTACTCTCGTCAATAAGATCTTTTACGCATAATCCGCATTTGAATTTTCGTACACACTATTTCGCCAAATATCCAGCAAAGTAATAGGTGGCATTATTTTCTAATTGTGTTGTATTTTACAAACTTGCATTAAAGTCTGCAGCTGTGTTTTTGGTGTCAGTAAAATGTGTTTCGATATCTTCAGATAATTCGTCACTACATGCATTGTCGGACGCTTCTGTTTGTTCAGAATATATACTTTCTGTGCTTGTTTTTAGTTCAGGTAGGAGCACACTCATATCATTATCTGGCTCACAGTTCGATGTTTGTGGTGGAATCATTAGTCGTACAGAAGAATATGTTATAAATTTCATCTAAATTCTTTTGCCGATGGCGTCCTGCCGTATCCATATCTCATCCGAATTAAAGAAAATATGTTTTCTAAAGGATCCTGCTGAAGCCTTGACGTTAAGAGATAGTGAACACCATCGCGTTTCATATCTTCCCATAATTTACATGTAGTTAACATTTCTTCGGATCGTTGGGTTTCCATTTTGACACCCATTCAGAAATATAACGATACCCTGTTCAATGTGCTTATTTTATTCACTTAGTGCTCTTTTATCTGAATTTTTATCAAAAAGTGATCTACTGTTAAACATGTCAAACATTAAGTTTATTTTCAGTACGAAGTTGGCAGTTGCTTGTCTTGTGGAACCTTCGTTCACATCATGTTCCGATGTACCAGCATAAACAGAACGACTGAAACCTTGTGCAGTACGTTTTACATTCATTTTGTCGAATAGACCAGGATGTATATGCTTGGCACTTAATTTCGGTACAGCTCTTGCAGTACCCGACAAAGAATCTTTTACGAACACTTATTCAGTCGGTCTCCACGAAATTATTTCACATTCTATTTTATAATCATTTCGTTCAAGATTATTTATGATTCCTTTTAACAGGTGCGGCATATCGTAAAATGCATAAATGTTTGCAGTTTCATGCATGAAAAAAAAGCTTTTTATCTTTGGTTGCACTTAAGAGATGGTAAACGTTTGATTAGTAGTGTTTTGATCACAAATGACTGCCCTAACATTTAGAACGAATTCAAATAATTATTCTAACACCATGTCCAAAAGAAGAACTAAACTGTCATGAAGTACGTGAATGGAAATTTCCAAAAGTTTAAAAGCCCTCTTCCCATGAAAACTGACGACTGGGTAGCTACATCTTTATTTCTTCCCAAAGATCCTCCCATTTCCTGTCGTCCTTCTTCCAAATCGGTTTTATGTCGTATCACAACCACTTCTTTATGGCCTATAAAGAAATGATCGGAATGTTAAACTGACACAATGTGTGGGAGATGTTAAGCCCCCGACGTTGGGACAACCAATTATTTCTGTAATGAAGTGAGTTGAGAAAACTGATTAAATTTGCAGAAAATTATATATATATATAGTAAGTATAACTCAATGAATATAAATATGTGTTGTCAAATGAGATAGTGTGTGTGTGTGTGGAAATTCAGTACAAATCATAGCAATATGTACCACGTCTTTCCCATGTTATGATAATGAAAATTGACTAATAAACATAGACTATTATAGAATGCAGAAAAATAAATAATTACTACTAACATAATATAAGGAAACACCGTGGAGAAAACTTAGGAAAATATAATTAAAGAAATAATGGAAAATATCATTTTATACTCACATGCAACATCTTTAGACCCTTTTTAACAGAAGACTTACAATATTTAAAGATACTGCTGTCAGTTGTCAAAGAAAAAATAGTTATTTAAAAAAATACAGGCAGTTGGGAAACGAATAAAAGGTGGGGGGTGGGGGGAGGGGGTTAATGGAAGGAGGGGGGTTTGCTCGGAAGTCAACAGAGAGGAAAACCGCGAACGCTTCATGGGTCAGTCACAAGCAGAAACCATGCATCATGGTATAAACTAATATAATAAAACTAATCCGTTAATAGGCACCCAGTGCGTAAATATTATGCTCATAATTTTATCTGAGGTGATGTAGAACTACTAACCGAGCGCGTAGGGAGGGGGGCGGGGTGGGTTTATCCTCCTGAACTAACAAGGAATAACTATGATTAAAATAAATAAATATATGTAGTTTTATTAAAATCAAACAAGTAAATTAACAGGTTATCAAATAATATTGAGTAACAGAAACAATAAAAACATTTGACAGGATATGAGTCAAAAATTAGTTTTCTTCAACTACCATGTATATGAACAAACAAAGTTCATGAAACACATTTGCTTACAGTAATTAAATCATTAAGGGCAAAAAAAAAGAATGTATTGTAGGGCTGACACAGGATGATCTGAACACAAGTATTATGAAAGGGATCTGTGCATCGGAAAAATTAAATTTACTTCCAATTACCTACTGTAGTAGCACTCAACACTTATTCCCCTAGGGATTAAAAGAGAGAAACTCAGGATCAGTAAAGCTACTTTATTTACAGGCGCTTATAAATCCATTAAGTTTATAAATAGATTGGCCAGGAAAATTAACAGAGTAACAAAATTTAATTTAAACAGAAAACGAAAGACAAGGGCAAATGATTAAAAATGTATAAAATAAAATATTTAGAATTTAGTGTTAGGGAGGAACCAAAGAAAAGAAAATATCGGGCAACACAACAAGGACTTCGGTAACTGCCAGTACAGTAGGGTCTAAGCATGTACTAACCCAACCATCTTCGTTGTCATCTACACACCAGGCACACAGATATCCATATCTTACACACGAAAAAATACTATTTGAAAAAAAGTAGGTTCCCTCCAAAATCCCTATTAAATTAATTAACACATGTAAACTTAACCCTGATGGCCCCTCAGCCAGTACTGATGGAGAGTACATATTTACGTATGAAGTTGCTGCCCTGACTTGACACCACCAATGCACCTCGGATGTGGCCCACTACATCGTCTCCAACTGAGCCCTTGTTTATTTAATAAAAACTTACTCTAACCCTAAACCTACTGAAAAGCATGGCCAGAGCCATCCCTCCTTCCCAGCAGGGAAGAACGACCCAACCACTCACTACACAATAGATTTACCCCATACTTATCGCAGCCATGTGCTGCTGCATCCGTCTGCCAGGCCGCCTATCATCCACACCACATGTGATTGCTCACACCAGCTGCTTGGCCTGAAATTCCGCTGTCCCACTACTGCCTCTCCTAGTCAGCCCGTCCGTCGTTGTTGACCACTGTGACCTCGTCAAACACAGTCAATAGTAACAGCAGCCTCCCCTAACGTCACGAGCGAGGCCGACGTCATGGCGGGCCAATCATAGCCCACCACCGCTGCCATCGATATGTCGATTGCTCGCAGCCAACACCCTGATTCCCAGTATCATTCTTACTGCCTATCGGCGAAGAGAACCCTTCACCACAACAAACTTGGCTATTACCAGGGAAATCGCTGACACTTCTTGCAGCTGCGCTTGTTGCTTCGAAAGAGCAGAATATAACAATTCTCCAGAACTGCTGAAGGGGGAATTATAACTCACACATGGCCGAGAAAGATATTGCATGCCGCCGCCGCTTCAGGAGAAGCCTGCTGTTTCGAGTGGTGACCAAATGCTTTCAGTATTAAAAATAACTAGTAACCTCATTTCCTTAAGAACTCGGCAGTTAAAAAAAAATAACAACAACAACAACAACCCTTTATTCTTACAAAACCTTAAAATAACATGGTAAAATAACTGATTCCTAATTCGATCCCACCATAGCTTAAATGATCTATCTTTAAAATAAACAAGGAAACATGAACGAAACAAATAAAACTGGCAAATAAGTAACCATTGGTAGGTTTCAAAATTAAATCGATTCAAAAAAATTAAAGGAATAATTCTAAAAGCGCGACTATCAGTTAACTTTCTCACCAAAACTTCGGCATCGATATTAAGGGCACGACTGTTGAAACTGACATCTCCAGAAACGCATTTTGAAACAAAAAAAAATCAATGAAGTATCTCTCACCACCTTACTTATTAAAGAAGAAAATAAAACACGTGTTTCTTAACATACAAAAGGCACAAGTAATAAAGAGGGCTTACCCCATCCAAAAACAGCCTAATTTCCTAACTACCTCCAAGGATGGGATCACCATATGAAAAATACTAAACGAAATATCAATTAAGAGTAGGTCTATCGCATCTTAACAACAAAAAAAAAAAAGACAAATGGGTAGAAGACTTCCTGCTGGCATAAAATCCAAAGCATCCGAACAAAAAAGAGATATCCAGCAATAATGCCACTACAGATATCATGCTTAACAAATATTTTAGTTTAACTTAAAATCACAAAAACTTTTTTAACGCTTAAATTCACACTGTAACAATATTATTTTACTACTTAAATTAACTGAAGAATATTCTGAATAGTTTTATGTGGGCAACCAGACATAGTTCATCAGTAGAGCTTAAGAATCATTTAAAGTCGTTCATGGTAATTTATATTATTTATATTCAGCAAGTCCGTCGCGCCCGATATTTCTGTCGCGTCGACGTTACAAAATACACGTCTGTGATTGGGTGAAACATTATTTTCGTCGTGTCAAGCCAATGCAAATAGAAATGTCTTCGAGCAGGACTTCTTCAAGCTGATGAACAATTATATGCCTGGCAAGCTGATGGAGAACAAATAAATAATAAATAGATACAGCTCATCTGCAAGGTGCCACAGGCAAAGATGCTCATCTCCAAGCCAGCATTCCACTGTCAAAAATATACAGCAACATAAACATACTCTCCTTTATCAAGCAAGATCATATTGTTCGACATGCCAATTTATTCTGGTTTTGCTGTACTGGACCTGTCCAAGACCCTCGTGTGACCACTTCTATTATGATGTCATGTGGGCCCATTATTGCCATGACATTGGATTGGTATAAATGGATACTAATTCCTCTATCATAGCCATATCGTGCTCCAATTTCCACAATGACCTTGCCTTAGACCCGACATTCATGTCAGAGTTCGACACCAGCAGATATCCTCCACTCAACCTTGCTACTCACCAATCATTGCCAAGGTCATTGGAAAGTTTAATGATGAGTGTGTAGGGAACAACATGATAGAGTTTGTTGGACTTAGGGCAAAGCTCTATGTTTATAGGCATAGGGACAAGGTCGTGAAACTTGTCAAGGGAGTCCAGAAGAGCATCATCCATCGCAACATCACCATCGAATACCACCGGTGTGCTCTACTGGACCACCAACTCATGGGGGTGCAGGTCCATAACATTAGGTCATACCACCACGACATATTCTGGGAATGCAGCAATAAAATTGCTCTGTGATGGATAGATGACAAGCATGACACACATCATGGGAGAGCAGCCAGGTCGGATTGCATAGTAGGAGGCAGTTCCTCGCCCCAGAATTGTCGCAGCTGATGCACTTCCAATCTCCTCTCTCGTAACAAAAATTTTGTGTGTGAATATATTTACTCTTAGCATACTGGAGCTGCTAGCAGGAGTTGTATATAAATCCTGCCAGGTATGCTGACATTTTCCTCCTCCAGTTCGAACATACTGTAGCACATGTAGGAGCCATATACATATTATCAAGTGTGTTGGCTGCCTGAATGGCATGCTGTAGCACATAAAAGGGCTATATAATATCCTTGTCTTGCATGCCACCAGTGTGTGTCTGCAATGTGAGCATTTTTCCGCATGATGGAGAACATGTTACAGATTTGTTAGACATGCTGGCTGGACATATGCTATGCTGCTAAACTTACAACCGGTTTTATCCCACTCCAGTTCCATCCCTGGTATACCGCACACAAGTCATTTTCAATATGTCCAGTAAATTTGTTTGCGACTGGGTTCTGTTATACTGGGGCACATACGAGAGGCAGTGTTCTGGTGCATTTTTTTTAGACAGCACTCTCGAGTACATGTAGCAGTTGTATAATATTGCTACCATGGGTGCTACTGCAACTTTTTGAAGATGATTACACTAGTAACATACCCGCGCCTACTGCAAGAGAAAGATGCCAACTGATTCTCCTTAATGATAGTATGTTGCTAGCATTTGCGATGCATGTACTATTTAACATTTAGTCACTATCTACAAATTACTTTCTTCTACATACCTCATTGTACATAACCATTATCTGCTAATAAACGTATTGCTCAGCTGCCCAGGGATATGTTGTTTATGATGCATGTTCAACCCAGGAAACTCTGTTTTTTAACTTTTCCTGGGGGGGGGGCACAATGCTTATCCTATCATGGTGATATGAATGCAGTAACTAGTATATGTATAGCTTAACATTGAAGCATGTCTGGTTTGCCATATCGAAGCTGCTTTTCTTCTTGTATAGTTTGTGCTATATCCTCTTCTCTCTTCCTCCACCGGTAGCAAATATTTTGCCTTCTTGGTAGAAATACTTGTTAGTGGTGGTGATGGTTTATTGAATCACCAGTCACAAGCACAGAAGCTGTCCACATGACATGTCACAGTATGTTGCGTGGACAGTAAGACAGAGTGAAACGCCAGTGGACAGGAAGGTTGGTCATCACGGGGGCTGCTGGGCGAGTTGGGTGACAAAGCACATGCGGGGACGATAACAAATGTAGCGGAACTCATAGTGCGACCTCACTCAGCTAGTCGTAGCACTCTGTTCGCAGTTAGCTGTGATGTTTTTTCTGTGCCATTTTTCGGTACAGATTTTTTCTAGTACATGGCTTCGCTGCCAGTCAGTGTCGAGATGTGGTGGCTTTAGGCTGGGATGCAGCCAACATTGGTTAGTGCTGGGTGACTTTGGGATGGGTGACTATGTCGTGAGGACTTGGGCACCATTTCGGTAGTCAGTGGGGGACACAGGCGACATTTTTTGCTATGGGTGCTCCAACAAGGTTGTCATGGGGGTATGAATGTAGAGGAGGGTGATACATCTGTACTATAATGACCAAGCAGAAAGTTCTGGTCCAAGAAGGCTGCTGTAGGAGTAGAATGGCATAGGACGATGTTCGTCATGGAAGTTCCCATATGGTAGCACATGGAGCATACACATGCACTAGAATGTCAGAGCAGGAAGTACAGATCGAAGATGGCTGCCATGGAAGTAAAATGGCAGAGTGTGCCATTCGTTATTTGATTAGAAAGGAAGTGAACTGAAAAGACACAGCAGGAAGTTTTTAATTTGGCTGCACATGGAGGGTATACTTGCACTTGAATGGCAGAGCAGGAAGTTCTGGCCCAAGATTGCCATCGAGAGCACGAGGGAAATCGTGAAAACATGACTTTTCCCTCATGACATAATTCAATATGGCGGCCACAGCTCCTCAGCTCCTCAGTCAGGAGCCAGCCTGCACTGAAACGACAGAGCAGGAAATTCTGGTCCAAGATGACTGCCATAGGAGTAGATTGACAGTGCATGATATTCGTCATTTGGTTAGGACAGAAGTTCCCATATGGAAGTATTCAGAGGGTGCACCTACACTGGAATGACAGAGTAGGAAGTACAGCTCAAAGATGGTTGTGTCAGAGCAGAAATTTCTGCACTGGTCACACCACAATTTTGCTAGGCAGTATGACTTCCAAGGTGGCAGATCGGATTAACACAGCAGGAAGTTCTCATCCCAGAAGCAGACTTGAGCAGGGGGCAGTGCTACAGAATGCTGGAGAAGGAAATAGATCCATTTGTTAGGATTGAAGCTTCCAGTGGTTTTTTGACTGGTCTGGCTAACAACATGGCCACTCAGCGCACTGGATGCCAAAACATCCACTGCTGCATTACTGGTCACCAAGATGGCCGCCAGTGGTAAAAATCCTTCATTTCTCGTGAGTCAAATACCACAATGTGAAGTCATGGGTGGAATGTAAGAGCACGAAGTCTAGGTGTTGTGAAACAATCATAATAGGGAACAGACTTATGGAGGAGGTAGTGGTATGGTCGGGTGGCTTCGGACTGGAGACCCACAACTGCCAATTTGCCAATCAGTGGGGTTGGCTTTGGCATGGTTGACATTTTCGCTTGGATGGTGGCTGCCATTTTGCTGGTCAGTAGGGAACAGCCTTATAGAGGGGCAGGAATGGTATAGTGGGAAGTAAAGACATTTGGTAGGAAGCAAAAAATGGCCGTCGTCTGCATACTGGTCGCCAATGTGAGCGCCTGCCACCATCCGTCATTTTGTTAGACAGTGTGACTTCCAAGATGGCAGACTGGATTGACAGAGCAGGAAGTTCTGGTACAACCACATTGTCCTTATTGAGTCAAACACCACAATGTGGGGTCATCGATGGAATGTAAGTGTATGAAGGAAAAATCTACCTATTTGCTAGGCTGTGCCGCCATTTTGCTAGCCAGTGCAATTTACAAGATGACGGACCAGATTGACAGACCAGGAAGTTCTGCATTGGCTACCATTTTGTTAGAAAGTACCACCATTTTGCTAGTCAGCACGATTTTAAAAATGACGGTCCGGATAGAAAGAGCAGGAAGTTCTGCTGGGAAAATGACGTCGTGCGAGATGGCGGCCGCGGCTCCTCAGCTCCTCAGGTAGGAGTCAGGTGGCCCCGAGTCGCTCTTTTACAACTACTCGCCATTTTACACTTATATCCAGAAAAGTATTTTATTGAAATAGTTGTGTTCAAAGTTGCGATTTACAACGCCTAGAGAACGAGAACAACGTGAGTTGTATTGGAAATAAGTGTGTGATGCTGTGCATGTAATAATTTATTGTCGCGCGCCGACGACCTATGCAACTTGTCCTACATGCATGACCGCTACCTCTTCGCCTTTATTTTATATAAATCATGTTTCCGGATATAGGTGTATAGGGCTTTTGTGCTACTAGAGTACCAAAGAAATTATGTCTGGAGTTTGGCTACTGAGTTTTAAACCATTCTGTATTTTTGGATATTTGTGTTGAGAACAACTGTAGCATCGACAGAAGGTACTGTATAAATGTATATCGCTAATTATTTTTGTATTGCACCATAAAATTATCTGTAGTCGCTACCAAACCATTTGTAAGTAATTATAAAAATTACCTTATTCTGTAATCATTAAATGTTTTGTGAAAACCACAAAATTATTTTGTGTTCGCTACAAAAGCGATATATTTAAGTGAATTTCCATAAAACATAAATTTTCTCGGTATAATCAAAACATATCCTCGAGTTATTATACATATTTGCGACAAGTGAGCGGCTGATTTACTTATTTTGCACTGCTTTTGGGATTAAAAAGATTGAATAAGTATTTCGAATTGTTCAGTGTTAATATAAAAATCATCTCCTGTACACAGCTTTCACGAACAGAAATGCTTCGTATGGTGGTGTGATTAGGTAATATTGTAGGAAGATGTTAGTGTGTGATTGCCGTAGGGCAGCAATGCACTTGTATCTGCAAATTGCTCATGGTCTCCGGAGGAAAATGTCTACTTGTCAATGGTTGCACGCAGCAATTAGTTGGGGGACCCTGCCACTATACGCCTATACGCGCTGCAAACCCCCAGGGTAGTTTACATAAGTGTCCGCGCGATTCGAGGGCGGGCGGGTGCTCTTTGAGCGCGTGCAAGGCTTTCATAATCATCATTCATGATCTGTGTGCGTCCCGCGGGAAGCAGCTCATCTCAGAGGATGGCTCTTTGTCACGTCGTTATACACTCGGTTGATCCGAGGTCTCTGTGAGCCACCGTCTGGCTGCGTACAGAGAGGACTATGGCTAACGTACCTCAAAAGTATACTGAAGTGTACCTTGGATTTCCGGTTCGATGCCCTATTATGTGCAGGATTTCGGCTGTGCTCATACATTCAGTAGAACCTTACGCCAAGGTCTTGAGCGTCCACGATGGTGAAATGGGATGGAGCATAAGTTGCAGAGGGGTGGAGGGAAGGGGAGCGAGAGAAAGATACGTCCTTTCAATTGAGACGAGGAGCGAGCACTGTAACAGTAACTACAGTATGTTCACTGTTAGTCGACCACTTTTCAAAACAACCTTTGAAAAATGTCACTGCTCCTACATCAGTGTATTACATGGTGCGCGCCGACTGTAATGCGACTAGTAAAGTTGGTAATTACGGACAGAAAGTAGTAATATTGAATAATGATTATTAAGTAAACAATGTGAATACCGTTCTCAAATTATTTATTCTGCTTCCTGAACTATTTAATTGCATGTTAAGTGCAAAGATGAGCAAATTTTTAACATATTAATTTTTCTAACAATTCCACAGTTTTACTTGGCCGACGCAGAATTAAAATTATCAAGCCCATGCCAAGGTTAGCTTTACATATGGTGGAATAATTGACAGTCTGCATACGAGTAAATTTTAAGCAGGGCTTTCAAAAGTGCTCAGTTTACCGTGAACAGCCAGTAGAAACTCATTGCACAATACCGGCCCGTAGCTACGCAATTCAAGCCTAGAAGTACTCTCAACCGGCGTAGCCAACCCCCAGCTAATGTGCCAGTTAAAGGAGGCCCCAGTGTTGTGTAGTCAGTGTCCTCCATTACTCAGATCCGCCCGTGAAAGGTGCCACCCTGACCTCCAATGCCTGTCCAAGACGGTAATGGAACTGCGGATTCGCTCGCCTAATTTGGAAGAGCAAATGGGAATTGTACCATTGAACAAATTACCACATGCAGCGTCTGAATCTACTAGAAATCTCGGAAAAGAAATTGCAAAAATAATAAATCTTTTTAATGGAAAATTTGGTTTACCTGGAGTTTGGGAATATTTTTACATTGGTGATACAAAAGTAACGATAAATAATTATACACTATATGTTAAGGATAAAGAATATAAATTAACACCAGGACTTTGTAATTTGTTAACAGAAATTTCACAAGAAGCCCTACAGAATAAATTTGATGATGAGGATTATGAAAACTATGCAGTAATTGTTTAAACAACCAATGCTGCAATCCAACAATATGATATTAATAAAAAGGTAGCTTCAAGTGGAGGTTGGAAGTATAATAATTTAATAAGCCCGATTTATGAAACGTATATAAAATCACAATCGAGAGCAGCACCAAACACACCGGAAATAATTTCTTCAAGAACTCCTAGATCTGGAGAAAGTATAAAAAAATTCAATAGTTTGCCAAAAGAATATGTCTGGATAGACGATGTTAGAGAATTGGGCAACAGATTCTTAGTTATTCATGGCGAAGAAAATGCTGGTAGTAACAATTTTTGTAATGAAAAAGTAAGCATAATGAATATGCTGAAGAATAAGTTTTCTGATTTTGTTATTAATAATCCAAAAGGAATTCCATGTCTTATAAGAGTTTCCAATGTAATTCCACACTCATGTTGGAATTCTGAACATCATGGTAAAGGCATTATAAATTGGGCATTAAAATTTTTGAATATTCCTGAAATGCAATTGCCAGACTATAATTATTGTGAGCTATTTATCAAATTAGATGAAAGATTGGAAATAGGCGATACAAGAATAAATATATTAGGTGAAGCATGCAAATATCACGGTATTGCCTATATAGATCATAAAGATTTAGACTCTATGACACGAAGCTGATAAAAATTTACAAAAAGAAGCTAAAGATATCATTTGAGATAAAAATACTCCGATTGGAGAAAAAATTGCTCATGCTGCCGTTGCCTCAACAATGTTTGCAAAAAGAAAATTAGGTTGGAGAATTTAAATGTTTTATTGAATATATATATATATATATATATATATATATATATATATATATATATATATATATATATATATATATATGAAGATAACAAATATAACTTTCAATATCCCCTTTGAGGAATTAAAAGATTTGGGTATAGATAACATTTTAACAGATAATTGAGAGAAAAAATTAATATTGAAGAAGGTAAAAGTTTCAAATTAACTTTATCATTGTCAAAAGTAAAAAAGATGACCAAAGAAAAATCTGGAAATGGTTTACATCATGGAGGAATTATTACCCTCGTACTTGCTGCTATAGGTACACTCGGTGGTTTAGCAACAGCAGCAGCAGGCATAATTTACAGTACTGTTGATCAAGTTATTAAAAATATAAAAGAATTAGAAGAACAAAAACGAAACAATTTAGCAATGGAAATTTAGGCTGGAAAAGGATTAGTTGCAAAAAGAGGAAGCCAAAAAAATTTAGCTTCACTATCTAATATTGATATCGAAACATACGTAAAACTATTAACTATTAAACTTTTCAGAAGTTTTTATATGATTGACAAATTACCGAAAAGTATGCACAAAATTGAATGTGCCATGGTTAATTTTGACAATATAAAAAATCCAGGCCCTCACTGGGTTTGCTATTTTAAAGAAAATAACGATGTTTTCTATTTTGATTCATTTGGAGGTAATACTCCTACTAATTTAGTTAATTATTTAAACGATACCAATGTTTATTACATTGACGGCCGAATTCAGAATTTTAATTCAATTATATGGGGCCATCTATTTTTAATAGCATTGCACATTTTTTCGAAAGGTTTCAAGTTTCACGATATAATTTCTATGTTAATAAATGGCATATATATATATATATATATATATATATATATATATATATATATATATATACACACACACGGAAAACCATTGATCAAATACTGAAATAAAATTTTTGACACTAATGCCTTTGCTATAAAATCATATGTAGATTCGCAGTGCAATTCGAGGGTTTCTGTTTTACAAAGTAAACTAACCACTTGTTTTGATTTTACAAAATATTATGTTTCATTTTTAGATCATAGAGTTGTTAATATAGCTGATTCCTTTGACGGAAAAGCTGCTGCCAATAAAAGATTTTTTTATAAACATATAGCAGATTATACTCTAAAAAAGGACATAGATTCAAAATACATTACCATTGTTTCTGATTTAAAAACATACGTAGAATCAAAATATAATATCATTGTTTCCGCTTTACGGGACCAAATAAGCAAGGTTTTTGTTGATACAACAGAATATGTGTCTCTTCAAAATCGTAGAATCAATAATATGGCTGATCCTGTGGATAGCAAAGATGCTGTCAATAAAAGATATTTCGATAAAGAAATGACTGATAAATTGCAAAATTTAAACAAATCAGTTTTGAATTACTGTGATACACTTGTTAACACAAAATTTAAAAAAAAAGCAGCTGGTGATAAAGAAACAGACCTTAAATTACAAGTTGCAACCAGAGAAACTGTGAAAAATGGTATAACATTAATTTACTTGAAAGCTGAAGAAAAATCATATGTATTTTATTTACCTACATAGTGGGATAGAAAAAAGTATTTTTCACCAAGATGATAATCTAATTATCTTTACTTTTTAATGGATTGTACTGTTTATAAAATAACTACTCCTAATCGTATTTTTTTCTGATGGTGTGACTGTTATTAAAGGAACTAACAAATTGATTACAGCAAACCTTTTGATGCTAACATGCGTGATATTTTAACTTTTAAAATTAATAAAATAAAAAAATATCTGAATATGATGATGGCTTGATGACCACAATAGGAGTATTCGTAAAATATAAAATGTAATTATTTTTGCTATTAAATGGAGAATACTTGGTGCTTGAAGTTTAAGGTCACTAAGAATAATAATATAAAAACTAAAATACTAAAACTGGACGATTAGTACAAAAAAGGATATGTTCAATACGTAATTCAAATAAATCAACATAAGAAAATTGTCCAATGTAAGAAAAGGCATAATCGACGAATTATATAAACCAGCAAGAAGAAATTTCCCCAGAAGGAAAGTAATATCACATGAAATCGACTATTTGTGGCAAATCTTTTTGAGTAGGATTTTGGCAATTTGAAAGGCATATTGCATATAAATAATGGATACAAGTATATTATGACAATTATAGATGTTTTTTTTTAAATTTGCATTTGCTATACCAATCAAAGACAAAAAAGTAAAGAAAGTATAAATGCTTTAGAATCTATATTGATGAAAAGGAAACCACACAATATACAAAGCGACAATGGGTCCGAATTTTTTAATAAAACATTTAAACAACTTATTCAGAAATATAATATCAATCATTATTCTTTTAGCGAATTGAAAGCAAGTGTCGTAGAAAGCTTAAATCGAACTTTGAAAAATATTGTTTGGAAGAAATTTGCCTTGAATGGAAACTATAAATGGACAAATATACTATGCAATTTTGTGAAAGAATACAACACAACACACAGAACTATCGGCATGAAACCCATTGATGTTAATAATGCCAATGAAAGAAATTTAATGCTAAAAAATATTGTAGATATGCTTACTAAACCGAAATACAAGGTTGGAGATGTCATCCGCATGAGCAAACAATTATTTTTTTTCAAAAGGGCTATACTGCTAATTGGAGAACAGAGTTATTTACTTTTTGTAAAGTTTAAATTATGATAAGCCTACTTACAAATTAAAAGATACTAAAGGAGAAGAAAAAGAAGACGGTCTTTATGAATTCGAAATCATGAAAACAGACCATCCCAATGAATATTTGGTCGAAAAAGTCTTAAAAACTAAAGACAGACAATTTATGTAAAATGGCTAGGTTTTAATAATTCGCACAATTCCTGGATTAATAAAACAGATGTTTTGTAAAATTTAAATATTTTTTATAATTATCTATTCAAACGCAAAAATGCAATACACATTTTTTAACAGTCATTTTAACATTAGTTTTTTACATTTGTTTTAATGTTGTTTTTGACATTTGTTTTAATATGTGTTTTAATGTTCGTTTTAACATTAATTTTAATGTTCATTTTTACATTAGTTTTAACATTCATTCTAATGTAAACCTGGTTTCAAAATTTTTTTAAATTCAATAAAGTCTTTCAACTTATTTCTGTACTTTCCATTATTCATTTTTAGACTCAAATCTAAAGTGATAAATCCATAGTCTTCCTCCCAACACTTGGGACAAATATCTTTAAATTTCTTGAAAGGCATGTCTCCTGCAACAAAATCATTATAAATGTATTTTTAATTAGTGTCATCTTGTCTAAATAGACACAGGAAATTAGTGTTATTTCGTACCAACTGTTTTGGAATTTTCGAATATGGTCATGCTAAATAAAATACATCAATGTTTTTATGCCTTACCATAGTAAAGTACTCATGAACTATGTATTGATAGTTTAAAATAACATCATCAAATACAATTAGAGATTCGTCTTCACATTGATCTAAAGGGGCCATTTTGTTGGAATAATTAAAAAGTATGTCATTTTTTCTTTAACTTTTAATTTTTTAAATGCCTCATCAAAATTATTTTGTATCAAAACATATTTGGCTTGATTCAAATTTTTGACAAAACATACAGTTTATTAAAATTTAACCATCCTATCGTATAAACAAAATTGGTCATTAGATTGGTTGTCCCACAATTTCTGGGACTACAATTACCCCTCTAATATCATCAGTCAATAAATCGCCAATCTTTTTATTCTTATAGTTTGCTTCAGAAATTAAAACACTGACATCCCAGTTAACTTTGGACTGCATAGGCTGCTTTGGTTACTACTTTTTCATTTAATAACAATAATTTCTGTAATAAATGGATAGTAAAGTATTTAAGTTGGCAAATAATAATTCCATACTGAAGAAGAGACATCATTATATCATACATACTGAAAAATCGATTGCATTAATTAATTTAGTTTTCATACATAATTTTTGACTCCAAATATAGACAAAAATACTATAAATACCATTGAAAAAATCAGTGCCATCATTGATAAAAACGAAATTATAAGTATCCCTATGGGCCAATACTATATTGAATATTTAAATTCAATCGATCCATTTTCAACAAACAACATAGTTTTAATATCAGATAATGTGAAAAACAGAATATCTATTAAACCTAAGTTTGATACTAAACTTGATGATAAACTAACTGATATTCTTGGTTTTGATAGAAATATTGCTATTGAAAAGGACAAAGTTGTCGTGGGCACTAAATTGCCTAATTTTAATCCATAGAAACAATAATATCCGCTGTAACTTGGCATATATTTTGTTCATAAAAAATGATGAATCTAATAATTTAGAAACTGATATAATTAATAGTTTTCTACCAAATCATATGTTCGGTTTTAAAGATTATATTAGCTATCAGCCCCCATATATGATTTTTATAGAATAAACAATTAATGATTCAATTATATTGTTTTGGAAATTAGAGACGATAATGGCAAACTAATTGATTTTGATGGTCTGACATCGATATAGTTTTAAAAAATTTTAAATGTTTAAGATTCTCTGTTTCGATAACCATATGGCACTGTATCTGTTTTATTTTGTAGTGCAAATTTCTTGTTATCACAAGGACTTAATGCAATTTTACGAACTTCCACTGTATATATTTTGTGCTTTTCGCTCCTTATTAAATTTATTGCTCTATATTGTATTTTATCTTTAAACAAACAATTCTTATAATTGTCAAAAGTAATTCGCTTGATAACAGCACATTTCTTTACACCTTTACATTTTTTGTTTTCTTTATTGCCAAGTCTATATGCATACACTTTTGCTCGCAAACCAACAAATTCTTTCATTATTTTGCCATTACATTCGCCTTTCATTTTACCTTAAAACCTTCTCATTTATTTGTGGCTTGATATAAATATTGTCATTTGGATAATCACTTGTGTAAAATTTATCTAACATTGTTTTCATATTTTCATAAAAATCTTCTGGTTTCATGTTTTATATATATATATATATATATTATGTTATCAGGATACCAATAGCTATATATATATATATATATATATATATATATATATATATATATATATATAGCTATTGGTATCCTGATAACATAATTTAATTTTACTAACATATTTTGTTTTCATTACTTTTTAATGAAAATCATAATACATTAACTATTTCGATGTGTCAAAAATTGACATTAAATATAGTACTTGTCTTGAAATTTATTTTTGCAACAAATTTTTCACATTTTTCTGCATCTGACATAAGTCTTATATCTACTCTTTTTCTAATATTTCCCACAGTTTTGCAGAGCACAGAATTATTCATCAGCTTATAAAATCTTTTTAAGTAATTTTTTAACATTAGTTCTCATCATTATATTTAAATCTATTTCTTCAACCAATCAGACTGATTAAACTTTAATATTCTATGTATTTTAGTATGTTTTAATCCATTATTTAGGCATTGATTCAAATAACGATAGTGTATTACACACTTTCCTTTCTGATGTATAGTTGTTAATAATTTAGATTGCCTTGTTTTTGGAAATACCTTATTTTCTGAGTGACATGGAAAATCTATATGTAAACTATGCAGTCCTTGTGGATATTCTAAATCAACTTCTAATCTATAACCATAGTTAGAATCGACATCCAAATTTAATATATATTCATTGTAAAAGTGAAGTGCTATGTAATTCTCCCATTCGAAACCACCATATGGTAAATATTGTGACATCGCCCAGCCATATAAATAATTAACTTCGAGATATGCTAAATAGTTGGACTCTTGATCAGAAATGAAATCTTCTAAATATTCATTATTTGCTTTAATATATCGTTTACAGCATTGCGTTATTGCGCCTCTAATTCATTTTTACATCAGTAAAATCATATCATAATCAAGTAATAAATGCAATGGTTGTTTGGTAATTTGTAACATTGCATCCCAATATAATCCTGGTGCTGCAAATACCATGACGGATCTAAATTTTATGCATTTATAAAGTTTTCAGATATATCTGCTAACAGTAATACATCACTTTTTAAATATACATTGTGATATCCACCAAGATTCTTAATATTAAATTGATTCCATACACATTTTACGTTTTCATAATCATCGTCAGTTATGCCAGACTCATTAAATTTTTTATAAAATTCACTTTTCGGTGGAAGATCGGTTTTGTTAAACTTTTCCAACTATCCATGGATAAGCACCCTTTCTCATAACTAAATATTTTTTATCTTTAGGAAAATGTTTTTGTGTGTGTTTCATTTTGACTATACTTAATTGGATGATAATTTAGCTAAACTACTGGCCATAAATTTCATTGAATCTATAAATTTCATTTTTAAATTTTCTGTTTCTATCCCAAAAATAATAAAGTTTTCTTCAATACTTACAACTAAATCTATATTTTTTTCATCATAGCATAACTCTTTAATAAATAAATGTGCATCATATCAGCTAAATTATGAAAATATACTGGTACAAAGTTAGGCAATTTTAATTGTAGATTACGATTTTCACATACAGTATTAATGAATGTTCCACTTATCTGATCTTAATGGTGTACTTTTTTATTATCTACATTACATATGCATTCACATACAGAATATTTTTTTGTATTTACTATATAACACTTTCTCTTCTTTTGTTAGTCGATGCATTGGTTCAATTTGTGAATATATTTCCCCAATTTCTTCTACTTCTCTTTTAATTGATTGTATAAAAATTTAATGAGCACCTGGACCTCTATAAACTACTGGTGGTTTATAATCACCATAAGCAGTTACAATATAATAGCAAAACCATATGCTTCATCCAATTTATAATTCGTAGTAGATGATTCGTCATTCAACTTTAAATCAATGTTATTTATTTGGCCATTAGTAAGATTATATCTCTTGTTAAGTATTTCCTTATAAAGACCATTACCAATATCATCCTCTGTTAAAATGTAATATTTTTTATTTATTTAAACTTAGTTATTTCTTTTTGATTTGACTTAACTGTTGATATCTTATTTAAAATTAACTCAAAATCGTCATACATCGCGAAAGCAACCTTCATTGTATGTTTAAAATTTTTTAAAAATATTTACTCTCCTTTCGAAGTTAACTGAATTTTTACTGCTTCATATTTAGAGCAGTCTTCTGTATGTTTACTTAATTTCTCATGAGAATAAAAGAATTGAAGACACATATCATATATGTAAATAGTTTTTGCATTATGATTAGTTTTTTGGGCTTAAATCAGCTTCCATAAGTCTTTAATACAACAATAATGTGAGTTATCACCTTTGAAATAAAGCAAATTTGTATGTTTTTCCTTTTAATTTTTCGTAAGTATTAGTGGATATACCATGGATTTCTTACCTTCCATAGAGTCAAAATTTTTAGATGTTTCAATTTGACTTTCTATTTATAGTATATCGTCAATTTTAATAGGATATTCATATTTATGTACTACTTTATCGATATCAAACCCCATGTTGTTATATTTAGTTGCTCTATCCAAATTTTGCCTGCTGGAAATAAAGCAGATTTTATTGCCCAAAGAAAGCATTTTTTATCGTTATTCTTTAGATTAATATATGCCTTTTTATTCTTAATAACTTCTGGTAGTTCAATATCTAACGATCCATTTAATAAATTATACTTATTTATTGCAAATTGTATTCCAATTACTCCATCTAAAGTCTATCGAGAATCTCTCTTTCAAATTCATATAATTGTGTAATTATTTCTTGGTATATGAATTGATAAATCCGTTTAGTATCACCTTCATTTAATATTGTATAATTGAGTGATTGAAATGTAAATGATTGTACTTGGTTATTCTCTTGCGTATGACAATTGGTATATCATTTAATACTTGTTTTTAGCCCCCTTAATGTCCTAAGATTACTGCGTATTATTTCAAAAACCTTGTTTTTTACTAAATTTCAAAATGACCTTGCTATACTAAATTAAAATAATTTTCAATTATATAAGTTGATATCCTACCTTGAAAAGCTTCATTTACTAAGTAATTTTTATTGGCTCTTATACTTCTTTTGTTAACAAACAAATTATTATAGAAGGGGAATATTTCTTCCATTCCTTTCTCTCTTTGGGATATAATTAATTGATATCGGCATCAGCTAAATGTAAATTGGTAAAATTATTCTTTGCTCTCCACTTTGTTACCCACTTAATTGTGTTTCTAGGCTATTCAAACATATTATTAGAAAATGAGAATATTTTTTTAGTTCCTATTTATTTTGTTTTACAAATACATTATTAGAAAATGAAAATATTCTTTTAATTCCATTTACTCTTGTTTTACAAATAGATTATTAGAGAATGGAAATCATTTTTTTTTTAATTTCTTTCTATATTTTTTATATAATTAATTGATGTTGGCATATGAAAATGGCAAATTTTCGAAGATTTTTCTTCTTTGCCCATCAATAATAAATGTTATAAGAGTTCTAATTAAGTAATCTTTCTTTAGCCTGTTTATATATTTTATTCCAAAATCCCTAGCTATAATTATCATATCCCTCACTGTCCTATTGCTCAACTCAACGGTTAGATTATTCGTCTCCATAATGCTTTATTTATAAGAAATAAAAATTTATAAATAAATTATAAAATAAGGATATTTGGAAAACCCAAAATGTGCCTAAATTATTGGGAAACTGTATTTAACTTCTTGTTTTGATAATATTTCTTTGTGTATTTACTAAAACCATTTTTACATATATTTGCGTGTTTGTCCACAATAGTTATATTAGGATAAAATCATTTTATGGATTCATTCTCATTACACACTTTACATGTTTTTGTTGGGCAGTTATTGTGGTGAATTTTGTTTAAATTAACTAACGCCGTATTGTGTAATGTACAATTTTTGTACTTTTTGAGATACGGATTATAAACATACTTTCCACATTCACACATTACGTTCTCTTTTTTAACTCATAACTACTACAAGCATATTGACTATAACATTTTTTACAGATTTTTAAATATTTATCTTTTGTGTGTTTATGCAGTGCAAAACGTTCTACGTTTAATAGTTTGCCACACTTTTTGCATTGCTTGCATGTGTTATTATTTTCAATTTCAAGTGCTGATTCCATTTTATTTATACAGAAAAAAAATTTTTACAAAGAGAAAAAATATTTTTTGTAATTTCAAATGTTTACAGTCTTATTAAATTTGTTTCCTTTTTAATAACACAAACCAAAATGGAAGCACTCCTCAAGAAGTTAAACAGTTATTATGAATTTACTAAACTATCATATCCAGAAATTGATAAATGGTATGAAGCCACAGAATTTCAAATTTACGCATCTAAGCTTGGCAAAAAAATGAATTGCATTCTAGATGGAGTATATAAAATCACTTTACCAGATCGCTGAGCAAATATAACTGATGAAAATAGCTTAAAAATGATGATTGCGGGGTGAGTTGTAATAGCTTATAAAGGCTTAAAACAAATCAAAAATTGAAAACAATGCATGATATTGTATTCATTGAATAAAATTAATTATATCCATATCTCTGTAATATTTCACTTGATTTCATCTCATTTTGCGTGATTTTAGCATAAATTTGCATGATTTAGAATACTCGCTTTCAAAATAAGCAATTCTATAACACGAGAAATTAACATGTTTTTTTTTTACTTAAAATTTTACTGTTTTTTAATTGGCTCAAATACTGCACGATGATTTTGAATAAGTGCAAATTTAGCTTGATTTTGGCTTAAATTTTCTTGTTTCTGAGAGCTCCTGTTAAAAAATTTTAGAGCCTAGATTTAGCCCTAAAAAACATTTATTTTGAAGCAAAAACCCTCGATATTTCTAAGAAAAATAAGGGGTGAGCCAGCTCTCACATTATACATTTACTCAAATGCATACAACTTTTTTCGACTACATACAAAGGAATTCAATAAATAAAGATCTACCAATTCAACAGTTCTAGTTAACACTAAATGTTTCAAATCAAATTTTAACCTAGGACAAAGGACAAAGATTTACCGTATTCCAAGTATAAAATTATTAACTCACAAACGACGTATCTACAAACACAGTTTTTCGGTATGAATAATTTTAACACAACTTCTGTCAAAAACTATTGCTTAGCGAATCCTGTAATGAACACTTGTAGGCTATCTTCAGAAACGTACTTTAGACTGACTTTTTCTTCTATGATTATTATTAACATGAGTTAAAAAGTTATTATTATTAACGTATTTAATGTTATAAATATTACCACGCGAAAAAATTATCGAAATATTACGCAATGTATTTTACGAAGACTGTGGGTAGGTATCCATGCGTAGAGACCTCAGGCGAGCCGAGCAGGTGAGGTTGGAAGATACCATTAGACACAACTTCCCTCCCTCTACCCTTCCCCAAAGTGCGTCTTTGACCAGCTCGGCCCTATTTACCCTCTGCCAAGCCTTTGTCACGAGAAAACCATTGAAAATTTTTTCGTACTTCGCAACGCCCGAATGGTTCAACCATTTGCTGCCAGGGAATATAAATTTAACAATTTCCACTGAAAAATTACTTCCTCATCACTAACAATTAAATCTGAAATGACTTTAATCCATAAACTTACAAGAAAATATTTAAATTCCAAGAAATTATTTTTAATCTGAAAAATAATATCCCATTTCAGCAAGTTGAACATTAAAAACACAAAATCCCACAGAAATCTAATCCGAGAAAAGAATTCGAGGAAACTACAGCAACGAATAATTTCGCAGAAGACAAATGAACGAGATATTTTCAATAAATATATTTATACTATTCCAAGGCTTTTTATATGTAATTTCTGTTGTAAATATTCAAAGAACACCGTTTTCAAACATGTATAATTGGATTTAATAAAAAATACATGTTGACAATACATACGTTAAAGGTTTTTAACTAACACGACTGCAAACATACATTAAACAAACGTGCGTACATATTCAATCTGCCAAATATTTGTGCATAGATTTCTCTACAAGACGAAATGTTAGTTATATTTGATAGAACCAAAGTTTCATGATCGTGAAAATAAAGAATGATTTAATAAAAATTCTTAGACAAATATTGTAATCCCAGATTGTAGGTTACACCTTTGTATAGGGAAACACAATACAATCTCGTTGAAGTTCATCTTTCTATGTTAAGTATTGATGTGCTCCAAGTTTATTATAAACAAATATAAATGAATAGTAACTAATATTGAAATTTTAGTTTCCTGTTATGCATTCGAATAAATTAATTGATCATAAGTGAATGGTGTAAGAGTTGAATGCATAAATATATATCTCTCTCACGAACAAGGAAGCGGGGCTGAACGCTGTCTCTAAGCGAGAAACTTGAATGTCTTGTGCAGGGCAACGGACACCCCACTAACTACTACCTGAGGCTAAAGTCTTTTGAAGGACGAAACTTGAGATGTTTGCCATTACTGTCATTGAGAAAACTCTCACACTTACCAACATTTTTTTTCGAAGTTGTCTTCAGGAATATTAATGTTATACTTAAGAAGAACTTCATAAACAACCAAGTTTTAAATGTAATATAAAATAATTTCTTTGTAGTATTGAAACTATCACTTCATTGTTCACAATTACTCTATCATTCCACGTACTTCATAATTCACATTAATACAAAGTTAAATAGTTTAAACAAATAACAAGATAAATAATTTATTTTAACATTGAAACATTTTTATAAAAAAAAAGTAATTACTAAATTATACGCTAACATAAAAAATATTTACAAACAGGTGGATCATTAGCAATCTTTACAAAAAAGACTCATAAAATCACTTACAAAACCAAAGACTTTATGTAAACGTTACATCATACATAATCTTACATCTGAAATCAATGTATGAAAACATTAAAACATTTTTATCCTGAAAACATAACATCTCACATCATTTTACGTCTGTTATTAAAAACTTTACACCGTGTTATGAATGAAAACAATAAAAATTTTAAAAAAAACTTTACACCCTCTTACGTTTGAAATCATTAGAAACCTTAAAAACTTAACATGTTACATCTGAAAACATAAAAAAAAAAAAATTGTAAATCTCTACACAATCTTACCTCTGAAAACATTTAAAACTTTAAACCTCACACCATGTTACGCCTGAAAACATTAAAAACTTTAAAGCTCACACCATGTTACGTCTGAAAAACATTTAAAACTTTAACCCTCACACCATGTTACGTCTGAAATCATTAAAAACTTTAAACATCACACAATTTTAATCTGAAAACTTTTAAAAACTTTAAAATCTTTACACAATATTACATCTGAAATCATTAGAATTTTAAAAACTTTACACCATGTTACGTCTGAAAAACATTAAAAACTTTAAACCTCACACCATGTTACATCTGAAATTATAAAATACTTTAAACCTCACACCATGTTACATCTGAAATCATTAAACACTTTAAACCTCACACCATGTTACATCTGAAAACATTTTAAAAAAACTTTAAAAACTTTACACCATCTTACATCTGAAATCATTAAAACTTTGAAAACATTATAACTTTACACCATGTTACGTCTGAAAACATTATAAAAATGTAAAATTTTTACACATTATTACATCTGAAAAACACCTTAGACCATGTTAATTCTGAAAAAAATTAACAACTTTAAATTTGCAATGTAAAATATTATCACTACAATGTTCACCTAGAGACAAGGCTTAAACTTAATTTACATATCTTTGAAGGAGTGACAAGTGATGCAGGTGATATTGGTGACAAGACAGGGCTATATCATATTTGCTCAGGTGAAGGTATAAACGATGGGGGAAGGTGGGGAAACTAGATATTGTTGTAGTGATTCCAAAGATATGAGATCGGGGGAAGCAAGTATAGGATGGTTGTCAACTTGGAAAACATGCAGAATTCTACAGACTATTAGATAGAAAAATATATACAGCTGTAATCTCACAAAGAGATTAAAACTATTTCTTTCCGAGACATGTTCTAAATGGTTTACTCCAGCATGCAAATAACTTACTGATACTCAATTTTCATTTTGAATTCTGTATGCATGAACAAGTGATTTATTGTCTTCTTGATTCATCTTTACGAAACATTGGTTAACAAAAAACCAAATACTTTTTATACTAAATTTCACTCGATAGCTCACAATGTCCTCTCATCCCAAATAGTGCTATATTACTTGTAAAATATCCACTTTAGACTCAGGAGGATAATTATCGACTTGGCCCCAGTCAGTCATCAATGACCAAGTTAGCATTGATGCAGAGTTATCCTCTGCAGAGAACAAAGTCAATTTATATCAATATGTTTTATGTAATAGTTTGAACCATGGACAATTATATTCTTTTTAAGATCTGTTATCTAAAATGTGTTTTCGCTCGACTGCACCTACATATATTTCACAAATATTTAAGTATTTCTTGTAAATATTTTCTAACTCACACTCCATGAATCCACTCTCCCAAGTTAAACTGTGGTGGTGTTTAGTAACCCATCTATTTGTTCTCTTGTATTTGGGACTTAGATATTTCCAGTCGAACGGCGATTTGAAGTTGAATACCGTTGAGTGTTCTTCCATATCAGTAATAGCCATTTCTTTAATGATAAATTTTTCTGGGGAATGAAATCCTTGCACATTGCAAAACATCTCGTCGGAATTGTGATTGGTTGTCTACTGGCTCAAGTCATTATCTTCGCCAGCTTATCTCTTACATTATAGCTAGACGTTGTAGCTATCGTCAATTATCAAAGCATAAGATTGTGTATTTTCAAAAATGGGTGTAATTGCAATAATTTCAATTCGTGAATCAATTACATTTTTCTAGTTGCATTGTTTTGTTTGCTTACATAAAATACAAAAACCCTCCTCTAGTTTTAAATGCTTCGGGACTTAGTATCAGTGAATTGATTCTGGTGTAATACATTTCTTGAGACTATGAGTACGTATCACAGCAGATATGGAATTTCCCATACCGAAAGTTTATATTAAAATCTGTATAGGGATAAGCTTGACTGTTTACATACAGTTTAACATTTTTCATATCACAATTATCAAATAGCGATCTATAGGCTTATAAATTGTTTGTCTGTTTGGTTGAAAAAAAATCAAACTTCAACAAATCATGTTTTCTCAGAAGAAAAACTTGATTTCACACTCCACACTATTTTTGTGATGTTGGTAGCATTGGAAAAGTCCCCAGACCCCATGCCCTGAATGCAATATCTAGATTATTCCCTTTATCGATTTATTTTAAAAACTTTACATGCTCACGAATGTTAATCTCAATATGCGGCATTAGCCTTTCGACACTGTTGAATTCAAGTGTTAGGCCTTCCTCATTATTTGCCATGCCGTATATAGTATTCAAATGTGTATTACCAAATAGAATAATTAATTCTTGTTTAGCATTTAATATTAGGGGTTTATAGCCTTAAGTGAAGCCAAGTACCATAATTAATGGTATAACGACTTCGTATTTTCCCCCTGGGTTTATTTGTAGTGAATAATTGTTAGCATTGCTCCACCCAGTCATGCGCCCTGTTTAAAGATTGTTTACAGTTTGAGACTGTTTGCAAACTGTTTGCGAGATTGGGCAGATAAGCAATTATGTCGATTAAATTAAGTGTTCTATTTCTTACTATTTTGTAGTTACTGGATTACTTGCATCGGCTGTCTTTTTAATTGTTTCTCTAAACCTTAAACTTGATTTCGACGGTAATGTGTAAATATCGCGATTTTGTATAGAAATCCGTATTTTTAACATAAATGTGTATGAACTTGTTCGGGAAAGTTCATACACATGTATTTCCGTACTGGTAAATTGCGTCTTCATAACTTATTGGTTCTTCAACATTAAGTATCTCTTCCACTTCCATTAACCATATATCCTTATTCCATTAAATTTAATTTGTTGCCTCGTGTTAACTTCATGGGTAACTCATTTGAAGTGAGCGTTTTATGGTTGTGTTTACGTCTTTTATTGTTACTTTCTTCGAAATATGTTCCTTTGAAATGTGGTTCTTTCATCTGTATTGAGTATTATAGACAATACCCATTAGGATTTGCAATGCATGCAGAATGAATGTTTTTATATAGCATTTTAAAATTAAAATGAACTGTAATTTCTTTGTTACTAAAATTAATAAGTTAACTGTCTCATCGACAATTGTAACAACTGTAACAATTGTAACACGATTCACAATTACTGGAAGATATATCAAAGTATTCAGTTTTTAAATAATTTTATATCTTGGAGCCACTGCACATGTGAATTCATGTAACATGTTTGTCGGTTTTTCAATTCAAATATGATCCACCTACAATATTAACATTTATGCTTCACACATTAACCAACAATATGTTAACCTATTTTGATGATTCAAGCACTTTATTAGTGGGATGACATGTTACTAATATGTTTTACTACTGCATGTACTTATATATCTTATTTATAGCCAGAGACCATAAACATAAATGTCCACAACTGATTGTATTTGGTAATTGTTCCATTTTGTAATTGTAACTTAATTGCATGTTTTTAAAAATAATTATGTATTTCAATTGAAGGATGTAAATCCCGGAAACTGTCATAATACAATTGATTTACATGTTTAATTAATGCAACCCAGTGTGTTCCTTTGTTTTGTTTCGAATGTAAATTAACAATCATACATTCATGAAGGTTTGGTTTCTTTGGTAAATCGCATGTCATACACACCTCAGAAATAGGGAATATCTTTACAAGTTTCTTTACAAATACTATTATGTCTTTGTTTGTTAGTTCACGTTTTTGAAGAGAATTTAGGACTTTCACCGTTTTTTTCCACGTTTGGAGTTTCTTCGCCCCTCTCCAACTTTATATGGTTTCAGATACATTCCTTTACCACTTGATTTAACTGCTCTACTGATTGCCGAAGATCATCCGAGGAGCGATCCAAGCGCTGTTAATGTTAGAAAAAGGAAAGACAATATCCCTCCATTCTTGGTTTTACATTTTGTCTTGTGTTTTACACCCATTCCTTTTTTCACTTTTGCTCGCATCACTTTATACACAACCCAAGCGCCGAAATTTCACCTGTTGATGTAGTTGGATTCTTCCTTATATTTGCTGCTTTATCTGCTAGAATTGTATTTGATATACGTCTTTGTTTAAAATTGGTTGTTCGATCATAATTTATGCTGTGCTCTTTACAAGAGTTATCCAAAGAGTTTATTCCTTGATCATTCCGAGCCAGATGTTTTCGAAGCTTAATACTGGGCCCACATTAATTGTATTTTGGTAAATGCAATTCAAATGGTAATTTATTAACCAATTTATTCAATACTGTGTATCCTCTTTTGATACATTAAGTACGAGCCATTGTTTTCAACTGAACACAAACTATATATAGACCTGCATTTTTAGTTTTTTTAGATTAGTACATTATGTTATTCTGTGTAGAAATGAAGGTTATAAAACTAAATGTACATATTCCGGTAACTGTAAATATTAACGAAAACATAATTGATCAGAAATATGGAATTCTTTTACCTCAAAATATATGTTGCATAATAAGCGGTCCTTCCTCATGTGGAAAAAATTGTGTTATCATGTTGATGTTGGAGCATCCGAATGGACTTAACTTTGAAAACATATATGTGTTTTCTAAAACAATACAAGAGAAATATCAACAATTAGTGACGATTTTGATGTTAATTGAAGGAATGCGCTATTTCCCTTTTACTAACAAAGAAGATAGCGTCCCTCCGAATGAAGTATTACCCAATTTCGTATTTATATTTGACAATTTTTGGTGCGAGCCGCAGGGTGAAATTCAACAGTATTTCAGATTTTGGTAGACATTCAAATTTTGATTGTTATCTATCACAAAATTGTGCACCTATTCCCAAACATAATTTGAACAATAATGTAAATATTATAATTGTGTTGAAAATAGACAACATGAATCTATAACATATTTACAATGATCATATTTTGGATGGTATGACATTTATAAAGTTTAAAGATATATGTTTTTACTGTTGGAAAAACAAGTATGGTTTTTCGGTGATTATACCAACTCTCCCCCTATGTAAAGGCAGATAGAGTTCTAAATTTGACACTTATTTACTTCCTTAACAAGAATAGTGAGTATTTCAAAATTTTGACACAGCGGTATAAAACACAATCATTAAAATACCTGTTCAACCAAAAATCATTATGGTAATTGTGATTTGGATGGATGTATTTTATGTCATATTTGTATGGCTGTGAAAGATACTAATTATGGCAAATAAACGTTATGTGGAAGACTAAAATGTTATTATGTTGAACATACTTAAATCGCAATCCACATATATTCAAGAGAAATTGATGAAGTTAGTTGATGGGAATGATAATGTTTATAAAATCATTTTTTTAATGCAAATATTTTAACCAATATTCGGAATGAGTTGCAAAGTAATGAACTTAGAATAGAAGAACGTTAAATGGGTTAATTAAGGACTTCAATGTTATGATAAACACAATTCCTATAACACAACTTGCAGAAATGAAAAATAATCTAAGAGTTGTGATTAATGAAGTGATATGTGCTATTATTACAAAACAACTTGAAACACAAATGGAAGAGATGAGACAATATATAAATGTTTGATTGATTAATAAAACATCTGGTTTAGTTACACAAACAGATATGAGAAAACAAATTAATGATTTGGAAACAAAAATAAATATTTTTTTTTATTATTTCAGATCTAAAACTGTAACTAAATTAGATGCTGTTTTAAGTAATGTCGATAAGGTTAAAAAAGTGCAAACTATTCGATCTAGTGTATCAGTTAGTGGACCAACAACATAATTTATATATAAATAGTTGAAAGTTGATGTAACATAATCAAAACATGTCTGACTGATTCCAAATTACATAACATTATATCTGTTGTAAAGGAGAAATATTTACAAGCTAAACAAGCACAAATGGAACAGGATTTTCTAAACAAAGAAATATTTAAACATGTTACAAGTAGAATGGATACATTACATTCTGTATTGAATACGCCAATGAAATACCATTGGAAATTAAATTGGAAGAAACTCTAAAGAAGAAAATGCATTATCTTTCCCCTTTAACACAGCATTATTTAGCTTTAAAACACACTTCACCTATGTGTGCTACGACATGTGGTGTCTATCGACATGGAAACATATGGTTCCTGGGAGACTGGGTAATTACTTTTTTGACTCAGAATATAATTAAAATAGGTGATTGCCTAACTGATATGCGTGAAGGATTATTTGAATTATTATTTAAAAACCTTTCAAATGGATATTCCAACAGCAATTTGGAGAAATATAAAGAACTTGTTTGTCATACAAGTGCAAATAATCGTTTAGGAGATGAAAACCATCCGAAACGGCATTCATTAAGCGGTATTGCTGGAAGTGGAATATATAAAGATGAAGTTGGTGATCAGTTTTCTCCTGTTTATTGGAACAACCCTAATGAATTGGTGAAGGGATTAAAACTTCTCATTGCTTCGAGAGAGTCTGGAAATAATTCACTTAAAAACAAAATTGTTTATGTTATTGAAGAGCTGGCAGAAGAAGGTTATATTACTAATGAAGTTCAGTAAGATTTCTCAAGAACTTCATGCCCCTGCAAGGATAAGTTTTCCCAGAAGAAGAGTCATTACTCTTGGTTTAAATGATCCTATCCGAGCCGATTTGTGTCAAATGACATTGCTTTCGAAATACAATAAGGGGAACAAATATATTTAATTGCTATAGACTTTTATTCAAAATATTGTTGGGGTATACCTGTGAAGAATAAGACTGGGAAACAGGTTAGCGATGCTATGAAAATCGTTTTGCAAGAAAAAACCCCAAATTCGCTCCAATCTGACAAAGGAACCAAGTTTATTTCTGCACAATTCCACAAACTAATGGCTGAATATGGAATCGATCATTACATAATGTATTCAGAACTTAAAGTGAGTGTTGAAGAGAAATACGACAAATCGATCAAACATCTAATATATAAACATTTCATGTCGAAGGGGACTTACAATTGGGTAGATGTTTTGCCTGAAATACTTGAATGTTATAATTCCAGATATCATCGAACTATCAAGATGGCACCCAAGAAAGTTACGGTCAATAGATAATTGAAAACCATATATAATAATATTAAAGTAATCGACAAGAGAAAGCAAAAGTTTAAAGTTGGCCAGTATGTACAAATCACTAACCTGAAAGGGGTCTTTGAGAAATAATATACTGTAAATTAGTATTACGAAATATTTCAAATTATTTCTGTTTTAGATAGTTCTTTCCTAGAGTATATTACCTCGAAACCTACGATGGACAGTCCATTAAAGGTGGATTTTATGGACACGAATTGCAAAAAGTTACTTCTCCAAGTGTATATTTAGATGATAAAAACATTAAAAGGAAAAAAGTTAGGTCCTTGGTTCGATGGAGAGATTTCTCAAATGCCCACAATTAGTGTTTGAAGAATTAGGATCTTAAAAGATTGTAATACAATGCTTTGTAAATTTATGATAATCATTAAAACATTAAAATGTAATTGATGTGTTATTTCATTTAATAAACCTACCGATATCGATGGGGTCTGGATGAACAAATATTGTGTATTTAATTTGTTAAACTTATTGTGCAATCATTCTGCTTATTGTTTAGAACATGTTTCATTGGATTAGTGTTAGAGCGGTATTCCTTTATATTTATTTCCTTTTAATCTTATATTTCTTAGAACTTGGATAGTGTTTCCTGGAATTGATTCAGTTTTAAAAACATTTAGAATCTTATTATTCATGTTTAGGGGATAATTGTATACTCTTCAGAGGCGATTTATTTCTTTAGTTATATTTTTCAGAAAGAAGTCTTTGTGGGCGAGGCTGTAAAGTTTTTCCAACAGGTCTACATGACAAAGGACAGGGGTTATTGCTCTTTCGGTATCATTCTGCTTCAGGGTTGAAGAGAGAGGAGAGGAGAATGAGTGAGAGAGGATGAAACCTGGCTGGGTGGTTGATGCATGTTTCCTAACGGCACTTTCGGCCAGTTGCTCTTGACCACCCAGGGGGGTTGGGTGTCCTACATGGACAGAGGGTAGGGTTCCGGAGATAGAAAGATATACTTTCATATCCTATCCTCTGTAACATTAAATGCATCATTAATAATTGTTATTTTTATGCATGTTAATAACAATCATATCGAAAAAGTGAGTGTGAGTTACGTTTATGAAGATAGTCTATGGGCGTTCACTGCTGGATTCGCTTAGCTTTCACTGCAATAAGTTTTCGATGGAAGTTGTGTTAAAATTATTAGGACAGATAAACTGTGTTTGTAGATACATGGTTTCAGAATTAATTATTTTATACTTGGAATACAGAAAATCTTTGTCCTTGGTTAAAATTTCATTTGAAACATTTCGTGTTAACTGGATTAACGGGAACTGTTTGAGTGGTAGATTTTTATTTCTTTAATTTTTTTGCACATAGTTGAAAAAAGTTGCATGTGTTTGGAGTCTATTATACTTAATCGTGATATTGCTTTTATAAATTACTTAATTTTTTCTATGGAATGCGTGGAAATGGGTTATGTTGTTCTGGGCATTTACATAATTATTTTTATTTGTCCGTGTTTAAATTTAATTTGAAACGTTGTGTTGTAGACCTGAGGGAGACGTGATTAAATTGTTCGTGGATAAAAATGTTTTTTAATAACTCATTAAAACTAGATTGTTAGGGAAATAGTTGTTACAACTTTTTGTGTTCAAGTAGGGGAAAAACATTTATTTGTGATGTGTTCTATACTACATAATATTTAGTTATTTAATGTCAAGAAGTCACATTTGAGTATCTGTTGTTTGTCATAAATTACATTCCTACAATAAAAGACAGGTAAGTAAAATGTTGTTGACAATTTCATCTTAAATGAAATACTCCATCATAACCTTAGTCGACATTCCGATGTTGGTCAAAGCAGATGTCGGCTATTGTTGCTCTCAACACCTCACTCAGCTTATAATTCACTGAAAGTGCTACACTGAACTCACTCCTGCACCGACTTCCCAAGTGAACAGATGTAATCCTCGTATTATATTATAAAGTGTACATTGTAAGATATTTTAAATAAAATGCATCGTTATTTCCTAACTCTGCCGTAATCTCAGTCGCCTGCCAGATGGTATGTGTGAAGGAACTCCTCATCCTTCCTCAATACCATAAAAAATTAATATTACACAATACCTATATATACCTCAGTACAACACTAGACTTCCAAGGGTGAGGACCTACCATGTAGCTCCTCCAAAAATAAAAAATAAAAATAAAGAAAGACACTTAGCATACTCTTGCACCAAACTGTACACTTATTAGTCCACAAAAATTAATTTTTTTATTGATTGATTCAATTAAATTAATTGAATCAATCAATCACATTTCACACAATTAAGATTAGCAGATTAAATTTTTGATCGAATTAAGGATTAATCCTATCAATTAATTTGATATGAAATCGATAATCAGATTTATCAAAAGTGCAATGAAACTGCCCTGCCCCTACGTATCACATTGTTCATGGAACGGATGAAGTAATTGCTCATGAAGACTCGACCAATGGTGCGGCGGCGTCTGTTGAGCACTCTTGCAATAGTATGAGTACTAACACGTGAGTAAGTGTTAAATGGGGATTCTCACTTATCTCACTTTTTTTTCAAAAACGAAGCAATTTAATTTAAAAATCGAGTAATTTTATCGTTTTTAAGCAAATTTTTGAAGTTTTCAAACAACTTTTTCAAGTTTATAAGCTACTTTTTCAATTTTCTAGGCGCCTGTTATGACCAAAATTTTCAAAAACGAGAAAATTTTTCTATTTAAAAAAAATCATCTGCAAGATTTGTGTTAATTAAATAACAGCAAATTTTAGCTAAATACAATCAAAATAAGCAAAAAATCAGATAAAATATTAAAAAAGATACAAATGATTGGAATTTACATATTCTTAAGATTATTCAAGATCATGAATAAATTTACCATTTTTCATTTCTTTTGAGCCTCTATATATGCTATAAAATCTGCTTTCTCATTTAATAGTTTTAAAGTATTTTTATCAATTATTTTCACATAGCGATCTGGTAATGAAATTTTATACAATGAATTATTTTACCAAACTCGGAACCATAAATTTCAAATCTGTAGCAATAAACCATTAATTTTTTATAGATCTTGTAGTTTAGTCAACTCATATGAATTGTTTAACTTCTTGAGAACAGACTCCATTTTGATTAATAAAAAAAATTATAAATCTTTTAAAAAAATCTTATATCAATTATTAAATAAAAAATGGGAAATCAAGAAAAGCAAAGTAAAAATTGTGGTGAAATATTCAGCGTAGAAAGTTTTCACCCCATAAATGTACAAAAAATAAGCACACTAAATCTTGCAAAAATGGTATTTGTTTGTATACTAGACAACAATGTGAGTTAAATAACCAATTAGTAGTATGTTAATACAGTAAATATGTTTCAAAAGAATATCTACTATGTGATTGTGGTAAATATATTCGTAATGAATATCTAAAAAGTTATAAAAATGGAAAAATTCATAATAGATAGAAATAAAAGCGATTTCATTATTTTCAATAATTTTATTTTTTATTGTTAAATTCTTTTACAATTTAATTTAACTGTAAAAGTGGAGGCTTCTAATATAACTAGTGAGTTACGTGAAATGAAATTTCGCGAATTGAGAGTTATTGCTAAAAATTAAATATTGGTATAATCTAAGAAAAGTTGAATTAATCAATTTATTAAACCAAGAATATTAAATGTACAAAGTTATATAATTTTTGCAAATGTACCTTTTTCGGGTTACAAAATAACATAAAAAAGCTAAAAAGAATTTTTAAACAATTTCCTTTTTCTAACCATTTTTTTCGTAAAACAAAGAGATAAGAGTAACAGTTTAACAACATGGAATTTTGCAAATTTAACTTTATCAGATGCCAATATCAAGGAACTATATGCAAAAGATAGAAATTAATTAAAATAAATATTTCCATCCCGTAATAATGTATTCAGTGGAGAAAATATATAAAGCCATTTTAGGTATTTGGTCAACAGGAAAAATACCAGATGGTTGGAAATGAGCACTAATTCACAGACCTCACAAAAAAAGGAGATAAAACTGACGTAAATAACTACAGGGTTATTTCCTTACTAACAGTGGCATACAATATACAATCTAAGGCACTATTAAACAGAGTAGAACAACAAATAGGACACCATATAGGAGAATATCAAGCAGAATTTCGGAAAGAAATATAATGCGCAGAATAGATCTTCAACTTGAAAACGATAATAAGGGCCACAACACTCCAGAATAAAACACTGTAGTCACCTTCGTTGACTTTAAGAAAGCATATAACTCAATAGGCAGACAAACAGTATTCCTGACAATAAACGAGTTAGGGATAGACAAAAATATCAGAAGATTAATAGAACAGACACTCACAGATACTACATCGAAAACCAAAATTCTTACGGGAAATCACCGAAGCATTCACAGTCACAACAAGAGTTCGACAAGGGAACGGACTATCACCAATTATCTTCAAGATTGTACTAGACCAAATCATGAAGACATGGGAAACGGTCTTGGCAGAAAAAAGAGTGAGATGAGTCAGTACAGGACAAGGAAAATGAAGATTTGAGGTGAAATGTTTCGCATTTGCCGACGACGTAGCATTAATAACACAAAACAGAACAGACGCACAAACCTGATAGAAACATTATACGAAATAGCCAAAAAAAAAAAAAAACAGGACTGGAAATCTCCTACGAAAAGACAATATATTTAATACAGGCACAACATGGAAAGATACATGAAAATGGCCAGGAAATTGGAATTGGCATACAGAATAACAAAAAACCACCACAATAAAAAAGCAATATCCATCCAAGTCAAAATAAGACATTATAATACAGTCATCAAACAAGAAGCAATATATGGATCAGAATGCCTGACGATGAACAAGAAAGGAGAACTGCGAGAACTGGAAGTAAGAGAAAGGAAAATTCTGAGAAAAATTTTGGGAACACTCAAAAACGCAGACAACACCTGGATCAAGAGGAAAAATTAAGATCTGTATATAAATACCGAAGAAATTACAGGCACAATGAAAAAAAGAAGATTTAAATTTTATGGACCCCTGAATAGAATAAATGAGAACAGACTCACCAAGAAAATATTCAACTACATCGAGAATTTTAAATGCACAACAGGATGGATTGTAGAGACCAGGAAAGATGCAGAAAAAGTTGGAATAACGAAAAAATTGTTCAACAACAGAAAGAACATCAGGCGACTGATTGACAATGCAAGATGTCTGGAGACCGACCGAAACCAAGACCCAAGAGAGTGTGGACTGAAGAACCGAGACGAGCAGTTGGATAAAAAAATGAGGAAGTTCTAGGGAGGAAGAAAGAAGAAGACGAACCAGAAGTCTTGAGTTCATTGCGGCCCATAGATGGCCGAATACACACACACACACACACACACACACACACACACACACACACACACACACACACACATATATATATATATATATATATATATATATATATATATATATATATATATATATATATATATATATATATATATATATATATATATATATAATTATATATATATGTACACGTATATAATGTATTCATCCACAAAAGAAATTAAAGAACCAATAAAAATTATAAAGTTAATAAATCTTTTGAAGGTTGCTTATCAACTCATAACATTGAAAATTCCTTTAATTTAGTACAGGCTAATCATTTTTTAACTTCAGTAAAATATAGGTTTTTTGAGATAATACTCAATATTCTTAAGACATTTAGGGGGTTAAAAACTGACATTAAATTATATACCAATTGCCGTAAACTAGAAAACAACCAAGTAGAATTATGTACATTTCAGTCATATAATCAGACAATATTAAACGAGTATATAGAATTACCAGAAGCGATTAAGAATAAGAAAGAATGTATAAATGTGAAAAATCAAGACCAAAAATATTTTCTTTGGGCAAAAAAAGATATGCACTGTTTCCAGCAGACAAAAATTTGGATAGAGTAACTTAATATAAGAATGTGGGACTTAATATTGATAAAGTAGTATATAAATATGAATATCCAATAAAAATTGACGATATACTAAAGATAGAAAATCACATTGATATATCTATAAATGTATACTCTATTGTAGGTAAGTCCACAGTTAATCCACTAAAACTTACTAAAAATAAAAGGGATAAACATATAAATTTACTTTATTTAAAAAATAATAACAATTCACTTTACTGTTGGATTAAAGATTTATCAAAGCTGTTTTCGATGCAAAAAGATAATCATAAATGTAAAGCTTACATATGTGATAGGTGTCTTCAATTCTTTATATCTCAAGAAAAATTAAATAATCACACAGAAGACTGCTCAAAAATGAATAAGTTCAAATCAATATACCTTCAAAAGGAGAGAAAATATTTCTCAAGAATTACAAACAAACAATGAAGGTTCCTTCACAACTTATGTAACTTTTGAATCAATTCTAAAGAAAATGTCAACCACCAAACCTAACCCAGGATAATTTAAATAAGTTTAACATAATCAAAAATATCCTGTTTTAACTGAAGAATATATTGAAGATGGTCTTTATAAAGAAGTATGTAAAGAAAGATATAATCTTACAAATGAACAAATAAATACCATTGATTTAAAGTTGAATGATGAATCATATACAAAGAAATATCAATGACATGAAGCATCTGGCTTTTGCTATTATATTGTATCTATTTATGGTGATTATAAACCACCAGTAGTAAGGTCCAAATGCACATAAAATGTTTATAGAATGAATGAAGAAAGAAATATAAGAAATTGAGGGAATATATTCACAAATTGAACCAATTCATCCACTAACAAAAGAAGAAAAAATATTACAAAGTAAATAAAAAAAATGTTCTCTAAGTGAATGTGAATATACGAAGGACAAAAAAAAGTACATCATTGTGATCATATAAGAGGAAAATTCATTAATCCTGTATGTAATAATTGTAATCTACAATTAAAATGACCCTAATTTGTTCCAATTTATTTTCATAATTTAGCTGGTTATGATAAACATATAGGATATGATGTTAAAAATATAGACTTAATTGCGAATAACGAAGAAAAGTTAATTACTTTTGGGAAATAAACAGAAAATTTGACGATGAGATTTATAGACAAATTTACATTTATTGCAAGTATTTTGGATAAATTATCATCTAATTTAACTAAAGAACAAATGAAACACACCCAAAAGTATTGTCTAAAAGATCAAGTTGATTTAGTTATAATAAATCCATATGATAATATGGATAGTTGAAGAAATTCGAAGAAACAGAATTTCCATCAATACTGAATTTTACAACAAATGAAATGAATCTAATACAAGTGACTAGGATTATGAACACGCAAAATGTGTATGAAATCAATTTAATATTAAAAATCTTGCCAAATACCATGATTTATATTTAAAAAGTGATATATAATTGTTAGCAGATATATTCGAAGATTTCACGAAAAACATGTATAGATGCATATGATTTAGACCCTGTGTGGTATTTTACAGCACCGGGATTGTTGTGGGAAGCAATGTTTAAAATGACTAAACAGCTATTAGATTTATTGCATAGTTATGATATGATTGAAATGATAGAAAAGTGTGTTACGGGTGGTATATCACAATGTTATAAACCATATGTTAAAGCCAATAATAAATATTTAAAAGATTTTAATCCTAATCAAGAGTTTAATTATGAAGCATATCTCGATGCTAATAATTCATATGGTTGGGCAATGTCACAACATTTACAATTTGGTGGTTTCGAATGGGCTGATTAACCGGAATTTAAATTAGATTTTTGGTATAATTACATATTACATTTAAATGATGATTCACAACATGGATATAATAGAAGTTAATTTAGAATACCCACAAGAATTGCATAATTCGCATGAGATATATTGAAAAGGTGGTTGTAAAATTACTTTTTTTTTTCTTCGTAATTCATCTGATAAGAACAATTTATTTCTTTATGAAGCTTTATATAAAGAAGGTAAAGATACGAAACATCATCCTGATCCTGGTAAAATTGTTAATCGAAAATTAGAAATTATATGGCTTATTGGTGAATGTGAATCTAACATGGCCATTGCAATTAAAGAAAATATATATAAAAATCTAAAAATATCTATTAGTTTTAATAATTCGCAATTTTTAGAAAAAGAATTACCTTCTGGATGAACTGTTTTTAACTTTCATATAAAAGGTCAGTTTAATAATTTACAATTTAATATGTCTGATTTGGTAATTGTAGGTTTATAAACTTATTAGAAGAAATCATGCTGAACAACATAAACATGCTTCTGTGTTTGATCACTGTAACATAAGAAACATTTATGTTAAGAATGGAAGAAATGATTTATTTCCAAAAGAAAATTGGAATCTAGATATTAAAAACTGTGTTTTTCATCAACAATTTCTTGCTTATAATGATTTTAGAACTTCAAAATCCAAACTATATACAATAAAATAAATAATGATATTTGTTATTAACCTAGTGTAAACTTTGATGGTGATATTAATTACTATTCATTTCGGGGTTGAAGATTGTTATATGTTATTGATTGCTGTTATAGAAAAACTACTGTAGTTAAAAAAAACTAATATAAAATTAGTGTTAATTTTAATGAAGCTCTTGAAACAGGAACAGTTTGTAATATTGTTTTAATTAGTAAAATAAATCTAACTTATGATTATTTGAAAGAAAGAATTACTTAAGATATATTAAATTTTAATATTATTAAATGGAAGGAACATCAAACTGTTTCAATATTTTAATACAATATTTTTAGATTTATAGTTAATTCGTTGCTTTTAAAACTTTTACGAATTTTTAGACATATAGATGATTTATTTGAGCAAATGAAATATTATTTTCATAATTCTAAATGAGTTTTTTTTCTCTTAATAAATTCTTCTTTATACATAAAAATGGAATCTTATCTTTTACCTTGTAGTTTGACTATCTTTTTCAAAGGTGGTGATGGTGCAAAAACCACTTCCGATAGATTAGATAATGCATCTAACGAAATCAGAGAATTAGTTTACAAATTTCATTCAAATTTACAAAGCTTACAATTGTCTATCTTAGAAAGCATTGACGATAAATATGAACTTCGAGAAATTAGTAAAAATCTAGTGCAAATAGAAGTTTTTAGAATATTAGTAGAGCTTCGAATATAAACTATAATGAATAATAACTGAATATTTCACGTTTTTTAAGCTTAATTTGCCTGATTTTAGCTTAAAGTTTGCGGTTTTTTAATTAACACAAATCCTACACTGCGATTATTTTAAATTGAAAAATTTGCTCGTTTTTAGCTTAAAGTTGCTTGTTTTTTAGAGTTGAAAATTTGGTTGAAAAAAAGGGCTTCTAGAAACTTGAAAAGTAGCTTGAAAACCTGAAAAGGTTGTTTGAAAACTTGAAAAAGTTGGTAGAAAACGATAAAATTACTCTCTAGAAACATGAAAGTGTTGTTTGAAAACGATAAAATTACTCTATTTTTGTATTAAATTGCTTCATTTTTCGATGAAAAAAGAGGTGAGCCAGAATCCTCATTTGACATCTATTCACGTGGGTTATTCTCAACATACCTCAACACATAATCACTCTTCAACCTGGGTGTCCTCACTGTCCGTCTGCGCCCTGAATTAGGTCGTGTCACCTCCAAACTTACACTTTCTCTCAAACGTCTCTCCACAGATGCAAATGTGGTGTGGTGTGGCTGCTGTCTGTGCGGATATCGTTCCCTGTACATTGTAGCATATCTGTTAGTTCCGGTCACGTAATGTGTTCCATTTTGTACACACAAAATGGAACCTTGACTAACAGGAATGTGAAAGAATAGTTATGGAGTGCTCAGATATTTTATACAATTCGCCTCGGATTTTAATGGGCTGCATTCGCTATGGCGCCTTTGGTGCTGTGATAACAGTGGTGCTGCCAGGCGTGAAAGTGAACTCGACAAACGGTACAGAACTGCCTCGTGTGGTATTAGTGCCAGATATGTAGAACGCTCGCAAAGCATGTACACACATGTTTTATACTACATGCTGTATCTACAACCTGGTTAGATGTTTGCTCGCAAATTAATGGCCTGCTGAGCGTGTTGCATTATGGGAACGTTACTTGCAGCTTTCGACATGTTGTTTGCCAAAAGTAACACTTATTTACGCGCTAATAATACAGTACGGCTACTTGTACGTGTTTGGTTTGTGTATTTATGTCTCGTCACAAGCGAGATCATTAGATACAGGAACATAGAACTAGGCGAAGGGAATTGAGGAAGAATTCGGCCATGGCCTTTATTAAGTCCAAGGGTTCGATTTTCGCACACTGAGCAATACAGGGGCAGTGACAGTAGTTATCAAACCAACACCACATGAATTTGAGAAGAATGTTTGGTAGGGTGCGCTGGGGGCAGAACCGACGGTCTGTATCGTCCAGGATCTAAGTTTACTCCATACAGCTGGCCAACTCATTCTGTTCCAAATGTAACCAAAATTCCTGTCGAGGGGTGGGGGAGGGTAACAGAGAGACGTTAAGACGACAATGACAAGGGGGAAAGAGCAAGACTTTTTTTTACCTGCTTGTTGGCTGTACAAGTCCCTCCTCCGTTTGCATTTTGAATTGACCCATTTTCACGCAAAATATGAGGGTAAAAGTTTCTTCATTTTTTTCTGCAGTTTTGAATTCAGTAATTCAAATAAACTTATTTATTGTTATTTTAAGGCTTATTTATTTATGGAGTTAATAACTGGTCGATGAAACGTGCACTCTATTCAGACAGACTAATTGTTTGTGTTTAAATTGCATCCAGGAATACGTACACGAAGAATTAAAACAACACAATGCAGAAGAACGCAGTGTTAAAAAATGTCATATGAAGCACGAAAAATTATGACTGGGCATAGTATAATTGTACGCATATACTTTTTTGTCATAATACAATTAAAAATACAATTAAATCTTGTAAACTTACTTAATTTAATTATGTATTGGAAACTATATAGTTTAAAATTAACTATGAACACTAGCTCAAAGTACATTAAGATTCTATGCAGTACTTTCGGGAGATTTTATATGTTAAATTTAGGGCGTAATCGGGAGATTGCAAAGACGTTAAACACGCGTAAGCATTTCGTGAAACATTTATTAGAACTCACTATTTTTTCCGCAAGAACTTACTGAAATTGATGTCAATTTCTTTAATCAAGAAAACCATTAATTATGTTTGCAGATAGCCATTCCTTAGAGTCTGATAAATGAACAGCAAGCCGGATAGCAATATTTTCATTTAATTGATGTACTATTTATTTTTTAAATTTTCTGAAGTACCAAACAAGACAATTACAGTAGGCTTATCATACGTCAATGTAAACATTGTATTCCTATTCTGGTATAAGTGAGTGAAGTCTCTATGGCAAGGTTATTATGAGCATAGGATGTTCACAGTAAAGTGTGTACTTGTAAGGGCCTGGTTACTTTTCTTTTCAGCCATTTTTTAACCTTCGAACACCTTTTCAAATAAATAATGTGTAAAAATCAGAGGGTCCTTTCTACAAAATGATAGGTTGCCACCTCATTTTACTAGCATTACACAAACTATCATATTCTCCGATACCAAACTGCTTGCAAAGTAATTTTATACATTTTCCACTCCATTTACAGCCAGTTTTTTGTTTTAAATAACATTTGCGTTAACAAAATATTTCCTTATTATTTAAAATAATAGACTACGTTTTTATTTCTTATCAATTATTCGGACATATACTGTTATGTACTGTACATACTTGTAAGCCATCACTCCAGTAAATCACGTCGTGTATTGCAATGTTTCGTAACATCTAATGTTGCAATTATTCGTAACACACCAACACAATGTATCGTAAAGTATTGTAATCTAATAACATAATGTATTGTATCATAATGTAATGTACTGTACCGCATTGATGTAATGTAGTAATATAAAACTAACATAACATACAATTATAAAACTATAAACGTATATATATATATATATATATATATATATATATATATATATATATATATATATGTGTGTGTGTGTGTGTGTGTGTGTGTGTGTGTGTGTGTGTGTGTGTGTGTTCCTGTTCAGTTGAAAACAATGGATCGCAATAAACGTGTCACAAAAGTATGCGGTGTATTGAATACATTGATTAATAAATTACCATATGAATTGCATTGACCGAAATACAATTAATGCGGACCTCGTCGAATAATGTGTGTAATGAAAACAATATAGTTTACGATCGAACAAACAATTTGAAAGGAAGACATACAGTGGATACAATTCTATCCGATAAAGCAGCAAATATAAGGAAGAAACCATCTACATCTACAGGTGAAAAACATGGAGCTTGGGTTGCTTATAAAGTTATTCGCACAAAGGTGAAGAGAGGCATGGGCTTAAAACGCAAAACCAAACGAAAAACCAAGAAAGAAGGAATAATTCCGTTCCTATTTACAGCCTTAACAGCTCTTGGATCAATCCTCGGAGGGGTTTCGGCAATTAGTAGAGCAGTTAAATCAAAAGGTAAAGGAATATATTTGAAACCCTATAAAGTTGGACAAGGACGAAAAAACTCCAAACGTTGAAAAAACACAGAAAATCCTAAATAGTCTTCCGAAACGTGCATTAACAAACAAAGATATTATTGTATTTGTAAAGAAACTGGATATTCTCTATTTCCGAGGTGTGTATATGAGAGAAGATTTCCCAAAGAAACCAAATCTTCGTGAATGTATGATTATTAATTTTGATTCGAAACAAAATGAAGGAACACATTGGGTTGCATTAATTAAAAAATGTAAATCAATTATTGTATTACGACAGTTTCGGCGATTTACGTCCTCCAATTGAAATACATAATTATTTAAAAAACACTCAATTAAGACATAATTACAAAACAGAACAATTACCAAAAACAATCAACTGCCGACATTTACGTTTATGCTTTTTGGCTATAAATAGGGTATTTAAGTAATTGTAATACTAAAACCTATTAGTAATATATAAATTATGTTGATATTAAGTGGAAATTCGTCGCAATTGCATGTGGTATATCTCCCTGCGTTGGAGTTGGATGGAGAATGGCAAATAAGACAAATTGAATTCGTTACTTACAACAGCATACCAAACATTGATAGGCATAACCAATAATTTATGGCTAATATTGGTGAAAATACCTACAATATTGTGATACTGGTAGGATCTTATGAGATGGATAACCTTGAAACATTCCTTAAAACGGCATTACCTGAAGATGTATGTATTCGATTATGTGGAAATCCAAATACGTTAACTAGAGCGATGTATAGTAACATCCATACAGATTTCTCGAAAGACAATTCAATTGCAAATATGTTGGGATACAAATGGAGAGTATATCCAACTAATCAATTACACGAATTATTTAAACAGGTTAATGTATTGTCTGTAAATGTATGTTGTATAAATGTTAATATTGTAGGCGGTTCATATTTGAATGGAAAACTGACAAATACAATCCATGAATTCACTTGGGCTGTAGCTCCAGTATATAAAATAATTGAAAAGCATAATACATAAATATATCTTCCAGTAATAGTGAACCACGTTGATGTAATAGTTATTACAAACGTGGATCAAGATGGTAAACTTATTGATTTTAGAAACAAAGAAATTACTATTCGTTTACTTAAATAATCAATATAAACAGTTGCATTCCATTGCGCATTACAATCATAATGGGTATCGTGTATAATGTTAAATTCGGACGTAAAGTTGGCAGTTCTTTTAAGAATAATCTCTCTAAACAAAGTATTTCGTAGAAAGGAAGTATAAAAAGATGTAAATGCTAACATAACACGCTCACTTCCAATAAGTTACCTGTGAAGTTAACACAAGGAAACGAATTGTATTTTTAAAAATTAAGATATATTGTTTATATAAATTAAAGACATACATAATGGGGAAGAACCGATCAGCTATAAAAATGCAATCACCAGTATGTAAAACATTTTTATGAACCATTCCGAGCAGGTCCGTACATGTTTCCTTCAGAAACAAGGATTTCAATACAAAATCACAATATTTACATGTTACTGTCGATATCAAGTTTAAGATTTAGAATAACGATTAAAAAGACAGCAGATGCAATTAATCCAGCAACTACAAAAATAGTAAGAAATGGAATACTTAATTTAATCGACAGAATGGCATATCTACTAAATGGTGTGGAAATCGATCAAACACGAGATGTTGGAATAACTTCCATGATAAAGAACTATCTCTCAGGAACTGTAAATGATCTTTATACAGGGCTTATGGCTGGATGGATTGATTCTAGTGATTACTCACTACAAATATACCCAGGAGGAAAATACGAAGTAGTTATACCATTAAGTATGGTTTTAGGCTTTGCTGAAGACTACAAACATGTCATATTGAATGCTAAACAAGAATTAGTTAATCTATTCGGCAATACGCATTTGAATGCCATATATGATACAGCTAATAATGAGGAAGGTGTAACATTTGAATTAAGCAGTGTGGAATGGTTGATGCCGCATATTGAAATTAACACTCGTGAACATGTCAAGTTTTTAAAATTTCTAGAAAAAGGGAATAATGTAGACATTGCATTCAGGTATTGGGGTTTAGAGATTTTTCTAACTCTACCATTAGCTCAAAAAATAGTGTGGAGTGTGAAATCAAGTTTTTCGTCTGAAAAATCGAGATATATTGTCATTTGTTTTTAAACAAATCGACAAAACAATTTAATATATCGTGGATCAGCATTCGATAATTGTAAAATGAAAAATATTAAACTGTATCTAACAGTCAAGCATACCCCTATGTGGATTTAAATATTAACTTTGCTACTGATGAATTCCTTATTTCTTATGATATGTATACAATGTTTCAGGAAACATATTATAACAAAATCAGTTCACCGATTCTAGAATCCGAAACATTAAAAAGTACAGGAGTGTTATTTGTGTTTGATGTAAGCAAACAGGCGACAGAATTATCTATGGCATGATTTATTCACGAATTGAAATTATTGCAAATACACCAATTCTGTTGAATACACAAGCTTATGCTCTTATTATCTGATAGATAAGCGAGTTACAACATAAGAGATAAGATGGTGAAATAAAGAACTGAGCCAGTAGACAATGAACCACTGCTATGACGAAATATTTTGTCATGTGGAAGGATTTCAGTCTACAGGTAAATTTATCATTCAGTAATTAGCTATTACTGATATGGAAGAATATACAACTGTATTCAGTCTTAAATCACTGTTTGACTGGAAATATCAAACTCCGAAATACAAGAAAACAAATAGATGGTTTACTAAACATTACCACGGTTTAAAATGGTAAAGTGGGTGTATAGAGTATGAGAATATTGAAGATATTTGAATACATTACCTAAATAATAGTGAAATATATGCAGGTGGAGTTGAGCAAAAATGCATTTTCGAAAGTGTGTGTAATGGGAAAGAAATAGATATTCAAAAATAATACATTTGCCCCTTGTTTAAACAATTTGCAAAACATATGGTTTTAATTAGACATTCTTCTCTGCAGAGCAAAACTCAAAATTAATGCTGACTTGCATAATGATATTTGACTAGGGTGAAACAGAGAATGATGATTCTCCTCCCGAATCACCTGTGGATATTATTCGAATCTTATGGCATTATTTAGGATGAGTGAAATTTAATACAAAAAGTATTTGGTTGTATGTAATTCACTACTTTGTAAAGATGGATCAACAAGAAAATGAAATCATTTGTTCTTGCATACAGTAATCCAAATGTAAATATAATATCAGCAAGTTATTAGCACGTTGGAGTAAACAATTTAGAGTTTGTTTCGGAAAGAAATAGATTTAGTATCTTTGTGATGTTCCTACTGTGAACATGCCTTTCTTCCACCCAACTGGTATTTACAACTCTGTCACCCCTGGAAAGTCAAGTGTGAATTACTCTTGTTTGTTTAATGGAATAATACTTCATTTTGGAGAGATATGCTATGGGCTGTTTCATTTCAAAAATATTCAATGTCCCTTAGAGGGTGAAAAATGTAATGATTTCATGTCTTGTCCAGATCTGATAAAAATGTCCTGTATACCATATGTGTCCGAATACAAGTCTACCAGCAAGCATCAAAGAAGTGTATTCACACTTTCATGACATTTTTCCTGAATTACCAGAATGTATAATATTACATGCACCCGAATACATGAAAAATTATAACATTCAAACCGATGAAAATACTATAAAAAGTGCCAAGGTGAAGATATGATGTAAAAAATGTATTTGTAAACACACAGTGAAGAGAAAATGTATTCTGTAAGCAAATGTATCGAAATAAATAACTATTTTCTGTATTACTGACCTTACGAATTCATGAATTGTAATATTACCATCTTCTGACAATCAAATGTTATGTAAACTTTGTGTGCAGTTAACATTCATATCTAAATGTGTTTTCACATAAATGTTTGTGTGTGGGAAAATTATTAAATAAACCTTTAGTAATTTGAAAGTGATTTAATATATAAAAAAAACCATTTTAAAATACATTCTGGGATTTAAACGTATTATGTATAAAAATGTACATTAAACACCTTTTACAATTCAGATGAATTGTGTTTAAAATTAATAATCTAATCGAATTGCTTCCTGGATTTGCCTATGAATACCTATCAAAGGCGTATGCTTGGAAGTTTCATTATAATCTTTGAATAGTATGGAATAAATTATGTCTTTGCTGTGTTGCTTCTGCGGTAAAGAATTTATAGTTTTGAGTATCTAAGAATGTCATGAAAGAAGTGGCTGTGGAATGAAATCTTTAAAAAATCAGTTTCAGTGCGAATTCCACCAGAAACTATTTTCTCAGAGTGATGCTTTAAATAGACATTGTAAAACTTGCGAAACTAATTCTCAACCTCCACAATCTGCTCCACAATATGCTCCACAATCTGCTCCACAATGTGCTCCAAAATTTGCTCCACAATCTGCACCACCTCCTAAGCCAACACAATAGTTAGCTCCGCAGTTATCATTTCCAGCTCCACAGTTAGCTCCACAGTCAACATTTCCAGCTCCACCCACTGAATTACCTCCATAAATTCGATACATTAATTCAGAGATGAAAGGTAATTTGATTTCCAAGTCTCCAGCTTCAGTGAAAAGTTCATCATCCAATCTCCGATACGAGATATAGGCTAGTGCGTTCGCAGACAGGCTAACTGATGTGGAGATAGTTAACTATAGGCTTGACAGTGATGTGTACTTTTCTCATTTTTTCGAGAGATGTGAGATCCCTTTATTCAGCTTAATAATGGCGCCACCCCGGCCTATTAGAATTAGTATAACAGTAACGTGTAAGTATTTTAAATTCCTCATGGCGGAGGAAGACGTTACGGAAACAATTTATTTTTAAAGTAATTTACTCCCTGTCCTACACTCCTCCGATATTGGTGAACTTTATGACAATAGCATAGTGCCATACTTAATAACCAGACTAGAAGAATTTAGTGTTCGTGGATGCAGGTGGACTTTACAGGCAGGTGGATCTACATGTGATCCAATACCGGCCATTCACCACTGGTGGTAAATAATCCAAGTTTATTAGCAATAAGAAGGCTTTTAATCCGATGCTGCTTAATTAATTGACTCGCTTCACCCTCATCGGCTCTCAAGACCCCCGTTTCGAGAGCCGGTAAAATCTCTTCACTCTCCTCGTTGTATAGATTTAAAAAATTTGCTACGAGAATTTAATATAATTAGAAATCCATAAATTTTTTCTCTTCCACCAAACCCAGACTATGTGTAAAGCCTCTGAACTGCGAGCCTTGCCTCATGTCAGTACGAGGTGTATGTCAAATTTCCTCCGCAAACTTTACACTTCTTGTATTTCACTGCTTCATTTAGTTGCCTGGTGTATCCCTGCGTGATATCATATAATTCCTGTCTACTTTATTTTTCCGCAACACTACACTGAATACCATAATAAATTCAGCTCTGCTATATGCAATACCGCCAATTGGGTATTTAATTGACATAGTTGCATCTACAAGTCAATTAAACTGCCAGCCGCATCAAGAGTGAACCAATCAACTAACAGATAGTGTCTTAAAATAACTCATCTGAAATTCTAACAACCAACACCTAATTGCTGGTATATAAGCTGTGAATAACAACTTCTCACATATTTGAGAGCAACAAGCTAGGCTTCCTGCAATATCGACCAAAAGTTACCAACCTCATTCCCAGAAAAGTATATTGAGTATTTTGTCGGTATATAAATAAATATTTTTAAGAAGAACATGATTTTTGTGTATGTAAATAAATATCGTGTTTGTTGGGAAAATGGGATATATTAAAAGTGTATTTCAAAGTGAATGTGTGTTTCATTCATCTCCAAACTGTAGATCTGGAAGTTTATTATATATCTTAGAGAAATGAGTGAGTCAATTTTTCTACAAAATTAAATTTTATTACTTTATCCACCAGGGTTGTAGCTAAGTTTTTGTGAAGAACATTTATTTATTCGTGTGTGTGACTTTTTTTTACTTATATATCATAAAAATACATAACAACATAACAAAAATTACCTGGTTAATTCATATGTTTTCAGTGAGCATAAATATTTGCATGTGAACTGAATACATACTTTTTCCTTCAGTCGGTTTAACGAGTGAGTGTTTGTTTGCAACAATTGGCGAATCACTTAAAGTGCTTTCTATAACAGCGAACAAAACTGTCTCGCTGTGAAATCAGCTTGTGTGAATATCACCTAAAAATAGCGAAATTGTAAATTTAGTGTTTATTCAGAAGTCTGTAGGATTCCTACAGCTGGGACTTGTATAAGTTGAAGCACTGCTAGCAGCCCATGTCCCAAGCGAGACAGGCTGGTTGCTTGAAGACACTTCGCCAGGGTTTTACATTCCCTTGACAAAGGAGCAAGGTCGTCCCTCATCGACTAGCGGTCTGTTACAGGATAGAAAAAGACAGACAAATTCACGGCAGCCTATAGCGGTGACTCCTCCTGTTTACGAACTCGCAACAACCCCGTACTTCGCTTAGCTGCTCCCCAAACTGCAACGCTTGTTAGGTGATATTATGATCTAACTACTTGCGGTTCACGCCTCGCTCACGGTCTTCGTAGCACTATTATTCCAAATATTTCCGTTTCTCAGGTATTTAATGTTTGTAACATACAATACGGTAGGAGTTAGAATATTTTTACGCCTGTTAATAAATTTATTTCCTTTTTAATAACTGTTGATTAACATTTGAAATCAGTTTCTCTAGTAGTGTTAGTTACGGGAGACAGTAAGATTTAATTTCGATATCTTATAGTGTAGAAATCTTTTTCGTTATTTTAAAGTTTGCATGCATCTATTATTTCTTTTAAATAATCCGTATCTCATTCGGCTATGATTCTAAAATATGGTTTTCTGGAGATAGTCTATGTGTGTTCGCTACAAGAATTTTTTTAAACTTTCTCTGTGGTACATTTTCGATGGAGTTTTTGTTAAGTTATTTCAGATAGATAAACTGCATTTCTGTTTATTAACTTACGAGATTTCATCGTTTTTCTTCCATGAAGTTGCAGGGTCTCAAATTTTTCCTAGATTTATTCTTTTTCTCCTTCAAATTTATATGGATTATTCATTCGCCTAGATCGTTATTAGGTAGTATTTGTACATTTTCTCACAATTATGTGTAATAATTAAACAGCAGGAGTTGTTAAAATATATTCGTTTGCAGCAAATACTCAAACACTCCAGAGTCTAAATGCGAAAATTTGTCAAACATTCTCTACCCACAAAGGTTCGAAGGTTGTTGGCCATGGGAGTCAGGAGAAGGGGTGGGTCGGGGAATAACTACTCCTCTCACAGAACTGGACAGGGCAGATTTTTGGGAGAGTTCACAATTCATGGGTAAATCATAGTTTTTGTAAACAAATAAACATTTTGGAAGTGTCCAACTTGGTGTCTTGAGGGGTGTCTTGCAGTTGGAGAGTCCCTGGAGTAGTTGTTGGACAAAATACGTGTTCTGGGCTGGCGCTTAAGGGAGGGTGGTCTGTGATGCTTGGCCTTGGAGAAGAAACTGACTTTTTGTGCGAAGACAGCATCTGGAGTAGGAGTGGGAGGGATGGTCTGGGTTCTTGACCTCGGGGCACGTTCCTCTCGCTAGGGGTGTAGGGCAGGGGATTCATACAGGCGAGAGGGCACGATGTGAAGCTCTCTAGCCAGATGTCGCCATCTTGCCTCAGTGGCGAAAAACTGACAATCGGGGAAGACGAATGAATGACCCCAGGACACATCACTTTGGCAAGGGGTGGAAGTGGGATGTGGGGATGAGGTGCAGGGATCTCGAGAGCGATGGGGCTGTATTTAGCCACTCGTCGCCATCTTGCCTCAGTGGCAAAAAATTGACAATCTAGGGTAGAGGGATGAGTAATGTCAAGGAGAGTGTAGCACGATCTGACAACGGGAGGGGTGGTTGGCCCTGGGCAAAGTGACATGGAGGTTTCTCGAGGGGTTCTGCCATCTTAGTACTTCGCCAATCCTCTTACTGCATAGACGTAACACTGGATCTCTCGACTTCACCAGGCTTTGGAGTGTGGTAGCTGCGATTTTCGTTAAGCGATATTGTATGCTCAGGGGTTCATATCTCGTTCTCAGTGTTTGTAAATTCTAGTATGAAATACCATAAGTTTCTTAATTTATCAGAAAGTATAAAATTTTCCGTGATAATCTGATATAGTGTGTTTGTTATTTTTATAATTGCCTGAAGTACATTTCTGAGCTCGGTCGATGAAACTACCATTTTCAACTCGTGTTTGTGTTAAAAAGTGGTGTGAATTTCACAGACTGTATGGAAAATATTTGTAGAACGTATGTTATTTTAAATAATTCACTTTTATACATACACATACTTGTAGGACGAATAAAGTCGTTAAGAGTAGCTTGGTAGACAAATAGGTTCTATCAGTCGTAAATTTCAACTGGCCCTGCTACAAATATATAAGCAAGCGCACTTCATATGATCCACTCATTCATCGAGTGACCTCCAAGGTGAACAGACATAGGCCATGATCCACGTATCTAATCGTCCTTATAAGTCTCCCCAAATCATATACTTACGTCATTCCTTCAGCAACCATGCAGCCAGACAGATGTGTTTTGGGAGAGGTGTAATTTTACTACGCATGTTAATCAATTAATTTCTTTCTACATGTGGATTATGTTTCTAAAGTTCCTCCTCGCCAGTATGATAGGCAGACGAATGTGTAAGTTATCTGCGAGAGGCGTCATATATA